>JAKSZU010000001.1:87104781-88534781 GCA_026018925.1 Tupaia tana | reverse complement strand
CCACCCCTGTTACAGAGGGGGGGAGAACTGAAGCGAAGCTCATTAGCTAGTTTACTTTTAATCAGCACTACTCGACAACATTCAGATTTGTACACAGTAGCCTTATCCAGGATGAGCATTTTGTTTCCTTTTTCTTTTTAATTTGTTAGAGGGAGAGTATACTCTGGGGCAGGGGAGAGGTGCTGGAGAGAGAGAGAGAGAGAGAGAGAGAGAGAGAGAGAGAGAGAGAGACCTTTCCTCAGCAGGAAAGGTCACGCCATAATCCCTTCTCATTTCTCTCTCCTTTTGGGATTTTGGGCACCCAGGCACATGCACCAGTGTGTCTTTCAAGCCCAGGATGGGGAATCAAACTGTGCCATCCGCCATGTGAGATTCAGTTGCCTTAATCACCATGACACCTGCTGGTCCCAAAATGAGCACTTTCAATCAAGAATAAAATAAAGAACTCACCTTTCTGCACGTAAGCATGGAGAAAAACCAGACACTAAGAGAGAAGAAATTCCCCATTAAGAAATAGCAGCCTGGGTGGCTGGATATTAATATGTTCTCATTAGTTAAGTATGGAGTAGTGAGATGACAGTAGAATTAAAAAAAAAAAATCATTGCTCCATTTTAGTAAAACTTAATCTTGACCCAATGCTATATGGTCTCAGTCAAGATACTTAACCTCTCTGAACTTTACTTTCTTTCTCCAGAAAGTGACTTGGTTCAACTATGACACTGGTTAAGGGGAAGGTATTTTTTAATTCATCTTTAATGTGGACTGGGTAGCACTGGGTGGTCTACAATTAATATGGAATTGCCATTTCACCTTTTGCTAAGGGGTCCAACTATCATCTAATTTATATATTTTATTTATTTATTTATTTATTTATTTATTTATTTAGATTTTTGCTATAGAGTGTGCGTGCTACCCAGAGAGAGACAGAGAGAGGGAAAGTGAGAAACTACCCCTTTTTCAGGGGGAGGCCCGCACCGCAATCCCGTCTCCTCTATTCTCTTCTTGGGATTTTGGGCATGCATACACACATACACATGGTTTTCAAGCTGCCAGGTCTGAGACTTGACCAGCAATCAGTCATGTTGGGAGTCTAGTGTTTTAACTACTACTCTATCTGATGGCCTCATTATCTAATTTGTTTCGATGTGTTACAAATCTTAAATGTCTTTAAAGTACTATCCCTAGTAATGACATATACTAAAAATCAGCCTGGAAACTTAATAGCGTTATTTGTAGTTACCAAAATCTAATTCACAGGCTTGTAAAAGAATCTACAATCTCTAAGTAGTTTTTTTTATCTGCCTCCAAACAAGATACTATTCAACCAATCAGAAAGAAGGGATGCTACATCAAAGGCTCCCCAAGCAGAAATTTTTAGTACCTCCATTGGTAATACCATTCAGGTAAAACGGTCCTTCATTGAAGTTTTTGATGTCCTGAGTGTAAGGTGAGCTCCTCATTTTTCTGACCACGTGAGTAATAAAGGAGCTGTTGTCCATAATGGCTGCCTGTGCTATGTTTATTCCAGTATTACCATGCATATTTATAGTGTCCTTAACAATTAGGCTTTAGGACTGTCAGGTGGCAAGGTGGTTAAGGGTGCCGGACTCCCATATGGCTGACTGCAGTTGGAGTCCTGGACTTGGCAGCTTGCTTTCCTTCTCTCTCTCTGTCCTTCTCTGGTCAGATTAGATAAGTAAATAAAGTTAAATAAAATAATTCTTAAAAAAATAACAATTAAGGTTTAGAAAACCATGGAGTCTTTACTTTGTGATCATTTTGAGATTCTTTTTTCCGGTAGCTGTTATTAGTTGCTAATTATGCATGTTATGATTAAAAATTCAACCCTCTCCAAACTCCAAAATGAATTATTTAGGTTAAGCCTAAAACCTTTGTAACTATCTTCTGAACAGGAATAATTTTGGTACAGGATAGGAAATGTAAAAATATTTCATAAAGTTTTCTGGGGTGTTGTTTAAAATATTTAATGTGGCCTGGTTATGGAATGACTGACGTAGACACCATCCAGAAAAAAAAAACTTGTGGACTTGCAGTTTCCAGGTATTACTGACATTTTACGTAAAAAGGCAAGTGTTCAAACCACTAATTACATCTACGGTGTCCTTCAGCACTCAGATTTGGAGATCTTTGAACCTGGGCAGAACAATGATTCTCAGAATTGTTCAGAATCAGTAGCTTCAGCGTGACCTGAGAATTTATTAGGAAGACAATTTCTCAGGTGCAGCCTAGACTCACTGAATCAGAAATTCTGAGAGCTGGGGAGGGGGCAGCAGTCTGTTTTAATATGCCCTCCAGGTGGTTCTGATGCCGGCCCAAGTTTGAGAGCCATACTTTTAGATGATGAGTCTTCCATTGCCTGATTCAATATAGATCAGCGCTCGTGGATAGAATAATTTCATGTATAAGATAGGAGAGGACAAAAGAAAAGGAAACCAACCAATAAGAAAATAAAAGAACAGAAGAAAGGAAAGGACAAGGGTGTAAGAAAAAGGAACCTTAAACCTCAAGAGTGGTACAATGCCATGAACACTGATAACTGGCAGGGAAGTCACAGATTACCTGCTTCTGTTTAAAATTCCCGTCTAAAAGTAAGTGAATGGTTTGTAAGGTCTTTTTAAGTCTATTTTATATAGCTTTTCTGACCTATGTCTTTCCTAAGCATTTTGTTCAGTTAATTTTTTTTCTCTCCTAAGTAAGGGTAGAGATGAGTTGGTTATCATGTCTTGTGTCAGGATATCTAAAATATTTTACCCCGCCACACTTCATATATATTTACATTGGTTGTTTGGTTTGGATAAGAACTGTCTTCTTCCTTCCAGCCAGATTTTGACCCTCTGCAAACCTCATAATCTTTTTGCCTTCCTTGCAGCTATTTCTTTCATCACATTTGGAAAAAAAAGTTTCCTAAACTTCTTGCTCTTGTTTTCAGAAGGAACCTCTGTGATTTGTCATTTAATGGTTCATCAGATTCTCACAGAACTTTTTTTTTTTTTTTTTTTTTTTTTTTTTTTTTTTAGAGATTTTTGCTATAGGGCATGTGCACTTGTTGGAGAGACAGAGAGACAGAAAGTGAAAAATCACCCCCCAGGGAGAGGACCACACTACAATCTCTTTTCCTCCCTTCTCCTCTCGGGATTTTGGGTATCCTCACACACACATCCAGCGTGAGTTTAAACCACCGAGTCCAGGACTCGAACCATGGTTGACTACATGGGAATCCAGCAATGTAACCATTACTCCATCTGCTGGTGCCTCTCACAGAGCTTTTAGCAATAAATACAAAGAAGTTACTAGAATGGGAAGCCATATTTGTACCTTCCTTTAGTCTTCATTAGTGCCTGGTTTTGAAAAAAATCTTTTTTTTTTTTTTTTATTAAATTAAATCAAATTATTTAGCCAAAATAATCTTTCCTCACTGGTCATTTCCCCATCTCTCTTTAGCTATATCACCTCTTTATGTTTTTACTTGAAGGGAGGATTTCTTTATGATTTTTATATGATATAGTTCTTACTCAGGATCATACTAGATTTACAAAAATCTATTGCCAAACTGATGGATCATAATCAAACCCATATTAACTACAACTCCTTGAAGTTCTTTGATATCTCTGTGCTTTATTGAGTTTGTTTTCCACTAGTTTTAGGCTATGGAAGTATTCCCCAAAAGACTTATTTTATTGGACACAAATTTTGAACACTTTTTCAGGGTGTTAAAATGATATCCCTCTTAATTTGTATCATTTGCCAACTTATCATGCCTACTATCTTTTCTACCACCCCGTTGATGGACAAAGGTGTTGAAGAAGCCGAATCATTCCTTGCCTGAGCACAGCCTTCCTGGGAACTGTGTCCTATTCTTGGAGTAGTAGAATCAGGATCACATTTTTAATTTGTGAGAACAATCAAGTTTCATAGATTTGTACATGTGTCTTTATATGATCAGGTTTGTTCCACAAAATTACTGGAATCAACAGTTGAACCTGTTATTTATTATTATTTATGACATTGTATTGTTCTTGTGAGCAGTTAATATAGGCTTTTAAAATTTGTGCCTGTGTATTTGAAATATAAAAAGGCTCTGTTTCCCTGCATACTAAGATATACAGTTTCTCAATTTCAGTGATTTTTAATAGTGCTGAATAAAATTCAGTAGCTAGATATTTAATGCATCTGGTTCATTTTAATCGACTGTTTTTTTTTCCTACCCCTCAATTTCCTGCCTCAAATTTTGCATTCACTTTATTTGTAAAGATAGAAGTGAATCTTTACAGTCCTTATAATTATTATTTTTTTTTTGGTGCCATCAATATCAACCTTTTTAACCTATTTAATAAAAAAAGTCACAGTTTCATTAATTTTCTTTCTTCCCCTCTTGAAGTCTCCAACTTTGCTTGACCCTTCCATAAAGTCCTAGAAAAAGTATCTAAGAGTCTGAAAGGCAAGCAGTTCCTACAGCATTCTAATACTTTTCAATTTTGCGGCACAATGAATACTGACAGTATAATAGAGACTTAAAAACAAAGGTAAAACTATGAATGCCGTAAGAATTTTTAATTTCACTAATCTCAGCAGGTGTAAGGAAGCATTTTCTTTTTGCATATTAGGCCTATCAAGTCAGTATAAAATTGAAGAATTTAATCTGCTTGTATAACACTGAGTCTACATCAGATATTTAAAATGTTATTTAAAAATCCAATTTTAAAGATAAAATGTTATAGAAGTTTATATTCCTTATAAACATCTACATATTTAGGTACTATGCCTTAGACCAATAAGATTTATTAAAATATCAAATTGCAACTTGTAAAGTTAATTTTTTTCTTCAGATGGCTATAATAAACTTACTAGATCAAAGGATTGCATCCTTTTATTTTAATAACTGTCACCTGGGTTAAGAATTATGCTTAGTTTAAAAAAATGCAAACAATACTACTACTTCTAAATTTATTTTGGTAATGAAGCCACTACATAAATTTAGCACTTTTTTTTTTTTTTTTTATTAATTGCTCACACTGAAAAGGGCTAAATTCAGAATAACTCTCTGTTTCAAAGACCTAATTGCCAAGGACCTAGCCTTAATATTAACTAGGATAATTATTATGCAAAGCATACCCACCCAGAATGTTTGCATAGCTATCACAAGCGCTTTCATAAATGATGCTTTAATTAGTCTTAATTAGAATTTGTTTAAGTCAGCAGGGAATGCAGGGCCCGTGAAATGATGTATGTAATAAGCATCAGGCTCACTTTTTACTTGGGGAATAGAGCTGACAAAATCACATCACGTTAAATTGATTCAGTCAGAATTAAAATTCTTATGGTATTAATTAAATGGGGGATCTCATTAGCAGGCTGCAGGGTGACGGGACGACTCTTTGGCGACCAGATGTGAGGGAAGAAGCATTGAAGAAGAGTACCATTAGACCCCAAAGTCATCTTATCTTAGATATAGACATGATGACATTCAGTCTGGTCAAAAATTGGCCAGCTATAAATACTATTAAAATACCAGGCACTCAGAATCATTTCTTTTTTTAGGTCATTTGACTTCTTCAAGCTTCTGCACGTCAGCAAAATATTTTGAGTATTCAGAGGCATCATTTTTATTGGCACAAATTCAGGAATTTGAGAATCAGTAAGTAATTAAAATAGCAAATATGGCAATTATGATTTAAATATGTGTTTTCTTCTATGGACATGAAATTCATCAAGAAATTTTATCTAAGATTCTTCATTTCTTACCAGTATTTCTTCTCATTAATTTAAGGATAACAGAAAAACATAACTTTTGTTTAGTCAAAAAATGAATAGGGTATCAGATGAATACATTCCCAGTGCCACTGGAGTTTTTTTTCCCTTCTGCTGTTTGAAAAGGAAAGAAGGCACACTTTTCGTTATTTATAAAACAGTTCGAGTTTGCAAGCCTAGTCATGGATGGATGATATTTACTTCCAATTAGCATATGTTTTGTGAATGGCAAGGGGCATATGCTGTGGCTGTGTAGATTTTTGGTCAATATTAACAATTTAAAGCTTTGGATTCAGTTCTGCTAGCATTAGTAAAATGAATATTTTTCTTATAAATGCTGAGTGAGTAGAAAAATACTTAGGCTAAACCTTCTTATTAAAAGATACCAAGTTAGACAGCTGATATTTAAACATAGAGGAAGTGAGTCGTCTTATCTGTAGGAAAACATGAGCCTTTGGATACATAACCAAAGCTAAAACCAAAAAACAACAACAATAAAACCCCCAGAAAGTTAATTTAACAGTTGTTGGAATTTAAAAGTTGTCTCCATTCGCAATTTGTTATAAATAGGTAAATTGTTCAATAAAAGTTTAGTATCAACTGCAGGGTACTGTCTGTTCGGCAAACTCTTCTTGGGTTTAGATTTTTCATTTTTATTTAAAAAATAGATAGTAGATTTATTTCCTATTTTAATTATGGAAAATATTAAAGGAGATCATAGATTATGGTTAAACTATTTCTCAAGAAAAGACACAGCCTTGCTTTCAAACATCAGCCTCAAATATCAGTTTCTCCTCACCAGTAATCTTTGTCTTTATGAAACTAATTTCATGTCCTGTCATTTCCTGCTCCATTTAGACTTTTTAATCCTCAAAAATGAGAATTAAAAGGATTTAAAGGCACAATACAGGCTGTTACTAAGCAGTTTAAGATTGTCCCCTGTACTTTCAATTGTTTTGTTTTATATCTTGACTCGCTATGCCACCCTTTGTGTCAGGTTGCTGAGAGTTCAAGTAAGGCATGCAACAATGACCCGCCATTTAAATTCCAAGAACACTTTACATAAAGTCAAAAAAACTCTATACCAATGCCTTTCAGCAGATAATATCATAAGAAAGAATACTTCTGTAACCATCCACTTCTAAAATCCTCATTTTTGATTTGGTTTATTGAGGGCAAAAATTGATCTAACATTGGATCATTTCCTTGACAACATAAAGTAAGAAAATGCAAGTTCATTCTGAGTTGATCCTTTTAGAAAGATGCTGTTATGCAGAATAAACACGGAGTGCAGTTCTCTAACATTTTCAAACACAAAGTCAAGTGGCTTGTTCTTCAACAGTGTTATGTAGCACATGCCAGATAAACCAACAACTGTACTGGTGACAGGGCATTTTGCATCGCTGAGTAAACACACATATTAAGATGATCTGTAAATGGTCAGCCTTGAAAGGAATTCTGTGTTGAATTCTAGGAATTTATATGAGCTTTGTTTGTTTCAGTGTTCTCCTATGGACTTATTTTGGGTTTTAATTTTTTTGCAGTAATGTCCAAAATGATAATTCTAGTTTGGTGCCGCAATCATTCTTGAGTTGGGAAAAAAGAACAAAAAAAAAGAAGAAGAAAAAAAACAAACCCAACACATCCTATTTAGGAAGCTGGCTTTCTCATGGCTATTTTTCTTCTTGTAAAAAACATATTTATTTTATTTATTTTATAACTGTGCCTGGAGCCAACTCCTGTTTTCTTTGCCCTTAGCAACAGACAAACCTCTACTGAGGCATTTACAGCCTAAAGGAATATAGTAAAAAGGTTACATAAACATTCAGAAAAATAAATTAATAACCTCAAGCCTTCAAAATGTACTGAAGAGGGACAAGCTATATGGAATGCAATGGTTTTGATTTAGGTAAAGCTTGCTGTCCAATATTCAATTCCATTTCTAAAATTGATAGTTCCTCCATGAATTAAATGGATTTAAACTTAGAAACATCTCCTCAGCTACCTCAGGAGTACAGGGTGAAGGGTATGGGATTTAGAATCACAGAGGCATACATTTGCATATTGGCATTGCCACTTAAGAGCTCTGAGACATTTGGGAGATCAAAACCTTTATCTTACATGAAGAACGAGTATGGGTACTGTCCTTAAGTTGTACTCCATGAGGGCAGGGACTATTATGTCTAGCTCTGCCAAAGCCCCAAATATGTCACTCAATACATTTTTGTTGAATAAATGACAATAAATCAAATTACCTTACATATTTAATGTTGAAAGAAAAATGAAGTTTTATATTTAGCGGCCATAAGCTTAATTTGGGGGGAGCAGTTTGTGTTAAGAGGAGTTAGAGGAGAAACATGGGGTACTCAAATAATAATAAATATTGATTTTTCGAGGCAATGGGAGAACCAAAAAGAATTCAAGAGTGGATCCAGGAGTCCAGAGAGACTTTCTTGCCATATATCTTCTTCTAACTTGAGCCTAGGGGTAGTATCATAGCTTTTGTAATTATATAAGAAAACAATGAGAAATTGGGAAAGTTGAAAAATTAATCTCATTCATGAAATATCTGTTGGGAGTATTTCGTTCATTCAATTATTCTCTTAAAAACTTTGCTTAATAGAAATTTAATCTTTTAAGATGATGTGGCTAAATTCTCTTTCCACAGAAATTTAAATGGCAAGACCAAATAAGGACCAGAGAAAATGATTTTTTAAAGTCTAGAAGAAAATAAATTGCACGTGTATGATTCTTAAAATTGTGGAAACTAAGAGTGGGAAGAGGGCCAGCCATTGCATGGTAGATCCCATGTGCCCAACAGCAGCTTTCTGGAGCTGGTGGCTGGGAAAACATACCAGGAACACAAGCAAATGCGCTCAAAATCTTGGGAGGAGAACAGAAGAAAAGGGACTGTGGTATGATCATCCCTCCCCCCACCCAGGTGCTTTCTTACTTTCTCTCTCTCTCCTGTCTTGTGAGTGCACATGCCCTATAGCAAATTTAAAAAAATAAACAAATACAGGTGGAAAGAAACATTCTGTTCTGTGGATTAATGATAAACCTAAATCAGAAATCAATCACCCTATGTTAAGTCCTTTTTTTGTTACCACTCTCACGGTTAAGTGGCCAGAAAGAACTCCTAGAGGTGTTGTAAAAGTAATATGGAGACTCTAAATGGCAGTCATATTCTCAAGATAAAGGCCAAATAAGAAGAACAGAAACACAAGGAACCTCAAGAAGAGGCTAACCATTAATTAGAAGAGGAGGCATTTTTATTTCTTTGTACTATAGACCCTACCAGCTGTTTACAGTTTTCAGTATAGCATCCCAGTAAAAAAGAAACTTATGTACATCTACAGTTTAAATGTCCTCTCCAAAACTCATGTTGAAATTAATTTGAAAAGAATGCTACTGTGATAATTTTCAGAGGTGGGACCTTTAAGAGGTGATTAGATCATGAAGGATCTGTCCTCACAGATGGATTAATGCCTTTACTCAGGGATGGGTTGGTTGTCATGGGAGTAAGCTCCTGACAAAAGGATGAAGTTTGCTCTGTTTCACGTGCTATGTTGCTCTTCCAGCTTTCACCATGGGGAGATCAACAAGAAGACCCTTACCAAGTAAGTTCCTCAATCATGGACTTTTCAGCCTCCAGAACCCTGAGCCAAATAGATTGTTCTTCACAAATTACTCAGTCTGTGATATTCTGTTGTGGTGGCAGAAAATGGACTAAGGCAGATAATTTGCATTATTTCTTTCTTTCATACCTCCAAAATTGCTTCCTTAACATGTAATTCTTTCATAGAGTGTTATACATACAGCCACATTGTATAACCTGAGAATTTCATATAGAATGTTGATTATAATAGCATGACTTAATTTTGATACTTGACTGCCAACAACTTTCAAGTCTCGCCCTTCTTTCTTCCCTTTTGCTCATATACCTGAGCACATTGATTAGAAAGCACACATAGTGCCAGCAGATGTGGTAGTTGGGGTGCTGGACTCTCACATGGCTGACTGCAGTTTGAGTTCGATTTGACGACTTGCTTTCTTGCTTTCCTTCTCTCTCTCTTTTTCTCTGTCTCTCTATTTTCAAAATGTAAAAATAAATAAATAATTATTTTTAAAAAAAGAAAGAAAGAAGAAAGAAAGCACACATATCTTCTTTGGCACTGGCAGGAGGTTCAAACCAGCTAGTCCCAATCTGTTTACCCAGGTCCACCTCTTAACTACCTTTCGTAACACCCATGACCAACTCCTTTCTCTGTCTTCTTAAACTATTCTGCACTAATTTACGAGCTGCCTCTTCTCCCAGAGGGGTTTATTGTATGGATACTAAATCTTTGCATACTCTCTTGGTTTGTATGGTGACATTATCAGTCTCAAAATCCAAACCAAATCTAGGGGGTAGGCCCATCCCCCCTCTGCCAGGTGATTAAAATACCAATTAAATGTGTGTCCTTGCTACAGAAAAATGGAGGATAAAGACCTGTTTGTTTGTTTGTTTTAACACAATGTGCTTTTCATCTGTGATTTCCCTTAGACCCTGGATGCCCTGTGGACCAACAGCTCTATAATAAACCAAAAAGAAGTAGATATTGATATGACTAAGAATATCAACAGCAGGGACAGAGGTTAGGATGAAAACTTGAAGGGCTATCAAGTCCCATTTCTTCAGAGCATAAGTTGATATCCAGCTGGGATCAGAAATTTTCCCTAGTGGTGTAGCACTGCCTAATTAGCTGCATTAGGGAAGACTCAGCCTTTCTCTGAGCGCTGGCCACAGTTGGAGACAGGAAACTCACCTACTTCACTGGTAAGGCTGTAACACTTAATTAATTAATGGTTGCAGCATATTTATGATCTTGGGATAAAAGGGCTATAGGAGTGAAAGTATTACTATGTTCCTTCCTATTACTACAGGGAAATATGAGCCACTTTGGCAAATTAGTGAATCCAGACTGAAATCTATTTTTTTCTCCAAAGATTGATGGATTATAAATACCGTCGGAATTTCTTTTCTTTCCATTAGTTCCAAAAACTTGGGTCAGTTTTGTAAAATATGACATTTTTACTATATAATTTGATGCTTATGGAAAAAAGCTTCAAGGTATAATTACATTTTCATATGATAGCAAAAGCTGTTATTTGCTGTAACAGTGCAGGTGGAGAGGAAAATGGAGAAAGATTCTTAATCCAGTAATGAAAATTTTCATTGTCCACATAGATGAGGCTCAACATAATGATGACGTGCCTGTAGGAAATTAATAGGTCTAACTGAAATTGAATTCCAAACACCGTCTTTCTGGTTTCCACGAAGTAGAGCAGTGGATAGGAGCCAAGAGCTCAACTGAACTACTGAAGATGTACAAAGAAGCAGAGATACAATTACAGCTCTGGATTACTAACAAAGGCAGGAAAAGATATGTCATTAGGAAACATCGAAGGGAGAAACTAGACAGAAGTTCTGGCACGTGAAAGTATTAGTGAGATGGCAATTACAAATCTAAATGAAGGACTGGACAGCAGAACAGTGGTAAAATGCAAGTCTGAGTCTAACCTGTATGGGAAGGTTCTGGGCTCTTGTCCGGAGGCTTTTCCGAACATACAGGGCACACATGCACCCATGCCCAGGGCTGACTGAGTGAGGCTGCTGGTGGACCACAACAATGAAACTCTGTTGGGAGTTCTGTCTTTCTGTCTCTCTCTCTCCCCCTGTCTCTGTCTCTTGCTCACTAAAAAAAAATATTTTTAAAGAAATCCAATGAAATAATTCATTAACTTTGAAAACTCAGGCCATTTGTATAGTTTTTCTCTTTATTTCATAATGGTTATGAACAGATAAAGGCAATACTGAGATTTAAAAAAAAAAAATCTTGTCCAAATGTTTTGTCTTTGTTATGTGAACCCACCCCAAATCTCAACTACTCTGTCACTGCTCCATAAATGCAGGAAGAGAATCTTCTTTTCTGCTCACTTTTTCTCACCATTAATATAGCATGGAAAACATATTTACACTGGGCTACTTCACTGGGTTTTAAGCTGTATAATAAATACTACAATAGAAAGGGACTTAGCAGACAGAGGGACTCTGAATATGTTGATCTACAGTCCACAGCACAATTGATAAGGACTCCGCAGAAGAAGGCTTTAGAGAAAATGATAGGTACGGAAAGAAAACCATTTTCTAAAGTGCCAGAGCAATTACCTCTTGCACCTTGACCTTCTCAATTTTAGTAAGTAGTAGTAGGAAGGAAACGCCTGAACAAAAGCTTTGCAGAGAGAGGACTTGGGTCAGATAAGGAATTCAGCTAGAGGATAACCGATGGTCGAGATGCTTTCTGGCTATAAGGGAATAGGATATCCCTCATTAGATACCCCATCCTGATGCTCACTGTCAGCTGGCAGTCTAGGCAGCAGTTAAAGCCCATGAAGAATAATGCTGTTCATTTTTTAAAAGGGGATTTCTTGCTCCCTTTTACATTTCTATGTCCAGCAAAAAATGAGAAAGGTGATGTAATAATTTGGTTCATCCTATCAAAATCTCTCCTTTATGTACAGGGGAAAGGTTCTAAGCATATCGGTCCTACTACCAATCATATTACTGACCCCTTAAAGCACTGTCCATTTTCTCCATGGATTTGATTTAGAATCCTCTCCTATTTATGTTTTTACTTGTCTTAGTCTCTGTGTTTGTCTACATATTGTTCATTATGAAAAAAGTATAAAACATTTGTATATGTAACATATTATGTATTTATGAGAATATCATGGATATGCATACACATATGTCTCTTTGGCCCAGTTAAAATTCAGGAAGTGGTTCCTGCATCTTGAACAAAGTATGTATGTTGGAGGTCATTTTTGAAGTTTAGATTGAGCAGACTTTGCATAGTGAGAATTTTTCTATATTTGGGGGAAAAGAGCAACAACATACAGTGAAATAACCAACCAACCTACAATCCTATGTGCAACACTATAAAAGTCTCTTAGATGAATTGGTCAACCTGACCTCTTGTTCCTCATACTTCTGCTTGAAATATTTCGGACTGTATTAACTAATGTCTTATAAATATTCTCCCTTTTAAAAAAAGGTTTTTTTTTTTTTGTAAGGTCTGTTCTCCTCCAGAGATTTTGGGCACACATGCACATGCACTCCATGTGATTTTCAAGCCACCAGGTCCAGGACTCGAACCACAGTCAGTCATGTGGGAGTCCAGTGCCTTAACCACCATAATACCTGCTGGCCCCAAATATTCAGTTTTTTTTTTCATCAGAACATACAGGGGAAAAAAAAAACAAAAACAAACAAAAAACAGAATTTAAGAACATAAGGTAAAAAAGTGTTAAAAGTAGTCGAGGCCAGGGTCTATACTGAACTCACTTTCTTGTCTACAGTTCAAACCTATTTAATACCCTTAAATTAGGTTAATGCCACCATCATCTGAGAACTCAGTGATCCTATATGTCACACAGGTTTTGATGGGAGAATGGGTCCCAGTGAGAAAATCATCAGTGTTGGGAAAAATGAAAACAATAACAGACATTTAGAAGAAGATGAACAGATGAACAAAGGCACTGGGACTCTGCTCTTAATAAAAGAAAAAAAATCTGGTGGATAAAGACACTAATCACTGGGTGGTCGCTATTGAGAAAAAACCCTTTATGATTATTCTCTTACTAATCCCAGATCCACAAGTAGGAATTGGATGAATAATAAATGACATCCTTATGACCATAGAAAATCCACAACTACTAACAGGAAGTAATCATTAATTTTGTGAAAAAAAGAATTCTTACCTGCACAGATATTTTAATCTTACTAGGGAGTGAAGATACACACATGAATAGTTAAAAATTCTAAGGTGTTATGTGATAACTTTTGAGTGTACCTGAAAATTTCAAATTAGATCACACTAACATCCATACATGAGTCTCATTAACTGGGTCACTCTATTCCTTATCCATGCCCCACAAATCAAGTCATAAACTTAGCCATCTTTCCAGAGAAAGAGGAGAGCTACATGAAGGTTCTTAAGGAGTTCTTAAATGTGCTTGTAAATTGTTCATTTTTTTCTGTTCCACCTTCCTTACTAATGCCTGCAAAAGTCTTGGAAAATAATTTCATTTCTTCAGGGGCTCTGAGAGCCTTCCATGAGTTACTCAACTTTTGAATACCACTATTATTCCCTCTGCTTGGAATTCAAGGGCTGCATTGTAGTTGGTAGAACTGTTGGAGAGAAGACACATTTCTACTTTGTGTCCATTCAGTGTCATATGCTGTACTACTTGAATCACTAGCATCATAAAACCACATTTAAAAAAATTATTCAATTATTTATTTCAATTTGAACAGAGAGAGTCACAGAGAAAGAGAGAGAAAGTGAGCAAACAAGTCACCAGGTCCAGGACTTGAACTATGGTTGGCCATGTGGGAATGTCCAGTGCCTTACCTACCGCACCACCTGCTGGTCCCCGTAACACCACCTTTGACAATATATCCTTAAAGTTTTGAATATTAACTGCTATAAAAATGAAGGAGTGTTTGGGAACCAGCAGTTAGCGTAATGGCTATGTCGCTGGACTCCCACGTAGTCGACCGCGGTTCGCGTCCCGGACCCGGTGGCTTAAAACTCATGCCGGGCGCGTGTGCATGTGTGCCCAAGATCCCGAGAGGAGAATGGAGGAGAAGGATTGCGGCATGACCATCCCCCTGGGGGGTGATTTCTCGCTTTCTGTCTCTATGTCTCTCTCTGTCTGTCTGGCGAGCGCATGCGCCCTATAACGAAAATCTCTCAAAAAAAAAAAAAAATGAAGGAGTGTATGAAACCACATAAGAACAAATTCAATGCCATTGCCTCTTATTTTATTTATTATACTATATTTTATTTTATCTTAACTTATCTTCTTCTGCATCTCAAGTACTAGGCTCCCTCATTACTTTTTTTAAAATTTAAAATAAAGCCACAAATATACATTAAGTCTTTCAAAAAGAATTATTGCCCAAGTATAGTAGGCTTGATTTCAATCTCTGTTCCACTTCCACTGTGCTTGGGATCAGCTGTGCATTGAGCACTCATGATATAAATATCATATAAATATGATAAAGGACTCAGAAAGGTAGAAGTTTTCTCTAGCCTAGGGTGGTAAGATGAGGAAAAGAATAACAGGTAGCACTTGACCTTTGCTGTAAGGATAATTAGAGTTCAATAGAAAGGAAGAAAAGACAAGATCAAAGTGGTCTCCCAGGTAAGAGTGGTGTAGTGTGTGCCAGTGTGCCACCAGCACTCCTGCTTCAGGACACAGGCACTTATTTCCCTGGCTGACAGGAGAGTTGGCTGCTGAAATTCACAGCTGAGTCCTTGTCTAGGAGCTGCCCTCACCCCAAGGAACCTGTGTTACCCAAAGTTATGGCAATTTGGACCAATGACTGGTTAATGTGAAGATACAAAGAACAGTTTTCTTGACTCAATATGAGACATTTCTGCAGGCTAGCCCCTTTCCAGAGCTCCCATGGCTTCGGCTGAGGTCTCTGTTTCAACCATATCACTGTTTAACTTCTCCCTCTGCCTAGTCCTGTTTCATCTCTTCTTTACTTGGACTCCTCAGAAAACGTTCCATCAAACATCTTGCATGCAAATCTCAGTCTTACAGTTGGTTTGTAGGAAAATCAAATAAAATAAGGAATAAAATAAGATTTTTTTCCAAGGGCAATACATTTATCAGACTGATTACAGTGGAAATTCAGTTAAGGGTGGTTATTTGGAATCTAAAGCCTGCTTGTAGGTATGCCCTCAAATGCTAGGACTTTACCTAACAGACTAAGATCAGCAGATACATGGAACCTGAGATCACAGGAGCTTCTCCATCCTGCACCTGGAGTACATATCATCAGTCAGTTAGTGCTCTCTTCTTGCTCTCTTTGCTGAAGCCCTTCCTGGTTATACAATCTTTCTCTATGCTGAAAATCACTCTGATTCATGTGTAATGAAGTATATGTTCAAGCAAGTCATACCTTTCTTTAAAAGTTTATTTGGATGTATTTCTTCCATACACAAAAAAGAGAAAGGGAGGCTGAGAGAAAGCACCCCCAATAGAATCTTAATGCTATGATCCAGTCCTCACTTCAGCCAGCCATGTATCATGGGCACCTGTGCATTCAGGGAGGTCTCAGAACATGAACCTGTTACCTTCTAATGGGGATGGGCCTCACAGAACATCACATTTTACTGCTGCACTGCTGCCTGGTCCTCAGGTGTAGGTTTTTAGGAACAACCCAATCTCATTCCAATTTCCAGTAATGATTCCTTGAACACTGAGACTCAAAGCATGATTGTTAATCAAGAGAATTTGTCCGACAGTCAATTGACATACAAACTTCAAAGTTATTCTGAGATGAAAATGACAGGAATGAACGCATCCAAAGTTTCCACTATTAGGGACAGAGATTTTTTTTTTTTTTTTTGAGGACTGCTTCTTTGAGCATATATCAAAATAAGCACTTGTTTTAGGCTGCTATTTTTTATTATTTCATTGGATAGCATAACATACATATAAGATAAATAATCATTTTCAGTTGGATTCTTCTCCAGTATCACTGCTACATTTAATTCTGACATTTTAGCATCACGAATATCTATACTGTAGTCTTACCAAACACGCTTTCAGTAGAGTCAGGGAGGGTATATACTCTGACTTGCAGAATGATGTGTCATTTGTGCACAGTGACCACTCATCCTGTTTATCCAGCCTGGTGCCAGCTTGTTCCATCCACCACTTCTTTATTGTTGGTAGTTAAGTCTGCCTGACCTAAATAACTTTGATATTAATGGTTCTCATATAAATTGAGCTTTAACCAAACATATGAAACAAAAATTTTATACTTACAGTTATATTCAGAGCTTTATGATCTAAAAGAGATTTCACGTTTGGTGAATTTTCATCTTTTTCTGTTGTGAAACTGTACCTAGAAGAGGAAAAAGTAGAGAGGCTGGGCTGGCAGCATCAGTTCACTGAGGACATTTGTCAGGATTTTGGGTTCCTTTGCTTCATATTGAGCAACGTAGCCTGAAATGGAGAAAGACTCCTGGGTAGACCATCATGAAAAAATTACTATGAAAAAGCAACTAAACGAAAAAAAGCTTGGAAAAAACACCCTTCCTTATCAGAGAAGGGCCTCTGTTGTGTGTGGTGGCTGGTGGGCTGCAGGCCTAGGAAAGAACCAGAGAGCATAGTTCTGCAAAGATAAAAGCACAGTCTCTGAGATTCTTCCATCATGCCCCATCATCTTGGTTGACAAAAGGAGACCAGCAGTGAACCCAGTGAACCTTTAGCAAATTTTTAATTCTGAACCTTTAGCAACTTATCTTTGAGTTAAAATTTTGTATCATTTTGTTGTTGTTGTTATAGGGCATCTGCGCTCACCAGACACACACGCGCACACACTCAGAGAAAATGTCCCAGACAAATGACTGTGCTTCAATCCTTTCTCTTCCATTCCCCTCCTGGAGAGGTCCTGGGATTTGGGGCATGCACAGAGCCAGCCGTGTTTTTCAAGCCACGGGATCAGGGACTCGTACTGTGCAGTTGTCCGTGTGGGATCCAGCTGCCTTAACCACCACACCATTGGCTGGCCCCAAAATTTCATATCAAAGTTGATATTTGATTATATTGTTAGGGATCCCCATGATTTTGTACATCAAACACTTCATTTTTTCCAAATGCTAAGTATTATAAATAACTCCTTTATCTTAATCAGAAATGAGAAAGTCCAAACCTAGGTTCAAAAGACGTTATCAGAAGTTTTACACTAAAAATCCTCCACTTTGCATTTTTAATATGTACCATTTTGACAAATAGGATTCTGTTTTCAGGACTTAACAGAGGAGAACAAAAAATTATGAAGGGAGTATTACTATTGGTAGACTTAATTGTAACAAAAAAATTGTCAATAAGAAACTCAAAATGCATAGCATTTTGGGACCCTTAATATAAAGTTAAGGGGCTCAATGTACTTAGTGGCCTTGAGGGCATCTTTGTATGACAGCATGAAAGAGTGAATGCTATTAATAATGACACTGATGAAGAGTCAGAGAAAGACACTTATGTCTACTCAGCTCTAGAAGGCAGGCATTTTAAGATATTTTAGATAAATCTAAACAAACCTACTAAAGAAAGCCAATTGGTGTTCAAAACCATGAATAGTATCTGCTAAACTCACTGAAACAAAGATATCATTTCCAAAAATTCCCAAATGCAGAGGCAATGTTATTCAGAAAAAACAACAGCAACAACAACAACAACAAAAACCCAAATCACAGACAATCATATGCATTTTCCATATCTCTGCATTTACCTGATAGCACAGTTAATGGAATCAGCAACAAACACACATACAGGATCACACAGTCCTGAAACAGCAACCACTAACTAACTCTAGAGGAAAATTTACGCTTTTTCTGAATTTGATTTTGGAAGTGTTCATTGAATCTCAGTGTTTGTCCTTTGAGACTGACTTCTACTCTTCCCTTTTAAAAACATTATTGGACATTATTGTAGTGAAGTTGATTATTTTATTTAACTTTTATTTATTTACTTATTTTAATTTGACCAGAGAGGGACAGAGAGAGAGAGAGAGAGAGAGAGAGAGAGAGAGAGAGAGAGAGAGAGAGAAAAGTGAAAAAGCAAACTGCCAGGTTCAGGACTCGAACCACGGTTGGCCATGTAGGAGTTCAGTGCCCTTAACCACCATACCACCTGATAGCCCAAAGTTGATTATTTTATACCCAAAAAAATCCCTTCTTGTTCAAAATATCTTAAGTGGAGGGATCATATATTTCTAAAGTTGTAAAAGCTGTTTTTGTTTTAATCAAAGGCTCCATCTCATTTTATGTTTTAATTTAAAAAAATTTAAAAATTCTGTAACTTCCCTGATGAAACCAAGCCCTCTTGCCTAGCCTCTAGGTTTATTCCTTGAGAAAATGACAGGAATACACTGTTGTTTTCTCATTTGTAAAGGTTAGTAGTTGTTGTTTTATTTTTTAGTTTTGCTATAGGACACATGCACTCGCTAGAGAGAAATACACAGAGAAACGGGGGAGGGAAAGTGAGACATCACCCCCCCAGGTGTGTTGGCCATGCTGCAATCACTTCTTCAGTCTTCTCTCAGGATTTGGGGCATGCATGCATACGCATGTACTTGGCATGGTTTTTAAGCTGCTGCATTCAGTACTCAAAGCAGTGCAGTCAGTTATGTAGGGTTCAGCCTCCTTAGCCTCTAGGCCATAGGTTGGACCAAGGTCAATATGTTTTCTAAAATAATATTTTATGAAAATATGAAATACTGTTACTAATATAATTATATATGATAGGAAGGAATAGGGTAATTGTAAAGAAAAAATGAACATGAGTATTCATTTTTCCCCGAAATGTGCAAAATATCACAGGGAGGTTTTGGGGCTCTGAACAGTTTTCTTCATGCACATGTTTATTTGTTTCTTCCTCAATTTTCCTCTCCATATTCCCGATGACTAGCCTCCAAATATGTCACTCTTACTATTTTCCAGAATAGTAGGTTGACAAAGACTTGCCTTTAGTCTTAAAAGCACTGTAACTATAACAAAGGGGGATAAACTTTCTTACTCTAGGCAATTCTTTCACTCAGCAGATACTTTAAGACTCTACAGAAATTGAGTAATTCTTGCTCTTTTTTTTTTAAACCTAGTCCAAACTTATTCACCATCTCTGCTGTTTAATGCATATATTCATGACCTCTATATATTCTCTATAACCTCTTCTTTTATGTCTCCCTTTTAATAATATTGCTTATATGAAAATTGCTGGATAAATTATTCAAGTTTTTTCTATTATCCAGTATATCAGAAATAAAGCGGATAACCCATCTCTGTAAATACATTTATAATCATTTAAGTTCATCTTCGCTGCTTATTTGTCTGTCTGCTTGCCTGTCTTTCTTGGTCTAACATGTTACAGCCCTGTTCTCAAACCTTTGGCTAGGATGGACTTGAAGTATTTTGTTTCTGTTTGTTATATAATGAAGACAAGCTGCTAAGTAGATGCAAATGCTAATTCTGTAGTTACTTTTCATTTCACATGAAATTTCATTAGTGTTGTTAAGTATGGAAAATTAATTACTCCTTAATCACAAGTCCACAGAACTTAATCACCAACTACAAATAACTATGTGAAAGGGTAATGCTATGGATTAACCATAAATCAACAGAGCAGGCAAATTTCTGCATTAAGGCTAAAATCCAGGTGGATACTCATGACCTCTGGCTGCTAATAAAGAAATAGATACTCTTTCTTGTGCTGAAAACAATATTTTTCATGCATTTACTTATTTAACAATTTTTGGGGTACTTTCTTTGGGCCGGACTAAGGGTATAACAATAATAAATAATCTCTTCCCTATAACTTTACAGTTCTAAGGAAGTAAAAAGAAAGATTATTATTTTGATGAGTGTTCTGCACAGGTGTAATAACAGGGTAACATAAAGGGTAGCTAACCTAGCCTTAGATTGGCTTATGAAAAGTTTTATGGGACCAGAGAATGTTAAGGAAGAACTTTAAGGTTTAGATTTATTTAAATCTTCCCTTAATATCTTTTATACATTCTTTTCAGAATTATTTACATTTTTCTGACTGGCCAACCAGTGATGTGTTGGAGTCTTCATACTTGCTGAGTGCTGGTGAAAATGTGTTGTTAGCATCTCTTTGTAGCTCTGTATACACTGGCATCATGACAGTTAGTAACCTGAAACTGGTGATGGTAAATAGTATTTACACCATGGGAATTGGCAAATGCTACAAAGAAGTGCCTAAAAATATTCCTTCAGAGAGTGAGTTATTAAGCATTTACCAGCATACCATTTGGCCAAAGAATGTTCTACCTTGATTGCACTGGAGAATTTAGTCAAAGAAAAAAGAGAGGATAGTTTTTTCCAATATCTGTAAGGCATGGTCCCTAATAATATAGGGATTAGAGCTGTAAATAAGACATTAGCTGCTGCCCTCTTAGAATTTACAATCACTTGGGAATCAGCAGTTAGCGTAATGGCTATGTCGCTGGACTCCAATGTAGTCGACTGCGGTTCGCGTCCCGGACCTGGTGGCTTAAAACTCACGCCGGGCGCGTGTGCGTTCGTGCCCAAGATCCTGAGAGAATGGAAGAGAAGGGATTGCGGTGGGACCATCCCCCCTGGGGGGTGATTTCTCGCTTTCTGTCTCTATGTCTCTCTCTGTCTGTCTGGCGAGTACATGCGCCCTATAGCGAAAACCTCTCCCCCCCCCACACACACAAAAAAAAATTTACAATCACTTTACCTGAAGACCAGATCTGTTTAAAAAGTGCAAGAGAAGAAAAGGTTAGAAGGACTACACTAAATATACATTTCAATAGTTGGTCTATGGATTGTTAGGTCATTAGGGCTCTATATCAAATATATATATATATGAAGTCTGTGGGTTACTCAGGAAGAAGGGATGGAGTTTCTCAGAGAGTTTTGTTTTTTGTTAGAGAGTTTGCTTTTAGGGAGCATGAGCTTGCCAGAGAGAGAGAGACAGAAACAGTGCGAGGGAAAGTGAGAAATCACTCCCCCACCCCAGTGGGGATGGCCATTTTTCAATACCTTCTTCTCCATTTTCCTCCTAGAATCTTGGGCACACATGCACCAGACATGTTTCAAGTCACCAGGTCCAGGACTCAAACTGCAGTTGGTCATGTGAGAGTCTAGTGACATAACTGTTACACCATCTGCTGGCCCTTCTCAGAGAGTTTTTAATCAGCCTGCTGTCCTGTGGCAATTCTACCAAATGTAAACAATATAAAGTGTTAGTGTAACATAATGTTCAGGAATGTTGGCATTGGCCAACACATTCCACTATTATACAAAAGTTATTTGTGTATTTATTGTTCCAATAATTACACAATATCCAAATCTTCCATTGCAACACTGGGAAAATACATAAACTCTCAGTGTTTCAGATTCTTCACTTAGAAGGTTTTTTGATAACTAAATGAGTTAAATATATCAACACACTGAGAACTGGCCCGGCTTTTTGTGAGTATTCAAATATTATCTATTGTTATTACTAACACTTGTTCATAAGAACTGGCAGCTTCCATAAAATGTGTTAGACATAATCCTATAATTTCAAACACTTTTAAGAACCTCCTAAAGTGATTGCTAGTCCAAAGACTCTATATACCCATTATACATGTTATTATTAATATTTCTAATAAATGGTACTATTTCTCTTACAGCCAGAATTCATGGATTGGAAGTAGAAATGGGAATGGCACTACTCGCCATTACCTTTAGTGATTCACTAACAAAAATTTTTGCTTTCTGCTCCCCCAACTTTTTGCTTTATTGGCTTCATAGTCTTAATTTCAGAGGGAGGAATGCTTCCACCAGAAGACATAGCAGTAACTCTATTGAAATGGAAATTTAGGTGATGACCTGGTTACTCTGAGCTTCTCATGCCTCTGAGTAAACAGGTTAAGAAAGGAATTACCATGTTGGCTGGGGTGATTGTATGGATTACTCAGGAAAATTTGGAAGGCAGTGAGTCGTCAGGCTACATCGATCCCTTAGGGTATCCCTTGGTATTACTCTGTCCTACAAATGGGAAACTATAACAACCCAATACAGGCAAGACTATGAATGGCCCATATCCTTCAGTAGTGAAGAATTGGGTTACCCCATCAAGTAAATAACCTGCTTGCTGAAGGTAAAGGTAGTATGAAATTAGTAATAGAAGAAGGAAATTATAAATACAGGCACAACAATATAATAGTCATAGAAACAAGGACCGTCATTGTCCCTATAAGGAGTATATTCTCCCAGTCTGGGTAACAATATGTTTGTGTGTATATATAAATATATTAAGCTAATATTTTTTTCCTTCCTCTCTTATTCCTTTATCATGTAACATAAGATGCGTTGGTATTTAAAAACGATTAATTTTACATCATAATGTTTAAGTTAGGAGAGATCAAGAGAAGAGTAAACATCACTCAGGGATTTTATCTCCTCTCCTGAGGACAGGATCAGTGCATCTTTGGTTGTATGCAGGACAGTAGTATCATGTTAGGTAGAACCACAATGTTACTGTATTTGCTTGGAGATTAAGTATTGTTTAAGGAGATGGGTATGGGTGCCAAGATGAACTGGTGGACTTGTGATAGTTAATTTTAAGTGTCAATTTTACTGTATTAAAGGGTTCCCAGATAGCTGGTAAAACATTATTTCTGGGTAGGTCTGTGAGCATATTTTAGTTTGTCCTGTGTTACTTAATACCTGAATACCTGATACTGGGTGGGTTATAAGAACAGAGATTTATTCAACTCACAGTTTTGAAGGTCTGTGATCAAAGGGCAGAATCTGGTGAGGATCTTCCTGTTGTTGGTGTTCTTTCTAGAGTCCTGAGATGGTTCAGGCCATCACTTGACAAAGGAAAGAATGAATTTGTGCCTTTGTTCAAATGCCTTCTTATAAACTACCAAGAATCAATCCCGGGGCCTACCCTGATTACCTCATCCAATACCAGTCACCTCCCAAAGACTCCACCTTTCAACCCCATAATCTGATTAAGTCTTAACTCTGTCAGGACTGTTACAATGGCTCATCAGATTTTAATACATGAATTTTGGGCGACACATTCATTCAAACTGTATGAAGATGTTTTCAGAAGAGAGTAGCATTTGAGTCAGTAGACCAAATAAAGAAGAATGCGCTCTGAACCAATGAGCGTGGGTAGGACTTAATCAGCTGAGGACTCATAGAACAAAAAGGATGGAGAAAGGCAAATTGTCTCTTTCCCTTCTGGATCTGGGGTAACTTTCTTCTCCTACTCTTGGCCATTAGAACTCCACAGAACAAACTAAATCATACCCTAAGTTTGATAGCCTTTGGACTCCAAGACTTACACCAGCAGCCCTGCAGTTTCTCAAGCCTTTCTACCTTGGACTGAGAGTTACATCATCAGTTCCTCTGGGCCTGAGGCTGTGGGTATTCTGAGCCACATTATTGGCTTCTCCAGTGTGCAGTCTTTCGTGGGATTTTTCATCTTACATAAGCAAATGAGCCAATTCCCCTAATAAATTCCCTCTCATATAGTTATATCTATCGATATCTCCTCCTATGGGTTTTGTTTCTCTGGAGAACCATGACTAATATACACTGTGGCGGGTCCAATATAATGGTTAAGAGCATTGACTCCAGCATTAGAGAAATACATCTTTGAATTCTGGCCCTGCCACTAAATAGATAATATTTTCCATTTGTAAACCGGGGATCAATGTATTTCCTGTTGCATAGGGTAGACATAGAAAAGCCTACGTTCATCAAGTCATTCATTGATTCATTCTACACTTGCTTAAGAACTCCTTTCTCCCAGCCACTCTTTTAGGTGAAGAAGATTTAAAGGAGAATAAAAGAAACAAGGTCCTTATTCACTGGGGACCTGCACACTCCAGCACGTTCCATGTTGAAGGTACCAAGTCTGCATGGTGCATAGAAAGCTCTCGATAAATGTTAGTTGTAATCAGTATTAGCTAATAGTTTCCTTAAATCCAAAAGCAATGCTGCTTTTAATTTTCTCAATTCAACATTACTAAAATGAATGTAAATTTGACTGGGATAGCACTTTCAAAAGCAACAACAAAAAACATCCTGGCTTTAAAAACGGAAAAACCTACATACTGTAATTTATGAAAATGACACTGCCACAGGAATCTAACATCATTTTACCTTAATGAAAATAGAGACAAATTCAAGGGCTGCTGTTTAGGCCATTTCGAAATAATACATTTGTAAAGGATTTAGAACATACAAAAGTTTTGTTCTCTCACCATCTGAACACATTAAAAAATGGATTATTCCATTATTAAATGATGCTTGAAAGCGCTCTGCATTTGATGGAAGGGAGCACAGGAAAGGCTGCTACAACTTTCTTAACAGCCTCTCACATCTGGCTATGGAGGCCTAGTCATTTAAATAAAAAAAGGGCAGAGAAAACGCTGAGAGGCAGTTTGATCTAACTCAACCTTTTCAAATGACTACACTAATTTTAAACATATGAATTTAACTGTATGTTTGCCCCTCTATAAACAGGGCGAACAAACAGTATATCATTTTTACACTTGAACTGTATTATGATTTTAATGCAGGCTCAGGTGAGGTGAGGTCAGAAGATACAATTAAATGGATTTGGTACCAGCTGGAGATTAGGCTCTCTTTAACCATGCTTGGGTGATTTATCCATCAACAACTCGTGTACTGCTCCATAAAAATTGATATCTGTTTAAAAATAGGTATTAAAATACAGTGTACTTTTAAAATTAGAGACTAAAATATTGTGTAGTTGCCAGCAGGTAGTTCAGTTAATATTCATGTACAATAGGAAACAGAAAGATTCCTGTTCTTGGAATAAAAATCTATTAGAATAAATTTGCCCTCGTTGCTGATCTGTATGGAGTTTCTTTGCTTGGTGAAATCCTTGGATACAAATGCAGAAACAAACTTTTAAATCATTTATAATCCTCGGCATGGTGGAATGAGAAAATAAAATGATCTCACTTGTTAACTTGTTTGTTAAGGATTTATTTCAATGTTGTTCTTCATGAAAGAAGTTGAAAAACCAAAGAAAACAGAAATGCCAAGTAAATAGGTTTAATAAGGACCACATAAAATCTTGGTGCTTTTACATGTCCTGCTGTGGAAAATGAATGGTAGACTTCAGTCTTGAGGGTAAATTTGGTTCCGAATAGATGTAAATTTAAATATTAGGATTTTTTTTTTTTTTTTTGCTTCTCAAGCAAACTTACAGCTCTAAGTAAAGGGCAATCATTTGTCTACTAATATGCATATCAAAAACTTAAACAAATGAACATTTAAAAGTAATATTTGATTAACCATTCACTGAAAGAAAAGTAATTCTGCCTGTCTAATCCAGTAATTTATATAGTTTAGTAATTTGCTTGTCAATAATGAACAAATTGCCCTAATATATTACTGTAATGCTTCATTTTCATTAAGACATCTGCCAACTTTTCAAGAAACCTTTTCCATTTGAGACTTGACTTATAATTGTAGAGTCCCTTGGGGGAGTTTCAATATTATTCTAATCAATTTTATCCACAATACACAATATGGATGATTACATCCCGATGTAATTTCTAAAGTTACCTTCTCACATTACTCATTTGCGAAGAGAGGAGACACTGCCGATGTCTCCAGAACATATTTTAGAAACTCACCACAGCAATGGAGCAAAAAATATTTTTCATCATTTGCATGCATCACAACATGAATATGTATATGTACAGATATGCTTATATAATTTATAACCACACTTCAAAGCTTTATGGTCTATAACATTTATATGTTATTTTTATGCAATAAAATGATAATGGATTTTACAACCACAAGATAACGAAAGTTTAAAAGTCCTACAAGATCATCTTCCCGTGTGTGGACTGCAGTGATAATAGCATAGAAGATAATATCGTAGAGGAGGTAGATAGCAGTTCCAGGGAAAACTGGAAAAATGAAAGGAGTCTTCGACTCATACCAACTGAAAACTGAGGCTCCAAAACAGCTGTTCAGCTGACTTCTATCAGGAACAAGTAATTCTCTCTTGACCTAGTGGGGAAGAGTCATGCTACTTATTGACGGACTTCCCAAATCATTATTAGCATCATCTTCATTTTGGTGGTTGATTCAGAAGGATTCAGGCTACTCGTTTCATGTCAGACCAGTTAACCTCCAAGTTAGCGGTCAGTATGCAGGAGCATAGAAGAGGAGACAAATGGTACTATTAAGCATTGGTAAAGTATTGAAAGAAAAGAAAATCAGCACAACAAATAATGAAACTTCTGATGACTAGCAAGGCAGTAGTACTATCAGGAAAGTCTCATTATTTATATTTTCTGCTTGTTGTTCTTTTCTCTTTCTTCTTAGCAGATTTTTTTCTGTCATTTTGTTAAGGAGTGGTAGGGAATACAAAAATTAACCCTAATTCTCAGTATTCTACATCCAAACATCCTAGAAGGTTCTTTTCTGTTTTTAAAGTATTTATAAATTGTTTGACAAATCATTTTCATTTTAAGGTTTTATTTTTCCTTTTTTCAAAATTTAATTTTACTGTTAAAATGAACAACATGGGGGCCAGCAGATGGCATAATGGTTACATCACTGGATTCCCATATAGTTGACTACTGTTCAAGTCCCAGACTCGGCAACTGAAAGCATGCTGGGTGCATGTGCATGCCCAAAATCACAAGAGGAGAATGGAGGAGAAGGGATTGTGTTATGGCCCTCCTCAAGCCGCCCCCCCCCCCCGGGGGGGGGTGATTTCTCGATTTCTGTCTTTCCGTCTCGCCAGGGAGCGCATGCACTGTATAGCAAAATTCCCTCTTAAAAATAAATAAAAAGAGGGACCAGTAGTTAGCGTAATGGCTACGTTGCTGAACTCCCATGTAGCTGACCGCAGTTCGAGTACTGGACCGGGGGCTTAAACTCACGCCGGCGCGTTGTGCGTGCGTGTCCAAGATCCTGAGAGGAGAATGAAGGAGAAGGGATTGCGGCGTGGCCATCCTTCCTGGGGGGGGGGGGGGGGGTGATTTCTTGTTCTCTGTCTCTCTGTCTCTCTCTGTCTTTCTGGCAAGCGCATGTGCCCTATAGCCCAAACCTCTCCAAAATAATAATAATAATAATCTACACCTGAAATGGTAAGGACTCAGAATTATATCATATAATTTACAAATGCAAAATCATCTATGCAGTGCCTTTCAAGATTTTTTTTTGAGAGATTTTTGCTATAGGGCATGTCTGCTTGCCAGAAAGACAGAGAGAGACAGAGAACAAGAAATCACACCCCAGGGTGCATCTACTAAATGGGAGTCCAGCAACATAGCCATTATGCCAACTGCTGGTCCCAAGCTTTATTTAAACCACTAGTAAAAAATGTCTTTTACACACAGAAACACACACACACACAAAACCTCCCCTCAAATTTTTAAATTTTTAATTATTATTATTTTTAAATTTTTTTGTCATAAGATGCTTGCTAGAGAGAGAGAAAGAGGGAAAGTGAGACCCCCCCACCCCCCAGAAGGATGGTTAAGCTGCAATACCTTCTCCATTCTCTTCCTAGGATTTTGGGCATGCACATGTATGTGCCTAGTGTTATTTTCTTTCTTTCTTTCTTCTTTCTTTTTCTTTCTTTTTTGCTTTCTTTCTTTCTTTCTTTCTTTTTTTTTTTTCTGGAGAGGCTTTTGCTATAGGGCATGTGCACTCGCCAGAAGGACAGAGAGAGACAGAGAGACAGAAAGCAAGAAATAACACCCTAGGGGGAAGGCCATGCCACAATCCCTTCTCCTCCATTTTCCTCTCAGGATCTTGGGCATGCACGCACACTCGCCCGGCATGAGTTTAAGCCACCAGGTCCGGGACTTGAACCACGGTCAACTACATGGGAGTCCAGCGACATAGCCATTATGCCAACTGCTGGTCCTATCTTTCATTTTTTTTAAGATTTTTAATCATAGTGTGCTTGCCAGAGAGAAACAGAGAGAAAGAGACCAGGAGAGGGAAAGTAAGAAACCATCCCCCAGGGGAAATGGCCATGCCACAACCCCTTCTCCTCCATTTTCCTCCTGGGATTTTGGGTTGGCACACATTCACCCCTGACAAGATTTTCAAGCCACCAGATCCTGTACTTGAACTGCAGTTGACTATGTGGGAATTTAGTGTCATAACCACTACACCACCCCACCTGCTGGCCCCAGTGTGATTTTCAAACCACCAGGTCAGGGACTAGAACTGCAGTCAGTCATGTGGGAATCCAGCATCTAAGTACCACACTGGTCCACTTCTCCAAAGCTTTAATAAAACAACATTATTCTTTAAAACAAAAACAAAAACGATTTTTATTCTTACTACATATGATAGTTATTTGTCATTTTTTGCTTTACTACTTTTAAATTTTAGAAAATTCTGGTAGGAAAATACTACTTTAAGGTTTTCCTTTTATTATTATTATTATTATTATTATTTTAATTTCCAAAGGGAGTGTACACTTGTCGGAAAGAGAGAGAACCCCTCTGTGGGGCATGGTCACGCTGCAATCTTCTGTCCTCCATGTCCCCATCCCATCAGGGTTTGGGGCATGCACACATGTGTTGGTATGTGGCTCAAGCTGCCAGGACACAGCGTGAACTGCAGTTGGCCAGGTAGGATCCAGCTCCCTGTATACAGTGCTTAACCACCATGCTATGGGCTGGCCCATATTTTAAGACTTACTAATAGCTTTTTATCTGCTGTTTGTTAACATGGATCTGGTGTAGCGCCTTCACTTTTCAGAAGAAAAACTGAGGTGCATAAAAACCGAGAGACTTTCTCTGGGCCTCACGGCTTGTAATCAGAGGGCAGGCCTATGAACCTCCATTATACAATTCAGTTAAGATAGTATCATGGTAGACGTAGACCATCAGGAAGAAATCTGAGAGTGACTGCAGAGGAAGAATAAACAAGATAAAGGGAGTGACTACGAAAAATAAAAGTCAACTGAAACTTTGCTCTTGGTTATTTCAGTAAACAGATTTGCAAACACTCAAAGACGTCTGAAAAAGAAACTATCTTGGGAGAAAAACAACATAGTAACATTGCTGTAAACATGGCAGAGGGATAGCTGAACTGTACAGCAGTCAGGGAGAGCAGCAAGAGTAAGTATGTGAGTAAAAATCTTGTAGCTTGTCTATTTAGGGATGATTACATGGTATTCAATGTGATAAATATGTATTGAAATACTTCTATTCATGACCCTATTATAGATGCTAGAGATTCCCAAATGAGTAAAATCATGTCCTTATATTTAAGAAGCTCTTATTCAACATTTTGCTGTTAACATTAGACTTGCTTGGAACTAAGCCACTATTTTTACTAAAAATTATTTTTGAGACCTTTACGGTTTTACAGTATCTTTATACTGGCTCTTACATCAACTTGCATTTTTTTTTTCAGCAATTATGCGCTTATGTGTGTGTGTGTGTGTGTGTGTGTGTGTGTGTGTATAATCTTTCCTTTTGATATCCGCCAGTATTCTTTAAGATAGCAAGTTGCCTCTTACCAGATTTACCCACGGAAAGAAACAGCTTCTGACAAGGAAGTGTGTAGGGGATGGCAGCTCATAGCAACTCTGTTATTTTGCACCGATGTAGCATTTTAACATACAATGGTTAAAATGCAATCTGAAAATAGTCTTTCATCTCAAATAAACTCTATAAAGCTGGTAGAATTTAAGTGGTTATATTTATATGTTGACTTCTTCCTAAGTGCTTCCTTTCCTTGACTGCTAATGATGCTGATTTATACACTGCCCATTTAGGGAGGAAGAAGAGAGCTGAAATCAAGGTTTAAGCACTGTGACAGTTGAGAAAGATCTGCAGCAGAACCTGAAGAGATTCCATGATCACTCATACCACAGCCCTTTGGATATTATCCATTTTACTCAATAACTTAGTTTTTATTTTTTATTAAGGTTTTTGCCATAGGGCACGTGCACTCACTGGAGAGGAGAGAGAGACAGTGAGAGGGAAGTGTAAAATCACCTCACCACAGGAGATGGTCACATCACAGTTCTTCCTCTTCCTGGAACTTTGGGCATGCATGCATATATGCCTGGTAAAATTCCCAAGCTGGCAGATCCAGGATTCAAACCAGAGTCATCGAAGTGGGAGTCCAGTGCCTTAACCATTATACCACCTGCTGGCCCCTAGAGTTTTTTTTTAATGTTTTGTTATGAAAAAATGCAAACATTTACTAGAAACAATAGTATAATCAACTCCTATGTGTTTAATCATCTAGTTTTTTAACTTAATTTATTGTTTTTATTTATTTATCTTTCTTTTACTCTCTCTCTCTCTTTCTTTTACATTTAATCACTGTACAGCTTTGCAGCATGCAAACTAAGTTTTCCCAGGATGAATACACTGCATGTTAATCCAGTGAAAGATATCACCATACACCATACACCATACACATCATCATACCCAGATTTTTATTGTTAGGGAAGATGAAAGAGAGAACCATTTCTCTCTTTCATGATGCTGATTTATACACTGACTATCACAGAGTCAGAATTTAAATCATTAGCAGTGATTACATATCTTCCTGTACTGGGTTTTATTCTAGGCTTCAAGATTCTTGAAATTCTTTAAGTTTGAACTCTTTATATTTGTATGGTATTTGAACCTATAAAGTAAATAGGTTTTTGATTATAACAAGTATTTTAATTCTCCTTCCCATATCTGGAAGTCATTTCATCTTTGATGAGGTGAGACTCAATGATGGGTGAGATAAGTGGTGGAATAAAGTTTTTAATAAGGTTTCAGTATGTATATGTAGAGATCTGATGTCAACAATGTTTTTATTTTAATTTAAAAAAAAATTAAGAGAGATTTTTTCTATAGGATGCTTGGGCTTGCTGGAGAAACAAAAAGCAAAATATCACCTCCCCAGGGGGGATGGCCACACCACAATCTCTTCTCATCCATTCTCCTCTTGGGATCTTGGGTATGTATGCACACACGCCTGGTGTGTTTTAAGTCAATGGGTCTGGGACTCAAACCATGGTTGACTATGTGAAAGTCCAGCATCGTAACCATTACACCATCTACTGGTCCTTCAATAACCTTGTTAAATACAAGTGTTATGACTGAACTTTTCATACTGCATCAAAGTGGCATTCATCAAGAGAGATTAAATAGAACAGCTGTGCTATGCTATATGTGGTGTAGAAATAGTCAACTTACATTTCCCAATTAATATAATGCAGTGGTTTACTTCTCAGGGGATTTTGGGAATATCTGGAGACACATTCCATTGTCATAACTAAGAATGATGTTTTCTACTGACGTCTAGTAGGTAGAGACCAGGATTCTGCTAAACATACAACAGTGCACAGAACACCTCTCCTCATTCCCAGAGTGTCAATTGGTAATGGAGCCTTAGTAAGAGTGATAAAGGATTAAGAGATTGGCTGATGTTTTTAAGAGAGTATGAGGATAAAAGCAGAAAGAGAGACATAGATAGATTTCTATCTGTAAGCCTTCTTTTATTTTCATTTTAGTTTTCTATGTACAACAAGCAATTCATCTTGCCTCAGCAAGTCCTCTATTGAATTCTTGTCCACCTCCTGACTCTGATGCTGACCTAGTGAGCCAACTTCTGGGAAAATATCTTATGAATCTAAAAGAAAGACATGATTATAGGCATGTTCTTTGCAGTGTTATTTATAACCACAAATTTACCCCTACCATAAAATAAATTGATTTAGAGGTCATAATGCAGCATTTGAGAGAAAAATGTAGATTGTGCAATCAGAACTGAAATCCAGGAGCAAGGTTGGAGCAGATGATACGAATTTGGAGTATTAATGTTGCTCTCAGATTCAACATGTTTATCTCTCTGAACAAAATTTCATCTGTTCTAATTTCATACCTGTCTGGCTTTGGCTGACAGAAAACCCAACCTCAGTTATTATTGAGAGGTCCCAACTCTTCCCTTTCAGTGTGGTTATAAAATAATCCTGGGTTCTCTGAGACTAGAAAACTGGGGAAGGACTAGACTCTCAGTTTGAGGGGGTCTGTTGCTTCTTTTGCATTTTTTTATTATGCAATGCTGCCCTTGAGATCTAGGTACTAACAATACAAGTGCACTTCGAGATGTTCTCCCGGACACTGTCTTGTCTGCCCAGTGTCCCAGGGAGATATGCTCCCTGAAATCGGAGAGTGAGCTACATCAGCCCCATCTGCTTTGAGACGCTTCAACTCTCTTCTGGTGAAATCCTGCTCTGAACGCTTTCTCTTCCTGAAAATCTCTTCTTTGTGAGCCAGAAACACTAAAACTCTTTTATTCTTATTTCCTCTTAAGGCCAGAGAAGACAGTTAGAAACTCCATAAGACTCTTTCCTAAATTTGGAAGTAAAGATGGAGAAAGTCACAATAATTACTTTTTTAATAGTTCGCTGTTTACATTAATGGGGTAAACATAATAATGAAAGATACGGAAGCACTGTTGATAAAACCATAAGCAAGAGAAAGTAGAGTTGTATGCAGCTAAGGGTTGAAGATATCCTACTTTTAGTGAATGTTAATAGAAAGATGAGCCAATGAAAAAATAGAAAGTTATAATTGGAGACATGAGATAATCTGAAAAGGAGATATTGGTTGTAATCTAATCTTCCACAGATTCCAGAAAGATGTAGGGTAGCAAAGTCTAACACACGAATTTGATCACTAGGAGATCACCAAGACTGTGAAAGTTTCAAGCATATGATTTTAGAAGCATAATAAAAGTTAGGAGCGCATATATAAGATTAAGAGGGTACTAGGTATGTTAAAATGAGGGATAAGTAAGTTTGTTTTAGAATTTGGTGGTGGAAAAAATGTAAGGAATAGAATCTGTCTATGAGGGACAACAAAGTAGACGAGAGAATGTGTTAGTTAATGAGACTCATACCTAAATTTTTAAGCAAAAATAAGGATTTTCGTGGACACAAAGAACTTGAAGACTAGGAAGAGATGAGATCATTTAAGAGAGAGAAATGGAACAAAAGGGAGATTAAGAGCACAGGTAGGGAAATGTCTTTTGAAAGGAGAGAGGGTAAGTAACTGAGAATAAAGCGGAGGGATATACATATATTTCTAAGTGGAATAGTAATAAAATGAGAAAATTTCCCGTCTCGTAATCTCTGACAGCTAGCCAGTTTAAGGACCTGATTCAGATACTGACAATTTACAGAGCTAGGATTACCAAATTAAAAGTTTAAAATAGTTCATTAGAATAAAATAACAATAAAACAAGCTTAACTCTGTGCTAATTTTTGTTTATATGCAAATTCCTACCTGGCACCTAACCTCCATATAAATGCCAGGACATGCTAATATAAAATCATTCTTTTAAAAAAATGAATTATGATCATATCCAGAAGTGTAACCCATGTATCAACTTAGAGGGACACAATTGTTTTTATTTCTAATAAGGGCCTTCATTTCCTTAAAATGTTGTTCCCTAGACATTCTATTTCTCTTTACACATGTAAGACTATTGCTGTAAAAAAGGGAAATTACAGGGAATCAAAAGCCAGTGAAACTATTAGTTGGAAACTTGATAGGGCTACATAGAATCTTAATCTTGAAAATGCAGTAAAATTTGACTCCATCATAATAACCACAAGAGGCAGATCAATATGACTGAGTTAAGGTCTGTTCTATAAATCATTACTTGGCGAATGAATTAGGAAGAAGATAAGCTGTAACCCAAACGGTGAAGACTGAGATGTGAACACTGCTCTCTGGAATAAGCTTCCTATAAAGTTCAGTTGAGAGCTGCAGCATTTGAGAACTATATATGGTGTATTGCGGGCAATGATCCATCCCCTGACCAAACTAACTCAAACATGGCACCTTGGGTTTTGAAGGCTCTTTAATAATAACAAAAACAAAAAACTTAAGTCACAAACATAAGCTAAAATTATATATATATAACTATTAGGTGTAAAGTTTGTAAAGTAGCATTATGCTTAAAGGGTTATGGATGTATTGATTATTTTTAATTGCTTCAACTTTTAAGCTCAATTAAATAAACCTTTATTTAGCATTTATTTCTACAAAGCACTACCTAAGCATTGTAAATAATGTGAAGATGAAAGAATTAGTTCCTAACTGCCAGATGGAAGTACTGTGCATGGAATTATTTACATATATTTTTAAAAATTGTGCAGTGGGCTTTATTTGGTGTTATTATGAAGGTTCAGATACAATTCCATTGAAAAATAAAAGAGAAAATGTTCATAATCCTATTAGCTTTATAAACATATATTATGTTAAAAGTTTTTTTCAGTTTGTTTTAAAAATTTTCATTATTATAACACTTGGCTGATGCAAATTAGGTATTAAATAAATATTTGACTAAATAAAAATTGAGAGAGGAGTATTAAAAACTTTTAAAGAGAAGGTAGGATTTATTAATTTAATGAAAAAAATCTATGTGTGAGTAACTTTCCACTGGAGATAGAGCACTTGACAAAATAGTCACATAAGTCATAGCCCTTGTCTTGTGGAAGCTTCTAGTGAGGCAGAGTTTGACTGCTGAAAGTCTGCAGTACATTGGAACCACTGTAATGCAATTTAAGCATGAATGGCCCATCATGACGATGACTATTAAATTCAGCAAAGGAAGAAAAAAAATGCTTCAAGAAAATTTTAGGTGTGGCAGAAACAGTCCTAGGAGTCAGTCTGAAACAGCCAAGACTCAGTCTTGTAATACTGTGATTAGAGTCAAGCGTCCTATTAGAGGAATAATATATTTAAGGGAGAGAACCAAATCTCATGTATGCTTTGCTCACATAGCTGAAATTTACAATTGAATTTTCCATTGATATTAGCAAATTTGGGGACCAGCAGTTGGTGTAATGGCTATGTCGTTGAACTCCCATGTAGTCAACCTTGGTTCGAGTCCCAGAGCCGGTGGCTTAAACTCACGCCAGGTGCGTGTGCGTGCGTGCCCAAGATCCCGAGAGGAGAATGGAGGAGAGGGAATTGCCACGTGGCAATTTCTCGCTTTCTGTCTCTCTGTCTCTCTCTATCTTTTTGGCAAGCACATGTGCCCTATAGCAAAAACCTCTTCAAAAAAAAAAAAGATACTAGCAAATTTGCATTTCCTTTGTTTTTTAATTTGCTGCAGGACACAGGGCTTGCCTAAGAGAAACAGAGAGAGGGAAAGTGGGAAATCATCCCTGAGGTTGTACGGCCACACTATAGTCTTACAGTCTCTTCTCCATGCTCTTGAGATTTTGGGCATGCAGGCACATGTGCCAGCATGTTTTTTGAACCAACAGGTTGAGACTCGAACTTCGTGGTCAGTCATGGGGGATGATCCACTTGTCTTAATCTTTGTGCCACCTGCTGACCTACATTTCCTTTTTATACTAATAGCTTTTGTTTATTTGTTTGTTTGTTTGTTTGTTTTGACTCAGGTGAAGAAGCAACAGATGCAAAATAGGTGAGGTTGATGAAAGCAGAGAGTAAAGGTGTAGAAATGCAGTACTGAGAAAACTTGAGAGAGACAGATTCGGGTCCAATCATGGAAGGTTCTAAATGCCAAGCTAAGGAGTTTGTACTTTATCTAATGCATAATGAGATAGCAAAGCTCTTTGAAGAGAAGAATGTGTTGACAAAAGGGGAATGATTAGCTTACAATTCTTGGCAGAATTGAATGGAAGGAAGAAACTTAGAGAGAGGTATGTTAGAATCATTTACTACCAGTCTGAAACCCTAAGAGTGCAAATTTTATGGAGCATTGGCTATCTGATTAGTTCACAGTTCTGGGTACTGTATATTATAGAGTAAATGTTGTTGAATTAATGAAAGGCTCATGTTTCTCTTACTGGGAAAGTCTGTAGTTGCCAACTTCATGTTCAAAAAGGACTCCTTGATTAAGAATTTTACAATTTATTTTTTGTACTATGTTTTCCATTTAGAATGCCTTGGGAAATTTCAAGTCTATTTATAATCACTGATGTCAGTGAGAAGAAAAAAAAGCTAATTTACAATTCATCATTCAGCCATTATTCTACCCCATGGGTGGGACTAATGAACCTTAGGTTATAGGTGGCAGGCATGTTGATAAGGAAAAGAATAGCAGGTTCTAAAGATGAATTGTGGCTCGTTACCATGCTCAATAAATAGAAACCCAAAATAGCTCAGTGCACCAAATTGCTCTTGAAACAGAAAAAAAAAAAGTGTTTTCTATTTTTTTTTTTTTTTAGAGAAAGTAGCCTTTTTGAGGATGCTTCTGCTTCATGTGTTTCAGATTTGTTCATTAGACCGATAGCTTCTAAAAGGAGTCATGGTGTCTTCCCTTCCCTGCATACAATACATAGAACTTACTAAGGATTTCTTATTAATGCATGAAGTTCCAAAGCACTCTGAGTGAGAATTTAACATCTTTGCCATCAACTTGTTTCCTATAGGTGGACAGACCATATTTAATTTTACTATAGATTTTGTACAAATAAAATCCAGAAAAACACAATAAGGTAGCTTACATCTGCTAAATGTTTACTATGTGCCAGACCCTTGTATTGTTACTTATGTAGATGAATTTATTTATTTCTTTCATCAATCTAAAAAGCAGTTGCTATCTTATCTTTGTTTAATAGATCGATGAACTGATGCAAGGAGAGGGGAAGTCAATTTTCCAAGAGAACACAACTATTAAAAATGGTAAAGAGGGATTCGAACACAGTCTGATTTAGAGCCCATACTCTAAACCAGGGGTCAGCATTTTTTTTTCTTGTAAAGGGTTAAGTAGTAAATATTTTAGGCTTTGCAGTCCATACGGTCTCCGTCACAATTACTCAACTCTGCTGCTCAGCACAAAGCAGCCATAGACAATATGTAAATGAATGCGAATGGCTGTGTTCCAATAAAACTTTATTTATGGACACTAAAATTTGAATTTCATATAATTTTCATGTGTCACAAATAGTATTCTTCTTTTGATTTTTTTCTTCAACATTTTAAAAATGTAAAAATCATTCTTAACTTGTGGGCCATACAAAGATGAGAAGGGGCGGGGTGGGTCTGGTCTTGGCCCACAGGCTCCTGATTACTAGCTCTGCTCTAAGTCACAGTGCTATTTTGCCTCCAGGGAAGAAATGCAGAACCACCTAAGAATCCACATAGTCTCTGTTATTAATAAAAGAATTGGGGCCTTTTTAATTTTTTTATTGAACTAAGGCAAAACATGAGGAAGTGCTAAAGAAAGGATTGGGGGTAAACCTAAAAGCAATCTGATGAAGAAATAACATCTGAAACCCAGAACGGTTTCCTAAGAATGGCTGTAAGGTCTTTCTATGCTTGTTATTGCCTTGAAGCAGGGAAGACTTTCTCCGAGACATAGCCTCTTCCTGGGATTTAGTAAAACAGGGACCATGAAGGAGACGAACTATTCAGACAAGCGGTAACTAGACCAAGGGGTGGCAAATTGTGGGAGGTCACATTTGGCCTACTGTCTGTTTCTGTGCTGCCTGTGGGCATGACTCCAGCTAGCACCACAGAGACCAAGAGCCAGTGGGAGATGGAGGTGCAGTGTGGCAGCCGCCCACTCCACTGCGTGTTGGGCCCTTCTAGCTAGTTTAGTCAGCACTGCCCTGAGTAAGCCTTCTTTAGAAAGCAACTGGCTGCAAAGCATCGCTGCTATCCAGACTGTCCACGCCAGGCAAACAAGGCAGGACAGACAGAGCTTTTCTCTCTTGCCATGCAAGTATGCATTATACCTCTGCTTTTGAATCTTAGCTTACAAAACTTAAAATACTATATTTACTATCTGACACGCCAAGATTGTCAACCTCTGACCTAGGTCATTGCAAGTTTTCTGGAATAAAGAAGAGGAAGAGTAACAGAAAGTTGTTTTGAATTACGTTACTTAATAGTTTGGCAACAATTTAACCCATTCAGTATTGCACTTGATAGAAAAGCAACTGAAGCTTAAGTAAAATTACATGGCAAGAAAGAGAAGAGAAAGATTGTTTTTCTCAACAATCCTGACGACATATCATTGTCTTTCAGAGTGGTACCTTCCTGAAGTTCTTTATGAAACTGAACAATGCTGCTGTGGTTCTAAAACATTTGGATCATTTTAGATTTATGTCTTTCTTCTGAGAAAGAAAGAGAAAGACAGGGATAGCCCAACAGGGTCCTCATGTTGTGATGAACTCATCCTCAGTCAGCCTGGATCATGGGCATGCATGTGCCTGGTCTGGATACACAGTGAGGCTTTAGGACATAAACCTGGAGCCTTTCCACATGGGTCTGCATCGCAGAGCACTGGCACCAGCACTGTGGCTGGCCCCTGGCACTCTTTTTTTGAGATTGCCCATTGAATTCACAAACCGCAAAAGATAATTTCAGAGAGACTATGTCATAAATAATTTTAGAACTGAAAGGACATTTGAGATAAGCCTTATCTTTTTATAGTCAAACATCCTTTGACCAAAAGATGAATTGATCATCCTTCTTATTAGCAATCTTGCCTAAGTTTGACTCTTTTCTAAATTAACCTATTATTCAAGGATAAACATCTTATTTCCATCCAGGATAGTAAAAATAATAAACCACATATAATGAAAGCCATTTTACAAATTGGATATAAAATGTTATGAGGAGAAAATGAGCATTTGTAGCAGTGGTCAATAAATTGACTATATAAATTCTGGTAAATTTTCTTTTAAAGTCTGTTATTCTACAATCAAGTAGAAGATGCCTTGATTTCCTTAATATTAGAAATGTTTTTTGAATTTAATAACTTTCAGTTATAAAACAATCAATTCTGTCTGAATTCATATTTTCTCTGAGTATCTGCATTGCCTGGTAAATATATATTTTAAGATAAACATATCAGGGTAAACATTTTGTGTCAATTTTAGGTCAACTATTTTTTTTTGATGAAAGATAGACAAAGGGTTCTAGAATGCCATTATGATGATTCCATTATTACATCAAATAATTCTTAGGAAAAGATAAGAGCATTGCTTTCTTTCCTCCCCCCCACCAGAATGATAACTAGATTTTTTTTTTTTAAATTTCAGAGATGTGCCACAGAGAGCAACCAAATATAACAACTCTCTTTCACAACCATGTGGAAGCAACTTGCTTCCTGCCATTTCCCTCTTGTGATATTCCGAAGTGAAAATGAAATACAGATACTATCAAACTGTGGCTATGACAGATGAAAAAAAAGATACTTCTGTTTTACTGAAGTGCATTTGTTTTCCTCCTCCATTCTGCAGGAAGCATCACAAACCCACAGAGTCCCTGAGAGATGGATTTCACTGGGAGGCGGAATGCTAACTTTGCTCAAAGATGTGTAAATGCCACGTGCCCAGATGGTCCTTTTGCCTATTCATAGGGAGAGGCTCAGAAACACACATGCATCTTTCTGTGGTCAGTCATAACAGATTTGTTCTAAATAAGCCACACTGTTTTGCAAGATGGCAAGGAACTGTCAGGCTGTATTTTAAGCACAAATGTTTCTGCCAGACAGACACAGCATATACCATGTGCTTCGGGAACACACACACATGCACTGATCTGAGGACAGAATATGGACCTCGTGTTTGTCATTTTGCAGCTCAGATCAATAAGCCTACGTTGTAGTTCCTGCACAGACCTTCAATTGAATCATGTACTTCATGGAAATCATCAAAGATCAGACAGAAAAAGATAAGTAGATAGGCAGACACATTGATGGACACATTGCTTCTTACCCCTCACATAGTAACATCTCTTTACCAAGTTCGACTCTGCATATTGCCCCTGAAAGGGTCATGGTTTAGGGAAAAAGCAGTTCCTTACCTAACTTATTTTTACTAAGTCTCTTATTCTCTTGAGTCAAGTTCATGTACGTTTTTAATAAGAGTAGCACTTCATAAGCAACTAATTGCACTTGATGTTTTGTTTGTTATCAGGCAATTTGCCTGATAGTTTTAGCAAATTTAAAAATCTAAGATAGATATCTTAGGATACTAGACTTTAAGATGCCTAAAGCAGGTGGTCAAGCTGAAACTATGTTGTAAGAAGCCGTGCCTAGACGTACTTAGGTGTGCCGAGAGAATAGAAATGAATGCTGGCTTGGAGAGCAGGAAAAAGCATTTTGTCAATGCAGCTATTAATTCATTAATTAACTAATGAATTATATCCCACTTTTTTCTTTCTTTCTTTTTCTTTCTTGCTTTCTTTCTCCTTTTTTTTTTTTTTCTTTCTTTCTTTCTCTTTTTTATTTGCTATAGGTCATATGCACTCTCTGAAGTGAGAAATCACACCCTGGGGTGATGGCCACACTGTAATCCCTTCTCTTCTGTTCTCCTCTCACCAACTTTTTTCAAAAAGAAGAGTAGCTGATAAAAATACACATTCTGAACTTGATGGTGAGGAAGTGAGGAAGAAAAATTAGGATAGGAGTGAGAAAAACAAATTCATAAGTAAAGATTGTACTCTAAGTATCTTCTCTAGAAACTTTGCAAGAAATCATTTGAAATTTCTACTTTGTACTTCTGAGAAGCCTAACAGGGAAAATAGGATCAGCTACAAGATTCATAGTGTTTAGAAAACAAAAGGAAACATAATTCTTAATTTAATCTCAGCTATTTCAAAGAAATCTGTTTCAAGAAACTTGTAAGAGGATGTTGTGATATTTTAAGCAATACCTAACAATATGTTTGGTATAAAAATAATAAGTGCTGTTAGATTTTCCAAAAAATAAACTTTTTCATGTTTAAATCAGAAGTAACTAGTGGGGACCGGCAGGTGGCGTGGTGGTTAGGAGTGTTGGACTCCCACATGCCCAACTGCAGTTCGAGTTCTTGACCTGACAGCTTGCTTTCTCACTTTCCCCCTCTCTCCCACTCTTTACCTCTGGGCCAAATTAAAACAAACAAATAAATAAAATAAATAAGGTTAAGTCAAAAATGATTCTTTCAAAAAAAGAAGTAATTCTGAAGTACATCTTCAATTCTATTTCAAGTCTTTAAACAAGGTGGCCTATTAAAGTAATAGTAGGTGTCCGAAGGTATGATACACAAGTGTCAGACAAGTCCCATAACTATTATTCCTAGGACCAAGTTTTGATTGTTTTCTAACAAAAGTGGAAAGTGTGGATATGCTATTCACAGGTTAAGGGCATGTTTATGTGCATTGCACACTAGGCAAAATTAGGGGTAAGGTTCAACCATTTTATTAACTTAGGTAATGCCAAGTAGAATCCATCACACACATACCTGAAAAAAAAAAATACCACACAACCTCTGGTTGGCGAGATCCTGCGAGGTGTGTGTGTGAGTGTGTTTCTTGGTAAAACATGACTAAAAGCTTATGAAGTAAATGGAGAAGGAAGATGAGCGCTAAAAAGAGATAAAAAAGAAAAAGAATGTCCCAAAGGAGCTCAGCAGACTTTATAGTATTCTCAAAGTAGACAGTGATGTTTTAGTGAAAGATGTTAACAAGATAGCAACTGTGGCGGTTCCCAAATATTGCCAAGAGAAAATGCAATATGAGGTGAATGATAAAAAAGATGATATGAAAATGGAGATTGATGTTAAGAGAAACAAAAAGCACGTTCTAAACCAACATGTACAATACCCAGTAAGAATGAACCAGAGGTAAAGACAAAGACCAAAGGCAAAATGAGAAGGCAGGAGGGGAAAGCAAGGCAAAAGCAGTGAAGGCGGCCAAGGGTTTGACTTGGTAGACTCTTAAAAATTTTAAAATGAAACATGGGTCAGTTCGATTCAAATGTATTGAGTTATTTTTATCCCCTATTAAATGAAAACTATTTTCATATTTCGACTTGGTCTATTTACTTAATTCAAATCAAATGTAATTCCTCAAGTTTGTTTTGGGAACTTGAATAAAATATTCTCTTTGATGAATGAAAGTTATAGTGATATTTTAATCAGATGCTACCTACTATTCAGGTATTACTAGACCTCAAAATTATTTCAAGCATTAATGTTAGCGTTATATTCCCACGTAGACCGCGGTTTCCCGTTCTTGTGCGTGCGTGCCCAAATCCCGAGAGGAGAATGGAGGAGAAGGGATTAGTAATTATCTCCAGTAATTATAGTCAGTAAAGATAAATGACATGTTGGTGAATTTTTCTTTGTTTCTTTTATTTTCTTGTTTTTCAAATTTTTGTGTTTTTGTCTTTGTGTTTTGTGTTTTTTGTTTGTTTGTTTTTGTATTTTAGATTTTTCCCTTAGGGTACATGCACTCACTAGAGAAAGAGACAGTGAGAGAGAATGTAAGAAATCACCCCCGAACAGGGGGATGGCCATGCTTCAATCCTTTTTTCTCCATCTCCTCCTGGGATTTTGGGCACACACACATATATGCCTGATGTGATTTTTTTAAGCCACCAGGTCCAGGACTTGAACCAAGTTCTACTATGTGGCAATCCAGTGCCTTAATCAACACACTGCCCCATATTTTCTTGTATTTCTTATATTTAAACACTGTGCATCTTTGCAGCATATAAAATAAATCTTCCCAGCTTGAATATATTACATATTAGTCCAGTCAAAGACATTACCATACACATCATCATCAGCAGATAATTTTCTACTTTTGTATCTGCTAAACATTTTGTTTGTATTTTCTCCTGAATCTCTCCCTCCTGCCCCCCATGATCCACCCTTCTCCCATACTGTCTTTAAATATCCACAATTGTTTTTTATGCTTTTATAACTTCTAGTCTTTTAGTTTCTGTCATAGAGTGTAGACATTCAGTACATATTAAGTGGGGACATACAATGTTTCTCTTTCATAATCTAGCTTGCTTTATCCAGCATTAAGTCTTTCATATTCCTCTATTTTCTATCAAATACTAGGGTATCATTATTTTTTATGGCCGAGTAGTATTCCATATTGTATATGTGCCGCACTTTCTTTCTTTTTTAGAGAGAAGTTTTTGCTATAGGGCACGTGTGCTTGCCAGAAAGACAGAGACAGAGAGACAGAAAGCAAGAAATCACCCCCCAGGGTGGATGGCCAAGCTGCAATCCCTTCTCCTCCATTCTCCTCTCAGGATCTTGGGCATACATGCACACACACCCAGCATGAGTTTAAGCCACCGGGTCCAGGACTCGAACCGTGGCCGACTACTTGGGAGTCCAGTGACATAGTCATTATGCCAACTGCTGGTCCCACGTGCCACACTTTTTCAATCCACTTATCTGTTTGTGGACATCCGGTTGATTCTGCCCTAAAAATTGTGAATAATGTTGCAATATACATTGACATGCAAGTATTTTTCTGACTAAGTATATTCCTATTCTTTGGGTAGATACCCAGGAGTGGAATTGCTGGATTATATGATCATACATTGTTAAGGAACCTACTTATTCTCCACAGTGGCTGCCTTAACTTACATTCCCACTGTAACCAAATTTTAGACAAACCAAAATTTAACAAGAATTTATTTGAACAAAGGACTAGAAATTTAAATTGTGAAGTTCCCCAAAAGAAGACTTCTGAGAGATTCCAGCTAGCCACACAGTCGTGGGTATATACGTTTGCAGAAAGAGAAAGTGACATACAAAAATGGAAGTGAGAGAATGAGGTAGAGTAATTATTGGATTGGTTACAGCTGGACGGTAGGCTACAGGAACAGCCTAAAAGGTGGACTTTGAGTGACTGACTGAAGTGTGGCTAGTATGATTGGCTGTAATTTAGTAACCAGCTCAGGAAAACAGCCAAACATGTACAATTTTTGTTTATTCATAAGAATCCTAGTGTGGGAGTACAACAGCTATTTTAGGCCAAAATAGTTTAGTTTAACAGTATCAATAGTATAGGAAAGTTCCTTTTTCATCACTGCTTTGCTAGTACATATCATTTTTTTTTGGGGGGGGGGGGAGAGGTTTTTGTTATAGGGTGTGTGCGCTCACCAGTAAGACAGAGACAGAGGGACAGAAAGTGAGAAATTACCCCCCAGGGGGGATGGCCACACCACAATCCCTTCTCCTCCATTCTCCTCTCAGGATCTTCGGCATGCACACACATGTGCCCGGTGTGAGTTTAAGCCACCATTCCGGGACTCGAACTGTGGTTGGCTACATTCCCATGTAGCCAGCGATGTAGCCATTATGTCATATGCTGGTCCCATCATTGTTTTTTGTTTTTTTTTTTAAACTCTTAGTCATTCTGACTAGGATTTAGGTGGTATCCCACTGTGGTTTTGACTTACATCTCCTTATGACAAGAGATGTTGATCATTTTTTTCATATGCTTTTTGGATGTTCATATGTCTTCCTTGGAGAGTTGTCTGTTCAGCTCATTTGCCCACCTTTTAATTGGACTGATTTTTTTGTTTTTTATTTTTTAGGTAAGCTCCTTGAGTTCCCTGTATATTCTGGTTATTAATTTCTTATCTGAGACAGTTTAAAAATCTATTCTCCCATTTCCAAGCTTTATACTAGTGACTTGAACTCAGATTTAAAGAAAGTTGTAATCATATCATTTATCAGTAGAGCTTTATAAACAATATATGTTTGGGCTTTGATTTCATATAATTCAGAGTAAAAGATATGTTATTAAAAGATAGTTTAAAAAATCACACACTGTCATAGTCAAAATTTTTACTAGTAAATAACATCACAAAGATGGTCATTAAAGACTTTAGTATTGAAAAAACTTTAATGTGTCTGAAATGTGGAATATGACCAGTGAAACCATTTTCATTATGTCACTAAAACAACATTGTGGGATGGAAAACCAGGAATGGAAATATGGAAATGTTGGGTACACAGGGCAGAAATTAAAATATGACATCTTAATAAACTATTTTAAAAACCAATCAGGAAATCCAACAGTATATTTGCAGCCTGTAACTAATATCAAACCAGCCTAAGGCATTTCCTGGGGGATTAATGACCAGAGGGAATTAATGGCCCTTGGCTTCACCTCAGGCCATCTACTTTCCCAGCCAGTCATTAATCCTAAAAAATGTCCAGAGTCTCAATCATTACAGCTTAATTGAGATGTCATGAAAAGGGTTAAAGAAGTTTTGACTATTTTACTACATGAATACCAGCAGTGAAATGCATTTAGAATCCCTGTTTAAAAGACTGTAATTGCCTCAGATTCTTTATATTATCATAACTCTTCAAAATTGATTGGTTTTGGGTTTATGGAAAAATATGCAAATTTACAGAGGATATAACACACATTTCTCATCGTGGGAATAAAAGTAGTTCACACAGAATTCATTTGATTGAGTTTGATTACTGAACAAAACCTAATTATTTTAGATACATGATCAGACTTTTCTGGAGATGCATATTGTAGGAAAGAAATATCTGGCTTGCGTGATTGTTTATTGGTTCAAACGAGCCTTGTTAAACAATGGCTGCTTGAGTGAGATGCAGCAGTGCTAGGATAAGCAGTGCTACCAGAAACGTATTCTAAGTAAACAAATTGGAAGAAAGGCTCCTTTCTTACTGCGGATGAGCATACAGTGAATGTGTGTGGAGTAGGGAAAAAGATCAACCATGTCTTGGCATTTTGGAACTGTTTCCCAAACATGGTTTCTAATCATCTTATAAAGGTGACTCATTTGCATAAGAATCTGCTGATACCAACAATAAGGAGTGGGCCAGTTAGAATCATAGCAAGAATGGCCAATCAAAATGAAAGAACAGTTGTGAAACTATCTCAATAGGGAAAACCAACATGTTTCCCAATGTAAGAGGGTAATAAATTCACTAGAAATAGATTTTAAGTACAAATCTGTACTCCTTATAGCTCTGATCCTGGCTCCCTGCCAATCAGAGGGACCGCATTTAAATTCCAATGATTGCACCTTGTTGCACCCAGCAACCAAGTCAAGAGTTTATGGGGCCAGCAGATGGTGTGGTTCTAGACCCGGTGGCTTGAAACACACTAGGCACGTGTGTACATGCCCAAGATCCCAGGAGAAGAATGGACAAAAATGGAGGAGAAGGGATTTCGGTGGCCATCCCCCCCTAGGGGGGTAATTTCTCACTTTCCCTCTCACTCTCTCTCTCTCTCCAGCAAGGGTATGCTACCTAAGGCAAAAACTTCTTTAAAAAAGGAATTCATCAGTTTTCTAGTCTTCTGTTTTTGATTCTCTTTTAGGGACTGTGTTACACTCATTTTGAGAGGAATAGAAAGGCCTGTTCTGTCACATCCTTGAGCATACATTATCTGAGGGTGGCAGTGGTCATGATGGTGTGTGCATGTAAGCATGTGATCAAAGAAGAACTAAGTGGGTTTCAGCATTATTCACAATGAATCATCTCCTGCAGTGGCTCTATCTAGCTCAGTTAGTTGCCCACTCACTTTTGGAGTACCTATGGTTCAGTAACTCCATTTGGGATGGTTTCAGAATATTAAGCACATGTAGCTAGTATGTGTTAGATTTTGTTGTTGCCTAAAACTAACTCAGGCCCAGAGCTGAGGACAAAGAGATGTTAAGTATTCCTTGGTCTGAAGAGAGTAGGTAACAGTTGGGGCTAGTCCACTGCCTGGAGTTTACTATTAAAAGACCTATGGCCTAGTTTTGATATCTTCCTTCATCCAATACTGAGCACTCAACTCCATCCCAGGCTCCTAAAAATTAACACAGATACAGGCTAGAGGAAGAGGCGAGACATGAACTGGGTCACAAAGATGCTGTAAATTCCACAGCTCCAAGTTAGGGGAAGAGAAGAGTCCTAGAGATAGATCATCACCGTAGAGACTGAAGCTGGCATCTCTGTCTGGAAGTTAGACAACTGCTTGGTCATGGGCTTGCTGGTTTAACCTAAGCCTTCCTGACAACATAAAGAGGACTGGATAGAAGTGGCAATGCAGAGAGAAAATGGGCTATGGTATAGAAAGGATGTAGGAATGTCCCTTTAGGTTAAGATATGTTTGGAAGAAAACAGATGTTGTTGTCTTGGTAGTGTCCAAATCACGAGACAATGCCTAAGAATGGCGGGAACTGCTGGCAGTGCACACATGCACACACTTGCTCGGAGCCAGGCTAGAATGTGAGAGGTGAAGACTTCAACATGGATATGAGATGGGGAATTTAGACTGGTCTAGACTGGATTTTGAATTTGTAAAAAGGACAAGAAAATGATGAGATTTCTTCCTAATACTTCACTGGTTTAGAAGGAAAAATCGACAATGTTTCATACTTTGGGTTGAGATATTTCAGTAGGTTGACTACTCACTTATGCCATAGACCAAGCATGCCTCCTGATGGCCTCTAGGTATTTTGGAGCTCTTTCACTCTTTGAGCAACTTGTCAAGTTCTTATATTAACAGTATCATTAAATTCTGTTATCAGAACTCTAAGCAATTTAGTAAGATTTTGTCTGAAAGTCATTGTTTTTTGAAGAGTTAACTTGGTGATTTTTATTTAAGCCTTAGCACTTTCCTAGAATCAGAAGATCTAAGATACAATTAATTTTAATTAAAGTAAATAAAATTATTTTCATTTATTTCAATTATTTTCATTTATTTTACTGCAGTCATTTAATATTGTTCTTCAAACTGCTCAGGCTAAATAAACCATTAGCATAATTTTTTTTTGGATTGGGTTTTGCTATAGGGCACATGCACTTGCCAGAAAGACAGAGAGAGACAGACAGAAAGCAAGAAATCACCCCCCGGCCATGCTGTAATCCCTTCTCCTTCATTCTCCTCTTGGGATCTTGGGCACGCATTCACACATGCCTGGCGTGAGCTTAAGCCACCAGGTCCAAGACTTGAACCATGGTCCACTACATGGGAGTCCAGCAACATAGCCATTATGACAACTGCTGGCCCCAACCATTAGCATAATTTTTAACATTTTATTTTTACTTATATATTTTGCCATAGAGCACATGCACTAATTGGAGAGAGACAGAGGGAGACAGAGAGAGGGAAAGTGAGAAATCAGTTCCTAAGAAGGATGATCACACTGAAATCCCTTCTCCTGCATTCTTCTCTCAAGATTGTGGGTATGCACACAAAGGCACCCAGATTTTCAAGCCACCAGATCTAGGACTTGAAATGCATAGGACATGTGGGAGTCCAGCACCTTAGCCACTATGCCACCTACTGACTCAAACGTTTTTTTCTTTCTTCATTTTTCATGTCCAGTATATCAATAAATCCTTTTATTGTTTAATCAGCCACCCCCCCCCTTTTTTCTTAATTCTCTCCAGTGTTATCATCCTCGTCCAAAACATTGATACGTCTCCCTTGAAGCAAGAGCTACATAACTAGTCCCCTTACTTTTACTCTTACCCTTCTGTTTCTTTCCACCAGCAGCCAGAACAATCATGAAAACCAATGTCTGATCACGACAGTTCTCTGTGAGAATACTCCAATGTCTTCATGTAACACACCAAGTAAAGGCCAAAGTTCTTACAACGGCCTTCAAGTCTTACATGATTTGATACATTTCCTCCTCATTCTCTCTGGCATAATCTCTTATTATTCTCCTTTCTGGGGTGATCCTTTCACTCAAATTCTATGTATTCTGAAAACAATAGACACATTCTAAATATTTTCCCATGTTACACACCTAGTAAGTGGTGAAGGTGAGATTTTTAGCTCAGAAGTCTCTATACCATACCCCCACCCTGTTCCTATTATGGTGATAGCAAGTGTTTACATGGTCATTGTTTCACAGTAATTAAAACAGGACTTCGGAGTTAAGTAGAGCTGGGTTCCTATCCTGGATTCTCTTCTTAGCAGTATGACTTTCTTAACAAATTACTTATCTTTCCTGTGTTTTATTTTTCCTATCTGAGAATGAGGATAATAATAATTCCTTCACAGGATTATTATAAAGTTTACATAAGTATATAAATAAATAAAAAAGTAGCAAAGTCCCAGACAAAGAGTATGTGCTCAAAGCATTACATATATTATTATATTAATATAAATGTTCATTTCCCCCAAAATGAATTATTTTCATTCTCAAGGCTCTTAAAAATGCATCAGATTTAGACATTTGGGAATTTGTATTAAAATGGCTTATGCTTGCATTAAAGATTTGTGGACAATTGAATGCATTATCAAACTAAAAGTCAGGAAAAAGGAGTGGCTATATTCATTTTTAATCTTCAAAAAATGTATAAGAGTACTGACTTCTCATTTTACTTATTTCAGACAATGTTTTCTAACATAATAACTTACACTGAAGTTGACATATATACACTAAAATTTTGTCTTGATGCAAATTAAAGGTGACAAGTTATGATCAGAAATTACAAAAATTTTAATAAAAACAGCAACTGAAACTTAAATAAGGCATTATGAGCTCAAAGATTTTTTTTTTCTTAAGAAAGAGAAAAGTGGTTTTGGAGGGTACACAAAAAAGCCAGCATGGACCTGTGCATCTAATGTCATGATTATGATATGGGATATTGGGGAGATCAGGCCTATCACCAGTGTCAGTCAGAGGACTGAATTATTGTCTCACGCTCACAAAGATTCAGAGATGTGGACACATAGAGGAGTAGAAAAGCAGGAGTTTATTAAGATAAGAAAAGGGAAGCTTGGGACCAGCAGTTAGCATAATGGCTATGTCGCTGAACTCCCATATAGTTGACCGCGGTTCAAGTCCCGGACCCCGTGGCTTAAACTCATGCCAGGCGCATGTGCGTGCGTGCCCAAGACCCTGAAAGGAGAATGGAGGAGAAGGGATTGCAGCGTGGCCATCCCCCCTGGGGGGGGTGATTTCTCGCTTTCTGTCTCTCTGTCTCTCTCTGTCTTTCTGGCGAGTGCACGCACCCTATAGCGAAAACCTCTCCAAAGCAACAACAACAACAACAACAAAAAAAAAAAAAGGAGGAAGAAAGAAAAGGGAAGCTCTCAAACAGGTGCGTGGGATCCCAGAGCTGGGTGCTGAAGGAGAGCCGAGGCAGGATTTTTTATCTAACAGTTTGAGCAATGGGCTTGCTCTCTGATAAGGAAGTGGGTTTCAGGAAATAGTCACATTGTAGTCTGGGTGATTTATTAGCCCATTTTTTGTAGAGCTCAGCAGACCACAGGGATTTGTACTTTTTGTAGAATGTAGTTAGCAAATAGAAACTATTTCCTTTAGCTATAGTGCAGCCAGCTCTTTGTTAACATTTAGCCCCTATGACTCCATCTTGGGTAAAGCTTACTGTGGCTCCATCTCGGGCTTTTTACACTAACTGCAATATATGCCTCAAACCTACCTCCTACCTCAATTATAGTTAAACTTTTCACATGTTAGAGTTAAGGAAAACTAGCTTACTATTATAATGCATTACATTTAAATGGCTAAAATAATGATTTTTAGATAGAGGTCTTTTAAATGTTCATATTAGCATAATAGTAGTTTCAAATATTTTCTTTGAATTTGAATCACCTTAAACTCCCCCCCCCCCGTCATTCTTGCTGTATTATACAATTAAAAACCGAGTTTCCTATTCTTTGATAGTCCTTTTCTCACCCTGAAATCTCCGCAAACCTGTAATACTTTGTGGGTGTTGAGTAACTTCTGGATTGATCAGTTGACTCATTAACTGACAATATAATATTGTGCACAAATATCTGTGCCTCTCTTTAAATACCTAACGATATGCATACCTATATGAGACTATTCTAAGCACTTGACATTTTAAGTGCCTATCGTAACCCATTTGATCCACGTAAAAGCCCTCAGAAGTAGATGAAAATATCTCCAGCTTACAGAGGAAGCTATGAAGGCATAGGGAAAGAAGGTAATAGGTCTGTCTCACACAGCTGTGTCAGTAACTTGGGATTTGAGTCTGGTTAGGCTGACACCAGAAAACGGGCTTTTAAATACTATATCACAATGGCAAAGCAGTTGTGTTGTGTTGTTGGAGTTACCATCAGGACTGATATCTATCTTGGTGACTATGTCTCCTCAGCACCAATTACTATTGCTAACAGCTGCTGCCACAGAACACACACATCATTGTTGGTGATGCCTTTACAAGTTTTGCTTTGTTTTGCCACAGATCTCATGTCTATATTCTAATAGACTACTTCATGACCTATATTTTTTCTTTCCCATCCTCAACAATTCCTCAGAAACTCTAATAAAAAATAAAAACTAATTTATTTTTATCTTATTTTTAATTTTAAATTTATTTATTTGTTTATCTTTAAATAAACAAATAAAAAAATTTAAAAAGTAGTTTTCATACTACCCCCGACAGGGTTTCATACCACCATCCACCCCCAGCTCTAGCCAGCCTAGATCATAGTAGTTCTTCTGCCCAGTGTACACCCGGACAGTGAACCCACAACCTTCCCATGAGAGTTCAGTTCCATAGCTACGCCCCTGTCTGGCATCCAATCACTTTATTACACAGCTATCCTTTTATTTTAGCACATGACTTGGTGAAATCTGACTATTTTTAACTTTATTTTCCTCACTATTCTTTTGGAAAGCACAGTTATCTAGGATTATATCTTTTTTTTTTTTTTTTGACTACTCTTTTTTTTTTGGAGAGGCTTTAGCTATAGGGCGCGTGCGCTCGCCAGACAGAGAGAGACAGAGAGACAGAAAACGAGAAATCACTCCCCAGGGGGGATGGCCACGCCACAATCCCTTCTCCTCCATTCTACTCTCGGGATCTTGGGCACGCATGCACACGCATCCGGCGTGAGTTTAAGCCACCGGGTGGGAGTCCAGCAACATAGCCATTATGCTAACTGCTAGTCCCTAGGATTATATCTTTATACAGCTATTAAATTATATTTCATGAACATCAGAACTGCTCATAGCTGTTATTCAGTTCTTTAAGAATTTGAAGAGATTATTCAACTCTTTGAAAGGACTGAGATCCCATTTGCTTACAGGAAGCAGTGGAATATGACATTTCCATAGCATTATTTTTTGACAGCTTTTAATCATTTTTATATAGCAAAATAAAGATAACAAGGAAACACAATTTAGTAAAAAATCACCTTTTTATAGTGAGTTGTATTATTTATTTTGGATTTTTTGCTATAGGATGTGTGGACTAGCCAGAGCGACAGAGAGGAAAAGTGAGAAAACTCCCCCTCCCCCACCTGGGGAGGATGGCTAAGCAGCAATCCCTCCTCCTCTACTTTCCTCTCTGGATTTTGGGCACACACACACACACACACACACACATGTGCCCTGTGTGTTTTTTAAGCTGCTGGGTCCAGGGCTCAAACCACAAAGTTGGCTATGTGGGATCCACCACACATCTGCTGGTCCACAGTGAGTTATATTCTTAAAGTACTCATTTTATTATAAAGTTATTAGAAAATATGTTATTATTATGGATTGAACATTTTGATTAATATTTCAGAAAGTTACATAAAGAACACCACTTTTATAAAATATCTGTGACTATCTTTGGGCAGAAGACTGGTGATACCTAGAGATAGTGGTCATATAAATAAGACCAACATAGCTACAGTGAATTGGTTACCTCTCTATCCCTCAGTCACATAATTTTGACATCTGCAATTTTTTTAGGGATAATGAAGGTTGATTGTCTCGCTTTATGCTTGTTGACAGAAGCTTTTTAAAGGTAACATAAATAGCCACAGAGTTAAGTGTTATTTTTACAGTGCATACTCTTCTGGATCATCCTATGGTCCCTGTTAAGTGTACTCTTAGCAAGGCCTACAATGGTTTAGCTCAATAGAAATTCCCTTAGGAAGTACTCCATTTAACTCAGCATCTCTTGTGTAATGCAATAGCTGTTTAAAACAAATACTCCCTAACTATACCAACTGTTTTATTTAGGTGATTCCAAATAACCAGTTTTATTGGTGGATTACTTATTTTCTTCTTCAAATTATGTGAAAATAGGGACCAGAAGTTAGCTTAATGGCTACGTCACTGAACTCCCACGTAGTCCACCGCAGTTGGACTCCTGGACCCGGTGGCTTAAACTCATGCTGGGTGCGTGTGTGTGTGCGTGCCCAAGATCCAGAGAGAACAGAGGAGAAGGGATTGCGGAGTGGTCATCCCCCCGGGGGGTGATTTCTTGATTTCTGTCTCTCTGTCTTTCTGACGAGCGCATGCGCGCCCTATAGCAAAAATCTCTCAAAAAAACAAAACAAAACAAAACAAAAAACAACACAAATTATGTGAAAATATAAATAGATAAAGTATTAGCTCTGTTCAAGTTAGGTATAAATTATGGTGATTAATAATATAATAGTAACAGTTTTTATTTACCATAGGGCGGGCGCCACCACGCCTGTAACAGTTTACATTTAGATTGAATAAGTTGTCCAATAAATTATTGAGTTTAAAGTGTTTAAAAAATACAGTTGATGGGCCAGCAGATTGTGTAATAGTTACATTGCTGGACTATCACATAGCTGACCACAGTTCGAGTCCCATATCCGGTGGCTTGAAATTCATCCAGGCGTGTGTGTGCATGCCCAAAATCCCAAGAGAAGAATGGAGGAGAAGAGATTATGGTGTGCCATCTGCCCAGGGGGTGATTTCTTGCTTTCTTTCTGTGTCTCTCCAGTGAGTGCACACTCCCTATAGCAAAAATCTCTCTCTAAAATATAGGTATAGTTGGGTTCAGTTTGTTTAGCTGGTGCAGTCATTTTCAGTTTGTTCTAGGTTTTGACTTGCAATTTTGTTTTGTCCAGTCCATTGGACTTGACCATCCTAATCTTGATGGCATCTTGCCTTCTTAACTTCCTTTCTTCACTTATGATTTGGAATATTTGTATCTGCTTATTTTTTTAGTACATACATGACAAGTTTTGAGAGCGGCTTAGGTTTCGTTTTTCTTTTTTTTTATTGGCATTACATTTTTTTCTTTTTCTTTTTTTCTAATTTTTACGCAGTTGCAGATGAGCTGAAGAAGCAGATGTTTGGTGTCAGTGGTTTTTAAAAAAGCAATTCTCACTTAAAAGAGTGTTTTATTTTAAAAGACAAAATGGAAAAAGATATTTAACCCTTTCTAACATTTCTCAATGATACAGTTTTAAATTTATGTTATGAACATTTACATATCAAAATTTATCTTGAGTAATTTTTTTTCTTATTTAACCAAGAAATAATTTAGTAGATTAGAATATAAAGCTGCTTAATTCTGACAGATAGGCTAATTGACTTTGGTCGCTGTTCCTGTTGCCCTAAACAAGTTCTCCTGAATCATTCTTTCAAACTCTAGTGCTGTGATTTCATTGAAGGTATTTATGTGTAGAAACATGTCACAGCTTATTTTTGTTTCATAAAAGTAAATAAAAACAAATAACCTACTTCAACATAAATATATGTGGGATTCTTATTTTTTTATGTCAACTTTTGAAGTTCTTTTAAAATTAGGGACAATGATGTCAACAAAACTATTTGGTAATTCTTCCTTTTTTTTTTTTTTTTTTTTTTTTTTTTTTTTTTAATTTGCCCGAGGATATGTGTGCTCATTGAAGGGAAGGGGGGGGAGTGAGAAAGCACCTGCCATGGGGTATGGTTACTCTATAATTCCTTCTCCTGCGTTTCTCCTTTTGGGATTTTGGGCACGTAGGAAAATGCATCCAGTGTAGTTTTCAAGCTGTGTTAATCACCACACCACTGGATGGCCTTGAAGCTGTGAAATAACTGGAAAAAGAAAAAAAAAATTATACATTTTAAAAGATACTTATTAACTCCTGTGTTCCTAAATATCAGAGTGATATATTAACATCATCACAACTACATATTCATGAGTCCTCACAATGACAAAAATCATGAAATTTATATTCTTCTCCTACCCAACTTGCAAATATTTCTGGCTTGGTATGTATAATGCCAATTTAACTTAAACACCAAGTACTACTTTTATATTAATCCAGACTCTTCCCATAAACATTCAGATCTCCGAAATCCATGGTAGCATATGGTAAAATACAGCTGAAAGAACTCACAAGTCAAAAAGCCTGAGCCTTAGGCAACATCCTTAAAGCAAGACAAGAATGGAAAGCATATTTCTTTTTAGACGTTAAAATTAAATGGCTGGAAATAAAACGTTCCTATAGGAAAGGATGAGCATTGGATATAATGATCATTAATGTTTTCTACATGAACATTGATGTAAGAACTCATTTAAATATTTGGGGCTATCATGATGCCTTCTCTCTCTTTATGTAGTGAGGAGAAAACCTATCACATTCTTTTCTTCTGAACTTTGAAAGAAATTCAAGAAGAATTTGCACTGCCTTTTCCTCTTTTAAATCTTTTTATTTCAAAATAAAGCTATCACTAGAATGACAATACAAACCAGCCAATATATCAATAAGGATTTGTACTAAATTAGCTACATTAAACACTAATAAAATCTTTTCCATTTAAATACAAATGAGATTTTATATCTACCTACACCACTTCTAGTAGTAAGCCCATAGAAATTAACCTCTGCAGAAAATTGCTTTTTTCCCCCCTTTACTCAACATACAGGATTTTGATTTTCACAGGAAGGGCATATAGGAAGAACAAATACAAGATGACAGGTGTTTGGTGGGTAGCATATCTGTGCTAGGTGGGTAGCATAATAGGGACAGACTACTCTATATTAAAAAATCTTCAGAGATTTTAGGGATCACATGAAGATTGTTGGACCTTGGGAATGAGGCTCTCGATAGCTCCTTCTTCAATTGAAGTAGATACAATGATGGTCTCTCAGAGATGAACAGAATAACTTTGTGGACATTATATCTACTAGTATTGAAAAGGATTGAACATGTATTTGAAGACAAAAAAGATTTTGTTGAGTCAAAAAATAAAGTGATTCTATCATTATATCAAAGTCAAGTTTGTGTAGAAGCATGTGTGTAGATGCTGAGTAACCAAAGTCTGGTCCATAGTGATCATTCACTTTTTTTTTTTGGAGAGGTTTTTGCTACAGGGTGCGTGAACTTGCCAGAGAGACAGAGAGAAACAGAGAGACAGAAAGTAAGAAATCACCCCCCAGGGGGAATGGCCGTGCTGCAGTCCCTTCTCCTCCATTCTCCTCTTGGGATCTTGGGCACGCACGCAAATGCACCCAGTGTGAGTTTTAAGCCACTGGGTCCAGGACTTGAACCGCAGTCGACTACATGGGAGTTCAGCGGCATAGCCATTATGCTAACTGCTGGTCCCGTGACCATTAACTATTGACTCTCAGGTTCAAACCTACACTTCTATAGCTGTCGCTTTGTACATGGGGCATTGATTCCAGGCCATGTGGATATTGAAATCCTTGCATGGCAGAATCCTTTACATAAAATGGTATAGTATTTGAATATAACCTATACACACCCTGCGGTGTATTTTAAATCATCTCTAGATTACTTATAGTACCTCATCCAATGTAAATACAATATAAATAGTTGTTTTGGGAATAATGACAAGAAAAAGAGTCTGTACATGTTCAGTACAGGTGCAACACCAAAGGCCTAATTATATAGGATATGTCACCAATAACATAATAGCTTTTATTTGCCAGAGGATGCATGCTCATGACCAGTGATAGAAAGAGAGAGGGAGAATGAACCCCTCCCACAGGACCTGGTCACAATTCCCGCCCCTCCACCCCATTTCTACATCTTGCACCTGGTATTTTTTATTTTTTCCTGGCTTGCTTTTTAAGCTTCCAGGACCAGGATTCTAGCTGTGGTAGGCTTCATGGGGTCTGGCTCTCTCTGTACAGCACTTAACCATTCTGTTGATGGACCTGCCCAATGTGGCATTTTCTGCTCATGCGTAGCTGAATCCCCAGCTGCGGGACCTTTAGATATGAAGGGCTGACTGTACTCTGCTTTTTGGATACTGAGGCTCATCTATACTTTGCCCATTTGTTCCCCATGCCAGTAGAAGCACTAGAGAAAATTTAGAAAAAAAGATGGAAAAAAAAAGAGATTTGCTCTTTCCTGTTTGCTTCCAATTCTAGTCAGGCTTTACTTTTTACCTTGGCAGTGACTATTGATTTCAGAAATAAGAGTGGATTGGAATTTGCACTTTTTTCATGCTGTTAAAACTAGCCTTAACACATTTGTCTCAAAAAAAAAAAAAAAATCCAGCAGCACCCATCCCATGCCTCAGTCTCGAAGAATGAGTCTTCCCTTTGTGGGATTCCTCCTTCAGTCTCTCCAAACACCAGGACCGGTGAATAGTGCTCCTTTCTCGAGGATTTGATTTCTATAAGCTCTGCTCCAACTCTCGAGTTTTAATGATTCCATCCTCTTTATTTCCTCAGCCCGGGTTTAATGCAGAAATCTGCTCCTACTCTTTGCCTTTTTAATTCTCTAATTGCCAGTTAACAGTTCTGTTTAATTTGTTTTGGTTAAAATAATTGATGGGGCTGGCAGGTGACATGGTGGTTAAGGGTGTTGGATTTCCACATGGCCAACCATGGTTCAAGTCCCGGACCTGGTGGTTTCCTTTCTCACTTTCTCTCTCTCTCTTTATCCCTCTCTGGTCAAATTAAAATAAATAAATAAAATAAAGTTAAATAAAATTCATTCTTTTTAAAAAAATAATTGATGTAGTTTCTATCTCCTCAGAGCATCCTGACTTACATAGTAGTAGTTGAAGATAAAGGATATATCCCATCACTCAAAATACCTGCATAGGAAAAGATGGGGTGTTAACAGACAAATGATAGAGAACAGAGTTTGAGATCTGCCTGTAAAGATAAATCTGCAAGATAAAAAGTGAGTGACCAGCCAAGAAAGACATTGGATCAAGGAATCCTCCATGGAGCCGTGTGGCAGAATGTCCCAGAGTTAAGAAGAGACTTATTTTTGAAACGCTGTCTTCTCACTACAATGAAAGTGGGATTCTTTAGTTTGGAGGATATGTTTTACAAATTCTTAGTCATTTGTGATTGATGGAGCACATTTCCTGTACAGTCGTGATGGGGAGCACCAGAATGTCAGTGCAAGTTAAGACAGAGGCAGCAAGAAAGCAAGACCACTCTGGTCTCCTCATAATAGAGGCCAGTTTAAGACTGTTAAATACCCTATTTGTCGTAAGTTCATTGCAGATCAAACTCATCTTTAATTGTAAGGCACTGAGGCAGAGACTGGCTAGGCAATTAGGCATTAGAGAAACCATAATGGAATGCTGACAAAAAGGGGGTTAATTTAAAGCCAGCCAACTGAGTCCTGTTCTTTGAGAACTTACATCCCTTTCTTTCTTAACCCTTGCCCTTCCAGGCCAGACCATTATAGACCTCCCCACAATATACACAAAAGAACAGAGACAAAGTCAGGACCTATTCATTTCTTAACTCTGGAATCTAAGTCTGACAGAAGACCCACCTGGGCCTGATGGCAACTATGAGACAAGTCCAAAATACACAGAGAATGTACCAGAGAAAATTACTGGTGCCGGTGGGTCAAAATTGCACCCATACACACTATTAAACAATATAAAATTATTGTGACTATTAATCAATACTTCTTTATAAAAAAGCCTTGTAATGTTTGAAGTTTTCACCATAAAGGGGGCTACTCATTTGAGCGCTCCCCTTTAAGCTTTAAGATGGAGATTCAACAGCTCAGCAGCAGCTCACCTCTCATGGAGCTACTCGCTCATAAGAAACAGCTTACAGCAGTGACTCAATGAACAACTTAAGCAGCATGACCTACAACAAAGGCTTTTTTCCTGGTTCTTCCATATTCCAGGAAGAAGGTAATGGTCTTTTATGGCCCAAAGCTTTTCTTTATTTAACTTTTTTTTTCCTTTTTTTGGAGAGATTTTTGCTATAGGGCGCGTGCACTCACCAGACAGACAGAGACAGAGAGACAGAAAGCGAGAAATCACCCCCCAGGGGGGATGGCCATGCCGCAATCCCTTCCCCTCCATTCTCCTCTCGGGATGTTGGGCACACACGCACACATGCCCGGCATGAGTTTAAGCCACCGGGTCCGGGACTCGAACCGCGGTCGACTATGTGGGAGTCCAGCGACATAGCCATTATGTTAACTGCTGGTCCCTTTATTTAATTTTTTAAAGAAGTTTTTTGTCTTCAGGTATGTGCCCTCAACTGAGAGACAGAGAGACAGAGATGGTAAGAGGGAAAGTGAGAAATCTCTGGGGAGATGGTCTCTCCATAATCCTTTCTCCTCCATTCTTTTCCTTGTATATTTAATACACACACAATTCACCTAGTGTGGGTTTCAAGCTGCTGGTGGGAACTCAAACTGTGGTTGGCCGTGTGGAAGTCAACTGATGTTACCGCTAAGCCATCTGCTGGCCCATGGCCCAAGGCCTAAAGCTTTTAGGCAGAGTGTTTCCCAACCCACAGTTTTTTGTACCCACTCCAAAACTGGTAAAAATAACTGGATCCATCTAGCACATGACCCTTCCTATGAGGAGAACACGTGCACAAGCACCTTCTGAGAACAAGCCTGAACAAAGCCCCTCTGACCCAGATAAAAACCTGTCACCTCAGTTCATCTTCAGTAGCTCATTTTCTGGGACCCACTCTGTTTGGGAGCTCTGTTCTTCTTTCTCTGTCTCAATAAACTCTGCTTGCTACCCCTTTTCTATGTCTGTGTCTCTAATTTGTGAGCATGAGATAGAGAATCAGGTTTACTGCTGTTCCTGCATTGAGTATTGAGCCCACACATACTAACTTCCCACATCAGCAGCGTGGGACTTTTTTCTTTTAGAGATTTTTGCTATAGGGTACATGTGCTGACTGAAGAGACAGAAAGACAGAAAACAAAAAATCACCCCCAGGGGAGAAGGCCACACTGCAATCCCTTCTTCTCCATTTTCCTCTTGGGATTTTGGGCATGCACACACACATGCCCAGCATGAGTTTCAAGCCACTGGGTCTGGGACTTGCTGATGTGAGAGTCCAGCACCTTAACCACTATGCTAGCTGCTGATCTCAAAGAATTCATTAAAATGGCCTAAGAGTCTCATCTCACATACATGGTTAATTATTTTCACTTATCAGAAGAAAAAAAATTATTTGAGTCTATCCATATCAAAATTTGATAAACAACAGCAACAATAAAAAAAAACTACTTTAATAATCTCTGCTTAATTTTCAGTATTAAAGTTGGTGGTTTGGACTCCAGTGACACAGTGAAGTATACTTTTGCAGAATTGAAAACATTTACTCTCTATACAACAAGATTCCCAATCTCAAACTGGGAATAATCATTTCATCTTTTTGACAAATTATAACTGAGCCCCACCGTGAAAGAGTGTGTTAATTTAAAGTGCAAAGTGGACTAATTGCCATCATCAGAACTGCTAATGATGTACTTTGCTGTATAATAAAGAAGCAATATAAACAAGAATATAATTTTACTTGACATTGCAAATGGTGTGGTTAAAATAATATATTTTATATAACCTGTGATTTCTAGGGATGATTTTCCTTTTGAAATAATTTCATCAAAGTTTAGAGTCACGTCTCTAACTCAATAATCAATACTTAAGCAATCTACCTTTTCTAATACTATAACTTATTATATTGACAGTTTGTGCCCAAATTTTGTGTATATTATTTCCATGAATTCTTATGAAATGATTAAAGGCAAAAGAATTGTTGGTTAATATTTTTATTTGCTTAAAGTAGACATTGAACCATAACAGTTTTGGCTCTAAAACTCATGCACTTTTAACTCTACATGTTGCTTCCCTCCATTAAATCACAGCTTTCCTTTGTGTTTGAGAGAATATAGATAGACAATTAAAAATGTGAAAAGGATATAGTGAAGACATAGCAGACAAGGCCCAGAGAAGCTATTATTTTAAAAGGTCTGAGAGACAGTGAAAGAGTTGACCCTTGGGACCAGCAGTTAGAGTAATGGCTATGTCACTGGACTCCCATGTAGTCGACCGCGGTTCGTGTCCCAGACCCGGTGGCTTAAAACTCATGCTGGGCGCGTGTGTGTGCGTGCCCAAGATCCCAAGAGGAGAATGGAGAAGGGATTGTGGCGTGGCCATCCCCCCTGGGGGTGATTTCTTGCTTTCTGTCTCTCTGTCTCTGTCTGTCTGGTGAGCACACGTGCCCTATAGCAAAAACCTCTCCAAAAAAAAATAAAAAAGAGTTGACCCTGTGTCAGGTCTTCCTTCTGATTCACAGTATGAGGTGTCTTCAATTCAAGGAAGATGCATATTATGAAAAAAACAAAAAAAAACCCTTCATATGGAGTTCAAAATATTTTGTACCCAAACATATTTTAGTTATATTTTCCATAAGTTAAAATAAAGTTTTTTAATTGCCAAAAAGTGTGTGTTCTTATCAGAGAGAAAGGAAGAGAGAGAGAGAGAGAGAGAGAGAGAGAGAGAAAGAGACCCACCAATGGGAGCATTAGAATGTGGTCATACTGCAATTTCATGCCCTCAATTTCTCCCTCCTGTCAGGATTTTGGACATGCATGCACATGCACATGTGCCTGATGTGCTCTTTCAGGCTGCTGGTACCAGTAATCTAATTTGCCATGTGGGATCCTGCTTCCAATTCACAGCACCTAACCACTGTGCTAAGGAGCCATCCTTTCATGAACTTTTTGAAGTACCCTCATACAGTGTGTACCATTATATAATATAGCTAGACCAGAACATAGTTCAATGTGTTTATAACCAACTGATTTTAATACCGTAGTCACAACAGAGAGTTGCTAAATCCCTTCAGGGTGTCTCATTTCATCTTACACACATTAGCCTGCAGTCTAAGAAACATTAGATCTCGTTAGGGATTAGAACAACACAATTTAGATATACTTGCACTGATATACATAAAGAAGAAAAAAAGTTGTCTCAGTTTGTGATGTGTTTCAGGTACAGCCAGGAACCATTTTATTATGATACTCTTAGAAGGTCTAGTGGAATCCCACTCCGTGAGTGACCAGAAGACTAGAAACAGTCTTTCCTTCTGTCTGGGAGGAAGAGAAGTTCCTGATGAAGAGTTTCATCAGACCACATAAACATTAATTATCTCAACTCACCTTGTTGTGTCACTGTGGAACTGAGTTTGTAGGTATGACAGAACTGATTTTCTTTGCATTAATATATGAGATGACTTTTAAAGAAATTAATTGTTGGGAACCAGCAGTTAGCGTAATGGCTATGTCGCTGGACTCCCACGTAGTCGACCGTGGTTCGTGTCCCGGACCCCGTGGCTTAAAGCTCACGCCGGGCGCATGTGCGTACGTGCCCAAGATCCCGAGAGGAGAATGGAGGAGAAGGGATTGTGGCGTGACCATCCCCTCTAGGGGGTGATTTCTCGCTTTCTGTCTCTATGTCTCTCTCTGTCTGTCTGGCGAGTGCACGCGCCCTATAGCGAAAAGACCTCTCCAAAAAAAAAAAAAAAGAAATTAATTGTTGATAGTGGTCCTGAGAGGTTAGTAGAGACAGTAGAGGTTGAAAGGGGCTGAGTACCATAGCAGAGAAGCCAAAGATGTTTTAAAAGTCAAGGTATTAACTTTTCCATTTTAGCTGTTTGTATTTCTGTAATGTAAATTGCCTTTGTCTTCTGAGAGATAGTGAAAGAGTTGACCCTGTGTCAGGTCTTCCTCTGATTCTCAGTATGAGGTGTCTTTGATTCAAGGAAGATGCATACTATGAAAAAAAAGAAAAAAAAAAGCTTTGTATGGATTTCAAAATATTTTGTATCCAAACAAACATATTTTAGTAATATTTTCCATGAATTAAAATAAACTTTTTAATTGCCAAAAAGTGTGTGTACTTATCAGAGAGAAAGGAAGAGAGAGAGACATTTTGAAAAGTCTAAAAGTTCAAACATTTTGAAAAGTCACTACACATAAAAAGGCATGGAAATTTAGGAGGAGAGATAGAAAATATATGATTTTTGTTTTGTTTTGTTTTCTGGTGAGGGAAACTTTTAAAAAAAGTCTTATCTTTTATTTGGACATCTGACTGAATAAAAAATGCTTATGAGAATGTAAGGACAGGGACCAGCAGGTGGAGTGGTGGTTAGAGCACTAGGCTCTCACATAACTGACTGTGGTTTGAGTTCCAGACCTGGAGACTTGCTTTATCACTTTCCTTCCTTCTTTCTCTGGTAAGCATATGTGCTCTATAGCAAATTAAATAATACTAAGAGTAGTAGTAAATAAATTTAAATAAATGATCATTTAAAAAAGGACATTAAGGAGAAAAATAGAGGCAAGTCATTTATGGGACAAAGACATGGGTTATTATCTACTGAAGATAATTTTATAGTATTGTTAACTGGACTGGTGAGAAATATACACATGTTGGAATATCTCTTTGCAAGCTAAGTAACATGTGATTGAATGTATAAAAGAAATTTAAATGAAAAAAGAAAAAATGTTAAGAGCAAAAAAAGAAATGTAAAAACACTCGAAATTCACAGAGATCTTCAGGGATATACTGTATTTCCACAAGAAAGGGGATGATAGTTTTGTTATCTTATCTAGATATTTAAAGAGAATGGGTAAATGCAGCTCCAGATGAAATTAGGGCTAACCATGTGATTATTAACTGAGTATTTCTGAGTGGTAACCATGCACTATATTTATAGAGCATGAGTCTTGGCATTGAGCATTCTCTCTACATATTAAGTCATTGAATTCATAGAACAACCCCATGAAATAAGTGCTTTTGATATGTTAAAGTAGTGGATGAGGGCATCTGTAGAGCGAAATTAAGTAACTTTAACCAAAATTTCATAACTTAATAGCTTCTAGTTTATAAGTAGCATATTTAAGCTGTGTGGCTCAAATGCTGAGGGTATTCATTAAAAAGGGGGGAAAAAAGCATTTCCTGGGAATGTATCAAAAATTTAACTTTGTTTTTATAAAATATTCTTTAGTTAACAAATAACCGAAAATAAAATGACTAGAGCCAGGAGCCCCATGACCTAGTGTTTAAGGAAGCTGGATCCTATGATCCCACATGGCTGACTATGCATTTCAAATCCTGGCCTCGGCATCTTGAAAAAGATGCCAGATGTGCATGTGTGCCCCCAAATGCCAATAAAATGAAGAGATAGGAGAGAAAAGATTCCAGTATGAGTACACACTACTGTGGGGGTGCTTCATCTGACTGTACTCTGTCTCTGTCTCTCCCTGTGAGTATGCACACCTTCTGACAACAACAGTAACCAAACCAAACCAAACCAAACAAAGAACAAAAGTGTACTTATATAGTACGTATTTCCATCCCTGCATATATAGCTTTTAGAAAAACATTGACTAAATCTACTGGAATGCTCTCAACTGCCTTAAGGGGGAGTAAACGAAAACAGATGTATCCACTCTTGGTATGAGTGGACTCGGAGGAGGCCCACGTCCTTGGCCTTGCAGTAGTGGCATAGTAATTAGTGTGAGGTCCCTAAGAAGGAGATAAAACTTGAAGAACAAAAGTCAGGGCAATAGACCAGATGCCCTTTCCAGTGTGATTCTCCAACTCTTGCTGTTTTGGAAGGCCTATATATAATTATATTTAGGGACATTTTACTATATATTCTCTACCTACAACATTAAGTTACAAAGCTATATAGCCTTCTTATCCATGAAAACTATAACGTTCAGAAGAAAGAAAAAATGAATCAGTATTTATATCCACCCCGTGAGCCTGCACATTTTTTGGGAGTGCCCGAGCCTCCAAATGTTCCTTTTGCTGCAGTCAGAGTTGTCCTCTCTGAGGCATCTATTGTTGGACCTGTGATATGTGATTACTGACATAGCATTGGTGTGAATTTAACATTGAAAATATGTATTTGATTTCATGGAGGGTCAGCTGGGTGACTATAGTGAACTAAATAAATGCACACTTTCATAAGCAACATATCCCTGGAAACCCCAAACTGATTGTACTTTCTACATTCCACTCATGCCCAACACTCTCCCACATCCTTTTTGGCACACAATTTTATCCAGTCATTTTACCACATGGCTTGATAAACTCTTTATACCTTTGACTCACCACTTTCTTTCAACTCATTTTTGAAAACTACTTTACAATTAGTGTCAAATGCTAATTATAAAATTCTACCTTTTTTTTTGTGTGTGTGTGTGCTATAGTTTAATCTTCTGTTCACCTATTACTTCTACCTCTGTCCGTTGAAACAGTGTGGCAAACTCTTTCCTCTTTCACATGATTTTTTTTAAGTTTACCTATTTCCTGAGAAAGAGACAGAGAGAGAGAGAGAGAGAGAGAGAGAGAGAGAGAGAGAGAGAGAGAGAAAACAGAGGGAAACTAAGATAGGTACACTTGATAGTTCTTTGCCTTGCTATATTCTCACTCATATTCTTCCAGCCAGCCAGGATAGTAGGCACACTCACGTGTTCAGTTTTACCTGAGATCCAAACCCAGGGTCTTCCCAGATGGCTCCAGTATTGCACAGCAGTGCCCTGTCATCTGTGCTACAGCAGATGTTCCCAGAAGACAAGCATTTAGATGATTGTGTGCTTAATGTCGACACCTTGCTCTACCCTACTCTAGTTTTTCTTTTCTGCAAGCTAAAATATGCAATGCTTCCAATTGCTTTTCCTTTGACATACTTTACTAGAACATAAACTATATTAGATAATTTATTCTGACCACTTGGTAATGCACCATTTCATTTGCAATAGCATAAAAATATAAAATCCTGGGGTCGGCAGATGGAGTGGTAGTTAAGGGCGTTGGATTCCCACATGGCTGACCACGGTTCGAGTCCTGGATTTGGCAGCTTGCTGTCTTCCTTTCTCTTACTCTCACTCTGTCCCTCTCTTGTCCAATGAAAATAAATAAATAAATAAAGTTAAATAAAAAATAATTCTTTAAAAATATATAAAATCCTTACAAATAAAGTTAATGAAAGAAGTACAAGACTTGTACACTGAAAGCTACAAAACATCAGCAAAAATAATGACAGAGAACCTAATAAACCCAAAGACATCTGTGTGTTCATGTACTGGAAGCCTTAATAATGTTAAGATAGCAATATCTCGGGACCAGCAGATAGTGTAATGGTTACAACATTGGACTCTGATGTAGTTGACTGTGGTTTGAGTCCCTGACCAGGTAGCTGAAATCTCACACTGGGGATGTGTACATGCATGCCCAAAAATCCCAAGAGGAGAATTGAGGAGAAGAGATTATGACCTGGCCATCCACCCTGGGTGACTTCTTATTTTCTATCTCTGTCTCTGTCTCTCTGGCGAGCACATGTATCCTGTAGCAAAAATTTCTCTTTTAAAAAGAAAAAGATAGCAAGTATCTCCAAATTGATTTATAGATGCAATGTAAACTCCATTTAAATTTCAGCTTTCTCTCTTATTTTTTAAGGAATTTAAGACTGATTCTAAAAATTCATATGGCAATTCAAGAGACCCAGATAAGTAAAAAAACAGAAAGTTGTGGTTAATGGGAAAGAGAACGGGGATTGACGCGGTACAGGGGTTCTTTTTGTAGGGATGGAAATTTGATGGTCATAGTGGCTGCACAACTCTTTGTATATACTATAAAACATTTGGCAAGCAAATTTTGTGGTATATGAGTTGTATTTCAATTTTTTAAAAAGTTTTTAAAATAGACTGATCAAAGACTATTTCAGTTGGTACCTATGTATCATTTTAAGAGTGATGTTCTTTCTTTTTATAACTTTAAAAAAATACTTGTTTTATTTAACTTTATTTATTTATTTATTTAAATTTGACCAGAGAGAAACAGAGTGAGTAAGAGGGGTGGGTGGGGAGAGAGAAAGTAAGTCTCTAGGTCTAGGACTCAAACTGCAGTCGACCAGGTAGGAGTCTAGTGCCCTCAACCACCATGCCATCTGCTGGCCCCCAGATTGGTAGTAATGTTTTATACTGTGACAGGAATATGAACCATTATTGGTAACAGGGTATGTACGTTTCATTCTAAAAATTTGGTAAAAAATTGCAGTTATGTAAAACAAGACTTTTTATAATTATACAAGTATAAAAAGAGGCAACCTGAAGAGATAATTATCATTATATTATTCTGTATTTTTGCACTGCAGGCATCTTCTTGTTAAGAATCTCTACTGCTGGAGCCAGAAGGTGGAGTAGTGGTTAAGGTACTGGACTCCCACATGGCTGACTGTGGTTTGAGTCTGGGACCTAGTGCTTGTTTTCTGACCTACCCCCTCTGTTGAATAAAAAAAAATAATAATGATTAATAAATCAAGTTAAATAAATAATTCTTTTTAAAAATCTCTACTGCCTTTACAAATAAGTAAATACTGTTTCCTCTAATTTTTGTATATATATTCATACACAAAAATCACACAAGGGGGGGGGCTTCAAAAAGTTCATGGAAAATGGAATACAAATATGAATTTATTTTATGGGAAAAAATGGTTAAATCCATGCAGTTCTTTTGTAATACACATTTTCATGAATTTTTTGAACACCTTCTATATTATAAATTGAGATAACATGAAGCAGGGAACAAAACAGAGTTGAAACTAGATAGTAAAGCTTTAGAATAATTCAGAAGAGCCCACACACACTGAACTGAATTTATTTGAGCCTGTTCTAACCTTTGGATCAGATCCTTCCCAGAGGAGATAAAGAAATCCACCCACCAGTGCACAGTGAAAATGCTGACTACCCTCGCCAATCCCTGTTATGGTAGGCTTTCTTTCCTGTGTGCGCTACACAGCCAAAGCACTCAAGTCAGACAGAGGAGAGGCCAAGCATTTCAAGACTTTGAACAGTTTTTTTTTTTTTTCTGAAATATTACAAATGCTAAAAAGACTAATTATTTAGCTTTCACCAGTTAGCTCACTCAGTGTTTAATCCAGAATTGTTGTCTACTCTCTTTTCTGTCTTTATATCCCATATAAAACCTCATGATAAACTGCTGGGTGATTTAAAATACTATTTAAATAAAACCTTTTCATAAGGCCTTATTAGGAGCTGAACTGGGTATTTGTGGGAAGGTTTTCCCACCTGAAGCCAAAGACATCTATTTAACTGCTATGGTCTCTAGGCTGTGCATATTGACTGATTTACTGTCACAGATAATCCGACGCTCGCCCAGAAGCCATTTCAGTTTAAGGACATGTGGTTTGGCAGGCAGCATTGCTTGCAATAATGTAATAAAACAGAAAGAAATCCATACCTGGTTGTGAAAGAAAAGAGTCTCTCTATTTCGCCAGAAGCAGGTGAAATGGGTCTGTGTGATTTAGTGGTGGATCAGAGAAGAACTGTATAAAATTATCTACCATTCCTTGCATTTTGGAAATGACCAACTTGCCTCAGAGTCCCTAAAGTCTGTGCACTATTTAGTAAGAGGGGGTAAAGGAAGGTTACTAACTTTACTTCTCTTCTTAGACCAATGGTTTATTATAGTACTGCTACCAATTATGTTTGTTCTGGTCTGGGTTCTTTTGGTTGCAACAATCAAAATGTCATATAAGTTTGCTCAAATCCCATAAAATTGGAGGCCAGCAAAAGAAGTAGAGGTAGGCTTCAGCTAAGACAGAACTGGGATCAAGAGGCTAGCCCTACCTCCAGAGACTGCCAGCCTTGCTCCTCACTGTTCCCCCCACTGAGTTGGCTTCCTCCTTCTCTTTCAGCACACTTAACCTATCTGCCTGCACACAATCCCACGTTACTATGTTTTCTACTTTGTCCCTTTCTATGTCACAGTCTTTATTCTCCAAATCTCACTGCTAACTGAATCTCTCAATATCAATTTCCGAATGCCCAGGGAAAGAATTCGATGGCATGAACTCGTCTATGTTTTGGCCAAAGTCTTTGCCCCAAGTGGTATTAAAGGTCTTTTTCCAGCCGATGAGTCAGTGCCTCAAGAGTGGTTTGGGTCAGGACTCTGCCAATGTCTCTCTCTCACTCTTTCTCTTGTCATGTGGTCTACAATGGACTGGAGAGGCAGTAGCAGACATGTTGAATATAATAGTAGCTTCTAATTTTATTAAAGTTGGATATATCTGGTTTTTTTAAAGATTTATTTATTTATCTAATTCCATTTGTTGTTATTATTTTTTTGATCTTATCAGACAGAGAGAGGAAGAAAGGGAAAGGGAGAAAGCAAACTGCCAGGGTTGGGATTTGAACTGTGGTCAGCCATGTGGGAATCCAGCACCTTTAACCAGCACGCCACCTGCCGGCCCCATCTGTTTTGATTTAATATGCTGGGATCAGATAGTGGTGCAGTTGTAAATGCGACGCTGTGAGCTTGACCCACATGCGAAGATTCCATGCTTGTGCCTAGAGAGACCTCCCTGAGTACACCTGACATGTGTGTGCTCCTGATCTGGGCTGGCTGAAGCTAGAGTAGATTGTGGTATCAAGTCCCTTTTAGGGTTCTGTCTCTCTGTCTCTGCCAATGTCTCTCTCTCACTCTTTCTCTGTTTCTTTCACTGATAGAAGAAAATAATGAACTAAAAAAAAAAAAAAAAAGTTTTGAATGCCTACTGTAACCTACTACGCTAAGTACCATGCTAAATTCTAGAAACACAGTGGTCAAGAAGACAGAAAATCTTTGTCCTTTACTGGTCTGCCTTAGCCATATCATCCTTAGGTCACTTTAAGCAAGATTATTCAGTGTCCCTTATATAACCACCTCTAAGTCTTCATGATATTCTGTATCCTGAAGACCCTTGCTTATATTAATCCACAAAGCTCTCCCATTTTTGTTATTCCAAAAGCTGTGAAAAACCTACTTCCTCCATAGACTTTTCACTCTACCTTAAGTCAAAACCACTCTGAATTTCCTACCAGCCCCTTACTTTACTTTTGGGTCCTTATCACCTTAATATGTTCTTCTTTTAGTGTTTATCCTCTTCCCATATCGCAACATCTAATCTGATCTGACTAGGAGTCGGCTTTGTGGAAAGAGTTGAGGCTATACTATTCTATGTACATGCACATTTGGCTTAAATTATTTTCTATAAGTTAGACTCAAAGAAGGAGGATTTATAATTTACAAATCTGCTTTTCCAGTATAGAGACTGTGCAAAGGCACTCCGTGAAGCACAAGCAGTTCGCTAAGTAAATGTGATTCTCTGGTGATTCACGGAGCTGGTAAAAAGCCAGGTACACTATTGTTTCTTCCTGGAGGTACTTTAACAAACCAAGAGAATAGCCCACCAGAGAAAAGTTGTCACTTCCACTGATTCATCAACACTTCTCCCAGCAATCACAGCACCGATGCCATCTGTGTTTAGTACTTTAAAGAAAAAAAACAAGTGTGGTGCAACTGCCGTACAAATCAGGGCACTAACAAGGTCACACAGAAGGGAATTTCAAGACTGGAAGAAGATGTTCTCCTGCATGGCGGTAAGCAATAACGGCATTCTACACAAGTTCTCCAGCATCCCAGGCTGCTCGGCCCCTGCCTAGAGCTTCTGCAGGTCCACTGGGAAATGTGTATTATGCCTGGGTTAATTTGCTGATTAATCTCTAGTCAGTGGTTTGTGCTTTCCCCAGATGGCCAATTAAAATTTACAACTGGCAGAACAGTGTCCTGTTGGCAGGCTGCTGAGGGGCGAAAGCTGGAGGCAGTGACAGAAGGCAGGGACGGAGTTTTGCCTTGTTTTCCCCTCCCCTTTTCTTTATTTCTCTCTCTTGCTCTTTTTAAAGCTGCTGGATTTATTCAGAGGAAAGTGTAAGCCGGGCTTACGCGGCAAGTGTGAGATGTGCGGTGTAGTTTACAACGCTGCTGCTATTTACTCTCCAACACTCTCAGGGCCGCTCCAGTATTCCAGGCATCAACGGTTTTACCCACAGCAAATAGAGCTGACAAAAATCAGCCAGGGGGCACAACTGATTTAACAGCTTCTGAAATGTAATAGCCTTTTTTCCCCTGATTTGCAGTCCCTATGGATTGATGGTCTAATATCATTCACTTCCTCACAAATATATAAAACATTTACAGTTGTTTGCGTAAATCAAGGCAAAGCGCTGTGTGTGAAGCTGATAATAAGTAATGCTGTGATATATATAAAAGATAACATACTTTTACAGCACCGGCCCCCCAAATTAGCTGTTACTTCCTACTTCTCATTCTATACAAATTACATGGTATACATATGTGAATAAAACATACAGAAAAGAATTTAATTAAAGACATGCAATTTGATATAAATTCTTTATTTTATAGGGAAGTATTTACCATGTGCTTCAAATATACACGAGTCCTCTGGATTGGAAATTCTCATGGAAATTGCTAATCAAGTGCCATTGATCCTTAAATAAGGCAAACATGGTAATGAGATGTGGCATTATGACAGTGTGTTATTTTCACTGTTGATGACAGTGGTCAGAAAAATAAAATAAATATATTGCTTGATGTAGGGAAAAACATTTTAAAGGTAAATATTGCATTATTTATGGTAAAATAATTAAGGGGACTCAGGTGTAAGTCTGACATTAAATAAATAGGAAGGGAGGAGACATTGTATAAAACTACTTTTATCTAAAATACATAGAATTTTGACTTCCATTTTTATGAATGGTATATATTGCAGAATTTACACACTGGACATTAATGAGTCTCTATTAGGCTCAAGCATCAAGAACGTTACCTGTGGGACCAGCAGTTGGCTTAATGGCTATGTCATTGGGCTCCCATGTAGTCAACCGTGGTTCGAGTCCCGGACCCAGTGGCTTAAATTCATGCCAAGCGCATGTGCATGCATGCACAAGATCCCGAGAGGAGAATGGAGGAGAAGGGATTGTGGTGTGGCCATTCCCCTGGGGGGGGGGGGGGTTATTTCTCGCTTTCTGTCTCTCTGTCTCTGTCTTTCTGGTGAGCACAAAGTCCTATAGCAAAAATATCTCAAAAAATTATCTGGCATATAATAAACTCTCAAGAAATATTTGAGTATTCCACTAATTCCCCCCCCAACAAGTAGGAGAAACCCAATTTACTCCTATATGGGTTTTGATGTCACACTCAACTCAAATGAGAGCTCTCAGAATATTTTTCAGAAGGAGTTTTCATGTGTTCCAGGAGCTGTTCTTGTCCAAGAGATCATAAGAGAGTATTGGATTCTTTGTGGAGGGGGGCTTCATGTACCCCCATTTTTGTAATCCCCCACAGTGCTAGTATCAATGTACCTGCTCAGTAAATGTATGCTAAATTGAATTCAAAGTGCTTGTTGAGTTGTTGCTGTACCTTATAGAAGCAACTCAATTCCACGGGTAAACCTTCATATACTGAAGCTAGAACTCAACTGTTTGACTTAGTGAAGTAGGCATAAACCTAGAGAACTACAAATGGGGTATCTGTAAGCAAGACAGGCCCACACAGGAATATTCTTAGTTTTATAATAAATTTTTTGTCCAATTACATAAAGTACAAAGTTTCCTTGGAATAAGTATTTTGTCCCATAAACAAAACACTGTTATACATGTATTACTGGACCAGTAGATGGCATAACGGTCACATTGTTGGATTCCCATGTAATCCATGGTGGTTTGAGTCCTGGACCCAGTGGCTTAAAACTCATGGCAGACACATGCCCAAAATCCCAAAATGAGAAGGGATTTTGGTGTGGTCATCCCCCCTGGGGGTGATCTCACTGTCTGTCTTTCTGTCAAGCACACACTTTCTATAGCAAAAATCTCTCTTAAAAAAATATATTTATACTGTGTGTGTGTGTGTGTGTGAGAGAGAGAGAGAGAGAGAGAGAGGAAGAGAGAGAGACTCTGAGCTATTTGATATCATTACTTCTTCACTGATAGGGGTGTTTGTATCTAACTAATAGCTGATGCCCTCACTCACAGGAGAACTGGGAGCCAAAGGAGGGACTGTGTAGTGCCCCCTATTGGAAATACTAACAATTGAATTATCTTGTCTTGATAATATCTTCCCTTGATGGAAGGACTGCAAATCAACTCCACATATACCTATTAAACACATATCTTATTCAAGATCCTGTAAGGTAGTATCGGGCAATACATATAGTTTTGATACATATATAAAAAGCTTGTGGTCTATGAACCAGAGTAATAGTAAAACAAGGTGTAATATAATTTCTGCCAAATATGAAGTACAAAGAACTATGTGGGGCACTTGCTAAGAAGTGATTGAGTTTGTCTGGAAAAATTGAGAAGGCTTCCTGGGAAGGTGAACCTTAGGAATAAACTGAGATTCGTCAAGGAAAGGAGAGCAGGACTTTCCAAGAGGAGGGAATTGCACGAGCAAAGGTAGAAAGGTGGAAAAAATGATTTAGCTCTGGGTGTTGGAATCGATGAGAAGGATGCTAAGGATATAGGGGTGTGGGTGCAAAACAAGGCTGGAAATGTTAGTTGGTGAATATGTTAGGTTTGAGTATAGGGATGTGACGTGAGGTTTTGATTGATGCAGAATCTTCAAATTTGTTGGGTGGGGAAGGAAGGAATTCTAGTCTTGTCTGTTTAATGATGAAAAAGAGTTGGTACTCTTGCAGTGATATAAACAGGAGGTAAGACGATTTGAACTAAACATGATGGGAGGAATGAAAGAGGCCATGAATGGCAGGGATATTTCTGATGCAGAATTGATGAGATGGGGGAGTGATCAGGATGGAGAGGAAAAGACACAGGGTAAAGTCAGAAATGGCCACAAGTTTCTAGGTTAGAAGCTAGAATGGGTGGCAATGACCTCATGGGCAAAGAAATGAAAACGGATAGCTTATGTTTATAGAGGAATACAGTCCACTGAACTTCTGATTTATTGACAAGGTATCATGCTTTCCGCTGTGTAACAGACTGTTGATACAGTTTTGTAGTTGCAAGTGAATTAAAACTAGTGTCACAGATTTGCTGGTCACCTGTAGAATGTGTTCATTGAAATCATGGGATAGATACTATTTTCCCTGTACAGTTAACAGTCCACACAGGCATGACCACACAGATGATTAAAGTACTGAATTCCTTTTGTATCAAGTAGTGAATATCACTGTTCCACATTCCACAAATGAGCTACTGCTCTAGCTGTTCTGGCCCCTTTGTAGGGGCCGTTGGGATCACTGTTGTAATATGGCAATGAAGAAGTTGACATTTGACCGGCAGAAGACCTCCAGGACGCTAGACAGCTGGGGCTGTTTCTATTCTCTTTGCTTGATGCCCTTGTCATTGCTTTCCATTGTTAAATAATTTTTGTGTCACCCTTAGCCATAGAAGGACTAGAAAACAAGAGTAAAAGCAAATGAAGGTATTTGCCAGATGATATTAGAGGTAGGAAAAAGTGTTCACAAGGGACATTGACCTTCTTCATCTTTATACCTACCATATTCTTTAAGCTAGTTGCTAAAGTAAGGCCTGTAATGAGATCAATTAAAAAGACAGCCTAAGGGGCCCAGCAGGTGGTGTGGTGGTTAAGTCTCTGGACTCCTACATGACCAACTGCAGCTTCAGTCCTAGACCTGGTAGTTTGAAAATCACTCTGGGCATGAGTGCATGCATACCCAAGATTCCACGAGGAGAATGAATTGCGAGATAGCCATCCTGTGGGGTGATTTGTCACTTTCCCTCTCAGTCTGTCTCTGGCAGGTGCACACACCCTATGGCAAAAACAATGAAACAAAAAAAATAAATAAAGGAAAGGAAAGGTAGTATAGGGCTGGTCCCATAGCACAGTGGTTAAGGTCTGTGCATAGGGAGCTTGATTCCTCCTGGTTAACCCTGATTCGAGTCTGGTCCAGCAGCTTGGAAAATATGGTAAGCACATGTGCACGTGTGCCCCAAATCCTGAGGGAATGAAGAAATGGAAAAGAAAGGATTGCAGAGGGCCCATTCCCCACTGTAGGTAGTTCTCTTTCTCTCTAGCAAGCACATGTGCTCTCTAATAATTAAAAACAATAGTATATTCTAAGGTTTTGAATATGTGATGGTACAGATAATCAAATAGGATGGCATATAGAAAGATGCTCAATATAAACATTTAGTTCTAGTTTCTCATCTATTATACAGCACATGATTTGACAATACAAAAGACCAGAGAGTTGTGAATAAAAACAAAAGTATAGCAATATTAAACACAAATTTATAATTCTACATAATCTTGTAATGTATATGCTCTTTTGAACTCAAGAAAATAAAATTTCACTGGAAATACTATATCCATCGCTACAAACAATGCTTGTTCATGAATATATCCTTTTTTTCTTACAGATTATTCATACATGTATGAAAACTTAGAGACAATACAGAAAAATACAAAACAGGAAGAATACATTGCGTCCATACCAGAAACAAGAGTTTTTGATTACTAGATCATTAATATATTACCCACAAGTTTCAATTACCCCTGTCCTGTTTCTGTATAAACTGCAAATTTTTAGATCTCAGATATTTTTCTGATTTTTCTTTTTGTTAGGTAGAGAAGAACATAACAGATAATCCGAAGGCACGATGGCTTGAGTTTTCCAGTTGAAAGGTCATGTGGGAAAATCAGTGTGCTAGCTGTAATCTTATCATGACTTTCTCAGCATGAGAGAAATTTAAGTATTCATGATATTGTAATTATACATACTGATCCCGTGTTTCAGAAATGACCTTGGAAGAGAGTGGGGAAAATATGTTTTTCTTTCATCGCATGAAAAAATATTTCTTACCCTAATTATTTGCTATTGAATTTGTATTATATAATTTTAATAAATATTTTAATTTGATCTGACAATTAATTGGCCCTACAAATGCCATTCTTTCTTTTCATGGTCTACTTTCCAAGAGAACAATCTTGAAGACACATTTCTAGGTTATTAACCAGTGAATTACATAAAGCCTTAAGTAAATAATGAAAATGTAAATATTAGATCTATGCCCCTATACGAGGTGGGTCAGAGAACTGCTAGATATTACAGGGCTCACCCAGCTTATTATCACTTTCATTCTTTTAATTGTACATGCCTGTTAATTGTATATTTAAGGGATGCACAGTGAGGTGAGCCCATAGCCACTTTTTGCATAAATTTAAGTATTTATTTAATGGAATGTCAAATCACCCCTTGTCTGTTTTGCAGTAACCACAGCACCCTCTAGTAAGGAGGTCCTTTTCAGAACTGCTTACTCAGCAGCAAAACAATGTAGAGCTAGTCCCAGTACTTCTGGTGGACAATACAATTTAGGTTTCTCTTAAGAATCACTGTAGACCTAAAGAGGCCCTTTGGCACATTTAATGAGACTTTTTTTTTTCTTTTTTTGGAGAGGTTTTTGCTATAGGGCGCGTGCGCTTGCCAGACAGACAGAGAGAGACAGAGAGATAGAAAGCGAGGAATCACCCCCCAGAGGGGATGGCCACGCCGCAATCCCTTCTCCTCCATTCTCCTCTCAGGATCTTGAGCACGCACGCACACGCGCCCGGCGTGAGTTTAAGCCACCGAGTCCGGGACTCGAACCGTGGTCGACTACGTGGGAGTCCAGCAACATAGCCATTACGCCAACTGCTGGTCCCGCATTTAATGAGACTTTTACATGGAAACATTTTATTTTACCTCAGTACACAAATCAAAATGAAACACTAAACCCTTAACAGCTGCATGGCCAAAGGAATTAAAAGAAAGTCCTTCACCCATCTTTCATTCTCTTAGTCTAAGATATTTTAAAAGAAAAGGTAGGATATAGATAATATATTTTATTGTTAGGACCATCAATCAGTATTAATAAACATAAACGATTTGGAACAAATTCAACCTGAGTGAAGAAATGGCTACTTGTGCAAATGCTGCCTGAATACTGCACTTTGAAATGACACAGAGCAGGTAAGTTATGGGGCGACCATGTAGGAAATGACATCCTCCAATGTTACAACCAGAGGGAGACAAATAATGGATACAATACCCGAGGGAGATAAGGGCTACAGCCTCTGAGACTGCATGACTATACGTAAAATAAATGAGGGGGAGGCAGACGGTGGTACAGCAACAAAGTGTTCTGCAAGGCTTGCCCACATGGGAGGGTTCCTGGTTCACCTCTGGAGACCTCCCTGAGCACAATGGGCTCATGTGTACCCGTAATCTGGAGTTGACTGGGGGTGATTTGTGGCATGGGGACCCCACTGGAGGATTCTGTCTTTCACTCATGGAGGAAAGAAGTAAATAAATTTAAAATTAAAAGGAAAAAAAATGAAGAAGACAAAGGAACTTTTAGAAAAAGGAAGGACAAAAGAAAAGAAGGAAATATTTTCAACATAATGCCCTTTTTTTGTCATTGCCAGAAGTGTGTGCTCGCTAGAGAGAGAGGAAAAGAGCCCCCCCCCCCACTCCCCCCCAGTGAGCATGGTCTCATCCAAACCTGTCTCCATTCCTCTATCCTGTCAGGGTTTGGGACACCCACACACGTGCACCTGGATGTTTGTCAAACCTCTGGATCTGGGATTTGAATAGTGGTCAGCCATAGGATGTTTGATTCCCTTAACCACTAGGTTATAGTTAGTGCCACTCATCAACAAAACTTTTAAGTGTAACATACACATAGAGTTTTATTTTCAAAGGGATGAGCAGAACATACAAAATACAAGGCCATAATGTCTGTTTAAAAAGTCTGGACATATTATTTTTTGCTCAAAATTTGATATCTATTGTATTTGCAGAACCTGTGACATTCAGGGTAAGTAGAATGGGCAGGTTGAAAGATTATCCTTTTAAATTAAAAATCTAATTAATTAAAAATAATATATAAAATATATGTTTATGCATTATTATTACCACCATACATATGTTACTTATTTATGATTTTATTCATTCATTTGTTTAAATATTTATTAAGTACTGGACACAAGATACACACAGTAGTGAATAAAACAGACACATCTCTAGTGTCATGAAGCCTACATTCTAGTGGGAGGAGACAGACTATAAGCAAATGCATATACAGTAAGTATGATATAATCAGTGGTAAGGAGTCAAATAGGTTATAGAGTGCTCTAGAAAAACATTTCAATTTCTTTTCTTCTTTTTTTCTTTTAAGAGGCTTTTGCCTTACTGTGCATGTGAAACAGAGGCAGAGACCGTGAGAGGGAAAGCAAGAAATCACCCTCCAAAGAAGATGGTCATGCCACGCACCCATATGTGCCTTTCCGGTGTGATTTTCAAGCCACAGGATCTGGGACTCAAACCATGGTCGGCCATGTGGAAGTCAAGTGACATAACCACTGCACCATCTGCTAGCCCCAAGGCATTTTATTTTCAAGCAGGAAAATTAGGAAAAGCTTTATGAGGGCATGATACATAAACAAACATATAAGGGAGGTGAAGAAACAGGTTTTGTGCGATGCAGAGAATTCCAGGCCCTGCAGTGCTATTACCCTTGGCATGTCCAAGGGAAAAGAGGAAGGCAAGTGTCCCGGAGGTGTGGTGAGGAAGACAGAAACAGAAAATGTGGTCTGAGTGGCAGAGAGGATTGTGTAAGGCCTTTTAGGCCAGTATAAGTTGCATTTTTAAAAAATATAAAAATATTTATTTCTTCTATGTGTGTGCGTGTGTGTTGGGGGGGAGAGCAAGCACACACTCACAACAGGGTCCCAATGTTATAATCTACCCCTAGTTTTCAGCCGGCCTTATGGCCTTAGATCATGGGCACACGTGTGGCCAGCAAACTCGGGGAATTCTAGACCTAAGATTGTCTCACAGGGCAACTTGTTTTACCAATGTGTCACTGTCTGGCCCCCAGGTGCATTTTTTGTATTATTCATTTTGGGATTTTTGGTTTACTCAGAGATGCCATTGGAGGCTATTAGCAAAGTGACAAGGAGATAAAAGCTGTAGTGTCATCTTTTAGGAGCTCGTTTAAAAAGCCAAGTCAAAGGTACTAGTGGTTTGGTGGTAGGTGGTAGTTGTAGAAGAGTAAGAAGTGGTAGGGAAAGATTTACTTGAAAGGTGGAGCTGGACACATGTGCTAACCAGTAGTGTGTGGGTGGTAAGAGAATGAGGAGAGCAAAGGTGACTCCAAGGTTTGCACTGTAAAAAACGAGAAGAACGAAGTGACTGTTTTCCTACGTGGGGACATATTGCAAGAAAGGCAACACTGGTGAATGGTGAGCAGGTTTTGAACACATTTAAACTTAAGATGTCTCAAGCTATTGAGTACGTGGTTGGACATCAGGTGAGAGAGGTGTGAATTGGAGGCATGTGTGAAAGTGAGCATAAAATTGTAATTAAAATTGAGACTAAATGAGCTTTACCCATAACATGAGTGTAGATTGAGAAGGTAGTTCTGAGAACTGAGCTTTGGGGGCTACCAATGAATAGATGTTGGAAAGAAAATGAGGAAAACCCAGCAGAAGAAATGGAGAAGTGACCAGTAAGATGGGAGGAAAACCAGGGGAATGTGGTGTTCTGGAAATAAGCAAGGCAAGTGTTTTCAGGATGAAGGAGTAGAAACCAGTGTCAGATACTATAGATATGTCAAAAAAACCTGATAATTATGTAGGGTTATATGTATGTCAGAAATTACAATAAAAAACTTTAAAAGAAAAAAACTGAAAATTAACTACTGGACTTAGCACTTAAGAATGCTGTTTGGAATCATAGATTATAGTAGAAGAATCAATTTCATCTGATGTCACATTGGAGAAAAACACCACCAAGTGTGCTCAGTACATTTCTTTTTTTTATTATTTAATTTAATTTATTATTATTATTATTATTATTATTATTTAATTTGCTATAGGGCACATGCACTCACCAGAAAGACACACACACACACACACACACACACACACACACACACAGAGGGAAAGTGAGAAAGCAAGCCACCAGGTCCAGGACTCAAACTGTGGTCAGCCATATAGGAATGTATCACCTTAACCACCATGCCACTTGCTGGCCCACTCAGCAAATTTCTATCAAGGACATAAAGATGAGGGTTGACTGACAGCTATAAACTTGCAAAAAGTTTCACCTGAACAGTAAAGAAAAAAGATAGTCTTTTCTAAAGGACAATGAGAGGGCCAGTTAGTGGCATAGTGATTAAGGCGACTGGATCCCACATGGCTGTGTGCATAGTTTGAGTCCTGGACCCAGCAGCATACAAGACACACAGGGCGTGTGTGCCCAAAATCCCAAGTGGAGAATAAAGAAGGGATTTTGATGGGGCCATTTCCTCTGTGGGTGCCTTCTTATGATCTCTCTCTCCCTCTCTGGCTACACACACACCCTTTAGCAAGTTAAAAAACAAAACAAAACAAAAAACAAAGGAAGACATTAACCTAGAAGACAATGATAAAAACACAGTCTGAGGGACCAGCAGATGGCATAATGGTTGTGTTGCTGGACATATACCAAGTCCTGGACTCGGCAGCTTAAACTCATGATAGGTGCAATCGTGTATGTGCCCAGGATCCCAAGAGGAGAATGGAGGAGAAGGGTTTGTGACGTGGCCATCCCTCCTGCGGCGTGATTTCTCACTTTCGGTCTCTCTGTCTCTCTCTGTCTTTCCGGTGAATGTACGTGCCCTATAGCAAAAATCTCTCTTAAAAAAAAAAAAAAAAAAAAGACCATTTGAAGACTCAGTATTCTCTACGCCCTTTGAAACAAAGTCTCACTTTTTTGATGATTGATATTCTGCATTATTTAATTCTCTGCATTGCTGCTTTTACCAATAATACTACATGAGGTAATGAAAAGGCCCAAAGAGGAATCGTCATACACTTGAGAGGTACCATAGGTTTACACCAGGTTCTTCGATCATGCAGGAAAGGTGAAAGTGGAAAACAGCCCAAGGGGTTCTCGGGACAGAGCCCATCTGCGGGATCTCAAACATACTTTCATGGGAAAACAAAAACTTCGGTTAGGCAGTGAAATTTGTGATACTTTATATTCTAATTTTATCAAGATTTACTTAATAAGCAAAAAACAGTTCCCATGATGAATAGAAGCAAATTTTAATGTCCAAAAGTAAAATTGAATTGCTTAGTAAGAATTTTAGATTCTTCTCAAAGAAAGCATGGTCATTTTTGCACTAGTTTCAAAAACTGAACAACAGTGAAAAAAAAGCTTTTTAAAAACTTATTTGTCATTTTTATTTTTAAAGAATTTATTGAATTTTCTTTATTTTTTAAAAAAATTTTGTGTACATTTTTTTTTCAATTTATTTTACACCTTCAATCACTGTACATCACCACAGCTTGTAAAATGAGTTTTCCCAGCACGAATATACTGCACACCAGAGTCTAAAGATATATCATACACATCACTAGTAGACAATCCTCCATTTCTGTGTCCCTTGAATGTCTTGCCTTTCTATTTTTCTCCTTGATTCCCTTCCTCTTACCCTTCCCCACCTCTCACCCTCTTCCCACACTGTTTCTAGTATCGGCAACCATTGTCCATTCTTCCATATCTTCCACTCTCAGTTTCTGCCAGAGTGTGGACATTCAGTATATAAAAAGTGGGGACATACAATGTTGCTTTTTTATACTCTGGCTTGCTTCACTCAGCAGTAAAGATTTTTTTTTTTAAAATCAATCAAATGCATTACATATAACCTTGTATAAGATACATCAAAAAGTTCACAGACAGACAGAATTAAAGGACAAGTTTATTTTGCTGCAATTTTTTTTGAAATCCATGCATAGCCTTTTCCCATGAAGTTTTGATAAACTTTCATAGAAACTTTATAAAAGCAATGCAATCATTCATTTGCTAAATATTATTATTAGAGTTCTAGGTCCCAGGATACTTTTCTAGCACAGGGCATACATGCTTTCAGAGTATTTATAATGAAAGTTTTCATTTCATAAGTCAAGGAACATTGTTCAACTAAACCAAATTGTATTCATTGAGGTGGTGTTACATTCCCAATGTCGTCTCTGGACCCTTTGATCAACTGAAGTATGGTGTTGGTATCTAGAGCCCAGAACTGAGAAAGTTGTCACCTCTTCCCTGCTGTCTCCTATATAACCTAAGACTGCCCTGTTAGCAGAGGTTAAGTGCAGAACAGGCTTCTCCAAACTTGCCCACTTGACTGCACAAATGGAGGAAGCTGGTGAGTGAGTGTTCATGGCAAGAAGAAGACAGAGGGCCCTGCGAGGAGAATGACCTTTAAGGCACATTAATGCACAGGTAACAAGTGGCCCAGTTAATCTGAGCTCTGAACAATGAGATTAGTAATTCTACCTCCCTGAAGAGCTTGCCCGTAAGGGGACAAAGAGCCCAGCCAGGTCCCCTCTCCAAAGTCTTTTAGTTTTTTCATATATATAATAAGGAGGTTATTAGGGAATCCTGATACCCCCCCAAACTAAAATTCCATGGCTCTCTGGCTATGGGAATAAAAAGAAGATTGTGAAAATAATACATAAATTAAAGAGGTTTTGCAGAATTTTGTGAGGATTAGCATATGTTTTTGCCTTTTAAGCTGTGGTGGATAGGTTCAGCAGCATCTGGGAACTTGTTAAAAATACAGACTCTTCAGGCCTCACCCCAGGGAGGGGGTCTGCATTTTAATAAGAGGCCCATATCATGTGCACCTCAGAGATAAAAACCACAAGGTGCCTTGAATTTCAACACTAATGGTTCAACCGAAGGCAGTTAGGAGTGGGCAGTAGCTCCTTGTGTTGTATTTACGACAGATAGTTACAATCTAACTAGTTAAAGATAAATCTGCTTATTCAAACATAAAATTGTCATTATACATTTGATTACCAAAAGGAAAAAGAAAGAGAGAGAGAGAGAGAGAGAGAGAGAGAGAGAGAGAGAAGAAAGAAAGAAAGAAAGAAAGAAAGAAAGAAAGAAAGAAAGAAAGAAAGAAAGAAAGAAAGAAAGAAGGGAAGAAAGAAAATAACTGCTTTCTTGGCATTTGTTGAAATTTTATTTAAATTTACATATTCTTGATTCCCTCAGTTGTGCTACTCTGAGATTGCCAAGAAACAAACAAGTTTGCCTGCCTACCTTAAGAACTCTTTCCAAGCACTATTTTGAAAAATATTTTCTGAAGTTATCAGGAACCTAAAGAAAGTTGTCTAAAAGTTGTCTCACGCCGGGTGTATGTGCATATGTGCCCAAGATTTAGAGAGGAGAATGGGGGAGAAGGGATTGAGAAGTGGCCATCCCCCTGGGGGGTGATTTCTCACTTTCTGTCTCTCTGTCTCTCTCTGTCTTTCTGGCAAACACACGTGCCCTATAGCAAAATCCTCTCCAAAAAATAATAGCAATATAATAATGGCTGGGAAATAAACTATAGATTGTATCTTGGCTTATACTAAAAACTGTAAAAGAAAAATTTGAAGCATGGGTGGGCTGTTTTACATGTCTATCAATATTATTGATAGTCAGATTGTCTTGTTCCTTTTTCAAAGTATAACAATTCCACTTGGGTGAAATCAAATAAAGCTGATATCTAAATTAAATTATTGGGTCATTGGAAAAGTCATGACACATTTTTGAATAGAAAAACAAAAAATATTTCATGGCTTTTCCAACAACCCAATATGTTTATTTTTGTATAATTTGAAGGCTATTGTTAATCATAGGGGAATGTGAAAATAATTCAAATACTTCAATATGAGTGTTCTTTAACATGTAAAACTTTTTATTTAGGGAATACAAAGAAGCACAAGTTTAAGAAAATATCTGGAAGGAAATGGTACATGTTTTGATTCCAAGGAGCACTGATAGGTGATAGTTACGATGTTCATAGTTGCCAATACAGAAAGTGAAATCAGTATAATTTAACAATCAGAAAATTTTTATTGTCTCAAGAGACTTAAAAGTCCAGAGATAGACTGGCTTCAGGTGAAGTTCAAGCTCTCAGATCAGGACTTAATTTCTTTTTCCATTTATTTTCTCCTCTCTTCTGGGTTGCATCTTCAGAAAAACTCTCTCCTTGCCATCATATGGCTGCCAGTAGATTTCAGCTCTAGATGCTTCCCTGACTGAATAGACCAGAGAAAAGCAAACTGCTTTTATTCCAGTGTTTTCAGCCAAATTTAAAATTCAGTACAATTTAACCAAGTTAGAGCTGCTGCTCACCTCTCCACTAGAAACTGGGTGGGAGGATGGAATAACTTATTTAACTTGTCTTGGTGAGGTCTCCAGGTTTGATCTAAAGATGGAACGAATTTATCTGCAAGCATATACATTCTTTATTGGAAATAAAGATTCTTGGTAATTGAAAAAGGGAAAATACACACAGGGAAACAATCAACAAACCATTCATTGTGGCACTCTTAAAGAAAGATAAAGGAAAATAAATGGAATTTTGTCTGGTGGTAAGTGCATTTTTATATTTGCCCAAAAATATCTTTTTAAAGAAAGAATTGTTTATTTATTATTATTTTAAAATTTGCTATAGGGTACATGATCAAGAGAGAGAGAGAGAGAGAGAGAGAGAGTGAGAAAGCAAGCCACCAGCTCTGGGACTTGACCCGTGGTCACCTATGGGGGAGTCTAGCACTGTAACTACCATACAACTGCCCTCCCTTCCCCTTACGGAAATATTTTAAGGGAAAAAGTAAGAGCATTCTTAGAGTAAGATTTAAGCCAACAAAGAGAAAGAGAGCTTAAGAGTCATTAAACTTTAAAGTCAGATTGACTCCGAAAAATAAGAAGCACCCTGACCTCTTTGAAAAATATCCTGGATTTAAAAACAAATTTATACAGTTACCTTTTATTTATTTTTCAATCCATTGTTTTAGATTCATTTTCCATACTGTGGGTAGTGGCATCTTTCTGAAGCAATCAGGTTTTTGTCTGATTAGAAACATTTTGTGATGACTCATTGCTTATACTGTCAATATAACTAAGGAGTTTCAGCAAAATCTATCTGTAATATTTCAAGCTTCATTCCTTCTACACACCACTCTCATGTTCTTGTGTCCATGAACTGTGCACTTTTCTCTTTCCGAGATCCACCTCACATTTTCCTAAGTCCTTACCTTTACACATTTGTGGTTTTACTTGGAATGCCTTTCCTCGTCTTCGTTCATACCTTACCCTGTGTTTCTGACTCTGCAAAGCAGGAGGCTTGTTTCTGTTTCTGTGCCAACCTTATTGTACTTGCCACATTCACGGTATTATTACTTGTTGCATCTATTTTACTAGGCACACCTCGAAGATTATGAACATGCTTTATTCAGCTTTGTGTAATCAAAACCCAAGGTGTACTCTTTCAGTAAATGTATAACAGATTGAATTTCAAAGTACTCAGAGTTAGTGGGAAACATTGCATTAAACAAAACATTTTTAAAAACTCCAAGGAAGGTTTTTAAACTTCAGCAGGTGGCATGGTGGTTAAAGTTTTGGACTCCTACACAACTGACTGCTGTTTGAGTTCCAGACCTGTCGGTTTGCTTTCTCACTTTCTCTTTCTCTGTCTCTGGTGAGCACACATGCCCATAGCAAATTAAATAATACTACTACTAATACTAATAATAAAATAAAATAAATAATTTAAAAAATGCTTCAAGTATTATATATTTAAATTACTTGTTTGACACAATTTATTATAGACACACCTATATTTTTATGTTATTTTAAAAGTTTATTCTTATTTGTTTCTCCCATGAGATAAGGAGACTGAGGAAGAGAGATAGAGAGAGCAGTCACTTTAAAAGGATCTTCATGCCAGGATCCATTTCCAGCCACAGTAAAGGCATACACATGAAGACCTCTGGCTATGAACTCAAGCCCTTCCCATGCGACCTTATCATCGAGGAGTATTGTGTTACTGTGGCACCACCGGAGCTGACCCAGACCTACATCTGATTTGATTCTTCTTTTAGAAAGAAATAGCTGTTTTCCGATTTGGGGACCAGCAGATGATGTAATGGTTACATCGCTGGACTCCTACAGAGTTACTGCAGTTCAAGTCCTAGACCCGGTGTCTAAAAATTCATGCCAGGCGCATATGCCTTCATGCCCAAAATCCTGAGAAGAGAGTGGAGGAGAAGGGATTGTGGCATGGCCACTCCCCTGGGGGTGATTTCTCACTTTTTGTCTCTCTGTCTCTCCCATGAATGCATTTGCCCTATAGCAAAAATCTCTCTCTAAAAAAAAAAAAAGAAAATTTCACTGTTACATTAAAATTTCTGTGTTGAGACAGGAGTTGATTTTAGGATTAGTGTATTACTGAACTTGTTGGACACATAGCTTCTTATTATTGAGGTAAAAAGAGTTATATTCTACAAAAGAAATAATTGAATGATGTATGCATAGTTTCAGTAAGCAATGGCCAAATACTTTGGGAAACGCAAGAAAGCCTTCAAAAAGTTAATGGAAAATGCATATTATTTTTAATAAAAACAGCTATGCATCATGGATTTTAATTTTTTTGAACTAAAATAAACTCATACTTTGATCCCTTTTTTCCACAAACTTTTTGCTGTCCCTTCATACCATATATTTAGTGTGAATATAATATACCTTACCTTTTAATTGTCTGTTGTCAATGTCTGGTCTTGGTGAGAAATGAAAGATATGAGTAGAAAGAAACATAACGAGCTCAAACATCATTTCCAGAATTCAGATAATAACTAGTCAATCTACTGTCTGGGCCTCAGTCTCTCAATTAAGGAAATGAAAGCATTAAAATAAAAGCCATTGAATTTTGCTCTTTGACATATGGAACCAACATGCTGAAACGTAAAACTTTGGGTAACTTTTTCCCTCTTCCAAAATTGTCGTCTCTTGTGCCTATATATATATTTTAATGATACTGATATCGTTCAATGTATTTCATTTTCAAAATTCTTTTCGAGAGTAGAACATAAAATTTAAATACACTTAATAATAAACAAAATTTTTTTTGCTATAATTTGGTTTATAACATCAGTGAAAAATTGTTCCTTCAGATTTAATAGATAGGTCAGCCCCTTAGTCTAGTGGTTAAGGAAGATGGGTGCCACATGGCTGACTGCAGTTCAAATTCCCATGCAGCTACTTGAAAAATAAGCCAGAGATGTACATGTGTTCATGGGTGTCCAAAGTCATGACAAATGGAGAAATGAAGGAGAGAGGATTACAGTGTGATGATGCCCCACTAGAATGTGCTTATTCCTTCTCCCTCTCTGTCTCTCTCTGGCAAGTGCATGTGCCCTCTGGGAACTTAAATAATAATAATAAAGTGTTTCCTATTTAGGACATAAAACTAAGACAAGAATACGAATTAGTAAATACTTAAAAAAATAATATATTTTGGAAAATGTCTCTGAAGTATATCTAACAGCATTTCCAGAATTCATGCATAAATTTGGCAAATACATAGCCCTCGAAAATTTTTGCTGCTAATGACAAGATAAACATAGCTTGATGTTTTTTTACTGTTTGTTTGGGTTTTGGGGTGGTTTTATTTTTGTTTGTTTGTTTGTTTGTTTGTTTTTAGATACCAGGTCTTAATAGATTGTCCAGGCTGGGCTTAAACTTGTTATTCTCCTGCCTCAGTTTCCCAAGTATCTGGGATTATAGGCACTTGTCATCATGTCCGCCAGACACGTTTTTGTTTCATTTTGTTTTGTTTTGCCATTGGGCATGTGTGCTCATGGGGAAAGAGAGAGAGAAAAAGTGAGAAAGTACTCCCCAGGTGGGGAATGGTTACACCACAATCCCTTCTCCTTCATTCTCCTCTCAGGATTTTGGGCACACGTGCACACATGCCCAAAGCAATTTTCAAGGCGGTGGGTCTAGGTTTTGAAGTACTTAATGGGCCACGTGGAGTCCAGCATCCCTGGCCACATGGAGTCCAGCAGCCTTGACTTCCATACTAACTTTGGCTTCATGGGTTTTTTTTTTTTTTTTTTTTTTTTTTTTTTTTTTTTTTTTTTTTTTTAACTGGCTTCATTCCCTGAGACTAAGGCAGTATGAACAATAGTCCATAGCAAAGGGTTTAAAGTTAGCTATGAGTTCAAATCTGCAGTATGTTTTTTTAAAAAGTTAATAATAATAGGATTGTTGTGAAGATTAAGCAATGTATATTCTTATATAATGCAATGCCTTGAATGCAGTCAGCTTTAGATACACATTTTCTATTTATTATTATTATCTAATAATAACTACATAATCTGATATGATGCCACGTTGCTACAGTTTATTATAAATAGTAATGTGTTAATTTATCTTTAACTATTTATAAGTGATTTATTGAAACCAGATAGACTGAAGTTGAAACTGTGCAAAATTCAATGATGTCATATCTCCTAAAACGAGAAGGTTGCACTCAGGAAAAAGTCATCCTTCATTAACAGAGACATGCTTTGAGACTTGGAAAGAGAACTAGCAATGTCTAGCTCATGTAAGAAACATGAAAAAAGCTCAGTTTATAAGACATATTTAACTGCATATTGCTTACGATTGTCCCCAAACCTTCATATACGTTATTATACATGATTTCATAAGAATATTGTGTGATAATCAAAATAGATTTACAATTCACCTTTAAGAATGGAAGAAACTGACACTCAGAGAGGATGTGACTTACCTAATGTCACATGGCTGGAATAGGTTTTTGGTAGCTGGAATGAAATCTAGCCTTTGTCCCCTCATCACGTCCTCTTTTCACTAGTATCTTTACTGAGGAAAGGTACTCAGTAAGAGCATTTGATTTTCTGACAAAAATTATTTTTTAAATAAGAATTTTAAAAATTATAGGTTATCAAAGTTGGTAAAAAAAATCTTTACACTGTTTTAGAACATAAATACACTCTCCAATTACTTCTCTGGTTTAGTGTCTTGAGTTGGCTACTGTGGGGTTGGCTACAGTCCAATCTTGAAATGTTATTCTTCTGATGAGAGGCTGGGATAATCAGGCAATGAAGGCGAGCAATAGCACAATCTACTTATGGTACTTTGTGGTGCTTAGAGATAAGAGTCACTACAACTCCCAAAGTATCATAAGCTTTGACTTCTGTAAATGCGAAGGAACCCTGCATAAGGCATTTCTAAGAGATTAACTTGATTTTCTAAGTGAGAAATGGAAACTCAGAAGCAAAAAATTATGGAACTGTTGATGTTTGTTCTTAATCCAAATCAATAATTTAATCCTTATATAGGTTTAAGAATCAATGTTTTATTTTATTTTTAATATAAAAATCAATCTTTTGGGATGAACACAACCTTTACACGAATATTTTTATCTCCTGAAATACTCTGAAGTAAGATATCTTTATCATCTTTAAAAGAAGATGTAAATTCTAGGTGAATAGCAAACTGACACAAAAACCACAAGGCTTCCAGTTTGTTCAAGACATGAAAATGGAATATTGGTTATAAAACTTGGTTAAATAATGGCATGATACTTTATAAAAGTTTTGTAAGGATGTCACAATTTTCCAAGATCTATATTCATAGCAGGTGAAAGAAACAACATTATATGCAATATATATATACACACACACACACACACACACACAGTATGTATATTATGCATATAAAGTCAATAGCTAATGAAAGAAGTATAAAGTGGACATAAAGCATAAATACATAATATTATAAGAAAGGGTTATTACGGAAAAAAAACATGAAAGAAAATAAGTTAAAATAAAAACAAGAAGTGTGATAAAACGGTTAAGCACTGACGCTTTGGAATTTGTCTATCTAAGGTTTGAATCCTGGTTCTACCACTTGTATCTTGAGCAAATTAGTGAATCTTTCTGAATTTCATTTTCTGTATCTAAAAATGAGGCAGTAATTGTCCTCTCTTATGAGGTTTTATAAGGATTAAAAAAGACAACACATATAAAATATTTTGCATAGTTCTTGGCACATAGCAAATGCTAGTGAAAATTATTTATCATATTATTATTAGATGATAGAACATGATCTATTGTATATACTTATCTGTTATTAATATCAAACAACTGAAAAGATTTTAAACATGAGAACTGGAATAATATGGTACTTACTAAATAGATGGGTTAAAATTAATATTGAGAATTTGAATGGTACAGTTATAAAAATGCCCTTCTTTTCAAGATATAACAATAAAACAGTAACTATAATTTAGTGAGTGGACAGAATCACCTTTCAGTCAATCTTGTGAATTCATTAAATCCTTAATAAGTAATTTCAATTCAGAAGGCCTTTTTGCTACAGTGCTTAAAAAAGAAAACAATTCAGTACACTGAGATTCAAATTTTATTCAAAGATTAAGAAATTTTAAAATTTGTTATTCAGTGAAATCCAATATTTATTTGTTGAAGGCCTATAAATGCCCCTAATTTAAGGTAATCTTATTTATCAGATATTAATAAGTCATTATTAAATTAAATCCATGCAAAACACTATAGGAGAATAGTATATTAGAATTTGCACAGATATAAGGTCTACCATATGTTCGGGATCATCCTACTCACTATTGTTCTTCTGAACAGATAGGAAAAGTTAGAGTTTAGCTACAACAGAAAATAGGACCAGTCCAGAAAATAAACATCTCTGTTACTACCGTCAAGCTGGAACATAACTTGGCAACAAATGCTTTGTTGAAAATCAATAAAAAGGAAAAGAGGTCAAATTCACACCCACATAGTGAGCAGCCAGGCTATCGCCTTCCCTTGAGTCCACTGCCCATGCTCAGATAATGTGAGCTGCAGGATTGATTTCTATGCAGTCAAATGAAAAGCAAACTCTCTAACCGTCACCGTCACCCAGGATTTTTTTATCGTAACAGAGGACCATTCGCTCTGAATATGAGAAAGGAGAAACGTGAGCCTGAGCATTTTTGCTGTTGTTGTTGTTAAGTACATAAGCATAAATATTATTAAAACAAAGAAGAAAATATAAAATAGGTCATTTTAAAGAGCCCTGAAATTCATTTTTCTTTGATATTCTGCTAGCCAGTGACTGAGGTGGTTTTTCTGAGAAGAAAGATCTTTAGAAAACAATAATCAAACTGCAATAGTTCTCTCTGCTAACCTAGAAGTTAACATAACTATGCCCACGGCCCATTTAACTTAACGGCCTGCCTGTCCTGGAATTGTAGATAGGGCTTGCAATAATCATCTTATGCCAGAGTGCAGGGGACCCTTTTTTTTTTCTTTTTCTTTTTTTTTTTTTTAGTCAATTGTTTGGAAATAAGTCAATCCCAAATACTTAGCTTCACAAATGAAATGACAAAATGTTAAGGAAGATGATTGTACTCCTGAATTGTAGAATCATACGGGGAACCTGATTAGGTCATCTGCTGTGACATGCAGAATGATAATGAAGTTGGGGACTTAACATCTTGGTAAGGGTGAGAGGTGCTTTTCAGCATTCAACAAAGCAGAAACTAAAGCCGCCAGTGACTGAAAGCTTGCTTTGTAGTTTCTCACCGAAGTCCCGATTTTACAGGCCATAGGCAGGAATGACCAGAGCACTGTGTGGTGTGAAAATACCGCCTACCTAGATCTGGAGTGGACGTTACAAGCCAGTTTCTTTTTGTCTTAAATGGGGTAGAAAAGCTCCGCTTCCAACAATAAAAAAGGAATTACATGTTGGTGAGAGAACAGTAAAGGTTTCTAGCACTTTCACAGGCCAACCAAATGTCTTCTTCTGCCATGTAAATGCAATAAAAGGATATCTGCATTAAATTACAGGATTTATAGTCGGCAGAAAAACGAAACCATGCAAAGATCATTTTTTGCATTAAAATTTGGTTTTCTCTACTAGTATATATTTTAAAAATACAGGTGCCTTTTACTAATGAAGTACATCAAAGCATATTACGGTCTGCATTTTGCGAGAACTAGGCAATTTATAAATGGTATTCACATTTAATTAGTAGTCATTTCTTCTCCATAAGCATATTTACTCGGATCTCTTGTTCCTACGGCAACCCAGTGAGTACTACAGCTACAAGAACAGCCTAGACTAACCTAAAAAAGGATAGAGATTAATGAGCAAGCTCAATATTAAGACTATAATGTAAAAGACCAAGCACTGAGATTGGTGAGAAGAGCATTACAAAGAAACCTCAAATAAGAATCTCTCATTTCAAGGAGCCTATTTATAGCAGCACAGAATTTATTTATTCAAGAGTGCCTATAGTATACCGTGAATACCAGAGATGACTCAGTACGAAGTTCTGCTTAATTGGCTAACCACTCAGGTATGGTGTTACACACACATACACACATATCCGTACATGTATATAATTATAATGCACTTAATATACTTATCAAGGGACTATATAAACAATATTACAAGCAATTGTGCTTATGGATGTTTCCTTTAAATACTGCACTTGTCTAAAAATAGGCAGTCTTTAAAATTAGCTTTGTTATAAAATGATGTTATTTAACATTTAGTAAAAACGATTCCTAAATCCAAATGTTTATGTTATTTTGAGGGTAATTTTCTGATCATCTCTGTTCCAGTTCTAATCCTCAAACATAATTAAAGGGCTGATGTGAAAATAAATAATAAGAGCCTAGGGAGGGGTACCAGATCAAGAATAAACAGGTAACAGAAACTTAACATACTCCCCTTAAATTTTGCTTACAAGTGACTTTTGTAATTTAAAAATTTAGGTGAGGAAGAAAGTTAGGTGTAAGGGAGTGAGATCTAAATATGTTTCTTCACAAAAAGTTATGCTATTTTATAATTCCTGATAGAGATAAATTGGGGATAATTAAAATTTCTTGAAACTTTAGAAAAAAATCAGACAAAACTGAAACAAAAAACCCCAAACGAATCTAATGCTAGAGTAAAATCAATTTTGCTTCCCACATTGCAAATAGGGGGCAAGTAAGTACTGTCCATTATTCATCCTAAAATCTCTTTAGTCTCTAAACAATGTGGGGAGAGACACTGAATATCAACAAGGGAAAATTAGAAATGATATAATCCTTGTTATCAAATCTCACTTAGTAAAATTGGCAGGCTCTCTTCAGAGCTGGGCAGTTCATTCTTACCACAACAACGGACAGGCAAAAGCGTCGTTATCAAGCCTCTAAATTATGCTGCTCAGTGGCAAAAAGTAAAAATGATTCCTTCTGACCTTTCTACGTTGCTTCATTAACTCTAACGTGCAAGCAACAAGTAAAATGAGAAGCTTTCTTCGGCCTCCTCTGAAATAACTGATTAAAAGGAGTAGCTGCTCAGCATCTGTGCAAGAGACTGGGTACCACTCATGGGCTAAACAAGAGCAAATTCTATGTGTGGCAAGAAATGCCTGCCACACATCTTCTTATGTTCACTTTCGTTTAGCCAGGGCATTTCCAATTTCTTTTTAGACCTAGACGGGTAGTTGCAGACGTGAGCCAGTGTTTATACCTTCTGCTGAGTTATTAGTCAATAGTGAAATTGTTTTATGTGGCCCTGTACATTTAAAAAAGAAACTTCTGTAAGAATTAGTCTGGGGCAAATATTAACAGTCAATTCTGTTGTCCCACACAAAGCTATGTAACATAATATCAAACCCTGTTTAAAGAACCCATAACTCTACCTGTGATTTTTCTTTTGTGAAAATGCACCTTTACCAGCAACTATTGTCTATGCAGTGAATTAATTATACTCAGCAGTTAAATCATGAAGCGTTTTTCTCTCAGATAATCTATGAATTTGGATTCAGCATTTCTATAGGCACTTTTTGTGCCTGTATGGAGAGTATTTTAATGCCTAAGAACAGAGCAACTTAAATGCCATTCCCTGGGTTATATGAAAAAGCAATATAGGAGAGTAAATAGGGCAAATACCAACACAAAGAACCCCCCACACACTTCGAATCAAACCATAAATGCAAATGCCGGAGCAGAGAAAAGAGGTGAACACTATGGTCTGAGTATTCCTTCCTGAGGATGCTCGCCAGCTTGTTTTAGGCAAGAGTATTTTGCTATCTTTAAAAAAATATATCATAATCTGCCACCAGTGAATCCTCTGTGCCCAGCTTCCCAGGTAGAATTAAAATGCAGTCCCAGAGGCACCAGTACATGAAAACTGAATCCTCTCGCCACAGATAATCAGCACAGAAGAGCAGCTAACTTCTTAAATAACCACAATTAAATTTCACACTCTCCTCTTCTTCTTTCCTGGTTTTCCAAAGTGGGGTTATTTATCAGAGAAAAAAACTGGAGGCTACATCTTTAGAAGGCAGCCAGGCACTCCTAACCTAATTAGCATTAGCCACCTCTGAAAATAAATCCCCTGAATCTTGCAGCTCGCAAGCCCCCCCCTCCCCATACTCCTTAATACGCACAAGCACCTGGTCAGAACTGAGCAGCCTGATAGAACCTTCCTGCCCTCACCCCCAGCAAACAGCACTAGAGGTTTGCCACAATCTTCCAGGAAATCAGGTGAAACAACAAGACAGGGGGTGGGGGGAGGGAGAGCTAGCGATTTGCTTTGTCTGTTGTGTTCAAACTTCATGGCCCACCACCACAAAATACAACCCGAAGCCGCTCTAGCCCAGAAAGCCTCCTCCGTGCTCAAACAGAAGGCTCAGAAAAGAATGGAGATTTGCAGATCTGATAATGAGCCAGTTAATGACATAAATGATACCTCAAGAACCTCACTAAACCATCCAGGTCCTACAATTTAATCTGTAATAAATACTCCTGCATCATTGCGAGATGGCTGCTCATAATGGCAAATGAAATATGCTGGTATGATAGGTACAATAAATCTGGATTTTCCTATGGTTCCCTCAGGCTAGAACAATATGTAACCACAGTGCGCACTGTCAGGATGAGCAGATCTCAAAGCCATCATAAAATCTAAATGGGGACTAATTAGGAGGCCCTTCCCTTCCAGAGTTACTATTTCTATTGACATTTTCCATGCATGAGCCCCTCCATAACATCATAAGTCACCAAGATAAGAACTCCCTAGATTACAGGGAAAAAGCTTTAATGGAGAAGTTGAACTCAAAGGCGATGCATAAATTTTCCTTTTGATACGACAGGAAGTCTGTGTTCAGTACTTTCTTTACAAACTTTCAAGCCATGAACAGGGTACTTTTTAATCCCTCTGCACGCTTTCTTCCTGCCTGTCTGGGACCAGTGTCTCTGCACCAGGGCTGTGAGTGTCAGGTGGTGGCCAGGGAGGATATAAAAAGAAAGTGGACTGCTCTTAAGACTGCTAGCGATGGGTCAGGAGACTGTCAGGGGGTCCACTTGGCAAGTTGGCTTCCGGGTCAGGGCCTTTTGGCATGAGGGCCTGGACTTCCCTAACGGTCACTTAAAACTGGACTTCCCCAAGGGTCCTGCAATCAAGAATGGGGCAGATTTCCCTAAACTGGCTCTTTCTATGCAGCGAAGAGAATTAATTCCTTTGATAAAGTGGGTGCCACAGGTCCTTGAGAAAAGGTGAGGCAGGCTATAAAAGACTGTGTGTGTGTGTGTGTGTGTGTGTGTGTGTATGTATGTGTGTATGTGTGCGCGCACGTGCACGTGTGCATGTGTGTGCGCGCGTGTGTGTGTGTGTGTGTACCTGACCTTCGTGCTTGGCTGGGGTGAAAGTGAGATATGCAGGCTTGCTGAAGTGGCAAGGTGGTGGAGAAAAACCAGGCCGTTAGTGTCAGATAAACTCTCTTTTGTCATCTAACAATGACATGGCAAGTTGCTTAACTTTTCTGAGAAACAAAATCCTTATTTAAGAATGGGACTACAAATAACAAGTCCATGTGTATATTGTGAAGGGTAAAATATATATGTGAATAATTTTTAAAATAGTTATAAAGGTAATTACTTATACAATTTGTTATTTTATTTCAAAGTAAAAACAAATGAGGAAACATGAGTACTAAAAAAAGGAGTATGCAACTCAGTATTCTTACTTCTCAATCTTTGTTTCATGCAAAAGGAAAAGTCAAATATTGGTGGGGTCAGGAATTCTTATGAAACATGTGTCCTATATTCAAGAGCTGGTATTTTTATTATTGAGGGGGAGAGAGAGAGAGAGAGAGAGAGAGAGAGAGAGAGAGAGAGAGAGAGAGAGAGAGAAATTACCCCCTAAGAGAGGTGGCCATATCATAATCCCTTCTCCATTCTCCTAAGGATTTTGGGCACACGCACACACAGGTACACACAGGTGCACATAGGCCTGGCTTGATTTTCAAGCCACTGGATCTGGGACTCAAACCTCATAGTCGGTGATACGGGGTCCAGCTGTCTTAACCTCTATGCCATCTGTTGGCTCAAGAACTATAGTCTTATTCCTAATTTAATTATTAGCAAGTAGTACCTGATTTTTGTATTTAAAGTATTTTTGGTTACTGTATAAAATGCTGAATAGTGAGTACAAGGCAGAAAAAATGTGACTGCCCTTGGCACGGCCATCCTGTGGGGCGCTGTTAGCCATCTCATTAATAGCCAAGGTGTGGGGCACTCGCTGTCCTCGGATGTTTTGTAAACCAGAGTGACTTTTAGCAACAACTAGGACCACCTACAACTGTGCATAAGCGTTCATAACATATAAATCTCCATTGTGGGATATACCATTAGCTGTATTATCTGTTGATTTTGCAACTAGTGAAATAAATATATTCCTATATTAGGTCATACTCCACTCTCCAACAGATTAAATCCTCTGACAGATGTTTGGTGAAGAGTTTAAGTTGCAAATGCTTTGTCACATCTAAGTTTAATATGAAACTGATAGTCTTAGAAAATAACATGTTATGTGTACATTTATGCATTTAAAATTTATGTAAACTTCTGCTTCATAGTCTTTTTAGTGAGACTGAGTTGTGTCTTATTATTTTAATCATTGTTATTGATAAGCTTGTATAAACTTTGCTGAATTAATTTCATTTGTTTGTACTGGCTACCAAAATGCTTAGTATAGAAATTATGAGACAATGATGTTTTTTAATGGAAAATAGAATGTTTATCTATAAAACATTAGAAGGACATCAATAGGAACCGGATAAAATATACTTTAAAGCCTATTTAGCATCAAATTTTATAGTTTTTCCTATGAGTTAAAAGCATAAATTGAATGTGAAATATTTAATAGAAGCAAGTTAGGTTGTATTAGAGCCTGACTAATTTTATTCTTAAGACTGTTCCTCATAATTTTAGTAAAATTCTCATTTTTTTGCTTTTTACCACCTCCATGGCATTAAAATATTTTTTTTTTCTTTGTGGAGAGGTTTTTCTTACTTTTTAAAATTTTTTAATTTTTTATTTTGCTAAAAGGTGTGTGCACTCACCAGACAGACAGAGAGACAAAAAGCAAGAAATCACCCCCTAGGAGGGATGGCCACACCACAATCCCTTCTCCTCCATTCTCCTCTCGGGATTTTGGGCATGCATGCACACACACCCGGCATGAGTTTTAAGCCACCGGGTCTGGGACTCGAACCACGGTCGACTACATGGGAGTCCAGCGACATAGCCATTACGCTAACTGTTGGTCCCCCAGTATTAAAATAATTTTGATAAAAGGAATCTATGTACTGAATTCCTCACTGACACCACCACTACAAACTAAAATATGTAAATATATACATATACATATACAAATACACACTATATATTGATATATAATACATATAAAATTATGAAACAGATCTAGGTAATCATATTATTGGACTTGGTATGCCTTCATTTTCTTAGTACAAAGAGTTAGAGATAACACTGTTTAACACTAGTAATTTTCAAACTTTAGGTATGTTTCCTGGCTGTGATCAAAATGTTGGGGTTCAGGGACAGCCAAGGGGTCGAAACTGTTCTTTGCAAACCAAGATTTGTAGATGACAAAGGAGGCTAAAGTCTGTGGACTGAGATGGTCAAGGCTTACAGCTTACAGTTAATTATTGAAAAATTACTCCCAGTCTCCCACATGTCTATCTTCAAAGGGCTGTTGAAATACTGTTCAGCTTAGATCTCACTGACTTGGAGATGATCTGCAGGTTTTTACTTTTCTTCTTTTATTTTTTTTTCCAGAATTATATATATAAATAAATACATACATTTATTATTGCTATTTAATTTGCTGTAGGGCATGTATGCTTACCAGAGAGACCAAAAGAGAGAGAGAAAGTGAGAAAACAAGCTGCCAGATCTGGGGCTTAAACTGCGGTAGGCCATGTGGGAGTCCAGTGCCTTAACCACTTGCTGGTTCCAATCCTTGGATTTTAAGAGTTTAGTAATTATACTTTTCTTACTTGTTAAGTATTTATTTAGTGCCTATTTCTTGTTAAACATATTCTGGATGATGCAGCATATAAAACACAGGCAAAAGCCTGGCCTTTGTGGAAATTCCATTCTATTATAGGGATGAAGTCAATAAATTAGTGTACAGGTAAATTCAAATTATATTAGATGTTGGTAAATTATATGAAGAGAAATGAAACTTTATTACAGTAATTCGAAGGGAGGGGTACAGAGGTGGGCACCTACCATTCGATATGAGACCGTCAGGACAGACAGGAAATACGGTATTTCTTCACTGAGAAAATACACTGCAGCAAAGATCTGAAGAAAATGAGTGAGCCAGCTCTGCGGGTATGTAGAAGCAGGACACTCTAAATAAAAGCAAGAACAAGTGCAAATGTCCTGAGGTGGGGCCAGGTGTGTCTTTAAAGAAAAACTAGAAGGTTGTTATGGCTGGAGAAAAGGGAGAACAAAAGAGAGCAGTAAGAGATAAGGTCTTTATGAGGGCAACTGGCTGGCTGGTGGAGACCCTGTGGCCACTGACAACATGCTAGGATTTATTTTGTGAGAGACAGAAAGCCTCTGGGAGAGCGGTGACAGGATCTGACTTGTATTTTTAGGTGCTCACTTTGGTCTCTGTATTGAGGCCATCTCCACCCGAGCATGGGGGTGGGGGGGAACTTGATGGCTAGAATAGAAGTGGAAAAACGTGTAAGGAAAAGGAAAGACTGAAGAATCCAGGTGAGAGACGATGGAGGCTGGGACCAGGGTGGTAAAGTTTGGAGAAATGGTTAGATTTGGGATTTATTTTGAACGTACAATATATAAAATTTGCGAAAGAATTTGTTAAGCCTGTGTGTGCAAGCAAGGAATATAAGAAAGGACTAAATACCTTTTTAAATATTCATTTAAAAATAAATACGAATTGTATTTGCATAACATAGGGAACAATGACTATTTTGTTGTGGCACAACAAAATAAATACACGTTCATCTGTTCCATGGACTCAGTAGATGCTGACTGAGTTCCTTTCATGTACTAGGTACACACCTGGGGATACGATGGTGAACAAGACAGGCAAAGCGCTTTCTCTCTCTGAGTTCATATGTTACTGGGGAGAAATGCAGGCAATACAAATGAAAAATGATAATAAAATAAAGGTGATCATGGTATTTTCTATGAAATAACTAGCAATGTTGATGTGCTAAAGGCAAATACGGTCATGTACTCATTAAGTTCTTTTTTTTTTTTCTTTCCTGTAAAAAGGAAACTACTTCCAAAATTCCTGCCTGCACTGGAGTGAATGTGTATTTTACTGAGTAGGTGATACTGACCCTTAATGAAGTCAGGATTCCAATCCATGAAGAGGTGAAAGAACCCCAAAGGTTCACAAACTAATGTTCCTGTTTCAGTCTTTATTTTAAACTAAGGAAAAATAATTGACTGTTAATTATAAAGATGGTGATTCCCAAAGGCCTTTTTTGTTTTGTTTCTTTTTTTTTTTTTTTTTTTTTTGTATTAAAACTGTGATTAGCCAAATTGGGTAATTCAGAAGATAAAACTCACTTTGGAGGTTTGGATTATTTGCTTAGATACATTCAGTGGATTAAGTGCTTTATAACTTCTGTGGATGATCTTATTTATCCTTATAACTTCAGCTACCATTTATAATGGAAGCATCTACATAGCTTCGTTTTTGGTCCTGTGAATCCATTGTGCTACAGGCTCAAGTACCTGAGTGCTGGCTGAATGTGTCCCTGGAATGACAAACAGGGACTTCAAGTCTACACCTTATCACATCACCATTCACTGATTTTTCAAGTTTTTACATTTGAATTTTCTCTTCAGTAGTCATTAAACCCTTCAACCAATCATTGAACCAGAAACTAATCTCTTTCTTCCTCATCCCGAATATAAAAACAAAAATAAAAGTCTCTACTAATAACTCTTAGTCAGCATAGACTCATTTGCAGTAATAAATGACCCAAAATTTCAGTGGCTTCCACAAAAGAAGCACATTTCTCATTCTCCAAAAGTCTGCTGCACTAGCTCTTCTTGTCAAGATTCAGCATTCCACCCGTCTTTGCTTTTCTGAGAGCTCCATTTGCACATGTATATCCACAAACTTTGTGGCAGGGGACAATGGCTGGTCACAATGAGGTTCTTCCACATTTTGATCTAAAAGTGACACAGGTCCTTCTTAACCAAGCCTACTGATGAGAACTAATCCCAGGGTACTACCCCACAGGCAAGGACCTGAGAATTCCAGTATGTATGTGCCCCAAAGTGCAGGTGGGCATGCTCATCTTACCTACTGAATGTATCTTACCATTTTTTACCCTGCTTACAGTAACTGTGCCTACCATTACGTACAGGATTTGATCTGTTGTGCACAGTTCTCTGCATCTTACTCTTCGGAACTCCCTTTCCCCTTGTGACATGGCTCAAACAGATGTGAATCTGCCTTCTACGTTTCTAGCCCTCCTGCCCCTAGCCGATACGTCATGATCCAAAAATAGAATTTGAACCTCATTTTCTCCAGAAGGCATTGCCGATCCTCATGTTGGGCCATGCTTAGTCTTCAATGCCCCCACCTATCACATCAGCTCATCAAAGTATTTTGTATATAAGTGTCCAACTTCAACCCCTGGATTACACATTTCTCAAAGACAGGTGCATGTGATCTCTACCTTGTACTGCCAGTGCTCAGGACAGTGCCCGACACACAGTAGACTTTTATAAATGTTTGTTGAGTTAAACTATTTAGATCTGACCACCTCATTAGGATTCTGAATAATGTATCTAATATTTCGAAATACTTAAAATAACACGGCACAACAGAATTTGTGTGGTTTAGGTTAAAGGGGTAATTGACATACAACAGGTGACTATTAATAAATTTAGTTCTTTCTTTGCAGTGGATTGAAATATAACTGGGAAAGTCACGATGTATATGTCTGTTTTCTATGCAAAAATATGTCATGACCTTTCTGACACCTAGCCCAATGGCCAGAATCCTCATTTAGTTTTCTCTTCTTAGCCTTGCCTTGGAAAGGTGCAGGCTTCATAATGTCTATTCACAGTGGTGTGTTTGAGAGAATAGTTTATGAGCTCTTCATGGCAGACAAATTGCTAAGCTCAAAAATTACTTCATGAACTATTGTATCTCCTTAGCATAGATATGGACATTTAGAAACAGTGAGTGAAAAAGAAAGAGGACTCACAGGGCCAGCAGATGGCATAGTGATTACGACACTGGACTCCCACAATGCACACCATGGTTTGAGCCCCAGACCCAGTGGCTTGAAAATCACACTGGGCACACGTGCTTGTGTGCCAACAATCCCAGGAGGAGCGCAGAGAAGGGATTACAGTGTGGCCATCCTCCTAGGGGAGTAATTTCTCACTTTCCTCTCTCACTGTCTCTGTCTCACTCTCTGGTGAGCACATGTGCCCTATGGCAAAAACCTCTGGGGGAAAAAAAAAAGACTGACAGCAAAACCTACCCAAGGATATGCGCAAAGATATGTGCTCATGTAAAACAGGTCACCAATATTAAAAATCAAGCAAGTGAGAATTCCTGGGCCTCTTAGAGTTAGAACCATTTTCTTTGTGTTCATAAAATATTGGTGTATATGATGTACTCAAGTATTTGTAAAAAGAAAAAAGTTATTGGCTAGTCAATTGCATGTGTGATTGAGATTTTAAGCAGCACACTGGGCCATCCCTGAAACACAATGATTAAGAGCTGTGCACAGGAAGCTGGGTCCCACATGACAGACTGAGGTTCGAATATCACCCAGGTCGCTTGAAAAACACCCCAAGCGCATGTGTGCCACACATCCTAACAGGCTAGAGAAATGGAGGAAAAAGGGTTGCTATGTAACTGGGTGCCAGTAAGGTGTATTTTCTCTCTCTGCGAGTGTATGTGCTCTCTGGCAATAAAAACAATTAAGAAATAGATATTAATAATTTGTAAAATAGGGGCCAGCAGGTGGCATAATGATTAAGGTGTTGGACTCCCCAGAAAATGATGAAAAGCTATTTGATGTTGATGATGCAGATAGTAATGTCTTTGTCTTGACTACGGATGGTATTCCTTCTGGAAAAAGAAATATAATACACTGTAAAGATATATGTGATTCAACGTAATATAAATAAGATAATAATAATAATAAATAAGAGAAAAAAATTATCAAAAAAAAAAGATGTTAGATCCTGACATGGCTGAAGACAGTTTGAAACCCCAACTTGGTGGTTTGAAAATCACTCCAGGAGCATGTGTGTGTGTGCATAAAATGCTGGGAGGAGAGTGGAGGAGAAGGGAATCTGGCATGGCCCTTTTCTCTGGGGGGTGATTTCTCACTTTTCCTCTCATTGTCTCTCTCTCTCTCTCCAGTGAGCATACATATCCTATGGCAAAAATATTAAAAAATAATGTAAAATAAATACAGTGGGACATATTTGAGAAGGCTACACTTTCCTGTTTGTATAATAGGGATGTTGTAATAAATGATATTAATATTACTATATGTGACTTAATAATAGCTTAAGAATATATGACTAGAGGTACATTAGTATGAGGATTCATTAGTAAAATGGACTGGCCAAATTGAAAATTTGGGAAAATAAGTAAAAGATTTCTAGAATTTAAAAAATTATTCATCAGGGACCAGCAGTTAACGGAATGGCTATGTCGTTGGACTCCCACATAGTCTACCATGGGTTCGAGTCCTGGACCTGGTGGCTTAAAACTCATGCTGGGCGGGTGTGTGTGCATGCCCAAGATCCCAAGAGGAGAATGGAGGAGAAGGGACTGTGGCATCACCCCCCTTGGGGGGTGATTTCTCGCTTTCTGTCTCTGTCTATCTGTCTGGCAAGCACACACGCCCTATGGCAAAAACCTCTCCAAAACAAACAAAAAAAATTCATCAAAGAATAAAATTACTGGATTAAAAATAATACTTTTTTTGAAATGAAATAATGTAACCATATACTAGCCATCAGTGGAAGTACTTTAGATATATTATTTTATTGAATTTGTAGAATATCAGTGTTAGGTAAATATTGGAAATATTTCACTTTAGAGATGAGAGACAGTCTTAGATTAGTTAAGTAGTTTTCCCAGAGCCACAGAGCTAAGTCAATACCTGAATTTGAAAGTAGGCCTCCAGAGGCCGGCAGGTGGCATGATGGTTAGGGGTGCTGGACTCCCACATGGCTGACCTTGGTTTGAGTCCTGGACCTGGCAACTTGCTTTCTCACTTTCTCTCTCTCTTGCTCTGTCCCTCTCTGGTCAAATTAAAATGAATAAATAAATAAATAAAGTTAAATTAAAAAAAGAGAGAAAGAGAGGAAGTAGGCGACCTTATAGCCTGTTTTGTCAACCAACAGAATTTTCTGTTTCCTACTGAAGTAGAAATTTTTTTCCTTCTTATTGCCAGATAATTCTTATTTTTTTCTCAAATCTACTCATGCATTAGAAGCATTTAAGAACTTCTTTCAATTTTGTGATAAAAATATCTATTTGATGGATTGTACTTAGAAAAAAAAGCACTAGTCACATCAAAAGTGAGTAGGCGTTAGCAATCAACCTTAAATTACTTTTGCTGTAGGGTCTTTTTTTCTGGGTAAGAAGTTTTTGTTCCCCATTTGGGTCAAATCTAAACTATCTCAGTTTGCCAGTTAATTTTTTTCCCTGCAGATGGCCTATAGTATCTTGTCCTAATGACAGCCATGAGGCCCTATGAATATGGCCTTATGACGATTAACCTTTGGGACGCCTAGGGTCATCCTAATAGGTTTAATACTTTAAAATGCAAATCTGGTCATCTGAGATATCCAAGTGGATAATCATCACTTTTCAAAATTAATGATTCATATGGATATTTTTTTCCAGAATATACTGAATTTCCCCTCTCCTTTGGTTTGTATCGATACTTATTGTCATTTGTGTGTGTGCATATATGTGTATAATCAAATAATACTTAAAATAACAATACACACATACACAGGCATTAGACTTTTAGCAAAAAGAGCATAAAACAGATTTTCAAAATCTGCCACTTAGAAGGATCAGCCAGTGATTGCTCAAAAACAAAACAAAAACAAATTAACGTTGACATATTAGCAAAGAAAGGCTAGATTTTGTTGCTATATCAAACCCCAAATTTCCTGTGGCTTAACATAAAGTAGTTCATTTCTCAATCACACTTTATATAATACAATCATGTGTAATAACTGGTGTATGTGTGAGTGCGATTCTCTGCTTAGTGACTAAGGCATGTTTCATGTCAATTTATGGATCAACAAAAACCATGGAAGAAAAAGGAAATGGCTAATGGTGCAGTGGCTCTCAAAGCTTCTACTTAAAGACGTATCATTCCCTTCCTTGTTCAATCATTTTTCAAAGCAAGTTATAGGAATAAGCCTAAATTACAAAGAAGCAGTTTAGAAAAAGTGTGATTTCACCATGATCCTAGAAGATCGAGAGGTGGAAGTACCCGGAAACAGCTGCCATGACTACTGCGGTATGGAAGTCCATTCCAGAATACAGGAATGACCTAACAAACTTCAAAAATTTCTCACAAATGTAATTTACAATGAAGAGACTTTTGCATCACTTAAAACATTCTTGAAGACTAGGGAAGAATTATGCAAGAACCAACTCTCTCCCCTGAGAGAGAAGGGAACAAGAACTAGAATGCCATTAGAAAGATAGTGACTAAAATATTTTAGCCAACAAATCCATCACAATCCAAGAATATAAAGAAAAGAAAGCAGTCTTGTTTGGCTTCTGATTGAGAAGCTCTATAGAGCAAGTGACAAAATAAAGAATTAAAAATGGGTGATGTTGAGAAAGGCAAGATTTTTGTTCAGAAGTGTGCACAGTGCCACACCTTGGAACAGGGCGGCAAGGCCAAGACAAGCCCAAATCTCCATGTTTGGGCGGAAGACAGGTCAGGCCCCTGGCTTCTTACACAGATGCCAGCAGTAACAAAGACATCACCTGGGGAGAGGATACACTGATGGATTATATGGAGAATCCCAAGAAGTACATCTTTGGAACAAACATGCTCTTGCTGGCATTAAGAAGTCAGAAAAAGTAGAATTGATACTTATCTCAAAAAAGCTGCTAATGACTAATAGTTGACTACTGCCTTATTTATGACAAAACAGGAATATCTCACCTTTTTTATGTGTACCATAATTTAATTGATTTCTTACACCAGAATTCAGATCATGAATGGCTGACAGAATATTTTTGTTGGATAGTCCTTATTTAAGTAATACTGGCTTGTAATTAAGTGAATATTGTTAGATTTTAAAATTTTGGTAGTAATTTTGGCTCAGCAAATGCTATGCTTGCCCTTTCTAAAGATGTAATTATTAATTCATTAGTAATGCTCATCTTTCTACAGAGATGCTGAATGCCATCTCAAGACTTCCTGCAGATTGTTTATTTAGGCTTATATGTAACTGATTATACAAATATATAAATGCTAGAGAAATCACTTCTCAAAACCAGGAGAAAAAAAATTTAAATAAAGGCAAGACTACAATAGAAAGTGTGTACAAGATTTCCCCCCTCCCACTCCATTACGTCTGACTTCCTGTTAAATTGCAGTCTTTCTCCAAAGCAGGGAAGATCTTACTCTGGGAAGGGGAAAGCAAGAACTATAGATAGATGGATACCATTCTACATGATCCCAATTTTATAACTGTGAATGAGAAGGAACAAATCACGCTACAGAGAGTATTTTACATAATTGCACCTTCACTGAATTAAAAAAAAAGAGGTTTTCTACCATCTTTTTTCTCAACAGCATGGTTCATTCCAAAGAGAGGAAGTACATCCAGAACTGAAGGGAAAACCACCTCGTCAGAGCAGAGTACTTTCCAGATTTAGCAGACAGTAGATAAAAAGGAACCCAGGGGACCAGCAGTTAGCGTAATGGCTGTGTCACTGGACTCCCATGTGGTCGACTGAGGTTCGCGTGCTGGACCCGGTGGCTTAAAATTCACGCCGGGCATGAGTGTGTGCGTGCCCAAGATCCTGAGAGGAGAACGGAGGAGAAGGGATTGCAGTGTGGCCATCCCCCCTGGGGGTTGATTTCTCGCTTTCTATCTCTCTGTCTCTCTGTCTGGCGAGCGCACATGCCCTATAAAAACAAAACAAAACAAAAAAAAAGGAACCCAGGTGCAGAGTAGAAGTCAGTCCTACCTGAGAATGAGTAGAGACATTTATGCATCCAGCCATATAACTAATAACAGATTCACCTTCCCATTGTAAGCAGCTATAAAACCTCACAAATACATGCGAAATGACTGTTTCTAAATGGTGAAAATAAGAAATACAGAACTGTAACTCACAGAGGAAGGCAAGTAAGAAAGATGTGTATCACAACCATGCCCACTTTCAGCCTTAAGGCATTTTCTAGCCTTCAGTGCAGTGAAGGAGAGCCCAGGGAGAGCCTGACAGCCTCACTGAGTTGAGTAAACAGAGATTAGTGTTGAAGGCTTCTGAAGCAGCACGAATTGTGGGACAGAATAACAGGGAGAAAAGCCATACAGAGAGAAGGAAACTGGAAAATCCATAGAGAAATTTGTTGAATCTTTGGCATAATACTATAGTGTTTATTCATATACACAGCAAGAGCCTATAAGATGGCTCTAAGAACAACTACCCGGGAAACATCGATTTCCAGGAAGAGAACTAACAGAACTGAGCTGAGTGATACATTCAGAATGCGGTGACATTAGATTCCTGATAAATTCAGTAGAGACTCCAGGAAAGTTACCATTATTACTGTGGCTATACCAGACCCAATTTTATAATTACCCTAACAAACATTTTTAAAAAGGTCTTAAAACTATCGAACTGCTGTAGAAATAAATTAATATCCTGCTGGAGCAAACCTCTATTAAAGAAGATACTCAACAATGTAATATTCATAATATATTGCACCCAATAAAAAAAAATGACTAGACCTGGGAAGAAGCAGGAAAATGTGGCCCTAACCCATAGAAACAAACCAGAATGGTAGAAAGGAAGAAATTAATAGTTAAGTACTTAAAAGAGCTAATGTCAATGTAGTAAAGTTTAAAAGAAAAAATAATATAATAACTCTTGAAGTAAGAAATATCAAAAGAAAATAAAGACTTTAAAATAAACCAAATGGAAACTCTAGAATTGAAAAATGCAGTATCTAACATACAACTTTCTATTGCTATGCTGTGTTCAATCTAATCTTATTTTCATTTCAGAATTTCCAACTGGTTGTTTTTTATTAAAAAATAAATTCAATTTTTATAACCTTTTGTATTTTACTTTACATATTTATGCATTTTTTGAAGTCTTTATGTACTAATTCTAATCATATTTCCAATTTTGATTTCTTTCTATTTTCTAATTTTTTCTTCTCTTTATGTGTAATTTTTTTCTTCTTTCTCATTTTAGAAACTTTTAAATGAGTGCTGGGCATTGTTAGTATTGAATGTCTGGCTTCTGCTGTCTCGCTTCAAATAATATTGAAATATTCTTTTTTTTTTTTTTTTAAGGAGATTTTGCTATAAGGCATGTGTGCTTGCCAGAGAGACAGAGAAACAGAGAGCAAGAAATCACTCCCCAGAGGGGAGGGCCACATCGTAATCCATTCTTCTCCATTCTCCTCCACACACACACACACGCCCAGAATGAATTTTAACCCACTGGGTCTAGGACTCGAACCATGGCCGGCTATGTCAGAGTTCAGCCACTACGCCATATGTCATACAGAAAATTAATTCAAGATAAATCATAGACCTAAGTATCAAATACAAAAGCTTCTCATAGCTAACATAAAAAAAAAATCTTTATGACTTTTAAGAACTCAATTCAGAAAATCTTTTCCACAAGTAAATATTAAACAAAATACATGTACTCAAAGTTGAAAGTACACATAACAACACATCATTAAGAAAATGAATAGGTGAGCTTCATATTGCAAGAAAATACTTACAATACTTACATCTAAAAAAGGTCTTGGTCCAGAATACGTACATGTCTTACAGCTGGCTGAAGCTGGGAGTGGATCATGGCAGTGTGAAGACAAGTTGGGGTGCCTCTCTCTCTCTCTCTCTCTTTCTTTTTTCTTTTTCCCCTTCTGTCTCTTTCTCTATCTGTTTGTCTCATGGAAAAAGTAAGTAAACTTTAAAGTGAAGAAAAATTATGAAAAGAAAATCTGAAAAAGGAACAAGGAGAGTAAAAGAAAAAATAATAATGATAATAAAATAGTATATAGTAGAGAAAATATATGTAATAGGCACAACATAGCCCAAACTGAGTTCTTTGGGGAAAAAAGAACAACTATAGAACAGATAAATATTAATCAAGACTGATAAAGACACATCAAAAACATTATGAAAAAATTTTGAAGTTACACGTATAACAGAGGTTAAAATGTAATCAATTTTATAATTATTATATTATAAAATAATTTTACACAAATTTTAAAAGTTAGATAAATAAATGGAAGAATTCTCAAAAACATAACTAAACATAAGTTACATAAGAGACCTATAACCTTAGAATCAATAATTAGAATCATTAGACAATCATCTTTCCCCAAAATAATAATAAAAAAGCTATTTATAATGAGATTCTACATATATTCAGGAAGTTGATAATTTCAATCTAACAAAACATCATCTAGAGAATCAAAAAGCAAAAAAGAACCATTCTGAAATTTATTTTCTGTCACCTATTATCTGTCATAAAAGCAAGATTAAAAAAACAAGAGAAAAGGGACCAGCAGTTAGAGTAATGGCTATGTCACTGGACTCCCATGTAGTCGACCGTGGTTCAAGTCCCAGACCCGGCGACTTAAACTCATGCCGGGTACGTGTGCGTGCATGCCCAAAATCCCAAGAGGAGAATGGAGGAGAAGGGATTGTGGTGTGGCCATCCCCTCTGGGGGGGGGCTGATTTCTCGCTTTCTATCTCTCTGTCTCTCTCTGTCTCTCTGGCGAGCGTGAGCGCCCTATAGCAAAAACCTCTCCAAAAAAAAAAAAGAGAGAAAAAATGATTGACCAATATAATTTACAAACATAGATTAAATCATGCTAAAAAATTTAGCAAAATCAATGTAACAATACTTGAAAAAGATAATACATCTTATCCAAATGGATTTTCTCATGAATGTTTGATTAGTTTAATGTTAGAAATATGGTAAATGTAACTAACCAAATTATTTAATAAGTAAACTATAAAAGTTATTATTTCAAATGCAGAAACAATAGTAAAATTTAGCGCTGAACCACAATAATAAAATAGTCCTGGGGCCAGCAGGTGGCATGGTGGTTAAGGCACTAGATTTCCACATGGTTGACCACAGTTCAAGTCCCAGATCATGCAGCTTGAAAATCATACTGGGTACATGTAAGTGAGTGCCCAAAAATTTCAAGAGGAGAATGGAGAAGAAGGGATTGGAGCATGGGCATCCTTCTTGAGAGAGAAGACTTCTCACTTTCTCTTTTTCTCCGTCTTTCTCTGTCTCTCTAAAGGGAGCACATGTACCCTATGGCAAAAAAAAATTAAAAAAAAAAAGAAACTCCTCAGATCATTAGTAACCTATAAGAGTATTAATGTGGTTACTAAAAAAACTTAGAGCAAACATCATAATTAATAATAAAATTATAGGGACCAGCAGTTGGCGTAATGGCTATGTAGTTGAACTCCCATGAAGTTGACCATGGTTCGAGTCCCAGACCCAGTGGCTTAAACTCACCCTGGCCGCATGTGCATGTGTGCCCAAAATCCTGAGAGGAGAAAGGAGGCGATGGGATTGCAGTGTGGCCATCCCCTCTTGGGGGTGATTTCTCACTTTCTGTCTCTCTGTCTCTCTCTGTCTTTCTGGCAAGCACACACTCCCTATAGCAAAAATCTCTCAAAAAAATTTTATTTTAAATAAAATAAAATTATAAAATCATCAAGAAAGAAAGAATGACTCCATACCATTTTTTTTCAGTATTTTCCTGGAAGTTCTACCAGCATAGTATCAGAACAGCAAGAAACATAATTTTAAGAAATTATAAATTTAAAATTAAAACTGTTATTATATGTAGATGATATGCTTGTTGAAATAGAAAATCAAAAGGGTATAGGATAATTAATATCATTAAACATTTTGTAAATTTGATAATATGACAATTCAATTGGATTTTTCATACCAGCAAAAAAATTAATAAGTATAACATGATTTAAAAAACTTTATTATATATTCAAAATAGTAACATAACAACTATTATAAAAGATATGCAAACATTTATGGAGATCATTATAAAAATGTAGTGAAAGACATAAAAGTAGACAAATAAATTAAGGGAAATATCACATTCATAGATTAAATGATTCAACAGCTTAAAGATGTATCAATTTTTCATAAATTAATGCATAGATTTGATGCATTTCCAGTAAAAATACCAACAGATTACTGGTGTGTGAATACGTATGTAGTTTGACAAGTTGAATTTAATGTTTATGCATAATGGCAAAGGACCATGAAGTGCCAACGCATTTTTTGAAAAGACTATGAAAGGACTTTAAAAAGTTCATTGAAAAAAATGTAATTAAGGGGCCAGCAGTTAACGTAATGGCTATGTTGCTGGACTCCCATGTAGTTGACCACGGTTTGCTTCCTGGACCCGGTGGCTCAACACTCACACCGGGCGCGTGTGCGTGCGTGCCCAAGATCCCGAGAGGAGAATGGAGGAGAAGGGATTGTGGTGTGGCCATCACCCCTGGGGGTGATTTCTCGCTTTCTGTCTCTCTGTCTCTCTCTGTCTGTCTGGCAAGTGCATGCGCCCTATAGCAAAAACCTCTCCAAAAAAAAAATGTAATTAAAATACGAATTTATTTTGGTACAAGATATATTGAAATCCGTGCATAATTTTTTCACAATACACATTTTCAACAAACTTTTTTTTAAGAGAGATTTTTTTTTGCTATAGGGCATGTGCACTCTCTGCAGAGACAGAGAGATAGAAAGCAAGAAAGCACTAACCAGAGGGTGAGGCCATGCCGCAGTCCTTTCTCCTCCATTGTCCTCTCTGAATCTTGGGCAAACACATGCACTCCAAATATGAGTTTCAAGCTGCTGGTCCAGGATTTGAACTGAGGTCGACTATGTGGGAGTCCATAGACATAGCTAGGGTAATTAAGATAGCTTGGAAATCAGCAGGTGACATAGTGGTTAAGGTGCTGGACTCCCACATGGCTGATTGGAATTTGTGTACCAGACCCAGCAACTTGAAAATCATGACGGGCACATGTGGAGGAGAAGGGATTGTGGTATGGCCACCACCCCGGGGGGGTGATTTCTCATTTTTCTCTCACTGTCTCTCTCTGCTTTTCTCTGGCCAGTGTACACGCCCTATGGCAAAAACCTTAAAGAAAGAAAAGATAGTGTGGATTTGATATTTGGATATCCAAACTATTTGTGGAATAGAAGAAAGATCTAAAATAAGGGTCACATATAGAATCCTGGCATATGACAGAATTGACATTGAACATAATGGTTTAATAAATGGTACAGGGCAAATTGATTAGCCATGAGTAAAAAAAATAAATAAACTGGATTCCTACCTCACAGCATATCCAAAGCAGGGCCAGATAAATTCAAAATTTAAACATGAAACCAGAACTTAGAAAAGAAAATATGGCTGAATTTCTTTATAATATTGAAGTAGGGATGATTTCTTAAATAATATTCAAAACTCATGATAGGTAAATTAAATGAAAAATAATTGCTACATTTAGAACTTTGGTTAAGCAAGAAAATAGAATTAATAAAAAAAGATATTTGAAGATCTCTGCAACTTATAAATCAGATAAGCTATTAACATTCAGAATATATGTCTCTCACACACAGAAACAATGAAAATGTGAATTGTTATAATCACATAAGAAAACTCTGTAATATCTATTAAGCTTGTAAATGCGTATAATTAATGGCTCAGGAATTCCATTCATAGAGATATACTCTAGAGAAAAATCTTGCACATATAAGTATGGAAATATATACAAAAAATTTCACACCACATTTCCTTCCTAAATCAGAGGAAAATCTAGAAATAATCTACTTGTCCATTGACAAGAAATTCAACAGTAGCATTAACTTACATATCGCAACACTAAACAGAAGGAAAAATACATGAACCTTATGTACATGCACCAGATAGATATAATTTGTAGCATACTATGATTGGAAATAGCAAGTTGCAGCAAAATGAATATCCTCTCATAAATTTTATGTAAAGCTTGCAAAACTATAAAACGGAATGCTATAAGCATCCTTCTCTTATTATCAATAGTTGGAGCCGAATTTCTTTTACTTGCGCTGAATGCAGTCCTAACTTGTATGGTTGCAGTCTGAAGGAAGAGAGCTATCTGGAGAGTGCTCAGAAACCTTGAGCACAGTGTCATGAGGTTGGGAGATGCTCCAAAGTCCATAGATCTAAGTGCATAAATCTTTAGAGGCTGGCAAGAGAGAGTTCCTGCCGTGATCAGAGACAGCAACTGAAAGCATGAGAAAAGAAAGATGCTTAAGGCGAAGCTGGTATGTCTCTGAAGTCCAAACTGCCCTACTGCAAAAATATATTCCCCGTCTATGTAGTGTGAAGGCAAAGGGTAGGAGAGGCAGTGAGGATAGAATAGCAGCTCTAGGTTTTCTGAGGCTTGGGATTTTGATCTTTATTGTTTAGTTAGCAGAAATAGACCAATAAGATCAGAAAGTATTCTGGTCTATTTGACAGTGGCAAGGCCTCTGATCCGTAAGGTCTGTCCCAGTTGAGGAAAAGCATGACTGCCCGAAAATATAGAGTTTGGAGATGATCCCAAGGCAATTGACAAAATGATGTAATGGCTGAAAAATATGGGACCTTTTAGGAAAAGTTAAAGAAGCTGAGCTTTTAGATGAGAGAAAACCTAAAGCTGATAAAACTTTGGGGATATGAGTGGTTATGGTAAGGATGACAGAGACCAGCTGTTCTTCCTGATCACAGAGGATCAAACTGTAGGAGGTGAGCTAAAATTGTAGCAAAAGGGATTTATGTTAGCTAGATGGAAGAACTTCACAGCATGTCAGAAACTGAAATTCTATCTTATGTTATTAAAAAAACTTAAAACTGCCTGCTCCAGAGAGCCTTCAAAACAAGGTGGTTTGGGCTTTATTTGATGAACTTTTGGGTACCCCCACTACTATTCTGTCTTCTCAGTTTCTGGGCTTTAATGAAAGTTTTGATTCCTAATAGTTCCAGGTGATAATTTGGGGCCTGTGTCACATTCTCAGCAGATATTTAGCACAACTGACAAGGATTTGAATCTTACAGAGCTCTTTTCTCAATATCAAAACGCACATCCATGTTCATAGGCTTCTAAGTATTTCCTGAAATTAAAGATACCCATGACTTTAATTCAGACTTGTTTGCATAATGTTGAAGAGGAAATAATAAAATGCTGGTTTTGTTTGGAACTAACATAAATTTTCCTTGGAAAGACACAATGTAAAATTATGTAAAAACATTTGTTTCTTAACTTGAAATAACAGGGAAAAAAATCCTGCAAAGAAACATCTTATTCCAAGAAGGTAGTATATAATACACATTTCTTATGATCGGAAACAGCATTTATTGTTCTTGGTGAGTTAGAGTGAGTGACCTGAATCACAACTTCACACAAAGAATAGTTATGAAATATTGTTAGAGGTGTCTCACTTATTGTCTTGAACACCAATAAGATACCCTGAATTCATGTCTTATCTTACTGTAAAATACTGCATCCCATGTTGGGATCTAAGAACTTGAAGGTATTGCCACGCTCCTGTATAGTTGAATTGAGACACTGCTTAAAGGAAATCTCTCAGGGAACATAAGAGACTACTATAATTATGGAGATACTGATGGATTTATGTTTTGTCCTTTCAGAATTAGTTGTTGATCTAGTAGATCAAAATTATGCTATAAATTATATCTATGAGAAGCGTGTACATAAGAAATTGACCTGCAAGAATAGGAAAAAAATCTTTGATGTAATCCTTTTAACTATATAAGTGGCTTCGTTGCCCTAGAAACAATTTAATACTATTTATGTAATCTTTTGCAAGTACCATAGAAAGACATCCATGCTGTACTTTCTGTATCACTAAAGGAAATAGGCTTCGGATTCCCAATCCCCTTTCTGTCTCTGTCAGTTACTGCTTTGCACCATTGACTGCGAGTGTATGTGTAATGAAACTTCATCCTCCCCTTTCTTCTTTAGATGCCCCTGACTTACTTACTCTTTGCAAAATTGCAGCCAAGGGCTATCTCTACCCTCTCCTCAGCCCCAATTCCTGCAGACCTCAGTCAATGTTAGAACCCTTGTCATACTCTCCTTTGCTGTTTTGTTCCAGTCTGGGAGGAGAGTTTAGACAGTAACTTGAACTATTGCAATTACAAGTCTAATCACTTCAGTCACTTCTAATTAATAAAAAGAATGTCTTTAAAGAGATAATGAGATGTTGAAATGATTTTCACATGGGCACTGTAACCTGTGTCGCTATTTGCACTAGTATTGCAAATGCGAGATTGGACGAATTTGCTTTATGTGGTCAGATACGGTGAAGAATGAATAGCGATTCTGGATGTAGCTAAAGATGCTGTTAGGGTCTGGCCACTTCAGAGAAAGTGCTTCCAAGGCCTTACAGGATTTCATTGTTGTTGTTTGAAACTAAAAAGATAATTTATTAAGATTAGTATCTTTTCTAGGCCTATTTAGTCTCAGAATATTGGGGTAAATTGTATATATTTATGGAGTACAGAGTGATATTTGATACATGTATACAGTGTGTAATGATAAAATTAGACTGACTAGCATATTCATTACCTCAAACATTTATCATTTTTTTGTGGTGAGAATATTCAAAATTCTTTCTTGTAGCTATTTTGTAATTTAAAATATATGATTTTTAACTGCAGTCACACTACTGTGCACTAGAACACTAGAACATTTTCTTTCTGTCTGCCTTTATACCCATGGACGGACCCCGCTCTGTCCCCTTCCCCATCGCTCTGATAACTTACCATTCTACACTGTACTTATATGAAATAAACTTTTTCTAGATTTCACAATAAGTGAGATCATATCCTATTTGTCTTCCTGGGATGGTCTTATTTCTTTAATATAATGATCTCTAGGTCGGTCCTTGCTGCAGATAGTAACATTTCATTCCTTTTGACTGGCTGAGTACTGAAGGTATCTTTTCACCGTATGAATTGTTTTCCTCCCTGTGCAAAAGTTTTCAGTTTAATGTAATGTATTTGTCTGTGCTTGCTTTTGCTGCCTGTGATTTTGAAGTCTCCAGAAGAACTTGCCCAGATCTGTGTTTTGAAGTATGTCTCCTATGTTATCTTCTAATAGTTTCATAGTTTCGGGTTTTACATTTACATCTTTAATCCACTGGAGTTGATCTTTTTTTTTTTTTTCGAGAGGTTTTTGCTATAGGGCGGGTGCGCTCGCCAGACAGAGAGAGAGAGACAGAGAGATAGAAAGCGAGAAATCATCCCTCAGGGGGGATGGCCACGCCACAATCCCTTCTCCTCCATTCTCCTCTCGGGATCTTGGGCACGCACGCACACGCGCCCGGCGTGAATTTTAAGGCACCGGGTCGCGGTCGACTACGTGGGAGTCCAGCGACATAGCCATTACTCTAACTGCTGGTTCCCTGGAGTTGATTTTTGTAACTGGTGAGAGTTAAATGTTTAGTTTCATTCTTCTGCATGTGGATATGCAGTTTTCTTAATGTCATTTATTGAAGAGACTGTCCTTTACCCGGTGGGGTTCTTGGTGCATTTGTTGAAAAATCAGTTGGCTGAAGATGCATGGATTTATTTCTAGGTTCCCTCTGCTGCTGCATTGTCTAGGTGTTTGCTTTCTTCCAGTGCCATATTGTTTTGATTACTATTGAGTTGTTCATAATACACTTATTTTGAAGTCAGATATTGTGATGTCAAGGCCTTACAATGCTTTGCAATGGCCTTATCCAAGTGTTCTGGTCAAGGAGGACTCTTGATTATAGCAGAAGACCTACTGTAAATTAAAAATTAAGCACAGTGTTAAATTAAGTTTCTTATAAGAAGCAGTCCTTACAATGATGCATTTTTTTTTTTTTTTTTTTTTTTGGAGAGGTTTTCGCTATAGGGCGTGTGCGCTCGCCAGACAGACAGAGAGAGACAGAGAGACAGAAAGCGAGAAATCACCCCCCAGGGGGGATGGTCACGCCACAATCCCTTCTCCTCCATTCTCCTCTCGGGATCTTGGGCACGCACGCACACATGCCCAGCGTGAGTTCTAAGCCACCGGGTCGGGGATGCAAACCGTGGTTGACTACGTGGGAGTCCAGCGACATACCCATTACGCTAACTGCTGGTTCCCAATGATGCATTTTTTTACCTGTAAAAATAAAAATAACATTAATAAGGTTGACAAGATAATTCTTACATAGTACATGCTATAGTAAATACTAAGTTAAATTTTTATCCTTACAATAATTATTAAAATAATACATAAGAATAGTATTAATAATAATTACTATTAATAATATTGCAATTTTGATTGTTATTATTAAATATTATTATTTTTACCATGGAAGCCACTATGGTCTAATAGGCTCATTTTGTAAAGGCCCTTGAAGGTGCTAGCATGTTACAAAGATGTATCAGAAATATCAAAGCTATGCAGAAATAGCAATGGGAGGAATAGCTAGTAGACTTGGCTAGCAAATTGTATTTCTTGGAAAATTCCACCCTTCTCTTACTCCTTAGCATGAGTCAAACTAATGGGTAAAGGGCCAATATCCCCATAATTTCTTTAATGTTTTGGAAAAAATGATCTTTTATTAATCTAAGGGATAGCAGCACTATTTTCGCTCAGTAAACCTTACTACAGTTTACTTTTCAAGAACTGCAAAGGGTCATTCAAGTTACAAGTTACATGCAGAGTGTAAGTAGTTACTTATTTTTCAAGTCCCAAGTTATAAAAACCACCTTAAAATTTTTAAAAAGACCATCAATAATAGATTTTAATTAAAATAGAAGGGTTTTAAAAAATAATATCTTTTTATTTTACAACTTTATACTGATTTAGAAGGTATTTTACAGTGTGTAAAAGCTTGCCATTTAAGCAGTCTTTGCCTTAATTAGAGTCTGAAAGGTTGCTAGACTAATCCCCCATGTCATCAAGAAACTGTGGTAAAATTATACCTATTGAGCCAGCCAGGTGGCACGGGGGTTAAGGTGGCTGGATCCCATATGAATGACTGTGTGGTTCAAGTTCCAGACCAAGCAGCTTGAAAACATGCAGGTCATGTGTGCCTGGATACCTAAAATCCCAGAAGAAGAGAGGAGGAGAAGGGATTGTGGCACAGTAATCCCCCTATGGGAGTGATTTCTCACTTTCTCTCTGGCAAGCAGATGAGCCCTATAGCAAAACTAAAACAAACAAACAAACAAACAAACTTATAGCTACTATTCAATGAACACCTACCTTGTGCCAAATTTCCTTTGTGCATTATTTAATTTAATCATAGCAACATTAGGGATAGGACCTTGCCTGTCTTGACAGATGAAAATCACAGCACAAAAATCAAAGTTGTTTTTTACAAGGCTGTTGAGCTGATAAACAGTGAGACAAGGACTGAACTCTTTGTCGGTCCCAATCCAGGTCAGTCCAGTGCTCTTTTCTTCATGGGTCACGTTACTAAGAACTGCTATGGAAAGCTTTTGTTTTGTGTTGTTTTGCTTTCAGAATAGATGTTTCAAGGGAGGTTCTGGTTTTATAAAGTACTGGTAGATGTGGATTTCTCCAATATTACAGTTCTCCAGAGTCACAGAAGAACAGGTGGTTGTTTATGTTCTGTTCCCACACCCACAAAGACGTGGCAAGAGTTTCGTGATATGCAAAAGAGAAATCAGAGTCTTGTTTTGGAAAATGACTTTTTGAGTTTTCAGATTACTTGGGGTATACTAGAGTATCTCCTTTCAAAATCAGGGATTCTCACTTTCCTCTCCATGGCTGTAATATGTTAGTATTTTCCATATCCACTAGATTTTGTGCAGACATATATTTTATTATACTGCACAACAGTGATTTAAAAAGTAACTCAGAGAGTTAATCAAACAACTACTAATATCCACATTTCAGTTTTTAATAAAAAAGAACAAAAATACCCACATCTCCAATAGAATGTTTAAGGAGCCACATAATTGCTCTTTACAAGCTCTAAGTCTGGGCACCAGCAGATGGCGTAATGGACTGCCATGTATTTGACTGTAGTTTGAGTCCCGGGCCCAGCAGCTTTAAATTCACACCAGGAATGTGTGCATGTGAGCCCAAAATCCCAGAGGAGAATGAAGGAGAAGGCATTGTGGTGTGGCCACCCCCCACCAAGGGGTGATTTCTTGCTTTTTGTCTCTCTGTCTCTCTCTGTCTCTCTGGTGAGCACACACACTCTATAGTAGAAATCTTTCTTTATATTGAAAAAATGCTCAAAGTCTGAAGTGATTAGGTTTTCCATAAAAAAAAACAAAAACCAAAAAACATAAAACAGACAAACATAGAAGCCAGGAGATGACTTGAATAAATATGAGAATTGGAAGCATGGATACTACTGGGATTTTAGGGGAGAGACTTAACCACACAGTATTTACCAAATAATATTTGTATACATATGGTCTAGAATATGATTATTTAGGAGTGACTGTGAACTAATATGCAGAACCTAACAGTCACTAAATGAAAGATAAAGATCTATGTTCAGGCAAAGGATTGCTTGGCTTGAGAATAGAGGGATTTGGTAATGAATGATGAATAGCAGCAGTTACATGAGATGAGAAGCTTCTTTGATTTTAATACCCTTTAATGTTATTTATGATGAAGCATCTAAGGGGTGAAGAAATGGACACAAGTTGAGATATTAGTTTCCAATATCTTGAAGCTAGTCATATATGGTCTTGAGGCCCAGAAACTGGTATCCCAAATAATCACAGCTAACCGTTTTCATGTGCAGCAGTCTAAATTGTAGAAAAATAATTGCTCTTTTCCAGATCAATTCCACACCATTTGCCAAAGACATCTATTGCCAATACTTTCTGATTTTCTAAGAAGAAATTGGAGTTCAAATAATCCTATATCATTTTTCCCCATAGGGCACATGCACTTGGCGGAGAGAGACAGTGAGATGGAAAGGAAGAAGTCGCCCCCAAGAGGGATGACCACACAGCACTCTTTTCCCCTCCACGCTACTCTGGGGATTTGGGGTACACATGTATATGTGCTCAGTGTGGTTTTCAAGCTACCAGGTCCAGTACTCGAACTGTGGTCTGCCACGTGTGAGTCCATTTCCTTAACTACTATATCTTTTGCTGGTCCCCCTTTCTAACTTCTTTTATATGATTATTAGAGCTCATTATATTGGGCCATTGGAAAAGTCATGTTGTGTCTTTTTATGCAAAAATGCGTCATGACTTTTCTGACCACACAATACATTTTGGTGACTAGAATTAAATAACTATTAAATTCTCAGAATGACTTTTTTCTTATCTGTTTTACTAACTTTTATTTGTTTGCACATTCTTTCTTCTCCTTAAGGGAAAACAATTTTCTACCATTCTCTCCACTAAAGAAATAGGCATATGATTACAATCTATTGATAAATCAGCTGCATTCTCTCCCACGATCTTGAGTTGGTAGTAGAGAATATAGGGAACGAAGGCAGAATTCTAATATCTGGTAATAGTCCCCTGGTCAAGAAGCCCATAACTTATCCCTGTACATAACCTTTTACCAGATTTTCCTTTGAGTCTGATTTACCCTATACATTGTTAATAAAGCCTTTTTAATCCAAGGTGGTCAGAGTCCTTCTCTCTGCTTAGTACAAAGAATTTTGTCTCATATGCTTATATTTTTGGATCCCTTCACAGTGAAGAGACATGAAGACAACTTAAAGAATTCATTTGAAGGCAAAGAGTAATTTGATGTTATAAGGCATGCTACAAGATAGCACAGTAAATAAGTTACATGGAACAGTAATTAGGAGTTTGGTAAGTCTGTTCAACCCTTGCTCATATACACTTTATTAGCCCTCTATCTTTACTACCTAGACCCCCTAACCGAACGCAGGGATAGTGGACATACAGACAGTGATCCATATTTACAAAGGAGAGATCAGTAAACAAAATCAAAAAAATTTTGGATTTAAAATTCACAGGGAGAGTGGTTCCATATCATACTTTGTTGTTGTTGTTAAAGAGAGATTTTTGCTATATAGAGAGAGTGAGAAATCATTCCCTGGGGAGACAGCCACACTGCAATCCCTTCTCCTCCATTCTTCTCTTGGCATTTTGGGCATGCACACACATGTGCCTGGTGTGTTTCAAGCCACTGGGTCCAGGATTTGAACCACAGTCAACTGTGTGGGAGTTCAGCAACATAACTATTATACCATCTGCTGGTCTCGCCATACCACTCTTAACTAGCAGCTATAAAAATATTACCTTAGTATTTTTCTTTTGAAGTCATTATTTAGCAGAAAATACAAATGCCTCAGCTGGTTTGAAAATGGGATTGCTATAGGAATTTGCATTCACAAAGTATATTTAGGGTTTCTAAGAAAGTAAACTCTTTCTTTTTTTTCATTCATTCATTTATTTTTTTAATTTTTTATTATCATCATATTCTTCTTTATATTACATTGAATTACATATAACTTTACAGTGTATTACATTGCTTTTTCAAAAGGGAATGCCATGCATGTCAGTCAGTACAGAGACATTAATCTCCCCGCTTCAACATTCAATATCTTTTCTATGTTTTCCCCAATCATTATTATTATTCTAATTATTTTTTAAAACAATTAATTGCTATTTCTCATTTTGCTTGTACAAATACTTTGCCCATCATGAAATACTTCTCAGACAAATTCAGTTGAGAATACTATACATGTCAACATCAACAGTTAATAAGCCATATCTGTTTCTCACTAACGTCCCGCCTCTCTATTGTTCACTTGTTATCTTTCTCTATCCTCTTCTCTTCACTTCCCCCATTCCACACTGTCCTATTCTCATTAAGTACCTTCACTGCTTTTATGTCCTCCAATTTTTTGCTCTCTATCATAGAGTGCTGATAGTCGGTATATATTGAGTGGATACATACAATATCTTTCTTTCATAGCCTGGCTTACTTCACTCAGCAATATATCCTCCGTATCTGACCACTTTCTATCAAATTCCAGGGTCTTGCTATTTTTTATGGCTGAGTAGTATTCCATAGAGTATATATACCACACTTTTCCAATCCATTCATCAGTTTGTGGACATTTAGGTTGGTTCCATGTCATGGCAATTGTGAATAATGCTGCAATAAACATTGATGTGCAAGCACTTTTCTGACTGAGCGTTCTCCTGTCTTTTGGGTAAATACCCAGAAGTGGGATTGCTGGATCAAATGGTAGTTCTATTTGTAGATCTTTGAGGAACCTCCATATTGTTCTCCACAGTGGTTGAACTAGTTTACATTCCCACCAACAGTGTAGGAGGGTTCCCCTTTCACCACATCCCCGCCAACACTTATCACTTTTTATATTCTTCATCTTTGCCATTCTGACAGGGGTTGTTAGGTGGTATCTCATTGTAGTTTTTATCTGCATCTCCCTTATGATGAGGGATGTTGAGCATTTCCTCATATGCTTTTTGGCTGTTCGTATGTCTTCCTTAGAGAGACTTTTGTTCAGCTCATTTTCCCATCTTTTAATTGGGTTAATCAAGAAAGTAAACTCTTTATAAGAGTATAGCAAGGAGACCCAAACTATAGCCTGTGGGCCAAATGTGGCTCTTGGCTTGTTCTTGTATCTTGATGGTAAGAATAGTTTCTTCTCTTTTCTTTTAAGTATTTCGTCATAGGGTACGTGTGCTTGCTGGTGAGAGACTGAGAGAGATAGAGAGAGAGAAAATGAGAAACCAACCCCCTCCAGGGGAATGTTCATGCCACAGTACCTTCTCTTCCATTATTCTTTTGCGATTTTGGTCATGTGCACACATTAGCCCAGTATGAATTTCTAATCGCTGGGTCCGGGACTTGAACTGTGTTCAACCATGTGGGAGTCTGGCACTTTAACCTCCATGCCACCTGCTGGTCCCTGGTTTCAATATTTTTACAAGGTTTTCGTACAAAAAATTCAGAATGGATTACAGAGACAATACATGGTCCATACGTTTTAAAATATTACTTTTTTTTTTTTTTGCCCTTTTCAGGGAAACTTTGCAAATTCCCATTTTGTACAATAAAAAAATATTATATTTGGAATGAGCATCGCCCAGTGAGAAGTGATCATACCACAACCCTTTTTCCTCTAATTCTCTATTCTGTTAAGATTTGAGGCACACTTGGACACCAGCCTGATGTGTTTTTCAAGTCACTGAGGCTGGGATTCAAGCCTTAGTAGACCATGTGGTGTCTGGCTCCCTACGCACAGGCTTAACCACAGCACTAGACTGGCCTGAGAAGTCTCATCTTTCTGTAGTTGGTAAATCTTTTTCTTTTTAGAAATTTTTTCCAGAGAGCATGTGTGCTCACAGGGCAGAGATAGGGTGAGAAATGTGTGTGTGAGAGAGAGAAAGAGCGAGAGAGGGAGAAATCGTCTCCCATGGAGGATGTTCACACTGCAATTCCTTCTCCATTTCTCCTTCCTTTGGAACTTTGGGTACTCATGTGCACATGCCTGGTTCTGAAGCTGCTGGATCTAGGACTCAAACCACATTGTTACCCATATGGGATCCAGCTGCCTCAACCACCATGCCACAGGCTAGCCCAGTAAACCTTTTATATAGAACTATGATCTAAAATAGTTCAGTAAAATAAACAAGGATTCCTAAAGATAAACAATTGTTGAACTGCGGCCAGCAGATGGTGTAACAGTTATATGACTGGTTGACCACATGGTTGACTGCAGTTCAAGTCCTGGACACAGTGACTTGAAATTCATGCAGAGCATGTGTGTGTGTGTGTGCCCAAGATCCTTGGAGGAGAAGGGATTATGGCATGGACATCCCCCCGGGGGGTGATTTCTCACTTTTCCTCTCACTCTGTCTGTCTCTCTGTCTAGTGCACGCACCCTGAGGCAAAAACTTCTAAAAAAAACTGTTGAATTAAGTATATCTGTCACTTTATATAAATTTTGTTTTATCAGAGGTTTATTTATATATATATATATATATATATATATATATATATATATATATACATATATATATATTCAGAATAGATTACAGAGACTATACATGGTCTATATATACGTATGTATATAGAGATATATACACAAACATACATACATACATGCATGCTTATGTACATATACATACATACATACACACACATATGCGTGGACTTCAAATAGTTTGTGGCAGTATGGAACTAAAATACAACTTTATTTGGATGCAGAATTATTTTGAAATCATACTTTTTTATTATGTGCACATCCCATGAATTTTTAAAGATATGTAGACGCAAACCTTATTGATTTTTGTTAGTATACTTCCTATTCATCGGTGACATATATTTTACCAATTTTTGCCAAGCTTTTGAGTATTTTTATTGACACTAAAAGGAAATAGGAATATATTGAAAATTGAACAATATGAAACAAGTACTATTTTAAATAGTCTAATGGGGAGCCATTGAAGTAACCCCCCCTTATCTCTTTTAATTCAAGTGGTTTTTTGTTTTTGTCTTTTATGGTTGGGATCCTAATACAGACTTTTAAAAATGAATGCAGTTATTGTTTTGGATAGGATATTGAAGAGCCATATTAATCTGTATATGCTAAATTAAGTCAAATCACAATGACTTTGCACTACAAAAGTTGATTTTTCTATCTCTAGTTACATGTCTAAGGATGGCTGGCAAGGGAAGAGGGTGGGTCTTCTCTGCATAGTCTCCCAGGCCCCCACACCATGGAGGCTTTATTATCTAGATTAAATGTCACCAGTGGCCTAGGCAGAGGAAGAGGAAGACAAAAGAACTGTTATGAGTTTTCCAGTATCCTTTTTTCTTCTTCTTTTTTTAAGAGGCTTTTGCTTAAGTGTGAGCTCAACAGATAGAGACAGAGACGATGAAAGGGAAAGTGAGAAATCACACCCTCCAGCTGGGGATGGCCACACCTTAATCCTTTCTTCTCCTTTCTCCTCCTTGTATCTAGGGCATGCACTCACACATGCCTAGTGTGATTTTTTTTTTTCTTCTAAGATATTTTTGCTTTAGGTTACATGTGCTCACTGGAGACACAGAGAGACAGAAATCAAGATATCACCCCCCCCCCCCCCCCCCGAGGGGATGGCCACACAGCAATCCCTTCTCCTCCATTCTTCTCTCAGGATTTTAGTTACGTTTGCACATGCACCAGCATGAGATTTAAGCCACCAGGTCTGGGACTTGAACCATGGTCAACTATGTGGGGTTCCAGCGATGTAATCATTATGCCATCTGCCGGTCCCCTTAGCTTGAATTTTAAGCAAACAGGTTCAGGACTCAAACTGCAGTTGGCCACGTGGGAATCCATTGACATAATCACTATGCCATTCCCAGTGTCTTTGTCTGTAAGTGACTCACAGTTAATTTTCTAGATTTGCCCAAGATCTTGCCTACCTGCAAAGCCACTGAGAAACCACGTTTTTCTTCAGACTAGGAGGGAGAATACAAAACATGATTTGATGTACATTTTTGCTGCCTCACTATCCAAAGTTTTAAATAAATGATGTGTTTCACTTACGTGAGTTATAACTGATATGGGCATTCTGGAAAAAAAGAAATATTTTCCAAAACTCAAAGCTTGTTTTACTTACTTAGTGCCAGTGAAGTTCAAGTAAAATTTACTGTCTATTTGGTGAACCACGTGCAATTATCACAACAGTATGTGTCTGCCCAGAAAAGATATCTGGGGGAAAGGAAAGTTAATATTATAGTTTGAAAAGGATTGCATTCTGCTCTCCAATGGGGAGGACCAGTACAGATGGTCCTTGTACTGGCCACTGTCCCAGAGACTATCTCCCAAATGTTCCCAGAGGTAGACTGACTCACTCTATCACTTGCACAGGGAGAAAAAAGCCTGAAAAGGAAAAGCATCAGAAGATGCTTCCCACTTCCCACTTTTCACCACCAGGCTCAGGACTTGAACTGCAGTCAGCCATGTGGGAGTCCAGCACATTTAACCATAACACCACCTGCTGGCCCTAGTATTTTATATTCTAATAATGCCATTTTTTTTTCATTCCTGATGTATTTGTTTTGTGTGTTTACTCTCCTTTTCTTAATCTGTCTATATAGAGGATTATCTTTTATTGACTTTTTTAAAGCACTAGGTTTTAGTTTTATTTATATTTTTGCTATTGTTTATTCATTTTGATAGTTTATTGATATTCATTTATGTTTTTATTTGGACTAATAGACCAAAGCAGTGAAGAGTCTACTATGGTATCCTATTGTTATGTGCATACATGCACTTATGTACTATATGGTATTACATCTATTCTAGAAATAGAAATAAGAGGAATAGCTCTGTATAAGACCTAGGCTTCTAATTATTTATAAAACATCTTGTGTCAGTGTACTCATACCCCAATTTCCCATGAAGTAATGTAATAAAGGCAAATATCACCTTCAGATATATAGAACATGAGAGGAACTCTAAAAATTAAGATTTTGAGAATTCTTTTTTTTTTTTTTTTTTTTTTGCTATAGAGCATGTACACTCAACAGAAAGACAGACAGAGACAGAGAGACAGAAAGCAAGAAATCACCCCCCAGAGGAGATGGCACGCTGCAGACCCTTCTCCTCCATTCTCCTCTCGGGATCTTAGGCATGCACGCACACGTGCATGGTGTGAGTTTAAAACACTGGATCTAGGACTTGAACCACAGTAGACGCCATGGGATTCCAGTGACATAACCATTAGGCCAACTGCTGGTCCTGATTTTAAGAATTCATTTATTCATACAGGGCAATTGACACATCCAGAAAGACTTACTCTCAGAATGTAAACAAATCCTTCTGGAGGTGACAAGGTAAGATCTGAGGATTTTATTACTCTTTAGAAGATAAAGAAAAAGGTCTCTAGAGGAGCTTTTTCTAAAGCTCTCTGGAGGTCTCTCTCTCTCTCCCCCCCAGAATCATTTTATTTAACCTTATTATTTATTAACTTTTCTTAATTTGACCAGAGAAGGACAGAGTGCATGTTGCAAGAGAGAAAGTGAGAAAGCAAGCCACCAGGTCAAGGACTCGAACTGCAGTTATCCATGAGGAAGTCCAGTGCCCTTGACCACCACACTACCTACCAGCCCCGAAGTCTCTCTCTTTTTTTTTTTTTTTTTTTTATGGCTGCTTTTCAATCACTATTAACACAGGGACCATTTACTCAGAATGTCTCTAGCAATATAAATTTAAAAATAACATTAAATCATGGCTTTCTAAAACCTTTCTTCTACTTTGGTTTTTATTTTATATTTTTCCAAGCTTACCACAGCTTAGATAATTACTTGTGCAGTATGATTTTCAAGCCACTAGGTCCAGGACTTGAACAGTGATTGGCCATGTGGGAATCCAGTGCCTTAACCACCATGCCACCTACTGTCCCTGATGTCCTTTAATTTTCAAACATTCAGGAATTTTTCCATATATCCTATTGTTACTTGTTACTGATTTAATTCCTCTGTGGTCCAGAACATATTCTGTAACATCTCAATAATTCTAAATTTATTAAAACTTGATTTATAGCTCAGTATACTCTCAGTATAGTAAAAGTTCAATGTGCACTTTAGTGTGTATTCCTCAGTAGTTAGGTGATGTGTTCAATAAATGTCAATTAGGCCAATTGACTGATAGTGCTGTTCAGGTCTTCTACGTACTTCATGATTTTCTGTCCACTAGGTCTGTGAATTACTGAGAGAGAGATATTGAATATTCAACAATAATTTGATTTTGTGTATTTATTCTTACATTTTTTTTTTAGTTTTTGCCTCATATATGTTTAACTTCTCTCTTTGAGTACATACACATGTAGGATTTTTAGATATTCTTTATGTATTGATTGTTTTACCATTACAAAATAATGTCACTCCTTAGCCCTGATAATATTCCTTTTCATAAAATTTATTTATTCCATAAAAAGGAATTTATTTACAGATTTTGTTTCTAAAATATGATAATAGATCTTAGTATAGACATTCCTACTTTATTCTGAATAATGGTTGTGTAATATATTCTTTACTATGCTTTCAAATAGCTTTTTTAAATATACAGCACATAACTGGATCTTATTTTGTCCTTAACGACAATCTATGTATTTTATCTGGGTGTTTAGGACATTCGTATTTAATGCAATTATTGATATTCTTGAGTTAAAATCTATTGTCTTGCTATGTATTTTCTAATTTTATACCTTTTTTGTTGCTTTTGCCTTTTTTCACTCATTATCTTAATTTGACATAATATATTAGCATTTCATTTTATCTCCACTATTGGTGTATTGGCTATATCTCCATACCTTAGATTTTTAGTAGATTCTCTAGAGTTTTCAATGTGCATCTTTAAATATCATACTCTAACTTAAAAGTTGTCAACTTTTTCTTTGAAGAGCCAGATAGTAAATATTTTTGTTTTCATAAGGTATATAACATGTTCATCATATATTCTTTTTTAAAAATAACACTTTAAAAATATCAAAAACATTCTTAGCTTGTGGGTCTTACAAAAATGTAACACAAGACATATTTGGCCTATGTGTCATAGTTCACCAATTATTACTGGCAATATTTACATTTTAAGCTTCTAAAATTCTAAACTTAACATGTAACATGAATAACTTATAGCAATATAGTGCTGTTTTCTCTTTCTATCCTTAGTGCTACTTTTGACACATAGTTTCCTTGTACATTTAAGCCCTATGGTTTGTTGTTATAAATTTTTCTGTGAATAGTCAATTGTTTTTTAAAGAAAATTTAAAAGCAAGACTCTTTTATGTTTACCTGTATACCTATTATTTTTGTTTCTCTTTTTCCAAGTATATGTCTGTTTTATTTTTGAGCTTGAAAGATTTTTAAAAAACGTTTAATAAATTTAACTTTTGTTCTTGTACTAGTCTGTCAAATAGGAATTCTTTCAACTTCTGCTTATCCTCAAAAATATTTATTTAACCTTCAATTTTGAAACAAATATATAGTCAATATAAAATTATTTGTCAGCTTTTTTTGCACTTAAAATATACCATGTGTTAACTCTAGCTTGTATTTTTTCTGTAACTATTCTTATGTTTATTTCTCTATATGTAGAATATCACTTTTTTCTTGTTACTTCAAAGTTTTTCTTTTTACCATTAGTCTTTAACATTTTTACTATAATATTCAGTGGTGTGACTTTCTTTGAATCAGTTTATTGATAAATTTTATTAAATTGCAGTATTTTGCTTATTTTTTCTATATTTTGTCCCCTGTTCTTCTCTTACTCTTTTGTTGACTACATGTACACATATGAGAGTACTTCAGAAAGGACTGTGGAAAAATGGAATTAAAGTACAAATTTATTTTGTGGAAAATATTTTGACATCTATGTATCATTTTCCCATAATACATATTTTTTAGGAACTTTTTGAAGACTTCTCATATATGGACCACTTTTAATATTGTCCTATATGGGACCAACCAGTTATTAAAGTGGCTGGATCGCACATGGGCAACTGCTTGAGAAACATGCTGGAAGCATGTGTGTGCCTGCTCAAAGTCTTGGGAGAAGACTGGGAGAAAAGAGATTGTGGCATGGCAGTTCCCCTGGGGGATGCCCTCTCAGTTTTCCTCTCTCTCTCTCTTTCTCGCTCTCTCCATCTCTCTGGCAAGCACACATGCTCTGTAGCAAATTAAAAAAAAATATATGTGGCTTAAAGTCCCAAAATTTTCAGTCTTTTTTTCTCTCTTTGCTTTGGTTTGAGTATATTTTAGTGTTACATCTTCAAATTTACTCATTATTTTTTTTTTTGTTCTGAAGGATTTAAGATACTGTTAAGCCTCTAGCTAGTGACTTTTTCACTTCAAGTATTGTGTTTCTTAGATCTAGAAATTATATTTATTCTTATTTTTTTTCTGTATTCATTTAGATTATATTTTTCTTTAAATCATCAGACATATTTATAAAAGCTATTTTAAAAATTTGTCTACTAATTTCATCTTTGCTATTTTTGACTCTATTTTTATTCATTATTTTTTCTCTTGGTTACAATTCAAATTTTGCTATTTCCTTATATTATATATGTGCATTATATATAATAATATAGTCATGTTTTATTGAATTTCAGATTATTGATTATTTTAGGTATTTGCTTTTCTGAAAGTGTTATTTTGGTATGGAGTTTAGTTACTTGCAGACCAATATTGTTTTTTCAGGATATTTTTCTTTTTTCTTTTTTGTTTAAATTTTGTTAGATCAGGTCTAAAATAGCCTTTACTCTAGAGCTAGTTTAAACCCTATTCTAAGGTGAGACCCTCTGAGATCTCTCCTGAATGCTTCTGATATTCAGCATATCTCTACTACAGCAATAAAAATTCACATCTATGCCAGCCCCTTCCTAGCTTTGAGAATTGTTCAGCTTCCAACTCACTGAGAACTGATCTTTAGAAGGCCTCGAAGAGTTTCATCTGGTACCTATGCAGATTAGTATTCAACCCAGCATTTAGCCGAAGATTTTTGGAACTCCTTAGGTAGACTTCTGAAAGTCCTTCTCCAAATAACTTCCTCTTCTCCAGTACCCTCCCATGAAAATTTAGCTATTTTATTTTCCTTGAATTTATGTCTTTCCCCTCAACACTGTGAGTGAGTTCTATACTATGCTGGCAGAAAGCCAAGGGTATCATAAACATCACTTCAGTTGTTTCTCATTTAGGGACCACATTCCTGTGTTTACTTCTCTCCAGTGGACGAAGACAGTTATTTTATTATTTAGTTTAATGTTCTAGTTGTCTAGTTGTTCGAGATTTTAATAGACAGTAAGTTCCACACCACCTACTACTTCATGGATGAAAATGTTACTTCTGCCCTTGTGTGTTGAAGAATCTTAAAACAATGTGTCTAATGCACAGAAGTGCCAAAATTAAAGAAACTCAGCAAGAATTAGACAATATAGAACGCTGAATCAGAAAGCAACAGTCTTTCCTTTATGACAAATACATGCTCAAATGACTTTGCAGGCAAGGTAGAGACATTTCTTGGGAGTTCTGTAAGTCTTTCCATTAAGTGTTCTATTTACTTAAAAAATGTTTTTTAAAATGTTTGTTCATTTAGGTTTTCTATAGGGAACATGTGCTTGCCAGAGAGAGACACAGAGAGAGACAAAGAGAGGGAAAGTGAAAAATCACTCTAAGGGGGTATGGTCATAGCACGATCCCATGCCCTCCATGGTCCTCTCAGGATTTTGGGCACACAGACACAGGAGCCGGCATAATTTTCAAGTCACTAGGTCCGGAACTCTGAACTGTGGTCAACCATGTGGGAATTCAGCTCCTTAACCACCATACCACTTGCTGGTCCCTCCCATGAAGTGTTTTAAAACAGTATTTACAAGTATAGTAATGGCACCAAGGAAGAGCAATTATTTGGGAAGGGATTAGAAAAAAGTTTTTAAAAGGGTAAAGATATATTTTTGCAGAATCTTGAAGGATACAAAATATGAAGAGTAAAGGGAGGCAGTTTTCCAAGTAGAAGTACTTATGGAAGAAATAAATACACGAAATGGAATGGCTTTGGGATGTGAGTTTGGAGAGTAAAATATATTGGCTGGAGGTGTAAACAGTAAGAAGCCTGACTACAGGCAATAGTAATGAGCGTAGTCTTTACCTGGTAGTTGAAAGAGGGCTGTAAGGGGGAAGCTATGTGTTTAGATAGGAAAAACACAAACCTTTTCTCTGGCAGTGAGCAAAGTTCATTAGTGAGAGTCATGGATGGAGATGGTAATTTTTTTTTTGCAATATTTTTCAAATTGCAAGTAGCAATCCATTAAAAGGGTTGTAAAATCAATGTGCCTTTAATAATGGAACAGAATACGTCACTGTGCATCACATGTTAAGAGGAAGGATTATTTTTTGAAATTTTATTTCACCAATGTATACTCAGCTTTAACTATAAATGTCTATAGTAGGTCATAATATTAGTATTTTTCTTCATGGTAATAGAAAATATGTTAGCAGGTTATAAAAATTGTCTTTGAGGATTAGGAGGATTTAACTACGGCATTAACAAATGAAAAACAGTCGGAACAGCAATGAAAATGTAGAACCTACAAGATTTAGAGTTAGTAAGTTGTATAACTTAAAAGTACAAGATAGCATTTTCAAGTCTAATATATAATTGGGTGTTTGATGATGACTTTATCCAAAATAGGTACTGTAAGAGAAGGTACAAATTTTGGAAGGAGTAACATTACTTCAGGCAAAGAAACACTAAAAAGAACGGTTAAGAAAGGATCAAAGCTGGCCTGAATTTTTACTCAATATGAAGTCAGTGCTGCAGAGGAGTAATTGCAGGAAGAAAGCAGGACACAGAATAACCTCAGAGCAGAAAGACCAAGTTGAGCAACAGCCTAAATTGAATCATTTTCTTTTCAATACAGTATTTCATTTTTTTGTCTTAAAGCATTTGATGATGACGTAAAGACCATTAGATGATTTTGACAAAATATAGAAATATAGGGAGATAGAGAAACTGTATATTATATGTAATACATGAAAGCTTTAGGCCTTGATGACATTTATCTTCACTTGTGAGAAGAGATTTAATAAAGTAATTTATTAGGTCACTTCTCACTCCTGAAAAGAAATGTCATGGAAGACCTATTTCTTCATATATTCTCCATGTGTTGAGTATTAATCCTTATATTCCTAATTCAGCCCAGTGTGCTAAATTTTCAGTGGTTCTATATTAGAGCAAAACAAATGTAGATGCCAGGAAAATGTTAAATTTAAGGACGTAAAAATTTCAAAACTGGTAGATACTTGTGAGTTCCTTGATCTTAAGTGAATGTTTCTTTTCAAAAAAGAGCTAACTTTCAGAAATAAGCCAAACACCACTTGAACTGGTTAAATTAGTAAGATATCTGTTCAGATGATAGAATTAATACTTTGAAAGGACCAGGTACTTCCCACCCACATTTCTTACAGAGAAAAAGTGATGAGTGTTGATGATGTGACACAAACTTTTTTACTGTTAGAAAGGCAACTCAATTTATAAAACATATCATGTATAAGATAGCAGCATTGTCTTTAAATTAAATTATTTAAATGCAGATATTTAAAAGATAAAGTTTAGATCAAATAGTCACAAAATTGAGTAGGAAGATAAAGAATTGAAGTGTAAGTCAATTCAATGTATTATTTTTAAGGTCAATCGTAATGACTCCAAATTAAATTTCAACATTAAGTTTCATGCCATTTTTGTTAGATATTTCAGTTGCTCCTAAAACATTGACTGTATTTCACCTTTGCCTTTCAGGCTTATCTGCACTTGGGAAGAGAGTTGTCTTGTCCAATAAATTTTCAGGTATATCTTCAGTTGCTTGAGACACAAGTCAATGATGTAATGCAAAGCAAATATGAAATGACTTCCAAAATTGACATAAAATACCTACGATTGACACAAAGTGACAGGTCTTTGCAAAGGAAAACTCTACTGACACTGGATTGGGTTATTGTCCTCAAAGCAAAACTTCAGCTCCAACTGCATAGGTGTTGGGAAAAATTTTTTTAAATAGACAAAAGCACAAGATGTACATTGATAAATGGTCATAATGATAAGTCCATATAAAGCACTGATTTATTTATTAGTTAAACATTTGATTTAGAATCTTCCTTTTTATTTTGAAAGATCTAAAATGCATCTCATATGGAAATACAAATTTCAAAAGTTTGATTCAGCTCTAGCTTAGCAACTAGAAAGCCTTGTAACAATAAGACTATGATCCCTGGGGCTGTAAACTTCTGCTTCTACAGTCCAGAAGCACTCATTACCTAGGGGTGAAAGGGCAATTAGCAGAAGCAATATGGTTAGCTTCCTTTTCTTAAGCGTGTACTGGCTCATCCATATATCATATAAGTAAAGACCATATCTGATAGAGGGTGTACTGCAGAGTCCTATATACGGTAGGCACTCAAAGTATTTAAAATATTATGAAGCTCTGAATTAAAAATTTGGCTAATAAAAATCATAAGATGCAAAAGTATATAAAAGGAAAATTTGGAGGCACCTCATATTTAATTCTTGTTTTTAACCAGAGCCATTGTTAACAGATCAGATGTTAAAAATGAAGTGTCTCTGGCTTTTAAGAATCCAGTTGAAACTCAGAAGACAAAAAGCCAATATTTATTATGTTTTTAATTTTAAAATGTCCATTTTAGTGTAGAATTAATGAGTATACTCATATATTTAATGATAGATATGACCTTTACATTCGCATTCCCAAGAACTTGACATAGAAAAGAATTTAAATTCTATTTGGAAAATGGAATTATTCCAAATGGAAAATAAACATTCCTTATTTAAATTTAAATTTAAATATATATGATGTGAGTGGTTCTGGGATAATAGAAGTGAACTAGAAGCACTGATTTTCTTTGCACAACCTCTCATGAAATATTCTCAAGTACCTTTGCAATTGTGGATAGAATGCTTCAGTAGCATTTCATAAAAGGGATGTTTATCAATTATCTCGAAAACCTCTCTAAAATTTTTTGCTCAACAAAATTAGGAAGCATACACATTTCTGTCGACTATGAACTTGCTCTTATATCAGTGATATCAGATCTTTGCTGCAAGGAACCAAAACATTATGTTTTAGCAGATTTCTAAAGTTATTACAGGCATTACCTTTTTTAGTCATCTCCTATTATGTCCCTTCTTATATGGTTATGCAGGCATAAGATGTCCTAGCAGGGCAATCTTTCCATGTACAGGCATATATGTAGAGAGAATGTATAATAGTGTATCCTAAGAAAGTCTATAAAAATTTTAAAAAGTGTTAAAAAATAGAAAATTGTGTGTTCTGAGAAGTGCATACAGCAAAATATATATCACATGAGACATTGAAAATATTCTTTAATATGAAAAATAAAGGTATCCTTGAGATAAGAGAAAAAACTTACAAATATAGCAAAGAATATTATAATAATAATTATAATAATATTTATTTTTATTTATAATACATTTTATTAAGGCAGAGATGAAAAATAATAACAATGACTGAATGAGACAAAAAGGGAACTAAATCAGATGTACCTAAAGATAAAAATCAACCTAGAAAGATTATTAAGACACCAAAAATGCACTAGCACTGTTAAAACATGCTTTAGAAGTAATAAAGCAAAATATATACTACAGGAAAAAGTTTATGTTGTGAATAAACATGGAAAAAATTTTCAGAAAACATTTGTTAATAAAAATTTAAATTATGTGAGAGAAGATAATTGCTTTCAAAAAAATGAAATAAAGGGAACCAGCAGTTAGTATAATGGCTATGTCGCTGGACTCCCACGTAGTCGACCGCGGTTCGCGTCCCGGACCCGGTGGCTTAAAACTCACGCCAGGCACGTGTGCGTGTGTGCCCAAGATCCCAAGAAGAGAATGGAGGAGAAGGGATTGCGGCGTGACCATCCCCCCTGGGGGTGATTTCTCGCTTTCTGTCTCTATGTCTCTCTCTCTCTCTGTCTGGCGAGCGTACACGCCCTATAGCGAAAAAAAAAACCTCTCAAAAAAAAAAAATGAAATAAAGATCACACATACAGATATTGATGTCTCCGAAGAATAGGCAAAAACAAATAAAACAGAATGAATGAGCAACAATATTATAGAAGAAAAGTTCTTTTTTTTTTTTTTTTTTTTTTTTTTTTTTTTGAGAGGTTTTTGCTATAGGGCGCGTGCACTCGCCAGACAGACAGAGAGAGACAGAGAGATAGAAAGCAGGAAATCACCCCCCAGGGGGGATGGCCACGCCGCAATCCCTTCTCCTCCATTCTCCTCTCGGGATCTTGGGCACGCACGCACACGCGCCCGGCGTGAGTTTAAGCCGCCGGGTCCGGGACTCGAACCGCGGTCGACTACATGTAGAAGAAAAGTTCTTTAGATGAAGAAAAACTTTATTCTGGAGAATAATAGAACTCAACAGAAAAAGATTCTTCAAGTAAGAATGATGTTTAAGCAATTTCTGGTAAAGAAGATATTCTTAGATGTCATAACTTGAAATTTATCACAATAGGGTATTTTAAGGAGGAAGTTGTGACACTGAAAATACAATTTTGGAAACCAAGGGCAAAGAAAATCAGTGCTGCTAGGGCAAAGGCTGGATAACTAAGATCCTAGAGTTTTGTTCATAAACCATTTAGCTAAGATCAAGATATGATGCTTTAAGATACTTCTCTTTTTTATCAGTAGTAGATTTATTTATTTCTTCTGAAAGAGAATGTCCTCATGTCATGATCTATCCCCAGAATTAGCTAGACTGGAGCACAGGTGTACATGTGCACCTAATATTTACATAGGCAGTCTCTGAGTCAAGAATCTGGGACCTTCCCATATGGGTCTAGTTGTATTACCATTGAGCCACCATCTGGCCCCTTAGAATTACATTCCTATCTAAAATTTGGTAAGAATTTGAACATTACCTGGGAAGAAAAGATCAGAGGATGGCATGGATGCTGGGGCACATACAGTATCTGAAGAGTAATAATTTTTTGTCCCTCTTTTTAGATTAAATACTGAAATTGTTGATGAATGTGACTAGGAGACTTGAATCCTGAGCCCACTCTAATAATAGAACAGATTAACAGTGTCTAGTGAGAGTTCATGTACATGGCCTAAGGCAAGCTTCACAGAATCTCTAAACTTTCTAGTTCCCTCAAAATCTTGAGGAAAGTTGATTAGATAACTATGCTTGAACAAATACTACAGAGCCCAGGAGCCAATGTTGGAAGAAAGAACAAGCTAACCACATTGGTGGGCATGAAAGCAGAGGCATGGCAAAGCCGGATACCTGCCATTAGGACTCGTATAATATGTAAGCTCAGATCTCACAAGAAGGGGAAGAGAAGAAAAGAAAATACATGAAGGAGAGCAAAATACAACTTTCCTGCATATTTACTCTATAGAATCTAAGTTCAGTCTGAAGGAGCACAGTTTCTCCTAAATTGGCATGTTTATAGCATCAGGGAAAAGGAGACTTGAGAACAAAAGTAATGGAAGAGGAAAGAGGAAATATATTTCTTATACTCCTGAGTTGATGATGTAAAAGAAACAACAACAAAAACCCCAAATTTCTACATTTAAAGCAGACACTATTAAAACTAAAATGTAAAACTGGGAGATTTAAAATTAAGTAAGAATTTGAGAAACTGGAATGATAATGACTCTGATAAAATTTGTATACTATGGAAAAGTATTTTAAAGAATTCTTTATTTCATTTATTAACTATTATTATTTTTAATTTGGTCAGAGACAGAGGGGGTGGGGAGTGAGAAAGCAAGCCTCTATGTCTGGGACTCAAACCTCAGTCGGCCATGTGGGGTCCAATGCATTAACAACTATGCCACCAGCTGGTCATACAGAAAAATTTTTAAAGTATCCTTGGAACATTTAAAGATATCCAGTAAATCTCCCAAATATAAACACGACTGTGTACATTATCTAAATAGAATTAACCACAATAGATAGAACCAATAATTTCCTATGAAAATTTATGAAGTACCAAATGTCAAGATAATTTCTGGGTAAAGTAAAAAGTGTGGGCATATTTTCTTATCAAATTACAAAGCTACAAATTACATTGGGTGATACTGACTCAAAAACAAAATATTTAGAAGAGAATACAGAGTCTAGAAATTAATTCAAGAATATGGATGCAATATTGTGTGTATGAAAAGGTGGTATTTTGAATTAGTGAGAGGAAAAAGATGATTGTTTAATTTAGATAACTACCTACCTTTTAAATAAAATTTATTTAAGACCTTCCTTGGTATAGGAAAGACCTTTTCATTATGATATCAAAGGAAAAAGAAAAGAAAAGAAATTATTTTTTTCTATTTGTATCTAATTGGATTTACTTTCTTATTGCATTACCTAGAATTTTCACAGCAATGTAGAACAACAAATCGAAAATATTACATTTTACCTCTGCCTGATGGACAGTAATTGTGTCCTAACAAGAGGCATGACATTGTCTGTAGTATTGGACAGTCTGTAATTCCAAAATAAATCTTTTCACTTAGATTACAGAATATTTGCTTGTTTTAAAAGAATACATCTTTGTTGACTTTTATAATATCTTTTATAGCATTTAAGATGATTTTATGCTAAATTATATTAATTTTTTTTTATTTTTAAGGTTTTTGCCTTAAGACACATGTGCTTGAAACAGAGAGGAAAAGTGAGAGATCACCTCTTGGGAGGATGGCCATGCCACATTCCCATCTCTTCCATTCTTCTCTAAGGATTTTGAGCACACATACACACATGTCTGTTGTGATTTTCAAGCTGTCAGGTCTAGGACTGAAACTGTAGTTGGTCTTTTGCGAATCCAGTACCTTAACCACCATGCCACTGCTGGCCCTAACAGGTCTATTTTTAATGATCTGTCTTAGTATTTAAAGAATACACATTTGCCTTGTTCTGCCTTTTTATTTTTTAAAGTGCTTTTGAATTAAATTTACTGGCATTTTTTTTAGGATGCTTATCTTAGTGTCATTCAAAAAGTTTGATTTGAATATAGTTTTTGTTTGTTTTGTTTACAAACCATCTTACTTTCTTTTTTTTTTTTTTTAATTGAAGGCAAATGCACTCATCAGAGAAATAGAGGAAGAGAAGAGTAGGAGAAAGTACTCCACAATGAGGTGTGTTCATGCACAATGCCTTCTCTTCCATTTCTCCATTAGGATTTTGGACATATATGCACCTGACAGTTTTCAAGCCACTGGGACCGGAATTTGACACAGTCAGTTATATGGGGGTCCCACTCCTCTAACCACTAGGCAATGGAGCCAGCCCACACATGTCTGTCTTCAATTTGCTATCAGGCTCGAGCTAGTTTCATAAAATGTGCTTTTACACCTCCTTTTCCTTTCCTACTTTTCCCCTCAAACTAGATTTCTGTGATTTAAAGTATTTAATTTTGAAAGCGGCCTTTCTGCACTTTGCTTATACGTGAAGAAACCAGGAGATAGACAATTTAGGTGGGGTGACTTATTTGTTGAGCTGGCATGAGTGGGAGAATGTAATCAGGATGAATTTTATTTTTCTTTCCTAATCTCTACTCAAAATATACACCTTAGTACATATTTTCTTCTGCCATTGGGTAAAGATTCTGGCGACCCCATGACGTTTGTAGTCATTCTTAGGTAATGATAAGTTCTATGCGCCCTGTAACTCACAATATAGTCTGAATTTAGTACCAGTCACACAGTTCCAAACTTGATTTGAGAACTAAATCTTTTCCAATCTCTCAGGTGGGGATAATTTCAGAGAGGTTATTGATGCCTGAAAAATGAGTAGAGCCAGTATCTTCTTTGATTTTCTTTATGTCTTCCCACAGCTTGCAAAGTGGTTTCTGGCCCTGTCAAAGACAATGTGCAGAGGGAGAAAATAAAAGAAGGCACAGAAAGTACACTAGTATTGTGTAAGATTGTGTCACAGTCTCTGCATCTTAGTATGGCTTAAGCTCACTTTCCTGGAGCCAGACAGTGCTGTACAATAAAACACAACACTCTGTGAGGCAGACATACTCACATGGAAATGTCACCAGTTCACATCGGTATCCTTTGTCCACTGGGCAGGCATGTGCCCATGATCCTGGTTGGCCGAAGCTGGAGATGTATCTCAGCATCAAGATTCTTTTGGGGTGCGGACCAGCAGTTAGCGTAATGACTATGTCGCTGGACTCCCATGTAGTTGACCGTGGTTCGAGTCCCGGTCCCGGTGGCTTAAAACTCACGCCTGGCACATGTGCGTGCGTCCCCAAGATCCCAAGAGGAGAATGGAGGAGAAGGGATTGTGGTGTGGCCATCCCTTTCTCGCTTTCTGTCTCTCTGTCTCTCTCTGTCTGTCTGGTGAGTACACGCGCCCTATAGCAAAAAACAAAAAAAAAAAAAAAAAAAAAAAACCTCTCAAAATAAAAAGATTCTTTTGGGGTGTGCTGAATCTCTGTCTGTCTCTCTCTGCCTCTCTCACAGAATACATAAATAAACTTTTATAAGTAAAAGTAAAAAGACTTTCTTGCCTAGGAATTCCTGTGACTTCTTCATAGGCTTCCTTTGCTGGGCTTCCCATCTATAGCTCCAGCAGCTATTTTCCAAGGCCAGGTCTTTCTGTGAACCTCCCTACACTAACTTGCATGAGCCATTCTTGTGCAGAATTTGAAGTGGCTCAAGTTAGCTTTAATCATTTTTGTTTCAATGAGTGAGAAACCTTCACACATTCTTTGACTGTCTTAAGTAGTAGATCATTCCTAACCAAAGCAGCCTCAGTTTTCAATGTGATCTTCCACCTGTAGCCTTAGCCTCAAGATGTATCAGGCACCAGTCTACTGTGTCCCAAGCTGCTGGAGACCCCATACACTCTGAATGGGCCTATTGCTGCCTCCCACTCCTTTTCTAGGTCAAAAGTGAGAGACAAAACACCTCAACCCATACTTAATGGCATCTACAGCTTGACAGCATCTCTTCCCAAAGGAATACTCTATTGAAATTCACTTTCAACACTTTCATACTTGAAAATTGGTGAAGGCTTTTAGGAGACCTGAAAAAGTTCTTGGTAATTTTTCATAAAGCCAGATCCTTCTTCTGGAATTCCACAGGTACCCTTTCTGGCACCTCAGCTGTGTCCATCCTGTCTCAGAGCTTGCACTAGGCCATATAGAGTAGTAAGGAAGAAGTATATCAGAGTCCTTTGATACTCAGACATGGTAGTTCCACTTCATGTTGCCAAGTCTTCATTCAAATCTTTGTTACTTATATTTTATGAATTTTAATTCTTATATCTTGCACTTCACTGCAAGAATCAGAAGCAATCAGTACATTCATATTTACTCACATAATTCATGCTGGAGGGTCTATTTAAGCTAAAAATGTATAAACTTTAACAGTAAAGTCATGGGGCCATCAGGTGGCATGGTGGTCAAGATGCTGAACACCCACGTGGCCAGTCATGGTTCGAACCCCGGATTGGGCAACTTGAAATTCATGGCAGGCATGTGTACTTGCATGCCCAAAATCCCAGGAGGTGAATGGAGGAGAAGGGATTGTGGCGTGGTCATTCCTGCAGAGGGTGATTTCTCACTTTCCTACTCCCTGTCTGGTGAGTGGATGCATCTCACGGCAAAATCTAAAAAACAAAACAAAACAGTAAAGTCTTCTGGAAATCCAATTAGTGGAAATAACTTCTCTTCAGATATAAACTATGATTTTTGTTTAAATATAAAACAAATATCTTTTAGAAATCAGAAATTAGGAAAAAAGAAACGCAATAAAAATACTATTGATGATCCTGCAGTATATGTTAATCAGATAATAGTGTTAACAACTGTCATATGATGAATATTTTTTATGAGCTGCCAATATCTCTTTATAAAATAATAAGAACTGAAAATAGCAAACACAACAGCAAAATCAAGGATAAAATAGCAAGCAAATAGTAAATGATTTTGAGCAAAGTGGTGTTTACATAAGTCATGTTATATTTGTTAATATTTATTTTGTATGAAAAATATGAAAGTTCCCTTGAAATATAAAGAACATATGCCTTGCAATATTTGTGAGAAATACTATATGAGAAACAATATGCTAAATTCATAAAAAATTATTATTAATTATTACTTAGCTCTTGCTAATATATTCTGACTTAAATATGCTTTGAGTTTTATTCATGACAGCTTGATATTTGGAATATTTATATTGCAAATTTGTACTTAATTTCATTTAATTTATAGAAAACTTCCCCCTACTAAGTATTCTTATAAATAAATTATATGTATGTTAAAAATGATAAGCTATGAATATCTGAATTTTAAAAATATATAATTCAGTAGACATTTCTGCATATTACCAAAGTGTCATTCACTTATTTTTTTTTTTTTTGAGAGATTTTTGCTATAGGGCATGTGTGCTCGCCAGACAGACAGACAGACAGAGAGACAGAAAGCGAGAAATCACCCCCTAGAGGGGATGGCCACGTTGCAATCCCCTCTCTTCCATTCTTCTCTCGGGATCTTGGGCATGCACGCACACGTGCCCGGCGTGAGTTTAAGCCACTGGGTCCGGGACTCGAACTGCGGTCCACTACTTGGGAGTCAAGCGACATAGCCATTATGCTAACTGCTGGTCCCAACTGCTGGTCCCACATCACAATCCGGCGTGACTTTTAAGTGCTCATGGTTGACTACATTCAACATATATGCCAACTTTCATGCCATTCACTTTAACATATATGTTTCATATATTTTCAAATAAAATTTGACATGAAAATATATGACCAGTAGAGTCAGTTTTGTGAAAAATGCTTCTTGATAAATTGATATAGTTGTGTCAAAGGCTTTCATTCTGTCATTATTGCCTGATCATTCAAATATGTATCTACTGAGTAGCTATTATATGCCTAACAGGTCAGTTACTATGTCAATAAATAAGGTACACCTCCTCTGTCTTTAAGCTGTTACTTTTTTTTTTAGGAAAATTTTGCTATAGGACAAGTGTGTTCACCAAAGACAGAGAGACAAAGTGTGATATCACCCTCCTGGGGGATGGCCACACCACAATCTCTTCTCCTTTATTCTCTTCTCAGGATTTTGGGTACACACATACTTGTGTCCTGTGTGAGTTTCTATCCACCGGGTAAGATACTCAAACTACGTTTTGCCAGTGGGAGTCCAGCCATATGACTGCTACACCATCTGCTGGTCCCAAGCTGTTACTGTTTTTAACCAAAGAAAAGCTTAGAATGGAAAACAGAGAATAGTAAATAGTTAACAGTTATACAAAAGTAAATGGAAGTTCACAAAATAGTGAAAGCACAGTAGAGAGATATTATTAAAAATTTGTTCTAGGATATAATATTCAACTCCAAACTTGTCCCCATGATTAAGTTGGCCATTTTCTTAGTTTTTAAACTCTTATTTCCGTGTGACTGTATTTAATTTTCCTGGTGTAACACTCCCTGCAGAATTTCTTGGAGATCTGGTCTGGTGTTGGTAAATTCTTAGCTAGTATATTCATTCTACTCAGAGTTTCACGCCTAAAGTCAGACATGTATTCATAGATATGTATATATCAGTTGAGCTTGCTATTGAAAGTAGTTTATTTAAGAAATTTTATGAATCAATAAAATGTGAGGGAAAAAGGAACGGAAAACAACTGTGGACACCTAAGATAGTGTGGGAGGAGGGTTGGAAATGGCAGAGGGCGAGAAATAGGGGGAAAACATATATATGAAACTAGAAATGGAAAATTATTGATGATAACATGTATGATTAAGCTACTATGCAGTATATTCTGTAGGGGAAATCACATTTTGTATGCTATGACAATGCTAAGTGAATGAATGTAAATCAATTAATTAAAAAAAACACCTTAGGAAACATGAAGGACTTAAATTCATCATCATTACAGCTTTCAGACTTCTAGGAATTCCAACAAAATGTTAAAGTCTTAGATGTTTAAATAAATGCTAATATAAAATATGAATATCACCCAGATAATATGAAACTTATTTATAACTTTTATTGATACTTTTGCTTTTACCTGCTCTGATACTAAAAAGTAAAAACAATACTAAGCAAGTGAAAGATAAACCTATAAATACTTAAAAAAATAATTTGTTGAGGAACTGTGGAATGAGTTATTCTTTGATAATTGCAAAGAATCAGAACTGATTGGCGAGAAAATCCTAATCACATACAAACACACAATCAGAAATGCCAGAATGTAAAGTGAAAGGATGCTTAGGTCAGTGTTAGTCCTATAATGCCAGAGTTAGAGATAGCAACTTTCTTCTAAAGATAAGATGATTAAGTGGGAATGAGAAGATAAAATTGGCTCTAAAGAACTTGGGGGGGAAAAAAAAAAAAAAAAAAAAAAACATCGAGAACTCTATAGTAAACATTGCAGTGGTCTGAGTTGAGAGGATCTGAAGAATATCAAGTAGAATATGGAGTAAGAATGAAGGAGAGTGGATTCTAGATACCCTAAGAAAGAAGCATTGCTAGAAGGTGAACAAACTGATAGGAACAAGAAGAAGGGAATAATCAAAGAACATTCAGTGATCTACGGGGAGATGTGATAGCAGGGAATATTCATTTGTAATCCTAATTAGAAGCTTGCTTTCTCTTGAGAGAGATTCTAAAATATTACTTTCATTTACATATATTTAAAAATGAGCATACTGTTATATTAATGTTTATAATTCAATTGTGAGAGTATACCATTAATTTGGAATGTTACATGCCAGTTATTTGTCAATGGAATCAAATTTTTGAAATTATCTTGAGGAAAGGTTCCTTATTAATATAATCATTTTAGGTAAATGGAAATAAATTATTTTAGAAAGTTATGTGTCACACGCACCATGTTCCACCAGAAAAGTTAAATATAGAATGATAACCTATGAATTTCCATATAATGTCACTGTAATTTAACTGCAAATGATGAATACTTCCTATAGCAGAAAACAAAACAAAACAAAAACTTAGATTTGCACTCATTTAAAAATGTGCATTTCCCCAAATAAATATCAGAAATAAAACTCAGCATCCCTAGTAGAATTAGCTCTTCCCTTAGGATCCTTTCCCAAAGGCCATACCTATTACTCTTCGTCTTGCTTGCCTTGTCATTCCCTTGATAATGATTCAGTGTGTTTCACGTCAGCATCATGGAATCTAAAGCCCTGTTAATGTCTAAATGAAGACTGAATATTTGAAACAATTGCACAAGGACTCTCTTAAAATTTCATGGGAAATGAATGTGATAAAAAAACTGCATTGATTTTAAACTTTTTCACACTAAAATAAATTTATTCTTTAATTCCATTTGTCATGAACTTTTTGAAGTATCCATGTAAAATAACCTTTGAGTATGGACTTGCTACAGCTTACCTGTATGTTGCTTTTGGGTAAGCTATTTCAGGACAGTTACTAATACACCAGGAACCTAAAATGTACAGTGAAATATTCTACCTGGGCAAAGACTCTGTCTGTAGAATGCCACTGAGATCTGACTTTCAGGAATGGGTCTATATGCTTCTACTACCTCAATAACATTATCAGGTAGCGATAATTCTGTGGGCTAACAGTTTTTATTTGTTTTTCCCTGAAGTCATGAGTCCTTGCTTTTAGAAATCTTGATGTTAGTGTCAGTAATGCCATCTTCTCTACTAAAAACAAACACAACCATGAAAGGCTACACAGCTAGTTACTGTTTAATTCTTTAGGCTGTAGTTGTCATTGAGCAAAATTCATGGGGACCACTAGTAGAAAGCAGCGCAGACACGCCTTGCTTGCAGTATATATAGTTTTGGAATTATATGTGTAAGTAGATGAAGTGTTGAGTATGTGTGTGCAGGCATGTGTGTGTAGAGGGATTAACCATGTTAAATTAAAAAAGGCCCATGGGAAAGAAATATGATCAAAACGAAAAAGAGAAAAGGAATTAACTCTGGTGAGAAGGGCTGGTCACTTTAGACAGTATTTACAAAAATAGGTTCCAAACATCGATAAGGAATTAAGAAAGCTGACTGAAATAATGATCTAGCAATAAAGATAAAACATTTTTTAATTTTCCTAGAATAAGTGAGAGTTAATGAGAAAAAAATAGCCTATCACATTTTCAGATGACAGTTTATTCTAATTTTAGAAAGAACTCCTTTCTTTTTTCTTTTTAAATTTTCTCTTTTTTCTCTCTACCTCGTTCAGTTTTTTCCTAGGTGCTATGTAGGTGGGCCAATGTATAGAGTTGCTCATGAGATAGTCAAGTTATTGGATAAAATTTAAAGTAATCTAAAGAAAAAATACATTACAGGTTTTTTTTTTGTTGTTAATCAATGTAGAGTAACCTAATTCTATACATCACAAATTAGAATCCAACCCAACTTCTAAGTGATGGGATTTTCAGATAACAGTCAAACTTTTTTGATTAAATAATTATTTATTTAATTTTGTTTATTATTATTATTATTTTTTAATTTGGGCAGAGAGAGTGAAGGGAAGTGAAAAAGCAAGCTGCCAAGTCCAGTACTTGAACAGTGGTGGGCCATGTGGGATCTTAGCGCCTCAACCACGAAACCACTTGCCCTGCCCCAGACAAAATTTTGTGTTTGCCAAAGAGATGACCTTCTGTATTAAAATTATAATAAGAACTAACCAATACAAAATTAGTATTGGTTTAACATAAAAAAGTATTGCTCTATATACCATTGTTCATTTAATTGGTTTATTTAGAAATATTTTCTACAAAGATTTATTTGACAAGTTGTGGACCTATGATTAAAACTAATCACTAGTGGATACTTTTTAACCATATCCTAATTCTTTTTAGCAGAGAAACTCAAATTCCAGGGGGCCTTCAGAGGTCATTAAATTTTTTAGAGTGAAAATTGTGATAAAAAAAATCTCATAGTGCCTAATTATGCCCAAGGTCTTAGTTTTATTTAAATCATGTATAATTTGGTATAACACCCTTTGATAAGTAAATATTGTTCAAAAGTGGTATATTTTTTATGTGGTCTGAATAATAAATGAACTTAGTTTGAAAAGTACTCCTTTTTTTTGCTATAACTAGCAAATTGGCAAATGCAATTTTTAAAATTGGTTAATAGGGTCCCTTTTGTGTAGATAAGTCTTTTCTAACATCATTTGAAGGGTCCCTTAAAGGTAGAATTTTAAAAACTATCATTCAAGGGGCCAGCAGGTGGCATGGTGGTTAAAGTGCTGGACTCCCACAGGACCCACTGTGGTTTGAGTACAGGACCTTGTGGTTTGCTTTCTCACTTTTCTTGTCTCTCTTTGGTCAAAGTTGAAAAAATAAATAAAATGAAATAAATAATTTTAAAAAATGATCATTCGAGAATAAATAAAATATTTAGTCTGGATCAGACAGTGGCATATTGACAACACAATGCTCTGTTTTCTTGGTCCACACGAGAAGATCCTGGGTTCACATCTCGAGGTTCCCCTGTACATGCCGTGTGCCGAGGTGCAGGCCTTATGTTCCAGGCTGCCCAGGCTAGGGGTGGATCATGGCTTAAAGACTCAGTTAGGGGTCTCTCTGTGTCTCTTTCTGTGTATGTGTTTGTGTCTGTCTCTGTAATGGAGAAAATGAATAAATATACTTTTTTTAAATGTAGTGAAATACAACAAGACTATCAGGGCATTATCTTAGGCATTTATTATTATATACAAAACTAATTTATATATAACATTACTGAGATAATTATATTTACCTGAGAATGATTCTTCTGTAAACATTGATGAAATCTTTTAGCCATTATGGCCAGCAGTATAAACTCATGTTTTCAAAATGAATAATTTTATGTACTTTCATTGCATATTTACATATTACTTACTTTCTTTTCTAATAGTATTATGTATTTTCCTCTGAATTTCTTTATGTCAGGCTTATAAAGCACAAGATAAAGGCATGTTGCCCTAACTGCTATTCTGCTGCCATCCCTCACCTCACTCCATGTCACTGCATTCACATATTTATGCATGCATCACACTGCTGGGTGGTTTTCAGTTTCTGTCTTGGCAGGAGGATGATGACTTTTCTTTCACCTGTTGCACTTTGTCCTTGATGCATGATGCTAACCTTCCAAGGTCTCTGTTTCTTTGTGTTTGCCAACATCCTTCTGGAATTTCTCTCTGACTTGTACTTCCATAAAGTTACTTTTCTCCATTGGTCTCCCATGAAAGGTCCTAATGAAAGATCTCGAGATTCAAAGGCTGTCTAAAGCATGGCTAAGTATAGTGTGGTCCACAGATCGACAGCATCAGCACCACTTAGGAGCTTGTTAGAAAAGCAAGGTCTCCTAGCCTGGCTTCCTCCACTCTGAAGTAAATCTTCCACATTCATCCACTTTCTGTCAAAAGCCAGGGTCTTGTTTTTTATGGCTGAGTAGTATTCCATAGAGTATATGTACCACACTTTTTCAATCCATTCCTCTGTTTGTGGGCATTTGGGTTATAAATAACAAATACAGTGTAGGAAGAGGGTGGGTGAAGGAGTGGAGTCTGAGGAAAGACATTAAGGAGAAAAATGGAGAGGCAAGGCATTTATGGGACAAAGAAATGGGTGATTATCTGTTGAAGATAACATGTATAGTATTCTCAACTGAACTGATGAGAAATGTATACATGTCAGAATATTAACTTTGCAAGCTAAGTGACATATGTGATTGAATGTATAAAAGAAATTAAAATTAAAAATATGTAAAAAAAAAAAAAAGAAAAGTAAGGTTTCAGCTGTGCTCCAGACTTGCTGAACCAGACTCTATTTCTTAACCAGATCTTTGAGGGAATTAGCACATAAATAAATGAGAAACGCTGCTCTAAAGGGTCTGCTCCAGCTCCGTGCCGCTGAGATCTCATGTACATGCTCTCTAGCCATATTTGCATAAAATACTAAATCCACGGATTATGTTATTATCATAGCCAGGTCTGCTTCAACCTAGGAACAGCCCTTTGTGTCTACAGGGGGTTCAGATTCCAGTGATCTTAATGATCTCTCCTCTCAGCATTTTGGGTTTGGTTGTTCATCCTGGTAACTTGATTGTGAGTGAGAAGGAGAGACTGTGGTTAAATGACTCCGTCATTTCCATTTTAAGTTTCCAAAATCATCCCTTTCCATCATTCATGGGGCAAAAAATAAATCAGACATGTTCATTAATGCAATTCTTACTAATACTGCTGCCTCAGCATTTAACTCTTTCTTCCTCCTACCATAAGCGAATTGCTCTTATTTTAAGCCGGTAATTTTGATTGAAACAAGTTTCATTTGTAGATTTGATCATATTACTGGCAGAATAACCTCAGAAAAAGAACAAAATATTCTGTACTCTAGTAGGGAGAAAAATTGTTTCCATAAACTTGTTCCTAATTTAAATCAGAGTGATTTTATTGTTAATGGGGTTAGAAAATGACTAAAGCTAAAGTGTGAAAGCATTAGTAAAATGCTGTTCTGTGAATGCTCTTACGTTTTGTCATTCTCATCGTGTGTTAGAGTTCTTGAATGGGCCAAATGACTTGAAGTGATTTTCAAAGGAAAAAGATACACTGCACATTTCAGTAGAGAGTCATCATGACTTAGTAATGGATTATTATTCTTCAGTTGTGCCTGTTTTTCTCTTGGACATGGTGGAGATTTTTCACACACAGTATATGTATAACACGAAAGAGAAGAAGCAGCAGATGATGTCTTTATATATATATTTTTTTGGAGAGGTTTTTGCTATAGGGCGCGTGCGCTCGCCAGACAGACAGAGAGAGACAGAGAGATAGAAAGCGAGAAATCACCCCCCAGGGGGGATGGCCACGCCGCAATCCCTTCTCCTCCATTCTCCTCTTGGGATCTTGGGCACGCACGCACACTCGCCCGTCGTGAAGTTTAAGCCGCCAGGTCCGGGACGCGAACCGTGGTCGACTACGTGGGAGTCCAGCGACATAGCCATTGCGCTAACTGCTGGTCCCGATGTCTTTATATTCTTTTGTGGAAGCATACTTCAGTTGAAAGTTAAACAACCCAGAAAGGAAAAATGAGCAAATAATATATATTATAGTTTGTGATGTATCAGAACTACATATGTGATGAGATATCTCTATAGAAATATGAGAAAAGTTGTTGACATAGAGGAAGGTAAATTAATAGAGTTACAAACTCTAATAGAAATTGATCATATAGAAGAGGAATTTTTGGCCTCTTGGTCAATTAAAAATTCAGAAAGTCTAGAATTATTGAATCTGATTGTGGTGAATCCTAGGCCAACATAAAAATGTAATTGTGTAGATGTTACCTTTCATTTCCAAAGGCAGTTTCACATTTCCTTAGACTGACTCAAAGACTTCATGTAAACGCAGTATTATGAGCAAGTAGGACTTACTTTAAAACCTGTTTCTACATAAGAACATGTTGCTTTTGCAAAAAATTTTAATTTAATTTTTAAGTATTGGGTTATTATAAAATATAATTAAATCAATATTAGGTATAGCATGAATTATGTTTTAAATTAAACTATATTTATATTAAGTTTAGTTTGTATTTCTAATTTTGATATTATGCTGTTACCTGTTTGCAAAGACATAATCTAAAGCTTATCATTTTAAAATTAAATTCTTTAAAGATGTCTAAAGAATATGAAGAATATATAATGTTTAAAATTAAGAATTCATTTGAAATGCTATGTTATTATATGACTCTTTTTTTTTTTTCCTTTTAAGAGAGATTTTTGCTGTAGGGCACATGTGCTAGCGGGAAAGACAGAAAGTGAGAAATCACCCCCTAGGGGGATGGCCATACCACAATCCCTTCTTCTCTATTCTTCTCGAGGGATCTTGGGCATACATGCACATGTGCCCCGTTGAAGTTTAAGCCACTGGATCCAGGACTCGAACTGTGGACAATTACATGGGAGTCCAGCAACGTAACCTTAAGCCATCTGCTGGTCCCCATATATGACTTTTTTCAGTAGTTTTGATAGTGGTTGCCTTGATTCCTATGTTAGAAAAAGCTCTCTGACAATATTCTATGATGATGATTCTTCTCCAGGCATTAAGAAAACTATAGGAGTAGTATTTATTGTTGTAGTTATTCAGAAGAGCTCATGGAATTTATCAGATAGAAGTCAGGAAATTAGATATCTTATACTGCATAGGATAGTCCCTAAATGAAGAACTGTCCTGAACACTACATGACCTTTACATATCCTTCCCTTTCAGAGAACCAAAAGCCTTGATAATAACTCAAGTCTAGGACATTCCCAATTCACACATTGAAATATAATATATATGCACAGTTTTAATATGTGCAAAATTTTCTAAGAATGTAAATATATATATATATATGAGTAATAGAAATAATAATAATTTCAATGCATTAATGTAAACTTTTGTTCACCAGTTTGAAAAATCCTATCAATTTGTGACATTTGAGAAACTGATTCTATATTCTATGTTTTGTAGCTGTTCATTCACTATTATTTTGTTAAAGGTGCAAGCATCTACTTGCTTCACTGTATTATCTAATATGATTGTTTCCAAGTGTTCAACATACTGAAATACATACACATTTGTGAGTGTGTGCACATGCACACACTTTCCTTTTATTTATCCTTTATATTGTTATAATTAAAGTATTGAGTTAATTTTAAAGTGTATTTGTGTGAGTTTTATTATCTGTGGATGTTAGTTCAAATAATAATGAGGGTATCACAAAATATTTACTATAAAAGGGGGTATGTTGGGTCTCAGTGTGGAGAAGCACTATCCGAGGAGCCTTTCATCTTAAGTAGACCATGTCTTTCAGCGAGTCACTGGTAATATAGCCAATTGTTCTGCAAAAATTTGCTTTAGCAATAGGGCAAATACTTAACACAGCAAAATGTGAGGTAATGTGTCTTGGGATTTTGTTCTGATGCACCATTTCTTGCTGTGCAATTTTTAAGTGAATCAATAAAATTTCCTTGGGCCTGAATTTTCCTTCTTTTATGAAAGTGTTGTGCTTCAACTCTAAAATCCCTAAGACACAGTGTTAATTATAGGTAGAAATTTATTCCCATAGGATAGAACTTATAGTCAGAAACCTGAATATTATATTTGTAGTGCTCATAGCTTTTGATACCTGTTCTCTAGTCTTTTTTAAACACTGAATTTGAATTTCTTAACGAATATGAAATGAACTTTTCCATAAATATACTCTCACTAGGTGGTGAGAATAAAATAAAATAAATTTACCATGCTACCAACGTATTTTGAGGAATACATTGGTAGCATGGTAAATAGTCACAATGACTTCAGACCCTTTCTTGATGAAACCAGTAGTATTGGTTTTCATTTGTAACACACACAGATATATGACGGTGAGTGTGAATGTGTGTATACATATATAGATTATATGTAATTATATATACATATGTATATGCATATATGTGTTTGTGAATTGGGTATATACAGAGATTTACCTGTGATATTTAGAAAGATATATGCAGTTGTATATTTTAACGGTTGATTTCCTTCAAGGACAGGTAAGATTTTCTGAATGAAATATACATGGTAATACATGAGAAAATTGCTTGTCCTCAGGTCATGTAAAGAGTTGGTTAGAAAAGGGCATATTCATCTCTATCTTTGGAGTAGGCCGGCATTCTCTCCTTCAATTCCCATTTTCTTCTTCCCCCAGCCACATGCACCTTGCCACCTTTTTTCTTTAAATTACCAAGAAGAGGCCAAGGAGATGAAGAATACTTCACTGCAGGTGGTGATATGAAACTGACAAGTAGTTTATAAACTAGCCCTACCCTATTGCTTGGAGAAGCTTCATAACTGATTGTTTTAATACCAAAGTGACACCAAAAAGGGTCAAGTAAATAAATATGCAAGCCTCACCCGTTCAAAATAATAAAATTCCAATGTGTGCAAGCCTGCTTGTTGAACATATGTTTGAGGCACGGCTAAGCCATCTGGCTCAGTGTCAAGCATTTACACCAACTGCAGTCTTACAGTACCTGACAGCAGAAAAGCTTTATTCCCCTGGTGTTTGGGCACAAATGGAGAAATATTATTGAAATGATTATCTGCATCAAGACTCAGATTTGCTTTGACATTTAGCTGGCTCTGTTTAATCCAAAGGGTTGTCTGAATGAATAAAGAGAAGGGTTCCTCCAGAAGATGCTGCGAGCAGCCAGGGAAAGCCAAATGATTAATGAGACTGAAAGGCAGGGTGGACCTGCCCACCTCCACCCAGACCTCAGTGCCAAGAACTGAATATGAAATTAGTCTAAAGCTTTCTGTGGCTTGTCAGGAAGATTCTTCTACCCTCACATGGGCTCTCATTTTGGATCTCTGGAAACAAAAGGAACAGATACCTTACCCAATATGGAAGAAACAGAGATGCTGGGGGAGAGCCTCATGTTATAATCAGAACATTGCACTTTCAAACGCATTTGCTTTTAACAGCTCCTCCAGAGGCATTTAGATATTATGTTAGCAATAGAGTCTCTTTTAGGAACCAGAGAGCTACGGCTTGTCGCCTGCTTTCTGTTTTGGCGGCCCGCTTCTACATGCTACGGTCTTTATATCAAGATAATTTCACTTGGCTTAGAATGCTGTGTTCCACTGCTTATTCTGCACTGTCATTTAAAATGCTATACTAACCTCAGTTTCTCGAAAAACAAGGTTCGGCCCCCGTTTCAGTGTTCACCTGTGCTTACAAAACTCTCATGTTTAGTGGAAAAGAGACACCTTTATCAGAATCAAGGGAAGTTAGCAAGAAAATAGAATAATAAACAAGAGCAATAATGATAAGGATATAATAAGTACCTTAATCTGAAAATCTTTGCCATAGAGTTCTAAGTTCATATCTGCTTTATCTAATTTTCAAGTTTATTGTATCTTTTTGGGGAGAGAGTTTTAGTAATGATTGTTGATTTAGATTTGAAATTACTTTGGTGATTTGGATTTAATAAGAATGTTAGACAAGATTTCCTCCTCACCCTTACTTTTAATTAACTTTTTATAGAGATATGAATGAATTCTAATGAACACCATTGGCAGGCTAATTGATTTGTTTCAGAGCACAGTGAGTGATCAGTATGCTAGCAGCATTGTGATAGACTAGTCAAAGATGTCAAACAATTTTTGGGTTAATTTTCTGGCAGAGGTTAGTTGGGGAAACTGCTTAAAATATGTACTGTTTTTGATTTTCAAAAAGTGCCTTTTTTAAAAAAAATCAATGAATTAAAAGATATCTATCCCTTTGAATTTATATTGCCTTTAAATGATGGCATTGCCCCTGGGGAGTCACTTTGTGTATTCTGTGCATATTAACAGGATACTTTTACATGGGTTATGCACGAGAGAATATCAAAGACAATTTTAAGAAGATAAAGTATTCTTACTGCAAGAAGAAGGCCAAAAATGTACTCCTCTGTACAAAATACATATAAGTATTTTTTTTTCAAAGTTGCCACAAAATCAAGAGTGGCAAAACAAATTCTAAAAGCACCCATTTTCAAAGAAAAATAAAGCCTAACTCTACGAGGTTACTATTTTGCAAGAGATCTACTTTAAAGGTTTTGCTTAAATAAATCCCAGTGAAATGACATTCTTTTATAGTGTTAAGAACAATGAGCGGGTGAGAAAATATATTATGACATAGTTAAACACAAGGCTATAATTTCTAAACTGCATAAATTACATGTTTTCCCCTATTATGATACAGACAGCCAAACTGAACATTTTTGAAAGAAAATGACCAACGTATGATTAATTGCAAGCTCACAGATTTTGCAGCTTCAAGAGTAAATCAACTGCTAAGAAGTGCTAAACTTGCTAAAATATAAACTAATTTTAGTCTCTAGATATTAACATATAATCCATCTTCTTCCTCCATTGGGAAAGCTAATTAGAAATTGTGACTGGCAGAAGGAGGAGAACCCAGAGAACATCAGGATTAAGTTCACAGGCTTAAAATCTGAGCCTGGAAAAGGTGGCCAGGTTTTTAAGTTTTTACATTTCGCATATTTGAGTGTCCTGAAATCAGTTTATGATAGTGTCTGCTGCTCCCATATTCAAGTAACAGAAGAGAGAATTTGTGAAAAGAACATATTTAGTTAACATAGAATGCTATAAATATGGTGCAGACATACAGAGAAATGACCCACAGATTTCAATTGTACACTTCTCAAAAGGTCTGACTGTTCACATAGAATACATCGAAGAGCCAGAGTTTTGGAAAGGCCACCAGATAAGAATCTTCCTGACAAGCCACAGAAAGCTTTAGACTAATTTCATATTCAGGCCAAGATAAGGCAATTGTGTTTCAAACCTTTATATTCCAAGAAACTTCAAAACTAAGAGCTAGTCTGGATTTCGAGTTGGCTTTACTTGGGCTCTGATAATGCCTCCATTGGAGGTTAAGGTGAAAATACATGGGATTGGAAATGCATAACGAATAAAAAGCTCATCTGTCCTACTCACATATCCAAAACACTCACTGTCGGTTTCATATTTGCTTTTTTATATGGTGTGGGTCTCTTCTCAGAATTTTTATTTTGCCATATTTTAAAAATATAAGTACACTGTTAAAATCTTTCACTATACGACTGTAGGAAATTGCATAGACAATAGGCAGAAATGTAAGGGGAAGATTAACTGTTAATAGGATGATTTGGTGTGAATAAGTGAATGAGCTAGTCTTACACTAATTTTTTTTCCCCTAGGTTTTTGTCATAAGATGCATGCATTCACTAGAGAGAGAAAGGGACAGGGAGAAGGAGAGTGATAAGTCATCCCTCTTCCCCTCCCTCCCCCCAGGGCACTGGCCATGCTACAGTCCCTTCTCCTCCTTTTTCCTCTTGAGATTTTGGGAATGCACATACCCGTGGTGCTTGTTAAGGTTTTCAAGCTGTTGGGTCTGCGATTCAGACTGTTGTCAGTCAGGAGGAATCCAGCACCTTTATCACCATGCCACACGGTGGCCCCAATAATAACCCATGAAAGGGAAAGATTTATACAAACATTTAATAATATAATAGGAAACTATCGAATGTAGAACTCGATATTCTGTGAGCATTTAAAAAATATTAAATTATGATGGAAATTTTCTAGTGGATATTTTAACATACATTTGGGGTAAATATATTTATCTAAGATTGAAAATAGTTGAAATAAAACTTGTAAAGAATAGCATAACTTTCCCCCAAGGAATTTTAATTAAATTTGGTATGCATAACAAGGTAATGCATTTCTCAGGTTTCTATGAACAAAGCCTACATACATTCTTTGCTCTTAATAACTAATGATTTAATCAGCCAGGATTACAAAGTCTAAGGTAATATTCATAATGAAAATAGTAATTTTGAGAAGCATTTTCTGTAGTGAAAAGAACTAGGCCATCAACATTGTTTTCCTATCTCTAATACTTTCTACAAGTAAAAAGTTGAAAAATTGTTTAAAATAGCCACCTTATTTTTCTCACCTACAAAATGAGAATAACAATAATACCTATTTCAGAGTATAATATGGCTGCATATATATATATATGTATATATATATATTTACATACATATATATATATATATATATATATATATTACATGTAAACTAATTAAACTAGTGTAGTGTCTGGTACAAAATAAGTGTGTAATAAATATTGAAGCACATACACATTCCAAACACTGCAAATTATAACCAATAGATGATATACATGAACCCAAGGAAACACAATTTCCCTTCTAATAAAGTTTTTGTCTGAGAGTCTCAATATGAGACAACATGAAGTCAAGAGCTGGTGTGGTCAAATAAGAGCAAGGACAGGCATGAAAACTTGTGTTTCTATAGAGTCATACCCATATCTAGGAATAAGAGCCCAGGTTTTTAGTTCATACCTGAGTCATTGTTACAGGATTTTTGTCAGAGGCTTATGCTTAAGCCCTAAGAATTATATTATTTCTAAAACACCTCACACTAACTCATCAGTCATTTAAAGGTTAACAATTATAATTTAGATATTCTTCTCTAAAATAGCTGCCATTTTGAATGACGTTGTCCTATTAAATTTATTTCAGTTATCACTAATTATCACCACAAACCAAAATGTTTAATATTATTGTCATTCCAATTTTAAATGTGTATACAAATTTTTTTTCTAGGTCACACACTAGTTGTTTGGATTTGAATATAGACTTGTTTAAGTTTAAAACCGGCGTTATGGGTATTACATTAATTATCACAGGAGATAAGAAAAAAGTTCTGAAATCTGACTCTGATGCTGAAAAAATTAACTTTTCTCTTTTTTGATTTAACAACCTGTAAACTGTGTGACAAGTAGAAACTGTTAACTAGCAATTCTCAACCTATTGTCTACATCTAGAATATGAATGCTATTTCTATCAACTTACCAGTGGCATTTTTCAAAGAAATACAAAAACAGTCATAAACTTTTGTCTAAGACATAAAAAAACCTGCATCACCAAGAAAATACTGAATGAAAAGAATAAAGTAGGAGAAATTTTACAACCTAACCTCAAAATATATTACAAATCTGTGATAAACAAAACAGCATGGTATGAACACAAAAACAAACACATAGAGCAATGGAACAGAATAGATAGCCCAGAAATGAACCCCCAAACATATAGCTAATTAATTTTTGACAAGAGGCACAAGAAAATTCAGTGGAGACTAGAAACTCTTTTCAGAAAATGCTTCTGGAAAAACTGGATATCCACCTGTAGAAAAATGAAACTTGACCTCTATTTCTCACCATTAATAAAATCAACTCAAAATGGAACAAAGACATATATGTAAAACCTCAAACTATACAACTACTTGTGGAAAACATAGAGGAAACATTTGAAGACATTGGAATAATTACTTAATTTCTTAACAAAGATGCCTATAGCACAAGCAATAATTCCAAAAATAGACAAGAGGGATTACAACAAACTGAATAGTTTCTGCACAGCAAAAGAAACAATACATAGAGTGAAGGGACAATTCACAGAATGGGAGAAAATATTTGCAAACTATACTTCAAATATGGGATTGCTAATCAGAATATATAGGGAACTCAAGCAGTTTCCCTACAGAAAAACTAATAATACAATGTAAAAATGGGACGGTTCTCAAAGGAAGACATACGAATGGTCAAAAAGCATATGAAATATGTTCAACCTCTCTTATCCTAAGAAGAATGTAAATCAAAATCACAATGAGGTATCACTTAACCCCAGTCAGAATGACGGTGATCGAAAAGCAAAGAACAAGGCTGTGGTGGTGAGACTGCATTGCTGGTGGGAATACGAATAGTACAGACACTGTGGAAGACCTAGTAATCCCAGTCTCTTGTATTTACCCAAAGACAGAAAAACATTTGACTGATAAATACTCGCACATCTATATTTATGTAGCATTATTCACAATAGCAAACATAGAATCAACATAAATGCCAACTAGATTTAAAAAAATGTTGCACATATACACTGTGGACTACTACTCAGCCACAAAGAATAGTGAGACTCTGATATAAAGTGGACAAATTAATTAATGCTAAACAAAATAAGCCAGACTGTGAATGGCAACACTATACGTCCCTGCTCAGTATATTAAACCTCTGTACTCTATGACAGAAATTGAAAGATTCAAAGACAAACTAGTGCAGAAGGGAAGTGTAGAGGGAAGGTGGGTGGTGGCGAGTGTGTGGGAAAGGGCTCAGGAAAAGTAGACCTCAACAGACATAGGGATGTAAAGCTTTTTGTTGTAAAGGATGTATATGGTGATATTCTTGATTTGATTATCACAAACTGCATGCATTATTTGAAAAACCATACCATATGCCTTAAAGATGTAAAACAATTACACATACAGAAGAAATTATAAAATAAAAAGAATCTGAAAATTAAAGCAGCTGCCAATGTCATCTCAGTTCTCTGAAATTTCATTTTTCACATTTGCCTCAGCAGCAGATCAATACTTTTAAGCCAATGATCTCTGCATTGTACCAAGTTTTCCTAATAGTTCTTTGTAGTAGCATAGGTCTACTGTAGACTATTTAAACCTGTCTAGATGTGACCTCTTGACATGTGGGACAATGTAAACTCTCTAATGTACATGTTATTGGAGTTCCCGGAAATAGTGGAAAAAAGAGTCGTCAGAAGCCATATCTGCAGAAATCATGTTAAGAAATTGTCAAAATTAACAAAGAGCATCAATCCTCAGATTCACAAAATTCTACAAGCACAGCAGATCAAATATAATGAAGAAAAGACCTAAATATATAGAGTGAGGTAGCTGAAAACCATAAACAGGAGAAAATATTAAAAGCATTCAGAGGAAAAAAAGACATGGTACCCTCAGTGAAAAGTACAGCAATGGAAAGAACAGATGACATTGACAGAAATGATGAAAATTAAAGACAATGGGATGACATTGTTCATGGTTGTAGGAAATTAACTGCCAACCTAAAATTGTATCGTCAGCAAAAGAATGAAATTCCACAAAAAAGGAGAAAACAACAAAAGGGTAAATGTAAGTGAATATAGACTGGACATGGACTGAAACAACAATGCCTGAGAATTTTAAATGTATGTCAGCCTATAAACTTTACAGATTTGGAAATTATGTTTAAAATGCATGACAATGATAACATAAAAACTGAGAAAACAAAGTAGAATTAAAGTATCCTAAAATTTCATCATTATTGGGAAAATGGTAGAATTATCACAATTATTTTTAGAATTAATACAATATACCAGAGATTCATTTTATACTCTTGGTAACCATTAAAATAACAATAAATCATTTAAAATAACTTTTGAAGAAGAAATAGTTCAATAAAAAAAAAGAAGACAAGAAAAGAAAAAGAAAGAAAAAACAGAAATTGCATGAATAGGTAGTTTAATGGAAAACAAATATGGCTAATAAATATAAACCCAAATGTATCATTATTTACTGTGAATAGAATGAATTAAGTATGGTAACTTAAAAGGTGAAAATGGCCAGAATGGATATAGATAGCATGAAAAAAGAAAAAGAAGAAGAAGAAAAAAGTAAACCAAAAATAAACCTGAGAAACAAAAAAGAAATCTGCCTCAATATGACAGAACTGTGAGCTGCAGAATTATACTAAGCAGAAGCAGTAACAGGAATGAGAAGGAGAGCTCCCACTGAGAGTGGGGGAAACAACAAGAAAGTGACATTACGGTATAGAAAGTAGAAAGGACCTAATTAAATTAAGAAATAAATGAATTCAAATGACATAGTAGTCTGTGGAAAGTCATATGGAATTTATTGAGGCAGGAATAACTCACTAGCTTTTAAGCTCATTTTTGTTTCCAGCAGTATTATTATTGAAGTTCATAATAACGCCAGAATTTATCAAGAAAAAGTTAAATTATGCTCAGTAAGAACTATTTTCAGAAATTAGGAAATGTGTGATAAAATTTTGAAACATTTTTATCGAAATAGTGAAAATAAAGAATACCACAAAAAGTGATACTTTTATATTAACTAGAAACTCAGGATACTTTTTCACTCTAATAGTCCCTTTATGTTGGAATAAAGCAAATGGACTTTGGAACAAGGACAACTAAGTGGGGACATGAGCAGCATTTAGTAACAACCAATAAAAGAGTGTAGGAGTGATTTTAAAATATAAACATATTTATTTAAGGTAGTGCCTTTTAAAATCTTAAAGACATGAAGCCAACAACATGTGGTTTAGTGGTTAAGGTTCTGGACTCCCACGTGGCTGATTAGCAGTTCGAGTCCTGGACCTGGCAACTTGAAATTCACACTTGGTGCATGTGCATATGTGCCCAAAGTCCTGAGAGGAGAATCGAGAAGGATTGTGGGTGTGGCTTTCCCCCCAGGGGGTGATTTCTCACTTTCTCTCTCTCCATCTCTCTCTGTCTCTCCAGCAAGTGCACTCACCTATAGCAAAAGCTCTAAAAAAAAAATTTTTTTTTTTTTTTTTGGACATATGAATTACCTGTGTTTTGTTAAAATACATTGTCTTGTTCAGTAAATCTCTGGTAGAGCCTGAGATTTCTACCAAGCTGTCAAGCAATGAACCACACTTGGAGTCCCCGGGGCCTAGAGAACATAACACAGAAAGTCCTGAGTGTGATAACCAAAGATCAATAATAACTCATCTATTTTCTGAATATTGTTCCATGACTCTGAACTATGTATAGTCAAAAATGACTTAATAGATCCCCAAAAGAAGAAAAATTCCAAGATAATATATAATAAAATTTTTTAAAATTTAGGAGATTTTAGGAAACTCATAAAAATATAACAAATATGTAACAAAATATTTTACTAAAGTAACTTTTTAAAGGGTCTATAAATCATCATGTATTTCTACAAATACTAAGGCGATTGCAGTCTGTTAACACATAACTTGTTACGTCTCAGAACTATCAAATCCAACTTGGGGAAACAAAAGATTCTTGACAAAAACACTTACGGTGCACTGATTATTTTTTATTATAATTTCTAAAATATACTTTTCACAAATTTCATATAAAATTAAAATCCAAGGTCATATAAAGCTGCCAATCAAAATACTGGCAAATGAGAAATGCACACAGTAAACATTTGAGAAAATAGCATAGCAGTTTTCTCCTTTTATTAAATTTTGACTGAACAAATGGTAAGTGCTTTGGTGTCAGGGAAGCTGCAAGAGTAAAAGGCAATGAGGTTGAAAGCAGTGTGCTATAAAGATTAAGTTAACCATATTCAGTGATCTTACCCACGTATTCTTCTCACTCTACAATACCTTATTCTCTGAGAAGTATCTAATTAGTGACCTTGATATGTGAGAATTTCTGGGGTTCTTTATGTTGCCTTATTTTTGTAACTTTCTATATCTACAAATAGTATAAAGAAATCAAGAACACGAAAACATAAAATAGTTTACTAAAATAAGTTACTAGTGAGAAAAGCAAAGTATACTTAGGTGTCTCCAAAAATATGATTCTTGTTTAAACTCTATTTAAATGGGGTTTAAAGAAATACTATTTAAAACTAGCAATCACCTTTCTATTAATTCCATGACTGGGGAAAAACTACGTAAAAACATTAGAGCAAGAAAAATGAGAATTTAAAAGAAAGATGTAAATTTGCCTCATGACAAATGGGGGAACTAATTAGCCAAAGGAAAATAGTAACAGAGTCTTCAAATAATTTTCTGAAATACTTTACTTAGAGGCAAAGGTGAAATAAGAATCAATTTAACACAAAGGGAGGAAAAGAAATTTTGGTTAAAATCCTGAAGGAGTTCTTACAAAATAAAAATTATATTATATAAAGAAGGAAACAAGAAAAGTTGTTCTAATTCAGAAATGAGAGGAACAGATGGAAAATACTTTTAATTCATAATTTTGAATATGGAATATTTATAATAAGATGTTTTAAAATGTATTTTACATTGCAATGAATTTTTATATACCTTAGTTAACTAAAGTAAAATCAAAATGTCACCATTATCACCCTCTACAATTACTTGAACATAGCTAACATATAACAGATCACTTTTCTGGAGCTTGAAAACCCCAACACATAAAGTATGGTCAAGTGCTCCAAATAATTACAATTTAGTGGGGCTGAGAATATATTATGTAATTTATTCATGAATGTAAGTATTTATTCAAATTGTGCCAATGCAGTGACACCGATGTGGCACAGAGGCCATGGAGGAGAGAAGAATCAATAAAACGGACATTTTTTGGCTTCAAGGAGCTTATACTTCAACAGGGGAAATCAATCACGTGCATTAACTAGGTACATTATACATGACATCCAGTGACGAATTACACCTCTGTTAGCTGCAAAGGTAAACATATCTATTGAGACAATGTAGGCCTGTAAAAATTTGTTAAAAGAATCTTGAGAGTATTCTGGAACAGAAGGAGATTATGTGCCATACTAAGTCAGCCTTAGAACTGTTACTTCTGGTTAGTGAGAACAAGGAATTCTTTCTAAAATAAGTGACATGAGAGCTGAGTATGAAAAAAGGTCAGTAAGATTTGAACAGAATTACAAGACAGTGAAGGGCTATTTGGCAAAGAGACAAGCAGGGGCATCGAGACAGAAAAGGAAGTTCATATGGAAATGGATACAAAGAAGGCCATGCTTGGCTTGAGTATAAAAATGCATACAAGGAGGGAACCAGCAGTTAGCGTAATGGCTATGTCGCTGGACTCCCACATAGTCAACCGCGGTTCGCGTCCCGGACCCGGTGGCTTAAAACTCACGCTGGGCGCGTGTGCGTGCGTGCCCAAGGTCCCAAGAGGAGAATGGAGGAGAAGGGATTGCGGCGTGACCATCCCCCCTGGGGGGTGATTTCTCGCTTTCTGTCTCTATGTCTTTTTTTTTTTTTTTTTTTTTTTAGCATTTATAAAAACTGGCAGATTTATTCGGCAGGGGCCCATTTTCAAGAAGCTGAAGGTGAAGGTTGAAGGAGAGGTTTCCTCCCCTTTTCCTTTTCCCCTCATCTTATTTTCTCCAGAGGGTAAATATGGCCTGGACCCCAAAACCTATTCAAATAAAAAAACAAAAAAACTGAGGTTCAAAAAAGTTACAGCATCTTAATTCCTCATAGAAAAGGGGAAGGAGCCAGTGGGAAGGGGAGTCCCTGGGTTGAGGGGAATTATCCCCGGCCTGATGGGACATCCCCCCCTTAAATAGCCACCCCAAATAGGGCAAGCCTGGGGTTATAGCATTTAAAAACTCCCACACCCCATATTATCAAAACCAAAGAGAAAAAAAAATTTCCCTTTCCCCCCAAAAACCAAATATATATATATTTTTTTTCTTAAAAAAAAAAAAAAATTTGAAGGCATTAAGCGTTAAAGTGAATCTAGAACAAGGGAATGTGAAATTCCCTCCTTCCTTCCCCTAACTGTGGGGCTAACTGTTACATCCCCAGCAGAGGAACCAGCCCCAAGGGGATGGCAGAGGAGAAGGACCAAAGGGAGCAAAGGGTGGGGGCCTCCCCAGCCAATCAGCAGCCCTATAGCAAAAATCTCTCCAAAAAAAAAAAAAAATGCATACAAGGAGACGTTTTTAATGTAGGTGATTTGTAAGTGTATACATTAAAAATACATACTTAAACACACCACACATACCCACACACTTACAAATGTTTATGAGTCAGAAACTGACGGAGATATCAGTAAGTGCTGAAGTAGCTCGCAGATCAAAGTTGGAAAGAAGAGTCAGTCTGGGAATTCAGGTCTCATGATCTAGTGGGGTTTTCCCCACATGAGATGGGAATTAGAGCCAGGATTAGTGTATATACGCTCAGTAAAATGATAGCAGCTGCCCGGCCTGGCCTGTGAATGTTCCTGCCAAGAACATTCCCTACGACTAGAGAGCTCAGAGAGCTCATTATCAGATTTGGTCTGATTTGGAGGTTCTGGGGTCCTAAATATTATATAAGAAAGAAGAAACACTGAGGTAAAAAAATAAAATCTCACTCAAGAAGAATTTCCAAAGTAAAATTTCAAAGTACAAAATGAAGTAGAACACCAGAAGAGACAATCAACATATTCAAATAAAGAGGGGGAAACAGATAACGGAACACATTAAATATGACAAAATAATTACGTTTAAGAAAGTCAAAGAGATCTAAATAAGAATATCATTAAAAAAAGCAAAATAGGATATTTTAATGAAAGAAATGGTAGCAGTTAAGAATTTAAAAAATATATGAAAAAGAAGAATGTAGAAATCATATAAATAATAAAAGAAGGAAAAGTTCAGTAGATTCTGTCAGAAGAGAATTACTCAATTGAAAGATAGATGAGAAAATTGTTTGTAACAAATCTTCGGGATATAGCATTAAAAATGTGAAAAAAGAGGGGGTGCCAGCTGATAGCCCAGCAGCAATTCATGCTCTGAGAGAGATGCTCCATCTACCTGGAGAGGTCCCAGATTTGTATTATGAGTCCTTCCTGTACACACCTGATGCATGCACTTGTCCCCAAGGTCTGGACTGGCTAAATCCTGGGGTAGATTGCAGCCTGGGAACCCTGTTCGACATGCCTATTTCTCTCTCTTTCTGTCTCTCTCTGCCATGGAAGAAATAACTAAATGAACTTTAAAAATGTGAAAAAAGAGCCAGCATTATGTCTAGTAAAGGATAAAATTATGAAAGAAAAAATGCCGGAAAAACAAGTGAAGAGATAACGACTAGGAATATTCTCTAATTTAGGAAAACCTGAATTAACTCTATGGTGCAGTTGTAATGCACTACTTAGAAGGACCTAGGTCTCACACTAGGACTACTGTTGGAATCCTCTGCTCCAGTCAATCTGAAACTGCTGAGCACATATGAGAATATCTGACTACTGGAGGACTACAGGAAGGGGATCATGATGTGACCTGATGCAGTGGGGGGTGCTCCTCTTTCTTTCTGTCATGTGAGCATACATGTGCTCTATCATGAAAAAGATTTTAAAAGTAAAAACACTTGAGCTTCTGGTTTATCTGAAAATATATTTTTTAAATACCTTGTATGAAAGTATAAAACATTATGAATAAAGAGGAACACTTACATACGTCAAGAAAAAGAATACTGTGATAGATTAGCAGCACAATTTTTACTAATGACAAGATAAGACAGATGAATATGGAACATCAGCTCTAAACTATCCATTCCAACTTTTCAGTGTGTGAGCACAAAATATAAGCTTATAGATTTATAGACTAGGAGTGTTTGCCACTCACTGGCTGTCACTGAGAGAAACTCTAGGAAACTGCTGATATTTCAATAAGAAAAACAGTCATCATATTCATTCAATAGCAAATGCTTTATAAGACTAACCTATATGCTATATATAGTTTACCTACTGAGAATGGAATGGTTAAAAGAAAACATAAAGTTTCTGTAATCCTGCACTTTTATTCAAGATGGGAGATAGTGTAGGTAAAAAAATAAGCTCATTCTCTGCCCTCAGATAATGATAGGGACAATGAAGAAAGAAAGAAACATGAAGTTGGGTGAGAGAATATATAGTGACAGGGAACTATTTTTTAAATGGCCAATGAAAGATTATCCAAAGCAATGACATTTTTCAAGATCTGATTAAAATAGGGCGGGAGCAATGTGAACATCTGAGACAAGAGAATTTCAAAAGAAGTAAGTGCCCTAGTCTGCAGGAAGCAGCTTACTGTGTCTGAAGAAAAATTATGAAATCACTAGTATGGAGTGTGGTGAACAAGAGAAGAACATAAAGTGATATTATAATGTAGTGGACACTGTGCATCATAAGACGTTGTGAGCTATTGCAAGAATTTCGAGCTGTGTTTTATGCATGCAAAACTGTTTGCACGACACGATCATTACACTTAAAGAATAGTACTCTTGTTGCTATGCTATGAATAGACTAAGAGGGCAAAAGAAACAGTAAGCCATTTGAGTAATTTATTACAATAGCCTAGGTGATGGTAGTTTGACCATGAGGCTAAGTGAAATAGGGAGAGAGAAGTATAAGGATTGGGACATACTTTAAAGGCAAAGACAAGTGTAATCGCAAATTCGGAAAGGAGTCGAATCCAAGAAACATCAGAGAGTAATAAAATAAAAATAATGTTCATAAAGTAATAAAGGGATAAAATAATGGACTGCCAGTATGGATTGAGTAAGTCCTTGACTTCAAGTCAAAGATTGTGGACTTTTTCTTGGTAGACATTGGGAATTTCGTTTGTACTATCTCTATGTCTATCTACATAAATGCCAAGTTCAGTACAGCAGACCTGCACAGGTTCAGAGAAGCCACCATGTTACTAGACTGAAACGGTACTAGAGGAAACTTGAGGTGGTAGGAGGAAGCTCAATCTTATGTGTAAGATATGAAATGCAAAAGCTAGGACCACAGGCCAGAGGGGTAGGCCAGGCAGGTAATGGAAGGGCAGTGAATTAGCATAGGTATTCTGAAGATGAGTTTGAGGCATGAATAAGAAATCTAGAAGGGAACACTGTTTCAAGATCCAGTTAAATCAGAGAAGAATGATAGCAGGTAGTAGGCAAAGCAGCAGTCACAGGGCTATAGTTCAGGGTCAAAAACGCTAGCATTTGGTAAAGATACTGGAAAGAAAGTTGCTTGTTCTAGAGAGCTTTGTATCATCAAGTCTCGCAACTGGGAATTATATTTTAAAGAAACAAAATAGTGATGGTTAATAATATTGAATATTATTTCTCCCATTCTTATGAAAACTGTAGAGGAGGTAGCAAGTAAGCCTGTTACATAGTAGAGTAACAAACTCATCATACCCTCAGCTTACTTCTAATTTTCTACTCAACCATCATCCTTAATGAGGCTAAGAATTTTTTTCGTTTTGTTTTGTTTTGTTTTGTGTACAAGGGTCTTCTTGCTCTAGTACTAACAACAAATCTTCATTCCAGGTGGTAGAAAGAAGACAAAGTCCACACCCACACCCTAGCTATCTCTTTAAAAAGCCTTTCACAGAATTTAAACCCACTTAAATGGGAGCCTGGGGAATGTATTTTATTTAAGCACATTGCCATAACTGAGTTTTATTCCTAAATCAGATGGGAAGAATAGAATAGATGTTAAATAGGCTACTTCAATCCTTTGTGAAAGCAGATTACTAAAATGGGCACTCAGGCAAGCTTAGATCTTAGAGAAGACAAGAGTTGGGAAGTAGTGAAGACAAAAAGGAAAGAAGAAAAGGGAAAAGAAGAGGCCAAACTCAAAGCGATAATGAAATATTTCTTTATGTGAAATAAACACATAAAAGAATTAGAATATATGTAGCATTCAAAGTATTCAATATCCTTTACAATGATTTTTTTTTCTTTTCTTTTCTTTTTTTTTTTTAGAGAGAGAGATTTTTGTAATAGGGCATATGCCCTCAACAAACTGAAAGCGAGAAATCACACCCCTCCCCAGGGGAGCTGATCACGCCGCAATCCCATCTCCATTTTCCTCTTGGTATTTTGTGTGAACACTCACATACACCCAGTGTGAGTTTCAAGCCACCAGGTCAGAGGCTCAAACCACAGTCGGCCGTGTGGGAGTCTAGAGACATAACCATTATGCCATCTGCTGGTTCTAGACCTTTACAATGTTTAAAGGAGAATATTTATTGTAAGTTCTGATTTATGTATAACCATTGTACTTATTTGTAGGATACAGAATGGTCTTCCAAAATGTGTATACCATGTGTAATGATCAAATCCAGGATATAAATATATTCACCATCTCTAACATTTATATTATGTTGTGCACATTTGGAATTTATTCTACTGGATAATTTTTGAAATATTTATTAGATTGTCCCTGACATTCCTTATGGCGGTACACATTTCTATTATCTAGTCTACCTGTTTACATGCATTCCTGTGTCTTTTAGCAATTTCTCCTCATTCTTCTCATCTCCTCCTCCTGTCCAGCTTTTAGTATCTCCCATTACACTCTAGTTCTATCCCATCACATGTTTTGGCATCCCCTAATAAGTGAGGACGTGCGGTATTTGTTAAGTGAGGACATGCAGTATTTGACTTTCATACCTGACTTATCTCACTATCATTATATGTTTCAGGTTCACATATCTTGTCTCATATGACAGGAATTCATTGTTTCTTATGACTGTACAATATTCCACTGTGTATATATGCCACATTTTCTTATCTCCTTCACAGTTTTTAAATCTTCTTGCTCTAATATTGCCAGACCTATCTAAGGTAGAGGATATTTTCCAGATTTCCCTGGGAGCACATATACAGTTCATTGTTCTTCTTAGTTCTTGAATTCATCCCTTCTTTTCTTTCATTCTCCTTGCCCATTTCAAAAGTAAGCTTTGAAGGATATGCCCTTTTGGACCACTAAACAACTTACCCTATCTTACTTTGAGGATGTACAAAATTGGGAGCCCAGAAGTTTTTCCTTGCAAATTTATAAAATCTCATTTTATTCAGCTCATATTGGTGCACAGATGCCTTCTGGCAAAAAAACAAACAAACAAACAAACAAAAAAACAAATAAGCAAACAAAAATCTCAGTGACTGGGCAGGCTCTTTGGCCTGGTGATTAAGGCAATTGGATCCCATGTGGCTAACATCTTGATTCAAGTCCCAGACCCAGCAGCTTGAGAAACATGCTGGGTGCATGTGCATGTGTGCCCCAAATCCCAACGGGATGGAAAAAATTGAGGAAAGGGGGTTACAGCATGACTATCCCTCATTAGGGATGCTCCCTCCTCTCCTTATCTCTTCTTCTTTCTCTCTGGCAAGCACACATTTCCACTAGCAAAAAATAATAAATATTAGTGACTTCTAACACAAATATTTTTTATTCATGTATCTGTAGCTGTGTGTGGGAGGAGATACAAAATGGGTTGATGGATATAGGCTACACTTGAATTTAAGCTGTATGTTTTGATCCAGGTTTGTTCATCATCTTTGGACTGTTGACCATCAAAATAGTATTATTCTCCTGGCGAAATGTAAGTGTTCCAAAAGGAAAATCCATTCATAAAGTCTCTGATCCTTTAGTTATTTAAGACTTTGATCACATCACATTTTTCAACATCTCATGGGTAAAGCGGGTCATGTGACCAAGTTCAAAGCCAATTTGACAGAGAAGTGTAGTCCTCCTCTGGAGATAGGGGGAGCAAAGAAGAAGAGAATATTTTGATTATAAAATAACCTACCATAGATAGAATAAGAGGTCAAATTCTAAAATTTTCAGAGGGTGACTCTGTAGGTCAAAACAGGTAGTGTAGGTGGTATAGCGAGTGTACATATACAAAAGAGAGGTTGGTGGGAATTAATGTTTAGACGATGCCTCTTGAAAATGGTAGTAGGTGGCAAAGCATATCACATTCATTTTCATGGTCTTATAACTATAGCTTCTTTCAGGGAAGACTTTAAGAGAATTTGTATATACAAGGAATGGTGATTTTTTATAATATGCCTATGTGCATATATCTGTGGGAACTGTATTTAGAATGTTTCAAAGCTGAAAAACCAGCCATTCAGAGTTACCAGCAGTTTCTAAATTCAGATAAGTCTTTTATATTCATGGAGAGTAATATTCATGCTTTTTAAATTAATTAATCAATCAAAAGTCTATTTATTTATTTATTTTCATGAGCAAGAGAAAAGAGAAAAGAGCTTCCCTTTCAGGGTCTTGATGCTGACATCCACCCACAGCTTCAGTCTGCCTCAGGTCATGGGCACGTGTATGCTGGGTGTACTCAGGAAGATCTCCAAATATGGAACCTTCCCAGGTGAGTCAGCCTCACAGAACAGCACGGTTTACTGCAGCACCATGGTCTACCCCCTTGATGGTCCTTCAAAACTTGTAGCAATAAGACAAGTACAGAATTCCAGAGATAGAAAGAATACTAGGGGTTGCCATATATAAATTATAGGGATTGGATTAAGGTTAAGAATTCAGAGGTCAAATTTGGGCAAGTGCCCTATAAATGGTGACCTCCTTCCTTCCTTTCTTCCCTTTTTTCCTACCTCTCTTCCTCTAACCTCCTTTGTCTCCCTTCTTTGCTTTTCTGTATTTTTTCCTTTTCTTTTTTCTTCTCTCTTTTACCTTATATATTGTAACATTAAAAAAAATTAATTTAATTTTATTTATCAGTATTTTCTTTTTAATTTTGCCATCAAGTATGCATGCTCACCAGAGAGAGATGGGGCTTGGTGGGGGGAAGGAGAGAGAGAGAGAGAGAGAGAGAGAGAGAGAGCAAGTGAGAACCCAAGACACCAGATCCAAGAATTGAACTGCAGTTGGCCATGTGGGAGTCCAGTGCCTTAACCACCACACTACCTGCTGGCTCCTATTATGAACCATATTTAACACACACACAAATAGAAGACTTCACAATAGTAATCTTTTTACTATCTATATGTATCCCATAACATCATGTTGTGTATCTTAAATATAAACAATTTATTTTAAAAATTAAAAATAATATTTTATAATGGTGGCATACAGAATTACTAATACACTTTTAGTGTATTTTGTTTATTTATTTTTCATTTAATATGTTTATTTGACAAGATTACATTTATTTTGGTGCACAATGTGATGTTTTGAAATACACACACACACACACACACACACACACACATATATAATTGCTAAATAGCCAAATTAAGTAATTAACCTATGTATTACCTCACATACTTATTTAGTTGTGTGAGAGAACAATTAAAACTACTAAAACTGATAGAAGAAATAATAATTTCTGCTTAATTCACAAGGTTACTGTGAGATTAAATAAAATGCTTATTTCTTTGCAAATGTAAATTGCTCTTTTTTTGCGTGAAAAAAATAACCTTGTACTATGCTCTTTATTTCTCTTTCATTGATGTTTCTTAGAATGCATAATACTTTCTAGTAACCCACTTAGAATGTAATAATGTAATTATTATGTGATATGATAAGTATGGGAGGTTAAATCTATATCCGGATGGGGATACAGATTTCAAAGAAGAGGTGACATTGTTACACCTTGAAGGGTAAATGAAAATTCAGTAGCAACAGCCAGGAAAAACTTTCATCTGGGGAAAGAACACAGCAAACCCATGGAAGTATGTCACTCCTAACCTTATTTGGGAAAGAAGGGGATGAGGGATGCTGGCATGTACAAAATGTGTGAAGTGGCAAGAGAAAGGCTGAAACGTAGTCTTAGCCAGGGTTCTCTAGAGAAACAGAACCCATGGCATAATGTGTGTGTGTGTGTGTGTGTGTGTGTGTGTGTATGTGTGTGTGTGTGTATTTATTATGAGAATTGGCACATGGATATGGAGGCCAAGAAGTCCTATAAGTCAGGTGCCCAGGATCCCTGGTGATGTGATTTGGTTGAGTCAGAGACCTGATTATGGGGTGGAATTCAGGGGAGTGGGTCTAGTGGCAATTCTTGGTGCAAATCAGAAAACTGATAACCAGGGGCACCAAGGTTTGAGGTCAGGAGAAGGAGGCCCCAGTTAAAGCTGAGAGAGTGATAATATACTTTCTCCACCTTCTTGTTCCATTCAGATCCTCAATGGTTTGGAGGATCCCCCTACACATTGATGAGGACAAACCTTTACTCAGTTTGTTGATTCAAATGTTAATATCTCCTGGAAAAGTCTTAAACACCCAGAGAACATATTTTCCCAGCTCTCTCTCAGCATTCCTTTGCCTAGTCAGCTTGACAAATAAAATTATCAATTACATAAGAATTGTATAAAAATGTCCAGGAGTCCTTTGTGTTTTTGTTTTCCCATGCTAAAGACGCTGGATTTATATAAAACAAAATACTGTAGAGCAGTGGTTTTAAAACCAGGCTCCATGTTAGAATTCCCTGAGGAACTTTAAAAAAATAAAATGCCCAGCAGTTGGAGGTGTGGTTAGGGTGACTGGATCCCACAGGGCTGGCTATGTGCTTCGAGCCTTGGACTCAGTGGCTTGAAGCCTTGAAAAGCATGCTGGGCACGTGTGTGCATGACCAAAAATCAGCAAGGAGAAATGTAGGAGCAAAGGTTGTGATGTGACCGACCACCCTGGGGGGTGCTTTCTCACTTTGCCTCTCTATCTGTCTCCCTCTGGTGAGTGTACACATCCTCTGGTGAGTGTGCACATTGTCTGGCAAATTAAAAAAATATGAATATTAATTAAATCACAATCTTTGGAGGGGAGGACCAGGCATACACACACACACACACACACACACACACACACATCTGCCTGTCTATCTATCTATCTATCTATCTATCTATCTATCTATCTATCTATCATCTATCTATCATCTATATCTATCTATCATCTATCTATCATCTATATCTATCATCTATCTATCTATCTATCATCTATCATCTATATCTATCTATCATCTATCTATCATTTATCTATCATCTATATCTATCATCTCTCTCTCTATTATCTATATCTATCATCTATCTATCATCTATATCTATCTATTATCTATCTATCTATCATCTATCTATCATCTATATCTATCTATCATCTATCTATCATCTCTATCTATCTATCATCTATCTATCTATCTATCTATCTATCTATCTATCTATCTATCATCTATATCTATCTATCATCTATCTATCTATCTATCTATCATCTATCTATCATCTCTATCTATCTATCATCTATCTATCATCTATATCTATCTATCATCTATCTATCTATCTATCTATCTATCATCTATCTATCATCTATATCTATCTATCATCTATCTATCTATCTATCTATCATCTATATCTATCATCTATCTATCTATCTATCTATCTATCATCTATCTATCATCTATATCTATCTATCATCTATCTATCATCTATATCTATCTATCTATCTATCTATCTATCTATCTATCATCTATCTATCATCTATATCTATCTATCATCTATCTATCTATCTATCTATCATCTATATCTATCATCTATCTATCTATCTATCTATCATCTATCTATCATCTATATCTATCATCTATCTATCATCTATATCTATTTATCTATCTATCTATCTATCTATCTATCTATCTATCATCTATATGATCCCTAGGTGATGCAGCTGATGATCAGACTCTACAATAGAATAAGCAAAAAGACAGATTGTATCTTCAGTCAAGATTTCTCCTGGAGCAACGGTTACTAGCTGCCTCCTGCATATGTTTTACTGGCTATCACATGGATACTTATCTCACATTTAGAAACATTATCCATTTCTTTCCATGTCCCACATTTATTCTCTGTAGAAAAATTTTATTTCAGCAAATGTCACCAAAATGCGTCCAATCCAGAAATCTCTTAGCTGCTCTTTGAGTCCTTCCTACCACCATCACCAAATGCTTTTTGTCTCTCTCCTAATGACTTACCGAGGCTGCCTAACTTTTTCCCTGTTTGTTCCTACACCTCCGTTTCTTCTCATCAGGTAACTGGATCCAAGCTGAAATTTCATCCCAGTTTAATCATTTTTATACATAATGGTCCCAGCGATATTTCTGAAATATAGGTCTGCAAGTCATTCCAATATTGAACACTCTTTGATAGTTCCTGATTTTTCTTATTTATTTATTTATTTTTGCTTCTTGTGTCTTTTGCTTTGTTGCATGTTCCAATGGGGTATCCGCATGGATTGTTTCTCCTGTATGGAACTCTGTTCCTGATCCTCTTTACATGGACAATTCAGTTCCTTTTATAGCTCTTCTTTTGGAATTTATGTCTCAATCTCAGAGATGAGAAAAAAAAAAAAGAAAACAAACCTGTAGTACTGTTATCGAGGCACTTACATTTAACTATTCATTTAATTTAATATTTTACTCATAGGATATGAAGTGTTGGCATACAATAAAAATGTCTTTTTTGCTCATTGTGTATATTCCCAAATTATAATGTAGTTATTGGCACAGAGTAGGCAAGAGTATTTGCTAAATGAATAAATAGGTACGCTATGTTTAGGGATTAAATGACACAGTGACATATGATTCTCAGGCTGTGTCCCCTAGAAGTTTCCAGTCTAGTGAGAAACAGACAAGTAACTGAAAAAACACAAATCATGCGAAAAGCATTATTTTAGGCAAAAGCTATGGAATACCACTGGAGCCTGTGCAGGTGGCATCTAACTCAACCTTGACAGGAGTTAAGGAAGGTTAGTTTAGGAACATATGGGTGCGATTTCGATATCTAAGCTTATTCCTGAAGCATTAAAAATTTGGCTAGAGAAAAGAGAAACAGCCAAAGTGTGGGACACAAAGACTGAGGAGTGATGCAAAGGCCAACAAGAAAGAGAAAGCACCACTTGGTGGAGAAACTCCAAGTAGTAAAGCATGGCTGAGGATTTGGAAGGACACAGGAGAGAGAGAAAGAGAGAAAGAGAGAGAGAGAGAGAGAGAGAGAGAGAGAGAAAGAGAGAGAGAGAGAGAGAGGGCTAGAAGGATCATAAGTGATAAAAAGGTTATGTATTTGGAACTAAACTTTGAGGTCAAGAAATGCTGGTGAATATTTTAAGCAGAGGCATGTCATGATCTGACTTGGTCTGTAGAGTGATTATCAGCTCTATGACTGAGAAAGACACAGCTAGGCAGGAGACTTTGTGGTTCAGGATAAAGTTGAAGTTCATGTCAGTGGACATGAAGATGAGAAACAAGGAAGGGAGATGAATGAGGAAGACCCAATAGGATTTGATGATGGAAAGGAAGAAGGGGGCATAAAAGAGAAGAATGAGACTTTTGTTTCTAGAATGAGTAATGAAATGGAGGGCAGCACCATTCTCTAAGATAGGACCAGTTGGCAAGGATCAGATGGTGAATGGGGAGAAGATAAGTTCACTGTGGGCCGTTTGCAGGTAATAATGTTGATATGCATTTAGGACCTTGTTATGGGTCCTAAATTTTATCCCCACAAGAAAGACTTGTTGAAGTCCTAATCCCCCTGCTTCTCCCCCGAGTACATCAGAATGCTATTTTATTTGGAAATAGGATCATTGCAGACTTAATTAAATTAGGGTTATTCTGGAGTAGTATATGGCTGCTGTCCTTATAAAAAGATGGTCACGGGAAGATAAGAGACACAGAGATGTGGTGATGTATCTATTAACCAAGGAATGCCAAAGATGACTAAAACTACTGAAAGCTAGGAAAAAAGCAAGGAGGGATTCTGTCCTACAGTATTAGAAGACTAGGGGAGAGTGTGGCCATGACAACATCTCAATTTCAGACTTCAAGCCTGCAGAATCATGAGACAGTAAATTTATATTATTTTAAGGCTCACAGTTTGTGAAACTTTATTATAGCAGCCCTATGAAGCGAATAGAGATTTATAATACTACCTAATACTTTTGAGCATCTACTATGTGTCAGTCACTGTTCTAAGTGATGTATGTGTATTAACCAAATTGATCTTCATGACAACTTTATGATATAGAAACTACTATGATAAAAAAATATAGGGACCAGCAGTTACCGTAATGGCTATGTCGCTGGACTCCCACGTAGTCGACCGTGGTTCGAGTCCCGGACCCGGTGGCTTAAACTCACGCCGGGCGCGTGTGCGTGCATGCCCAAGATCCCGAGAGGAGAATAGAGGAGAAGGGATTGCGGCATGGCCATCCCCCCTGGGGGGTGATTTCCTGCTTTCTATCTCTCTGTCTCTCTCTGTCTGTCTGGTGAGCGCACGCGCCCTATAGCAAAAACCTCTCCAAAAAAAGAAAAAGAAAAAAAAAAAATATATATAAACTATTATTAAAAAAAAAAAAACAGGAAGTGGAACCAGCAGGTGGTGTAATGGTTACATCACTGGGTTCCCTCAGGTTCAAGTCCCAGACCTGGAGGCTTAAACTCACTCTGGGTGCATGTGTGTGTGTGCCCAAATTCCTGAAAGGAGAATGAAGGAGAAAGGATTGTGTCATGGCCATCCCCCTGGCTGGGTGGTGATTTCTCACTTTCTGTCTCTCTCTGTCTCTCTGGCAAGTGCATGTGCCCAACAGCAAAAAAATATCTCTTAAGGAAAATAAAAAAAGGAAAAAAAGAAAACAAAACAGGTTGAAGTGTGAAAAGTGTGAAAAACAAAAATGAAAGGAATTGGGTTTATTTTGTTTGTCTTGGATAATAGCTTCTTTCGAGATAGCTGACATTCCCCAGGAGCTGCTATGGAATGTATGAGATCAGCAGGTTTCTATTAATGTAAAAATTAAAACAAACAAACACTATAGTGGATGGTATTAAATCTACCAAGTATATCATGTAAACATTTATGTCCATGAGGATCTCTGTCCTACCATGTACTGATGACAGAGACAGACATGGAAGAAAAGGAGTGTGTTTCCCTCTTGGGTGCCACAAATGTATTTTTGGTCTCTCTTTATAATAAAAAATGCAAGGGCAGCAGATGCATTTAGATGAAATGCAAAACAAGCATTTTTGATACATTACAAAAGTTGTCAGTTTATAACACATGGTTGATTTTCCTGAAAGATAGATCCAGACAGTCCAAGACAAAGTCTTTCCCTACTCCTCTGCCTAAAACTACCCAGGACCAACTGATCACTGGGTAATCCCCACGCCCTCTGGGTGGATGCCTTTGGACCTGATTTCCTTCCTGCCTATCTGCCAGGGAAACACATTTCTTCAGAAATAAATTCCCTGAATGTATTAGGAGTTGAGTGTGTAAACTTATGAGGTGGATTTTCACTTGTGGCTTGTACAGTTTCAGAAGCTGAGGAAACAACAGAGGTAATTTAGGCCGCCCAGATAGGTATGTTCTAAGAGATAACTTATGTGATACTGAGATAGGTGATAGAGTGGAGATGATATAAATGAAGAGACTTTAGAAAGTAGAAAACATTAATAAACATATTCCTACTTAGAAGAGACTTTAGAAAGTAGAAAACATTAATAAACATATTCCTACTTAGAATGGTTAATAATCATTCTGTTATTCAGCACACTGAGAATTAATTATCTTATGTAAGTTTCATATTTCAGATTAAACATGATCCAAGATAGCACTTTAAGAACTGATTTCTTCTAGACTAAAGCTCTGCTTTTCTAAGTTTTATTTAATGGGCAATACCTATTTGTACTTGGCTGAGGAGGATGTATACAGTGTTCTTGCACCTTTTATCCTGGAATATGGCAGTGTTTAACACATGAGCATTAATTAAGCTTTGTTTATGGAATAAAGTACAGCAGAGATGAGAGAGCCACCTGAAGCCGTAAGGCAGCAGCAGACTAAGGTTAGGACACAGAAGCCCTGATCTTTAATTATGCACTCAGATCTCTTGAACATTTCCTCTTTTACTAAACATTTTTAAATCTTGTATTCATACCTAAATAATAACCTAATTAAAGAACTCAGGGCTCAATTTTGAGCTTATAAATTCTTCTGAGCTGAGTTCCAAGTAGAGCCAGGAAACTATCACACTTACTAATACAGCAAGTGTAAGCTGTGCTATTGTGCTCATGAATATATGGTTGACAATAAAGATAACCACAAGCGTGTATCCTTTTAACTGCAATTCCTTCATATAATTCTGTAATACCAGATATTGGTATATTCATATTCCAGGAACACATATGTTTAAGTGTCATTCTGTTTTTTAGCAATGATTTTTAATGTCCAAATGCCCAAATATTTCTTTGGAGTATGTGTTCAGAATCTTGAAGAGTGAATTTCTAGGTAACTGTGAATATGGAAGAGGGGCAACACTTGGGAGTTGATGTCTGAGAAACGTATCTTTAGGAAAATGGCATCACTATCTCTGACTGCTAACATATTATTATTGCTTGTTATGCAAATGTTCTGGGCAGGAGGACTTTTTGCTTATATTCACAGCAGAGTCTGTAGCAGAACATAATAGGAGTCCTGGTTCATAACTGGCCAAGGAATTTTATTTATTTAGTTAGTTAGTTTAATTTATTTATTTATGTACAATGGGTATGTTTTCTTGTCCTGCATAGACATGCTCTGTTGATAGCCAGTGTTCTGCATAGTTTCAAAAATAAGTCCATAAAATACCAACCATTCAAAATTAACATGGTCATCTCTAGTTTTTAATGTTTCTTCTTTTTATTTTGTTTCTAATTGAATTCATAATAATTATATATATTTGTAGGGTATAGTGTGATGTTTCACTACATGCACACATGATCGAATTAGGGTGTTTTACATATTCATCACATCATACATTTGTCATTTCTCTGTGGAGAGAACATTCAAAATGCTCTCTTCTAGCTATTTTGAAGGAATACAACACTATTAAACATACAGTAAAATAGAACACTAGAACTTATTCCTCCTAACTCACTATAACTTTATAGTTTTTTTTTTTTTTTTTCGCTATAGGGCGCGTGCGCTCGCCAGACAGAGAGAGAGAGAGAGACATAGAGACAGAAAGCGAGAAATCACCCCCTGGGGGGATGGTCACGCCGCAATCCCTTCTCCTCCATTCTCCTCTTGGGATCTTGGGCACGCACGTACACGTGCCCGGCGTGAGTTGTAAGCCACCGGGTCCGAGATGCGAACCGCGGTCGACTACGTGGGAGTCCAGCGACATAGCCATTACGCTAACTGCTGGTTCCCTATAACTTTATAGTTTTGACCAATCATTCTCTCATCTCCCTCCGCACCCTGTCCAGTCTCTGTACCACTCTTCTACTCTACTTCTGTGAGATTAACTTCTTTAGGTTCCACTTATGAGTGAGATCACGTGATATTTGTCTTTCTGTGCCTGCCTAATTTCACTTTAATGTCCTCCAAGTTCATTCATGTTGCCTCAAATGGCAGAATTTTATTATTTTTTGTGGCTGATACTATTCCCTTATGTATATACAATAAGTTTTCAAAAAGTTCATAAAAATGTATATCATGTGGACAAGCAGATGGCATAATGGTTACATAATTAGATTCACACATGACCAACCATGGTTTGAGTCTTTGACCCAGAGGCATGAAATTCATGCTGGGTGCATGTGCATGTGTGCCCAAAGTCCCAGGAGGAGAATAGAGCAAAAGGGATTGTGGTATGGCCATCGCCCAATTGGAGGGTGATTTCTCATTTTCCCTCTCTCTGTCTCTCTAGTGAGCATGTGCACCCTATAGCAAAAATCTCTCTTGAAAAAAAAAAAAGAAAGAAAATGTGTATCATAAAAACCTGTGCATAGATTTCAATTTATGTTTTGTTTTTCACCAAAATAAAACTGTAATTCAATCATATTTTTCCACAAACTTTTTGAAGTTTTTTTCCCATTTTAATATTTTTCCATTTTTAAAATTTACATTTAATCACTGTACATCTTTACAGAATACAAAATGATTTTTTTCTAGCATGAATATAGTACATATTAGTCAAGTCAGATATTACCATATATATTGGAATCAACAGATAACTTTTGATTTTGTGTGTAACATGTTTCTTTCCCTGATCCCTTCCCTTTCACCCTCTAATTTACCCCCTCTTACACTATCTTTAGTATCTACAGTTGATTTCCATGCTATTATTCCTTCCAGTCTTTCAGTTTCTGCCATAGAGTGCAACATTCAGTGTTTATTAAGGGAGGACATACAATGCTTCTCTTTTGTAGTCTGGTTTGCTTTGCTTAGCATAAAATCTTCCATAGTCATCCAATTTGTATCAAATGTCACAGTCTCGGTTTTTTTTTTTTTTTTTTTGGCTGAGTAGTTTTCCATAGTGTAAATGTATCACACTTTTTCCAATCCATTCATCTCTTCTTAGACATTTGGGTTGATTCCGTGTCTTAGGAATTGTGATAATGCTGTAATAAACATGGATGTGCAAGTGAATAGTCAAAATTTTGGGTCATTTAAAATTTTATATTATTAGTCACTTAAGAATAAAACAATAAAATAAAACAACAGCATGAACAATGGATCGATATTACTGCTGGCTATTTGCCAAGGATAGGGCAGGATGAGACCCAACTGATTGTAAAAGAATAATGTTAGATTATTACTTTACAATAGTGTCAGAGGAGTTTAGTTATAACTAGGCAAACACTATAAAATGACAAAATATAAAACTTCCCTGGCTTTAAGAAACTTTTTTTTTTTTTTTTTTGGCTATAGGGCATGTGCTCACCAGTGAGAGAGAGATAGAAAGAGACAGTGAGAGAGAAAGTGAGAAATCATACCCCCAGGGGCGATAGTCATGCCACAATACCTTCTTCTTCATTCTCCTCTTGTTATTTTTTGACATGCATGCTCATATGTCCAGTGATTTTCAAGCCTCCGGGTCCAGGACTTACACCGCGGTCGGCCATTTGGAGTCCAGCACCTTAACCACTACGTCATCTGCTGGCCCCATCATCTTTTTATATTATACTACTTTGAAGGATACTGATTACATTTGCCACTAAGGGAGAGGAATTTATTATAAATTATGAATTTATAAGTGTAAAATAACTTTAAACATTAATACTAATGAGATAGTGAAATTAAATTGAAATAAAATAAAACTGTATGTATGTATACACAGTTCGAGCCACTCATATAAACATATATTTCTTTCCTTGTATCATTTTGAAATTTTTCCTTCTAAATCATATTAAGAATACACCTTTAGGTTAGGGTTTATTCTTCACCTGAAAAGTTAAACATTTTGTGTGTGTGTATATATATATATATATATATATATATATATATATATACACACACACATTCACACACACACGTGTGTATATATGTATGTATATACAGATAATTATATAAATACACACATATATACATGTGTACACACACACACACACATATATATATGGATTATTTTTCTTTTGTTTTTAATTTGCAAGAAGGCATGTGTGTGAGAGAAATGGCAGGATGAAAAAATGCCCCTCCATGGGAGATAGCAATTCCTTCTCCTGCATTTATCTCTTCAGAATTTAGGATACACACACACACACACACACACACACACACACACCTTGCATGGTTTTCGAGTTGCTGAGTCCAGGACTTGAACAGCACAGTTGGCCATATGGGATCTAGGGACCTTCACCACCATACCATGAGCTGACCTATATATGTATGTATATAAGTGCATATTTATTTATTTTTCTTTCTCCTTTCTTTCTCTCTTTGTAGATTTCTTTCTTTTTGGAGATGAGAGAGAGAGATGGGAAGAGACAGACAGAGACAGAGAACAAGAGTAAAGCACCTTAAGAAAGGTCTCACCATGCCATGATCTCCCCGCCACCGCCTTCTAGACAGCTGAAATCACTGAGGTGCGTGACCACAGAAGTCCCCCGAGTATTCAGGTCAACCAGGTACTCTAGCTCAGCACCTCCCATTGGCTCTAGTTTCACACAGCTGTGCTCTATTGACTGCACCATTGTGGCCAAACCAATATAGCAGTTTTAAAACAAAGTATTCTCTTTTCTTTATAATCATTGCATTTCCACTAACTAATATATCAGAGTATAAATGCCCATCTTTCAATCTTAAAAATACTGTTACCTCAAATGAACTCCAAAATACAGAAACATCTATGCCACAGAACACAGATGGAAATGTTGGCATTGTCAGGCCCTACTCAGAGTATTTGAAACTTATCACAATTACATTTTAAAAGTGTTCATATATCATTCAACGTTTGCATTATGATGAATACTTTCTCAAAAAGTATTAATACTATTGAAAAATACTTTGATACTATGTGCTGTTCTGAATTTGGGAAGCGCTAATTTGATCACTAAATGGCAAATTGGTAATTACCTTTGTGAGCCTTTTCATTTTCAATACAACAAAGACTGGTGTCACTCCTGATTCAGTAGAAGATCCAAATAAGACTTTTCAAGTTTTCAGCATGACTGACATGAACGTAAATAATGTGATATGCATTCTGCTTCACTCTGAACCTTGTAGACTAGAGAATCAGAATTTAGCTAAACATCATGCAATATGACGTATGAGAAGGCAATCTAATTTTTTCTATGTTAACTCTAGAGTGCACAGTGATTTAAAAGAAATCATTGGCTTATGGGCTGGTCCCATGGCCTAATAGTTATGAGAGCCAAGTCCCATATGGTCGACCTTGCAGTTTGAGTCCTGGACTTCATGGCTCTAAAAACATGCCAGGTGCATGTACATACATGCCACAAATCCCAATAAGATGGAGAAATGGGGAAGATGGGATTGTGGTATAACCATAACCCATTGAATGGTGTTTTCTCTCTCACACACTCCTTCTCCCCCTCTATGTCTCTGTCTCCTTCTGGTGAGCACCTGTACCCTCTGGCAAATTAAAATAAAATCGATTTGTTTACATACTAAACTCAATTTTCTGAAATAAAAATACACAATGAGGTTGAAAAGAAAAATGCTTGAAAATATTTGAAACATTAAACAAAAAGCTTTTAATAACAATAAAAATTACCCATGCTCCTCTAAGTTGTTAGCCGAAACATAAGTGTTAGAGTTACCCACGTTGCATAGGTGGGAAAGTATGTCATTGCTGAGATCAGCTCTTAAATTAAGTATGAATACTTAGACTCTGACTGTCCAATCTAATTGGTCAATTTCAGGAGGAAAATAAAGTTGGTTGAGAGCAAGGGTTAATCAATTATTTCTAAGTATTAATTTTTTGGTTGCTTGCATTTCTCGTATTGTTATAATGGTGAAGTTCTTGATATGGGTTTAATTTCAAAGTTTTCAAAATATATTGTGGAACAGTATAGTTTTGCAAAAACCAGCATCAGCCTCAAGAAGTAGAAGGCCTGGGAACCGGCAGTTAGCGTAATGGCTATGTCGCTGGACTCCCACGTAGTCGACCGGGGTTCGCGTCTCGGACCCGGTGGCTTACAACTCACGCCGGGCGCGTGTGCGTGCGTGCCCAAGATCCCGAGAGGAGAATGGAGGAGAAGGGATTGCGGCGTGACCATCCCCCCTGGGGGGTGATTTCTCGCTTTCTGTCTCTCTGTCTCTCTCTGTCTGTCCGGCGAGCGCACGCGCCCTATAGCGAAAGACCTCTCCAAAAAAAAAAAAAAAAAAAAAAAGAAGTAGAAGGCCTTGCTCACCAAATAGGATGTGGCCTATCACCAGGAACCAGCGTTGTATATACCATGATGTTTTTAGATTAGGTGGGGAGAAGTGATGTAGCAGTTCCTCTCCACTGATGCACTATTCACCTTCAGTGTTGAACACTAAATATTAGCAGAAGAATTTTATAAAATGTCCCACCTTTAAAGGATATTTTCCCTTTCCAAGAAGACTTTTGAGAATAACGTATCTTCCTTTTCACAAAAGCTTGGATAGGTTTAAGAAATATTCTTTTTTGCTATGCTAGCTTTTTGCTTTTCAGAGCAAATTCTCTAGGGTGAGCATATTACTAAGATCACTTAGAATGTGTGTGTACTCACTAATGAATATTTTTAAATTATTCTTTCTCTCAGGTACCAACAAATGCAAAGATTCAAAGATTTAATTGTGTATCTTCCTGTTTTTCAAAATCTTACAACATCTCCTATTTGGTATTTGCAAACATTTTAGCACATTTATGAATAGTTTGCCTGGGCCATTTGGAGCAGAGCATACTCAAACAAAGAATCCATTTCTTGAGTTAGTCCTGCATTTTAAATGCTGGACGTCATCAGGCCACAAGAGACAAAAATCAAAGTAGAGAAGTAGAAAGATGAAGTTCGATGGGTAAGGTGTTCTGTCCTGTTGGTTTTAGTTATATTGAAATTAAAATATACCACTGATTGATTTAATCATCCTTATCATTGTAGACTGACTTATGGAGGGTTTTTTCCTTGTTCTTACATTACACACCACATGTGCATGAACACACACACACACACACACACACACACGATGCACGGTTACTATTTATACATTATCGTCTGCCAGGGTCTTTGAAATATCTGTTTTGCATAAAAGACAAAGAATTCCTCTCTCTGACTGCTCATTGAGGGTTTCCTGATACAAGAACGTAATTAACTCTTTACTGGCCTAATTTCTTCATTTCAAAAAGTAGCCAGATATGACAAAAGTGGAGCACTCAATCCACAGGGTGGCCATTAACTGCACTCCGTTACTCTCTGTTCTCAATTCAGACCACAATTACTGTCAGAGAATTGCACTGGAAGCTCCTTCATGTACGCAAACAGGAGTACTATTCATTAAAGAGCACTTTCAATAAAATACAATCTATATTTTTTAATGAATATTTGAGAAAGAAAATACAATCTTGGGTTCAGAAACCTGCAATATGGTTATTATTCTTTTAATAACACAGACTTTCTCATGTACATATACTGACAGATGTAAGAGAAGGGAACAGAAATGAGATGGCAGGCTTTAACTCAGAAGAAATGAAAAAGCCGAGCTGCAGTAAACTAAGTCAATGTTAAATAAGGATTTCCCGGAAGCACCAACAGCAGACGCAGTTTTCTGTGGGTTTTATTGATGTCTCTGCGATAGTATATTCTACTTAAGTCTTCCAAACCCAGTTAAATACGGGAACATGAGGCACTTCAGAGACTGAACCCCCCCCCCCAAAAAAAAAAAAAAAAAAAAAAAAAACAACTAAGAGGCCCGTCTGAGAACATCTCTAGCTCCAAAAATTTGCTATTCCACACCCACACCATGTTTCCCTTAATGTACTTTTAATTTTAGTGAGTGTAATTTTTGTCTTTTCAGACTGGTGCTTCTGATAAAACACCTAGTTGCAGTTCCTATGAAATAGTATCAATAGTGTTTAATACTTGAAAAAAGTCTACAGTGACTTCCCTTTAAGAAACTTAAAGTATAATTCTGCTAAAAAACAAAACAAAGATCAAAATAGTGGTATGTGTGGGTGTTTCTGGGCATATAAACACTTATTTTAGGTACATGCACACAGAGGTCCACACATCTACACACACACATATATTTGTAAGAAAAGTGAGCTTGCTCTGTGAGTCCTCCCATCTCAGTCCAACCTCACTGCCAATTGCTTGGGAGAGCAAAAGCCTTCTATAGACTCATGCTGTTTCTCTTTTTTTAAAAAAAAAAAGAAAGAAAGAAAAAAGATTCCAGAAATTCTGCTACTCAAACCTTTCACAAAAATCTAAATTATGCTTTCCAGAAAACATCAGGATTACAGTGCTTTAAAAGGATAAATAACAGGTGGAAATAGCCTATTAACAGATAAGAAGCCACTGGTGGGATGCAACATCTGATTAAAGAAAAGGAAAATCACCAATTTAGAGTCTCCTAAAGAAAACAACTCTTACATAAAGCACTGAATTCACAGTGGGTTAAATCATTTAAAGTCACATCATGCAAAAACCCATTTTTTCTCTCTCCTTACAGAAGAAAGTGAGTGTCAGTTAGCAAGATTATTATCTTGATAATAATATATCATTATTATATTAAGTACTCGTTTTGAATCATGTTTTAAGTAAAAGATGATAGACCATTTTGAAGTGAATTCTCTGAAAATGAACACATTTATTTTCCCTCCCTTTTATTTTCAGCTTGGTTACCTATGCAGACCACGATTAGATAAAACACTCACTGAGTATTTGAGAATCAGGACATAGTAAAAATACCTCGAAACATTTCCTAAAGCAGGATGCTTCTCCTCTTCCTATCACTAGCAAATAGAAAAGAAGTGAGAATTTCGAAGACGGCCCTTGGCTGGCTTGTGCCAGTCATGCATGGAGTGAAATGTGTTAACCTTTAAACAATTTGGGAGTGGATGCAGTTAATAGGTAGGACAGATAGTTACAAAGTCCTGATTAACTACAGAGCGCACAGACATGTGGAAACTTGTATATGGTGAAACAGAAGAGACAGCGGAGATTATTTACCATTCTAGAGACCAAACCCCAGGGAACAGAATGAGGAAATTCTGAACAGCAACATTGCCCTCTTTTGGCAAAACAGTGTAGAGTGTGTTTACTTCACTCTCAGGTAGAAACGTTTCTTCAGAACACAGAAATTTTCCTATCAAGAAAAATGACACAAACTAAAACAAAACAATAGAGAGAGGAAGAGAGTTCACCTATATGTCTATAAGGCAGACAATTCACACAAAGTGAGAAGGCTTAAGTAATACATTAACAAAGAAGTCTTTACACTTAAGTCTGTGGTCCAGTTCCAGAGACTACCGGCTTCTTTAACCCTTGTATCAGTCCTTGACAGCTTCAAGCCATTTGCAATGTAATCAGAATCCTGGAGGACACAGAATATGAACAAATAAAACAAGAGCTAGGTTTTTGTTTGTTTGTTTGCTTTCCTTTTGAGCCCTAAGTGCTTAAGTATGCAGGAAGTCTGCAACTGGAGGTAAGTCACTAAATGAAGCCTGGATCTGGCAGGGAAAACATTCCCAGGAGTTTGTGCTTTGTGGTTCCAATGAAACCTGTGAGAATTTAGGAAAGTGAAGTTAAGAGGCTTGATTGTATCAAAAAGGAAAAGAAATCAGTCAGGACACAACACAGTGTTAAATGCATTACTTTTATTCATGTCATAGGTGCCAGTGACACTCTACATAGTGCTGACCTCAGGCTTGTCTCCACCTTTAGTTTCCTCTCCGTTCTTCAAGTTACAGTCCTTCTTTTCCTGGATCCCTTCTATGGGATTTTCCTAAGTGATACCTCTGGAATTTAGGGATGTCTTATACAAATGGAGATAAACTAAATCAGTTTAGAAAGTTATTTATTATTTTTTTCTCCCTGTCCATGAAATTAATGACTACTTCTGCTAGCCCTAAATATATAATCTCATATTTGCTAGCTTACAGGCTAAAGATACTTGAAAGAAGGCACTTGTTCTCTTAATGATCACAGTCTTTTTAGGGACTAGGACAAAGCAAGTTCATCATCTTTCATTTGATGATTAGAGACAAAATTTACTTCATGAATGGACAGTGAGCATTGTCTTCCCCTTTTAAAATTGAATTATCACTAAATAAAATGCCAGCAAAATCAATTTTTTCTGCAAATGAAAATCTAATTATAAAATAAAAAATTACATTCCTAAAGTAGGAGATGTAGCTCTTACTTGTATTTATAAACTGATTTTCCATCTTCTTTTCATTCTTGTGATTTGGAATACATAGATCGTTATGTATATTATCATTATTTCCAAGCTAAAGTTTGAAAGAAATTAGAGTTAAAATTTAGGTCACACTTTTCTCATAGATTTATTTGCCAATTTTTTTTTTCTCAAATCACTTAATATTACTCTACACAAAACTTTTGAGAAATTATCTTTACAAATTGCTTTCATATAAATGATCTTATTCTAGTTTTACAAAACCCCAGTGTGATAAGTAAGAATCTATGATTACCTCAATTTGGCAGGTGGGAAATTTGGAGATCAGAGAATTAATGTGACTATCTGAGGGTACAGAAAACATTGACAATGAAGTTGAACTCAAACTCAGAGTTCTGTTTTCATTTCTGTATTCTTCTACTTTTCCTCATATGTGAGATTATATAACTAACTTAATTTTCTACCTGCCTAAAATTAAAGGGGACAGAAATCTAGTTCCCCAAAGTCTCCAAATAGCACATAGAACTTTAAATTGGAGAAAAGGCATTTTAAAAGTTAAACTGAACTTGGGTCTTTCTGTTTATTCTTATTTGAATTGATTTAGAACTGCATTATCTTAAGGGAAACAAATTTTTCTACTTTCTCAACTCCTACAATATCTGCATGCTTCAAAGTGACAAATAAAGCTATCTATTAATGTCCTTGTTCTGTCATGATCAAATTGACATTTATCTCTTCCGTCTTCAGTGGCACCTCTCCATATTGTATCTATCAGCCTCTGCAGAATTCATACCTGAAGCAAAGGAAACTAATCTTCCTGTGGCAGTATTTGAGGGGCATATAGGTGGCAAAAGCAATTGTATAGGTCTGCCACCAAACACAAACAGTGCGACCAGGTAAGCCAGGACGGCATTGTTCTGTTAGATCATATTTTCACTGAATTCCCCTTTGAACTTAAGGAATTTGCTTACTATTACCTGTAGAAGAATATGTCCTTGTGCAAATTTCTTCTGGCCAAAATATGCAAGCCCTTATTAAAGAAAGATCCAGTTCCCCATAGTCATCTATGTCTTTCTGCATGAACGTGTTTATTGACCTTTGAGGCCAGCAACATAATTGGGGATTGAAGATGGTGGAGGAGGGAAGAGATATAATTTCTTCAGGGATAAAACATGAAAAAAAATTCAGTAAGGTTGCTGCTTTTTACATATGGAAAGAGAAACAAATTTTTCCTGTCTCTGTGAGTGCTAACACAGACATACACTATAGATGTAGAGTAACTTCTGTGGCCATTTCATTTTCACAGTGGAAATATAATTCAAGCAAGACTCAAGTGACATTTTCCAACATGATGCTCAAGTTATAAATAATAATCATTCCCAGCCTTTATTTTTCTCTGGATCAAGATGAATCCAAAATGATGCAGATAGGTATTGCTACTATAATTTAATCAGTTGATTCAAACAGAGTGCTTATAGTAGTGGCAAAAATCTAAAAAAATTTTTTTCACCTTTATTTTTTCTTTCTTTGTACATCTGGATCCTGGCAGGTACAACAGGAGGTATCAAGATATCATTAAAGGTTACTGTCACAGGTTTCTTTCAAGGAGCCACACAATGTCTTATTAGTATTCTGTAAAAATGTTTCCAGTTTCTGAAGAATGTTTTAATGTTCTGATTTTTAAAAATGTCTACAGACTTTTCCTAAGTGGACAAATGTTTTATAGATGATAGATAGATACGTGTGTGTGTTTATATTTTTAGGTTTTTTTAAAATTGTCTATTTTAGATTCTCTATGCTTTTAGAATCACTATTTTGATTAGTATTAGTTTAGTCTTCTGATTTAAGTGACTAGATTGAATAACAATTTATGCCATGGAAAGAAAAAAAAAAAAAACTTCCAAAAGTGAGCAGAGACTACAAAATTGGACTGGTGAATAATTTGCATTATTGGCATGCAAAGTTGCAGACTTAATGATGCCTTGTGAAATCAAGCCTCAGTGGTTTTCAAGCTATATATAGAAGGAGTCCTTTCAGTTAGTAGGGGTTATATCTGAACATTCACTTGTAAGTTACTTATGTGGAACTCGGGGTGCATTTTCCTACAGCAATAATATTATAATGGTGGTTAGGATTCCAGGCTAACCTTCCCCACCATTCCTAATGTTGTTGATATACCATTTTACATTTTTAGAGAAAACCAATAAAAATGGTGGGTGTTTTCATACCAGTAATCAAACAACACAGGAAAATAATGAAATTGAAAAGGGCTTTTTTTTTTTTTTTTTTTTTTTTTTTTTGAAATGCTGGTGCTTGAGGAAAGCAGGTTTAATTAGAGGAGGATGAGGATGTAGGTGGAGACTTGTGGAAATTCTGAAGGGGCCTCCTGGGCACAGTCGAGAGCTCTCTCAGTGTATGGTGCTGGCTTCGCATTGTGTCTAATTTCACTTCAAAATTTGAGACTCTCCTTCACTTTTTATTACAGGTGCATCGTGAATGTTTATGAGCCATAATTGAGGTCATTGTTTCTCTGTGTGTTCACAAATGGAAGGAATTGCTACGGGGGAAAGATTCTGAGATAACTGTGCAGGAGACTAACAAAAAAAGATAAAACATCAGTGGCAAAAACTACAGGAACCACACAAGTTTTCCAGAGGGGAAGCTGAATTACTCAAAGGAAAGAAGGGCAGGCAACAAGTTTAAGTCCTTCAAAGTAAGAGATATGGTCTAGACATATCCCCACTCCAGACAGTGGATCTTCTCTAGAAAAAGCTAGGGAAGGGGAAGGTAAGAGGGCTTAGTGTGTACAGGCTGAGTAAGGTATCTTTTCTCGGTCAAATATTTACGAGACTGGAAATGTCTATGTTTTGTAAGTGGGACAGATAAGGATACATAATAGAATAAGCTTTTAAGTTTGTCATGCTATATTTTAAGTATTTGTGAGCTCAATTTCATTGAGTATATACATACCTATGAAATATATATATATCTATGCATATATATATACCTTTGACTATTTATACCTACCTATGAAGTACGTATCTGTACAGGAAACTGAGCTTAAAATGATATAAACTGAGCAGATAAATAAATTTCAATATACTTGGAAAAGGAAATTAAAATAAACTAATGTATTAACCAGTGGATTTTCATACAGGGCTCAGGGTACATACTCTTTCAGAATTTACTTTCATAAAATCTGAAAAAATTACATGTGAAATGTTGAAAGCCAGATTACTTTGTAAGTGGAACTTATAAGACCTGTATTTGTGTGTGTGTGTCTGTGTGTGTATGCACGCAAAAATGGTCCTTGGAATGATATAATTAGATTGTCAGAAAGATCATGACATTTTTGTTTTTCTATGCAAAAATGTATCATGATTTTTCTGACAACCCAATATGTATTTTAACAAACTTTTATCTATAGATATTCAAAGAAAATAACCTCATTTTGTTCCATTTCACTCACCACTTCTGAAACACTGAAAATAATTTCTTATTAAAATATTTAATATTTTCAAATCACATTATGAAACATGTACTCTGACTAATGTCTCAAAAGAAACCTATGAAAGAGGTTCAGTATAGATCTCACACATCAGCTGAGGAAACTGAGACTCACAGATGTAGCAAAATTTGTCCTAAATTACACATCTGGTGAAGAGATTTAGGTACAAATCTGTTTGATTTGAACTTCATTGGGCTTTACAATGACATGTGTTTGAAAATAGATTTCACTGGGACTGGCAGGTGGCCTGGTGGTTGGAGGTACTGGATTCTCACATGGCCAACCTTGGTTCAAGAACCAGACCTGGTGGCTAGCTTTCTCCCTTTCCCTTTCCCTTTCTCTCTCTGGTCAAATTAAAAAATAATAATGAATGGAATCAAATAAGTAAATAAATCTTTAAGAAAAGAAAATAGATTCTATTATAGAGAGTAGTTAGAGTGGGGAAAAAAAAGACGTTTTTACTTAATTTTGCTCTCTTTTTTTTTTTTTTGCCAGAAGGCACATGCACTTGTAGGAGACAGACAGAAAGAGCGAGAACAAAACATTACTCATGGGGAGAATAGTCATGCCACACTCCCTTCTCCTTTACCTCTGCCTCCTCTCAGCTTTATGGGCATGCATGCACACATCGTTAAGGGCCAAACAGATCTCCATGGGTAGCCAACATACCTCTACATAGAAAACAGATATATTTTTCTATCAAAATGGCTTAACATATCTGTAGAAAACTAAATCTTTGAGGGTGAACATGGGTGCCAGAGTTCTTCTCATTTCTGTACTCAAGAGACATAGGTAAGAGTTGGTCCTTAAGTGAGATAACCTGGTCAATACCACTTCAGACAGCATCCTAAGTAGACTTTTTCTCAGACTTATGAGAAAATAATCTTATTGGCCCAGAACACAGGTAACTCACACTAACTACCAATTTTTTCAGTATTACGAAGCATCACTAGGAATATACATACCAGTAACACCAGAAAGAGAGAAAGAGACTGACATAAACAAACAGAAAAATGAATACAGGAGTAAACAGTTTATTCAAGGCACAGCAAGGAATTTAACATACACTTATGCCGAGCTTCTCAGTGTATACTCCACAGCCTGGCTGCCAGTCCCCAGACTTATTTGTTACTGGTCCAAGAGAGGTAGAAAGCCTGTGCCAGGATGTAAACTAGCTGCCGCATTAGTCACACTCTTGAGTGCAGCTGTTGTTTTCTCATTTCTTTCTTGGTTCTTCATAGCAATGCCTTCCCCATGAAGACAGAAGCGTCCTCATCTACATTGTGATACCAAACCCTTACCTTATCACAGATCGGGATTTTAGATAGCACATCCTCAAACATCCTCCAAGAGATCTGAGGATATATGCCATCCATACAGGAAGTACAAACCCCAATACATTATGAAGAGGAGATAGAGAATAAGAAAAAGGAAGTATAGATTAGCAATTACTCCCAAAGATGTTTCTGGGGGTGGGGGGAGAAAGGCAAAGAGACAGAAATTGTAGGAAATAAGAAGGAAGCAACAATCTAGGAGGTCAAACATTCAACTAGAAATAAAGAGTACAATGACCGCAGAGGAAAATTTTCAAAGATAAATTACGATATGGTCCAGACGGGTGGTGCAGTCATTAGCATACTGCACTGCGGTGCTGGAAGCCAATGGTTGTCTGGAGGTTTGACTCACCAGGCCAGATGAAAAACATACAAGGTATGTGTGCCTCAGACGCTGACCAGCTTGGGGGGCTAGCAAATGGGGATCATGATATGATAAAACTTTATCAAGGCTCTCTCTCTTGCTCCCTCTCATACATGTATGTGTTCTTTATCATGAATAAAACAATTAAACCTAAATATACATGTAAGATAATTTTTCAAATTTGGTAAAGAATAAACTTTCTAATTAAAAGTATACCCAATTGCCTAGTACAATGAATTTTCTAAAATTCAATCAAATCTACACCTGACCACATATTTGTGAAATTTTAGGAAGTAAATAAAAGACCCTAATAAAAGACCCTAATCTTGCAAAGGTAAAAACAAAAGTGACATGAGTTGTTCAAGTGGATGGTAGACTACTACAATGCTTCTAATGGCATATATATAAAATCAATATATGAGTCTATAGCAAATTAAACTTTTCTTTACAGAATGAAGGTATACAGATGTTTTCATATATGTAAGAATTCTGAAAGATTACTCATTGCATCCCTTTAAAACAATGTTTCTGGAAGATGTCTTGCATCAAGCAAGTGTGTCTTTCAAGAATGAGAAAAAAAGATGAGATTTATATCACTGAATATATAACTGAACTCAGTAAAGCAAGGAAGGGAGATTTGATAATGGCAGTTGTACAGTAATGTTGTTAACAATGAAACAAGACAGGAGCCAGAGGACAGAAAGCCATGGGACAAGCTGCCACTGAAATCTTGATGATGTTATTAAAATCTTTTTAAAATGTGGAAACTAAAGTGTCAAGTTTTAATTTAATTGTATTATAGTAAGACAGTATGAGTGTTAATATTTTTAAAGTGTGCAATATGTTATTATCAACTATAAATACAGATGTGTACAGTGTATTTCTAAAGCTTTTTTATCTTGATTGATTGAAATTTATTCCCATGGATTAGTAACTCCCATACTGTTTTTTTTGTTGTTGGTTTTTAGTTTTTGCTATTGAGTGTGTGCACTCACTGGAGAGAGAGAGAGCGTGAGAAAGAGAGAGAGAAAGAGAAAGTTAGAAGTCACCTCTTAGGGGGAAGGCAATGTCACAGTCCCTTCTCCTCTATTTTCCGCTTGGGATTTTGGAGATGCACACACACACACCTGGCATGCTTTTCAAGTTGCTAGGTCCAGGACTTGAACCATGCAGTCGGCCCTGTGGAATCCAGCCATCTTAACCGCCAAGCCATCAGCTGGTACCCATACTATTTTTTTTTAAATAAATAAACTCTAGGAAGTAAATATTTTCAAGAAAATCATGATATAAAATGAGATAACTAAAAATGTGATTATTTATATCTATAATTGTAGCCTAAGAAAGGGTATTGCGTTTGTTGTTCTCATTGTTGAAGTTAGAAACATTTTCCATTGAATCGTCCAGACATTAGACATGATATTAGACCAGGAGAGAAAAAAAAAATCTAGCACATTAATTGACTCTGGAAAAATTTTTACATAGTCATAATAATATAATTATTTTTATAATAGTTTTATATTGGTTTGTTTTTAATTTGTAGAGTCAATCTTTAGCCAGAGTTTGAAAGAGTGCCTTTGCTTGTAGAACAGAATGCAAATTTTAACAATAAAGACAAGGTGAAAGCACAAGAGTAATAGAAGGTAAGCATTGGGAGGTGGAAGAGAAGGTAGAGGAAGAGGTAGAAGAGCTAATATCTTTATCTGATGAAGTTGGGAGTGAAGTAATGTAGAAAGTGATACACCAGACTTCATAACAAGACAGCCCACGGGCGATGATTATTCACTTTCCCTCTCATTGTCTGTCTCTCTCTGGTGCACACGTGCCCTAAGGCAAAACCCTCTTTTAAAAAAATATCATTACATTCTTAAAAAGGAAAATGAAATTAAAATTTAATAATAAAAAACTTTAGGAAATAGGGATTGAATGAGTATCTAAAGCTTATTTTTAAAATCGGAGCAAAAGATAAAAATAATGAATATTTTGAACTTTTTTTTTTTTTTTTAAGTTTTTTTTCTATGGGGTATTTGTGCTGGCCAGAGAATCGCAAGCTTTCATTCTTCTCTGGAGTTGCAAGCTGCCAGTCCAGGACTTGAACCATAGTCAACAATGTGGGAGTCCAGCACTTTAATCACCATACCACAAGCTGGCCACATCTTAAAAGTTGCTTTTTAAATTTTTTTTTTAAGAGAGAGATTTTTGCTATAGGGATCATGTGCTCACCAGAGATACAGAGAAAGGCAGAGGCAGAAAGCAAGAAATCACCCCCCACTAAGGGGGATGGTCAAGCCTATCTCCTCCGTTCTCCTCTTGGGATTTTAGGCATGCTCTCACACACACCCAGTGTGTGTTTTAAGTCACTGGGTCTGGGGCTCAAACTGTGGTTGACTATGTGGGAGTCCAGTGACATAACTATTATGAAATCTGCTTGGAAATTTTAATAAAAACATATAAGTATTTCTGAAAGTTCATAGAAAAATAAATACAGGTTGAATTATTTTAGTTAAATTTAACCAATATAAAATTCAAACAAAATCTAATACTAAATATTAGAGAAAGAGAAAAAGGAGGAAATTAATATATGTGATTCAAATAGATAATGTGCTATTTAAGAAACATTAGAATTGAGTTGGGCTAGCTGGTGGTATGGTGGATCCCACATGGCTGACTGTGTGTTTTGAGTCCTGGTGGTGGCAGCTCGAAAAACATGCTGGGCACATGGGCGAGGTAGAGGAGAAGGGATTGTGGCATGATTATGCCCGATTGAGTACTTTCTCACTTTCTCTCTCTCTCTTTCTCTCTCTTATTAGCACAGGTGTCCTCTGGCAAAAATTTCAAAAATAAATATAAAAAAAGAAATTTAGAGTCAGAGAGATATAATCTAGAATTATGGATCCCTTTATGAAATATGAGCATGCTTTGGAAAGTGGAGAAATACAAAGGTTTTTAAAAAGTAAACAAGCAAAATCTTATAAATGGTAATTTTTTTTTTTTTTTAAGAGAGGTGTTTGCTAAAGGGTGTGTGAGCTTTCTAGAAAGACAGAGAGAGATAAAAAAATAGAAAGTAAGAAATTACTCTCTGGGGGAAATGGCCATGCCACATTCCCTTCTCCTCCATTTTCCTTTTGGGATCTTGGGCACACAGGCACACATGTCCTGTGTGAGTTTAAGCCACCAGGTCTGGGACTTGAACTGTGGTCGACTACATGGGAGTGCAGTACTATAACTATTACACCATCCTGGTCCCATAATGGTAATTTTTAAAATGAAAAAGAATGAAAAATTATACACACCGCAGTTACATTCTCTACTCTTATTTCCTACTCTTTTTTTTTGAACAAAAGTAAAAAAACTAATGTAAAATATTCATGAAAGTGTTGCATTTACTAAAATCCATCAACACTTAACTTTCATTGATTTCAAAGGCATTTGTTTATTATAAAATTGTTCCACTATTGAATTGGGCATCATTTGCTTTTACAGTATGTGGTTTGAAGTTGTAATTGAATTGTCTCTTTTTAATTTAAAGCTCCTTCTTCTGAAAACAGCAGGATTTTTCTGCAACTGAATGTGGTTAAAATAACCCCTCCAGTCTACATCGTTCTATTAAAATTAACAGAAGAAAGAAGAAAACAGGGAAAAACCACGGGAATTCAAGATAAACACTGAGGTAAATCCATGAAGATGCCAGTGTTCTCTAAATGGGCTTGCAAACAGGAATCTCAGAACATAAAAGTCTCAATTCCACCTAACTGTAAAGGAAATTTAAGGAAGACAAAATTTCCTAAATTTAGATTCTGTTTTGAAATTGATCAAAGAAAGCCATTTGAAAATCTCTAGCTTTCCTCAGAAAGAATTTTTAGTTATTTTATATGTTCAGCTGTTTTTTTCTCATGTTTATTTTAAAAATTGCTAAAGTTATGTTTCTTTAAAAATTTAGATAATGAGGAAAATTAAAAAGATGAAAAAGTTACCCGTAGTTTCATCATACAATTTTAGTTTATGTGAGTTTAATTGTTGGGCATGTAATTTATAATTTCTAAGATTACTATTTATGAGATTTTGCTTGTTTGCTTTTTAAAGTTCTTCTTAAATAATTATAATCATGCCAAATACATAATTCCATGATTTTAAATGATACAATAAGCTGTTCAACATCTTTATGTCCTTCTGAGAACTGCACACTATTTCTTTTTAATTACTAGAGGGGACATACATTCACCAGACAGACAGAGCAAGGGAAAAAGAAAGTATCCAAAATGGGGTATGGTCACTCTTCTATCTCTTCTTCATTTATCTATTCAGTTGGATTTGAGGCACTCATTCACTTGTATACTCTGTGTTTTTCCAATTCTGGCTGCCAGAATTGGAACCAGGGCTGGCCATGTGGGATTTGACTTCCCTAACTACTATGCTCTGGGGATGACCCATATATACTATTTAAAATTATGGGATCAAGGAGAAAAAGAAAGAAGCTACCACTCAGGGGACACAAAATGGAAAATTATCAGTTGAGGATAATGTGTATGAGAATATCTTTAACTGAGCTAATATGTAGTGTATTCGTGCCGGAAAAATTTATTTTGCATGCTGTAATGATATGCAGTGATTAAATGTACAAAAAAAATAAAATTAAATACATGTGTAATAATTAATGCATAAAAATAAATTAATTAAATAAAATGTTTTTAGAGAGGTTTTTGCTATAGGATGCATGCGCTCGCCAGAGAGAGAGAGAGACAGAGAGACAGAAAGCGAGAAATCACCCCCCAGGGGGAATGGCCATGCCACAATCCCTTCTTCTCCATTCTCCTCTTGGGATCTTGGGCACGCATGCACATGCGCCAGGCATGATTTTAAGCCACCAGGTCCGGGACTTGAACCGTGATCGACTACATGGGAGTCCAGCAACATAACCATTACGCTAACTGCTGGTCCCATAAATAAATCTTTTAAATACCCAACTATTGACTTTATTTCTGAAATATGAAGGGACTTTAAGAAGTTAATGTAAAAAAAAAAGAAATTAAACTACTTCAGTATGAAAAATTGAAAGCCATACATGACGTGTTCACAATACCCAATACCCATGAACTTTGTAAAGACACTTAGAATGTCCTGTTAATTCGACAGCTGCCAAACACTGATTTTTAGGTGCAAGCAATAGAGAAAAAAAAAATTCCCTCATGGAGCTTAGTAATCAATGGAGAGAAGTCCATAGGAGAGATAATAAATAAGTAATTTAGATAGTGTGTTAGAAAGTGGTGAGTACTATGAAAGGTATATAGCTGAGTAAGGGGATGAAGGGTGGTAGGCAGGTTTCAGTACTAAGTAAAGAAGGAAGGACTCACTGAGAAGATGACACCTAAGTAAAGATCTTAAATTGGCAAGAGAGTGATTATCCCTGTTGATATCTGAGAAGAGGGTGCAGCAGACCAGGTAAGTGACCAGCACAAAGACCCTCAGGCCAGAACACACCTGACTTGTGCAAGAAGGAGCAAAATGGCTAGGCAGGGTGACTCAGGTGGAGAATAGGAAACCCTAATGATGTAATGAAAGAAGAAAAACTATGTAGGCTCCAAAACTTTGAGTTCTTTGATTTTTATTACAAGAGAAGCAGGGATCTAGAGTCTGAAATTAGTTTCAGTGGAAACTTGAGCAAACATTTAATACTAATGAACTCATTGGAGAAAACACTATAAGCTATATTGTAAAGAGGAAACTTTCAGGTCATTTTTGGAAGGACTGAATGACCTTTCAGTTTTTTTATTTCCAAAACTGGACCCTGTTCAGTAACATTCTATTCAGAAATGCTTTGGAAGAAATGTAGTGTAATGAGTTTGTCACTGAGTTATGACTCAGCAGGGTACTTAATTTGCCCTTGATTTAATCTTGAGACAACTTGATGCCAGGGCACTCTGACTATGGTCTCTGCTGTGGAATTCTCTGTTCAGGTTGTCATTTAATTTAAAATTAAATGGAAAAGCATCTGTTTGCTGCTGTTCTCAACTACTTGAAAATGCAGAAATGTATGATTGAGCAGCCTGCAAAGTGTCCTTGGACTTTAACTTCCTGCTACGTATTTGTTGGTGGGTGACCAGACAATGTAGTCAACTGGGTTAGACTTTGCCATTAGAGTGGATGTCATGCAAGTCTTAAAATGCTATACTTTGGAATGAATTAATGACCTCTTGGATAAACCTAAAGAATTTACACAAATATGTCAAAACTGGTTAAGAAGGATAACCATAATCCATTCTGTTTTCGCAGTGTGTATGACTTAGTTTATGTAACATTTATTAAGTCTTTACTTTGTGTCGAAGGCTGTTTAGGCACTGCAGACCCAAAACTGTGCAATTTATGGTTTCTACCTTCATAGAGTTTAAATAAGTAACTCAATCCAGCAGGCTAACTTCTGTGCTAGAGCAAGATGCTAGAAGAGCACATTGAGGGTGCATGTCTTCCAAATCCAGAAATGCGGTATTGTTCAGGGCATGTTTTAAATGTAACAGAATGTGTGCATGCACACAAACACAAGCTTGGATTTGCTAATTAAACAACTAAGATAGTCTGTCCATGGGGCTATTTTTCCTAGAGAGCAGACCTCTGTAACCAGAGAAAGGTGCCTGGTCTTTACTCTAAGGAGAAAATAAGGCAATTGTCTTGATAAAATAAAACAATGACTGGGTTATCAGGTGGCATGAATGATTGAGGTGACTGGATCTCACATGCCTGACTGTGCAGTTTGAGTCCCAACATGTTGGCTTAAGAAACAAATCAGATGGATGTGCCTTCATGCCCAAAATCCTGAATGGAGGGAGAAATGGAGACAGGATTGCAGTGTGATCATTTCCCACAAAGGGTACTTTGTTACATCCCCCGTTTCTCTGTCTCTCTCCAGCAAACATACGTGCCTTCTGACAAATTTTATAAATGATGTAAAAAAAACGAACTGATATTTATTATTTCTACAGATTTTGACAAGTTTTGGATAATCTATTTCTTTATTTCATTAGTCTCTCCCTAGTCTCAGATGTCAAACCTGGGTTGTAATTATAGTAGCCACTACCAGATTTCCAGCTATCTGAATACAATAGTTAAATTCACTATCTTGGTCACAAGCAGCTAGTACAAACTTGTATTAGATATAGATGCTTAGTACATAAAAGTCAAGAGGCATTTTGAAGGAAAACCTTAAAGTTCTGAAGAAAAATAAAACCAAATTGACTGCCTCATATAAAAAGTTTGGACATTTGGGATGGGAGCTATCAGTACAGGTGTCACATTGGTAGCAGAGGACAATTCTCTGGTTTCCCTTTTCTTGAATGCATTCTAGAGATTAGATGTGAGTCTCACTGCACTTAGACCACTGCTAAAAAAAAAAAAATGTATTCAACGTGATTTTTAGTTGTCTATATGGTCTGCAGCCAGGACCTTACATTTTCCTAAAGCATAATTTTCCTATTTTAGCAAGAACTTTTTGCTACACCAAAAACAAAATTCTCTCTTGTGTTTGGTTGACAAATAGTTAGGACTTTTGTTTTAGAAAACTCATAAAGATGAAAGATTAAGCTCCATTTCCTGGGAAAGAGAAAAGGAGCCAAGGACCAAGATGAACCCTCAATTCTTGCCAGGCTAGAAGGAATTAGATTCGGCTCATTCTTTTGAGTAGAAATCCCTTTATGGGCTGCACACAGATGCAAGAAGTCAGCAAAAGCTTCATGGGAGTCTGAGTAGAGCCTTGAAAGATGGGTGGCATTAGCCCAGAAAGGAGTGGTCAAACATCCTGTGTTACCAGGATGCAAGAGAGAACATAAAACCTTCAAAGAAATGAGGGGCTCAGAGAATGGCTCAACTCTCCTGCCACACTAGCTTTGCTTGCTGGAGGCTGAATTATGAGTAGAAAATCTTCATTTCTCCTGTGCCCTGAAATATCTAGTTCCCAGTTTCCATGAGGAATCTTCTCAGATCGCTAGTGTGCGATCAAAACAGAATGGCAATCAGATTCTAGAACACCTCTGTCTGCTTGCTCCTGAACATTGAGGCTTAACTTCAAGAATTTGAAAGAAACACGCCATTCATCAGATGACAAGAAATCACCGTCGGATCACGAGAAATATGGGAAAACGAGAAAATACCTCTCCTCCAATGGAAAAGAGTAACTCTCCTTCATCCACAAGCAGTTCGGTGAAAGTCATGGAAATGTCTGATAAGGAATTTAGAACATTCGTAATGTCGAAGCTAACAGAGATGGAAGAAAAGAGAGATAATGAACTGCTAAAGAGAAAGGAGAAAGAAGTTGCCGAGTTCCAGGAGATGAGGAAATTCTTGCAAGATCTAAAAGAGGAATTACACACTTTACAAAAGACTCAAACGGAACTGCTAGAGATGAAGTCTATAATACAAGAAGTCAAAATCTCCCTTGAAAGTATTAAAAGCAGACTAGATCATTCAGAAAATAGAATCTCAGATGTAGAAGAGAAAATGGCTGGCTTAGAAAAGTCCACCACGAAGACTGAGAAAATGGCTCAAAAATTTGAGAATGATATGCGAGAAGTACTGGATACCATCAAACGTCCAAATATCTGGATAATTGGCATTCCAGAAGGTGAAGAGACCCATAAGGGCATTGATAATCTATTCCATGAAATCCTGCAAGAAAACTTTCCAAACCTAGAGAGGCATTCGAAGATCCAGTCCCAGGAAATACAAAGGACCCCAAATAGAATCAACCCAAGGAGATCTTCTCCAAGACACATTATAGCCAGGTTGACCAAAACCGCAGACAAAGACAAGATACTAAGATTGGCAAGAGAGAAACATCAAGTTACCTACAAAGGACATCCCATCAGGCTAACAGCAGATCTCTCATCAGAAACAATGCGAGCGAGGAGAGAATGGGAAAATATATTCAAAGTGTTACGAGAGAAGCAATTTCAGCCAAGAATACTATACCCGGCAAGATTATCTTTCAGGTGGGAAGAAAAGACAAGAACATTCTCAGATAAACAAAACCTGAAAGAATTTACCAGCACCAGACCAGATCTCCAAGAAGTTCTCAAGGGTGTGCTGTATCAAGGAAATTAAACACAGACACATGGAAATAAGAGTCCAAAAACTATGAAAGTGGCCAACTTAATCAGAGGGACAAGTCTGGAGCTGAATACTATATCCCAGAATTTAATCAGGAAAATTGAACCAGAACAGAAGATAAAAGTACATGAGACTGATAGGTTCATGCACCTTCCATTTGAACAGAATCCTAACTTGTTTCCTGGCTTTAAGCAAAGTTCCTTGGCATTTCTTTGAGTTAAGTTAAAACTGGTTTTCTTAGTAGTAATGAGTGAACTCACCATGGAAAGTAATTAGATCATGTAGGAAATTGTGTGATCAATGCAACGTGGGTGGGAAGGGAATGAAGGACAATTGTAGACACTGGAGGTGGTGTGAGAGGAGTGTGGGAAGGGACAGAGGGTCAGAAAGAGGGGTGGAAGTAATTCTAGGAACTAGTAATGGAAAATTTTTTGTAATGTGCATGATTGTATCACTATGCAGTGTGTACTGGATGGGAGATTGCATTTTGTATGCAGTGATGAAGCTTAGGGAAGGAATGTAAATTGAGTTACAAAAAAAAAGTTTCAGAAAAAAAATATATATCTATTCAATGACTGCAGTAGGATATGTAGCCACAGCTAGGTACTACTTTATAAGATGCGTAAAGTAAGACTTGTGTTCATGGAAATGTGGGTATCACCTGTGTTTGCTATGAGGGTATTTGGATTGATTAGGGTCTTTGGCGTTGCAATAAAATGTGAAGAGAAAACAGTATAGAAAGCAAACATAGTTACCAGAGACTGTGGGAGGAGAGTGGGAGATGGCAGAGGGTAAGAGATAGAGAATCTAGGATGGGGGGAAAAAAGCAAAACATACAGAAGACAAGAAATGGACGATCATTTGCTGACAATAGCATGTTTGTTGATGTGCTTGATTGAGACAATATATAGTGTAATTTGGATGGAAAATCTCATTTTGTATGCTGTAATGATGTTCAGAGAATGAATGCAAATAAATAAATTGAAAAAAAAAAAAAAAAAAAGAAATGAGGGGCTCAAGCTCGGTATAAACTGAGTGGTGAATGTGAGAGGACAGTACAGGGTAGTCCCGAACTACTGAGAGTCTGCATAGCCATTTGTAAGACAAAGGGCTGTTAAATGTCTAGGCTGGCCTAGAGAATTGCAACTGATCTGAATTGTGGTTATGGAAAATAGGTAATTTTTAAAGAATTGACCAAATTCAGTACAACCAATTTATTGGAGAAGAGAATGAAACCCAAATTTTAATTCCTGGGCAACATCACAAGTCCTAGGATCTTCTCTTTCATGGCACACTATGCTAAGCACAGGGATCAAATATACTCAGCCATACAATATTTTTGAAGATATTTTATATGGGTAAATCTATATATCCAAATGTTAAAGATATGACACCCTATGAAAATGATCTTCAGAGCCATATGAAATAAATTCTTAATCTCATAGTGAAAAAAATCTACTTGTAATAGTTTTTTTTACCTAAAATTTGGATGATCCACTATTCTTCTTGGCTTTTTTTCCTGCTATATTTTGTTTGGAATCAAATTAATTTAGCCTTCGTGCATTTTGAAGTCATATACTAGGTCACCTCAATCTAATCTTTTTATACTGAGAATATCATCTTAATATTTTCAGTGGAATGTACATTCCAGAGAGTTGGTATCATTTCTGTTTCTCTATCCCATGGTGCCTGTTTGCCAGAAACATGTATGTGTACGATAGTCACTCAGAGTAAAGAACAGCATATTTGATATTAGACTGGAGGAGTGTTATCTCCATAATAATTACAGGCTCTGACCATGGCTTTAGAAATTTCACATGGTGTTGTGTACTGAAAAGAGTGGGAGCTCTGGAAATTCAGATCTGAGCTTGAAACCTTGGTTTGTTATTTAAGATGACACCCCCCCCCCCACAATATTAATGGTCCTCTCAAAGTTCATTTCAAAAATGCAGTGTGAATAAGTTGACCACTACAGGGTGTCTTGAATTTTAAAAATTTAATAAAAATATATAAAGTACTTGTAACATGGTTAAGAGTTAACAAAAAATAGCTGCTGTGACTACAACAATAAATAGTAGTTTATTTTATATAAACCAGTAGTATTTTATGGAGATTGGGGGAAAAGTTAGAAGTCTTAAGGGAACATTATCTTTTAAAGAGATATGTGATACTTTGTTCTGAATAATTTAAATAAAATTAAGACTGAAATGATCAAGTAAAATTTCACATATCATAAAATCAGAATTTAAATGCTTCCAATTATAAATGAGTAGTTGCTGGATATATAATGGAACAGAATGTAATTTGAAAGATCTTAACATTTCTATAAAACCTAAAGTACAGTTTTATCACTTCTTTGTTTCTGGGAGTTTCTCTTTGGTACATTGTGTATTAAGCTCAGAAATTTCCTGTAACCATATTTTTACTTTCATTGATTAAAGATCATTAAAGTACTTATAAATCAGTAAGCATGATAAAAATGAGTATATTCTATTCTTGATATGATGAAATTTATACGTTATTAATAGTATACAATGCTATTACAGTACATAATATTACAGAATAATAACCACATAATCATGTAAATTGTCAACCTAACCTCAATAAGGTTGATGTGTCATGATTATTATCATAAATTGGGAAGGAACTTTCTTTCTTAAAGTTTTTCTTCAGTATTAATGAATATGCTAAGTTTAGAACTTTGAAGAATAAATCTAATTTAAGAGGACAGCCTTTTTTTTAGATAAAATAAAATCCATATGACCTTGAAAATCACAGGACTAGTCAAAGGTAAATAATATGAATTTGTAAAATACAAATACAAGAGCATGCCAAAAGATGGGGGAAACATGAAATAAAATAAAATAAAGAAAATGCCAGTCTTCCAGGTAAGAAACTTAAACTAATAAACCACAAGGTAGCTTCTTCTTCTTATCATTTTTAAATATTTTAGTATGGAAAATTTTATACATATACAAAAACAGACAAAATAATGTAAAGAGCTCCAGTATAACCACTCAGTTTCAGTAATTGTCTATTCCTACCTAATTTTTCTTTATTACCCATCCACTTACTGTCCCCTTTGTAAGATTATTATGATGCAAATCCCGGACATCATATAATTTCATATGTAAATCTTCAATGTAATATGTTTTTAAAAATGTAATTATAGTAGCTTATTTCACTTAAGAATTATTAACAATATATTAATATCATCATATACCCAATTAGTGTACAAATTCCCCACCCAATTCATATATATATATACACACATACACACACACACACACACACACACACACATATATACACACACACAGAAGAAGGCATATGTTTATATATATTTATATGTTCATATGAAACACAAATATATATTATTAATTAGTTAACCAAGATCTGCAAGGTATTGACTTTTCTTTGAATTATTTATTTCACTTTATTTATTATTATTATTACTTAATTGCCTATAGGGCATGCATGCTCACCAGAGAGAGACAAAGAGAGAGGGAAAGTGACAAAGCAAGCCACCAGGTCTAGGACTCAAACTGTGGTCGGCCATGTGGGACTCCAGCACCCTAACCACCACTCCACCCGCTGGCCCTGGGTATTCACCATTTTGTTGCAACTTGTTGATACATTCCACAGTCTCATGGTATTCAGGCCTAGAGCCTTAATCAGATTTTGGTTCATGTTTTTTGTGAAAGAATACTTTATAAATTACTTTATAAATTGAATTATGTATTGTTATAAGTTTTTATAAAACTTATAGATTATAAAACATAGAGATTATTTTTTTAAATATTCTATTCAATTTTATTTATTATTTTAATATATTTTTATTACAATTTATTTTCTACACTCAATCACATATGTCACTTAGCTTGCAAAGCAAATATTCTAACATGTATACATTTCTCATCAATCCAGTTGAGAATCCTATACACATTAGCTTCAACAGATAATAACCCATTTCTTTATGCCATAATGCCTTGTCTCTCTATTTTCTTCCATAATGTCCTTTTTCAGACTCTCCTACTTCACCCACCTTCTTCCCACACTGTAGCTGGTATTTATAACCATTTTCTATGTTTCTATATCCTCTAGTCATTCTGGTATTTGCAGTGAGAATTGAGTAAAATATCATCTGACCTTTTACAGAAAAAGTTTGCTGACCTTCATCCTAAATGCTTCACTTAATAGGTTATGCAAATAGTTATATTCAAATTATATCGTTTCTTCTTCAGTGATTAGCTGGACTACCTCATCAAAGAGAAACTCTCCCTCATCAACTATTTGGTTACACTGAGGCACAGATCACACACAGAAAGCTTAATAAATACTTTGCAAGTTTTAAAAATAATTGGTTTCTCAATATCTCCTGAGGCCAGCAGAAAGTAGATTGTTTATTTGTTTTAATATATTATGATCTCATTGATTAAAAAATTTCAGTGTATTTTGATCCATTGCAACGTTTCATGCTTATTGATGTTAAACTGTCCCAGTTTTGATTATGAAAACACCTTCAAGTAGGCTCCTAGGTCATTTGGTTATGCACAGGTAGTCTCAGTTTCCTCCCTTTGGTATGATGGGATGTTCCAGGCTCACTTTCCATGGCTCCTACCCATGATGCAGAATCTGCCATTTCTCTGAGAATTCTTATACTCTTTTAGAGAAATATATTTAGAGACCACTGTAAAGATCAAGAGATTTATATTAATCATCGTTTAAAGGGTTTTCCAGTAGACCAAACTAATATTTTTCTTTTTCCTTTCTTTCTTTACTTTTCTTTTTTTCTTTTTTTTTTAAATACACTGCAAATACTTTTAATTCAATTTCAGGATTATAATGTTTTTACTTAATCTCTTCTATTTTCTATTTGCATTCTGTTTTTTTCTTTTCAATAATACATGGCTCTCAATGACACTAATATACTTACTTTTTTAAATTCCATAATATATATAGACAACAGTATGAGAATAGTAATACTAGCTAATTAAAGACATTTTCCTTTTTTTTCTTTCCTAGGTTACATATATAATTAAATATTAACAAGTTTTAAAATTATTTGGAATAACAATTTCTGTATTTTCCCACAAAGTTGACCACACAGTTGTTTCATCAGCTGAGTCATTCACTTTATTGTGTCCTCTGACCACCGATCTTACTCATAATGATGGCCAGTCATTTCAGGGTTCTTACTTTTTGCCTCAAGTAGGACCAGGAAAGAGAAAGATTGTGGACTTTTGACTTTCCTCTCCCTTTTCAGAAAAAATATCTTTGTGTACTATCATGAATAATTCACCACTGAGCATCTATTAATGCAATGATTCCTTGGAATATGTATTTTTCCTATACTGGGATAACCAGGCACAATGACTGCTCTTATTAACATCACTCTTCAACTTGAAAGATATTTGGAATAAGGATCCATATGAGATAATCTATATCCTTTTAGTTCAAGAATTTGGCTTCCTAGAACCATGATCTACTCTATACTATCACTTTATAAGATGTATGATTGTGGGAAATAGACTCTGTAAAATATATTAGAAACAATGGGGAAAAAAAAGAAACAATGAAAAAAACACATATAATTTAGACTAGTAACAGGAGGAGGAGAACACCTGATAGGCTCAGCAGTCATAACTGCTTCCCCAAACAACATTTTATTGCTCATAGCTAATAAAACATTTAGGTACAATTTTGCATATGAAAATCTTAATTCTTAGTAATGAAATAAAAGATGTCAATGTCAAGGCAGAATAATAAAATGGCTATTTCACAGCACTACACATGCCAATAAATCACAGAGAATCTCTCTCTCTCCCTCACTTCTTTTCCCTAGAGGGATAAACAGGGTTTGTCACCTTCGGAGAATATTGTATACCATAGGAATAATCAGAACATATTGTTAGCACCAATTTTCCATCATTTATTTTTCAGTGCCAAACAAAAGTAAACCTTACCACACAGTTTAGTCATGGGTACAAAGAGAATTGGTCATTCAATGGGAGCCGCTGTTTTAAAAAGTGGCTGTTAGAAGCAGAAGGTGGAAGGAAACCCTGTTCCTATTAATGCCCAATTGTTCATTGTGCTCACTAATGCTATAGAAAAGCCTCTTTAAAAACTTTTCATTACTATGTATTTTGCATAATGCTTGTATTAAAAATCAATGTACTATTTGCCTCTGGAAATACTACAGCTGATCTGTGAGTCGCTTTGAAAGAAAACTGAACTCAATAGACAAAGACTGATTCTTCATCCATCTGATATGTCACACCAACAAATGGTTTTTTTGTGCACTCTGTCAGTGTCTTAATCAGTGTCGACAGCCCCCAGCACCGACTCAGCTCTGAAAGCTCTTCTTTCTCACACTTAATCCTTCAACTTGTATATGTTGTAGAGACATTCAGATGAGACATGATAATACACATGATTTACACAGTCCTGTCAATTCTTGGATTTGTCACACATCAAAATCACGTAAGATTAATTTCTCCCCTATTGCTGTCTAAAGTGCTTAAAGAAAAAGTTGCAAAGATAGTACTTCTTCTAATTGCAATGCAGACCAATTTATCGTAACTTGTTTGATGCTAGAATTTTTATAACAAGGCTTTTTGGTGAACTCATTAGTAAAATTTTATAATGACGAGGTTCTCATGTCTGAATGTTTGTATATAGATTATTTTCTTGATTTTTGACTACTAAATATATAGAATCGATCACATATGAGTCAAGATGGAAGAAGTCTTTGTTTTATCCTAATACGGATTTTTGAATCATGCAAATTTAAAGGTTTTTGGATAATATATATGAATAAGTTCTCATTTTAAACTCAGCATATTGTCTTTATATTTGCAAGTATAAGGAAACATCGTGGTATAAATCTGAATAGTATACATTTATTACACAGTTCTAAAATATAGATTAACTTGTGTCTAATAATGGAAATAAAACTTCACAATAAAATTAAAATTGGTGATAGGTTTTTATTTTATTTGTAAATAAAGATACTTATGATTCAGGAAAAACAAAGAGATCCTTCTCTGTTTAGTGGAAAAAAGGATGACAAGAATAAACTAAAAGTTTAATGTACAATGTGAGATATAACCAAAGAATCCAAGGAAGTTTAAGCAATAACCTAAATATTACAAGATTTAATAGAAGACTCAATTATGTGACAGGATATAAAAATATATGTAAATAAAAAAGTTTTGATGTGATATTAAAATTAGGGTCTTGCGATTATACTGCTTATATTCAAATACTTGGTATGGGTGTCATATATAAGTTATTTAACTTCTCTATACCAATTTGCTGGTCTATAAAATGGAGTGGACATCGGTAATTGCTTCACTGGTATGCTCTAAAAATTACATTAGTGACTTCATGAAAGCCAGTAGACAACATTCCTGCATGTAAAATATGTTTACTAAATGTTAGCTGTTATTATTATCAATATGTAAGTAATAAACCATTAGAAAATATAATTAACTATATTATTCACATAAAAATATATATCATAAAATACTAGGAAATAACTTTGCCAAGAAATGAGTGGAATTCATAGAAAGAATTTATATAATTGGATTTAGGTAAATGAAAATAAAGAGAAATATTTGGTGTATATAAGTATGTCATCTTTTTTTTTTAAAGAGTTTTTTTTTTTTTTTTTTTTTTTTTTTTTTTGCTATAGGGCGCATATGCTCGCCAGACAGAGAAAAAGACAGAGAGACATAAAGCGAGAAATCACCCCCCAGGGGGTTTGGCCACGCCACAATCCCTTCTCCTCCATTCTTCTCTCAGCATCTTGGGCACGCACGCATACGCACCTGGCGTGAGTTTAAGCCACTGGGTCCAGGACGCGAACTGCCGTTGACTACGTGGGAGTCCAGTGACATAGCCATTATGCTAACTGCTGGTCCCAATATGTCATCATTTTTCCCCAAACTTAATAAAAAAATCATATCACAATTTGAGTTAAAATTAAGTATTGCATTTTGGATAATCTGACTGAATATTTCTAAGTAAAATAGGAAGTTTGAAAAAAATACATAGAATCAGGGCCAGTAGGTTGCATGATGGTTAAGGGTGCTAGACTCCCACATGGCTGTGGTTCAAGTTCTGGACCAAGTGGCTTGCTTTCTCGCTCTCGTCCCCCTTTCACTCTATGTCTCTCTCGCTCTGCCCCTTTCTGGTCAAACTTAAATAAATAAACAAATAAAGTTAAATGAGATAGTTCTAGAAAAATACATAAGAAAGCAGTCATTACGTTCAAAAAAGAGGGAATCAATGGACACACTTTAATATGTTTGGACGTGAAGAGCAGAGTAGATAATCCTGATGTATCGGTTAGATTGAAGCACCCTATAACAAAAGTAAAGGGAAAAAAAATGGAACTTTTAATAGTGGGAATAGAGGATAATATAGGATTTTACACATAAAATGATCAAATTTAGCATATATTTACGGTAATTTATAAACACCAATAAGCTCATATAGTATAATCACTACATTATAACTACATTAAAATAAAATAGATATATAAATAGTATCCGATGTCAACAGTATAATGGCAGTTACAATATTTATTTAGCATATTCTTTACTTTTTTCTGTATCTGTTATATATTAATATTTTTTAAGTGACAACAGAGGTTAAACCACTTCCTCTTCTGTCTCCTTTCTTACATTAAGGAAATCTGATCTTGAATTTAGTGTTGAGCATTCCCATACAGATTTTTATAGTTTCACAATATCTACTCTTAAATAGCAAAGACTCTTTTTAAATTTTTCTAACAGTTATGTAAATACTAGCATAATGTAGGTATCATTTCATACTGCCTTATTGGGACATAATTTATACATTATAAAATCCTTTCATTGAAAGTATGCAACTCGGTGATTGAATTATAGAATTGTGCAGCCATCATCATAACCCAATTGTGAGACATTTATTGCTCCTATCTCTCATACCAGAAAACCGCTCATTTGCTTTTTATCTATAAGTTTGCTTTTCTGGGCATTTCATGTATGTAGAATAATAGACTAATATTTAGTGTCTGGCTTCTTTAATTTAGTATATTTCTAAAGTCATTAATGTTGTATCATGAAACAATATTTCACAAGTTTTTGGTATTTAATATTATTCTATTTTATGGTATATTATTCTATTATATGGTATATATTTTTGTTTATGTGTTCATGGGTAACAGAGATTCAGATTATTATCAGCTTCTGGATATTTTGAATAAAGTTTTTGTGAAAATTTGTATACAAATCTTTGTGTTGACTTAATACTTTCAGGTCTCTCGTGTTGATTCTCAATGGAATTGCTGAGACGTGGCAAGTTTATGATGAACTCTGTAAGAAACTCCCAACATGTTATCCCAAGTGGCTATACTATTATGTATTCCCTTTAACAAACTATGTGGATTTTGATTTTTTCATATCCTCATCAACAGTCATTATCATGTTTATTTTATTGTAAGCATTGTATGGGTATTTTGTAATTCTATTTGGCATTTCTTTAATACCTAATAATGTTGAATATCTTTTTATGTATTTATTAGCTTTTACTTATATACATAACTTTGTTTTCAGTGAACTGTCCATTCATGTTTTATGTCTTTTATCTTATTTTATTTCAAGTTCTTTTATACATTCAATCATGTCATTTAGTTTGCAAAGTGAATATTCCGACATGTTTACATTTCTCCGAAGTCCAGTTGATAATACTATAAAGTTATCTTCAACAAATACTCCATTTCTTTGTCCCATCGATGCTTTGTTTTTCCATTTTTCTCCTTAATGTCCCTCCTCAGACTCTATTCCTTCACCCATGCTCTTCCCACAATATATCCTAGTATTCACAACCATTTATTGTGTTTCTATATCCTTTAGTCATTCAGTTTCGGTCATAGAATGCAGAAACTCGGTACATAATAAGTGGGGACATACAATGCCTAAGAATTATTATTTAATCTTATTTATTTTTTTATTTGACCAGAGAGACACAGAGAGAGAGAGAAAGGGAAAGTGAGAATGCAAACTGCCAGATCTGGTACTTGAACTGTGGTCAGTTATGTTGAGGTCCAGTGCCTTAACCTCCATGCCACCTGCTGGCCTCATTTTATGTACTTTTAATTTGATTGTTTGTTTTTCTATTATGAATGATTAGAGTTTTTTAGATGTATTCTGGATTCAAGGCTTTTACAAGGTATGTGATTTGCAAATATTTCCTCAGTTTTTTGTTTGTCTTCTCAAATTGTTAGTGTCTTCTTTTAAATTTAGTGAAATTTAATATATCATGTTTTGTTTGTTTAATAGACTATGCTATTGGTGACATGTCACATAACTCTGTCTAACTCAAGGTAATGAAAATTTTCTATGTTTTCTTCCAGAAACTTTATAATTTTCATTTTACTTTACATCTCTGATCCATTTTGAATTCATTTTCAAGTGTAGTCTGAGGGAAGGTCTAAATTCATATTCTGTGCAAATGGATATCTAATTGTTCTAGCACCATTTATTGAAAAGATTATCTTTCTCCTGATGAATTATCTTGGAACCTTCATTAAAAAAGTATGAACTTTCAGTTCTTTGGATCCAAATGTCTGTCTTTAGGCCAATACCACACTGCCTTGGTTACTGTAAATACAGCATTTCTCAAAACTGAGTAGTGTTAGTCCTGCAATTTTGTACTTTTACAATTTTTTCCTTGCACTAGGGTTCAACCAGATGAGTAGAGCCAGTGGGAAATAAATATTAAGAAATTAGTTATAAATAATTGCTTTATGCAATTGTGGGGGTTGGTTAGGCAAGTCTAAATCTTCAGGGTGGGCCCTCAGGGAAGGCAATCTCCAAATTTCAGCACAGTTGGAAGTTTCTGTTCACTTCAAAAGTGTCTCAGCCTTGTTTTTCAAGGCTTTTCAGCTGACTGAATATAGCCCACTCAAATGACCAATTATATTCTGCTTCACATAAAATTAGGTGATTATTTGCTGTAATAAGATCTACAAAATACCCTTCGTGACAACATCTAGATTAGTGTTTGATTGATTGAATAAATGTGGACTATAACCCAATGATGACACATTTAAAAAAACCATCACAACTACTGTAGGTCCTTTGCATTATCATGTACATTTATACTTGGCTTCTCAAAAAAGAAAAAAAGCCTACTAAGATTATGTTGATCTAGGACTTCACTACATCAATGTGGGAGCATTGGGGAACATTGCCTTTTTAAATTTTTAGTTATTTTATTTATTTATTTTTTAGAGGTTTTTGCCATTGGATGCATATGTTTGCCAGAGAGAAAGAAAGAAAGACACAGTGAGAGAGAAAATGAGAAATCACCCCACAAGGGGATATGACCACACCCCAATCCTTTCATCCCCATCTTCTTCCTGGAATTTTGGGCATGCACACACACCTACCTGGCATTATTTTTAAGCCACTGGGTCCAGGACTAGAACCTCAGTTGACCATGTTGAAGTTCATGACGTAACTGCTATGCCATTTGCTGGTGCTGAGCATTACATTAAAAAAAAAAAAAATGCATTTTTTTATATATATATAGAGAGAAAGAAATGTACCCTGACAGTTTCACCACCTAGCAATCCTTCTTCCAGTACCCCCAGCCATCCTAGAATGTTCAGGATGACTCCAAATTCAAACTTAGGCCTCCCACATGGCTCCAATATTGTGCAGCATGCCCTACCATGTATACCAGTTCAGGTGTGACAGAGAAGTGCTATTTTAACAACTTTAAGTCTTCCAATCCATAAACATGAAATGTTTCCATTTATTTAGAGCTGTAACTTCTTTCACCAATATTTAGTAATTTTTGATATAATATCTATACTTTTTGGTGATGGGAATGCCTAGGTACGTTATAATTTTTAAGACTATTGTAAATCCAGTTGTCTTTTAAAACTTTTTGAATATAATAGACATATAATAGATTTTTACATGTTGACCAAGTAGACTGTGACTTTTAGCAAGTTGAAGAAGTCTTCTTTCACTAGTTTTGAGAATTTTTCTATTATTAATGAATGTTAGCTTTTATTCATTTTCTACATAGATTTATCCTGTGCTTTGGGGTATTCATTTTATTAATATTGTTATTGTGTTAATTGATTTTAAGATATTATATCAAGCTTTCATTTCTGAGATAAATTCCACTGGGTCAAAGTCTCTTCACTTTGGTAGGAATTCCCAGGACTGTGTGAGTCCTGGGAATTTTTAGCTTAGAACTCTCTGATGATTGTTTTATTTCCTACCAATTGCTGATTTGCCTAGGTTTGTGGAATTTCATCCTTTGTATGTGCAGCTTTCTGCTCAATAAAGAGCCCCTTAACTGTCCCACTAAGGCAAAATTCTGTTTCACTTTCTCTGCATAATTTATTGCTGTGGATTTTTGTTTTGGTTTTGTTATAGTGCTCATGCCAGAGAGGGACAGAGTGGGAAAATGAGAAATCATCACCACTCCCAGGGGGAGATGGCCACACTGCATTTCCTTCTCTTGCAGTCTCCTCTCAGGATTTTGGGTACCCACACACAGGCAGCTGGTATGATTTCCAAGACACACTTATGTAACCGTTAAATGTTTTCCTTTTATTTCTCAGTTGATCAGAATTATTTACTGTGGCCTTAGTCTGGCTATTTTCTTTTTTGTAATCACTTGCTATGTTATGTGTTTAGGACAAAAACCACATGTGACTGAATCAATTTAGAGTCATCTAAAATTCATTATGAACTTTAGCCTGATATCATTTTTAAGCATTAGGAATTATCAAAACAAAATGGTCATTACAGGTTCTAGAATATTAGTTAAAAAAAAGGAGAGAGAAGGGACTAGCAGTTGGCGTCATGGCTATGTCACTGGACTCCCATGGAGTCAACCATGGTTCAAGTCCTGTACCCGGTGGCTTAAACTTATGCCTGGCGCATGTGTGTGCGTGCCCAAGATCCCGAGAGGAGAATGAAGGAGAAAGGACTGCAGTGTGGCCATCCCCACTGTGGGGGGTGATTTCTCGCTTTCTGTTTCTCTGTCTCTTTGCGAATGCATGTGTCCTGTAGCAAAAACCTCCCTCAAAAAAAAAAAAAAAAAAAAAAAGAAATATTAGTAAATTTTTTCAATGGAAATCTGAAAATGTCTGGTAGTAATGACTGAATCACAAAGATTTTATTTTTTCTAAGATCAGGAATACTTTTTTAAAAATAATAATTGTTTTATTTTATTTATTTATTATTATTTTTAATTTGACCAAAAAGAGACAGAGGAGAGGGAAAGTGAGAAAGTAAGCCACCATGTTTGGGATGCAAATGGAGGTTGGCCATGTGTGAGTGCAGTGCCTTAACCACCACACCACCCGCCAGTCCCATCAGAAATAAATTTTAAACAAACCCTTAAAAAAAAAAGTGTTCTCAGGGTCTAAGACTATTTTCTGTGAATTACTAAGCCAGCTTTTGCTAGAAATTGTATCCCTAGGTTTTCTCTCCTGAGGAGGAAGTGCTGACCACATTATCTATAAAGTTAGTCATTGTAAAGTTATGGCATCATTGTAACTTAACAAACTTAACCTTGCAATACTTTACTTTATGTGAATGTGTGTAAAGGAATCTGTATTTTCGGGGCAGATTTGGGGCTCATAATGTCGATAAACTAAATCCTGTGTTTATGTTATAATTTCTTATCACTTTCTTCACTTACTGATAAGAGAGATCATGTCATGTTCTATTTCTTTCCACCAATATACTATACATAAGTTTCCACCATAGCAAGTAAATTGGTGATACGATTTCTCACATGAAGGTAACTGTAAAAATATTGTTATAGCACTGGGAAATAAGATTAGTAGAGAGGGACCAGCAGATGACATAATGGTTATGACAGATTCCCACTCTGTCAACTGCAGTTTGAGTCCTAGACCCAGTGGCTTAAAACTCACGCAAGTAGTGTGCCCCAAATCCCAAGAGGAGAATGGCGAAGGGATTGTGGCATGGCCGTCCCCCTGAGGGGGGGAGCTGCTTTCTTGCTTTCTGTCTCTCTCTATCGCTCTGGTGACCACACACATCCTATAGTAAAAATCTCTTACAAAGAAAAAAAAAAAAGATAAAACAGAGAACAAGCCTGAAACTGACATTTAATGATAGATATACAAGAATACAAGTTTAATTACATTTAAATGAAGTATAAATCTAAGAGTTGTCAATGAGAGATAGAGCTCCAATTCTAGTTTCTGTCACCATATTGGTTAATAAAATGTCTTGTTTTTGTTTGTTTGTTTTGTATTCATTGAAGTTTGTGCAAGTATTTTTTTTTTCTTTTTTTTGGAGAGGTTTTTACTATAGGGCGCGTGCGCTCGCCAGACAGACAGAGAGAGACAGAGAGATAGAAACTGAGAAATCACCCCCCAGGGGGGATGGCCACGCCGCAATCCCTTCTCCTCCATTCTCCTCTCGGGATCTTGGGCACGCACGCACACGCGCCCAGCATGAGTTTAAGCCGCCGGGTCCGGGACTCGAACCACGGTCGACTACGTGGGAGTCCAGCGACATAGCCATTACGCTAACTGCTGGTCCCTGTGCAAGTATTTTTTAAAAATTTTTAATGTAACTTTTGGTAAGACAACTAGATCCACAACTTTAAGAACTTATTATTAGTGATTATTATTATTATTAATTTGACTTTTTGTTTTGTTTTAGTTTTGCCATAGGACGCATGTGTTTCCCAGAGAGTGAAAGAGAGAGAGAAAGAAAACACCTCCCAGGTAGATGACCATGCTGCAATCCCTTCTTTATTTTCTTCTTCAGATTTTGACCACACATTTCCACATGGCTGGCATGATTTTCTAGCTAGATCTGGAACTCAAACCGGCTATGTGGAATCTAGCTGCCTTAACCTCCATGCCACCTGCTGGCCCAAGAACTTTTTTTTTAAAGTGTTAGCTGCCATAATTATGAAAAATGTAACAGCAGGCTATTAGACTTTCTTTTTAATTTTATGCTTGTTAAGTGGCAATCTTTAGGTATGCCATCATAAATTACCTAAAGGGTAATTTCCCACTTTCTCTCTCTCTCTCTCTCTCTCTCTCTCTCTCTCTGTCCCTCTCTGTCTCTCTCTTCTCTGTGTGCTATGTAGCAAAAGTCTAAACAAACGAATGAAAACTTTTAAATGGCCGTTGAATATCTCCATTTGCAACTTGAGCTGTCCCTAAAACTCACTATGTATTGACTGAAATTCACTAAGGATCACACTTTTCTGACATTGTTATTTGTGGAAATCACACAATCATTCTTGCAGTTTTATAGACTCAAAAATTAGTCATCATTTAATTTTTTTCCCCACTATCCCCTTTCCTCTTCCCATCTATTATAAGATGAATCATTTATAATCATGTGAAATTTTGGCCTAGCTGGGTCTAAGGAGCATTTGAGTTTTTACATTCTGTAATTCTTTTTTTTTTTTTTTTTTCTTTTCTTTTTTTGGAGAGGTTTTTGCTATAGGGCGCGTGCGCTCGCCAGACAGACAGAGAGAGACAGAGAGATAGAAAGCAGGAAATCACCCCCCAGGGGGGATGGCCACGCCGCAATCCCTTCTCCTCCATTCTCCTCTCGGGATCTTGGGCACGCACGCACACGCGCCCGGCGTGAGTTTAAGCCGCCGGGTCCGGGACTCGAACCGCGGTCGACTACATGGGAGTCCAGCGACATAGCCATTACGCTAACTGCTGGTCCCATACATTCTGTAATTCTTATAATGATTTTTTTAAAATCAGTTCCCTTCAGGTTAACTGCACTGTTAGAACCCTAGATCTAGTTATTCTATTTCATTTCTAAATTAAATCAGTTGTTACCTACATAGCTTTCCCTTTTTTCAGCCATCACAACATTCTCATCCCCCATCCAAATTAATTCTGCATATCCTCAACATATTAGTGTGCATAAAGCAATGCTTGGTGTCTCACGTTTCTCTTTAGCTCAAGAATCTACAAAAGATGGTAAGTTTGTAGAACAGCATTTCCAGAAATAACCTTCTTGGCAATAGTTATTCTTCAATCACACATCACACTTACAAACATGTATACATGCTACATGCATGCACACACATATACAGACAGTTCTATAGTGAAAAACATTTAGAAAACAGGTTAAGAAAATGCAAATCTTTCTTTAAGTGAAGACTTCTTAGATTTTCATATATGATAGATATATGGAAGGGAATCACACAGAAATTTAACATTTGCCAAATGTGTTCAACTGTTTTTATTTAGGATGTAGAGGAATTTGTGGCATGGTTTCAGGCATATTACATGGGAAATTCTCTTCTAGTACATCCTAACCTCCTCTGCCTTGCCAATTCTTCTCATTGCTGGGTCCCCATATACCCCTCTGACTTTTCCATTCTCCAACTGGGCAAGGGTGCTTGCTGACATCCACTGAGAAGATGCTGACTGGGCCCTTTACAATCCATTCCAAATCCCTTTTGTCTTTCCTTTATCTCCAGCAGACTCTCTATTTCTTTACTCATTGTTAGCCTCCCTTGCATCTAAGCATAGACCCTGTAGCAAAGTTCCAGCTGAAGACTAAAGGGAAAATTCTCAGAACACAGTCTCACTGGGAACTGTTTCGATACTTCTGTTTACCCTCTTCTGCCTGATTGGAAGGTACTAGGGTGACTGGGGGGATAGCAGATGGCTGTGCTCATGAGATGATTAGCATAGAGAACGGTGTCCAAGCACTGCTGCCTCATTGCCCAATGCCATTTACCTAGCACCACTGGAACTGTGGAACCGAAAGCACTGATTACAGGTAACAGTTTCATCCAGTGAATTATTGTTGATGGTCTAATGACAAAAAGTACAAAATTTAAGTGAGTATATGGACAATCCCAGTACTCAAATATAAACATAGCACAGGTTCTTATTAAACACCTAAATAAAAACAAACAAACAAGCAAACAAACAAACGAAAGACTTAGGTAATAGTTGTGCTCAAATATTCAGAAATTTATGATACCACATGAGAAAAACATGATTTATTATAAAGTTTATTGTCTTTTGTTCCCTGAATTTCTCTCCCACAAGTCTCTGATGATCCTTTTTCTTTTTTTTTTTTATTGGGAGGTTTTTGCTATAGGGGGCATGGGCTTGCCAGAAAGACAAAGAGACAGGAAGTGAGAAATCACCCCCTAGGGGGATGGCCATGCCACATCCCTTCTCCTCCATTCTCCTCTCAGGATCTTGGGCATGCACGCACACGCGCCCGGCGTGAGTTTAAGCCACCAAGTCTGGGACTCAAATCATGGTTGACTACATGGGAGTCCAGCGACATAGCAATTACGCTAACTGCTGGTCCCTCTGATGATCCATTTTTACATTATCCATCAAATACATCTTGCTTCCTCACAAATACCTTAATACTTCTACCCTTCTTCCTTTGGAATGATAAAGTTTGTCTACTAATATTCTTTTATTCCTACCAAATTTATTTCTTTTAGAAATAATTGTTCTCAATATATTTAAAGCTTTTTTTTGTGACAGAAACCAGATCTTCTGTTTTGATTCCTTTCGGGGTCTAACAAAAATCCTCTATGAATATTTGTTGAATGTTATTTTATAAGAATAGTTTCAGCAATTGAATGGTAGAACATAAATGATAATTTCTTCTGAGTATAACTCATTTTACCTTTGGAAAAAGACATGAGCGTGGGGTATTTGAAAGAATAAGAACTTTCAATTTTTTAATTTTACATAACTTTTCTAAAGTTTATTTTACTCAAAAAGAGAAGGAAAGGGAATAAAGCAACTGCTTTGACTACACAGATCGCAAAGGAGCCACTTTTGAATGAAAAGTTTGACTGTAATAATCTTGCTCTTACTAATACTTAATCATACTAGATCATACTAATGGATTATGTATTAGTATTTTTGTCATCATATTGGAATCTCATAGCCAAACAGAGCTTAGGAAGAACATGAACAATGGTATTGCTATTTTTTGGAAACATAGAACTTTGAAATATGAAAAGTAAAACTCCTATGGTTGAAATAGTTGAGAATTTCAGAAAGAAGAGATATAAATCATTAAGTTTCTGGCAATATTTGCAAAAATCAGTGACCAGCACACTCAGATTTTAGGTTAATAAAAATGATTTCAATGGTGATATTTGTTTTATTGTTATGAAGATTTTCACGGTATTGGTAGCCAAAATGAAATAAAAGTATTATATTTTGTTACACATATATATTACGTATGTAATGTAATAATAGAAATGCTAAAGGTGTTATAAATGATGGTTTTGACTTACGAATTTGTAATGTAGGAACCACATTTTACTATTTTTTAAGGTTTCATGGATTACTCATAGAAACAATTTATGTACTGAAACGTGTCATTGACAGAGAACTAATGTGTTTTAAACTATGTAGCATCTCTATAATGTTCTATTTATGCCTCAAGGTTAATAGGAGAATCTTTTGTTCTAATGAGAACAATCAACTGTAACCCCTAGAGAGTTTAAGGGTGGTGTTGGTCATCGCTTAGACCAAGCTCGAAAACTTTCAGTCTTAACTACTGACTTATAGAGGGCAGGGGGTGGGGGATAGAGGGACTGGAGATTGAGCCCTATAAAATGTTTGAGCAAAGAGTTTCAGGAAACTTCCAAGTTAGCGAACACATATCCACATGCTGGGAAGGTGATGTACCCTAACTCCATAGGGACAAAAACTCCCATACTTGTGATTTTTCCAGACTTTATTCTATGTATCTCTTCATCTGGCTGTTCACTTGTATCTGTTATAGTAAATAGTGATAGTAAACATAGCATTGTACCGAGTTTTGTAAGTCTACTCTTGTCAATTATTGAAACTAGGATGAGTTTCAATAATTGGGAACCCAGACTTTGTAGTCAAATGGGATGTAAATGTGGGTACCCTGGGAACCCCATGCTTGTGATTGACATCTAAAGGGAGGGCAGTCTTATGAAATTAACCCTTGAAATTTTGGAGTCTGATGCTAACTGCTGATAGTGTCAGAAATGAGTTGAGTTAGAGAAATTTTACTATCAGGGAATTGAAGAATTGACTGATGTGAGGAAAAAAAAAAAAAAAACTCTCAATATGCACAACTCTCTTCTTTGGATAAATTACCAGAAATACTAGAGCAAAGATTAACATCCAGGGAGAAAGAACAACTTGTCTTCCATGAATGAAAAATTATGGAAGTATTTAAAGTTGGGGTTGGTTGTATGGGTAAAATAATTCATTGTCTAAAATACTCACAGCAAAAACTTGTTAAAACAATTGGAGAAATTCTATGGTGCTCACTAATCAGAGGTGGCAGTTAGAGTGTGAGGAACCAGCTCCTTGAACAAACATGTACTGACAAGTGCATTAATTTATAAGACCTGTTCGATTCACCATTTCTTTTTGCTCCAACTTTTATCTGAGGTGGAACCTACTTTAAATGACAACACTGAGTGTGAGCATGTGGCTTGGAGAAAGCTGAACACTTGCGTTGCAAAGACCAAAGAGGAAGAGAAAACCCAGTACCAGTAAGTGGCACGCCTCATTTTGTAACTCTCCCCGCCCACTACTTCTCTATAGTCAGTGGAATCGATATTTGGCAAATACGAACAAGAGTCCCAAAAGAAGCTAAGAGGAACTCTTTAAACAACAGGAATAAATAACCAGAAAGAACTAAATAGTTTAGAAAAACACATAAGACAAGCTTCCAACTCAAAACAGAACAGACAAAAAAACCCAAAATTGTAAGAAATATCACCAGAAAATACAGCAATTACTGAAAAATAAAAAGACACAGATACAAGATTAATCTCTTAAGAAGGTTGATGAAAATATCAAACACATAAAAACCAGTCTGTTAATAGAGAGGAAAGATTAAAACCACCAGTATTCAATTTCATAATTCAGAAGAGAGTTTTGCTTCCAAATAGGATGTGGACAGCTCCAGGAAAACATTGCCCACATAACAACAATGAGAAAAATCAGCTTTTTTAAAAAATAATATTTTTTTAATTTTAGAAATAAACCATTCAAGTGAATTCCAGCAGTAGATAAACTCCTCCAAGGAACGATGAGAAACACAAACTATTTCAGTTACCACAAAAGAAGGTAAAAGAAAGACAATTGAGTCTGTGTGTGTGTATGTTACATGAGGAGTTTTTACACACACACACACACACACTTACATACACACACACACACACATACACACACAGTGCCAGTGTAGTCCCAGGAGAGCTGATTCCTATTTCTCCCCATCTAATCCCTATTTTTTCCCTCCTTTATCAGAAAATAGTGACTATTCTACATGTAGGGTTTATCATTTCCATGTATATTTTACATTATGACTTCATATTTTTTGTGGTATCATGATGATACTTGTTTTTTCAAATATGTATTTTTATTATTATTCATACATGAGATCACTATACATCATTTAGATTGTGAAGAGACTTTACGTAGCATGATCTACACCTCAGTCCAGCCCAGTTGAGGCCACCATACACATCCTTATCAACAGATAATAAACCTTATCTGTGTCCCACAAGTGTCTTACCTCTCCATCCCTTCCCCCAATTTCCTACGCTCCTCCCCCTCACACGCTCTTTCCACTGTCTCTAGTGTCCATTACAATTTTTAATACTTTTATATTCTCCAGAGTCTTAATAAGCTCTCAAAGGTGAATAAGTATAACATGACAGTTCAGAATTCCACTAAGTCGGATACAGGGGAAGTAAATATCCTCACCAGCTCTTTTCTGTGGGCCTGCACTAGATGCTCCTGAGAAAGACTTATCGTTGGGGAGGAGACTCAATGAAGCCCTGGGCAGTGGCGTACCATGTAGGGTCTGCCTGGGAATAAGGGTGGGCAGGAGGTCTGGAAGAAACCCTTTGGAATCTGGTCTCTAAATGAGTATAATGTGATACTTGTTTGTCAGGAAGGAACAGGCATTATAATCACTAATAGTTTAAGCCCTTCTGTGATGTGAGGCAAAAGATGCCTGTCAGTGATGGAAAGCAAGGAAATTCTGTCATTCTTCACCCCAGTCCTCCCTACATACAAGGAAAAGATGGGCTTCCTCAGGGCATGGGGTAGGAGCCCTGGTCTGTATTCTTGAACAAAACTACAAAAGTCATCTGCATTTAGAGGAAGGCCGGTAAACTCATTTATGCCTAAAATCCTCAAGGCAACGTAGAATTGGCAGGGAAGAGGTAAGAAATCCATATCCACTCTATACCAGTTCTGAGTAGGAGGCAGAGGCTGTGTGCTCCTGGACAGAGGGTGTGGATGTTGAGAAAAGCCCTAAGAAACAGGTGCCCAGAGCATACCTAAGATGAGCAGAACTGTGACTTTCTCTTACCACCCTCGTGAGCTTTGGATTGAGTGTTCAACAATGTCTGACAGAGCATGGAAAAGAGAATAAATACACTGGAAAGAAATGCAGTAGCTATGGAAAACTGAAAATGGAACAGAAATATTAAGAAAATTCTTCAGATATATTGGAATTAATTCTAGGCATGTTAGCAGCTGTCACCACTGTAAGAATTAAAAAAAAAAATAATTTTATTTATTATGGTGTTGTTAAAACATCAGAACAGTATAAAAATAACATAACAAAAACTCATCATCTAGACTTAACAAATAGACAATTAGGTCATATATGCTCTAAATTAAAATCATAATGATAATTAATATTATAGATACCCTTGGAACTCTTTGTTCCCATCCCAAATCAAGACTAGATTGATTTATCCCTTCATAACAATGCCATGCCTGACAGAAGAGGTATGTTATTTTCATGCACAAATAATATTTACTTTGGTCTCAACTTCTTTTTAATAAAGAATACCTGGCATTGAATAAAAAATTATCACACACACACAAAAATAAAAATCAAGAAAAAATAACCTTATGTAGAGGGAAAATGGAAGCAGACCTTGAGAAAGCACAGATATTGGGGACTATCTGACTATGTTAATATATTAAATAATTTAACAAAAAAGGCAGACACATGTGTAAAATGATGGAAAATTTAGGGAGAGCTGGGAGCTATAAGAAAAGATTAATGAAATGCTAGAAATGAGAAGTGCAATATCAGAGATTTTGTAAACCTTAATCAAAGTATATAGTTAATTGCTAAATGTGATTGAATATATGAAGTGACAAGAAGTAAAATAATGAAATTTTTCTTATGCTGGGCTTTTAATACTTGCCTTTATACATTTCAATGAAAAAGTATCGAACTTAAGAAAGCACAACTTTTGCAAGGTCAGTGCTAAGAAGTATTTCCTCTTCCAAACTTTTGACTCAAATGCCAGGTATTTGAATTCCCCTTTCCTGTGTGTCATATTCAAAGTCACGGTGCCAGCCTCTGATCATTACTTTCCTATTGTATTTTGAAATGTATAACCATAGCCAGCTTTGCAGGGCAAACCGAATGTGAAGTCAAGCGAGTATTTGTTTGACATCCAGTTTGTCTGGCATCTGACATTAGCATTGCTAAGTACCTAATTGTTAAGTGCTACCAATTCAGATATTGTACATCACTCATGCAGTCTGGCAACCATTTCTTTTTAATGGAGGACAATAAAAAGTATTTCATAGAACACGAGGAATAATGAAACACACACTTGGCTCTATACATGAACTGATTTCAGATATATACACATGCATACATATACACATTTTAGATCTAGATGTAACCAAATAAATTATAGGAAATACAAGTTTTTAAGTATTGAAGTAGCTTCACAAGGAGGATTTGGGAATCATTTATAAATGTTCCAAATGTAATTGTTTAATACTTGAGCTTAATTTGTTCGATTTTTGTCTGAAGTCAAAAGCTAGGATTAGATTTATTCTTAAAGTCCAATATCTAACAGGATAGTAGTGGATAGATACTGTGCACAAAGAAAAGTCACAAACAAGAGAGGAAGGCTGCAATCTAGCATTACAGAGTCAAAAGCAAAAGAGGAAGATTTTAAAACGTAATAGAAATAGATTGATTTGTTAAACTCTTTCTATATACAAGGGGTTCTAAAAGTTTATGAAAATGTTCATTTTTAAAACAGTATACCTTGATCTCAAAGCTTTTTGCATAAAAATACACGTATATTTTAAATCCATGAGTTTTTCTGAAGAGATTCCATGGACACAGGTACAGCAAGTTGACAAGCTGCCATGGGCCCTAGTTTAGTTGGAGTGAGTGCGGACATGGTGCCCGCGGGAGGGTTTACCTGATTAAGTCACACGTGAGCAGGTGCTAGCAGAGGATGAGGGCAGTCAAATTAGTGCCGTCTGAAGATTGCAACCAATATTTGAAACTGGAAGCATCTGGAATCCATTTTATAGTTCTGGGATTTGTAGAGAAGTAGCTAAAACAACACATGAATAGGACTATCAGTGAGTTTTTTCCATTCCTAGAATTTCCTCATTGAACAGTTGTTTTTCTCTACTAAAAATCTCTGACAGAATGAATCACTCTTATTAAAAAGCATTTCAATTATTTTCAAAGGTAAAGTTGGAAAATTAAAGTATGAATTTTGCCTTAAAACTGTTCATTACATTTTCCTTTTTGAATTGTAAAGACACAGTATAAAATCTAATCTGGGTGATGATACCATGACAGTGTTTAATGAAAAACTAAGAAAGACAAACAAAGAGGAAGGAAGGAAAAGAGAGAGGGAGATAGAAATTGGTGAAAATGGTCACCTGAATAACTTGGGAGTGGGCTGGGAGAGGTGTTTTACCACGAGTAATTTTCCTTAATATTGGAATACTCTTTGGGCCACTAGAAGTTTAAGTTTAATCTGGTTTAGAAGTAAAAGGGTAAACTAGACTCCTTTAAATGTTCTTTCTATTCTTGTGTAACTTTTCATTGTATCTACACTATTATTTAAGGAAAAATAATGGCAGGTGGAAAGAACATTCTAATAACTACATATTTTGAGGCCCTGATGTCTCCATCTTACCTCCATAAAACACACTTAACATATCTATGAAATATAAATATATGTTAATCACTCTCTACAGTAACTATTTTCTTATGCAGAAAACTTACGTGGATTAGTACACTAGTAATTGTATCTGCATTGTCAATGCACTTCCCAATGAATGTGTATGTTTTCTGCAGATGAGAAAACAGGATTTTTTTTTTTTTTTTTTTTTGAAAACATTACTCTCTGTCCTCAGCGGCATATTCGGGCAAAGGCAAATGTCATAACCCAAAGGTCTCCAACAAAAGTATGCCCTGCTTAGAGACGCTGCCATTGAAGAAATATGACATTGTGGACTGCCAAGAAAAAATTCTGCATCCAAGTCTGAATGAGAATTGTTTTATTTCAGTGTGTGCAAAACATGCCTGTCAGAGCATCTTACTGCATGTATACATTTTACTGTAAAAACAAATTTATTCCTTCCATTTATATTTCCTTCTGGAAAAAAACAGTAGAAGAAAAAAGTGACCTAGTAGAATATAATTAGTTTAATCTTGTACAGACACTTATCTATTCCTCTCATTAATTTATTCAATACTTATTTATGTACATAAAAAATGTCATGGTAGGAGCCAGCAGGTGGTGTGGAAGTTAGGATAGCTGGATCCCACATGACTGATAAGTCCTGGACCCGGTGGCTTGAAAATTACACCAGACACATGTGTATGCATGCCCCAAATCCTAAGAGGAGAGTGGAAAACAAAGGACTGAGGCATGGTATCTCCTTTGGGAGGCAATTTCTCATTTTCCCCCTCTCTCTCTGCCTCTCTCCCGCAACAGTATGCACCCTATAGCAAACTGAAAAACAAACAAACAAAAAAGTCATCGTGGATGCTATGAAACTGCCAAGGAATTTAAGACCCAGAGTTAGAGTTGAATGATAAAACACATAGGAAAACTTAAAAGGCAAAAAGTAGAAATTTCTACATTATAGTTTTATTTTTCATATCATTGCTTAATATGAATTTTAAAAATTAGATTTTTAACATGTGTGTATTAACATTAACAGCCTCCAAAATCTCGGTGACTGAACAAAAGTTTATTTACTTTTTTATTATTGTCTTTTTCTAGAGAGATCTTTTGCCATAGAGTATGTGTGCCCGCCAGAGAGACAGAGAGAAACAGAGAGACAGAAAGCAAGAAATCACCTACTAATGGATATGGCTGTGCCATAATAGCTTCTCCTTCATTCTCCTCTCGGGATCTTGGGTACACACGCACGCACCCTGCATGAATTTGAAGCCAACAGGTTTGGGACGCGAACATTGGTCGCCTGAGTGGAAGTCTAGCGACATAATCATTACCCCATCTGCTGGTCCCCAGAAATTTACTTTTAACTCAATTAACATTTTCATCCAGATCAGGCATCTCTTACTGACAAGTTTTGCTAAAATATTAGGAAGAAGTAGTAAAATAGAGCATCAACTCTCATTTTAACATGGCCACTTGGCAAAAAACTCTCACCTTTGCCTAATATTTCTTGGCAATCATACACACACAGAACATATCTGTTCTGTTGAATAATCATCTTTCTCAGATGATTATTTCAAATTTCCTTTTCTTGGGACCAGCAGGTGGCATGGTGGTTAAGGGCGCTGGGTTCCCACATGGTTGAATGCAGTTCAAGTCCTGGACCTGGCAGTTTGCTCTCTCACTTTGTCCCTCTCTCTCCCTCTTTCTCTCTGTCTGATCAAAATAATAATAATAATAATAATAATAATAATAATAATAATAAAGTTAAATAAAATAATTTTTAAAAAATTTCCTTTTCTCTCTTCAAATCTGTAATATCTTTTTACTTATTCCTCATGTGCAGCTAATGGCCAGGTTCTTACTTGGTCAAGAAAGTTTAAGAAAATCAGAAGATAATTTCTATGAACTCCCACTACATCAATTACTCACCTATAAAATTTATATGCATAGGGACCAGCAGTTAACGTAATGGCTATGTCACTGGACTCCCATGTAGTTGACCGTGGTTCGAGTCCCGGACCTGGTGGCTTAAACTCACGCTGGGCATGTGTGCATGCATGCCCAAGATCCCGAGAGGAGAATGGAAGAGAAGGGATTGTGGTGTGGCTATCCACCCTGGGGAGGGGGGTGATTTCTCGCTTTCTGTCTCCCTATCTTTCTCTGTCTTTCTGGGGAGCGCACACACCCTTTAGCAAAAACCTCTAAAAAAGAAAATTTGTATGCATATACGTTGCCCCCTCCCCTTTGTGTGGAGAAACTCTCCAGGATCCCAAGGCCAACTCCTCCAGTTCTGCACTGGGTCCTCCTATTGCTGAAGGACACTGCCCATGTAATTCCTTCCTTTTTCTTCTACTTTATAATTTTTCTCTCTACTGGACAGTATTTATCAAAATATGCCTTAATTTCTCCTACCTTAAAGAAATTTTTTCTGAGAAAAATTATGATTTCATCTATTATCTCATTTCTTTACTCCTCCCCATTAATAATGAATTTCTCAAATCAATGTGAACACTCACTTCTTCAGTTATTTTCTTCCCACTTTTGCTTAAAGTTATTCTAATCAAGTCTCATCTACCCCAGTCTCTCAACCCACTAGTAATGGTCAATTCTCTGTCCTCATCTTACTTTATCAGCAACAAATAACACAGTTAAACACACTCTCACTTTTTTGTTCAATGACTGGACAATAAAATTATGATCTGTACTGCCTCAAATCCCATCACTAGTCCCTATTTCACTCAGTACAAAACTTGCACTGTATTCATCTTGGGAAAATCATTATGCATGCCATAAGGAATAGTGATTAAATATAAATTTTTTTTAATTAAAAAGGAAATTAAAAAAAGAAACAATATTTCACAAGGCCTTAAATCACCTGACCTTTCAACAACTCTTTTAGCTCATGTTTTTTAATTCTTACCCTCTCTCCACTCTAGAGTATTTCCTGCTTCTTCAACAACCATCACACTACTGGTTCTAGGATTTCTCATGGGTTTTTCCATCTACATAGAACTTTCAACAGTGAGTTTACTATGTAGTCATTATTAAGGTTGCACAATTGGGTATTTTGTTTTCCTACAACAACCTAAGGTAGCTGGTAAGCCCCTAGCTGAGTTCAGAAAGCCTCAGTCTTCTAGTCCTTAGTCACACCCATTTCTCAGACACTGCCCCAAGTTCCAGCTCTTCTACCAGTCTGTGCCCTTTTGAACATGGAGCTTTTCTCTGAAGCCTGTGGCCCTTCTAGAGTGATGTTGAATGCCAAGGACTCTTGGTACACCTGAGGGTTCTGCTACCATACTGCACTGAGATTAGGCCCTGGGAGAGAGGGCAGACAGATAGACAGATAGATAGACTGGATTGTTTTCTCTCTGTATCTGTGCCTGAGCTGGAATGGGAGGAATCAGGGTATCTTTCCTTGGGGAATGATATTAAAAGTGATTCCTGAAGGAAGAAGAGGAGTTTGAGTAAGAGAGCTGAACCTTTCTGAGTGGTTCTGGTCAACAAAAATCAAATTCTTGTTAAGCAAAGATCTAGGGTTAAGATTTGAATTCCTGTCACCTGAAACTGGCAAAAATGTCTTGAATTTGGAAGATTACTATTATTTATTGGAATTACAATGACATTTAAACATTTTTTTGAAGATCTCTTAAGACAATAATGAATAATTTTGGCACTCATGATTATGAAAATATATAGACACAGTTATGAAAGAATTTAGGTAGAGAGGCTGCAGAACTAATTTAGCCTTATCTGAACACAACTGTGAAATGTCAGAGTTTCAGGACTATCGATTTTATACTGTGCACTATAAAAAGTGGATAAGTCATGACATGATGAGAAGTAGCATCTCTTCTGTTGAAAGCTAATGCTTGCTTATAATCAGTCCAACATATATTTTAAAGTACATTATGCAATACATTAAAAGTAATGATTTTGCAACAAATTAAGCCGTAATAGCCTCAAATCAGTTTGCCCACACAGTTAATATGTTGATTAATGTCCTGTTAAGACTGAGGCACTCATTTTTATCTCATTATTCAACCCAGTGTTTTCCCACAGCTATTGAATAAAAATGTAATTATTGCTCTAAATTATGTTATTATTAACTTTCACGTGGTGTTTCTTGATAAACAGCAATACAAAATAAAGGGCCAGGAGGAGCAAGTAAGTCAGAATAAAAACCACACAGGTCTACGAAGACATTTGTTATTGTATGGTTCAACTATACCTGATGCTAGAAAGAAGAGAGGATAATGTTTTTCTTTACAGAATTACAATCAAGACAGTGTAAATATTGATGTCACAGAGCCTGCATTTGTCAAATAAAATGCAATTGACAATAATTCCAAATACTGTATTTTCTTCTAAAAATATGTGAATATCAGAGAAGTCTCTTTCTATGTGCCCATATTTATGGATTCTTCACAGAGTGATCAACACAAAGGTCATTCACCCCAATATTGCCATATTTTCTTCTAATATCTGAAGTTTCAAAAGGAGCATTTCTTGGTGACCTTTACCTAAAACAAACACGACTTCAGAAAGAGAGCTCTGGGATCAGATCTGCACCTGTGTACTTAAATGGAATACTTTCTTCTCATATCTTGTCAGAGATATTATACAATGCAGAATCACAAAGCATTTTGGAATTCTTTAAAGATAATGTATCAATCCTCTGCTTGAGTTTTATAACTAAGATGGACCTTTTCAGAGTTACACTTTTGACATTATTGTTATGCAAAATGGCATTTTCATGCATTAATCCCCACAAGTACTGAGTGCTACCCAGTAATGTTATCACATTCAATAAAAGAGATTGCACCAGAGTTTGATGGCTGCAGTTTCTTTGACTTGATTATTAAAAAGGATAAAGTGTTAAAGCATTTCCATTTATATAGGAATGCCTATATTTTAAGCAATCCCAACAATATGCCAAGAATCTAACAATCTGATAAATAAGCATCGGTACTGATGGTCCAAAGCAGATGAAGCTCAAGACCAGAAGTATAGCATGGTTTAACTGAAAAAAAGTTTATGAACCAGGAAACCGAGGAAGTGTCCAGAAATTTAGAAGAACACTCTTAGTATGAGTGCTAAAGATGTACAATGAAGTCCACAAAATGAAGGTGGAATTAAAGTCATGTAACAAATAAAAAATGCAACATTTATTTAAGCCGCAAAAATTATGTGACTTGCCAAAGATCATACAACTAACTAGTCAGTGGTAGACATGATTCAAAGGATAGTGAGTGCGGAAACCCATTTCACACTATCATAATGAGGAGGTCCACTGCAGCAATTAGAAATTAATAATAGGACCAGCAGGAGCATGAAATTTAAGGTGCTGGATCCCACATGCCTGAGTGTGGATTCAGTCCTGGAACTGGTGGCTTGAAAATTGCCTTGGCATATTAGCCTGCATGCCCAAAATCCCAAGAAGAGGTTTGAAGAAGGGACTGTGGCATGGCCATCCCTTTTGGGAAGTGATTTCTCACATTCTCTCTCTCTCTGTATCTCTCTAATTTCTCTCTCTGGTGAGCACACGTACCCTATAGCAAAAAAAAAAAAAAAAAAAAAAAAAAAAAATGGAGAGAAAATAATAATAAAGAAAAATATTGAGGATCAAGCATATAACAAAAGACATAGCATAAAAGACCAAAATAAAAATGAATAATTTTTGGTATTTTCGTTATAGTTAGGATAATCATAAGCCAAGACCTAGGTGTACTGTTCTAACATATTTATTACTAACCTCCCTTTGTTTTCCAATATTTCAGGAGTTGTATACAAATTATCTTAGTCATATGGAACTAGTACACAAACTGGATTCTGAGTTCTGCCTCAAGCATTTATTATCTATTAATCTTGTTTAAGAAAAATAAACTCCATTCTATAAAACTGTATAGTGCTTGTATTTATTGATCACCTAGGTACTACTCTCTTACTCACATTGCATCCTGTATATCATTCATGCCTCCATTCCCTCCTGCAAACAATTTAGTTACTAAACAGTTTTCAAAGTTAAGCAGATTGGCTGACTAAAACCCACCTTCTAGACTACTACAGGACATAATCTCCCTGGAAAACACTATCTGGTACCTATACTATAGAGCTGATATAAGGGTAAGAAGAAATCATATATAAAAAGGAGCTCTAAAAAAAAAAGACAAATCTCGAGTTAATGATTGATACACACACACACACACACACACACATATATATATATGAAATGTAATCTACAAACTCTAGTATGTAAGAAGAGTAACTTTAAAGTATCTCTATGAGAGGTTTGTTTCTTGGGACTTCAAGACAAACTTGCACCTCTCCCTACCCCATGCAGAGACTGGTTCAAGCCAGCAGCATGGCCAGACACCAGGTTGCCTGTGGCTGCAGGCCCTAACAGCTGGGACCCATCACTCATGCTCCTCCCCTCTCCCACTTGCCTTTGGACTCTCAGAACCTCAGTGTTTTCTTTGCTCCTGAATTGAAGTTTATTAGGTCACTTGGTGGCTCACCACTCTTTAGAAACAGGGAGAACTTTGGATCACCCAGGACCAGTGAGAACAGTGCATAGTACTGGTAAGTAACAGCAGGCAGATCAGAAGAGAGATCACCAGTTTTCTAATCCTGCACACTTCTAACACTCAGAGATACCGTGAATAAGTTAGGAAGGAACATACTGATCACCAGATGACTAGGAACAATCGCAGAGGCTCAAGAAGTATGAGCAACCAACAAAAGGCCTCTCCTGCAAAGGAAATCATCAAGACCACATCACTCACAGTCAATACAGTGGACATTGTGGACATGTCAGATAAGCAATTCAGAATATTTGTAGTGACCAAACTAACTGAGATAGAAGAGAAAAGAGACAATGAGCTCCAGGAGATGAGGAAGTCCTTTCATGATTTGAAGGAAGAAATAGATACCTTAAAAAAGAACCACATGGAACTTCTAGGGTTGAAGAATGTGATGAGGAAAACAAAACCTCCCTTGAAAGTATTAAAAGTAGATTAGATAAGACAGAAGATTGAATCTTCAATGTAGAAGACAAAATATCTGACCTAGAAAAAAGTATCAAGAAGACTGAGAAAACAACCAAGAAAAATGAGGATAATATATAAGGAATACTTGATACCATCAAGCACCCCAACACCAGATAATTTGTATCCCAGAAGAGGAGAAGGACGTTAGTGGGAAACAGGGCTTATTACCTGTTAATGATGACATGTATAGTATTCTCAATTGGATTGGTCTGAGAAGTATTTCATGATGGGTAAAGTCTTTTTACAAGCAAAATGAGAAATAGTGATTGTTTAAAAAAATATTTGGAATAATAATAATAATGATTGGGAAAAACAATGAAAAGATATTGAATGATGAAGTGGAGAGATTAATGTCTCTGTATTGACTGACATGCATGGCATTCTCTTTTGAAAAAGCAATGTAATACACTGTAAAGTTGTATGCAATCCAATGTAATATAAACAGGATTATGATGATAATAAAAAATAAATAAATAATTTTAAAAATAAATAAATAAATAAAATAATAAGGGAATTAATAATTTATTCCACAAAATCCTGGAAGAAAACTTTATAAACCTAGAAAGGCATTCAAATATCCAGACCCAAGAAATACATAGGACCCCGAGTAGAATCAACCCAAGAAGATCCTCCCCAAAGAATATCATAGCAAGGTTGGCAAAAACAACAGATAAAGACAAGATACTAAAGTTGGCAAGAGGGAAACATCAAGTTACTTGCAAAGGTTACCCCATTAGCATTGGACCTCTCAGTGGAAACAATGCAGGCAAGGAAAGAATGGGGAAATATAGTCAAAATATTGAATGAAAAACAATTTCAACCAAGAATACTATATCCGGAAATATTATCTTTCATATGGGAAAAAAAAGATAAAAACATTCTTGGATAAACAAAATCTGAAGGAATTTACCAACTCCAGACCAGCTTTTCAAGAGGTTCTGAAAGGAGTGCTATACCAGGAAAACTAAAAAGTCGGACAGACAGATACAAGAGAACAAAAAGCAACCAAGAAAATGGCTCACTTAATGATAGGAACAGGTCTGGAAATATTGATAATAACATTGAATGTCAATGGATAAAATTCTCCAGTTAAGAAACACAGACTAGCTGAATGGATAAAATAACAGAAACCCTCTATCTGTTGCCTAAAAGAAACACACCTTATGGATAAAGGCATAAATATACTAAAAGTGAAGGGCTTGAAAAAGATATTCCATAGAAATGTAAATCAAAATAGGGCTGGCGTTGCGATACCGATTTCAGAAAAACTAGGTTTCAAGACAAAGACTGTAAGAAGAGACAAAAAGGGCATTATATAATAGTAAATGGAATAATCCAGCAAGAAGACATAACACTTATAAATACCAATGCACCCAAATAGGGAGCAACACTATAATTGTTGGGGATCTCAACACCCCATTATCTCCTTTAGACAGATCTTCTAGACAAAAAAAAAAAAATAGAGAGAGAGAGACAGGACCTAAATTATACTATAAATTGAATGGGCTTGATAGATATCTATAGAACTTTCCATGCTAAGACTATAACATAGACATTTTTCTCACCCCTGCATGGAACCTTTTCAAAGATTGACCATATTATAGGACACAAATCAAGCCTTTATAGATTCAAAGGCATAGAAACTAAATCCAGCATCTTCTCTGACCATGAAACTCAAGATTAATTTCAAGAAACACCCTTGAAAATACAAAAACACAAGGAAACTGAAAAACCTACCTCTGAATGACTTCTTCACTACTGAAGAAATTAAGTCTGAAATAAAAAGAAATTTGGAAAAAAATGATGAGTACATGAGTTCCACAGTCTATGGGACATGGCAAAGGCAGTCATAAGAGGGAAATTCTTAAAAATTAGTGTGCATAAGAAAAAGATGGAAAGGTGTCAAATAGATAACCTAACATCATGCCTCAGGGAAATGAAAGAAAAAATACCAGGAGAAAAGAAATAATAAAGGTTTAAGCAGAGATAAATGAAATAGAAAATAAAAGAAACAAAATAAATGAAAGCAAAAGCTGGTTCTTTGAAAAGAAGAACAAGATCGACACACCATTGGCTTGGCTGATAAAGAAGAAAGGAGGAAACCAGATAAATCAAATACATGATGAAACAGGAAACATTACAATAGACACAACAGAAATTCAAAATATCGTTAGAGGATGCTATGAGTGACTATATGCCAACAAACAAGAGAACTTGGAGGAGATGGACAAAGTCCTGCATTATCTACCATGAATCAGGAGGACATAGAAAATATGAATAGACCCAGACCAAGCTAGGAGATTGAATCAGTAATAAATAACCTCCCAACAAAGAAAAGCCCAGATCCAGATGGCTTAACTTCTGAATTCTACAAAACATAAGGAAGAGTTAATCCTTATCCTACACAAATTATTTCTACAAATTCAAAAGGAAGGAAATCTTCCAAATTATTTTATGAAGCCTCTATCATCCTCATCCCCAAAACAGAGAAGGACATGACTAAAAAGGAAAACTACAGACCAATATCAATGATGAATATAGATGCAAAAATTCTCAACAAGATACTCACAAATTGTATCCAACAACATATAAAAAAGATTATTCATCATAACCAGGTAGGCTTTATTCCAGGGATGCAAGGGTGGTTCAACATACACAAGACCATAAATATAATACACCATATTAACAGAAAGAAAAATAAAAACCATATGATCGTTTCAATTGATGCAGAAAAAGAATTTGATAAAATACAATATCCTTTCATGATTAAGACTCTCAATAAGATTGGTATAGAAGGGTCATTTCTCAACACAATAAAAGCCATCTATGGAAAACCTACAGCTAACATACTGAATGAAGAAAAGCTAAAAGCTTTCCCACTAAAAACTGGTACTAGGCAAGGCTGCACACTCTCTCCACTACTCTTTAATACAGTGCTGGAAATCTTAGCTAATGCAATCAGAAAAGAGAACAATATAAAAGGCATTCAATTAGGCAAAGAAGGGTTGAAAATATCTTTGTTCCCAGATGACATTATGGTATACTTAGAAGACCCAAAGGTGTCCATGAAAAAACTTCTTGAAGTAATAAGTGAATAAGGTAAAGTGGCAGGATACAAAATCAACATCCAATACTCCATAGCATTTCTATATATGAACAAATTGAGCAAAGTAGAACTGAAGAAAGAAATCCCTTTTACCATAGCCACAAAATGTAAAAGATACCAAGGGATAAACCTAACTAAGGAAATCAAAGACCTTTACAAATAAAACTTTAAAAATCTTATAAAAGATATTGATAAGGACATAAAAAAGTGGAAGGACATCCAATGTTCCTGGATTATTAGAATTAACGTAATCAAAATGGCAATTATAACCAAATTAATCTACATTATTTAATGCAATTCCAATAAAAATACCAGAGATATCCTTCACAGATCTAGAAAAGACAATTGTAGAATTTGTCTGAAATCATAAAAGACTTCTTATTGTCAAAGCAATCCTGTGCAAAAATAGTGGAGTAGGAGACATATTACTTCCTGATCCCAAGATAAACTATAAAGCTGTGATAATCATAACAGCATGGTACTGGCACAAAAGCAGACATGTAGATCAATGGAATAAAATAGAGACCCCAGAAATAAACCCCAAAGCTTACAGCAAGCTGATTTTTGACAAAGGATAGCAGTCAATCCATTGGGAAAAGGAAAACCTTGTTAGTAAATGGTGCTTTAAAAACTGGGTGTCTTCCTGCAAAAAGATGAAACTGAACACCCATCCTTCACCATTAGTTGACAAAAGTCAACTCAAAATGGATCAAAGACCTGAACCTGAGACTTCTAACTATAAATCTACTGGTGGAAAATACTAGGGAAACTCTGGGAGATATTGGAATAGGTAAAGACTTCTTAAATAAGACTCCCAACACACAGGCAATAATCCCTAAAGTAGACAAGTGGGATTATATCAGACTAAGAAATGTCTGCACAGCAAAGGACACAGTAACAAGTGTGAATTGACAACCCTCATAATTGGAAAAAATTTTTGTAAAATATGCCTCAAACAAGGAAGTTAACCAGAATACACAAGGAAGTCAAGTGGACTTACATGGAAAAAAAAAAAATTAACTCAACTAAAAGATGGGAAAATGAGCTGAACATAAATCTCTCTAAGGAAGACATATGAACAGCCAAAAAGCATGAGGAAATGCTCAACATCCCTCATCATAAGGGAAGTACAGATTAAAACCACAATGAGAAACCACCTAACCCCTGTCAGAATGGCAAAGATTAAAAATATAAAGAGTGCTAAATGTTGGCAGGGATGTGGTGAAAAGGGAACTCTCCTACACTGTTGGTGGGAAAGTAAACTGGCTCAGTCACTGTGGAGAACAATATGGATTTTCCTTAAAGATCTACAAATAGAACTACCATTTGATCCAGCAACCCCACTTCTGGGTAATGCTCAGTAGGAAAAGCGCTTGCACATCAATGTTTATTGCAGCATTAATCACGGTTGCTAAGACATGGAACCAACCCGAATGTCCACAAACCGATGAATGGATTGAAAAAGTGTGGCACATATTTCTATGGAATACTACTCAGCCATAGAAAACAGCAAGACCCTGGCATTTGATAGAACATGGTCAGATATGGAAGATCTATTGCTGAGTGAAGCAAGCCAGGATATGAAAGAAAGATATTGTATGTATCTACTTAATACATATCAACTATCCGCACTTTATGGCAGAGATAGAAATATTGGACGGCATAAAAGCAGTGAAAATAGTTAGCAATGATGAAGACAGTGTGCAATGGGGTGGTAGAAGAGAAGAGTATGGAGAAGGACAGCAAGCAAACAAATAGAATATTAATGGCACACAGAAATGATTTACTACCTGTTGATGATAATGTGTAGTATCCTCAACTGGACTGGTCTGGGAAGTATTTCATGTTGGGTAAAGTATTTTTACAAGCAAAATTATAGTGACTGAATGTTTAAAATAATAATTGGTAATAGTTGGAATAATAATAATAATAACCTGGAAAAAATAATGAAAAGCTATTTGATGATGATGATGGGGATTTTAATGTCTTTGTACTGACTGATATGCATGGTATTCCTTTTGGGAAAGAAATGTAATACACTATGTAATACAAATGTAAAGATACATGTGATTCAATGTAATATAAACAAGATTATGATAATAATAGATTAAATTAAATTAAAAAATATTTCTATGTCTAATTAATATCTAATTGGAAGTCCCAGATCCCTTGGCTTTATATACAGATTCTTGGGACTTCCATAGTGTAATAGCCTCAGGAAGCCAAGATCAACCTGATCTTTGGTGACCACCATCAACATCAACACCCGCTCGGATTACTTACTCCATGTAGCAATCAAGTTTATGAAGGTCATTGCTACTTTGTTCTTCTCATACCCTGGGACTCCCTCACTGCCTCAGTGCTCCTCTTACTAATGCATGGGATTCTTCTGTAGACTTCTTACCTGTCTCAATAAAGAAAACTGTGGGGACCAACAATTAGCGTAATGGCTATGTCACTGGACTCCCACGTAGTCAATCGCGGTTTGTGTCCCAGACCCGGTGGCTTAAAACTCACGCCGGGCGCGTGTGAGTGTGTGCCCAAGATCCCGAGAGGAGAATGGAGAAGAAGGGATTGCGGAGTGGCCATCCCCCCTGGGGGGTGATTTCTTGCTTTCTGTCTCTCTGTTTCTCTCTGTCTGTCTGGCGAGCGCATGCGCCCTATAGCGAAAAACCTCTCAAAAAAAAAAAAAAAAAAAAAAAAAAAAGAAAGAAAGAAAGAAAACTGTAGAACTATCTCAATCTCAACTATCACGTGACCATTCTGACATTGGGATCTTGCTACCTTTTTTTTTTTTTAAGAGAGGTTTTCGCTATAGGGCGCGTGCGCTCACCAGACAGAGAGAGATATAGAGACAGAAAGATATAGAGACAGAAAGCAAGAAATCACCTCCCAGAGGGGATGGTCACGCCTCAATCCCTTCTCCTCCATTCTCCTCTCTGGATCTTGGGTACGCACGCACACGCGACCGGCGTGAGTGTTAAGCCACTGGGTCCGGGACGTGAACCACGGTCGACTACGTGGGAGTCCAGCGACATAGCCATTACGCTAACTGCTTGTTCCCTACCTATTTAAATCCTGATGAAGGATCAATGCATACTTCCATCTGCCCTCAGAATCTAAGCACTTCTGAACTTTCTGTTGTTTCCTTTCTCTACCCTACCAGAATGTGTTTTTGGGAGAGAAGGAGACTCCATTACAAGGGATCCTGCAGCCTTTAAGGTCTCCATGCCTTCTTTTTCAATCTTTTCTGGTCTTAGATCAAGAGTCATTTCTTGTAAAATTGTTACATTCTTCCAAAAGCACTGCCTTCTTTGAAGTACCTTTCATTTTTCCAGGACCTAAACTTTTGAAACACAAAAGACAGATATTTTATTCACCTCAAATCCTTTTCTGAGGCAATGTACATGAAATGGTTTACTATACATATAATTCAGAAACAAAATACTTGTAAGTTCTTAAGTTCTTTTTTCAGGAGATTGTTTTTTGCTTTTTTTTTTTTTTTTTTTTTTTTTTTTTTTTCCTGCTATAGGGTGCATGCAGTCTCCCAAGAGACAGAGAGAGAGAGGAAGAAAGAGAGATATCAACCCCCATGGGAGATGACAATGTTGCAATCCCTTATACTCCATTTTCTTCTTGGGATTTTGAGCACATACATACATGTGCCCAGTATGAGTTTCAAGATGCGAGGTCTAGTGGGACCAGCAGTTGGCGTAATGGCTATTTCAGTGGATTCCCATATAGCTGACCATGGTTCAAGTCCTGGACCCGGTAGCTTAAACTCATGTTGGGTGCGTGTGCGTGCATGCCCAAGATCCTGAGAGGAGAATAGAGGAGAAGGGATTGCAGTGTGGCCATGCCCCCGGGGGGTGATATCTCACTTTCTGTCTCTCTGTCTCTCTCTTGTCTTTCTGGCAAGTGCACATGCCCTATAGCAAAACCCTCTCCAAAAAAAAAAAAAAAAAAAAAAAAAAAACGAGATGGGAGGTCTGGGACTCAAAGAACTGTCAGCCACATGGGAATCCAGTACCTTAACTATTATATCACCTGTTGGCTGCAGTTAATGTTCTTAAAAGTATTCAGCTATGTGTATCAGAGGCTTGGTTAATAAGGTGTTGCTGCACAATGCTGGAGCCATATAGAAAGGCCTTGGGTTCAGTTCACGGGTTGACCTCAACATCCAGCATCTTCATGGCTGGAAGGTTGGAAGGAAAACCATGGCACAACAGGACTCCGTTGCTGATCTCTCTTTCTCTTTCTCTCCCTCCCTCTGTCTCTCTTCTTCTTGAAATAAATAAATACATTTCCAAAAAAGTATCTAACCATAATTGTTCACAAAGTCTATAGTTTTCTAATATTTTTCCCTAAATTCCAAAGTGTTAGAAATTCATCTTGTATTAGGACCTCCAATTGAGAGAAAAGTAGACTTAGGGAAATATAAAGGAAGAGTTGTTACAAGCAAGGTTTTGCATACTAAAGTTAACTAAGCTGATTATATTTGGAGTCAATCATGAAAATGGCATAGTGTCATATCTCTGTATTATTCAGTAGCTTTTAATTTTGTCTTTGTCTCCCTACTTTCCCACACATACCCAAAAAAGAAAAAATCTCCAACAGCTGTGTAGTTAGTATGTTTAATCATCTGTAAAAGTTAAAAAAAAAATGAAGAACAGATAAAGTATAGATAAGATAAGGAAAGCTTTCCTCAAAAACCAAAAATATAACTCTAAAGTAAAACTTAATATGTATGTCTAGTAGTGAACAATATATACATATAAAATATAAAACAATAAAAGCCCACTGAAGTTTTTAAATATTGTAGAATTCAGTTATCTCATAACTCTAACATTGAAGCTGAAACTTGTATTTTATGTCAATACAAGAGACTCACTAATCTTTTATGTCAATACAGAGAAGAACTGGCTGCTTCACATATAAGTAGATTATAAAAAATCGGTTTATACATTCAGTTGTTATTAAAACAAATTCAATGAGCTAAATTATATTTGTGGTTACTGGGCTCAGATATAATTCCATCACAATATGGATTATTTCTTCATTAATTTTCATTGCCACTCACCTCCTTTTTCTCTGAGTCAACAGATTGTCATAAGTCTTTTTTCTTTTAGGCTTTCCCACGAGGGTGCATGTGCTCACTGGAGAGGAGACAGGAAGCCAAGAGAAACAAAGAGAAGAAAGTGAGAAATCACCCCCTGGAGGGATGGTCACACCATAATCCCTTCTCTTCCTTTCTCCTCCTGGGAATTTGGGCACTCATGCACATGTGCCCAGCATGATTTTCAAGCCACCAGGTCCAGGTCTCAAACCATGGTTGGCCAAGTGGAAATCTAGGTGCTTTAACCACTGTGCCACCCATTGGCTCCCTAAGTACTCTTTTGTAGGGCCTAAATAAATACAGAAAACAAAACATCCCAAACCCTATAATGATTTTTGGATTCTATGATCACTTCCCATTCCTCATAAGCATTGCTTATGTTTACTATCCATATTTGTTCCTTTACCGCCCCCCCCCAAAAAAAAAAAAAACACCAAAAATCATTTATTGATGGGGATGGAAGGCTGAGGGTAAAATTTAGTTGAAATATAGACCAAATATTGGAGATTTGACTTTGAGAAAGTTTCCCTTTTATTTCCAGAAGTTACACAGATTCTGAGCTAAGACAGACAACATTTATTTATTTATTTATTTTAAGGTTTTAGCCATAGTGCATATGTGCTTGCCAGAGAGACAACAGGAATGTGAAAAATCACTCTCCAGGGGAATGACCATGCTGTAATCTCTTCTCCTCCATTCTCCTCCTGCATTTTTGGCTACACATGCACATGTGCCCAGGGTGAGTTTTGAACTGCCAGATCAGGGACTCAAAATGTGGTTGACCATGTGGGAGTCCAGAGCCTTAACCACTAAGCCACCTTCTGGCCCCAATACTGTCAGAATTTAACATGCAGTAGCAGCCTTGTTGATTTGTGCCATGAGAACTGGTCATCTCACAGGCAACCCTTTGTTCCCCAGCCATTCTTCAACATGAAGCCCTTTGAGCCCAACGGAGGGTGATTTCTCAAATCTTAGCACTAGCTTCTCTCCTCCACCCTGCTTGCATGTGGACATGGATCTTCAGAGTTTAGGCTTCCTACTCTGCTAGTCTTGACCTTTGTACCTACACCACCCATTTTAAAGACAGGGCCCTTTCTACATAATGTATCAATCCCTCTTTTATACTCTGTATTCCTTCTCTGTAACGTAAAACATTGGAACTTTTGTTGATATCATGACTTTTGAAATTAGTTTTGAGTTAACCTAACCAAAACTGATTTTAAGAAAGGAAGCACAGTGTGGGAGAAAGAACACTTATCAAAGGCTCTGGGATCATATCCTGATGCTGTTACCAAGCTACTACCTGAAGTTTCAGGGTACACAAACCTAATGGCCCCAAAGTGAGAGTCTGGGTTAGACTGTAGTTTCCCAGACATATTGCTAAGTATATTTATCCTGTACATTTAAAGACATGATGCCTCTCCAGAAGGTACTGCCAGCTATTTTCTGAAATTGGGACTGAATACCACAGGTGGTTTCAGTGTTATAGGAGGAAAAAAATACGATTAGTATAGATAGATTTTCCTAAAGTAGTTTTACCTACACATTTTCATGAGTCTTTATAGTAAGGAAATTAAACCTTGCTCTCCTTATTTGAACAAAAAATTTTTGAATTAATTTTATTTACTATTATAACAAATTTGTTGACTAATGAGAGAGGATGTATCATGTTAACAATATGGTTTGTATTTTACCATTAGATCACACCAATAGTAAGAGCACGTAAGATCACCTTGGAGAGGATTTCTCAGTAAGTCTTTGCTAGCTTTGTTTTACTCAATTTCTGTGTATCTGTGTTAATTATAAATCCAACTTTCCACAACTACTTAAAATAAAGTATACATTCTTTAAAAAATTACTTGCAAGATTTAAACGGAAGAAGTAAAGCCACTGATATTCTCCAGCTAAGGCAAAGAAGACCACAAAGTTTAATCCATCTCCATATAGTCTTATATTCTTAATATTTATATACAAGCTATTGAAACATCTAAACAGTACTGGGGCACAGCTGGATTATCTGAAGCCCATTACTGAAAGAATAACCTCCTGACACACTCTCTCATTCAACTGTAGTTGTCACATACACATAATTAAATACCAGTCTCACTTGGTATATACAATTTGACTTACTACTTGGGCCTTTTGCATGTATTGAAAGATGTTTCTCTCTCTCTCTCTCTCTCTCTCTCTCTCTCTCTCTCTCTCTCTCTCTCTCTTTTGTGGCAGGACTGTGAATATAGGAATCAAGAATAAGGGACTCCCCCAAAAATAGAAAAATGAGATTACATCAGATTAAAAAGTTTCTGCATGGCAAAAGATGCAGTTATTAGTGTGAATCGACAGCCCTCAGAGTGGAAAAGATTTTTGTAAACTATGCGTCAGACAAGAGACTGATAACCAGAATACACAAGGAACCCAAGGAGCTGTCCTGAGAAAAGATGATCAACTTCATTAAAAGATGGGAGAATGAGTTGAAGAAACCACTCTCTAAAGATGACATATGAATAGCCAAAAGACATATGAAAAAATGCTTAACATCTTTAATTGTAAGGGAGATGTAGATCAAAACCACAGTGATACCACCTAACCCCAGTCAGAATGACTAAGATTAAAAAAACAAAAAATGGTAAGTGCTGGTGGGATTGGGGTGACAGGGGAACTCTCTTACACTACTGATGGGAATGTGAATTGGTAGAGTCACTGTGGAGAACAATTTGGAGGTTCCTCAAAGATCTACAAATGTAACTACCATATGATCCTGCAATCCCACTCTTTGGTATCTACCCAAAGGACAGAAGAATCCTTAGTCAGAAAAGTGCTTGCACATCGATGTTTATTGTGGCATTGTTCACAACTGCTAAGACATGGAACCAACCCAAATGCCCATGAACAGATGAATGGATTGAAAAACTGTGGCACATATACTCTATGGAATAATAGCCATTAAAAAAAAAAAAAAGAAAAACAAACAAACAAACAAAAAAAAAAAAAAAAAAAAAAAAAAAAAAAACAAGACCCTGCCCTTTGACAGAAAGTGAAAGAATATGGAACATTTACTGCTGAGTGAAGCAAGTCAGGCTTTGAAAGAGAGACATTATATGTCTCCGCTTAATATATACCTAATGTCCACACTCTATGGCCCAAAATGAATGACTAAAGTATATAGAAACATAGTAAATGGTTGTGAATACCAGATACAGTGTGGGAAGAGGGAGGGGGAAGGAGAAGAGTCTGAGGAAGGACATTAAAGAGAAAAATAGAGAGGCAAGGCATTTATGGGACAACAAAATGGGTTATTATCTGTTGAGGAATAACCTTACAGTATTGTCAAACAGACTGGTGCGAAATGTACACATGTTGGAATTTTCACTTTGCAAGCTAAGTAACGTGTTTGAATGTATAAAAGAATGGAAATAATAATAATAATGAAAAGAATAAGGAGTTCCTTTCTTTTAAAAGGAGCATTTAATTATAAACATCTTGATTAGAGTAACGATAATAATCTGCGTACTGATACTTGAGCTCCAATCAGATAACTTCAGGAAGAATTGGCTTTCACTTTTATTCTTCACTTGACCAAGAACTGAAGAGATCCCTGTGGACAGACTCCATCATGCGTTTAAGAAACAATTCTAGAAATCGTCAATCTGATTCAGCAAAATCAGATCCATTCTCATGAAGATTTTCAATTCCTGAGGAAATAAAAAATGTTAATTGTAGACTTGAAAGTAATCCAATAAAACCAATAATACTCATTTGATTGCTTTTTTGTGTATTTTACATGACATATTGCTCTAAAACCACAACTATTTTCTTTAAAAGGATTTCCATACATATAGTTAAATTTATTTCTCTCCAAATCTACATTTTTAGATAACTAGTAGAAGTAGTTCTAAACTTAACTATACATGAGAATCCATGGAAGATTTCTTAAAAACATAGATTTTACAAGCCCATCCCATATGTGCAGATTCAGAAGTGCAATGCCAATTTTAAATGAAGTATTTGAAAATCACTGTGTAGAATATCTCTAATGGTATATTCTTATAGTTGAACACATTAAAAAACGGAGTAATCTATTTCACACATAATAATAATTATCTTTATGCTTTGCTTTTCCTAGCAAAGATATCACTGCTCCTTTCATCTTCTAAAATTCATTATATTGGCATTCTATCATTTTTCCTCATTTCTTTCTTTTCTTTTATTTTTTGAGAGATTTTTGTCTTAGGGTGGGTGCGCTTGCCAGAAAGACAGAGAGAGACAGAGACACAGAAAGCGAGAAATCACCCCCCAGGGGGGATGGCCATGCTGCAATCCCCTCTCCTCTATTCTCCTCTCAGGATCTTGGGAATGCACGCACACGCACCTGGCGTGAGTTTAAGTCACCGGGTCTGGGACTCAAACCGCGGTCGACTACATGGAAGTCCAGCGACATAGCCATTACATTAACTGTTGGTCCCCCTCATTTCTTTCTAACTGATCCTAAGCTGTAAACAATTATAACATTACTAATTATCTGTCTTTTTACAGTCATAATTAGTCCACTGCTGCTTAAAATAAAACCAAGTATTAAATCAAACCAATAAACAAAATATAATATCCATGGTTACAGTGAATCCTAGATTCTGAAGAGAATTTAGGAAACACTGTAGGTCAGCAGAAGAAGTATCAGAAATTAAGATACAGTTCAAGGAACCAAGGATATCTTTAGTATCTCAAATAGCTGCTGGGAGACAGTGGACCACGAGCAAAGGCAGGAATCTTTCCACTAGACAGGGGTCCTATTAAAGCAGTTCTCTTAAGTTGAGCAGCTCAGTTGAAATAATTGGCCAAAGAAGAAAGGACATCACTCAATCATAAAAGGGTTCTAGCTATAACCAGTGAAGTGCCTGTCATAATTACTGTACATGTACATATACATGCATGCATACATGAACACAGTAAGAGTTGTTACAAAGACAGTTTTCTAGTCATAATTACCCATGTCCTTACCTCTATCTTTGTGTTCGTTTTCATACTTAGCTGGATCACTAAACTAATGACAAGTGTTTAATGAGAACACTGGAAGGTTTCTCACAACCTAAAATTTCTAAAATTTATGGAAGTAGATTTGAAATTTGATAAAATTGGGACCAGCAGGTAGCATGACCGCTATGTCGCTGGACTTCCACATGGCCAACTGTGTTTCAAGTCCTGGAACCAGTGGCTCGAAAATAACTCCAGGCCCATATGTGTATGTTTCCCAAATCCCAAGAGGAGAATGGAAGAGAAAGGATTGCAAAGTGACCATCCCCCGTTGGGGGGGTGATTTCTTGCTTTCTGTCTCTCTGTCTCTCCATTGCATGCATGTGCCCTATAGCAATAATCTCTCTATAAACAAACAAACAAACAAAAACAGCATCCATGAATTGGAAGAACAAAACACTCATGAAATGACATCTCCAGGAAATAGGAAGATTCAAACCATAACTTTTATAAATCTTCATAAACATACTAGTAACTAGTTTTTTTTTTTTTTATTGAGAAGTTTTTGCTATAGGGTGCGTGCTCTTGTCAGAAAGAGAGAGAAAGAGAGACAGAAAGCAAGAAATCACCCCCCTTGGGGGATGGCCACGCCACAATCCCTTCTCCTCCATTCTCCTTTCTCTTTTCAGGATCTTGGGCACACATGCACACGTACCCGGCATGAGTTTAAGCCACTGGGTCCAGGACTCGAACCACAGTTGACTAAGTGGGAGTCCAGCAACATAGCCATTACGCTAACTGCTGGTCCCAGTAACTAGGTTTTTAAAACAACAAATGCATAATTAGATATCAGGTAGTATTGAAGGGAAACCAGGTAAGAAACATGCAAACAGAAATAAAAAATGAGTTAATGGAATAGTTTGAAACAAAATAAGCTGCCACATATTTTGAAAATATAAACAGTAATGAAAAGAATTAATAAAAGAAAAACAGAAGTGAGATGAGTTGAAGAATTTGGATGCTAATCTATGAAGAATAAACACTTTTTTTTTTTTTTTTTTAGTGAACCTGTAGAGGAGATCAAAACAAATAACACAGAAGAGCAACTCAAAAACAAGAGAAGAAAATTTCCCTGTGCTGGCAATCCTTGGTAGACACTGGCAATGTTAATCATAATAGTTAACTAAGTCCTGAAGAAAGTACCAAACATCAGCTACACAAAAAGATACTTTTTTTCTTTACGTTGAATTTCAAGAAAACATTCAAACAGAATTTTTTTTAATAATTATTTTATTTTATTTTATTTATTCATTCATTCATTTATTTTTTAATTTGACCAGAGAGAGACAGACGTTGAGAGTGAGAGAGAGAGGAAGAGAGAAAGCAAGCCACCAGATTCAGGACTTGAACCCTGGTTGGCCATGTGGGAGTGTCCAGTGCCTTAACCACCATGCCACCTGCTGGTCCCTCAAACAGAATTTTTAAAGTTGCTAACACAAAGGAAAATTTAACCCTTTAGTTTAATCATTGGAACACCAGTTGCCTTAGGATGATATAAAGAAAGTTTGGAGGTAAGTAGATTCTGATCCAAATGGTCTTAAATTGGTCAACAATTCAATATCTTGTAAAAAAGGCTAAAAAAAAAAAAGAGGGCCTAGAGGTGGTGTGACGGTTAATGTGTCTGGATTCCCACAAGTTCAACTGTGGTTTGAGTCTCGGACCCAGTGGCTTGAATATCAAGCTGGGCACATGTGCATGCATACCTAAAATCATAAGAGGAGAAAGAAGGAGAAGGGATTTGGTGGACCATCCCCTTTGGGAGTTGTTTTCTAATGTTCTCTCACTGTCTCTCTCCTCTCTGGTGACCGTACTCATCCAGTGGAAAAAAAAAAACAAAAAACTAAAATTAAAAATAATTTAAAAAAATTACTTATAAAAGGTTTATAGAAATTTAATAGTAGTAGAGAATTTATTTAAATATGCTGAACTGCTCAAGCACACATAAAGAATTTGTACAATGTAATAGGATTTATTTATTGGACATATCAAATTGTTATACATGAGGTATTTAAAAACTATATATTTCCAAAACTGGGAAATATTTTTTTAAATTAGTCATCTACAGAATTTTTATAAAATCTCTCTCTCCCCCTCACTCTCTCTCTGGATATGTATGTGTATATGTATATATTTATAGACACACACACATATATATGTTTTGCTATAGGGTGTGTGAGCTCACCTAAAAAGACAGAGAAAGACAGAGAGATGGAAAGAAAAAAATCACCACCCAGGGGGAATGGCCACACTGCAATCCCTTCTCCTCCATTTTCCTCTCAGGATCTTGGGCACGCATGCACACATGCCCGGCCTGAGTTTAAGGCAGCAGGTCCGGGACTCGAACTGTAGTCGACTACATGGGAGTCCAGTGACATAGCCATTATGCCATCTGCTGGTCCCATAATCTCAATATATTAAAAAGGGAAAAGCAGAAGAACACTGATTTTTCTTTAAATCTATGCAATGAAATGAAAATTTAAGATCATAACAAGAATATATAATATAACCACTTAGGAATTTAAAATATACTATTACAATAATGTTTAAATAAATGAATTTAAAGCATATCAAAGGCAATAGAAAAGGCCATTTAGAAATTTATGACAAGGTACCAGCAGTTAGCGTAACGGCTATGTCGCTGGACTCCCACGTAGTCGACCGCGGTTCGCGTTCCGGACCCGGTGGCTTAAAACTCACACCGGGCGCGTGTGCGTGTGTGCCTAAGATCCCGAGAGGAGAATGGAGGAGAAGGGATTGCGGTGTGGCCATCCCCCCTGGGGGGTGATTTCTCGCTTTCTGTCTCTCTGTTTCTGTCTGTCTGGTGAGCGCACGCACCCTATAGCAAAAACCTCTCCCCCCCCCAAAAAAAAAAAAGAAATTTATGACATGAGGACCAGTAGATGGTGTAATTGTTACATTGTTGAATTCCCATGTAGATGATGGTGGTTCAAGTTCTGGACCCAGCAGTTTAAACACATACCAGGCATGTGGATGTGTGTTCCCATAATCCTGAGAAGAGAATGGAGGAGAAGGGATTGTGGAATGACCATTCCCCTGGAGGATGATTTCTCACTTTCTGTCTCTCTGTCTCTTCAAGGAGCACATATGCCCTATAGCAAAAATGTCTCTCTCTAAAAAAGAAATTTATGACAAGAAGAAAACTATGTATTACAGTTACAGGATTCGTTCAAAACCATAGTCTAAGGCACATTTATAAAATTATAAGAATATAAATAGAAGTAAATAAATTATAAATAATTTACTATAATTTTATCCAAGTAACAGGTATAATATTACAGAATATATTACATACTATTACATAGTATGTAATTATATTATGCATAATAATATATATTATATAGTATGATATAAATTAATAATTATATAGAAAGTATTTAATGTAAAGACCATATGAGGGGGAGTAAAATAAACTTAGAAAAAGTAGTAATATAATCTATCTATACATAAATTTGTCATATTTTCTCACGTTAAGTAAATTATAGTATCCATAAAAGCTTCTGTAAAGTTATTTATACCATAACAAAGAGCAGTTTTCCTAAAGAAAATACCAGGGAATTTTTGTTTCTTCCCTCAAAAAGATCATTACAAATTCTCTTTGAGGCTGTCCCACCTTCCCATTTTCATGCGTCAACCTTCTCTTTTTAGTTTTATTTAGCCCTGGAATTAATTTCTGAGGAGTTTAGATAGATTCATAACTAATTGTCACCTTCCGCAAATAATTCACTATTTCCTACCCTCAGGCACTATAAACTGTGCTATCTTTAAACTTAGGTTGCTTGTCAAGGGAGGCCTGTTGACATGATGGAAAGCATGAATTCCACCTTTGGCAAAGGAAATTCTAGGCCCTTCTTTAGCACTTTGAAGCCAATCCCTCTGAGGCTGAATTTTTCTGTTCCATGGTAAATCATCCCTCTCACAGGATTATTATAAACATTAGAAAATGATGGCAAAATACCTGGAAATTAATATTAATTAGCTATTATCTTTATTTTCTTGAGGTATGAGTATAAAAGCTAAAAAATCTTGGGGCCAGCAGTTGGCGTAATGGCTGTGTGGCTGGACTCCCCTGTAGTCGACTGCGGTTCGAGTCCCAGACTTGGTGGCTTAAACTCATGCCAGGCGCATGTGCGTGCATGCCCAAGATCCTGAGAAGAGAATGGAGGAGAAGTAATTGTGGCGTGGCCATCCCTCGGGGGGGGGGGGGGTGTGATTTTGTCTCTTTCTGTCTCTCTGTCTCTCTGTCTTTCTGGAGAGCACACGTACCCTATAGCAAAAAAATAAAAATAAAATAAAATAATAAAAAAAGAGCTAAAAATATCTCAGCTCCTGAACCACAATAATCTGCTTAGAACTATTGAGTTGTTGGAAAAGTTGTGATGTACGTTTTTTTTTGCAAAAACGTGTCATGACTCTTCTGACAACTGAATAAAATAATCTACTTCCTTTATTTAGGTAAACTGAGTTAACATAAATTGCTTTTTAAAGGAAAAAACATAAATGGACTCTGCCATTCAAAATTTCTGTTTTCTAAAAGAATCTATAGCTACAAGAACAATGCAGGCTAAAATGACACTTTAAGAAGACATAAATTGTTACTACTTCACATACACTTTTCCTACACAGGTGGTTGTCCAATTTCTGTATTAAATCTTCATTGGAATTGATGTTTACTATTTTAAAAAGAAGTCTCTCTCCATCAAATTACTTCTAAATAGACATGTAGTATCAACCTGTAAAACGTTTTCTATATGCTACTTCAGATTGCTTTTGTGGTCTCTAATAAGGGGATTTAGGGTTTACAAATTTTGTTTGGTGTTAGAAGACTGGAATGAAAAAGATAGATTTTCTGAACCATACTAACTATTAAAATGTGGTAGATTTCAGTCACAGTGGTATCCTTAATCAGTTTTAAGAAGAAGGAAGGGGATTATGAATAATTTTGATACCGTCTCGTCTTTCATCAGTTGCTGCAAATCTTTTGAAAGGTTTTCTATTTTTGACCTACATTCTGATAGAGCCTGCTGTTTGACAAAGCTTGTTTTCAACTCCGACTCACAAGAGCATCGCAGGGACTCCAAGGATTGAAGGTAATTCTCCTACAAATATAAAAGTTTCTGTTGGATAATTAACTACTGCCACAGGATACTTGAAGTTCCTAGAAATCTGACTTTCCAGGACAACTTCACTCTATTGGTAGAGTTAAGGAAACAAAGCCCTTCTCTCAGCACGCTCTTCACTGAAAACTGAAGTCAGTAGCCTTTGAGGCAGAATCAATGGATCAGTGGGACACAAGAAAGCTAAGACAAGCTCTGGGAAAGAAGACACAGTTATTATATGTATAAACTAACCTCAGGCAACAAGGTACTGATGCTTGAATAATCCCTGAATACACATTTTCTTGCAGTTTCCATTGTAAAAAGTACTAGTGACCTGATCAGTTGGTTGCTTATAGTTTCTGCTTGGTGGCTCTCTTTCTGAGGACTCTGCTCCAGTTCCTTTCCCATCTCTTTCTCTGAGGGCCAGCTTGTCACTTCCTCTTGTAATGGCTACCTTCTCAGAATGTTTATTTTATTATACCACTTAAATATGAATGAAATATTCCAACCTACTTAGTAGTCGTAATTATTTAGGGATAGATTATATTATCACCAAATGACAGACAAATTGCTTAGTAAACTACAAACCTAGGATTCTACACTATTATGTACACACATAGAAATTTAAGACTGCTAAATTTTATTTCATGGCCCATATTATAAATGCTTTCTAACTTCTCTCTATAGGTTTCCAAAAAGGTGCCTTAGATTGGAAAGTTATTATTAATAACTGGATTCAAGTTTTCTGGCAGAAAATTCCCCTCTACTATTTAAATACAGTTTTTATGTAGGGTTTCTTTTAAAATAGTGTCCTGTTCCAGACAAAGCAAAAGAAGTAAAAACTACCAGTAGCAGCTATCTACAGTTCTTTTAGCAGTTTCAACTGATATTTATTTCTATATTCCTACTCAGTAGATGCATGTTATTCCTTTTATCATTTTCAGATTTAGATTTTTTAATTAAAAATCTAGGTACATCATAATCCTTAACCAAATAATTTCATTTCCAAAAATATACTTTATTCTCACTATTGAGTAGAAAGATTTTAGGTATTTTATAATTATATTCTAGTTAGGAAATAGAAATCACACCAATTGGCTCAACAGAGAAAATTTACTCTAACAAACTATCAGCTAGATGTCTTAGTCCATTTTTTCACTTTTAACAAAAATACCTGAGACTGAGTGATTTATAAAGAAAATAGTGATTTATTCACAAATCCACAGTTGTAGTGGCTGAAAAGTCCAAAGCATCACACAAAGTGTGGTCCATACCATGGGATTTCTCACCTTATTTCATCTCCTTCTATCACACCAATTTTCAATCATGGGGGCCCAGTCCTAAGGACTTTGTCACACCCAAACCCTCTACCCCGAAAACACCATGAAGAAACTAAACTTTCACTTAATAAATACCCTTACCATACAAATAAGTTGCAGACCATGAATTTTTAGGGGACATCCAAATTCAAAATCGTGAGCCTCTGGGGGAAAAAACATTATCCAAACCACAGCACCAGGTATAATTACTTATTAGCAAGATAACCCAAAGGTAAAAAGGACAACTAAGTTATCAAAGAGACAGTGACTGCAAGAAACAGCTAATAACTGAAGAGCTATTGAAACAAAGGGAAGAGGTTAGAAGTGTTAGAGGTTTGGGAGAGGGGACCATGGGGTTGGAGCTCAGATCTCTAAGGAGTGTGTGTGTCTTGAAGGGCTTTTGCAATAAAACTTGTTCTGTGAGAGAAGATGATGAAACTAAAAACTGAATTCAATAGTAAAGAAAGGCTGCTGCTGATGTAAAGAATATTAACTAGCATTATTTCTCTTATGGTTTTCACCTTTTATCCCTCTGCTTACTTCCTGTCACTACCTTCAACTCTTCCCCACCCCAACATTCACAATGTGTCCATATACATATACACACACATATATATAATATGCATACATATATATGGCATATTGTTAAATAATTATCTTTGTTTAATCCATGATTCCAGGATTTATATTATTCTATCTGTGTAAATATTATTCACAGATAAGTGACTTAAGTGACTGTGAGTTACTGGGAATGTGGCAATATATCTTAGAGTTAATCATTTGAGATTATTTTGTTTCTTTGCTTGCTTTATTTATTTATTTATTTGAGTATTTCTCTGTAATGCACCTTTAGGCACCAAATAGACAAACTCATTGGGTGATGTAATTTTTTTCTTTTCCATGCATATCTATGCATCCTCCAATTTCATCTGGTCTGATTGATCCTGCAGTACAACTGTTCTTCTGGATCTATCACCATTGTCCCCTCAGTGTGGCCCAGCTTTTTTCTGTGGCCTAACTTTTTAATTCCTTTTAGTTAGTTCTTTCTTTCTTTCTTTTTTATGATGGGGGGGGGGCATTTCTGAAAGGGTCTCTCCATGCCGTAATTCTTCATCCCTAGTCTCCCAGCCAGACAGGATTACAAATCGCTGCTGTACCTGCAGTGTTCAGGTCAGGCAAGAATCCAAACCCAGGCCTCCCATGTGGACCCAACATCATGTGACCATGTTCTACCTCTTATACCACTGTGGTGGGTCACAGTTCCCTCTTTCTTTTCATGGTTCTAGTTCTGCCTTTCTTTATACTAAATCTCTAACTGTACATGAATAGAAAAGGATGTAGATTACTAATTTATTTATCTAGCTTTTCAGATAATCTTCATGCTTTCAGTCCTAAATTCTTCTTTTGGCAATGCCAGGAACCTTTTGTCCTGAGACAGTTCAGGGTACTGATCAATAGGGTTCCTCGAAATTCCGTCTGATTAACTACTACTAGGCGCATTTGCTTTCTGGCTATTAATATTTAATTGACACTTCTTTTCTGTTATTACTGCAACTTATATTTTCTTTACCTCTCTGAATTTTAACTTTACCCATGTACTATTATTACTGTAGTGGAGGGTTTGGAGGTAACAGAGTTAAAAGCATATGTGCAATTCACTATATTCAATAGAATTCACAATTGTGTTTACTAAATGATTGTTGTTTGGCTAAATCTATTTTATCCAGTTAATTTCATGCTCTGTCTTATTATTTAATAAAATTTCAAATGTGGGTATTAGTATAATATTCTTTTTGGCTGTTCTCAGGTAATTTTTTAAGCCTTCTGTAGATTCATAGTTATGACCATATTTATCTAGATTTATTTCATATTCTGTTCTATATATTTTTCTTTAAATCAGTATCATATTGTTTTGACTACTGTAACTTGTAGTGTGTTTTAGAATCAGGAATTGTGGAGCTTTGTTCAGCTTTGGTCTTTCTCAAGATCACTTTAACTACTTGAATTCCTTTGTGATGTCATATTAATGTTAGGATTGTTTTTTCTATTTCTGAGAAAAGTGTCATTGGAGTTTTCATATGGATCATATTGAACCTGTAGATCACCTTGAGTAGTATGAATATTTTAATGTTTACTTTTCTGATCGATAAATATGGGGTATCTTTACATTTATATGTATTTTTACTTCTTTAAAAATTTTTTTAAAAAGAATAATTTTATTTAACTTTTTATTTACCAATTTATTTATTTATCTTAATTTGACCAGAGAGGGAAAGTGAGAGAGAGCGAGAAAGAGCATGTCGCCGGGTCTGAAACTCAAACCATGGTCAGCCATGTGGGAGTCCAGCGCCCCTAACCACGATGGCACCCACTGGCCCCTGTATTTTTAACTTCTTCCAGCAATGTTTTATAGATTTTAATATGGAAGTCATTTGCCTCCTTGGTTGTTTCCTAAGTGTTTTATTCTATTTGATGCTATTGTAAATGAGATTGCTTTTTAAGCTTCTTCTAAAAATTGTAGTTATATGAATTGTTTTATAAAACTATTAGTGTACAGAAAAGTACTGATTTCTGTATCTGCAACTTGCTGAATCACAGTAATTTAAATTCACAGTGATTACATTGTACATATTAAGCCATCCTTGCATTACAGAAATATATTCCACTTGGTTAATGATTTTTTATATATGCTGTTGGATTTAGTTTGCTGGTTTGTTAAGAAATTTTACCTCTGCATTTATCAGGGATATTGGCCTGTAGTTTTATTTTTATGTAATGTTTTATGGTATTTTTCTGACTTTGGTATTAGAGTAATGCTGGCCTTATGAGTTTGAAAGTGTTCCTTCATCTTCAGTGTTTTACAAAACTTGGAGAAAGATTGGCATAAATTCTTATTTCAATGAAGTCTGCTGGTCTTAAGCATTTCATTGTTGGGAGATTTTCGGTAGTTAATCTAACTCATTACTAATTCTTGTTCTGTTCATATTTTCTATTTCATCAGTCTTGGTAAGTTAAATTTTTCTAAAAATGTATCTATTTCTCCTAAGTTATCCAGTTTGGTGACATATAATTGTTCTTAGTAATTTTTTGTGACATTAGTTTTATTTCTTTTTCATTTCTGAAATTATTAATTTAAGTCCTTTCTCTCCTTTTGCACTCTCTCTTTTAGTTAATTTAGCTAAAGGTATGTCAATGTTATTTTTAAAAAGAACTAATATCAGTCAGATATTAAAATCTCTATTCTTCCTTTTATTTATTTATGCTCTAATCTTAATTATGTTTTTTTCTTCCACTTTGGACTTGATTTGTATTTTTTTCCTAGTATTTTAGAGTGTATAGTTAGGTTGATAATTTGAGGATTTTTATTGCTGTTATTGTTGATGAATGCAGACATTTATCACTATAAATTTCCCTTTTGCCCTACTTTTGCTACATTCCACAAATTCCAATATGTTGCATTTCATTTTCATGTATGAAAGTATTTTCTAAAATCCCTTCCATTTATTTTTTTGACCCATTTGTTGTTTAAGAGCATCTTATTTAATTTCTACATATTTATGAATTTTCTGTTTTCCTCTACCATTTAATTCTAGTTTCATTTCATTTGGTCAGGAAAGCTATCTGATACTATTTTATTCTACTTAAATTTGTTAAGACTTGTTCTGTGAACTAACATATGACCTACCCTAGACAGTGTTCTGTTTGCACTTGAGAAGAATGTACATTCTGCCACTGATGGGTGGAATTTTCTATATGTCGCTTAAGTCCATTTGGTCTAGAGCATCACTCAAGTCCTCTGAGCTCTTCGTGATTTTCTGGCTTAATTTGCTATTCATTATTGGCGGTGGGGTATTAAACTCACTTTCTATTATCGTAGTTGTCTATCACTTCAATGTAATAAATGTTTGCATCATATATTTGGGTGTTCTGTTGAGTGCATATATCATTGCTATGTCTTTCTGGGTGAATTAATCTTTTATCATTAGGATGTCCTTTTTAATCTGGCTTAAGTTTCTTCATTATTTTAGCCATCCAAGTATGACAGGGACATTAGCACATGTGAATTTTCCGTAAGACATCTTACTAACACATGATCTTATTAATACTTCCAAGAATTTAAAAAAAATTTTGGACACAAAAGTACTGACTAGTTTTAAATTTACCAATAATTTTATTTATTTATTTATTTAAAAATTTTTGCTATAGGCCTCATGCATTTATGAGAGAGAGAGAGAGAGAAATCATCACCCATGGGGGATGACCATACTGCAGTCCCTTCTCCTTTATTCTCTTCTCAAGGTTTCGGGCACTCTGGATCCAGGAACCACACAGTCAGTTAGTGATGTGGAACCCAGTGCTTTAACCTCCACACCACTAGAGGGTACTTTCTTTTTCTCCTCTGTGTGTCTCTCTTTCTGTCTGACTCTCTCTTTGGTGAGTATATGTATCCTCTGACACTGAAAAAACTAGGAAAAAATACTGTTCTTTGATGATGTAGTATCACTGAAATATGACTACTTGTATATTTTATTCATCGCACTTAAGACTTGGTAAGTTTTAAACCTAGTTTCTTTAATTCTAGAACATTTCTAGCTATTATTTGTTCAAATATTGTTTCTTTAAATTTTTCATTATTTTATTCTGGAATTAATATTGAAGCTTCTCAATACACAAAAGTTTATATATATATATATATATATATATATATATATATATACACACACACACACACACTTCTATACATTTTATATATGTGTATATATATATATAACTTAATATATGGTTATAAAATGTGTGTGTATATATGTATGTGTGTGTGTATATATATGTGTGTGTGTGTATTTAGGTTTTTGCTATAGTGTGCTTACTGGAGACAGAGAGGAAAAGAAATCACCCCGCAGAGGGACGGCCACACTACAATCCTTTCTCCACTATCCATGTACACGTGCTCAGCATGTTTTTCAAGCTGCCAGGTTGGAGCTCAAACCCAGGGGTCAGTTATGTAGGATCCAACACTTTAACCACCACTCCACCTGCTGGCCTGTCTCATCTGTATTTTTATCTTTTTGTTTCTCTCTGCTATGGTCCAGATAAATATCTCTGTGTAATAACTCAATGTCTTCATTTTTTATTGTGTCTAATTAAGTTTATAAATTTTCTATTGTGACAAGTTAAAAAATTTAATGACCATTGTATAAATTCCAAGTTCTGTAATTTATTCTTTTTCACATGTACCTACTTCTGCTTTGTGGACACTTGTTTTGGTTCTATAAATATTGATTCCTTAAAATAGGAATCATAACCTCTTCCTTCCAGCACACTCAACACATTTATTTCACATTACTTTTCATACTGTTACATAAAGTTAAATTCTCCCAGAATCAGCCTATGTTGTGATAGCAGGCTATTGTGAGTGGGACGGCTCTTGCTTCTTTTTTTCTTTTTCTCCCTTCAGGCTCATATTTTCTTTCCTAGTCACTTTTGAAATTTTCTCACCACCCCTTTGCTCCAGTGCTGAACCAGTATGCAAAGGCTGAGGTCCTTCTGTGATGTGGGAGACAGTGTATGTACAGTCATCACTCTGGAGAGGCACTCGTTGATTTTTGTTTAAAAGATACCCTATATTCCCACATCTTTCTAGGCCCAGCTTGCCTTAGCGGAATCTCAGTAGAATTTAGCAGTAACTATTGACTTTAAAGAGTGAGCTTGCTTCTTAAAGCAAGTTCTTTTTCTTGTGTAGAATACTTTTAGTTTCCTTTTAGCCATTGGTGCTAAATTCTGACAGGTAGTTTTTTGTTATTCCTGAATCCAAAAGGATAGTGGCTTCAGATTTTTTTTTTTTTTTTTTTTGATCTTTAAAGATGCACATTACCATGTTAACTTTAATAATTCTCAGTCTTATAGTTTATTAGTTAATATTATGAGTAAAGAATAAATATATATTAAAACATAACTTTACTGCATATTTTAAGAGTGTTCCTCTTTCCCTTTTTGTGCAACCCAGCGGTGAGTCGTTTCACTTCCTTTCAGTACACCTCACTTCAACTCTTAACACTTGGCTAATACATCTAAAGATCGACGCCACTTTAAAATTCCTGATTTTATGAACAATACAAAATATTGTTTCCTCTTTGTCATCTTCCTACATTTCTAAATTGCAGCTAAGCACATTTCCAGAACTAGAACAATTTCAGATTACAGGTAAATGTATTATTTACAATAAGGCTCAGCATAGCCAAAATAAAACCATATACATAGGACTCATTATTTTATAAAATCTTTGTAAACTCAATGTTTTGAAAATAGCAACTACAGTCTATTGAGTAATTTTTTAAAGAATGATTTTATTTAACTTCATTTATTTATTTTAATTTGACCAGAGTGGGACATAGTTAGAGAAAGAGAGAGAGAAAGTGGAAAGCAAGCCAGGTCCTAAAACTCAAATCATGGTCAGCCATGTGAGAGTCCAGTGCCCTTAACCACCAGGCCACCTGCTGGCCCTCTGTCTATTGGGTACTAACAAGTCTTTTATGTATAATTCATGTTCAGCTCATTTAATGATTATAATAGGCTTTTATGGACCCTTTTAAACACTAGAAGTGTCCTCAGTTCATTATTTGCCAGAGGAAATTAAGAAAGTTAGTAGTTGAACTGAAATTAGAATCCACGTTTATTATTTTTAAACCCATGTTATTAACTACTGGGTCATTGGAAAAGGCATGATGCATTTTGTGTAGAAAAACATGAAAAAAATACCTTATGAGTTTTCCAACAGCCCAATATATTACAAGGTAGAAGTCTATCTTGTCCTAATGCTGAATCATTTGGAACTTTTTTGGTTATGACATAAAACACTGTCCAAACTAAAAAGAGAAGATGCGTTGAAGATGCACTGGGCAATCTTCATGGTGAAAATGGCTTTAGAAATGATTCTTTATTGGGATGAGCAGAGGACGTAATGGTTGCATCACTGGACTCCCACGTAGTCAATCACGGTTTGAATCCCAGACACTGTGGTTTTAAAACTTACACCAGGCATGCGTGCATGCATGCCCCAAAACCAGAGAGGAGAATAGAGGAGAAGAGATTGTGTCATGGATATCCTCCCCGGTGGGGGGGGGGGGGTGATTTCTCGATTTCTGACTTTCTGTCTCTCTGGTGAGCACAAGTGCACGATAGCAAAAAAATCTCTCTCTCTCTCTCTCTCTCTCTCTCTCTAAAAAAATGGCTCTATATGGACTCACATGATATCAGTAGGATGTGAATTCTTGTTGGACTCTCCTTTATGGACTACCTTCCATGTGTCGGTCTTAATCTTCCGACCTGTGTAGCAGCAGAATTACTACAGTGGCTCACATCTTCTCAGGCCCATGTCTCATGATAAAGAGAGATTCCCTTCCTAGCAGCTTGCTCTCATGCCTACCCTTATAAATCACCCTGATATCAGCAACCTGAGTCCTGAGACTCTCTGTTTGCCAGTCACCAAGCCAAGGGAATTAATGTGATGACTGACCTAAGCCTAATAATATGTTCCTTCTCTATAGAGAGGGAATGAAATCCCACCCAGTGGGGTGGATTACTGCCCCTAAACTGTTAACATTTACCAGAAAACAAGCCACAGTTGTTTCAGAAACAAAATACAGTCTATGTCTACCTCAGTTGTGATCAATCATTGAGAAGATTTTATGATCGAAACGTTATCCACTAGCATTAAATATTGCCTACTTCCTCAAGAAGAAATAAAATTTGTAAAATATATATATGAATTGGAAGAAATGATTAATATTCAAAATACTCTTGGGATGACGTTGCTCTGGAAGCACAGTATGAGGCAATATTACTAGTCTAAATTGATGTCTGCCTTTTATTCACATGAAAGAAGCGATGTGGATATGCAGCAGTTGAGAAGGAGGTGTGAGGGATGCTTAGCTTGATTGAGAAAGGTTAATTACATGTGAAATGAGGCTGGGATTCAGAGGATGTTTGCTCTGGATTTTGTGTAATGTTATATTAACACTGGGATTCTCTTTATTCTATTAACAAAATAAACTCATTTTGTTTGGTTTCATTTTACAGTTGCTTTAATCCCACTGAACATTTATACTATTATTTAATTTTACTAAACATTTGTGGATAGTAAAATACCTATAGAATTAAGCAACCGCAGGATATTAAAGACATCCAGTTCTTACAGAGATTTGATCTGCTAATTAGCCACACCAATTTTATGGATCATTGCATCTCACTTAAAATGTATTGTTATACGTTTATAATCTTTCCATAATGAGCTTTTATTGAGTGCATGGACCAACTTCTGTGTGATGTACAAGAGAAACTCCCCTTCCCCCCACCTAATATATTTTCAGTTCTAGTAAATCACAATAGCATTCCATTGAAAATGGTTCTCTTGGCTGTATTAAATGGTTTATATAGGACCATGATAGAAAACACAAATACTTAAGACAGAGTCAAAGTGTTATCAAAAAGGCACAATGAAAGAGGTAGGTGGATAGAAGGAACAGCATTACCAAAGAAATTAATAGGTAATATAAATTTATGGAGAAAACCTATGTAGGTCAAATTTTTTTTATTATGGCAACCTTGTATAATCTTTTACATCTTAGCATTTCTCTTATTTAAATGAAATAAACTAAAGTTTCTACTTTTTTTTTTTTTTTTTGAGAGGTTTTTGCTATAGGGCTCGTATGCTTGCCAGAAAGACAGAGAGAGACAGAGAAACAGAAAGTGAGAAATCACCCCCCAGAGGGGATGACCAGGCTGCAATCCATTCTCCTCCATTCTCCTCTTGGGATCTTGAGCACGCACACACACACGCCCAGTGTGAGTTTTAAGCCACGGTGTCCGGGACTCGAACCGTAGTTGAGTCCACTGACATAGTCATTATGCTAACTGCTGGTCCCAAGTTTCTACTTTTTTTGAGGAGATTTATTTTCAGAATTAATTGATGAATTTTGGAGTACATTTTTTTAAACTTTAGGTTTGCGACTTTTTAAAAAGAATAATCAGGTTGAAATGCTACTGACAATGTTAAACTTTATGTCATGCTTATGCTCTTGAAGAACAGTGATGATCAAGAAATTATCCCCAACATTTTGTGTCCTAAGAAATGGTTACTGCAAAGAGCCACCCTTCCCTTTATCACTTAGAAAAGATTCATGAATAACTCTTTATTTGCCTAGGACAAGACAGGACACAAATCTTCCAAATTTGTATTTTTTGTCTCATAAATTCTTACCTAAACTTTCTATTCTTACTGTCTAATCTGGGCAAAAAGCTCACTAACGTGACCAAGCTTTCATCAGACTTTCTCTTCTTCAGGGCCTCGAACTTTGGCCTACGCTTGAACACTGGAAAATGGAACAAGTTCTAATTAATGGTACCTACCAAATTTAGCTGACCTCAGGGAAAAATATTCTTTGAACAAATGTCTACCCTCTGACACACTGCCTCCCCCAAGCTCATTCCATTCCCATACCAGGTTCTTTCTAGCCTTGTAAACACTCCTGTCTATAAGAAAAAAAACAGCCATTTTCTGCCTGAACATTGAGATATTTGGATATCTTACAGTTACAACACACCTTCTATTGCAATTAATAGCCTCATTCTAGTACCACAGTAGGCTTTCTTTCTTATTGCAATAATCCTTTTGAATAAAATCTTTCCCTACCTAGTCTAGATTCATTTTTAATTTGATACTACAATTATTTAAACAGATATAGGATATTTATCAGGAGTCATTTGTAAGGGAGAAAAATCTCATAACAACTTTTGTTTTCTTGCCTTATCTTAAAAATTAGCAGCATGTGTTTAGAGACGCTAATGATATGAATAAAGATTTTTGTTGGTTTGTTTATCCATAGGGGCTATGTGCTAACCAGAGACAGACAGAAAGAGACAGTGAGAGGAAAAATGAGAAATCACTCCCTGGGGGAATAGCCAGGTCTCAATTTCTTCTCCATTCTCCTCTTGGGATTTTTGGGCACACATGCCCAGCATGATTTTCAAGCCACCAGGTCCAGGACTAGAACCATGTTTGGCCATGTGAGAGTCCAGTGCCTTAACCACCATACTACCTGCTAGCTCCCAAATAAAATTTACTAATAGAAAGGCATATGACACATTAAAGCACCAAATCATGTTTCATATCACTCACTGAATGCCTCAGCCTCACCACCAAATGTATTCTTGAAGACCCATGTCTGTTAATGAACCACAATTTCCTCAACAACCATGCTGGAGATTCCATTCTTGTCTTTGAATCTTTCCTCAATCTATTCTCCATAACCAATTAATCACCAGGTCAGCTTATTCTATCTCCTATTAATGTTACTCATATTTCTTCCTTTATACTTGTTCCACTATTAACATTCTAATTCCAGTATTCTTTAATAGCTCATGTCAATACTATTTACTTACATAGTCTCTGTTTCAGTGAGACTCTCTTTCTTGGTACAATGAGTGTAAGTTTGGAGAAAGATGAGGCAGTGTTTCAGATTGAGGTTGGATTTTGAGATCCAGTCAAAATAGAAATTGCTTCTAGAACTCCTAAAAGATTTGGGAGAACTCCTAAAAGATTTGGGAGCAGGATTACAAATGGAAAGCTCAAAGCAGGGCTTCAAGATGAATCTTGGTTTTTAAACGCAATGAAGAGAAGGAAACCAAATAACAAATGGAGAGGATATAAAGGAAAATAAACTTCTGATTTTGAGAGTTTATCAAGGTGGGGATATATTTCAGAATCTGTTCTTTATTTTTATACTTTCATAAAAGTATCGGTTGGTTTGAGTGCTATGAGGATCTAGTCTTTTTGTTGTTGTTGTTAAGGACTTCATTTCCTGATAATGTGTAATACATTTGGGTGATTCAAGAGGAGAACAGGCAGCATTTTAATGGGCTAGCAGAGTCTTTTTTTCAGGCTGGTTCCTTGTTCATTAAATGACTTGCTCTGACAGAATAAAGGCACAACCTCTCAACCTGGCAGTATTCCTTGGAATTGGTAAGGCTCCAGGATCAGAAACCAGCTTCAATGGATTTCTTCTCTGTAGTGTTCTCCCTAGAGGGAGACTCAATTGGCTAAGATCAATCAAGTTCTGAGCCAAAATCTCCAGTATCATATAAACCACTACACTTTCTATCCTTGATCACACTATTCCCTTTTCTTAGATAATGTTTCTCAAGAATATTTCCTACTGGGCTTCTAAGTCACTTGTGAGCAAGAAATATACTTTTACATAGAGATATTTTGTGGAGGAATTGCCTAACATAATACATAGGGTAGTAGAGTTGTGGTTGTAGAGAAAAGAATTTTATCTTGTTTAAGTATTTGTTATTTTGGCATTTGATATGAAAAGTGAACTATATGCTCAGATTCTCTCATCTCAATGAATATAGAATGAATGAATGAGGTACTGTATCATTCAAATTAACCCTGTCCACTCAATCTTGGCTTAAAAGTTTTGGCATCATGTTGCTGGCTTAAGTGGGCAGGAGCACACAGCCTGGAGGCCTTTGAACTTGGTCTGTCACAGAGCCATCTGTTGCTTGGCCCATATATTGTATTAAATGGAAATAATTACCAAAATATATACTACAGCAGAGTACATATAAACATTCCTATTTCTGTATCTCTTAAAACATCAGATGATACGGGAACCCTCAGCCCACACTCTGGCCTTGCCCTAAGTGACAGGAGTTGAGTTGCACTTGTGCCTTTGGTTGGTGCATATGCTCGCACGTTCACCAGTTCCAGGCTGCTTCACTCCTCTGTATGACAGCTTGCCCAGGTGGCCATTTGAGTTTGTGACCTTCTGTGTAGTATTCTAATAAAATTAGACTTCTATTACTGATGAACACATCCTGTTTCACACACATACACATTATCAAAATGGTCAAAGTAAAGCTGTTTTACTGGAGTTTTCTTCTCTTATGAGCTCTTTCAGGTCAGGAGCTAATTACCCTTTACTCTTTGTCCTTTATATTCACTCTGGTGAAAACCTCACTTCTAAGCTATTTTATGGCTTCTAATATAATTGAAGGCAGAACTAGAGGCATCCTGCATGGGTTTAGTCTCTCAAGCAGGTCTCAGCATGAATAGCCCTTCCATAAACCCATGGCCTTCCTCTCAGGGGTTCTCGTCGTCAGTTTTCTGAGAACAATGTTGCTTGCTTCTCTATATGATAAATAGATCTTATTAGTAATTAGAATCCTAGCCCAATCTGCCATAATTGGGAGAAAGTCTCACCCTTCACAACCTAATAACCCATTCAGAAAATCAGCAGCTTTATCTGACTTTTAATTTAATTCTTTATAGATAAATACTGATATGTGGGGTAATAAGTAATTAATGCATTGCTGAAAATTTATTATCAAGAAGTTAAAACATTTTTTTTCATTGGAAAGAAGCATGTAAAAAAAGGTATGTACCTTTGAGGAAAGGAATGAGGAAGGAAGGAGAGATAATATCTGGAATCAACTACTTACAATTTATTACTTTCTAGAATTTTTACTCCATATACAATACCATCTTATTATGGGTTTATTAGTATAAAACCCCATTGTAAGCATGAATTTACCTATAAAAAAGAATAAAACCTCATGTGCAGGCAAAGAGTGTGAACCCATCTCATCCCTGGGAATTCTATTTAATCATGGCAAAATACGCGTTCATAAATATAATCCCTGCCAAACTTCTATCAAGTGATTTTTATTGTGCTAAAATCAACTTCTCCTTAGTCTTTTTCACTTGATTAAGTGTGTTTTTATTTAAAATTTTTATTTTATTTTCTACTTTGCTATATTTTTTTCTAGAACAATACTGAGAAAGGTATACTTTTTAGTTATTTTCTAGAAAATTCAAACAAGTTTGTTTTTTTCTCCCCAAGGATTTGACAGTCCCATTCTTGTCATGTAAAGACTCCGTTTTAAGTTTTCTGATATTCTCATTTAGAGTGTAATGTTACCTGGAGAGCTGTGAGCAACATATTTCATCTGCTCACTCCAAGCTTGATCGTTCTTTCTTCCCATGAGTTCTTGCCTCTCTCTACACAATTTGAGACCCCTTATATTCTTGCTTTGTGCTTAATGTTGGATGATAATGCAGTGAGATTAGAATGAAAATCTGGAGAATGTTCAATGAGTGGTAAACTGTGTCTTTTGTCTTCACTCACCCTGCAATCTCCCCAGGTGAAGCTCCAAAATTGCTGCCAGGCTCTTTTCTGCTGCATGTAGAGTCTAGCTGTTGTAGCAAATTTTTGCTATGAATATTTCCTTTATTATTATCTTTTTTTTTTGAGAGGTTTTTCCTATAGGGCAGGTGTGCTCTCCAGAAAGACAGAGAGAGACAGAGAGACAAAAAGCAAGAAATTACCCCCCCAGGGAGGATAGCCATGCTGCAATCCCTTCTCATCCATTGTCCTCTCAGGATCTTGAGCATGCATGTACATATGCCCGGCGTGAGTTTAAGCCACCAGGTCTGGGACTCGAACCACAGTCGACTACATGGGAGCCCAGAGACATAGCCATTATGCTAACTGCTGGTCCCTATTATTATCTTTTTTACAGAGGTCTGTAGTACTTTGAATCTTCTGCATTGTAAGCTAAGCTTTAAGTCTCAATTACAAATAGTTGGATTCCAGACCTTTACTCAGATAATACATTTAACTTTTAGGTATCCCTGTTTTGTTTTGTTTTGTCTTTCCAAGAGCAAAACTTATAAATTATGAGATGACTTAAAATTGAATCGATCTTACTTTTGTTGACATAACTAGGTTTCAGTTTATACCTAAATAACTAAATCAGATTCTGATTCTTAGAAATATAAATTTAATACAAACTATTCCCTCTAAAAAGTCAATGCAATTATTAGTTTTTCTATGGTCCTTATATAATATTCTATATTAATTTCACTGCCACTTTCCTCAATTGTTAATTTTTCTTCAACATTCAGATGCATTAAGCTCTGCATACATTAAAATGATATAACCCACTCTGGGATGCACATATATGGTTAAATCAATTAAACATTTTGCTATTTAACTTCTGCTTAATAAACAATTGTTTTTATAATTTAATTATCAACAATTCTGCAGTGCCATCTTGGATCATCACCTTAAATGTTTACATCTTCTTGTGTTTGAAAAATAAGTATGTTAAAATATAAAGTAGCTTCTTAAAAATCAAATCATACACCAACCAAGGAGAGAGAAAACAAGGAATATTTGACTTCCAATACAGGAAAGGAGGAAACTTTTGAGTTATTTAAAGTTATTTTAGGTGTGCTGAAGGTGTTGATGGCCTCTTTCTTCAGAAAACGATCTTTACCTAAAAGACCTGGAGAAATGCCCGTGTAGTCTTAGAACACATATTCTTACATGAATTGTGAGTGAAAAAGAAATTCCTAGGGAAAATGTAAGAAAATATAATTTTAGTGCTCACAGCTTTAACGTTAAATGGAGTGGTGAGCTGCTGCTTATACTGAGATCCTTGCCACAGTATTTTATTCTACTGTACTGTGAAGGGTTGATTCTATAGCAAAACAAACTCTCGGAGCATACAAGAAGTCAAGAAAATAAAAACCTAGTCAACACATTTTTCTTAGCTTGAATAAGAGCGTTCAATCCCATCTCAACAAATGAATTATATGTATTAATACATAAAAAATAAGAAAACATCTATATTAATGTAAGATATTCAGGAAACTCACTCTTGAACACATTGTAAATTAAAACACTTTTTTTTTTGAATAATGGGGCAGCTTAATATTAACAGTCTGATGGGAAGAAAAGAGTATAGAGATACAGGTGCTATTAACCTAATAATTATTTGCTTTTCATTGCTTTCTATGTGGATCATATTTACATTTTGAGATAAGAAAAAAAAGTAAACCAGATTTTTTTTTTTTTTTTTGGAGAGGTTTTTGCTTTAGGGCGCATGCGCTCGCCAGACAGACAGAGACAGAGAGACAGAAAGCAGGAAATCACCCCCCCGGGGGGTGGGGGGTGGCCACGCCGCAATCCCTTCTCCTCCATTCTCCTCTCGGGATCTTGAGCACGCACGCACATGTGCCCGGCGTGAGTTTATGCCACCGGGTCCGGGACTCAAACCGCGGTCAACTACATGGGAGTCCAGCGACATAGCCATTACGCTAACTGCTGGTCTGCAAACCAGATTTTTTAGTAGACGCTTTACATATTAGTATAAATTAAGAGTACCAGTACACCACCTGCCTTAGTACCAGCAGGTGGTGTAATGGCTACGTCGCTGGACTCCCATGTAGTCAACCATGGTTTGAGTTCCCGACCCGGTGGTTTAAACTCATGCCAGGTGTGAGTGTGTGTGTGCCCAAGATCCCAGGAGGAGACTGGAAGAGAGGAGATTGCAGTGTGGCCATTCCCCCTGGAGGGTGATTTCTTGCTTTCTGTCTTTCTGTCTCTTTCTGTCTTTCTGGCGAGTGCATGCACCCTACAGCAAAAACCTCTCTCCAAAAAAAAAATAAGATTAAAAAACAAAAAACAGAGTGAGCAACTTCACATGGAGGCAAAAATAAATAAGTGGCAAGGGAACTGAGACTCACTCACCTAAGAGGCACATAAGGACATATGACTACTGGTTGGTAGTACTTCTGGTGTCTATCAAGGCCAGATGAAAGAGTATTTTTGAGACAGAATGACAAAATATAAGGGGAAAACAGCTACAGATATCATTAAGTCTCTAGATCAATAATAAGACATAATACTAATGTTTTATTTTGTTCAAAACCCATGCACTATTTATAAACATAATAATAATAATAAAGCCAATGCAAAGTTTATGTTATCAAATTTATATTTTTATACAAAACAGTGTTCTATAAAGCCCTATTCAAAAATCTTTTCAGATGCATCGATGGAAGGCGTTTTTTCTTTTGGTATGAAATCATTAATATATTCAAGGTTTAACTTTCCTTTCACAAGTGTTTCTGAGTGTACCATATGGCACCAGTTAGATTTGAAGGTTTTCATTTGCTTTTTAAAAATCTGAGTGAGGTTTCCTTTCATAAGCTCATACATACTGGTTATTTTTTAATAAGCATAAAACTTCTATATAACACCAAATGCATGATTTAACAGGAAGGAATAAAAAAATACATGGCGATATAATAATTGGCTCATTTAGTGTGGCGCTCCTTTGAAGCTTAATAGTAAAGGATAAGCAGTCACTAGCTTATTAGCTCAAGTTGGACCAAGACTTATTTTTTTTAATAAGTGCTGCAATACATATCTTGACAAATTATAAAATGCCTATCCCCCTTTCAGTACCTCCTCCTTCGTACTACATTCACAAAGAGGAATAAGCTCATTCCTGCCAACCCAGTCACTTGGGATGAAAACGCTAATGTACTTGAGCAGATGTGTGTCAACATCGCTCTGCAAAAAAAAGGTCGTCTGCTCCCTGCATTTGCAAACAGTACCCGAAATAGAAAACGCTAAAGTTTTGTATTTTCATTAGACCTCTCCTATAAAAATATGGTTAAAGACTATGATATGGAGGATTCAGTGATTTAAATATACTTCCTGAAATTGTTCACTAGCAGGCCCTCCTGACTGTAATGAAGGAAGGCGAGTTTCCAACAAAAAAACATTATTAGAATAATCTTTAGAAAATATGAGTAGAGTTTACATTTTCTTGAATTTTAACATATTTTCGATAAAGGAATTAATATTATAATCTATCATAAATCGAAGTTTTTAGATTTTTTTCATGTTTGAAGGGCCTAAATTTTTTCTACTAGATTTTCAATCTAATTTATTATTTTTCCCTTTCTACAAAGTTTTTTGTCATAAGTTACATGCACTCGCTGTAGAGAGATGGAGGCAGTGAGAGAGAAAGTGAGAAATCACTCCTCAGGGGTTATGGCCACTTCACAATCCCTTTTCTTTCATTCTCCTCCTGGGATCTTGGGCACACCTGCACACACACCCAGCATGATTTTCAAACTACCGGGTCTGAGACTTGAACAGTGTTTGGCACCTTTATCCCCATACTATCTGATGGACCCTAATTTATGTTACTTTTAAAAAGGAATCTTCTTATTCTTGGGGAATTAAGCTCGTCTTCTCCTACCCTTCTTCCTCCCGCCCAATAAATTAGTGAGTAAGACTAACCTCTAAATGTAGCAAAAACATTAGAAAATAGACATTGGGCATACAAGGCAAAACAAGGTATATTTGGAATTTCCTGTGTCAGGCACATAGTTCTCTCAAGACTTGCATATCTCTAAAAATGGCAGTTAAAAGGATAATTAGCATAGTCAATGTCCACCTAACTTTTATAATTGCAGTCAATAATTACTAATTTAGCATATATTACTCACAACACATCTTTGAAATTTTTATGACTAACATTAAGGCTGCAATTCACATTTTTTTAAGAAACTAATAGTTCATGAAAACAGGCAATTGTTAAAATCAACAATTGCACTAGAGATAGAGACTCCAATTTATAACAGCAAGGAGCAGGTTATTCAAAAAAAAACCATAACTGTAGTGAACCTTTGACTACTTAGCAGGAGCTTTTTTGATAAAGGAGAGAAAGAAGAAACTTGAAGGTAGTGAGAGTATGTGACACAGAAAAGGTAAATGTTGAAAATAATGTGACTTAAAATATCAGTTCGTTAGATTAATGAGCTAGGAAGTAAGGGAGAAGTAGTAGATTATTTCAAGGCTTTACATATTGTCTGTAGGTACTTGGTATCTATCCATCAATAGAGAAGCAGAGAATTCTAATCATTGGAGTAACACAATTAAAACGGTAGCAGTGTGGGTTAGCAAGAATGAGACAAAGTGGATAATGCTACTGATGTATGATAATATAGGTAAAAATAATAACAATGAAAGGAAACTTGAGATAATTAAGGGCAATGAAGAGACATAGATATACAAGAGGAAGAAAAGAAAAGGTGTCAAGTAGAGTTTTCTAAGTTGTCTCCTGATCTGGCTTGAGCTATTGAGTAGATGGTAAGTACTAACCTTAAGACTGGGGAATAGGAAAAGAGGATCGGTTTAAAGGGCTATGGGCTATAATAGGGAAGCGATGGGAGCCCATGGACAAAGGTGTGGATGTTTTACAAGATGAGTTTAAAATGCTTCCAGAATATATAGTACAGATATTCAGGATGCATTTGTGTAGATATGTATTCAAGAAATAAAAGAAATGTGGGAGAATTTTTAGCAAATAAATAGCAATAGTTATTTGAGGAAAGGACTTCCATTAAAAGTTAAAAGAAGAGGATGTAGAGTAAAATAAAAAAGGGCCAAGGTCATACTGCCTGGAACATCAATATTTAAAGAAATCTTGAACAAATTAAGAGCATCAAGGAACAAGAGATTAAAAGGCAAAGTAGATAGGAAAGAAAAAGTGGGAAAAGTGGCACTGTGGGAGTTAAGATAAGGTAGAAATGCAAGACAGAAAGAGCAACTAACTGCACCAAATGCAAGCCAGACAGAGGTCTAATACTGTAAGCCCCATGTTAAGTGGAGATTTTAGAAAGAGAGGTTTCAGTTGATTAAGAGAAACGAACAAACAAATCAGCCTATACTGCATCAAAGAGTAAGAAGCTTCAAGAGATTTGAAGATCAAAATGACTTAGATTTTTTATAATGAAGTTGGTTTATTGGATAATAAATATAACCACAGAATTTTCATGTACTTTCTAAGTAAACTATATATTAGAAATAAGAGAAGGACCAGACATTCCATAGGATTTCTTTCTTCCAAATTTAGTAAAACATTTATCTAAAAATAAAAAGTGAACAATTTTATTAATACAAATAAAATGAAAGGGGAAGTTATTTGGAGACGAAATAAGGAAGAAGCAAGATAAAAGGGGAATGTAGCAGATATTAGAGAAAGACTTAAGATGATTGAGTTTAAGATTTCATAAGGGACCAGCAGTTAGCATAATGGCTATGTCGCTGGACTCCCATGTAATCAACTGCGGTTCACGTCCCGGACCCGGTGGCTTAAAGCTCACGCTGGGCATGTGTGCGTGCGTGCCCAAGATCCCGAGAGGAGAATGGAGGAGAAGGGATTGTGGCATGGCCATCCCCCCTGGGGGGTGATTTCTCGCTTTCTGTCTGTCTCTCTGGTGAGCGCACGTGCCCTATAGAGCAAACCTCTCAAAAAAAAAAAAAAAAAAAAAAGATTACATAAGTAAAATTCTCCCCAAGGTAAAACTCTAAGATATAGATCCAAGATGCCAAAGTGAAAGGGGAAAAACAAAACAAAACAAAACAAAAAATATTGAAATCGAAAAGGTAAAAGTTGGACTCTAAATTGATAGTCTTACTAACATTTTGGAGACTTCTAAAATGATAAGAAAAGCTATGGTCAAAAACCTTGGTTCTGATCCCAAAGTCACCAAATTTTGGGGGGAGTTAACAATAAAATAAATAAATGATATTGATAAGACACGATCTTATCAGAAGACAAAGATGGCAGTGCACACAGGTATCTAGGGTACTGTTGGAACCTTTTCCTTGCCGAGATTATGCATGGTGAAAATTAGCTTCTGCTAATGGGTTTAAATGGAGGTTATAAGTTTGTCTTAGAACTACATTTTGGTAGGTTACAGAGAAAGAGAGTCTTACTACATTCATAGGAGTTTATTCAAAAGAAATGAGGATCTAGATGTCAATTAATATTAAAATAAGAAAATGGTTCTTGTCTTAGTCTGCTTTGTGTTTCTATAACAGAATACCTAAAGGTGGGTAATTTATAATAAACAGAAATTTATCTCTCACAGATCTGAAGTTGAGAAGTGCAAGATGAAGGCACTAAAATCTGGTGAGGGTTTTTTTGCTAGTTGTAACATGGCAGAAGTGTTATGCACGTGAGACAGAGAGACAAAGAGAAGTCAAACTCATCCTTTTACAAGAAACCCCTACAATATAATAATGAAGCTTTTCCTACAATAACAGCATTAATACATTCATAAGGGTGGAGCCCTCATGACCCAAATACCTTCCATTAGGCCCCGCCTCCCAACACCATTGCAATAGAGATTAAATTTCCAAGAGACACTTTTTGGGAGACATGTTCATACCATAGCAACTATACTTTTCAAAAAAAAAAAAAAAAAGACATCTAATAAGGATATTCAGGTCATTGTTGATTACTTTCACTTCAAGGAGGTTAGCATTTCTTTCATTCTGTTAATATAAATTGAGCATGTACTAATTACTCTTGGGTGATTTTCAGTAAATTGAATAGCCTAAAATTTAGTTCCTGCTGTTCGTAATTCAGGTTGCTGATTTTCAGAGTTAGGAATCCAGATGGCCTGGTTTACTCCATTATACATTCAGAAGTCAAAGGTAAGCTACCTTCCCAAGACTTTGAGATACATTGTTAAAAAAAATTATTATTAGCAGCAATAACTAAATTTATCCTGAGTTTTGATAGAATTCAATTATACACTGGAGTTGCAGTTAGCAAATTAAAATAATTTTTATTGAAACCATTATTAGCCAATTAGTATAATTGGGCTTTAATTTTTTATGTGGAGTCTTTTAGTCTAGAGATTAAACACACTGAAATTTTCTCCTGGTGGCAGGCACACCATCAAGCTATTCAACTTTCAAACTATGCTTTGCCATCTGCTGAGTTTAAATGGTTGTGTAGATTCATCTCTTGTTAGACTTTATTAAGCTTTGCACCAACACAGCATTTTAACCTCAAAATACAGGCAAAGCAACAAACAGGTGAAGATCAACAAACACTGCAGGAAGATTTTAAATGACTAATCAGTTGGAAGAAATGTCTGAAAAGAACAGGCAGGAAAATGGAATGCCAACTGTTGTAGCCACAAGCTTGAGAAGGTGAGAATAGATGGCTGCCTGCCAAGGAAACCTCAGACCCTGTAAATTCAATGTGTTATTACAAATTGAAGCACTGGTGTGCAGGCGTGCACACACACACACATAGAAGGAACAGAAAAATTTTAAAAGGGGCATGCGAAAACCTTCAGGGTTTTGCTGGGGAAGTCCCATACCCTAGATTTAAACTGAAGAAGAAGTGTTACAGAGAACATTCAGTAAGATATAATGATTTGGAAAATGGATTTTTTTTTTTTTTTTGGAGAGGTTTTTTTCGCTATAGGGCGCGTGCGCTCGCCAGACAGACAGAGAGAGACATAGAGACAGAAAGCGAGAAATCACCCCCCAGGGGGGATGGTCACGCCGCAATCCCTTCTCCTCCATTCTCCTCTCGGGATCTTGGGCACGCACGCACACGCACCGGCATGAGTTGTAAGCCACCGGGTCCGAGACGCGAACCGCGGTCGACTACGTGGGAGTCCAGCGACATAGCCATTACGCCAACTGCTGGTTCCCGAAAATGGATTTTAAAGTAAAATGATGAGAGTCAAAGTTCTGCTTCCTTCATTAAACACTTGGTTACCTTGTCTAAGGTCTTTAACACCTCTAAACTTTTATCGCCTCAATTATAAAATTAATATTCAATACCATCCTGATTGTAGGGATGTTATGGGAACGGAATGTGGGCATGAACCAAAGATCTTCCAATTGAGCCTGATAGAGAGGAAGCACTTCACACTTGGTGGCAATAATGAATGATCAATTCCTTTGTTCTCTCTGCCCATTTTTAACTGTGTCCAGCTTTTATTTATTTGTTTTTTAGTAACTTTAAAGTAACTTTTTAGTAGGTTTACTTTGTCTTTCCCATACTATTCTAGTTTCTCCTTCCACAGAACCCCAGTGTCCGTATAATTTAGGTTCCCCAAGTGAGAAAGCTTTACGCCTTTCCTCCTCTAAAATTCATTTTCTCTTTTTATAAACCCCCTCGCCATCTTCCTGTTTATCCAACAGTTAACTTCCTTTATGACACATTTCGGTTCTGTACTAAAATCCAAGAGCTTTCTTTCCCTGAATTTGGTCACTCATTTTGTTCTTTATCATTTCTACTACTTCTAAAGCAATTCACCAGAAGATACTTTATTGGTCAGTGAACCAATTTTACTTTTAAATGTTACCTACAAACATCTGTATTTTCAATACTCCAGATTTTAACATTTTTCATTATGTTATTTTTAAGCTTTTGTTTGCTTTTTGTTTTTGTTTTTGCTGTACGGCACATGTGCTTGCCAGAGAGAGAGAGAGAGATGCACCAGGTGGGATCTTCTCAAGCTGCCAAGTCCAGAACTGAATCACAGAGTCAACCATGTGAGATCCTGTGCCTTAACCTCCATGCCGTCTGTTGGATCCATAATTTTATCTTTATCATGACACAAACTCAAGGCCTTTGGATATGTTATAAAAGCCTCCCCAATCTACACACTTTCCAAGTTCATTTGAGTTTTACTGAAAATTTATAGTTTATGGGACATAATAAATAGCCTAAATTATATTTTCTTTCTTTCTATTTAAAATTCCTATAAACTAAACAATGGCAAAAAGGGAAAAATTTAAAAAATAACTCTACAGTTATAAACTTTTACACATGGGTAGCCTTTACAATAAAGTTGTCAGTTATGTGTCAGTATAAGATCTAGTGTTAAGTACATTCTGAAAATATTTTGCATCTCTTCAATTGCCAGACACTGTTCTAGGCTCTGAAAAATACAACAAACTAGAAAACCAAGGTCTTACAAGTAAATGCATGAATAAATATAATATTTTCAGGTAGTGGTGAATGTAATAACAAGCACAAAACAGATTAACTATAAATGTTTGAAGAGGTAAGAATGTTATACAGAGAAGTCAGGGTCTGCTTAGATGAGAAGATGCAGAAGGGTACATTCCAGATAGAAATGTCACCAAGTTCTAGGAGTGTGAGACAAAGGTAAGCATGCATGCTCAAAAAAATCCAGCTGAGGGGACCAGCAGTTAGCGCAATGGTTATGTCGCTGGACTCCCACGTAGTTGACCGCGGTTCGCATCCCGGACCTGGTGGCTTAAAATTCACGCTGGGTGCGTGTGCGTGCATGCCCAAGATCCCGAGAGGAGAATAGAGGAGAAGGGATTGCAGCGTGGCCATCCCCTCTAGGGGGTGATTTCTCACTCTCTGTCTCTTTGTCTCTCTCTGTCTGTCTGGGGAGCGCATGCACCCTATAGCGAAAACCTCTCCAAAAAAAAAAATCCAGCTGAGAATCCTATAAGGAAAATATCTTAGTAGCCAAATCATGTTGGACTATATAAGCCTTTGTTAGCAAGAGTAAATCATGGGACTTTAGAAAATAATAAAATTATCTGATTTCATTTTTTAAATACTTCTGGACACTATAGAGAAAAATTAGAAAAGGATGGGATAAAAAATTATCCAGATCATTTTTAATAAGATATTGTAATAGTTCAAATGGAAGACTACAGCAGCTTAGACTGGGATATAGCAATAATGATGCTGAAAAATTAGCAAGTTATTATAAATTCTGAAGCTACAATCTACAGTACTGTTCATTGATGAAATGTTGGAAGTGAGGGAAATTCCATCTAAGCAACTTAGAAGGTGATATTATAAATGGACTTAGGAAAGAAGGGGGATTTAAGAGAAAGAGGATAATTAAGAGTTAATTTTGTGATTTTTTTTTAAAGCAATTCTTTTTTGTTTGTTTCATTTCTAGTAATCCTATATATTTCTTTTTCTTGAAATTTACTTTCTCAAGTTTTAAAGTTTTGCATACAGATCACATTAAGCTTCTTTTTTGTAAGCACAATTGTTTTATAATTTGTTTCTGATTAGTCCCTTATCTAAAATATCTATTTTCTGTCTCTGCTGCCATTTTTTTGTGTACATTTTCCCTTTGTGTCTTATTTCCTTGTGCTCCTGGTTATCTTAAACTATGTGGTTAAAAATGTTGATAACTTAGCATGAATATAAATGCCTCTTCAAAGCATTTATGATTTAATTTGACAGCCTAAAGAGTTAATAGCAATCAAGAGTCAGCTTAAACTACAGCTAGAACCGTAAGGTCCCCGTGGTAGCCCTATCAATTCAAAGTCATGTTGAAATTCCATATGAGGGTTTGTCTTCTTCTTTTTAAAAATTTATTTATTTTTTGTTTATTTACTTTTTAGAGAGATGTTTGCTATAGAGCACATGTGCTCACTGGAGAGTCAGAGACAGGAAGTAAGAAATCATCCCCCAGAAGGGATGGTCACGCCGCAATCCCTTCTCCATTTTCCTCTTGTGATTTTGGGCTTACACATACACATGCCTGGTATGAGTTTCAAGCAGTCAAGTCTGGAGCTCAAATTATAGTTGGCCATGTGGGAGATCAGTGACATAAACATTACATCATCTGCTGGTCCTGGGTTTGTCTTCTTCTGTTTTATTCTCTCTTCAGGTAATGAAGTACTTTGATATCTCAGATAATTGTTGAGAAGAATCTCTTGTTGGACTCAAATTTTTATGGGTAAAGGGTTTTGATTATTTTCTTCTTACATTGCAATAGCTTCCATGTTCATTTGCCTCTCTCAATTTCAATTGTATCTCTACTTTTGACCTGATAATTCCTTACTTGTCAGATTTTTTTTGTTCTTTTCAGAGGAACTAAAAATATGACTTTTCTACTTTTAATTATCTGGGGTTGAGGAAGAGAAGACATTAGCCTGATTATCTAACCAAGCATTACAGAAAACAAAGTGAAATATTTCATTTTAAATATGTAGAGGAGGGGACTAGCAGGTGGAATAATGGTTACACCGCTGGACTCTCACAGAGTTGACCATGTTTTGAGTTCCAGACTTGATGACTTAAAAATCACGCCGGACCCTTGTGGGTGCATGTCCAATATTTGTAGAGGAGAATGGAGGAGAAGGGATTGCAGTGTGGACATCCCCCCGGGGGGTGATTTCTTGCTTTCTGTATCTGCTCCTCCGGTGAGTGCACAGGCCCAATAGCAAAAGAAAAACGAACTAACTAAATAGAGGATTAAATGCAGATTCTAAAACTAAGTAGAGATGTCAAGTGGGAAAGTGGGTTTATGAGTAAAACTCTCAGGGAGTTTAGTGCTGAAGGCATAATTTAGAGAAGCATTGACATAGAGGTGTCACTTAAAGCCATGGCTTGGAGGATGTCACTTAAGATGTGAAGGTAGGGACTGGCAGGTGGCATGGTGGGGGCACTGAAATCCCACATGGCTGACCAAGGTTCAAGCCCCAGAGCTGGTGGCTTGCTTTCTCACTTTCTCTTTCTCTCTCGTCAAATTAAAAAATAAATAATAACAAATAAAATGATAAAAGTTTTTTTAAAAAATGTGAATGTAAACAGAGAAGAAGGTCAAAGGCCAAGGGCTAGGACTCTGGAGTAGAGGTCGGGATGAAGGAGAGAAGCCAGCAAAAACAATAGGAAGAAGTAGCCAGTGATGTTTGAGGTAAACCAGAATGTCATGGTAAAAATAAAGATAAGAGAAGGAGATATTTGGAGGGGAAGAGAGCAGACAGTGGCAAATTCTTCCGAGAGACCAAGTAAATGAGAGAAAGAACAAAGGAAACATTGATTTGACTATATGGAACTCAATGACAAAAATGCTTTCAGGGAGTCATCTGATGAGTAATGGAGTAGTTTGAGAAGTTGTAAAATAAGAGGAAGTGGAGATATTGAGTGCTGACCCTCAAACTCTGTACTAACTTTCTATAAAACAGAAGAAAAAAGCAGGGTAGTAAATAATAGAGACTTTATGATCATGGCAGGTGGGATCTTTTAAATGGAAAATGACATGATTGATTCATATTAAACTGATCTTAAGGGGGGCCAGCAGTTGGCATAATGGCTATGTTGCTGGACTCCCACGTAGTCGACCACGGTTCGAGTCCCGGACCCAGTGGCTTAAACTCACGCCGGGCACATGTGCATGCATGCCCAGGATCCTGAGAGGAGAATGGAGGAGAAGGGATTGCGGCATGGCCATCCCCTCTGGGGGGGGGGGGGGGGTGATTTCTCACTTTCTGTCTCTCTGTCTCTCTCTGTCTGTCTGGCAAGCGCACACACCCTATAGCAAAAAAAACTCTCCAAAAAAAGAAAAAAAACTGATCTTATAGGAAGGGTGAAAGTTCTGATGTGTCAGAGAGTAGGTATAATTCCAACTTTAAAGTCTATGGACGGGCAAGAAATGAAAGCATCAGCAGTTCACAGGATCAAGAATACTTCTTCCACTGTGATTGGAAATAAAAGCAAAGCAAGTGAGTTGAGCTCCATGTGGACTGATAGAACTGGTAGCAAGAATGTGTTTTAATGGGATTAATGGTTGTCATGGAGGATAAACTTATTCCACAAATGTTTCTATTATCTGACAAGAAGCTGTACATTGGAGAAGATCAATAAGGAACTGTACATTGGAGAAGACCAATATGAAAGAGAAACTGACTAAAATTATAAAAGGTCTCTCAAAATTTTGCTACTTAAGAAATGAGTATGCTTCATATAATTGAAGTTTAGTCATATAGCAATGGTGGTGGTCTTTTGTGTGCATGTTTTTATGTGTGTAGCTCCAGAACACAGAACTATGACCAGTAGCTGGTAGTTATAGAGAGATAGCTTGTGATTCACTGTAAAGATGAACTTTACAATAATCCGAACTTTGCAATTGTGAGATTGTAAAGTTTTCTTCACAGAAAATGTCCGCAGAACTGAATGAACTCCAAGAGAATATCTTGGAGATAATTCTTGCATTAAAATGGGAGATTATTAGGTTGTCAGGAAAGTCATGATGTATTTCTCTGTGTTTTTCTATGCAAAAATGTATCATGACTTTCCTAACAACCCAACGTATTGGACACTTCAATTGGTACCAAAAGTGAATTTCTTGAATTTTGAGACTAGTTCATCTTTTCGTGTCATGTCTCAGCAATAACTTTTCTCCCTTATGCTTTGCTTTCTATCGTAGCATTGTAAGATCTCAACTGTACTTGAGACGGAAAAAAGTTGTGATGATATAGAAAATACAGTGCAAATTACTTTTATTGTCGTACTTTTCAAGCTTTATAAGCACAACTTTTGGTATCATAGAATTTGTCTGACAAGATTGTCAGAGAAACTTGAGGAATTACATCTCTTATTTCCTTCTCCTTTTTAATACTTTCAAACTTGAGTCTGTGCATAAGATGATTCAATAGGGTTATTGCTTAATTAATTAAAGACAAGTGTAGAATACAATTTTAAAGAGAGAATTGTAGATTACAGAGTTGGCTGTTCAGCAATGACATGGACTAATTTGACAACTGAAGGGTCAGTACCTGCGAAAGTAAGGACACTGCTTACAAGCATTAGCATCCAACTAGTAACAACGTGCATGCCAGGATAATGAACTTAAAACAATAGTAATTAGCAGGCTAAGACAAAGGATTAAAATTAAAAATGAATGGTGCAGTGCTTTCCGCTTGCTTGTAAAACAGCATTAAGCCAACTTAATCCATTTTAATTCATTGTGAAACCTGCAGTGCAAATGAGATGGATTCAAGGGTCAGGTTCAGCTCCTGAGAAAGTGCGATACATTCACCTGTGACAATTCTTCCTGGAATGATAAAGTAAGGGAAGTCTCTTAAGAACTCAGAGTGACTCCCCAAGGTCCCCAGAGATCAGGTGTCAAAGTTGTCTATCAGATGCCTGAAAAGAAAAAAGGGAAGCATTACTCAATGCTATTGTGAGACAGTTGTCATTGACTGATCAGGCCTTTGAAGCACGCTTTCACAGTCAATGAAACCACCTGAATAGATGAAAGCCAGACAGCTTCTGACAAACAAGGGTCTATGGAATATTCATTGTGCATCTGGGAGGGAAAGATTAATGTATTAGAAATTAAAATGGGACCAGAATGTATGATCTTGCTCTAACACTTGGCCAGACCTGTGTCACCCACTGCTAGTGCCTGAAGTCGACAGACAATTCTGCCAAGGTAACTGAGAATCATTAAGCATCCTGCTATTGTGCATGGTGAATAATAAAACTTTCCCCCTATTCTTTGCCTGGAGCTGACAATGAATAATTCTGGAGCTATTTGCAATGTTAACAGCACCTATCTTGCCCATCCATTCCTTTACGATAAGGATGGAAATATGCATTTCAACAGTCTGTACAGATACTGATTCACAGGCATTTCAAAGGACACCTGTCATTCAAGTGAAGGACCTGTCAGTCTCCCATGTATGATGGTGCCAACAAAATGGCCAAAAAGATTATCTGTACTTTATTTCTCCCCTTTTTTCAGATTAAAACACTGTTACATTTGCCATAGACTGACAAGTGATTTACACTAGCAACTGTAATGTGTTTAAGACTAGAAAAAAAGCTATTCTCTTAGGCAGGCGTATTCTTCCAAGGTTTACAACTGTATCAAATATACTATCACAAATGTGATCTAGACCATACAGAATGTCATTACACTGGATATTAAGAGCATTTAATCTGTTTGCTGACATAAAGGTGACATTGATAGAGCTGTATTTTTGACATCAGTACCAGAGTAAATTTACTTTTAGGAAATTACAAGTGGACTGGAGTCCTCACAGTGTGGTCAGCTTACACTGCACAGCTTCATTAAAATCATGTGTGACAAACTGAAGATTTTTTTCATCTATTTACTATTGAATGAGGTTTAGAGTAGTTTCATAATCAACAGAAATTCATATCACATACCTTAAAGGTTAAAATACAACTACCAAAATTGCAATTAATACTTTGTTTCCCTGAAAAAAATATGTAATTATTTTATAGATCATCAGAGATTTTTCAAAGTTCTAGTCCCTGGACAAATTATGTAATTCCCAGTAAGATTTCAATTGTTGGGACCAGCAGATGGCGTGACGGCTATGTCACTGGATTCCCACGTAGTCGCCCGCGGTTGGAGTCTCGGACCCGGTCGCTTAAACTCACACCAGGCGCGTGTGTGTGTGCGTGTGTGCTCAAGATCCTGAGAGGAAAATGGAGGAGAAGGGATTGCAATGTGGCCATACCCCCTGGAGGGGTGATTTCTTGTTTTCTGTCTCCATCTTTTTGGCAAGCGCACATGCCCTATAGCAAAAGCCTCTCCAAAAAAAAAGAGATTCCAATTGTTTTATTAGACAAATCCCTCTACCTTTTTCAACTAAATTAGTAATTAAAATTAAATTACAAGTTAGTAAACATAAAGAGGTCCACTTTCTTTATATTTGTTAAATTTCATGAGAATTTATCTTCTTTTTTTAAAAGAATTATTTAACTTTATTTATTATTGTTATTATTTTCCAGTTTGATCAGAGAGAGACAAAAAAAGAGAGAGAAAGAAAGTGAGAAAGCAGGTCACTATTCAGCCATGTGGGAGTCCAGTGTCTTTAACCACCACACCACCTGCCAGCAACAAGAATTTTGTATCTTACCAGGGCATTATGGGCTGTCTTTCTCTCTCTCTCTCTCTCTCATGCTCTCTCTCTTTTTTTTTTTTTTACTTGAGAGTATTAAGCCTATTGCACTCCCCACTGAACAGCCATTCTTGGAAGATGTTCTAATGGAACTCATGTATATTAAAGAATCACACTGTGGAGTCCCTCAGTATTTGGCTGATGAGGGATCCTTCTTTTTCTTTTTGTAATGCAGTTCTTTTTTTTTTTTTTTTTTTTCTTTTTTTGGAGAGGTTTTTTCTATAGGGCGCGTGTGCTTGCCAGACAGACAGAGACAGAGAGACAGAAGACGAGAAATCACCCCCCAGGGGGGATGGCCACGCCGCAGTCCCTTCTCCTCCATTCTCCTCTCGGGATCTTGGGCACACACGCACACGCACCCAGTGTGAGTTTAAGCCTCGGGGTCCAGGACTCGAACCGCGGTCGACTATGTGGGAGTCCAGCGACATAGCCATTATGCTAACTGCTGGTTCCCTGTAATGCAGTTCTTAAAAATGGCAGTCTAGGGGGCCTGCAGGTGGGATGGTGGTTAAGGTACTGGATACCCATGTGGCTGACCATGGTTCAAGTCCTGGACCTGGCTGCTTGAAAATCACCCTGAGCATGTGTGTATCCCCACTCCAAATCCCAGAAGGAGAATAGAGATGGGATTGTGGCATGGCCATCCCCCTTGGGGGGGTGATTTCTCAATTTCACTTTCTCTGTCTCTCTTTGTGACTCTTTGGTGAGCACACTCAGTACCTGGCAAAAAAAATTTTTTTCTTAAAAAAGGAAGTCTACTCATAAAATCATGAATATATGGTCTTTTTTACATTGTGTCTATTTTTTTTAAATTTTTTGTTTTGTTTTGTTTTCATAGGATGTATTTTAAACCAGGGAATTTTTCTGTCAGTGAATTGTCCCAAAGCTCTCTGGCACCAATGGATACACTAAAGCAAATGGAAATTAACTTTAAGTCTTTGCAATAGATAATATATATAGGTAGATGACAGATAAATAGATGATAGATAGTCTAGATTTAGATTACTTAATCTTGCAAAGAAGCTAAATATGGTCTTCTAATTAGAGGCTCTTGAACTAATACAATTACTATAAAATAGCAAAAGACTCGTTGCATTGCAATTACCAACAGGAATATAATACATGTGAAATGATCATAACAAAACAAACTCTATTGAAGAATTGTAAAGGAGATTAGGCAAAGATTCAAAAGGAATGGTCTTCACTATGTTGTAAATTACTTAGTTCAATACCATGATTTGCAAGCATTTTTGCAAGGTTTCTATAAACTCTTAATTATTTTTTTTCCTGATAATTAATTTATTATAGCCAAAGTTTATAATCCAGTCATTATAAACATTTTTTTCAGAGTCAATTTGTGAAAAAAATAGTTATAATTCTAAACATAGATCAGGAATTACTGGAAATGACTTCTTCAGCATTCTACCAGCAATAAACTACAAATGAATATGTTAGGTTCCATTTAAATACCAAGATTTTAGTTTCTCTAAACAGCATGACGATGTTCACTACCATCTACACCTCTCCAGAGTACTTATATGGTTTCTCTTCACAATGCCCTTCTACTTAATCTAAACGTCTATGTACTTTATGTTAATTTTTCAGTGCTTGAGGTGTATTTTCTCTTGTTATCATAGCAATACCAATTTAAAATCTACTCATCTAATTTTCATAGCTTTTCTTTGAGTTGTTTTTATTATTTCACTTTACAAATGCGGAAATAGTCCAAGATCTTACACTTAGTAATCAACATGGTTAGGTTTAAAAATCAGGCACTTTCTCATTCCCATTCCCTTATGCAACAAATTTTCAGGTGTTTATCTTTTCACTGAAAAAGAGGAAAGAGGTTTGCATGCAATGAGGAATGGGAACATGTTACATTTATTCTATACCCAGATTGCACAAGCTGGTTTTGAGTTTCCCTGAAGATAAAGGTTAAAGTAAGAAATTGAAGAGTTTGTTGTTGTTTAGACTTGGTAAGGCTCTTGGAACACCAAGTACTTTGGGGATAGGGCTGGGACTCGGGTAAGAGAAGACTATTCTGTACGCTGTCTTCTTAGACCTGGACTCAACAACATGTTTGGCATGTTAAAAAGTGTACAGTTCATTTGGGCAGTGTGTGAGAACATGGCACCTGGGAGAGAAGTGACCAGTCTCAAGATGTGTTCTCCCAAGTAATTTTGCAGCAGGGGTTATTGAGGAAGCCAGAGAATGAAAATGTAAGATGCATGAGTGCCCAAAATCCTGAAGGAAACTGGAGAAGAGATTTGGCATGGTCATCCCCTTAGAGAGTGATTTCTCATTTTCCCTCTCTCATCTCTCTCTGGCAAATGCCTGTGCCCTATGGCAAAAACCCATAAGAAAGATGTTTAAAATAAACACATATGATACATACTCTGGATATTTCCAGAATACTCTGTGAGACTTGTTGCCAAGGCATAGTTAGTAAGTCAACAAACCAAAAGTTTGGATCTTACATATAAGTTCTTAATATATACTGAGTTCATTTTTCTGTGTGGTGTAAGATAAGGATTTTGCTTTTATTATTTTCCTTATGGATATCCAGTTTCTCTAACAAAATTTTTTAAGAGATTATCCTTTCCCTGTTGTATATTCTAGGCACCCTTGTTGAAGATTGGTTGACCAGATATACATGGACTTATTTATAAATTTCTATTCTATTCCATTGGTCTATAAGCCTGTCTGTACTATCCTGTTCAGTTTAGTGTAATTTTGTAATATATTTGGAAACCAGGAAATATGATTCCTTCACTTTGATCTTTCTTTTTAAGATTGTTCTTTTATGGCTTTATATGAATTTAAAATTATTTTATTTCTAAAAAAATTGGGATTTGTATATGAATTACATTACTTTTAGATATTACTTTGGGTACTGTGGACATTTTAACAACACTAAACATTCCAATCGATGAGATGTCTTTCCATTTATTTCTGTCTTGTTTAATTTCTTTTCTAAATGTTTTATAGTTTTTAGTTTACAGAGTTTTGTTTCACTTCTTTATTCCTAGGCATTTTATTCTTTTTTGTACTATCACAAATGAGACTGTTTTCTAATTTTTTTTCAGAGAGTTCATTGTTTGTGTACAGAAATGCAATTAAGTTCTATATGTTAATTTTTATATCTTGTAACTTTACTAACTTTTTTTATTCTAACAGTTTTATTTTGTTTTGTTTGTTTTCATTTTAGGACTTTCTATATATTAGGTTATGCTGTCTTCACCCAGGGACAATTTTACTTCTTTATTTCTGATTTGGATGCCTTTAGTTTCTTATTCTTGCTTCATTGCATTGGCTAGTACTGCTAGTACTGTGTGGAATAGAAGCAAAATAATGAAGTTCCTTGTCTTTTTCCTGATCTTAGAGGAAAAAAAATCATATTTTGTACTATTGAGTATGATGTCAGCTGCAAGCTTTTTATATTTTTTATATGTGCACTTCTAGGAAAAAACACAGTGGAAAAGTTTTATGGCATTGGTCTTAGCAATGATTTTATAAATATGACAACAAATGGACAGGAAATAAAAAACAAAAAAATAAGACTACATCAAACTAAAAGCTTCTGCATAGCAAAAGAAACACTCACCAGAGTGAAAAGGCAACCTATGACATGGGAGAAAATATTTGCCAACCAAATATTTGATGAGGAGTTAATCTTCAAAATGTTGCATCATTGGAAAAGTCATGACACATTTTTGCATAGAAAAACAGAAAATATATGTCATAACTTTTCTGACACTCAATATATAAAGAATTCCTACAAGTCAATTTTAAGAAAAATGAATAATCAAATTTAAAAGTGAACTAAGGTCTTTATTACACAATTTTCCCAAGAAGACCTAAAAGGAAGGATAGAGCTACAGAAAGAGCAAGGTTTTTCTCTTCCTGCGTGCTTCTTAACTCTCAGGTGTGTTAACTGAGATCTGGAGAGTCCGACCCCTCCATTCCCCTCCACCACCACTCTGCCGATTCCCTCTAAAATCCACTCCAGCCAGGACGGTCCAGGCTTCGAAGAGAGCAGCAGGAAAAAGGACAGAGCTGCAGAGAGAGTGTGGCTCATCTCCTCCCCCGTGACTCTGTACCCTCAGCTTCCTCCTCATCGTTATTCTTGACTCCTGTGCTATAGAAGCGAACAAGAAAACTGAGGCCAGAGAAACTTTAGGACCGCCACTGTCTCCTGACAGTTTCAGATTTCATCCTCCCACATGCCTCTGAACTCTCAGCTTCCTCCTCGTCATTATTTTTGACTCCTGCCCAGCAGAAGTGACTGAGAAAATGGAGGCCAGAGAGCACCTTAGGACCTTCACTATCTCCTGACAGTTTCACATTTCATAGTTTCCTGAAGCACATGGCATGTAATGTGTACCATGCAACTCCTTCTATCTTCCTCTGTTGAAACCCTATAACTCAGCCCCAGATGCACCTGTTCTCTAGAAACTGAGAGGCCTTTGGAATATCCAGTTCTAACTACAAAAGTGCAAGTTAATTGGTGAGTGACAGGAGAACAGAACTGCAAAGAGACTGTGGATCACTTCCTCCTTCATGCCTCTAAATGCTCAGAATTAACTCCAAGAAACTAGAAAGAAAGGTAGAATCCATCAGATGACCAGAAACCACCACATACGGACAAGAAATATGAGAAACATAGAAAACATCTTTCCCCCAAAGGAAAAGAACAACAACTCACCATCCTCAGACAGTACAATGCAACTCATGGAAATGTCAGATAAAAAATTAACAATGTTCATAGTGACAAAACTAAACAATATGCATGAGTAAAGAAACAATAAACTCCAGAAGATGCAAGCAAAAGAGACAATGAGCTCCAAGAGATGAGGAAGTCCTTCCACGATTTGAAAGAAGAAATAGACAAACACCATAAAAACATAATCAGACTGGGACGAGCAGTTAGCATAATGGCTATGTCGCTGGACTCCCACATAGTCGACCGCGGTTTGAGTCCTGGACCCAGTGGCTTAAACTCACGCCGGGCACGTGTGCGTGTGTGCCCAAGATCCCGAGAGGAGAATGGAGAAGGACTGCGGCATGACCATCCCCCCTGGGGGGGGTGATTTCTCACTTTCTGTCTCTCTATCTCTCTCTGTCTGGCGAGCGCACGTGCCCTATAGTAAAAAAAACAAACAAAAAAAAAACAAAAAAAAAAAACAAAAACAAACAAACAAACAAACAAACAAACAAAAAACCTCTCCAAAAAAAAAAAGAATCAGACTGTTAGAGATGATGATTGTAATACAGGAAATAAAAACCTCCCTTGAAGGTATTAAAAAATTAGATCATATTTCAGAAGTAGAAGACAAAAACCTCTCACCCAGAAAAAAATCACCAAAAAGACTGAAAAAAATAACTGAAAATATGAGAATAATATACAAGAAATACTAAATACTGTTACATGCTTAAACATCCAGATAATTGGTATCCAAGACAGTGAAGTTTGCAAATTTGATTTATCTGGCCCTTTTATTAGGCAATATTATTATAACAGACACAATAAAAACATAAAACATCATTACAGGATACTATGAGTGACTATACATCAAAAAACAAGAAAATCTGGATGAGATAGACAAATTCCTGGACCCTTACTATCTACCAAGATTGAATCAGGAGGTCACAGAAAGTCTGAATAGACCTGTAGCAAGCAATGAGATTGAACCAGTAATAAACAACCTCCCAACAAAGTAAAGCCCAGGTCCTAATAACTTCACTTCCAAATTCCACAAAGCTTTTAAAGAAGAGTTAATACCCATTGTCCTCAAATTATTTATAATGATCCTAAAAAGAAAAACCCTCCCAATTCATTTTATGAAGCCTCCATCACCCTAATCCCCAAAACAGATAATGACAAGAAAGGAAAACTACAGACCAATATCTCTGATGAATATAGATGCAACAAGATACTAGCAAATTGTATCCAACAATATACAAAAACGAATTTACATCATGACCAAGGTAGACTTTATTCCAATGATGCAAGAGTGGTTCTACATACACAAAATCATAAATGTAATACACCATATTAACAGAAAGATAACCATATGATCATTTCAATAAATGCAGAAAATGTATTTGACAAAATACAGCATTCTTCATGATTAAGACTCTTAGCAAAAGTGGCAATAGGAGGGTCATTTCTCACCCAATAAAAGCTACCTATGAAAAAACTATAGCTAACCTTATACTGAATTGGGGGAAACCTCAGTATAAGACAAGGCTGCCCACTTTCTCCACTCCTTTTCAATATAGTGTTGGAAGTCCTAACCAATGCAATCAAAAAAGAGAATAAAGAAAGGGCATCCAACTAGGGAAAGAAGAGGTGAAATTATCTCTACTTGCAGATGACATGATTGTATACATAGAAAACCCAAAGGTATTCATGAAAAACTTTCTGGAGGTAATAAATGAATACAGTAAAGGAGCAGGATTTAAAAAATACAAAAATGGGACCAGCAGTTAGCGTAATGGCTATGTCGCTGGACTCCCACATAGTCGACCGTGGTTCAAGTCCCGGACCTGGCGGCTTAAACTCACGCCGGGCACGTGTGCGTGCGTGCCCAAGATCCCAAGAGGAGAATGGAGGAGAAGGGATTGCGGCGTGGCCATCCCCCCTGGGGGGTGATTTCCTGCTTTCTATCTCTCTGTCTCTCTGTCTGTCTGGCGAGCGCACGCGCCCTACAGCAAAAAACCTCTCCAAAAAAAAAAAAAATACAAAAATCTATACCATTTCTATATACAAACATCAAGCAGACTGAGGTAGAACTAAGAAAGTAATTCAATTTACCATAGTCACAAAATGTATAAGATACCTAGGAATAAATCTAATCAAATAAGTCAAATACCTCTGCAAGGAAAACTATAAAATTATAAAACCCTAAAAAACAAAATTGAAAAATGACACAAAAAAGTAGAAGGACATACCATGCTCCTGGATTGGGGGAATGAATATAATCAAAATGGCAATTCTACCCACATTAATCTACATATTTAATGTAATGCCAATAAAATAGCAGAGACATTCTTCACAGATTGAGAAAAGACAATCGTAGACTTTTTCTGGAATTATAAAAATCCTATATTGCCAAAGCAATCCTGTGCAATAAAAGTGGAGTAGGAGACATACCACTCTCTGCCCTGAAAATATATTACAAAGCTGTGATCATCAAAAAGCATTGTATTGGCACAAAAACAGACATGTGGACCAATGGAACACAATAGAAACCCCAGAAGTAAATACCCAAAAATATATTTTTGACAAAGGATAGCAGTAAATCCAGTTGGAAAAAAAATAAAACTCCTCTTTAGCAAATGGTGCTGGAAAAACTGGGTATCCACCTGCAGAAAGATGAACCTGGACCCCTAATTCTCGCTATTAACAAAAACCAGCTCAAAATGCACCAAAGGTCTAAACCTAAGACCTCAAACTGTAAAACTACTGCTGGGAAACACTGGGGAAACTCTGAGGACATTATGGTAGACAAAGACTCCCTAAATAAGACCCTCAAAGCATAGGCAATAATCCCAAAAATAGACAAGTGGGATTACATTAGATTAAGAAGTTTCTGCATAGTAGAAGACACAGTAATTAATGTGAATCAACAACCCTTGTAATGGGAGAATATTTTTGTAAACTATGCCTCAGATAAGGGACTGATCACCAGAACACAGAGCTGCAAATAGTACTACCAAAATAAAAATGATATATGATTCCATTTATTTCTCTTCTTACATCTTCAGTTTCAATAACTACTCTTCTTAATGTTGTTTAGTTTTCACTCACAGCTTCATAATTATCACCTTTCCAGAATCAAAATCTAATACGGCTAATTGTTTGCCCAGCAAAGCACATTGTGGCACCAATACTTTCTCTATTGCACATGTGCTATGTGGAACAGCCTTGCACATGAAAGGGAAGGATAACATTAGAACACGCTTGCCACTGGCCAAGTGACGAAAACTGAACCAAAACCCTGGTCATGTCCCATCCCAGGAAAATGTTGCCCAATTAAATATTATTTGTGTGTGTGTGTGTGTGTGTGTGTGTGTGTGTGTATATACACATATATATGTATGTTTACCAGAAGGAAATGAAAACAATACTATAAAAATCCAAAGTTAAGATCACCTCTAATTTGTTATTTAGACTAAAAGAAATTTTCTGAATGGATTTATCTTAAAACTAGTCAGGGACCCTAAATTTTCAAAAGTCATACTGAGCTTCTTGTCTCATTTCCCTTGCTGCACTCTTTTGTTCTGAATATTAGCATCTAATCCTGTTTGTCTTCATGGTTAATGTTTTCAGCTTTAATGATTTCCAACTCATATAATATCCTATTCACTAGAGAATCTATCTGAAGTCCCCACCTTTTTCAGTGACTGAAGAACAATAAATGGTATTTAACTACATGAAAATACTAAGCAGCACTACAGGTATTTCTTGTCAAATGAAATTATGTGTTGCAAAATTTTATTCTGGTGGTTTAGAGGTAAAAATAAAGTGATCCAGTTTTGGCACAAGTTTGGGGCAATCTGCATTTTGAAACCGCTTATCTCTTTAGGTTATGGATTGTCTTTAATATCATCTGTGATTATCAGGTATCTCATATGCCTAAAAACAATTTTTCTGAAATTTTTCTAATACTTTTTTCAATTCTTAATTTAAATATGTTGCTTTGAGTTATTTTGTTTCAATTATGAGGAGTCTTCTAAAAGTTCATGTGGGCCAGTCCCAGGGTGCAGCAATTAATGCTACACAGAGGAAGTTAGATCCCGCAGGACCAATGAGGAGTCAAGTACTGCACACAGTGTTCTGAAAACACACTGAACCTGTAGACCCACCCGATAGAATAAAGAATTGGAGGTAAAACGATTGTGGCATAACCAGGCCCCACCGGGGTTGCTTTCTCTCTCTCTCTCTCTCGCTTTCTCTTTCCCTCCCTCTCAGGCATGTGCACAAAGCCTTTGAATAAAATAAAAGTTTGTAGAAAAATAAAATTAAAGTATGAATTTATTATTTTAAAAAGAAAGGAAAAATTTATGGAAAATGTGTGTTATGAAAAAAACTATGCATGGATTTCAACATATTTTGTACCAAAATACAATTCCACTTCTCTATGAACTTTCCAAAGCACCCTCATAGTATTGCACGACCTGGCCCAGACACAGTGGTGAAAGTAGCATGATGTTGCATGATACTAGAGCCATATGAGAGGCCTCTTGGCTTTATCCCAGATATATTTGAACATTTCTTCAACAGAGATGCCCGTTATCCTGGCTGGCTGGAAGGCTCGTGTTGGGCAAGGCTCGTGTTGGGGAGATTGTGGCATGGTGAGACTCTTTCTGGGGTACCTCTCTCTTTCTCTCTGCCTGCCTCTCTCTCTCTCTCTCTCTCTCAGTAAGTAGATAAATATATTTTGAAAAATAGTGCAACCTAAAATTGATTTGATGAGAAAAATTCTATAGGCATGAAGTGTCAAGTGTTAAGCTGCTAAGAATCCAGTTTAAGAAATATGGAATGTTTTTCTCTCTCCTAAAAGTTGAGTGCTTACTTGGAGACTAAGTTTTTCTAGAATATTAGTCAAAGATCTCAAAATAAAGTATAAATAGGAATATCAGTCTGGACAAGAGATTTGCTATCCTGATTTGGGGCCATACAAAACACCTGCTTAGGGAACAGCAGGTGGTATAACAGTTACACTGATGGTTTTCCACATAGTCGACCACGGTTTGAGACCCGGACCTGGTGGCTTAAAATTTATGCCAGGCACATGTGCATGCCAAAAATCTTGAGAGTAGAATGGAGGAGAAGGGGTTGTGCCATGGCCCTTCACCCGGGAGGTGTTTTCTTGCTTTCTGTCTCTCTGTCTCCCTTTGTCTCTCCAGCAAGTACAAAATCTCTCTCTCAAAAACAAAAATACCTGTTTAATGAAAATATTGATTGTTGTGATGTGAAGGATACAAATATTGGCAACTTTTCGCTCTTTTGTGGCCAATTAGTCAGGATTGTAAAGATGAATGGCGCATTCACAATCGATATGTACAAAAGTAGCTTGTATTTTTTCTATGATAATACCTCAGATATCCATACCTACTATAGCCTTCACGTACTTTTTTCTTGCCAACTTGTGAGCACTGATGGGTAGGAACTGACTTATCTTTTATTATTTACTAGTGTTCAGTAATAGGCCTGGGACATGGTAAATAGTCAACGGGTGTGGACGAATGAATAAGTGAATCAGTAAGTGTGATAAGTAAAATAGGAAGGGTAATGGTAAATAAATAATAGCTTTATGCTGCTTAGTTTCACACTACCAATCCTTCCACAAACTCTCTTGGTCATACAAATCACTTGTTATGAATGCAAATTCCTGACCCCCACTAGATATCTAATGACTCGAACTCTGTAGAGATTTATATTCATACAGAGGATCTCTATTTTCAATCAGCTAGATGATTCTGCTTGAGTTAAGAAACACTTTCCATACTTCTTTTCTAAGATTTCTTTTAATCTCAAATAATTGACTCACTATTCAGTTATCAGTAGATCTGCTTTATCTTGTCAGTTATGATTTTTGGATAGATATGGCAGCGTATGCTCATCTCACAATTGACTGCTAGGGAAAATAAGTATAGTACCTGACGTGGACCTGAGGAGACTGCTTATCGAGGCAACTTTGGTGGTTGGATATCGGTCGCATCACTTTACAGAATTTTTATACTAAAATGTTTATTTAATTCATGTTTAGAGGAAATGAGGCAAATGGCTCTGAGAGCAGCCAAATATATATTTATCAGCCTGTGCCAAGTGACACCCCTCTCCAGATTTATGACAGGATCTAAGACTTTCAGTGACTTTGTAAGATGGAAGTTTTCTGTTTATATTATACATTTTAGTCTGTTTTCTATTGCTAATAACAGAGTCTGGGTGATTTATGAAGAATAGAGGCTTTTTAGTTCATGGTTTTGGTAGTTCAAGGTCGAGGGGCTGCCTCTAGTGAGGGTCTTCTTGGTGGGACTCTCTGCAAAATCCTGAGATGGCACGAGACATCACTTAGCAAAAGCTTACCTGTGCTCCTCTGTGTGTGTCACTCTGGTCTCTCTCCTTCTTTGAGACCACCAGGATTCAATCACAGAGGGCCCAACCTGATGACTTCATACAATCCTCGTTGCCTCCCAAAGGTGTCACCTCTTACGTGCATCCTCTTGTTACCATCACAACTAAATTTCAGCACGTGAATATTTGGAAGACATTCAAATAATAGCATTACAGAACAATGCCACCTATCTCAACCTGGAAAGTTTAATTATAACATAGAAAAATAATACGTGACAGACTTAGATGAGAAGTTTTTAGTGAGAAATTACTGTGTAGCTTCTTGACCAATCATGGTTTAAAAGAACATTTTTTTTTCCCCATACTAGTAAGGCACAGAAAAATACGTCTATCGGGCTAAGTCTTCCTTTGGTTGCAATGGGGACATAAAACTCTACTTTTAAAAATAAGAAGGTTGGAAACCAGAATATGGTGTAACAATAAACTACAACACTCTGCGGGGCTATCCCACAAGGAAGGACTCCTGATTCAAGTCCGTGGACCTCCCTGAATATACCAGATGTCAGCACCCGTGTTCTGGGCTGGCTAAAGCTGAGAGTGAATTGTAAAGTCAACATCGTGTTGGGGGTTCAATCTCTCTCTCTCTCTCTCTCTCTCTCTCTCTCTCTCTCTCACACACACACACACACACACACACACACACACACATTCATGGAAATAAATAAATAAAAACTTCTAAAAAATATGAATGTGTTTTATGAGCAAAAAAAAATTCCATATTGAGAAGTTATGTTATCCAAAATGTACTACAACTGGGTAGGCATGTTACTACAGGAGTTGACATATCTAATATAAAATGATATTGATTATGCAGCTAGCAGTGGCACTGAGAGGATGTCAAGACTGTTTCATAATTTTTTTCTTGTTTAACGGACAGAGCTGTAGAAGCCAGCAGTCTCTCTTCAAGAACTTGGTAATAAATGCTACAATTGATGTTAGAAGAAACTACATTGTAAGTCTAGAGCATAGGATCCTGAGAGTATGGGAAAGGTTTCCAGCAAGGCATCCATTGAGAAATTATAAAGTATCTCTTTCCCTGGGAAGGAAAATCAAAAGTATGACTTAAATGATCTGGAAGGCTAAGCCATGAGGTTGCAAGTGATAGTGTGCAACTGCAGGGCCTGAAGCCACATGGGAGGCTGGGAAAGGAGAATTATGATGTGGCAAGACCCTGTCAAAAATACCTCTCTATCTCAACAGCAGCATCATAAATGATTAAGAAATAACTTGCAAAAGTATTTGATACGACCCAACCTTCATCTGGAAAAAAAAGTTTATCTTTACATGTTTTTAAGATAAAAATTAGGGACCAGCAGATGGCGTAATGGTTACGTTGCTGGACTCCTATGTAGTCAACCACAGTTCAAGTCCTAGACACAATGGCTTAAAACTCACTCTGGGCGTGTGTGCATGCATGCCCAAAATCCTGAGAGGAGAATAGAGGAGCAGGAATTATGACATGAACAGCCCCCTGGGGGAGGGTGTGGGATTTCTTGCTTTCTGTCTCTCTATCTCTCTTTGTCTCTATGAGGACATATGCACTATAGGAAAAATTTCTCTAAAAGAAATATATATATATATATATATATATATATATATATATATATAATTTTTTTTTCAAAAATATTATTGTTTAAACAAAGATAAAAATCATGTTTGTTGGAATCTGTAATGTGAAGAGAAATAAAATGTAAGCTACCATTATCACAAAAGCTAGGAATGGTGAAATGGAAGCACACTGAGGCAATGCTGTAATAACTCAAAGTGTAGTGTTATAATATCACTAGAAAGTAGACTTCCATAAAGTTAATGATGTATATTACAAATTCTACAATACAACTAAAATAACAGAGCTATAAATACCAAATATAGATAAGACAAAAAGGAAAATACATGGAATCATAAAAATGTAGTCAATCCAAAAGAAGGGAGAAAACAAAGGAATGAGAACATAGCACATGCTTTACCAGATATTATCATAGGTAGCAGATCTCTTGCTTAATCCTCTGTGTTACAATTAAAGAAGCAAAAGAAAAACAAATAGTGAGATAATAGATTTAGCCCAATCGTATCATATCAATAGTCCATATACCACAATTAAAAAGCAGAGTGTGGGGTTGGCAGGTGGCATGGTGGTTAAGGCACTGGACTCCCACAAGGCCAGCCACAGTTTGAGTCTTGGTCCTGGCAGCTTGTTTTCTCATTTTCCCTTTCTAACTGTCTCTGGAATAATAATGATAAATACAATTGTATAAATATTTTTTTTTTAATAAAAAGCAGATAGCATTGGGAGGAGATTGAGAAATGGGGAAGAGTGGGAGGGAGGGCTGAAGGGGAAAAAGAAAGAAGCAAAACATTTAAGGAACATGGGACCAGCAGTTAGCGTAATGGCTATGTCGCTGGACTCCCACATAGTCGACCGCGGTTCGCGTCCCGGACCCGGTGGCTTAAAACTCACGCTGGGCGCGTGTGCGTGCGTGCCCAAGATCCCGAGAGGAGAATGGAGGAGAAGGGATTGCAGCGTGACCATCCCCTCTGGGGGGTGATTTCTCGCTTTCTGTCTCTATGTCTCTCTCTGTCTGTCTGGTGAGCGCACGCGCCCTATAGCGAAAAAAAAAAAAAAAAAAAAAAAAAACTCATGCCGGGTATGTGTGCGTGCGTGCCCAAGATCCCAAGAGGAGAATGGAAGAGAAGGGACTGCGGTGTTGCCATCCCCGTGGGTGGTGATTTCTCGCTTTCTGTCTCTCTGCCTCTCTCTGTCTTTCTGGCGGGCGCATGCACCCTATAGCAAAAACCTCTCAAAAAAAAAAAAATTAAGGAACACAAAAATGGAAAATTATCTGTGTATGATAATGTGTATAGTAATATCTTTGACTGAACTAATATACAATGTATTCATGTTGTGAAAATTCATTTTACATGTTGTAACGACATATGATGATTGGATGTAAAAACAGTAATAGTAATGAAAGATATCTCTTGGAAAAAAAAAAAAGACAAAAAACAGAGATTGCATCAGTCTGTGGCAGGGTGGTTAAGGCAGCTGAATCCCATGTGGTCAACAGCATAGTTTTAGTCTAAGACCTGGTGGCTTAAGAAATACACAAAGAGTATGTATGTTCACGTCCAAAATCTTGAAAGGAGGAAGAAATAGAGGACAAGGGATTGTGGTTTGACTATTTTCAGGAAAGTGTTTTCTCACTTTCCCTCTCTGTCTCTCTGCTACTCTCTGATAAAGATACTTTCTGGCAGATTGAAAGAAAAAATAGAGATCTTTATAATGGATAACAAAGAAAGGCTACAGTGCGTGCTACCAAGAAGAAACCCAATTTAAAAATAATGACATAGGCTAGCCAGTGGCATGGTGGTTAAGGTGGCTGGATCTCACATGGCTCACTGCATGGTTCGAGTCCCAGGCATGACAGCTTGAAAAACCAACTGGGTAAATGAGAAGGTATGTCCAAAGTCCTCAAAGGAGAAATGGAGAAGGTACTGTGACATGACCATCCACCATAGGGGTGTTTTCTTACTTCCTTTCTCTCTGTACAGTGAGCTCAGATGCTCTCTAGCAAATAAATAATAATTATAATAACGACAGAGGTGAATTATAATAAGTAAAGAGATACAAATTACACAGGTGATAACACTTATCAAACAAAAATTGAAATGGACATGTTAATATCAAAATACATTTCAAGGCAAAGGATAAAAAGGATTCTTAGTAACAATAGAAGAAATTAATTCAATAAGAAGACATAAAAAGCTTGTTTCCAGACATGTTCTGTCCATGGTCACAAATAAAGCTAGTTTTCCTAACTAAGCTACACAAATGTGCAGCCTCATGATGAAAAACAATGACAGAAAGAAGGGGGAAGGTGGGAAGACATTTCTGTGGTAATCAGAGTAACAGCCTAGCCATAGATGTCCACTCTAATCGCTGGAAGCTGTGACTATGGTACGCATGGCAATTCGACTTTTCAGGTGTGATTAAGGAAAGACCTTGCCATGGGGAGATTATCCTGGATTATATGGGCAAATCCAATGTAATCACACAATTCTTCAAGAGCAGAGACTCTTTCCCACCTAATCAGAAAGAGCTGTGCTAGAGAGATGGTCACAGAAGAGTCAGAGCAATGTGACTCCTTTTCTCCTGTTAACTGAAACACTTTGCGCTTCACAACAATTTTCAGTTGTGTGGTAATTGTACTTATAAAATGTAATGTGGAAATTTTCACTCAGTTGACTCTAAGTATATGACCACTTTCAAGACAATACAGGAGGATTCTTGGTACTTGTTTTTGCACCTGAATTATCTTAACCTAATTTTTGTTTTACCAACAAAATAAATCTTTTTTCTAGAGAGAGAGATTTTTGTTATAGGGCATGTACACTCACCAGAGAGACAGAGAGAGACAGAGAGAGAGAAAGCAAAAAATCACTCCCAACCCCAAGGGAGGATGGTCACCCTGCAGTCCCTTCTCCATTCTCCTTTTGGGATCTTGGGCACACATGTACACACACCTGGCATTTTAAGTCACTGGGTCTGGGACTCAAACCACGGTTGGTTGACTACGTGGGAGTCCAGCAATGTAACCATTATGCCATCTGCTGGTCCCAGAATAAATCTTTGATTATGCAATGCTGGACTAACATGAGTTATTGTTGTTGTAACTGAGGTCATAGTGAAAACAACCCGGAGTTACATCAACACAGTGATAACGCACATAAAGGCATTTTTCTGAAGAAAGCAACCATAACTTTTAGATCAAGTACTCTATCTTTCCGTTTTCATCTGTCTTTCCTGAAGAGTAATTAGTAATAGATCACAAAGTTAAGGAATCAATAGTTCTTTGTTTCTTGAAACTGTTTCCATTCACCTTAATTTGCCACTATGTAATGTAACTCAGAAATATATTTGCAAAAATAGCATAATATGACTGTGTAAATAAATAGGGACAGTTTTTTTTCCATTAATTCCAAGGGATGTTGACTATTGTATTATTATTTTTTAGTCTCTTAAGTCCATAGACTATAGCACAGTCATTTTGCTACAATCAATGATGGCTTTACACACCTGCTCATCTGTCCTGTTTTATGTTTGCTCAACATAATACACAGAGACAAAAATATAAATAAGTAAACTTGCTTTTTCAGATGTAGGGAGATAGGCTGGTTCTCATACTCTAGTGTTGAACATCATAAGCCTGATGATTATTTGTACAGTAGAAACTAGAAATGGTGAGTCATTTAATTTTTATGTAGCCAGAATTAATCTCTAACTACTCTTCCGGGCTTAAAGAGTGTAGGTATTTTAAAAAGATTAAAAGATGATTGTCAGAAATTTGAGGCTGTGACTATCAATATTATATGCAAAATATAGTAAAGTTCAAGAAAGTGTAGTAAGTTCAGTTTACTTTGAAAAACTACTTACGACTATGAGTTTCCATTTGTCTCTCTCTATATTATATCTTTGATTTTTAATTCATTAATTTATGCACTTTATTATAGCCTCAATGTGTACTTTTTGAGACTGTATTTGCATATCTTTTTCTGTTTTCTTGAGATATTCACTTAGAGCACTGAACTTCAACCTCCCTTTTTGTCTAATGCATGTTTTTGTTTTTGGAGTTTTGCAATAGGGCACATGTCCTCACCAGAAAAAGGGAAAGTGAGCAATCTTGCCCAGAGGTGACAGCCAGGTCGCCATCCCTTCTCCTCCATTGTCCTCTTAGCATCTTGGGCACACATGCACATAACCCCAATGTGATTTTCAAGCTACCAAGTGCAGGAATCTGAATGCAGCCTGCCCTGTGGGAGTCCAGCACCTTAACCACCATGCCACCTTCTATCCCTACCTAACATATGATTTAAGGTTATTACTGTTTTGCTAACCACAGCATCTCAGAACTTTTAATATTTTTATTACTCGATTCAATATACAGAATTTCCATTGCAATTTCTGATTTTATGCAAGTGTTATTTAAAGCTGTGTTGAATTCTTAATCATGTTGGGTTTAGTTTAACTTTTTCTTGATCACAAATGCTCAAAGTTGTTAGTGACATTTACCAAAACACGAGTCTCACCCAGCACCAACTTTACCAGTAATTAGCAAAGGACAAACGGTAGCATAATAGCAAGTGCCCATCAAGGGCCAGAAGACCCCAAGTCCATTAACACAACCCCCTGGAACACCTTTTCCAATTCAGGATGATTAGATTCTCAATGAAAAGGACTAGCTATGTAATCAATGAGTTAATTAGGGCTGTTTAGTTCTGGGATTTCTCAACTTTCATATCTCACTATTCACATAGCCAGAAGGCGTGTATGACTAATTCTATTTCTCAGGACAGCAGTGACTCACAAATCCAAAAATTGCAGGCTTATTTATATACAAGGTATTTCTGCTGCATATAGTTCTCAGATTAATAATTGCACATAGACTATCTCTTTTTAAAACTCTCATGTATAAGACAGTAAATTACATGAGTGAAAAATTGTAAGGAATTCTGGTCGGGTTCAGAATCAGCCTCTAATTTCCTAATAAGTTCTTGAAGTCTTGTGTTCTGACTCAGTATGATCAATTTTGGTGAATGTTCCCTGTGCTGCTGAAAGGACTGTATATTCTGTCATTGTTGAGAGAAGACTTATATTTATATAATTAGGTTAAGTGTAATAAAAATTTTGTTGCTTTTTTTTTTAAGAATTATTTATTGGGGCTGGCAGGTGGCATGGTATTTAAGGGCACTGGACTTGCTCTTTCTCTCTCTCTCTCTCTCTTTCCCCCCTCTCTGGTCAAATTAAAATAAATAAATACATAAATAAATAATATAAAATAATTTCTTTAAATTTATTTTATCTCATTTGTTATTGTTACTTTTTAATTTGCCTAGAAAGAGACAGAGCGGGAGAAAGGAAAAGCGAGAAAGCAAGCTGCATGGTAGGGCATGTGTAAATCTACCGCCTTTAACCACCACATCACCTGCTGGCCCCTTGTTGGACTTTTTTTATGTTGCTATTATTTCTTTTTCTTCTTGTTTTACCTTGTATTAGGAGAGGTGTGATAACATTTTGCTTGATGATTGTGGATGTGTCTATTCTCCCTATTATTTCTGTCACTTTTGTTCAATTTTGAAGCTTTTAGGAGTATAGAAATTTAGAATGGCTTGTCCTTCTAGGTTGACTGTCCTTTTATCCCTTTAAAAGTCCCTATTCATTTCTAATAATGCTTCCTGTCTTTAAGTCTACTCTTACTATTAACCTTTTTGTGTCCTTATATTTAAGGTACATCAGTTGGAAGGTGTATTTAATTCTGTTTTGTTGTTCTAATCTAGCCTAAAACACTTCCTCTATTTTTTTTCAGTATTTAGATTAGCTAGGTTTAGCATAATTATTAATCTTTCGGAGCTTATACTTACCGTCTTGGCATTTATTTTTTATTTGAACTGTAAGTTTTTTAGTTCTCCATAAAGGCCCTTTGCACGGGTAGCTCCTTTTGTCGTGGAATGCCCATTTCCCTTCTCCTATACTCGAGTAGTTATGGCTCACTAGTACCTTTGTCCCTTTCTAAGGGGAGCCGGCCCAGCCCCTGTCTATGTATACTCTTTTTTGTAGTCATTTTTGTAGAATCACATTCTATTTTCTAAGAGCCCATAAGTCAGTCATTTTGTGTCAATATCTGATTAATGTCTGTTTATTCTTCTAGATCATAGTTTGATTATGGTAGAACCATTTTTTTGTCTAATTATAAATAAACGCATGCTGCGTTAATAAATAATATGTAAATTGTATAACCAATTTTACCTTTTGTCATAATCAAATGTCAAATGAGCACAAATAGAACCATAAAAATGATCTCCATGTCTCCTCATACAGAAGCACCCCGTCTCAGCGAGGGGCCTTTCACTTTTACATCAATTCTAACTTGTTCTGACTTCGACTGTGTCAAGCCCCCTACTCAGGGACTGGGGAAGCTTTGTGGCTTCCTGTAATAATGGGCTCTTTCCTTTGTAAGAAGAAAAGATTTCCTGAGACAATGCTGTTTCTTGCACACCCACATGGAGGATGATTAAGACTGACCAAGCGCTGGTTTATTTCAAATATTTCCCAGATTATTTGATGCAAATTCCTTTCCTACAATATCCCATTGTCATTTTTAAGTGAACTCGGCAAAGCTAAGGGCTCTGACTCATAAATGTTCACTTTCTTCCTGGATTAAGTAGGCAGTCACAGGCAAAAATGCCCAATGACTCAGTTTCTATGAGTGTATTCAAGTTGTTTTCCTTTCTGAAAAATCACTCTGCGTGCAAGTGGAAGAAGTAACGATGTGCTAGGTGTCCTTTTTGTCATTTCTATGCCAACAGTACACTCTTCAGGACTTCTATTCTTTTAGAATTATTTCATCTTGTCGAAGACTTTTAATAAAGGAATGAATTGTACACATTTACTTTAATAATATTTATAACAAATTATCCAAACTCAGAAGAGGAGGTACCATGGACTTTAGAGAAAGCCAGGTGAATAATCCTAATGCAAATTACCCAGAGGCTTGAACTTTCCTAGGGTCCAGTTATACTCTATTAGGATAAATGTAATCTGCTGTGGGTCAATGGAAATTCAGAGAAGAGTGCAACCGGGACATTGACAGAAATCTTACTCTGCTCACTAGGGTAAGTAGGTTAAAGAATACATTCTACTGGGACCAGCAGTTAGCGTAACAGCTATGTCGTTGGACTCCCATGTAGCTGACCACGGTTAGAGTCCCGGACCCGGTGGCTTAAACTCACTCTGGGCGCATGTGCATGTGTGCCCAGGATCCTGAGAAGAGAATGGAGGAGAAAGGATTGCAGCATGGCCATCCCCCCTAGGGGGTGATTTCTCACTTTCTGTCTCTCTGTCTCTCTCTGTCTTTCCAGCAAGCACATGCGCCCTATAGCGAAAACCTCTCAAAAAAAAAAAAAAAAAAAAAAAAAAAAAAAAAAAAAAAGAATACATTTTACTTTCCTTTCATGGAACTAGAGCTTACAATTTGTCAAATAAGTGTTTAAAAAATATTATTATCTAACTCTTTAAAGACTGTTTTTCAGGACCAGCAGATGGTGTAATGTCTACATTGCTGGATGTCCACATAGTCAATTGTGGTTTGAGTCCCGGACCCAGTGGCTTAAATCTCATGCTGGGTGTGTGTGTGTGTGTGTGTGTGTGTGTGTGTGTACTCAAAATCTCAAGAGAACAGAGTAGAATGGATTGCAGTGTGGCCATGCCTCTGGAGGGTGATTTCTCATTTTCTGTCTCTCTGTCTCTCTGACAGGTACATGCACCCTATAGCAAAAACCTATCTAAAAAAAAAAATTTCTAAGCCCTGCCTGATGGTGCAGTGGGTAGCAAAGTGAACCACGGTGTTGGAAGCCATGTGGCCAACCATGGTTTGAATTCACAGAATCATCTTACAAACCTGCCTACTGTATGCAGATATACCCAGGACCTTAAGGAGTCAGAAGGCTGTAGAAAGAAGCCTATAGTGTGACAAGACCCTGCCAAGGGCTCCTCTCTCTCTCCTTTTGCCTCCCTATCTCTCACTCTCTCTTATACTCTATCATGAAAAATGCATTTTTTTTTGAGAGATTTTCACTATAGGGCGCGTGTGCTCGCCAGACAGACAGAGAGAGACATAGAGACAGAAAGCGAGAAATCACCCCCCAGGGTGGATGGTCATGCCGCGATCCCTTCTCCTCCATTCTCCTCTTGGGATCTTGGGCACGCACGCACACGCGCCCGGCGTGAGTTTTAAGCCACCAGGTCCGGGATGTGAACCACGGTCGACTACGTGGGAGTCCAGCAACATAGCCATTACGCTAATTGCTGGTTCCCAAAAAATGCATTTTTTAAATAAAGAAGGAAACATGTCTGTCTCTGGCTCCTGGGAAATAATGGCTATAACTTTTAATCACATAACCTCCTCAATGATGGCTTTTATTTATTTATTTATTTATTTATTTATTTATTTATTTATTTATTTATTTAGGCTTCCTGTTATAGATTGGATATTTAGTGCCCTGGAAATTCTACACGAAAATTTAACTCCCATTGTGATGATATTAAGAGGTGGAATCTTTAAGAGTGATTAAATCACGGTGGTAGAGCCCTTATTAATGGGACTAGAGGCCTTGGAAAACAGCCCCCAGAGAGCACACTTGCCTCTTCTTGCATGCAAGAACACGGGAAAAGGACGACTGTCTATGAATCAAGAAGTGGGTCCTCTCCAGATACTGGTTCTGCCAGGGCTTTGATCATAGCCTTCCTAGCCTCCAGATTATGAGTAGTAAATTTCTATTGTGTATAAGCCACCAGTCTATGATCATAGCCTTCCTAGCCTCCAGATTATGAGTAGTAAATTTCTATTGTGTATAAACCACCAGTCTACGGTATTCTCTTATGATAGCCTGACAAACTAAGATACCCCCAGATGTTCAACTATTCAAGTGTACACTGGATCAGACATGTTTTTAGTCAGAAGGTGATCTCCTACTATATTTAGGGTACAAAAATCACTTAGCTTAGCTTTTTATACAGACTGTCTCTTACAAAATTTAAAACTGAAAATGCAGAATATAAAGGCTGCCAAAAAAGTATAAATTGGGATAATGTTTGACCAAAGCATAAGGGAAGATACTGAAAAAAAAATAGTATTATTTTCAGATTTTTCAGGATTACCCATCTATCTATAATCACAGGTGCTAGAGAACTACTTCTTATAGTAAATCACTTCATTTAATATCACTGCCTTTTTGGAAACTACAGATATAGCAAGTGCACTAACCTTTGGAGGTACATATCCAATTAATAACCAAATAAATAATGGTCTTTTCCTCCTATGAATGTAAGAAAGCTGTCTTTTACTAGGTTCTCCTCCCTCAACATGCCTGAGAATCCTAAATAATGCTTTCATGTTCCACCTATTCAACTTCTTTCCCGCTAACATTCTGCTGCTCCTACTATCCCCAAACCACCTCTTTTGGGATGCAATTGGGATTCTGAATTCCTTTGTCCACAACATGAGAATACAGAGTAATCTAGTAGAAAGCAGACTATGATATTCAAGAAAGATATTGTGCAGGCTAATGGACCAGAAAAGAACTTAAATATAAGGGAAGGTTACTCGAAGTAGATATGGAGCATCATAGCTTCTGGAGTCCATGTGATTCCTCCGTACCAAAAACATCTTACAGTTATATCCTGCTTTTCCTCTGCAGGACTATTGTTGCCATAGTGTTGACTTTCCAGACCTCTCCCTAGTGCCTAGTAAGAGGAAAATCAATAGTACATCCCTTACCCATTATCTCTGCCAACCTTTAACTGTACTTCTTAACTCTACAATAATGACTTTGTTCCCGGGGTAACAAATTTTGATAGCACATTGGACACTTTAGCTACTCATTGTCATAAACCTCTCCACTTCTCAATAAACTCTTTTTTATTTTTACATCATATATAGATGAGTGACAGAGGGAGAAACAGAGAGAAATTAATTTTCCCCTCCAAAGAGAATGCGACTCTTCTCCATGAAGTTAACTAAGGAATCACACTTCAGGCCAAAATAGAATATTTTGATGGGACTTTCTTCCCCATAGGAAACAACTAAGAAGCTGAATAAAATGTACAAAGCAATTACTTTTGGATGGTACCATAGTAAGTGTAGGTATATGATTCTAAGATAAGGAAAACAAGTGAGAGAGCCCTGAGACAGCATGCTTCATATCCAGAGACATGTTTTAAATTCAGTGGAGGAAAGATAATCAAAACAGAGAAAAGTAATACCTCTGAATTAAGGACATAACTACTGAGGTTTAAGAGACTGAGTCAACTAGAATTTATGGGGAAAGTAATAGAAAAAAACAGAACTACACAGAGAAATTGCTCCATAAATCTGCACCAAGGAGTCTATTCATTTTTGTGTATCTATAGGATGCAGCTCTGCAAGGTATCTAAGCAGGAAACAACCACAAGGGAAAAATGACTCTAAAATTCCCAGGACTGGGACACATTTGAATTTTGACTAGCAGGAACGGCAAGACCTTGGTGAATTCCTAGAGTAGTCAATGGAGGCTTCAAAAGAGTCACATTTTAAAAATATGTCTGGTCTGGTTCTAGAAAAAGGGTATTCAATTTGTGTCCTAATATAACATAAAAAAATGGTAAAGAAATATGATGATTCAACAGTAACTTAGCTACCAAAATGAAATGTATATTCTTTAAATAAAAATAATAACTGTAGACATTGTGGAAAATCACATTGTCCAGTATCTAATAAAAACATTACTAGATATGCAAGGAAGCAGAAAACATGACCCAAACAGAGAAAAATCAGCTAGTAGAAAAAACAATGATAGCAACTAGACACAATGAAATTAGAAAATAGTAAATTTAAACAATTAATGTAAATATTTTAAGTACATAAAAAATATAAATATAATAAAGAGAACTTAAGAGCTAATAAAAGCTGTAATGAAAAGAATAGAGAAACAAAATATATAATATCTTTGAAGAAAGTCTACTGAGAAACAGAGGTTAAAAAAATACAAAGAAAGCAACTAGTTGATGATTCTGCAGCAAAATGTGCACAATGGTACATGAAACTTACCTATATGGACAGATTCTGAATTCACATTCATAGACCTTCTTGAGAACGCCAGGCAACCATGTGCCCACGATCTGGGACTTGCTGAAGCTAGTAGTGGATCATGACATGAAAGACCTTTTTTGGGTTGCCTGTCTTTCTTCTGTCTTTATCTGTCACTCATGAAAGACAGAAATTAATAAACTCTTAAAGAAAACAACGATTAATGTAGCAAAAGAACTCTAAAATGAAATGCAAAAGTTATAAAAACAAAAGTAATCAGACCCTCAGGAACCTGTGTACAGATACCCAGTTATGTAATTATCTATATCTCTATACATGTATATATAAATGGAGATTCAAAAGACGAAAGCAGAAAAGAACTGAAGGAAACTATTTTTGCAATGACGTATATGTATATATCTCATACATACATACACATATACATATATTTTTATAACGACATATGCAAAGTCTTTAAAAAATTTCTGGAAAAAGCATACTGTAAAAATACTAGACATAGGTTTCAAATATTTTTGCACTTTAATAAACTTATGTTTTTAACACCATTTTCCATGAACCCTTTGAAGTACTCGTGTGTATTTGTGTGTGTATATGTACACATGTGCACACACAAAAGCATATCACATACATATTGAAAGGAAGAGTAAATCACAAAACAAGAGTCAAATTGTATTGTTCAGAGATTATTGAAACACATAGAGAATTTCATCAGGCTATTTTTAAATTTCCAGAGATGAATTATTCTAAAATGAAGAGTTAAACAACAAAGGCAACAACAAATTTTGTGTGTTTGTGTGTGTGGTTTTTTTTTTTTTTTTTTTTTTTGAGAGGTTTTGCTATAGGGCGCATGCGCTTGCCAGACAGACACAGAGGCAGAAAGCGAGAAATCACCCCCCCAGGGGGGATGGTCACGCCGCAATCCCTTCTCCTCCATTCTCCTCTTGGGATCTTGGGCACGCACGCACACGCGCCCAGCGTGAGTTTTAAGCAACCGGGTCCAGGACGCGAACCGCGGTCGACCACGTGGGAGTCCAGCGACATAGCCATTATGCTAACTGCTGGTCCCCAGCAACAACAAATTTTAAACAAAGAAAAAGCTTAATGAATTCTGGCCATTGGAGGTTGACAACATAAAATAACCAAGGGGATTCTTTAGACTGGCAGGAAATAATACCAGAGGACAAGTTGGATATACACAAAATAATGTAAGAGTAAGAAATTGTAACCAAAGCAAAATTTTTATAAAAAGGTAAACAATGCAGAAATAAATGCAAACGAATGTTAGATTTCTAGAAAGATCAATAAAATTGATAAATTTCTAGCAGATTGATCAAGGGGATTAAAAGAAAAAGAAGGTACAAAGTACTAATATCAGGAATGGAATGGAAGACACTACTACACATTTTATTGACACTAAAAGTTATATAAAAAAATAGCAAACAACTTTTATCTATAAGTTAAACCACTGCTATAAAATAGACAAATTCTATGAAATCAAATTAAAAAACTAATAAGATGAAATAGAAAACTTACATTGCCTTACACAAATTACAGAAATTGGATTCAATTAGAAAGTTTTCTACCAAAAAATCTCTAGTCTCAGTTGACCAAACTGGTATATTTTTCCAACATTTAAGATTTAAAAAATATATATATTTTATAAAACAGTGGAATGCTGAGCGTGGTGGCTAGTGCCTGTAATCCCAGTCACCCAGGAGGCTGAGGCAGGAGGATCACTAGAGTCCAGGAGTTCTGGGCTCTACTACTGTGCCAACTCCAACTGAGTGTCCACACTAAGTTCATCATCAATATGGTGACCTCCTGGGAGTGGGGGACTACCAAGATGCCTAACGAGGGGTGAACCGGCCCAGATTGGAAAACAGAGGAGATATGAACATTTCTGAGTCATTTTTTAAGGTCAAAGTCATTATAAGAAAATAAATAAATAAATAAATAAATATAAAATAAAAACAGACCAATATCTCTGATAATCATAGATGGAAAACTTAGCATTTTCTTTTTATTTTTTTTTTAATTATTTATTTTTAATTTTATTTATTCATTTACCTATCTTACTTTAACCAGAGAGAGACACAGAGAAAGAGAGAAAGTGATAAAGCAAGCCACCAGATCCAGGACTTGAACCATGATCGGCCATGTGGGAATGTCCAGCGCCCCAACCACCACGCCACCTGCTGGTCCCAGCATTTTCTTATTTTTTTAATTGGTGAGAAGCACACTGTTGCCAGAGAGATGGAGAAGATGGTGGTGGAAAAAGCAGTCCCCCAATGAGGTGTGACCATGTCATAATCTCTTCTCCATTTCTTATCAAATTGGGATATGGGGTACACACACATACTTTTGGGCATGTTTTTCAAGCCTCTGGGGCCAGGATTTGATCCATGACTGGTCAGGTGGTACCCAGCTCCTTTACCCACCAGACTTCAGGGATGGTCCAGCATAATATTTTCAAACTAAGTCAAGGAATACATAAAAAATATTTTATGTCATGATCAAGTAGTACTTATCTTTAGAATACAAGGTTGTCTTCAATTTTAAAAATCAGTCAACAAAATTTACCATATCCACAAAATAACTAAAAACAGAAACCATATTAATAGATGGAAAAAAGGATGTATCAAAATTAAAACCTATTTATTGTAAGTTCTCTCAACAATCTAGGAATACAGGGAACTTTCTCTACATGATAAAGTATATATGTGAAACACAATTAATATACTGTGAAAGACTCTAAGATTAGGACAAAACAAGGATATCAGCTTTCACTTTTTTGAGTCAATATTTCAACTGAACTTCCTCTCTCTTCTGTAAATTTTGAACCCAGCTACATGCTTGGTGAAGAGGCAACTTTCTTAGTGAACGCCATGTCAATTTAATAGATAAAGATGTCAAGTCTTTTCTTCAGAGCAGTGTATACCATAATGACAAATGCTTACTCAGAAATGTAGTTTGTATGTGAATACACATTGATTGCCATAAGTGTGGTAAAAACGTCCAGAATTTCAATCTATTTCCCATTAGTGTCATTTTTGGTTGGCATTTGCCTGGTGATATTTGCTGATAACCTGGTTTTGTTTATAAAACATCTTCTACTGTGAGTTAACTTTGCAGATGGCTTATTATATTAATTTTTTGTTGCTTCTTCCTAGCTACAATCTCAGAAGGTGATATTTCCAACTGATCTTCAAATGCTAGAGGTGAGCCTCATACACTCTTTGGAGATACTGATACATTGACTATAGATAATAGAAGCAGTTAATAGCATTAATTATGACTGTAATAATTTCAGAGTATTTTAGACTTATTATTATTATTATTATTTGGAGAGGTTTTTGCCATAGGGCATGTGCACTCACCAGACAGAGAGACAGAGAGACAGAAAGAGAGAAATCACCCCCCCGCCCCAGGGGGGATGGCTATGCCACAATCCCTTCTCCTCCATTCTCCTCTAGGGAGCTTTATTTATTTATTTTTTCTTTTTTTTGGAGAGGTTTTTTTTTTTTTTTTTTTTTTTTTTTTTTTTTTTTTTTTTTTTTTTTTTTTTTTTTTTCCCATAGGGCGCGTGCGCTCGCCAGACAGACAGAGAGAGACATAGAGACAGAAAGCAAGAAATCACCCCCCAGGGGGGATGGTCACGCCACAATACCTTCTCCTCCATTCTCCTCCCAAGATCTTGGGCACGCACGCACATGCACCCGGCGTGAGTTTTAAGCCACCGGGTCTGGGACACGAACCGCCGTCGACTACGTGGGAGTCCAGCGACACAGCTATCACGCTAACTGCTGATCCCTCCTCTCGGGATCTTGGGCACGCACGCACACGTGCTCAGGATGAGTTTTAAGCCACCGGGTCCGGGAAATCGAACCACAGTCGACTATATGGGAGTCCAGCAACATAGCCATTACGCTATTGGTCCCTAGACTTATTTTTAATAAAGGTTATGAGGCATTTTAAAGTTACTGTTATCATTTTACAAATTAAAGACACATTGCTCTTTAATAATCACTCTGATGTCAAAAATTATTCTCAATCAAAGGTGACACTGTACTATAAAACATTATTTTGGGGGACCAGCAGATGGTGTAATAGTTATGTCATTGTACTCCCACGTAGTCAACTGCAGTTCGATTTCTAGACCTGGTGACTTAAAACTCACAGTTGGCATGTTTGTGTGCATGCCCAAGACCCTGAGAGGAGAGTGGAGGAGAAGGGATTGTGGTGTGGCCATTCCCCCTGGGAGGGTGATTTCTCGCTTTCTGTCTCTGTCTCTGTTTCTCTGGGCAAGCGCATGTGCCCTATAGCAAAAATCTCTCTACAAAAAAAAAAAAAAAAAAAAAAAAAAAAAAAAAAAAAAAAAAGAACAACAACCAAAAAAAAACCCCAAAAAGCATTATTTTTGTTTCAACAAATCTTTAAAAATAGTTTCATTCTAATCATTAGCCTCTTATTCTACATAAGCGATTCATTCATATATAGTGATGTAGATTTCTATTTTAAGTTACTAACAGTTTGTGATGTTTGTCCCTCTCTCTATTTGCAATGATAATTGGCTAATTAGAAAGTTAATCACTCAAAAGAAAAAAAAATGCACACAACCCTGTTGTGAGGCTGGCTTTGGATATGCAAATATTCTTATTTATCAAAAAGGAATATTTTCAATGTTTCCCCCCAAAAAAAAAATTGTGTCATTGCTTCTTCTTGTCTTCTCTACAGAAAGGTCATCAACAACATTTTTTAAGCACACTGAAAAACTGTGATTAATTTGTTTCATGAATTTTGTACCTTAATGTTTGTACACATTTTTAAAATGTGCCACTATCATTTATTTATGCGTAAAATCTTGGCTCAACCAACTACAGCATTAACATTCAGTTTCATCTTTACATGTGGTCATTAGCACATTAAGTTTTTAGAAATTATAGAATGTCCTTTAGACATTTTTATGGGAAAGGTACATTTACTCAAGGAATATAGATTTAGAATATCCTTTTTGCAAACTAAATGCAACATTAAATAGAACCATGTTTTTATCTTAGCCAGTGGTTCCACAGTTGTATAAAAAAGCAAAGGGTTTTGTTTGATTGATTGATTGATATTTTTGGTCTTTCAAATAAAGCAAAAAGTACAACAAATTCAAGGTCTTTGAAACAAATCACTCTGCAAATAATTTCTTCTGTTTCTTTGTTAATTTCCTGCTAGTAACTTTTGTACATAGCAATCTATTAATTTTAAGGCAATATCAATTTATTTTTAAAAATAGCATATCATTTTTAATGTGTTTGTATTTTACAGATATTTATTTCATTTGATGTTTATGTAAACATTATTGAATATAGACTGTAATTCTTCAGATGAGGAAAAAGTTCAGAAAATTCGAAGAAAACTTATCAATGTCACACAGAATACAAGCAGTCAATGTAGAAATTGAATCTATTACTGCCTGACACCAAAGTTTATATTCTTAATTATGTTGCTACAATTAAGCACCTCTGTGGACCAGTTTCCATAATGGAAGACAAAAATAAATACATTTAACAGTACTGAGCTTGGGAATGTACTCTTAGTTTTTGAAAGGATGACTCATTTTTAAGGTTTTCTTTGGGCAGGTCAGGATCAATGTTGCATTGATTTTAGTGCCTAAATCTCTTAACTTTCCTTTTATGTCCACATGAAGCCGATTATAAGAGATTTCTCATATAAAAGGAATCACACCTAAGTCACATGACCCAACTATCTAGGTCATAACTTTTTGGACTGACGTGAGCATCCAACCCACAGCATCCTACATAAAGCCTGGCTTCCAGTCTAGAAGAAATCTGCCTAAAGTTTTATAACCTAGTAATGGAGGAACTTGAGCCAATCTTTTTTTTTTTTTTTTTTTTTTTTTTGGAGAGGTTTTTCGCTATAGGGCGCGTGCGCTCGCCAGACAGACAGAGAGAGAGACATAGAGACAGAAAGCGAGAAATCACCCCCCAGGGGGGATGGTCACGCCGCAATCCCTTCTCCTCCATTCTCCTCTCGGGATCTTGGGCACGCACGCACATGCGCCCGGCGTGAGTTGTAAGCCACCGGGTCCGAGACGCGAACCGCGGTCGACTACGTGGGAGTCCAGCGACATAGCCATTACGCTAACTGCTGGTTCCCTTGAGCCAATCTTATAGCCTCTTTTATAGCATTTGAATGGTGGTGTCAGTTAACAAATACCTAGTTGTGGGAACAGAAATTAAAAAATGACTACTGGGGAGGAGAAAGAGAGAGTAGCTAAGTCATACCTAATAATGAACCTACAAGAGACATCAAAAATTTCTGTTATTTTCTGGTAACTAGAGTTGCTTGGAGGGACAAAGCACTGTAATGTCAGGGGAAGATGAAGAAAATTAACAAGAAGGTAAGTTTATGAGTGCTTACTTCTTTAATTCTCCTCATGAATATGCCTATTTTTTTTTTTAATATTCAGCATACTGCTGGGTTGTTGGAAATCATGACGCTTTTTTTGAATGGAAGAACAAAAAATACATCATGACTTTTCCAACTAACTTACAGTTTCAATTCCCAGAAAATGCCCAATGGCATTTTCTCTTAAGCACATTTCCTATTCCTTGAAAAAACTGACCATTGATAAAATGAATAAGAACAATATGTGATCATTACTGGCAAATGGTAAGCCTTCTAGAAACATTACTTGGATTTACATTGGAAACAAGCAGCTCTACATTGGGGCTACTCTTTGCCAGTAGCCTCCATTCTCTTTTATTCTGTCTGCCTTTTTCTTCTCTTATATCCTCCTTTATATCTTCCTAGTAGTGAGACGAGATGGAAGCCCAGTCAAATTTCCTAGGTTTAATTACTATCTGAGTTTTCCTGCTAGGCTTCTGTATTTTTATTCCACTTAAGATATTCTCTTCTGAACAGGCTCTAAATAGGAGCATGCCAGTGGAGTAATATATTATCCCTCCCCCCTTTTTTTCCAATCAAGTTCCTAGTCATCTTTTAAATCCATTTTCAAGAAGCTTTCTTTGATTATTCCCATCAGGTTTATTCTCCATATCCACGTGGTTCTTTGAACCATAATTCTTGGCGAGTCTATCTTGCCATCCTATCAGTGGCACTCTTTCTAAGAAGGCAGAAACAGGATATGACTTATTTGCATCTTCTGGAAGTATATAACACAGCACCTGGTGCATAGAAGTTATTCAATAAATATTTGAATTGAAATGCAATGTGCTGAGACATTGGGAAGGCTCCTGAACAGAAGTAGTTACCAATTCAAAAGGGCAGGGAATTACTCTTGCTGATAGCAGACCTCCTTTCCTTTCTAGATGTGGGAAGTTTTCACTTATTGTGCTTGTGTGGCTGCTTTGCCACAACCTAGAAGTACAGGTGCAGCTATTAGCATTGAGCAGATTTGCACAAGCAAGAACTCTTCAATTTGTTATGAAAAGCTAGGATTCCAAGAAGGGAGGTGATAAGTTGAAAAATTAGGGGGAAATATGTTGTATGAAGAATCTGGCACACCCTGTCCCCACCTTCATATTAATGAAATGAAAAGGGTGGGGGATTGAAATGTTATGCTCTACATTGGCAGGAAAATAGTGCGTGTCCTGTGAGCAGATGAACATGGGACTGCGAACAGGAAGCTGATTATTCCAACACATATTTCTCACTAGAAATATCATCCTGGAGGAAAAGTCCAACATCTCGACTTTTGGAGCACCCACTGCTCTAACTTTCTTCATAATCTTGGACTGATGATTACAATGAAGGGGATTTAAAAATTAGGTAGACAGATACTGGTTGCATGTGTGCATTCAGCCCAACACTAACCACCACCACCACCATTTCCTAGGACTTGCCTCTCTTGCACTCTCTCTTCAATCCAGCTAGATAGAGTAATGAATGTTCATTCATTCCAGTGTGGAATATCCCTTTTTTCTCACTACTCACCCTTCCCTCACTCACCACCTACATTTAATTTTCCCAAAAGGAGGAAAGAAGCAGGAACTAAAGCAATCTAGATCAATATGCATCTTTCTTTCTTTTTCTTCTAAAATTGGAATTGGGATGGGAGAGGATTTGGTCTTTACTGTAAAAAAATAGAGTTTTCCTCAGCCAAAGGTTTTACACTGTGGACCACAGAATTAGAAAATGTTAAACTGGAACTGAAGTAACAGTGAATAAGAATGAAATAGCAAGAAAGGAAGGAGAAGGACACACAAATAATATTAAATCCTTGATTCGAAACCATCCCCAGTTTGATTTGCTGTGTTTTCCATTACTCAATTTGTGAGATCATATCTTCCATATTCTTGTTTTTCCTTACTAAAGAGAATTGAAGTTTTTTTCTATTAAATGCAATCAAAGAAGTCTTAATTATTTTAATTTCAGACCACATCAGTACCAGTTCATCTGAGAATGACCCCAAGCAGCCTTCTCTCTTCTTTAAAATGGAATAGCTCTACATACATCCAAGACGAAACATAAAGTTAGCATTAAATGCAACCCTGGACAGATTATTAGAGCTGAGCCTTTAGAAGAAAAAAAGTCAAAGGTAACAGTTCCAAAGTTTTTTCAAACAAGAAATCATGTTTAATAAATCATAGAAGCAAAAAATATCATGCAGTAAGTAAAAGCAGCAACCTTCATCAATCAATAAAACAAGTTTGTGCATGTGTGGTTTTTTTTTTTTTTTTTTAATTCAACAACAGTAGCTTAAAAAAATAGATTTGTGTTTAAAGCTCTGTTGTGCATTGGCCTCCCTCATTCCCACATGGAGGGTGGTATTTTGAAAAAGGTAAGACACAGGTGTGCATTGTTTGAAATGGGATTTATTAACAGGTTGTATTATTTTACTCTGCCTCCACGGAACATCACCATGGACTGATAAGCTGCCACACTTCAGGCAGAGGGAGGCACATAAACAAAAGTTATAAAACAAAAAAGCTGCGGGGCTAGGAACATACACAATATGCCTCATGCCAGCTGATTTATGCAGTAGGACAAGGGAAAAGATGATCTTTTCTTAATTTCAGTGCATTTTCAGTGTGATGGAGCCCTGAAACCAGTCACTAACCCCATTAAATTACTTGGCAAGGGCTGGACCCTATTTTTCTTTGGGGAAAAAAAGTGCCAGGGCAATAAGATAATTTGTAGTTCAGGGTTCCTAATATACAATAATTCTGACCATTTAATATAGTTTTTGTAGGAAATATTTTATAGTTAGAGAAATAGTTTTTGACATTTTGGGGGGAAAAGAACAATGGGCCGTTTACAGGTCTACACAGCAGATTAATGAATCTAATTGAGTCTGTAGGGAAATGTTTCAGTTTAACTACTGGAACTAATTTATACATTCACTACATCGTAATAAGTCAATTTAAGTTTCTGGAAATAAAACTGGATATCCTGGGTATAGATTTGAACTATAAATTTCTGCAAGAAAGGAGTCTGTGTGTTCATTATACATTGTAAAATTACCATATGGACCTGTCAACACTTCTTAGCACAGCTTTGTAATAATGTCATTTAGTTTAACATTGTAATGTGCCAACTGAATTAATGTGTATGACACAAAGCATGCCTCCCTCCCAACCTCTGCTTCTGGGGAACTGTGTAACTTTTAAAGATTTTTCTGAAGGAAAGAGCCTCCTGCATTTGCATAGAGAAATCCAAGATGAAGATTGAGTGTAATCACATTTACCGGGAGCTGCTGAAAAACATGCTCCAGGGTTCTAACGCTGAAACTTTCCAGAAATACGCAGTCTGTACAAATGGGAATATATCTTTAGCTGAGAAACCTTACTTTATAATCAACACTAATTTTACATTTAGTTAGCAATAAATAGCTTTATTTAACCATTTCTTTTAAATCTATGTATACCCCTTAAGGTGGGAAATTGGGAAAATGTCTCACACATATTAACGCTTGGTGTTTCTACATTACTAGAATACTTTACTCAGTCTGGACATTTATAATATGAATATGATATTTTTTTTCCCATCCAGATGTCTGTAGACCATTGCATAACCTTGTGGAGAAATCAATAAGCACAATAGGAAATGAGAAAAACGATTGCAAACATTTACCATGTATAATGTAATTTCCATGTAGCATTTGACTTAAGTATCATAACCCATTTTGTAGATGAAGAAACTGAGATATAGAGAAATGGGATAGTTTATCTAAGCAAGAGTACACAGCATAACATTACTTTGAACATCAACAGCTAATGCCAGAGGCTGAGTACTTGACTAATATACCATACTCACTATCCAAAATAATAGTTAACATATAGAGCCAGTATGTTTCCAGATAATTATATCAGTTGACTCATTTAATCCTCCAAACAACCACATAAGTTAGCCATTATTATTATAGCAATGTTATGGTTTGAATTCATCTCTCAAACTTCACACATTGGAAACTTAATCCCGAAGGCAAGTGTTGGCAGGTAGGGCCTTCAGAAGGTGATTGTCATGAGGATTCTGCCCTTATGACCAGATTAGTGCCATTTTCATGGGAATGGGTCAGTTACTCAGAAGTGGGTTGCTGATAACAGGATGTCTGAAGTCCCTCCTCCCCTGTCACATACTCTCTTGCCACAGGATGCTGCAACACGAAGGTCTTGCCATTCACCATCCCCACAACCTGGATCATCTCAGCCCTCAAATTGTAAAAAATAAATATTGATTATTTATAAATGACAAGTCTCAGGTACTCAGGTATAGCAGCACAGACAGACTACCACAATCAATTTTATGGACGAATAAACTGAGACAGAAAGGCTGTAGAACTAGCCCAAAGTCACATCACAGTAAGTGGCAGAACAGGGATCTGAACAAAGGTAGATTGGCTTTAGGATCCTATTTTATATAACTATCATAAGAAGGGACTTGAAAAAGTTCATTGAGGGCCAGATGGTGTGATGGTTAAGGAGGTCAGATCCCACATGGTCAACTGAATCCTGGACCCAGGAGCTTGAAAAACACACTGGGTGAGCATGGATGCTCAAAATCCCAAGAGAATGGAGGGAAAGGGACTGTGGCATGGCCATCTTTCACGGGGGCTGGAGGATGCTTTCTTATTTTCTCTCTCTCTGTCTTTATCACATGAGAACAAGATTCCTTCAGCAAATTAAAAAAAAAAAAGACTTCATGAAGAAATGGAATTAAATTTCAAGTTTATTTTAATATAAAATGCTCTTGAAACTCATGCATAGTTTTTTTCATAATATACATTTTGCATAAAGTTCTTAAATATGCCCTTTATGTAGTATTTTCCATGCCATATCTTATTTATTTTTGAGCTTTTTGCCATTAGGTGTGTGCGCTTGCCAGAGAGAGACAGAGAGGGAAAGTGGGAAGTTATCCCTTATGGGAAGATGGTGATGCCACAACGTCTTCTCCGTGCTCCTCTTGGGATTTTGGGCACTCATGCACATGCCCCTAGCATTATTTTCAAGCCACCAGGTCTGGGACTCAAACTGTAGTTGAACATGGGGTAGTTCAGTGCCTTAATCATTATGCCACCTGCTGGTCCCCATGTCATTCTGAATAAGAGAACAGATTTTTACCATTCTTATGTAATCTTAGAGTTTCCATATCTTTGTCTGTAGAAAACTTTGTCCCTAATTGTTCTTTGGGTTAAGGTACTGACTTTTAAGATTCTTTTTTCCTTAGAAGAGCGGTACACTATGATATGAGCATTTATGGACACAGTGGGGTGGATTAGTTTATATGATGAGTTAGCTGTCATTATTCAGGTACACTTCAACTGAAGGGATGTTTTTAAGTCTTTGATAGACAGAAGTGTTTGAGGAAAGGTCCAAGTGCTTCCTGAAGCAGTCATACCTGGTAGCAACTGAGACTAGACAGTACTGAATACATGGGCCACTGCTTTATATGAGTGGACTTATGACACTCAAACAAGGAGGGGCCCTTTCTGCTCTGTTCTTGGTCCTTCGAACCAGCTTGACATTTCCAAACACCATATATGAGATAACAGAAACATTTGACTTTTTTGTAGAAGCCTCAGACATCTTGCTGGGCTCCAAACCAGCTTTCATTCAACTTATTATTTTTCTTTCCACTCTGTTTCTGTCACTTTAACTAGATATTTGGCCTTGATTTTCCTGCCTAGACCCTCAGTACTCTGGAATTGGGATCCCCATTAGTTCTGTCATAGTGTCTATATCATTATCATACATTAATTAATGACTAACACCCTAAAGGGATTAGTGTAGGTCTTGTGATGAAAGTTCAGAGGCTCTTATATCAGATGTGTATATTGTTGTTTTAAAGTTCTAGTCAGCATCGTTGACTGTGATTATATCGAAAGGTTGCAAAAAGAGTAAAATGCAATGGTGCTCCTTACTACCATCACCACCACCCTCACTACCAATGTCATTCTCAGCTATCTAGATTTGTTCTCCATATCTGTCCTGAAAGATCCTTTATCAAATTTTATGGGATCTCTTGCCAACTTAGTAGTGGTGGCTATTTGCCTTCTGATAAGAAAAAGATGGAATAGATATATTGCAACTGTTAGGCAAGCTGTGTATCAATTATTTGGGAGTGTTTTCCAGCAGAAATTATATCCTTGCAAAAATTCAGTAAATAAATATCTATTTGTACAGAAATTATGTTTAATGCTGTTACCCATTTCTGAAAAAGACTATGAAGAAATTTGACCTTTAGTGATTCAGATGAGTTAAGAAATATTTGATATTGCCATTTAATTCCTCTCAAGTGACACTTTCTGTGATTATATGATTGTAGAATCTCAGAGACCATCTACCAGAGGAGATAAAAGGGCGTATCACAGGCTACTTGTGAGCAGACACTTGGCAAAGTCTCAGTGGTGGACACAGAGTCGAGGACAAACCCATTTAGCCAAGCAAACTGTGTTAGTCCTGTTCCTCACACATTCACAAGAGAAAACACATCAGTAGTGGTCTGAACACTTAAGATAATACTGAAGAGTGAAAACAGTAAGGTAGTAATGCTTTGTGATTGACTTCTATTCAAATTCTGGAATATGTCTTACAGGCTTTTGAAAAAAGCAAAGTATGAAAAGATTCCAAAATAACCATCAGTACCTAATTAAAATAATCACAGTTCCTAAAAAAGTTGCATTTCCCATATGAATTATGTTTAAAAATTGCAAAAGTAAGTGTGAGTCTAATAAATTATCTGACAATTTGGTTGAGAAATCACTAGGTGGGAAAGTTCACATTAGAGCATGAATGTTCTTATGGCTTGGGTTTCAGCACTGGTGAGAGTGAGGCACTGGCCTTGATTGGCCTTGTACCCAATATTGGTACAGTTGTAGGTCATGAAAACCAGGGAGAGGGCAGTGTTGATAATTACCTCCTTTAATTAGGCACTGCACCTCAATTGATAGATTGACATTCCCACAGAATATTTTGGTCTTGGAGTTAAGTTCCAAGAGCATTATAAAAAAATCATCTACAATGGGAAGTTTGTACTTAATTCTATTAACACTTTGATAAGTATGAGGAACATTATATTATTCCATTCTAATACACTTGCATTTTGTTTTCAGCAGTTTTATAAGAACACACACATCTCTTTTGTCTTATAATAATGATAAATGGAGAGAAATGTAAAGGATCATTCCCCATCTCTTGATTACGTTTGCACTTTTCCATTTCAATTTCTCCTACTTCTGCCTACCCCCTGCCTTCAATATATGCCTTTTTTTTTAATTTAATGAAATGTAATTTGTTCAAATTGTCCTTTCCAAACTTTAAGAAAGCCTATCTAGTATATGAAGAAACACATGGCTTTAAAATACTTAGCATTTATATGATGCTGCTCATCTTCAATGCACTTTAGAAATATTAGCTAATTAATTAATTAGTTCCTGATTACGGGGGGGGGGGATAGAAGTTCAAGGAGAAATTGAGAAATGTTTCTCCAGCTTTATATGTGTGTGTGTGTGTGTGTGTGTATATATATATGTATATATATATATATATATATATATATATATATATATAGCTTGCTGACATTAGAGAACATTATTTCTCCTTTTGAGTAATAGGAACTATCATAAAAAGTATTATAAATGCTCTTTGCTGGAACCAGGTATAATAATCATTAAAAATGAAGAATAGTAGTAATAATACTAGTACAAATACAGCAATATTTTGTAAAAAGGATACAGATTTGTTAGACTCTGCTCCTTAAGAGCCAGAGATGTATCTCATCCTCCTTCGTGCTCTGGCATTGTTAGGAGTCTGCGGCATGGAAAATATAAATATACTTAGTTATAGGTGATGAAGTCTAATTTATAAACTGTATTTCATACAGTGATAAATAAGAGGGTGAATGTGAAACAGCATTACTCCATGTAAAAAACGAAGCAAGGATCTCAACAGTGTGGCTAATTTTCTGATCACAAAGTTAATTATATATGCCATCAAGTCTCAGAAAGCAAACTGAAAGGAAGAAGAAAAAAGTTACCGAATATGAGAATAATCTGTGTGTATAGAGAAAATATATAGCTCTTGATGTAATTTCTTACAAAAAGCAATCTACTTCATTCAAACATAGGCTCAAATATATTTTCTTAGAATAAGTTACCCTGCTATTGCAGCAGTTGAATTGGTTGAGAGCATAATGCCTCCTCATCCATTCAGTGTCAAACAGCTAGATATTTTAAATTGACCTTTTAGTTTTACACATAAGCTCCTGATTTAAGATAGACAAAAAATTAGGCTGCCTATGCACATAAACATTATAGTTTTTGATAGTCAAATTATATATTGGGCTATAGAAACAAACTGATTGATTTTTTTGAAACAAATTTACAGAAAGTGTCATAACTTTTTACATCAAGTTGTGATCTAAGATTTATTCTTCCTATCTGGAAAGAGAAAGTTCTGCTTGTCTTTCTTATGGAGCAAACCCAAGTAAATAACTGACAATTTATTCTGATATATAATAGCTAAGAAATTAAACCAAAATGATTGCAAATGCAGTCCCAAAATTTGGATTTGTGGCAGTTCTTTTTTTTTTTAATTCAAGATACACAGAAAAAAAAAATAGATGTTAAATACAATAGTGATTCTTAAGCTTTTTTTTGGATCTCTAACCCTTTTGAAAAGATGGCAAAAATTACAAAACCTTTCCTCAGAAAAAGTAATGTAAAAATAATACAAACATCTTGCACTTTATTTCAAGAGAATCACATATCTCGAGAAAATCATGCATGTTCACTGAACCTAGGTTTCTTAAAGATAGTGGTGCAGTAACAGAAGTTGAGACATCAAAAGGAGAAGGTTTGAAACAGAAAATTAGTACAAATCTGGATGTTCTAAAAGTTTTAGGTGTCAGTATACATCAACTCAAAATATTCAGCATGGGACTGGAAATTCAAAAGATGGAGAGAATACATAGAGGTCATAAAAACCATACATGGAATGAATTAAATCATCAATAAATAAAATAACAAGAATAGGGAAGAAAAAAAGAAATGAAAGTTGGTGAGAAGCTTAGTTATAAGAAATGTCACAAAGAAAAATTAGAAGAAAATAGAGGATAGGTGACTGAAGGGAAAAGAGAAAAGCCAAGAAAATTAATATTGTATTAAGAGAAATTTGAACAGCATATGGTCAACAGTGTCAAAAGAAAAATAAATATTGGGAACTATGTAAGTACCTTTTAATTTTATTAGGAGATCTCTATTAAACTAGGAAGGGTTATTAACTACATTTTGGGGGGTTAAAAAAGGAAAAGAAGAGTGCCAGCATATGACATGGTGGTTAAGGCGCTGGTCTCCCACATCATGGTTGACTACAGTTTGAGTCCTGGAACTGGCAGCTTGAAAATCATGACTTGTGTGTGTGCATGCCCAAAATCCCAAGAGGAGAAAGAAGGAAAAGAAATTGTTGCATGGCTACCTTCTGGCAGGTGAGAAATCACTTTCCCTTTTTCTCTTTCTCTCTGGTGAGCACATATACCCCATGGGGGAGGGAAGAAAACGAGAATGAATGAGGAAGAAAAACCATCATATTTTGAGAAATTTTGTAGTCAGTTACTATGAAAGAGGAAAGCGATTTATGTATAAAATAATGAAATATTTCTAGAGATAAGTGAAGCCTGAGTACCTACAAAGGCAAAGAAAACATTACATGCTGAGAAGAAGGATTGAGTCTCAAAAATTAAGGGAGCGGGGAACCAGCAGTTAGCGTAATGGCTATGTCGCTGGACTCCCACGTAGTCGACCACGGTTCGTGTCCCGGACCCGGTGGCTTAAAACTCACGCCGGGCGTGTGTGCGTGCGTGCCCAAGATCCCGAGAGGAGAACGGAGGAGAAGGGATTGCGGCGTGATCATCCCCCCTGGGGGGTGATTTCTCGCTTTCTGTCTCTATGTCTCTCTCTGTCTGTCTGGCGAGCGCACGTGCCCTATAGCAAAAATCTCTCCAAAAAAAAAAACAAAAAAACAAAAAAAACAATTAAGGGAGCAAGTACCTTCAGGAGACAAAGAAACTAAATGAGCAGAAGGGTCAATGCAAAAATTCTGCTAGAGATGACAACTGAAGTGAGAGTTCATATTGCATCACCTTAGCTCAGTCAACAAGATGAATATGCCAGCAGAAGATGGTAGGTTTGTGAACTTGAAGCCCAGAAACTATGACCTGATTACTAGAGAGCTATGAGAAGAGAATACAAGTTGAGCGTAGGAGATTGGATTTGTAGAGCCATCTTAAGATTGTCTGGAACAACACTCATTGGTTTTATTAATCACGACTGAGGAAGGGCACGCAGGGAGGAAATTTTGGTCCTGGCATAACCGTCCTCCATGTGGCAGCATGCAGAGACCTTCACTCTGAGAGACAAAGAATCTAAGTTCTCCTTTCATGCACAATGTTGTTCTAGGCTAACAACTCTCCCTTACTGACCTTACATCCATTTATAAAGCTAACCTATGGGATCTCATACATGTGTTCAAATGGAAAACAAAAAAGCTACTGCTCTTTCAGCTATTCCATTTTGCCTCCTAGAGATAAAAGCATTTTTTAAAAATACAGTCTTTTATTTTTTTATTTACATTTAGTCACTGCACCTCTTTAAGGCATACAAAATGGTTTTGTGGTCAAACTTCACTCTATCTCTGCCTCATTACTGGCTGTGACTTCAGAAAAGTTACCTTGCTTCATCTCAATTTCCTCAATGATAAAAAGGAGAAAACAGGAAATGTTCAAGGTAAAATGTGTTTGGTGAGCAACTGATAGCTGTTTAGTTGATCATATTGACTTCTTAAGAGAGTATTTGCTCCACCAAATACTTTAACCATGATTTAATGTTTCCTAATGTCTTGGAATCACCATCACCTGTAATTGGTGAAAAGTATAATATAGTTATTATATACTTACACTCATATTGCTCTCACACTTATTGAGCCCAATGGTTTCCTTTTGGCAGGCTGTCAAACTATCATTTTACTATAATCAATGTGCCTATAATCTGCTTTGATCTTAGAGAGCAGGTAACTTACTCATTGCAGAGGTGTGTTAAGTAAGAGTGAACAGGTGCTTCGTGAGGCCATGAGTGCTAGGGCATATAGCTACTTTGACTTGTAAGACACTTTTTTTCACTTTCAGATTATGAACCATGCTCCAATTAGTGGGTCATTGAATGACTGAATACTCAAAAAAAGAGATAAAATATGGTTCAAACACAAAACCATAAACATACTGTGACATATGCAAAGCAATATTGCAAGAGAGCTCACTAATTCTACCGGAACCTAATACTGCATTGGTCATCTCAACACATTTTAATTCTATCCATACGAGTGAAGAAATGGAAAGCTATAGTAGACAGTGAGAGTGAAAAATAGAAAAAAATATTTTCTACTAATGATATTTGGTCTATGCTCTCACATTTAAAAATACATATTAGCTTAGTCACTGATTGACTTCGGGTTTGGTTTGTTTTTGTAACAAGTCTCAGCACAGTCCCCTGAAAAGCTAAATAATAAATAGTGTTTAGACAATTTTAACTATGTTAATTATTGTAGGATTGAAGTCAGAGAATGTTAGGGAATCGTGAGAGAGAGAGCCAGCCCCATTCCTTCCACCCTTCCCCTATCGGATTGCTCTCTCGTGTGTAGTCCCTTTCCTGAGGCATCTGAAATTGCTGAGTTTGGTAAAGTGGAAAATTTAGGAAAGCCAATTGCTTTTGTTTTAGACAGACACATATCTATTGTATTCTTTATATTAGGACTACGAATTGTTTGAAAAAATTAAGCAGAAAATAAAAAAGGATCTCTGACTTTCTATGTGAAATAGAGGTACTTCCATAGTCATGGAAAGTTTTTGCCTGCCTGGAGAATGAATCTGAAGGATGTGGGCTGACTGCTAATGTTTACAAGCTGATGAGATGCTGTGAGATTTCCCTGCGGATACAGTCTTGAGTAAAGGACTAGTGAAATTACTGCAATCCTACCTCACTGAATTAGTTGAACAGGCTAATCCTCACAAATGGATAGGATTTAAGATATGATTGTGAGATTTTTATCCAACTGCATAAATCTATGTATAGATGTGTGTTCAGATTTATAGACATTGAATATAACAGAAAAAGACATGGACATTTTCATCTAGCAACTTTTATGTACATTTAAAATCATTGTTTAATATGTATTTCTCTCAATAAAAGTAGCATGCTGAAATAGAGGAATTTGTTACAATAAAATATAAAACCAAGCTATTATATTACTAGGTCAATGGCACAATGCTTTAGACGTTTAAATTTGTGCAGAGGGAGTTATGTATAAACTCTCTGGCCAAGGCCACTGCATATGCATTCAGCTATGTATGGACAAATACAGAAGTTCAGAATACTGCTTTTAAAAAATTCCACCTCTTTATAAAATGTGCACATGGATGCTACTAAAATTTTAAGAATTCTTTTTATTTTAGTAAGATGTAAAATGTACCGTGGTGATTAATATGCATAGATTCACCCCCAAAATGGAATTTCAAATACTTTGTCTCTTGAAAAAATGCTTTGCCATCCTTATTACATCATAGAACTGAATTCTTTGATTTTCTGTTATTATAAACTTGGTTTCTATTTCATTCAAATCCAAGAAAAATATTTTAGAATACATACATACACACAGCTGGATCAGAGAATCAGAGCAATTAAGAAATAAAAGGAAAATTTGAGGAAATTTTGTGTAATTCCAACCTCAAACGAGCACCCATGAAACAAGTGAGGTGAGTCCCTGGCCTTAGTCCACAGTATGGCAAATCCGATAAGAAGTCTACTGTTTAGGTTTATAGCCAATCACCTTCTCCCTGTACAACTATCCTTTATTACTTCACAGTGCTCCTCTGTAAATATTTAACCATTTGGTTTGGTACTATGACCATGTGCCCGTCTCCTGTACTAAAGAGGGTCATGGGACCAGCAGATGGAGTAATGGTTATGTCACTGGACTTCCACATAGCCGACTATGGTTCAAGGCCCAAACATGGTAGCTTAAAATTCATGCAGGGTGCGTGTGTGTGCATGCCCAAAATCTCAAAAAGAGAATGGAGGGGATTGCAGCATGGCCATCCCTCCATGGGAGGGGGGTGATTTCTTGCTTTCTTTCTCTATCGTTCTCTCTCTCTCTCTGTCTCTCTGTCTCTCTGGCAAGTGCATGTGGCCAACAGCAAAAATATCTCCAGAACAAAAAAAAGGGCATCATAATTATTTCCTATAAAAGTGCTTCAAAAAAAGCTCATTGGAAATGGAATTAAAGCATGAGTTTATTTTGCTACAAAAAATAAAAATTAATACAATTAAGAAAAATAAATCCATCTATAATTATTTTCATACTACACATTTTCCATGAACTTTCTGAAATACCTGCATACATTCTCTTCCAAATAGCAAACAGACTAAACACATAAGGATCCAAGTTCATGGTGTGAGTACAGGCTTTAATTCTGGAGATCATCCTTGCCTAGATAAACATGACCTATGAATTTCAAAATCAATGTTGAAAATAAAAGAGAAACTTTTGTAATCCATCTGTCCTGGTCATATTTCTGATGGAGTCATAAAATAACACAAAATGACTTTACCTACATTGACTTTTGAGTCTGTACCACACCTCTATCTGAAATAGTATTGATTTTACTGTGATGTGCACATGAAACTTCTGGCACAATGTGTATCAAGTGAGCCATTTTAGGGAAGCACAGTCTCTTCCAGGCCTTGTGTTGGTAGCCCATGCAAGACGTTGTCGAAGAGCTGGAGTGAAGAAGGAACAAGCACACCTCAACAGTCACACTCTACCCACTCACCTTCATCCTATATTTTAATCTAGAGTAAATATTGAAATAAACCATTCTATTTCTTTCATCCTAATTTGTCTTCTAAGAATCTTTAGTAAAAAACACCTGAGATTTTACCTGAGATAAAACCAAGAAATATATTAGGTTAATACACAGGGCCCTTTATAGTTCAAAGTACTTTAAAATAGATGAACTCATTTAGACTATATTCAAGTACTTAACTGCATATGTCCCTATTTGTGAACTAAGGAAAGTTAAGATCTAAAGAAATTTTTTGAAGTCCATGAATCTAAAAAATACTCTATTTCTTATTTTAATTCTTAGCGTTATTTTTAGTCTTAAACCTCCTGGAAGGTATGTATTTAAAGTGAAATGGCCAAGAGTTGGTGTGACTGCTTTGTCTTATGCATGCCACTATACATGCCAGCTGATCTTTTCTCTAGTTATACTCTGAAGTAGTATATGTGCACATTTTTTTACCTAGACACCATAATCTTAAGATTCCATTCAGTGGGATCAGTAGATAGCATAATGGTTACATCACTGGACTCCCACATGGCCGATCATGAAGTTCAAGTCCCGGACCTGGTGACTTCAAACTCATGTCAGGTGTGTGTGTGTGTGTGCATGCCCCAAATCCAACAAGGATAATGGAGAAGAAGGGACTGTGGCATAGCCATCCCCCATGGGGGTAGGTGATTTCTTGCTTTCTGTCTCTCTGTCTCTCTTTCTCTCTCTGATGAGTGCACGTACCCTAGAGCAAAAATCTCTCTCAAAAGATAAAATGCATTTATCAAATGATTACAGGCCTCGATGAAAATATTTTGTGAGAATGGGTCTTAAAAAAAGTTATATTTTGTCTTCCTTTTCTATCTCTGAGCCTTTCTGTCGAAACTCTTCCCTTACCGATGTCATCCAGATCAGCTCATGTAAAACATTTGACAGGTCCATCTGCGTCCACAGTCACCCACAACATGGGAAACTGCCACCCATCTGCCTCCCTATGTTTTTGTTTTGTTCCTTTTCTCATTATTTTGTTCTCTTTTAGTCACAAGAGATATTAATATCCTCCTCCCTCCAAGAAATGTGAAGAGAATGGAGCAAGGCTAACTTGTGCTCCTGAGAGAACCAGGTTATAGAAATGGCACTCGCCATTGAACTGCTATTTGCATGCATGCTTCACGTTCTCTAGTAGATTCCTTACTTTCAATGAACATGTTAACTTCCTGACCTGGATTCACTATTAATCATTTCAGTTTCAGGATGGCTCATCAAGTATTCTGCACATTTCCCAAGTGAATTGTTTCTTTTAATTGTAAGAATTGTCATAAATTTAGGGACACTTTTTAGATTCAGTTACTTTCTGTTCTATTGCTTCTGATACATGATGCCATTCACTAATGTTACCAAAAGTCAAATATCCGTGTTAGTCTGTTTGTTATTACAGTGCAAGATAATTCACTTTTTGGTAAAATAACAACAGAATGATTTTAAATTAGAGAAAGTAGAAATAAGAGACTTAAAGATGTGAAACAATTCAATTTTAAAAAGTCACATCCCTGGGCATTTCTGTATTCCAAAAGTAACTCATGGAATTCTGAAATTCCAATAGCAACTAATGATTCTAAAAATAATGTTATGATGTGAGCAATCCTATAAGTATGAAAAGAATTCATAATATCTTTCAAAACTGAAGCATACATGTCAGTGAATTTCATAAAGGATTATTTGAATCGATTTTAATCATTATCTTTATTTCAAAGGAGGCATATTGTTTGAAATAGATACCTACAGATTAGAGCTCAACATACAAATTTACAAACATATGATATGAATTCAAAACTTTCATGATATACGCATCCAAGATTGTCATGGTGCTTTGGAATAAGGCAAAGATCCAATTTACCAATTTCCTGCCATTGCTTCTAATTCATTTTCCTCAGTAGGTAATATTATTACTCAGCCTAAGAGATGCTATGAGATGTATGAGATGTTAGATATGGCAGTACAAAATAATTTTACTTAGGTAACGACTTTATTTGTACTTTTAAAATGTGCAGATTGTTCTCAAATATTAATTTTATGTTGTAGTTTATTTCTTGATCCTTAAAAACCTTCAAAGGATTTTAAATTTCAAATTGTATGTTTAAAAATACAATCAATTTAAAGTCTATGACTAAAGCAAGGTTCATTTTGTTTAAGTGAAGGCTATTGTAAACAGTATCAGGAATGACTTTAATTTTTTTTTAATCTTTCATTAGTTAACTGATCTTTAGATTAAACAAAAAGAGTATGTTACATGTTATAAGCCCCAGTTAATACTTTAGGAGATAAATTATTATTTTCCTTGAGTCTTTTCTCGTTCTATGTGGAAACAAATTAGAAATACTCAAAATTCTTTTTTGTGTTTCGGGAGAATCTGTACATAATTAAGTACAGTTCTGTAAAAATGCAATAGCACCCTCTGGAGGTCTAGAACACTTTGCATAACTTCTATAAATCAATGTCTTCTTTGTTAACCCACATATTTTTGTTGACTTGGACATTTAATATTTTGTGTCTTAATAATTACATTTGTCTCTTAAAATGATTAACTACACTTAATCTATTATCATTTTCTATCACACATTTATGTGATTTGAGTGTCATCTCATTTGTAATGATACAATGCAATTATAAAACAAGCAATTCAGCTGATCTTGGTGATGGTTTCATAATTTTCCTATCTTTTATCATGTAAAAATATTTTCCAAACAAGAAATGACAACTTTAATTTCCGAAATCCCTTAATATCTGGGTATATGTAGACAATAGGGAACTAATTTTACCTCCTTTGAAGATTTCTCATGGAAGCAGCTACTTTCCTTCTTGAAGTCCTGAAAAACAAACACAGCTGTGGTTTTTCTGTGGTTTTGAAGCTAATTTATTAGAGATGGAAGAATATGGAAAGGAGCAGAGGTCAAAAAACAACGGAAAAAATATCATGAGTCATTGGAATACATTCAAGGACAAAGTGACTTCTATTGTGCCATAATATATAAATAAATGATCCCATAATCGTTGCCCTCTCTGTAACAGCTCTGCATACAAAGAACTTTTTGAAGTTTGGGGAGATACAGAGTTGTTCACTCACTATAAAGAAGAGGATGAGCATATGACTAAGATTGGGTAAGAGGAAATCATGCCATTCAATTTTGAATGAAGCCTAGGCTTGACTTTTCTTGAAGATTGTTCAAGATGCCACATCTGAACAAGCTGGAGTGAAGTGAACCCTCAGTGAAACATCACATGCAGTTGGGCTGCTCTCGGGGAAGGTCTTAGAGAAGGCAGGAGATCTACTAAACACTTTCTCCTGAATGCAAAGGAATCACTGTGAACATGCATACAGGGTCTCCCAAATTGTATGCAAAGATAACAAACAAACACAACACTAATATAATCATACTTCTAACTCCATGCACTGAATGCACTCAAACACAAATAAACAATGACATGAGAGTACTTCAAAAGTATTCATGGAAAATGTAAAGTATAACTATTTTGGTGCAAAATTTTTAAAAATATGTGCATAGTTTTTTTATTACATGCACTTTCCACACATTTTTGAAGACTACATATAGCCACACACACATATGTATAGAATCATAACTTTTAAAGAAATCAAAATACATGGGACAATATAAATACTGAAAATATTTTATATCTAATAGAGAACAGAAAAAAGAGAATTCAGCCATTCTCTCCCCAATATTATGTTCCTTCTTCCTTCTTTTCTTTCTTAAATTATGCCAGAGTGTGCATGCATTCACCAGAGAGAATTAGAGAGAGGAGGGAAAGTGAGGAAGCACCCCCTTCCCATGTAAGGATTGGTCACACCACAGTCCATTCTCCATTTCTCCTTCTGGGATTTTGGGCACTCATTCACATGTGCCCGTATGTTTTTTAAGCCACTAAATCTAAAACCACACAATCAGCTACTGGTACTCTTCTTCCCTTCTTTCCGCTTCATCACTTCAGTGATAACTAATAATTTAGAAAAGTCAGGACAGAACTTGACCAGAAAAACTGAGAATTTTAGACAAGATCATTAGAGAATTTTAGACAATGATCACTAAATAATTAAAATATTTCCATATTATGGCTTCCCTAAATTTGTCGAGCTATAGGATCCTGGGGAACTTTCATATTCTCTCTCTCTTTTATTTTTTAAATCTATTGTAATTTATGATTTACATATAATCATTACACATATTTATAGGGTACAGAATGGTCTTTAAAAGCATGTATACAGTATAAAATAATCAAATCAAGAATGAAAACGTATTTACCACCTTCAGCATTCAACTTTATACTACTGGTGAACATTTGAAGTTATTTCTCTGGTTATTCTGGAAGTATGTACTTAATTGTCTATGACTTTACTGTCATATACAGTCCTAAAACAAACTGATTAAAAATTTTACAACATAATGTCATGTAAATTAATGAGGATGAAGTTTTTAAAACAAAGATAATCTTAACATAGCCAATGAAAGAAGAATTTGTCATTTCCATCAGATAAGAGTTTATATTCTGAAAAGATCTGTAATATCATTGGTCCAATTAGAGATAGGTAAAATTGTATATAACAATAGTTCAGTAGGAAGAGATTGAAAAAGAAAACTTTTACTCACTCACTGTGAGTTCTGTAAGACCGTACTACAGTACCATGCATAAAGAAATAAGTCCTCAAAAAAGCAAACAAAACAAAATTGTAAAGAGCTGTTTGTTCAAAAGTGACGACATGGTAAAATCAGTGATTTGATTACTTACAGACTTCACCAAGTTCTTGATGTTAGCCTTCTTTGAATACAATATAAAGACTCAGCTACTTTTAACATTTGTACTTTTCCTCTGTTATCTAGTTGTATACAATGAGTAATGGTTATAATAAACATACAAATTGAAATCTGTGGAGAAAACTCTCAAATAATTGGTGAAATTTTACTCAAACTTGCTTGTGTGTAATATAGTTGAATCTTCATTTTTAGCATTTTTGTTTGAAAATTTAATCCCGGCGTTCAATGCTTTATCAATATGTATGGATTTATCCTTTTTTTTTTCTGTTGTTTTGTATTCTCTTTATCTCCTTTTAGTATTCCTGGTATAGTATTCTCTTAAGTATTGCCTGAAGAGCTGATTTAGTTTTGGCTAATTTTTACAACATTTGTTTCTCTGAGAGTAAGTTTATTTCTCCTTCCCATTTTAAGGATAATCTTGCTGGGTAGAGTACTCCTGGCTGAAATTATTTTTTCAGAGTTTTAAATATGTTTGATTATAATGTGCCTTAAAGAGGATCTTTTTATGTTATATCTGTTTGTTGTCCTTTGTATGTCCTGAATATAGATGACTGCATGCTACTCCAAATTTGGAAGAGTTTCAACTAATGTATCATGAAAAAAATTTCTATGCCTTTGCCTGCGTCTTTGCCTCTGGAATACTTATTGTGTGGCTATTTGGCCATTTGATGGTGTCTAGGATTTCCCATATGTCCTGATTATTAATGGTTATTCTTTCATTCTTTTCCATTGCTTGGACCAAATCAGAGGTTTTGTCTTCGAGATCACAGATTCTTATTTCTGAGTGATCAAATATGCTGTTCTTACTTTCTAGGGAGGTTTGGATTTCACGTAGTGTATTCTTTATCTCCATTAATTCTGTTTGATTCTTTTTCTGTGTGTCCACTTCATCATGGAGTTCTTCCTTTAAGTATGGAATGATATTCTCATCTCCTGAAATTGGTTGTCTATTTTCTCTTTCATCTCATTGAGTTTTATTACAATGAACATTCTGAATTATTTACTGATATTTCTGTAATCTCTTGTGTTTCATCTATTATTGGTGAAGTTATTATGTTCTCTTAAGGAAGAGACATTTCCTGATTTTCTCCTATTTCTTGAAGCTCTGCTTTGAATTTTAGTCATGTGGTAATGTTCTCAATTCTTCCTACCTCTATGCAGTATGTGTCTGTAGCTGGGTGTTCATGTACATTAGCTCTGTGCCATTTTTCCTCCTCCACTGTGAATTTAAGTGTAGAATCCACAGAAGTTTGGGGTTCATGTTTTCAGAGGATTTCTGCTTTTACTGGTAGAGGTCTTATGGGGAGAGCATTCCTCCAGAGTCTCCTATCTTCAGGTGTTTGGTTCCTATTTACCCAGATCTTTCCATTCTCAACAAGGCTAGAGATTGAGCTGGGTAGACAGAATGTAAGGTGGTAGACACTCTACAAGCATGCAGTCCAGGCTGGAGCAGCCCCCTCCTTCCCCACAGCAGGCTGGTCAGAGGTCTCTGATGAGCTCAAGTCAAGTGTCTCGGGCCTACTTGTGGCTCATGGAAAGGTAAGAGGCAGAACAGCATCGGCACATGCGGAGCGGAAGCTTCTGTCTTCTATCTCTTCTATTTCAGGATCACAGGAACCACATGTTGGTTCTTGAAGCTGGAACAGCATCTCCCCTCCCCTCCCCTCCCCCCAGCAGGCTGCACAGAGGTCCCTGATGAGCTCAAGCCAAGCAGCATGGGCCTCCCTGTTGCTCCTTTTATATCTTCTATTTCAGGAGTTGTAGGAACCATGTGTTGGCTCTTGAAGCAAGTTCTCTTCTTCAATTTACATAAAGCAGTAAGAGAATTAAATGATGAGATGGTTGCAAAACCTTGCATGGTGTCTAGTGCAAAGAAGCAGGCTAGTTTTTACAATTTTAAGATTTAACAGATTCTTGACTATCATCTATAAAGACAAGGTACTGTCCAAAGCACCTTCACATATTTAATTATTTACTATTCCTAAGGACCCTTTCAGGTAGCTGATGTATTATTATCATCACCATTACCTTAACTGGAGTCTTAGTCCATTTTTGTGCTGCTAACAGAAGTATCTGAGATTGGGTGATTTATAATGGAAATGGTTTAATTTGCAAAACTTACAATTCTGGTGTCTAGAAAGTCCTATGGCAATACAAAATGATGAAAGGCAGAACTCTGAGTAGAGCAGACTCTGGCCTACATCCATGCAGCTTCTGCCTGGCTTATTTCTTCTTATTTACACACAGTACACAATGATAAGGACCCACACTAATGACATTATTGCACACAAAGGCCCCACCCTGGGACAACATGAAAGAATAAAGTTTTCAGGGACCAGCAGTTAGCGTAATGGCTATGTCGCTGGACTCCCACGTAGTCGACCGCGGTTCGAGTCCCGGACCCGGCGGCTTAAACTCACGCCGGGCGCGTGTGCGTGCGTGCCCAAGATCCCGAGAGGAGAATGGAGGAGAAGGGATTGCAGCGTGGCCATCCCCCCTGGGGGGTGATTTCCTGCTTTCTATCTCTCTGTCTCTCTCTGTCTGTCTGGCGAGTGCACGCGCCCTATAGCAAAAACCTCTCCAAAAAAAAAAAAAAAAAAGAAGAATAAAGTTTTCACTTACCACCTTTATAATATAATCAAGCCCCAATACTTGAGCTTACCAAGACAAAACTCTATAAATGTCAACCTGTAGGGGGCAAACCTTATCCAAATATAACATTTGGTAAACCTGAGGCCAAAGTTAAGTATCTTTCCCACGGTCACAGTACTCAGGCAGAACCCAATCCAGGCAATCTGGATACAGAGTCAATGCATTTAGCTGCTGGCTGTTTCTGCAGTGGTGCAACTATTGTCATTACCATTGCTTTGTTGTTGTTGTTTTATTTAATTTTATTTATTCATTCATTTTAATTTGACCAGAGAGAGAGAGAGAGAGAGAGAGAGAGAGAGAGAGGGAAAGTGAGAAAGCAAGCCGCCAGGTCCGGGACTGGAACCGTGGTTGACCATGTGGGAATGTCTAACACCTTAACCACCATACCACCTGCTGGTCCCTTTGTTGTTGGACAAAATTTTCTTAGTACATTCTGTTTTTGCATTTGTCAAATAAACTCATATCATAAGATAGTGATAATATCTTTATCTCTGGATATAAATAAAATAGCATGATTGAGTTATCAGTATAAGTAGAATTTGTCTTGGAAATGATGACTTTGACAGTTATATAAATATATACAATTTTGGAATTTCTCACATTGTCCTTAACATTCTTTATGTTCATATTTTCCTTGGTGGCTACTAATTCCTAAATTACCATCCTTTCTAACCTCTAGATTTAAAGTAGACCCTGTGAATACAAGAAAAAATAATACTTAAATATCGTTGACCCCTCTTGTATCTTTTTTTTTTGGGGGGGGGGGAGAGATTTTTGCTATAGGGTGCGTGCGCTCACCAGACAGACAGAGACAGAGAGACAGAAAGCGAGAAATCACCCTCCAGGGGGGATGGTCACGCCGCAACCCCTTCTCCTCCATTCTCCTCTTGGGATCTTGGGCACGCACGCGCACGCGCCCGGCATGAGTTCTAAGTCACCAGGTCCAGGACGCAAACCGTGGTCGACTACGTGGGAGTCCAGCGACATAGCCATTACGCTAACTGCTGGTTCCCTGGCCCCTCTTGTATCTTAACATGCATCTTTTTGATTCAGTACATAATGACAGTGATACTGTTTTCCATCACAATCATTTCCCAAAGATTCTCAAGGATAACAGCAGGAATTATAAGTGGGTCCATCCTTCAGAAAGCAGGAAGCTTTTATCTGGCAACATTTGTGCTTTTCGAGTTATAAGAGAAAAATGGTGAGTACCCTCAATGTGCCTGGAGGTTCGATGTTGCATTTTTGGCTACTGATGGGTTAATCGGTTTCTCTTTGTAAAGGACTCATTGTTTAGCCTAGTGCTAAGAGAGTGAAAAGGAATCTGTCCACATTCTTCTTAATCATTGGATCATAAACTCAAGCATAGAAATTTACTGAGATTCTGATTCAGGAAGTGTAAAATAGGACCCAGGAAGTTCTGAATGTTCAGGCAATTCCGATATAGATGGCCCAAGGATTACCTTTAGAGAAACATTTCAGAACCAATCATACTAGGCAACCAGAAAAGGAGGTGGTCCAGAGTCTCCTGGGAACTTTTTCAAATCCATATGCCTGGATGTCACACCAAAGCAAAGAATCAGAATGTCTGGAAAGAGAAAGCTGAACATGTGTTTCCAGAAATACCTGCTGAAGTTTTCTGCAATGCCCCCTGACCTTGCTCTGTTCTGGAATCGTGGTGTGGAGCTGTGTTGGCTGGAACTCCAACCACTCAGGAGGTACTTCAAAACCTTTTCTGTAGCCAAGTAGCAAGTTTCTCCCTTCCGTCTTCTTACTCGAGTTTGCTCATGTAATTTCTTTTGGTTTCTAATACTGGGATTCTACCCAACATACTTTTTTTGATATTGTAGAGGTTTTTTTTGTACATTGAAGGTAGAGTATTCTGAAGAAAAAAAGATGAGGATAATTATTTTAAACCATCCCTACAGAATTATATCAGGGGTTTCACTGAGAACATATAATTAATTCTGATCATTTGAACCAGCTTTGCATGAGGCTCCTTTCCCTCTTGTCTCCAAGTGTCTCAGATCATGGAAATCTTTTAATCTGTTACACACACGATACTGAACAATCACTCATTTTATTTTAAGCCCATGACCTAAAATGCACAAAGGCATACTTATTTTATTACTATCTAAATGCAACACTATGGAAATAATTTTAAAGATCAATACACTGACAACTGAATCCAGAAGTTAGTTTTAACTGGTTTTTCACAAATTTTCCACTTTTGCCCAGCTATTAGTATCAGGAAGAAAGCTGATTTATTCTCTATAAGCTTCATAATGAGCACATGGTCTGAACTGAGTGTTCTATTTATTCCTGGTTACAAACTGACAAGGTTGCCTTTGGACCAAGAAAAATGTTTCCAGTGAGATTATTAATATCTTCTAAGAACCCAGAGTCTGGATTGTGACCATAAAATTTATAATACCAAATTTATAGCCTGTCAAATACTGAAAGTCAAAAACTAAAAACGGAAACAAACCAAATGTAAAGACATAGATGGTCTAGAGAACCAGCATTAACTACCTTCTTGACAGGTATTTTTCTTGTGTTTTTAAAGATATTTTGGTTTTAATGAGACCATTTGAGACTCAAAATCAACTAGTTAAAATAATTTGGTCAAAAAATGCTCACACTACGAGACCAGCAGTTAGCGTAATGGCTATGTCGCTGGACTCCCACGTAGTCAACCACGGTTCACGTCCCGGACCCAGCGGCTTAAACTCACGCTGGGCACGTGTGCGTGCGTGCCCAAGATCCTGAGAGGAGAATGGAGGAGAAGGGATTGCAGCGTGACCATCCCCCCTGGGGGGTGATTTCTCGCTTTCTGTCTCTCTGTCTCTCTCTGTCTGTCTGGCGAGCGCACGCGCCCTATAGCGAGAAAACCTCTCCAAAAAAAAAAAAAAAAAAAAATGCTCACACTCACAATTTCTGATTTTGCTATCCACTGAAGAGAGTGATAAATCAGTGAAAAGGACTAAAAAGTTCAAAACTTATTTAGAACAAAAGTTTTATCCCCCTGCTCATTAACGTTTCTTTTTTTAACACAATTTACAAATGCATTTATGACCCACATAGAGTTGACTCTTCTCTATCTCCAAAGGCAGCCAACAAATCCAGGAAATAGTTCAAATTTAAACTCAAGATGAAAAAGAAAAACAGCAAAATATATTAAGATTAAAAAATACTTTTAAAATCATTTTCAAAAGTATTATCTTTGGGGACCAGCTGTTAGCATAATGGCTATGTTGCTGGACTCCCATGTAATCGACCACGGTTTGAGTCCCGGACCCGGTGGCTTAAACTCACACCGGGCACATGTGCGTGCGTGCCCAAGATCCCGAGAGGAGAAAGGAGGAGAAGGGATTGTGGCATGGCCATCCCCACAGGGGGGTGATTTCTCACTTCCTCTCTCTATGTCTCTCTCTGTCTTTCTGGTGAGTGCAAGCCCTATAGCAAAAACCTCTCAAAAAAAAATACATTATCTTTGTAGAGTCATATATTTAATGAATATTTATGAAATAGCTTCTACAAGATAGACAGTGGGAATGTGAAAAGGAGACAATTGCTCCACATCGAGGAGAGAGTTTTCCAAGCTAGGACTAGTGGTCCATTATCAAGCTACAGAATCAATACACTAGATCTTGATCACTATTTTTCCTCAAAAACAGATCAGATTAGAAAGCATTAACACACATAACTCATGGTAGGGGAATATATTGTTTTATGGAGTTGTGTTTCAGGTGAGTGTATGCGTGTGTGTGTGTGTTCTGGATAACAATGTAAAAACATATTTATCATTACGATTGCCTAAGAAAGATTTAAAATGACTGCTGAAGAATCAAATAGAGGAGCAGACAATTAAATGGATATTCACAGCCTATGATAAGTGCTATTTTACAGGTGTAGGAAAGTAATCCTGAAACTTAGAGAAAGAATGACTACTTCTGCTTGGAAAGTTGGAAATGATCACTCTGAGGGGGTCTTGATCTTTAAAACAGGCCCAAAATAATGAATTGGTGAGTAGAGAGAAAGACCTAAAGGAAGATTACAAGCAAAAGGAATCAGTTTTGTGTGTTCTTAAAGAAGTACTGACTTTATAGAGCGATGAGGCTGTGTCTCCAAGGGAAGCATCAGTTTTACGAGGGCAAAAGGAGGGAAATGATGTGTGATAAAAACAGAGAAGTACATATGCAACAGCCTGGCTTTGGAGAAGCAGTGTGGCAATGCCCAGTCCAGTTCACTTTGCTTGTTTTTTTTTGGTTGTTGTTGTTGTTGTTATTTCATTATCATTTTTATTAACATTCATTTATTCCATGAATGACAAAGACACAGAAGAGAGAAAGAGACAGCACCCTGAGCAGGGTCATGATGCTATGATGCACCCCCATCTCTAGGCAGTGCCAGATCATGGGTACATGTGCACCCAACATACTCAGAGAGGCCCTAGATGCAAACCCAGAACCTTTCCATGTGGGTCAGCTCCAAAAAGTGTGGTATTTTACCACTGCACCACCATCTGGTCACCAGCATTTGTTTTTAAGGAGTTAATACTGTCACCAAGATGGAGTGGCAGAGAAAATGAGACAAGTGAAAAGATTCTTGAAACCATTCAGGCCAAATGCTGATGAAGATCTGAGCATAGTAAAAACGAAGAGGAGGAGGTGCAACGTTTGGGAAGTGATGCTAACATGGAATCCATATGATTTCACGACCAGTTCTGCATATGGCTCTGAAGTTGCTGACTTGAGAATGATCTTGTTATTACACAACTACAAAGACAAAAACACCAAGATGTAAGAGAGACATCTCTTTTCCCCCTTTGTTTATATAGCTTTATTTTCTATGGCAGGTAATTATGAATTTTTTTAGCTTCTGTTTTTTAATCTGTTAAATGGAGATTCATAAATGTAATTTTAAAGTCCTGAGAAAAAAGTTTATAATTTTGTACTCTTTTGAACAATTTCATCATTATAATGGCATAGTTATGCATTGTAAAGCCACATGGTTGTTGAGATCATCCTTACCATGATTCAAATGTTTCAATTCTTAAACCAAAGGCACTGATATTATTAGCCCAAACACATCAGAGAAAGAACATAATTATTTTTCTTTTTTTTAAAATATAAGTGTAATAAAGTAAGTTCACTTATGATTCTACATGTCACAACTATTGAGGTAAGAAAGAAAAGTAGCCATATTGGTGACATTATCAAAATAGTAGGAAAGTTCTATTGTCCTTCCCAACCTTGTTTCCTCCAGGATACATAAGCCTGTAAACATGATCTCGTCATCATGAGAAAGTCTATGATGTACTCAGACCTTCTAAATGTGTATCAGTCATTTGCTCCCAAAAAGAAGAGCCAAATTCATAGCAAAATACAAAAAAAACAAGTGAACCCAAACTTAGGAGGTTTTCGAGAGTGCAGGGCTTGTGGTCCAAACAACTGTTTAGTTACCTTAGAGAAGATTTCCACCATTCCTCTTTCATATACCACTATGAATAACCACTCTTACAAATACATTTTAAAAGAATTGTAAAAGTCCACAATAAGATTAGTGTCCAATCATTGTTTGTTTTTTGTTTGTTTGCTTGTTTTGTTTTGTTTTGTTTGTTCGTTTTTTAGAATGGATATAGCTGAACTTCTTTATCCATAGGTTCTACATTAAACCAACCATAAGTTTATAATATTAGAAAAAAATTGATTGCATTGGTACTGAACATGTTTAGACTCATTTTGGCTATTTCCTAAATAATATAGTATAGCAACTATTTACATAGCATTAACCTAATACCAGGTATTATAAATAATTTAGAAAAAAATTTTGAGAGATTTTTGCTAAAGGGTGCATGCACTCACCAGAGAGATGGACAGAAAGTAAGAAATCACCACCCTCAACCCCCAGAGGCAGGGGGATGGCCATACCACAGTCCCTCTCCTTCATTCTCCTCTTGGAACTTTGGGCATGCACACACATGTGTCTGGTGTGAGTTTCAAGCCTCCAGATGGGGACCAGGACTCGAACTCGGGTCCAGGACTTAAACTGTGATTGGCTATGTGGGAGTCCAGCACCTTAAACACTATACCACTTGCTGGCCCCTAGAGATTATTTAAGGTATATGGAGGATGTGTGTAGGTTACCTGTAAACATGACCTCACTTTATAGGACAGACTTGAGCATCCATGGATTTTGGTATATCAGGAGTTCCTGGAACCAGAACCTGAAACTCCTGGTGTTTCAGGAGCTCCCTTAGGACACTGAGGTACGACTGCGCGTTGTGGCCAGGTAGTGCCACATGTGTTGTCTGTAATGCTCTGGAAATGTAACAGTGTGAGGACTTATTTTTCCATATGTCATAGAGTCAAGGAATGTGGCTTAGAAAAATCAAAGCATGAACTAAGAGTTTATAGGTTTCATTTCTAGGTTCTGCTCTTTCTCAGCTGACAGATGGCTGACTATTCATTCTCCCCTAATATTTGCTTACTCAAAAAGAGGGATAAAATTAGATGGGTAGTAAGATCCTTTTTAGCCCCAATATTCATTAATTTTATAAAAAGCTTATAAAATGAGAGAGACGGTGAAATGCCTGCAGTCTGCTTTTCTGGTGATTGGATACATCCAAACTGGAAATAAAACAGACTAAAGTCATGAGGAACTTCAGTCTGGGCACCATCCAAAGTTCCCAGGTGGAGAGGGAAGGCTTCTGTCTTTTTGTCATTTATTTGTAAATGCTTCTAAGAGTCATGGGTTGTGTCCTGTTCTCTATAAAATGCCTTCTCTTGTTTGTCATAGAGTCCATCTTTCACATTTTCCCATGGCTAGCCTAAGAATTGCTAATAATACTCATTTGTTCACTGTTCTGCATGTAGGTGGGAACAAGGAACAAATAAATACTCATGCTCTCATATTTTCCCTAGCAAAGATTTCTTCAACTTTTCAAAGCCATTAAGCCATGTAAAGTGACATTGTCTTTGAGTAAGTTTATGGTCTTCTCTTCATAAAAGAATTTAAAACTCAAGTCTGTTAATAAGCTATGATTGTGGGAATTTCCCATGATTTTCCTAGACAGCAAATCTACTCTCCTTTGAGTAAGAGTAAGCTTCTCTATTGAAACATTTAAATCTTGGTTAGCTTATCATTTTCCTAGATTGTCAGTTCTGGAAAATCAATGTAAAATAGAAGGTACCAGATGAATCAAGAAATCGTCAGAAAAATATATTTATGTTGGGGAATTCTTGAGGTGCCGTCTGAGCATGCTCCTATCTAAAAAAAAAAAAAAAAAAAAAAAAAAAAAAAAAAAAAAAAAAAAGACTACAGCTGTCTTTCAGCACTAGCTGGATGGGTACTAGTAAGAAACTCATGTCGACTCTTACATTGGAAGTCAATGTCAATGTAAAATAAAAAAGACTGTTTATGTTTGTTTGTTTGTTTTATAGATTCTTCCATCTTGGACTAATTAAGAAACATAACACCATTGTTCATTTAAGTGGCCCTAATCATTTTCTCAATTATCATCCTTGCTTTGTTAGAAGAGCATTCTGCATTTTAGTAAATAAGGCTGAGTTGAATGTACTTGCCTGCCAAAAGAGGAGTGTGATTACCTGTCTTCAGATGTATACTGTTCTTTGATGAATCATTATGTCAGTGTAAGGCTCAGGATTGACGACTTTCCAGTTGATTACGGAAGCTTAGAAACAATGCATGCACATGGAATGCATATGACCATTATTTATAGGTCTAGGAGAAGAAATTCCTATTCAATATATAATGTCCAACCACTAATGAACACCACTAGTAAATGTATCATGATTAAAAGAGACTCACAGTTTTGGTTCCAGAAAATTTGCTTCTTTTTAATTCTGTCTCTACCAACATTGTTAACTCCCAGCACTGTTAAGTAACCATGAATAGCTAGTGGCTACCATTCACAGTGTAGATCAATATGTGGATGTTCAAGGGATACTAAGAGTACTGGCTAATGGCCATTCAGATCTTGAAATCTAAGAGAATTGTTCTTGTCTGCTATTCTTTAGCTGTTGAAAGTGCCCTTTTTGTCTTATGAAGTATAACTCAATGTCAAATGGGTTTATGTAATATTTAGACTTGTATTACATGAAATTAATCTTAACATGAAAAATCTTTTGATTACAGAGTATGTTTTGTCAGTGATTGATTGACTAACTCATTTATTCATATAATAATGCCACCATTTTTTTCCTATTTATATCTTTAGCTATCACTAAAACTTACTATTTGTGCTATGTCAATAGTGGATTACATGGTCATTATAATCTTTCCACCTATTTTACTAGGTTCTCTGAAAATAATAACCTCTTATTTTCTTTGTTAATGACTCTCCCTTAAAGTCATGTTCTTCATGAAGAAACAAAATCTTGGGGTGTCAAAGATGAAGTTATCTATAGAAAACTATTCTACCTCTCCCCCAAACTCCACTTTTACCCCCATTCTCTTGATATAGAAAGAGTAAAAGCCTCTGGATGAACGTTTACATTGACAGAGAAATGTCATTTATAGAAAAGATAATATCACCTTTCGTAGTTTTGCACAGCCAGGCTGATCTACGTCAAAAAACCACACTCTAACCCAGTAGTTGTACTGGTTTCTATTGTTTTTCCTGTTCTCTGTTTTTCCATGTATACAAAGAGTTGAGGAAAACAATAACAATTTTCTAAATTAATTTCATTTTCCTGCATTAACAAGATAAATGATGGTTATGCAGTACATTAATAAAATCCCCTATGTTGATTTCTTTCTTGACAAAGAAACCTGTAGTGGTGTAAACTGAGAACAAATACATTAATGAAGCAGTGAGCCGGTATTTATTTATCATTAACTACATAGTCTGATTTAATACGCATGTAAAATAAGCAGAAAATAGAATTCTAGCTCTCAAAAAACTGCACGTGGCTTTAAAAATCAAGAGCAGTGGTCCAGGGGCCATGGCGGACTGGAACTAGAAGGAGTTATTTCTATACTTATGTAGATAATTTATAAACATTTTAGACTTTAGTGCTGTAGGGCTTGAGAAATGACACAGATCTGTGAAGACAGGAGTAAACAAGAAAATAGTCATGGAGAACATGGCACTTCAGCTGCGAATTGATTAGCAAATAAAATTTGATGAGACCATTTGGAAGGCAGATGACATTCCAGGGACAGAGTGACTCAGACATAAGTTGAAAAGGGCCTCAGAAAAGACAGTATTAGTAAAGTAAAGAAGTGGGCATGAATGAAAGAAAATCTTACAAGGAAAAATGGAAAGTAAGCTCTAACCATACATGCACCACATACACAGAAGATTTTTATTTTTGATTTCACAATATCATATTTTAACAAGAATTTTTAAGTCCTAAGATTTTCTTCTTATCCCATAAGCTTTACAGAAAGACCAAGTGGTTATGGCAACTCCTTCTTCTCCTTCTTGCTTACTTTTTGTTTTATCTCTTATTTATATTTTTGTGTTCAATGTTCCGTAAGATCACTCAACAGAGGACAGTTTCAATCACTTTTATAGAGTCCTCTCCTCAAAGGAGTGATTCAGGAAGGAGAGGCAGCGAGAAGTAATGAACAAGGGAGGTTTTAGGAGCTGAATTCTGGGTACTTAAGATTTCTTTTAGTGTTCACTTGCTCTCTCCAGAAAAAATGTTCTGGGACCAGCAGGTGGCATGCTGGTTAAGGCTCTGAACTCCCACATTGTTGACCGTGGTTTGAATCCTGAACTGGAGACTTGCTTTCTTACTCTCTCACTGTCTCTCTGCCTCTCTCTGATGAGTGCGTGTGCCCTATAGCAAATTAAAATAATAATAATAATAATAAATACAATTAAATAAATCATTATTTCAAAGAAGAAAAAGAAAGAAGTGTTCTACAGGAATAACACCGAAAATAAGAGCTAAGGAATCCAAAACACAAACATTATACACACTGTTTGCAATATAAATATATTTGAGTCTTCATAGAAAATGATATGTATAGATATCAAAATCTTTTTGCATCCAAATAAACTCATACTTTAATTCAATTTTCCATAAACTTTTGAAGTCACCTGTATTTACAGGTTTTCCTTATGCCTTTAATATAGTCTTTTATCATTAACATGCTAAATTAATAAAAGTAAGTCTTTAGAAATGTAATATGCCTTCTTAGGTAATTAAATGCTATTACAAAACCAGAGATCCCAAAGAGGAGCAACTAAATGTTAAGCAGTTTTTGTTTTGTTTTGTTTTGTTTTGTTTTTTTAAATCTTGCTCTTCATTAAAAGGAATCGTCAGTGCAATCCGCTGATATCTCAGCACTTGATATTTTGTTGATCTTGGTTTAGATTTGAGAAAGTAAAATCTAAAGCTCTGTTCACAAACATAATGTTCATGTACAAATATATATGACAGACACATGTAGCATATAGGATAAATATATGCCCAGAAGCCAATGATATGCAAATTTTACTGTAAATAGTCTATTACTGTCACCACTTGTCAGCATGTCACCGAAACAGTAGCTATCTTAGACCATCACTCTCTAATGAGTATATTAGAGGATTGTGGAATTAAAAGAATGAATATTTTTAACATTAACAATCACGATAAAGTTATGATGAAAAAGTCATAATAATATGGAGTCCCTGTCTCTGACTTCAAGAAAAATAGCAAAGAGAATCCACTAAAGAATGGCCTAGGTTGAAACCATTGTTATTATTAAAAATCACTTGATGGTAAACTAAAAACCTAAAGAAGAAAAGTGAACTTTTCTTTTCCAATACATTTTATAGGTATCGGGTCTGAAAGTGTGGTAAGAGAATACAGGGGAGGCATACCTTCACAGAAATAGGTAAGCTATGGTATCTGGGTTTATTCTTTTTGTTAATCTTTCAGTTAATTTTGGAAACTTCTTGTCTCCTTTCACCCCACTGAATGATCAGCTTGGACTAAAATTTAGTTCACCTGCATAAGCATTTATCACACTACCTCATGGAGAAGTCTCAAATTCCAGGAGATATGCACCCATGTAGACAATTCCAGTACATGGCAGCTTAGGTATGTTATGGGTGTAAAAGCATGTAATTGTCTTCCCTTGTTATAATGAAAAATGTTGTAGAAGCCTGTGAAGATTCATCCTTCCTAACGGGCTTTTTACAAGTTTCCTGTCAGTCTTGAAGTCAGCCTGGGGCTAAGAAATGAAAATTGGATACATTTCAATTTAGTAAATAATTTTCAAGCTCTGCATTCAGTGAAGAGATTCTTGTCATTAAAATTATTTTAATTGCTTTTCTCTCAGTTTCCAATGCTACCCTTAAGATCTTTAACTATTTTCTTAGTTAACCAGCCTTTTTCAAGAAAAGGACCAAGTCAATGATTTAGAAGCATCACTATGAAGGATTATTTTAGTAAAAACAAAATTCTAAGAAAATCTTAGTCATCTATAATGCTGTACATTGCAAAATCCTTTACTGGTGGAATTTTGATGTCAGGGATTGTACTACAGTATGAAAATATTAGACATGTATTAAGAAAAATATCCTGGAAAAGAGAGGAGATAAAGAAAACAGGTTAATTTGAGCAAGGTATATTTCTGGCACCAATATTAATATGATTGAGCCCTGACCTTTGGAATATTGCATGCATTATTAATCCATTGAAGACATAGCTAATATGACTTTATGCCTTTTTGAGGGTATACTTTGAATAACTAAGAATGTAGTTTATTTTTTCAGCGCCTTGCATGCTGTGAGTGCTCAATAAATACTAAACAACAATAATATGGTATGTAACGTATTCCTGAGACTTCATTTGCATGGCCATCTGGAAAATTCTTGTGTTGTAAACACGAGTTTTATTTTGAGTAAGAATGAAATTACTGCAGAAGTTGTTTAGCATTTCCTTTTCAAATTTTTTCCTACTTTTCACCCTTTCATTTGGTAGAAAAAAAATTAACTAATCCAAGGAGTCTAAGGGTCTTTAGCATAAGGAGTAGGAAGATTTGGATAGATTATATTTACATGGTGGCATGTATATTATTACATTAACTTCTCATAATTGTTTTTTAAAATCCATATTGCTTTATGTTCATAAATCATCAGCTACTTTTATGTAGTGATTTGTGTTTAAGGGTGTCTAAAACAGAGAAAAACATAGAACAGTGATCTAGGACAATGCCTGAAAATGGCTTAAGTGGCTAGAAGGGGTACCAAGACATTCAGGATCTTTAAAGATTATTTTATTTATTGTTATTCATGATATAAGCACATACATAAGAGAGAGAAGAAGAGGGAGAAGAACCTTTGAGAGGTTCTGTCAGGCCATGATCACCTTACCCTAGCCCTCCAACTCCCCAGCATCGTAGGCATATGCACACCCTGGGGTGTTTTAGGGGGTGTGGGCTAAACCCACGTTGACCACGTGGCCGGAGCACTGCAGTTCAGCATACCATCGACTGCTGTGTGGAGGATGGGACAGATTGAATATATTTAACTATTTTTTTATTTCATTTTCTTTTATACATTCAATCACGTTATTTAGCTTACAAAGTGAATATTTCAACAGGTGAACATTTCTCACTAGTCCAGTTGTAAAACTATGAAATATCTTCAACAGATAATACCACATTTCTTTGTGCCATTAAAGATCTTTAAATGTGCTTTTCTAGTCTTGCATTTTCTTCCTTCTTCCCTCTCTCCTTTCCTTCCTTTCCTCTTCCTTCTGACCAATCTTTACTTCATTTGAATTGGTGCTTTCTCTTCACAGCTCTTCAGTCCTCTCTCCCTAGTATGACTTTCCTCCTCACCAAAAGTATAAGACGAAGTTTAAATTTGTATTAATCCATTTTCTATGTATCTCTTCATTTATTTGTTTTTATAGTTGAGGTACAACTCACATGCTGTAAATTCACCCTCTTAAAGGGTGGACGTCTTTTAGCATGTTCGCAAGGTTGTGCAACCATCACCACTATAAATTTTAAAATGTTTAAACTCCCTCTGCACCCCCCAAATGGCACCCAATTTGCAGTGACTCTCCACCTCCCTGCAAGGCCTCCTTCACATAAGACGTAGGTAGCAATCAATCTATTGATAATTTTTTTCTCCCCAGATTTGCCTACTTTGGACATTTTATATAAATGGAATTATACTAATGCTGTCTTTTGTGACTGGTCTCTTTTTATTATACTTACCTTAATATTTTTAAGGTTCACCATGCTATAGAAAGACTCAATCATTTGTTCCTTTTTATTTATTTATTTTTAGGTTTTTGCCATAGTGTGCATGTGCTTGCTGAAGAGAGAGAGACAGAGACGGTGAGAGGGAAAGTGAGAAACTACTATGCCACTTGCTATCCCCAACTTGTTCCCTTTTATGGACAAATAATTTTCCATTGCATGGATGTACCATATTTTATCTATTCATCAGTTAGTAGATACTTGAGTTATTTCTATGTTTTGGCTAGTATGAATAATGCTACTATGAACATTTGCATACAAGTCTTTATGTGAACATAGGTCTTAATTTCTCCTAGGAATATACCTAAAAGTAGAATTGTTGGGTCATATGGTAAATCTATGTTTAATCATTTGAGGAACTAGAGGTTTTCTGTGTGACCGTACCACTTTACATTCTCACCAGTATTACATAAGGTACATTTTTTCCATGTCTGTGCCTCTACTTTCTGTTTCCTATCTTATTGATTATAGTTATTTTATCAGATGTGAAGAGGTATCTCACTGGATTTGTTAATTTGTATTTCTATGATGGTTAATATCTATTTATTTTTAATTTTCTTTCTTTCCTTTTTTTTTTTTTTTTTTTTTTGAGAGGTTTTTGCTATAGTGTGTGTGTGCTCACTAGAAAGACAGAGAGACAGAGAGATAGAAAGCGAGAAGTCACCCCCCAGGGAGGATGGCCATGCCGCAATCCCATCTCCTCCTTTCACCTCTTGGGATCTTGGGCACACATGCACATGCGCCTGGCATGAGTTTAAGCCACCAGGTCCAGGACTCTAACCGCAGTCGGCTACATGGGACTTAAGTGACATAGCCAACTACAGGTCCCAATTTTTAATTTTCTTAACAGCTGATATAAACTGCAGGTTGTTGAACAGGGTGGGCCAATTTGTATAATAACAAGATAATTAGATGATTAGATAATTGAAGGATAGAGGCAACTGTTCTCCCACCCCCATCCAAAATAAAACAAAAAAGCTTGAATTAAATAAAAATTAATGAAAACAGTCAAAACGGCCCAGGAATTTTACAACCAAAATTCAGAGGAAACCAATAAGGCCCTGAGATAAGCCTCTGTGAGAGGCAAAAGGTAACTAACAGTGTACTGGCTCGTATATGGTGTCTTTGTTAAGATAGAAGAAAGATTTTCGCTCCCTACTTGAGTGCCTGGACATATTTATCAACTGGGAGTCTAGTAGAAAACATTCTATTCAAAGATCATTTAAAAGGGCGTAATAAAGGAACCATTTACAGAGATTTGAAAGGGTTAAGGAGACCAAACAGGAATAGTAAAGCACCTGGAAACAAGGAATATTACTAAACTCCTACACCCTTAGGTCTGAAGTCTCAAGGGATACATTCTTCCCCAAACCACTGAAAGCGACAATTGTGGGAGAGAAGCCACCAAAAAGAAAACATGAGTTTATGTAGATGAATGCTGCCAATATTAAGGCCATATCCCAACAGGGTTGCGAGTAGGGTAAAGAGAAATAAAATAATCATTCTCTTTTCCCTTTTCCCAGTTTCCCACCACTACCTCGCATTGGTCAAACCCAACTAAAGGGCAAAAACAAAAGCCGCTGGTATATGAGATCCATAGATGTCAGGATCCCTAGGACAGAACGTGACAAGCAAGAGATGATAGCAAATCAACAGTGACAATCAGATAAGCCACCTGGACAGGAAAAGTGGAAATATGTATTCCATACTAGCAGTAACAACAGAGATAAATGAAAGGGCTTTTTAAGCCATCCATACTTGACCTTCTTTCCTAAAGTCTCTGTCTTTGATGGAAATAACAGTAACCTGGAGGTCCACCTAAAGAGACTAAATTCAGCTCCAAGTGGTTCGACCATTGGGCCCAGGACCAAGCAGGGAAGAGGCATGAATAGACTGCTATGTAGTAACAGTTGTAAATGCACTTCAGCACCACTGAGAGGTTGATTGATTGATTGTATTTTCTTGGTCTCATCTATGACCCTCTGATCTTAGACATGAGAGTTGGCCGTCAAGATGGAACAACTTGTCCCAGGTAAATGCCTTAGGTAGCAGCAAAAGAATATTCCCAGTGCAAGGAGTACATCTGTACATACAAAAAAAGAACAAATACGACTAGTCCTTGGTGACAAGAAAATGCTCTGGAAATATTCTGACTATAGCAGGTGAGGGGTGACCCATAGTAAAGAAATCAAGGAATTCATGCCATCTGGGTTGGTAGAATCTTAAACAGTATTTGGGATCACCACAACAGAGCTGTTATGCATACTCTAAACTGAAAAGCATCTCTTACATCAGCTGTCCCTATAGAAAAAAACCTAGTCACTGTATTTTTTTATGGTGGGGGCAATTATGTTTGAATTTAACCATAACTAAATTTTACATTATTTCTCATATTCAATCTAATTACTGGGTATATTTTCATATTAAAAATAAGATTCAGAATATAAATTCTATTGTTTTAAGGCATTTTCAACCAGAATCAGATTATCATTATAAAGATGTTTTAGAAAACCCATCAGTTGGGATCAGCAGATGGCATAATGGTTACGTCGCTGAACTCCCACTTAGTCAATTGCAGCTCGAGTCCTGGGCCTGGTGACTTAAAATTCACATTGGGCAAGTATGCGTGTGTGCCTAAAATTTGAGGGGAGACTGGAGGAGAAGGAATTGTGGCGTGGCCATCCCCCTGGTGGGTGGTTTCTCGCTTTCTGTCTCTCTCTCTCTTTCTCTCTCCAGTGAGCACGCACACTCTGTAACAAAAATCTCTCTCTCTCTAAAAAAAAAAAAAAAAAAAAAAAAAAAAAAAAAAAAAAAACTCATTAGTTATAACAAAAAAAGAAAGAAGTTCTTGGGAAGGAGTTAAATATACATATTTTACCGACCTAAAAGTTAAGGAAGGAGCTATTCCAGATAGATACAGCTACAGAACAACGACTTCAGGAAGAGCCTGAAAGAATAATAATATCTAAAAGCAAAATAAAACAAAAGTAGAGTACATTTTCTTTTTTTTATCCCTATTTCATAAATACTTATTCTCTATGGAGAATTCCCCTCTGAGTCAGTTGTTCTGAGTTGAGATATCTTAATTCTCAAAAGAAGAGTTTATATCAGTTATATTACCTGTTATGAGACCTCATGTCCTTTGAGTATCCACATTGCCTTTCAGTATCTCTTGTCTCCATGGGCATTTCTTCCCCCAAACTTTACCGCTCCTTTCACCTTAAGCACAGGAGATCAAATGGCAGTCTCCTATAATCGGTGAGACTAATCTGATATCTAATTGGCTGGCATATCACAGTGTGTCACTTCTTCTGAGCATTAATGTGCCAGGAAATCAAATTATTCTAACACAAGCCCAGCCTATCAACACATTTCCTAATTGTTGGCAAATATGCATGTGTGTTTATAACACTTTGTATGGTTTTATTTAGAAAAACTACATTATGTTGGTTGTTTTGTTTTGTTTTTGTATATATATATATAGGTGATTCTGTTAATCAACACTTTACATAAGCATGTGTACTATTCCTTCATTTTTATGCAAATCCTTTCTGCAACCAGACAGGTGCATTGTCTGTTTTCTATTCATCCTCAAGAAATCCAATAACTTGGCTGTGTACCTACATCTGGTTAGGGTTTGACCCAATGTGTACTTGAATGTGGATTTCAAATATGGGCAGGTGGTGAGCCTATCAGAACTACCAACAATTGGAATCTCATTCACTCCTATAATTATATAGGTAATCAGTGTTAAAAACATATATATATATATATATATATATATATATATATAAAAAATCAAAGCAATATTTGAGATCTGTTGCCCAGATCTTTTGGGGGCAGTGGGCAGCATGTATGTGTGTGTATGTGTGTGTATGTGTGTGTGTGTGGAAAATTTGCTTAATTACTGAAACACAACTGAGTACAAGGTTTCCAAGAATTCTATTACATAGTGAAAATGAAAAAAAAAAAAGAATTAAATTCCCAAATCAAAGAAAAATACTCATTGTGTGTCTGCTGGTCTATTTTTCAGTGTTTGTCTACAGAAGTGGCCTTCTCAATGGAGCACAGAAGTCAGGAAAGAGCTAGACATTGGGGACCAAACGAGTCATCCATAACAAATAGTAACGCCCTCGGCAGCTCTGCCTGCCTTGGCCGCGCCCCCGCCCCCCCTCCAGCATGCTCTGAGGAGGACACCAATGCCACTACACATAGGCAGCTATTAATCAAAGAGCCTCTTTTGGATCCTCACATGTTGAGAAGATTAAGGCCTATTTTTAGTTTTCAGGGAACAAAACTGCTAACACATAAGGTCACAACCAGTTGCTCTATAGCAATGAAGATTTACATTCCCACAAGAGACAGGAAGCAAAAAATAAGAAAGGCCAAGATAGCTTGAAAACTCTGCTGTCTCATGGCCATTTGCACAGCTTAAAAGCCTGGGAGAAAGGAAAGGGAAAAGTGTGAATATTCATATATCACTGGCCAATTTGTAATCTTGTATATGTACTCTTAATTCTTAAAGCAGTTTTTTTGTTTTTTGTTTTTTGGTTTTTTTTTGCAGAATAGGGATTTAGAAGAGAGAAAATTACTTTGTACCTAAAGCAGACAAAATGGAAGAATAAGGAGAGGAGGGAGTATACTGGAGGAAATGTTGATGAGCTTAAAAATGATTGAAAAGAATGTAATGACCTCCTACTGAGCACTAGGAAGAAGGAAAAAAAAAGTAGACAAGACAAGAAAGATGAACAGATTTAGCATATATTTTTAAAAAGAAGGAAAAGGAAGAAACAGGAGATGAAGGCAGGCAGGCAGAAAGTAAGGAGGAAAAGGAAGAGAGGAGAGGAGAAAGAAAATGTAATTCACCGGGACCAGCAGTTAGCATAATGGCTATGTCGCTGGACTCCCATGTGGCTGACCACGGTTTGCTTCCTGGACCCGGCGGCTTAAAACTCACGCCCGGCACATGTGCGTGCATGCCCAAGATCCCGAGAGGAGAACGAAGGAGAAGGGATTGCGGCGTGGCCATCTCCTCTGGGGGATGATTTCTTGCTTTCTGTCTCTCTGTCTCTGTCTGTCTAGCGAGTGCACGTGCCCTATAGCAAAAACCTCTTAAAAAATTATATTAAAAAAAAGAAAAATGTAATTCACCATTGTAGAACATCCCTTCTACAGTGCAGCAGGTTAGACAGAGTGCTGCTTCTGAAATCGAGATGGAAGCAGCTCCGCTTCCCCCCGTGGCCACGTGGTTCATAGCTGACACCTCTCTGAGGCCAAAGGGACATGGCAAGCCATATTAAACCTAGAAAAAGTGAAGAGTTGCCTTATTTGGGTATAGCTTTCTAAATGATAAAGTTTCACTAAAGTCTCAGGGTAAGAACAACCTCTTAAACCATGACTATGAGTTAGAACATGGCAGTCCTAGAGTAAGACAGCAGAATTGAGTGGATCTGGTTACTCCAGTTTGCTTCTTTTAATGCCTGATCTCGAGAACCGCGGAGATGCACGGATTTAAACCCAGAAGATCTACCTGCCAGGGTTAGAGGTAAATCTGGTCTATTAATGCCCACCACAGAGATTTCAAGCCTATGAGTAGAGTAAGGGAGGAAGAAATTCAGTACAATGGCCAGAAGTGACTGATTTTACCCAGAGAAACATGTTTGATGGAAAGTAGACGGGACCAAGATTCCACAGGTTGAAGAGCCATTTGACTCTCTTGTTTTTGTTTTGTTTTGTTTTGTTTTGATTTGATTTGTTTGTTTGTTTTTGTCAACTATGGCTCTGTCCAGTATAACAAAGTCTATTGCTTCACTAGGCATTTCTGAGAATAGCACTAATATTTCTAAATATTCTTTTCGGTACAAGTTGCCTGAAAATATTTATATACCTTTCAATGCTGTCTTAATTAAACCTAGCAGGGATCTCTTTCTACAGTAGCAGCTGAAGTCCTTTCAGATGATGGCATGTATCATTCTATGGTTTGATGTGTTTAACATTCAACAATCATTTATGGAATATTTATTGCTTTATTTACCTCCTGAAATAGTAGAACAAAAGGAATGTGGGGATGACTAAAAGGTGTCCTGTTCCATGAAGAGCCTAGAACAAGTCAGAGTTCAAAAGTACTAACTCCTACTTTAGTTAACCCATAGTGTCTGAATTTAAAAAAACAAACAAACAAACAAACAAAAAACCTCAGCATTATTTCCTGACTTACCCTAGGGTCGAGCTAAATATTTAAGTATATAATAAAAGGTCGTATGCTCTTTAATATTTTTTTTTCCTTTTACCTGAGAATTCCCATCAGCGTTAAAACTAGAAACATAGTGTGGTCTCTCAAAATTTCACTGACTTCAGCATGTTAAAAAAGACTACCCAAAAGGCAGATTTGTTTTTCTTCTATGCTACATCTCAACTCTCTCTTCCCTCCTCCTACACAGAAAAAAATCTTATAACTATAAACTGATCTCCTGCTTGGATTAATTTTCTTCACCAAAACAGTGACCATTGTCAAATGCCGTACATCACCATGGAAACTGTTTCCTTGGCCATAGACAAAGGTCTGCCTATAATACAATGCCATGAGAGTGTCTGAGGTGGTAGACCTCTTGTTTAAAATCACAGTGCTAGGGTATAATGTAGATTTTATATTATTTCTGCCTGTCTGCTGCAGCTGGTAGGCCTTCATTCCAAAATAATATTTTTTCAAATGAAGTAGCAGAAAACAGCTTTACATTTTTGTTATCCCTTCCAGCACAAAATAAAAAATGCCTGTGCTGCCACTACCTGATTCAATCAAGTGAAGTACATTTGATACCCACAGGCTACAAGTGCTGGAAAAGCTGACTTGTATTTTAATTAATAATGTGCTACACTTTCTCAACAGCTAAGCCTTTGGCAATCTGATTTACTTTGTTCATTATTTGCCGTAAACAATTTTCAAACAACATGTAGGCAACTCTATTTCTGAATATCTCCTGCTAATTCATAACATTAACAAAAATGTAGAGTTTTGTCTTCCTTCCCATAAAAAATAACTCCCTGATTAAACTTTAATTAGAGCCAATGGAGGATTTGGGATGGGTGTGTTCATACGTACAAGATATAAAAAATAAATACAAAGATAATATATATATACATGCACTTACATACATATTCACATATATATGATAAAATGCATATCTATACATACATATTCACATATATAGGTAATATATGTATATATACATACATGTTCACATATGTATGTATATATACACATATGTAGAATGAGGGTGTGTGTGTGTGTGTGTGTGTGTGCATTTATAAATATACAAAATACGGTCTTCCAGTTTATTACGATAGGACAAGGTATAAGTACTCATTGAAAATCTGGTGATAGAGTATGGGAAAATCCTGTGGTTGTTATTTGGTGTAGTGCTATTGCCTGCATTTATTACCCCCAAAATCATATGTTGAATCCTTAACACATACCCCATAGTGTGACTGTATTTACAGAAATGGTATTTAAGAAGGGAATCAAGGTTAAATGAGATCAGGGTAGGACCCTGATCCAATAGTCCTGCTCTCCTTATAAAAATGCAAGAAACCAGAGATCAAGTTTGTTTACTCTCTTGGCCATGTGAAACACATCAGGAAAGCAATCATCTGCTAGCCGGAGAGTCATTGCCAGAATTTGACCATGTAGCATCCTGACTTTGGACTTTTCACCTGCCAGAACTGTGGGTAATGCCATTATTTTGTTTAAGCCATCAGTCTGTCATATTCTATGAAGAGAAAATCAAAAGTATTGAATCACTCTTTTTAAGTATATTAAAGAGAATATATCCTTTCTTCACAAATGTGCATAAATGATAATCCTCATTTCCACATGACAGAACATTCTAAGAACAGTATTAACATTTGGGAAGAAGACTTGCTTTAGACATAAAGAGTAACTTCGTAATGAAATACAAATATGGATGGAATGATATTTATTTTCTCTGTATGACACTTTATGAATAACAAATCTCTTTCCTACACAGTAACTTTATAGTATCCCTACAAAAATAGTAAGAATTAGCATTTCCCATTTTAAAGTGGGATTACTGTTACAATTTGCACAGGTTATAAGTGGCAATACAAGGAATTGGTAAGAAAGCATACACATAACAGAAAGTTTAAGACCTTGATCTTGAATGCAGTATTTAACAAGAATCTAAAAGAACCAGAATTGAAACCCATTTTCACAGTAAGATTAACTGAAGGGAAGAATTAGGAAAAAAGTTATTTTTCTTGGGACCAGCAGTTGGCGTAATGGCTGTGTCGCTGGACTCCCATGTAGTCAACCACGGTTCAAGTCCCGGACCCTGTGGCTTAAACTCACACTGGGTGCATGTGCATGTATGTCCCCAAGACCCCGAGAAGAGAATGGAGGAGAAGGGATTGCGGTATGGGGGGGGGGGTGATTTCTCGCCCTCTGTTTCTCTGTTTCTCTCTGTCTTTCTTGCAAGCACATGCACCCTATAGCAAAAACCTCTCAAAAAAAAAAGTTATTTTCTTAATTTGTCAGAGGTGTATACACTTGTCATAGAGAGACAGAGAGAGGGAAAGTGAGGAATCAACCCTATAGGGGATATAGGGGATAGCCACTACAACATCTTCTCTTCCTTTTCTCCCTCCTTCAGAATTTTGGGTATACACACACACACACAATGGCAGGTTTTTAAGCTACCAAATCTGGTACTTGAACTATGTAATCAGCCATGTGGGATCCAGCTGCCTTAACCACCAAACAACAGGCTGTCAATTTTTTTTTCTTTTGCTATAGGTTATGTGCACTTGCTGGAGACACAGAGACAGACAGAAAGACAGAGAGACAGAAAGTGAGAAATTATGCCTCCAGGGAGATGGCCATATCTCATTCCCTTCTCTTCCATTCTCTTCTTGCGAGTTTGAGCACGCACATACACAGGGCTAGTGTGAATTTCAAGCTGCCAAGTCCAGAACCAGGGTCAATCATGTGGGAGTCCAGTGCCTTAACCACTATGCACTGCTGGCTCCTCAAATTTTTAATATAACGTTGTATTTCAGAATATATTTCATTGTCACTATATTAATATCACCTACTAATTAAAAATTATCACAGGACAGCAGTAACTAGAGTCACAGCTAACTGAACTTGGTTTGATCCTATCAAACAAAAGCTATTGAAACATCTATTTATTTACTATTCTTTTTTTTTACCAGATATTTATGAGCACCTGTTTTGACTCAGATGTTGTGTTTAGTGCTGAATACACAATGAAGAAAATAGTCCTGGCTCCTGCGTTTAAAGAGCTTATCTCTGTTCATTCTTATTCCATTAAACCAACATGTACTGAGGAGCCTGGGTAGCAACACCAGATATATAAGAAATTAGATACATAAAAATCAATATAATTCAATGACTGTCTATAAGAGAAAAATGCACAAATTAAGAATGTTCATAGAATGCAATCACATACAAGTATGTGCTGGATATAATGACAGCATAAAGCCAGAGATGATCAACTATTCTCATAGATAGAAGTCAAAGAAGATTTCATTTAAATTTTGTAGAATGAATGAAAGAGTATTAGATACTAGCAACAAGTACATTCCTTTAAAGTGTAGTAGTTAATATAAATATATACAAGGCAAAATAAAGAATAAGAGCAGTGCAGGACTAGCAGATGATATAATAATTATGTTGCTGGACTTCCACATAGTCAACCACAGTCTCAGACCCCATGGCTGACATTCACACTGGGTACTTGTGTGTGCACGTCCAAAATCCCGAGAAGAGAATGGAGGAGAAGGAATTGCGGCGTGGCCATCTCCTCTTGAGAGTCATTTTTCTCTGATAAGCACATGTGCCCTATAACAAAAAATCTCTCTTAAAAAGAAAGAAGAAAGAAAAAGGCCAGTGAGAAATCAGTCATTTCACATATTTCATCTTTACTGTGGAGAGGCAAGGTATAATGATAGTGTGTTACAAGCGGTACAGAGAAATGAGGCTGGATATGCAAAAGGGAACCAAATCGTAGTTTTCAATGCCACACAAAGAAAGTTTCTTTATTTTAGGAAACTGAAATGATTGCAGACTTCGAAACACAGTAGTGAAATCTCTAGGCATACAGAAGGTGGAATCATGAAATGAGATAGTGGAAACCAGGAGATACTGAAATAATCAGGGTAGAATAAATAAGGAGCTGAACCAAGGCAAGGGCAACTGAAATAAAAGTAATTTAATGATGCAATCCTTCAAAAAGGAGCAAACACCTCAACCTCTTGCTTTATGAACATGACCTACAAGGTCCGAGAATGAGCAGCGTATCAGTAGCATTTAGAACCGAGGCTGGAGCTTGGGTCTTCTCTCATTTTCATTCTAAGCCACTTGCCAGAACAACAGAATGCCTCATTTCATCTTCCTCCTATTTCGCATGACAGAACTGAAAAGCACCCTGAGTCTCCATAGAATCTTCTTGGTCTTCTTATAGACTCTCACTCAGGCCTGATGACTTGATGATCACTTAATCAAGTAAAAACAACTTAGGTGGAGAATGAAAAGATGCCCACACAGCTGAAAGCTGCTTCTTATTTTCCAGCACTTTCAGTCTTAAAATAACCCTTGAGCTACTAAGTTCAGCTTTATAAAGCTGCCTAGTCTCCAGCCAAACATGTGATGTCATATCAGGCTAGTCCCATCCAGAAGACAGAGGCCTGCACAGGAATGTTTCCTGAGGGCATCAATAGCATAAAGAGTCTCTGTTCTCTTAAGAGACGCACTAGGTGTACCCTGAACCTCTTTGGAGTTCAGGAGGGTAACTTTCTTCATGGTGATTCACATCAACCTTAGAAAACAACCCACTTTGAATAATAATCAGTTATTTCAGGTGATTACAGTCTGTCCCATGATGTGTGCTGTTCTCTACAAGTGCCTTGGCAATTTTTTAGACCCTTAGTCTAAACTTTCATCTAATCCACCCAGAGCAGAATAGAACTCAATTTCTCTATATTGGTAATCAGTCAGGTTAAAAATAGTAGTTTATATTTAGCAGGGTGGCACATGAGAATTACTCAAACTGCACCTAGAAATTCAATAGCTCCATCTATCTGTTGAATTTAACTGTACCCCTTCACTTCAATTCACTGTGAGAATAGATATTTCTGAATTGCCAATAGATGTTAACCTGTGATCTGACAATTAAAAATTGGAATTTCTGCAAATTCTTGAAATAGTCGAAATCATAAGTTTTCTGCAGTTTTCACAATAATGTCCTTACATAATAATAATGAATGATCATAACAAGAAATATTGATTTTTTTTGCTGCGTGTAAGAAATCTTCTGTTAAAAAAGATAAAAATACACAGAAGTTTTATTATTATTTAGCACATCTGACAATGAGCAGATTTCCTTTGTTGTTGTTGTTTTTTTTTTTCTTGGAGAGGTCTTTCGCTATAGGGCGCGTGCGCTCGCCAGGCAGACAGAGAGAGACATAGAGACAGAAAGTGAGAAATCACCCCCCAGAGGGGATGGTCACGCCACAATCCCTTCTCCTCCATTCTCCTCTCGGGATCTTGGGCACGCACGCACACGCGCCCGGCGTGAGTTTTAAGCCACCGGGTCCGGGACGCGAACCGCGGTCGACTACGTGGGAGTCCAGCGACACAGCCATTACGCTAACTGCTGGTTCCCGATTTCCTTTGTTTTTTAAACTTTCAAGATTTTTCATATTCCTTACCTGATATTTTTATTATCATAATCTTGTTTATATTGCATTGAATCACATATATCTTCATGGTGTTTTACCTTTTCTTATCTGATGTTATGAATATAAATTGTTTAGTAAATAAAATTATTATGTTTTCTATTACTTACAAAGAACTGTAACTTATAGAGTATATTTAAACACTAGAACATTCCAGTGAATATTATTGCATAGTATCTGAAAAAAGTAACATTCCCATCTCCTAGCAAGGTTAAGGACGCTGCATAGAATCCTATGTTGAGAATACCAATTTAGGACTTACTTAGCTTCCAAAAACATGTTTATTCTTTGAGCACCAATTACAGGACTTATATAAAGTATATTGAATATGTCAATTTATTAATAATTATTTTATGTGCATGAATGACAGACCAATTACTACAGATAGGACCACAAACATCCTTTTACAACCTGGTAAGTTGGCAAGTATAGCAAGACTAGATTAGAAACTCAGGCACTTATCTCTTCTCTGTTCCAGTTCTGGTTCAGGAAACACCATCTTTATTCTTGGGCTCTGCCTATCTGTATTCCTGCTCTTCAATTTGAAGTTGTCCTGGTAATGTTTTATTTTGATTGTTTAGCTTATATTTTGTAGAAATATAAATTTAAAATTTTCTTATTTCTGAACTGGCATTTCTCAGAATTGAGGATTCAGGAAAATGTGTATGTAATTCTCCCATGAAATACCAGGAAGAGATGCCTGGATGGCAACACTAGAGCCAGTCATCTCTCAGTAACCTGAGTCACAGCAGACATGACCCATCGCAGCAGACATGACCTATCCCAGCAGACATGACCCATCACAACAGCCACAACTTGAGAATGGAGTAAGTGAGTTGATACCCAGAGTGTCTGCTTGTTCAAAAGTCCTTGATTTTCACTCGCACAATGAACTCTGAATTTCAATTAGAAAAATACTTTTATTTCAAGAGTACCTTAGCCAAATGAATAGAGAAGCAGGTGCTTTTTAAAATTTTATTCATTGCTCATTAATTCTGGAATCAAGGAATCAACGAATATTCCTAATACTTATTTGCCCTAAAGTCTTGAAGAATTTGATGAATTTAGCAAGTTAACGTGCTAAATTAATAACTAATTAAATCAATTTTCTTATGAAAAATACTAATTGCATTTCTTGGAGAAATTTCCTAACTTTTTCCATAATAGGTAAAGTACAATAGATAAAGAGTAGTTATTAAAGGACACCCATTGCTCTAAAGAAAAGAGTATAATCTTTCTAAAAACTTACAGAACAAGCGCAGGCTCTGTACTCTCATTGATTCCATTTTGGTCATTGCTTATATAATTACCGTATTCTTCTTGTGGATTTTGCTTGGAAGCTGTAGACAAGAAGTAAAACCCAAAGACCCAGTTCAAGCCTCTGACATGGCACTGTGGCACCTGGCTCATGGGGAAGAGGATTCATCGCCACCATCGCGCTCTGATTAATGAGGAAGTATTCATTACAGCTCAAGGACACATAGCACCTTCACATACTGGGAGCTTAACTTATTAGTTTAAGGGTCAAGGGTTAAGGAACATCAGACAGAGAAGAAATAGAAGTAAAGGGGGAACAAGAGCAGTCATGGCAGGGGCAATATGGAGACACAGAGCTGCAGATGTGGCAGGTGTAGCCACAGTAACGATGACTCCTGGAACCAAGCACACATTTGAAATGAATATAAAACCCTTTAAGTGATTAAATAAAAGATGCTAAATATAAATGAATCGGCTGAACATATTATTTTCAATGGACCCATGTCACTGTCATTTACCTGTATATAAAACTGGTTATGTTAAATTCTCTCTAAAGCTAAAAAGAAAATGGGATTAGGTAATAAAAATTTAATCTTTCTTTTTTAAAGTGCTTACCACCTCTTGTCTAAACAGCTTGCGCCTCAGTAGCTGAGTCAATGGAAATATATCATTTGCTTTCTGTCATGAGCATTTTGGGGGTCCAGATAAAAATGAGGGCTGTCTGGAAGCCATCAACCCAACCTAAGGTATACAACAGGGCTGACTTTTGCTTCCATCATCTCCCTTCATGGTTACAGCAATTCTCTAAGAGGGCAAGAACCTTTGTCATAACTCTTTCCAAAAGTGTGTACATCACTTCAGACAATTCAAAGTGCAGTTCCATCAGGCCTCTTCCTTTGATAGAAATAAATACATTTCTTTTGAGAATTGCTATACAAGCTATCAGGTAAACCACAAAGTTTGTTATTGCCGGGATAAATAGTGATGTTATATCATTTTAAAGTATCATAGCTGCTTCAGAAACTGGCCAGCTATTCACCAAATCTATTTCTTTCCCTTCTTCTGCACACAAGTAGATGTATTCTCCTCTCTCCCTTACAGTGGGGTGTAGCCACAAAACTAAGCTCCAGCTCAACACTTTTGAGTAGAAATGCTTGACCCAAAAAAGCCTCCCATACACAGTTTTCCATGTCTCTGCTTTTTCTGCCAGCCCAGTGAGAGGAGCTGTGAGGAGCTGTGTTTGGATGCCAGATTTAAGAAGGCAAAGCCTCGGAGCCAGCAGGTGGCATGGTAGTTAAGACACTGGATTTCCACATCGTTGACCAAGTCCTGAATCTGGCAGCTTAAAAATCATGCCAGGAATGTGTGCATAATGTCCCAAATCCCAGGAGGAGAATGGAGGAGCAGGGATTGGGGCATTGCCAGCCCCCCTTGGGGGATTCCCCTTCACCATCTCTCTCTGTCTCTCTCCAGCGAATGCACACATGCTATAACAAAAACAAAAACAAAAACAAAAACAAAAACAAAAAAAACAAGAAAAAAAAGAAAAGAAAGCAAAGCCTCAAAGTGATAGGAGTCACCACTTAGTAGAGGGCCAGCCCCAATCCAAAACACCTATTTAGGATTTTATGAGACCAAAAGGTAAATATCTATTGTATTTATGACATTATACTTTTTTTTTTGCTGTTGTTCAAGTAGCTAATGTCACCTAAACTGTTAAACTAGTCATTATCATATAAGGCTGTGTTGTATCCCAATTGTTCGGAGACCTCATGTCAACTGAAAGACCAATGTTAACTTTTACTAAAACAAAACTATGTCATTCTTGCACCACCAAATAATCAATTCTAATAATTAGTTTAGAAAAATATAATTATTGCTCACCACTGTATTTTCAGAATTTTCTCAATCTTTTTCTTCCCGAGTTATAAGCCTCAGAAGATTTTTTTTCTTCTTGGTTTTTGTTTTGTTTACTTTTTACCTTTCATAATGTGTAAGAAATGTATAAATTTAGGAGATAGCATCAGAATGAAGCTGACTGAAAATTATTTATTATTTTTGAGCCTTATTGTTTTACTCTATACTCAGTTTTAATACTTCCTCAGAGAGGAAAGATGTGCAGTGACATCAGAAGTTAGTTCAGTCCAAAATGTGTATATTGTACAGATACTTATTTCCTCAAAAAGACAAAAAGAAATCAAACCAAAACCTTTTGTTTTCAAGGCAACTAGTATATAAATAGTTGGTAGATATTTAAAGCATCATCAATCTATTTTAAGTTTTAGCTAATATTTATAGAATATACAAAGACTATTTTTACAATATAAAAAGAGCACACATTTTATAAGAAAAATATACAACGTTGAAGTGATCATACCAAACTACCAAGAAGCTGACTATAATCAACTAATCTCTATTATTTATTCTGTTATCTCCTTTTCTTCATTAGAAAGCTAAGAAATGCTATGGAAACTGCCTTCCCCTTCCCAAAAGAATATCCATAAGTCACATATTCTAAAACACATTGGCATTCCTAAGCAAATAGAAGTCAGACAAACAATTTAAAAATGATTATTTATGCCCTAAGAAGCCGTGTTACCCTGAAGTGCCATCCAAAGGTCAACCATTGCCTCAAACTCTGCTGTGTACACCCTGACCTGGAAGCACCATTGATAATGACCCCTCAGCTGCAGGACTTGAGGACTTAATCATTTGACATACAAGCAGCCCCGGGCATTCAGAGCTGGCATTTTCCTTTGCGATATGTACACAAACAATATGCATTTTAAACAATTCAAAGTACCAGTGCCTAAAATAGACCTGGCACAGTGCATATCCTCAGGAGCAGCTTCTCACTATCTCAGCTCTCTCACTCAGAGGCACGTGCCCAGGAATGTGGAGCTGGCGGAGGCAGCTGGAACGAGAGGCTACACACACCATTGCCAGTTCCCTCACATTTCAAGGCACACTTGTCATCCGTATCATCAGAAACTTAATTACAAGGAGATATCATTCCAGACCCTCTGGGAGGAAATTTTAGGCATTTTTCAGAGAAAGAGGGCTCTACACTGAGAAAGCTTTATCCCTTCTTTTTCTAAGTAAAACCTAAATTGAAGGCATTTACGTAGTATGTCTCAATTGCTGTGTTTCTTTAAGTCGTGCCAATATGTTTTTGTGAACAGAAGCACAGATTATCAATAGAGCTATTTTGACTGTCATAGAGACTCACCCAAGGCCTCTGGAAAGAAATTAATACTGGAAGAAAAAAAAAAGACACAGAAAAAACTGTGGATCTAGAAGTCATATTTTGCAATGCCAGCAAGGAAATCTTACGGTGGCAGAAGTGAATACACTTTGGAAGGAAGAATTCTATATGCTAGTAAGAATGAGTCTCCTTTTGGGTCAGGAATCTATGTTTTAAAAGAGAGGACTATCTTTTTACTTTTCAATGTTTTAAGTTTATTTACTATTATTACTATTTTTAAATTTGCTGTAGGGCACGTGTGCTCAGCAGAGAGAGAGAGTGAGAAAGCTAACTGCCAGGTCCAGGACTGGAACTTCAGTCGGCCATGTGGGAGTCCAGCATCTTAACCACCACGCCACCTCTTGACTCCCAACTCACTTATTTTTACTATGAAAGAAGAATAAGAGGACCAGAGGATTTCTTTTTTGTATCCAAAATTGCAAAAGTAACCTGCCTACCACTTTTAAATATAAACTGGTAAGAAATTGCACTCCTTCATCTAAAATCTTCACCTGAATTACACACGGCCTGTGATGCCATTTTTCCATCCCTAAAATGAGAGGTACTTTCATTCGCTATAGCATGATGAAATCCAGAATTTAGGCCCATCTACTGAGTCCAAGTGTAATGCCATGGATCAGTATCAGCTATAGGGCCATTTTGCAGGAAATCACTATTATTAAGTATTGACTCAACCACTTACTCATTCAACAAACCTTGTTGGGCCAGGCACTATATTTGGCATGAAGATGAAAAGTTAGCCAAACATGCATACCGACTGACAGAAAAGACAGCTCTGCACGTGCAATGAGAAGAGTCACCTTGGAGCTGTCAGTCACAGGCATTTGACTCTTTTCTGCTATTTAATATTTTTATAATTTATTTCATCCATTGAAGGATTTAATCTTAATAAAAACAGGGGGAGACAAACAAAATAAAACAAAACACAAAAATGCTTAACACCATGCAATGTGATGTCTCCTTCCTATTTTTCTATTGCTTGACACCTTGGAAATGAAACCTTACTCTGACCATGTGTTGTGTTTTAATAAACTGTACATTAGTTTCATTCAACTGCTTCAGCCCCTGGCTATCCACTTTTCTGTATATTAGTTTTAAATACACACTGCTTGCAATAACATGGAAGCTGAAGCTGTGCCTCAAGTTAAGAAATGGTTAGGATTGCTTTACATTTGCTGTCCCATTGAAAACATTTATTCAATCAAAAGGAAAAATAAATGTGGTCCCTCAGCTTTGTCAAGTATAAACTGTTATTGATCCCCTAAATGAAATTTGTTCATGCTGATCGATCAAACACATTATCTTTTTTTCCAGTCTATTACCAGCAATTGGAAACTCTCAAGCGTCAATAGTTGTTTGAACACATACAGCTGTAAATTTAGATGATAGCTTTCAAAACTGAATTCTTTCTCCCCATCCATCTTTCCCAAAAGTGATGTCGACATTGAGATGATTTCTGTCTACACTGATGTTTAAAAAAAGTAATTGAATAGCGTGTTGGCAAAATTGGCGTCTCTATCTCTAAGCTTTATGATAGTAGGAGAGTCGGAACTACAAAATATGACTTTAGTGACAACAGACCCATAAGCCTCCTTTTCTTCTTCTTGTCTCCTTACACAAGTGGCCATCTCAACGTGCCCATGCATGGCTAATATGCAGAATCATTCATTTTCAGGTTTTCCTCCTTACAAGTTCTGTTATCATTGGATAGCTTCGGTCTTGACTCCAGTTAAGTCGCACGCACTGTACATAACAAACTAATCCACTAGAAATACAGCCTCTCTATAAAGCACCTGATGTTTATATCAAAGATGAACTTCAGAGGAGCAAATAGCTTTTCAAGGTCTTAGAAAGCAAGTCTGACCAGACAAAGGCAATGGATCCCATTCATTCAGTCAAAAGGCATTGGATCCCATTCATTCATTCACTTATCTGCTGGACAAGCTTTCCAGCTCTCTGTCCATTCATTGCAGTATCATGCTTTTGCCATATATTTTTACTTGGAAACCACTATAAAATGGCCTGCTATAAGATTTATTGCACTGCAAGTCCAATTATATTTCGTATAAACACAGTACAGCATAATACAGTAAGTTGCTTGCATGGTGCTATATTTTCCCCTAATAATAACACTTACATTAGGCTCCATAGTCACAGTCACATGAATCTGACAACCCCCAGAACTCTCTAAAGAGTAACTGTTTCTATGGTCATATTCACACAAATATTAAAAATCTCAAAATAGATCTAAATATTCTTTAAAAAGTAAATCATTATAGAAAACTGCCAGAACACAAACATTTGTCTGAGACAATGATTTCACTCCCATTTCAGTACACAGGCAGAAATTCTACTGTTTTTATGTTGTCTCTCAATTTTATGATAGAAGGTATTGTTAGGTAAACCCCATAGCCTAATGCTTAAGGGAGCTGAATCCCACATGACTGACTGCAGTTTGAATCCCAGTCCCTGAGGCTGATAAAACATGTGAGGCACATATGTGTGTGTGCATAAAATCCTGATAGGGTGGAGAAAAGGAGAAGGAATTGCAGCATGTCCAAGTCCCACTGGGGATGTTCTCTCTGTTCTCTCTTTCTCTGTGTTTTTCTGGCAAGCCCATATGTCCTCTGCCAATAAAAAAAAAAGATCATTGTTAATGAAAAGTCTATCAATGAATGGATATATATATATCAAGTTGTTTTAAATATTGTGGAGTTTCTTTTTTTTTTTTTTTTTCTGTTCCCAACTTTACTATTCATCAATGCAAATCTTTTACTTCTATGTTTGACTGTAAAATCAGAATCTCACTATTGGTTTTAATTAAGTCAGCTCTCTAGGACTCAAGTTATAGCTTCCAAAGGAATTTAATTTAGGGTTGACTGTATTTTTTAAAAAGTAACTTTCACCTCTTAATAGCCATCATTAGGGATTGACTTTCTCCTGCTGTCAATATCATGCATGTTTGTCTTCTGTCTTGCTGATAGGTAATAATTTTCCAAGCAAGCGTAGGGAGTAGTGACTCTTTATTAAAACTAATGAGAGAGGGAATCACAGGTTTTTTAAAAAATCACTCTGAAAATCATTACTGACAAGTCTGTTTTGAATTCCTAAGCAGGAAAGAAACAGTGAGGAGTTAACATGCCTTGTCACCACAGCAAGCTGGTGACTTTCCTGCGCTGCACTCTCCTAGTAGGAAAAGCTTTTTAGAAGGTACCATTCTACTGTTGTCTGCAGTTCCATTTCTCTTACAAAAGCAATAAAAGTGACGCTATATTAAAGTGGTGGAAAATATACAATGCATCAACATATAAAACCAGTTTTCAACATTTGCTAGTTATAATTCATTTTTAATTTTCATTTTAATAAAACAAAATTACAAACTTTTTTCCACCAGAGAACTTTACATTCTTATTGCTTTTAGAATTATTTATTTAATTTTATTTTTTCATTTATTTATTTATTTTAATTTGACCAGAGAGAGACACAGAGAAAGATAGAGAGAGAAAAGGAAAGTGAGAAAACAAGTAATCAGGTCCGGGACTAGAACTGTGGTCAGCCATGCAGGAGTGTCTAGCACTTTAACCACCAAACCACCTGCTGCTCCTCATTCTTTTGCTTTCTAAACATTTCTTCCCTTTGCCCCCACCCACCCTCTACCACCCACTCTCTACTACCCATCCTCTGTCATTTACTCCCCTCCCTTACCATCTCTGGTATCTACAGTTATCTTCACTAGTATCTTAATGAACTGTATACAGATATGATAAGCAGGAAATAATGAATAACAGGGTAGAAACTGGAATAATATCAGTGTATAAAATAGGCATTATTGAATGGTAAGGACCAGAAAAGAGGTGTGCTGTGATTGAATGTTAAAATGTAAGAAAATAAAATTAAAAAAAAAGAGAGATCCAAACTAGGTTAGAAGTTCACAGTGAGAGTAGAAATAACTGTAAATGCAAGGGACTTTAAAAAGTTCATAGAAAAATAGAATTAAAGTACACACTTATTTTGCTGCTGAAAATTTTAAAATCCGCACACAGATTTTTTTATAATATGCATTTTCCATGAACTTTAGAAGATCCTTTATATTAAAGAACTATATTTTTCTTTCACTAGACAGTTCATATTTATCTTTTTTTGCCCTTTGATTATAGGTAGTCCCAAATAATGCCAGTTAGAAGTAACAAATCACGAACGAGAGGTCTTCGAGACAAAATGTATTGTCTCTGCCTTGTTTTACCCCCTCTCAACATCTCAAAGTCAATGCTCTTTTCACGTTCCAGTCAACTTACAGAAAAACAAACCTCACACTAACTTTATGAAATCAATTATCAATCAGGAAATATTTTGAAGTTAATACTCATAACATAATGTCTGATATCAAAACTTGATGATTCTTGCTAATTATGAAGAAGTAATTGATGTGATATGAAGTTTAATTTTAGAAATGGCACTCTACACAATTCCGTGGAATAGAGCACTTTAAAATTAATATTGACAAATAGTACTGTGGGTTTCTATAATGTTAAAAAAATACACATTTCAGAAAGTCAAACATAATTCTCATTTTCTCCTCATAGGAGAATCAATACAATTGAAAGAAGGTCCAAATTAGTTGGAGTTGATTTTCATCCTGCATTACTGGATATGAAAAAAAAAAAAAGAATTCTCAATTTATTCAATCTTCTTCTCCCTATATACTTAATATGACCACTTGATTTTGGTTTATGGGAAATCCTTAGAAACAACAACCAAAGGAAGACAAGACAAATATTCATAATGTCATTGGGAGCACGCTTTTAGCTCACTCTATTATAAAGAAATGCTGGGTATTTGTCATTTGCAAAACCTTAGTTTGGACAATACCTACTTTAACTTGAACCATACCATAACTGAGCTTAATTAATAATAATCTACCATCTAATTGTTTATCAGAAGTTACTTTTCAGTCTTATTTTTGTTATCTCTAAATAGTTTTTTATAGGAGTATAAAAGAATATAAGTTTAATGGGACTAGCAGTTAGCGTAATGGCTATGTCGCTGGACTCCCATATGGTCAACTGTGGTTTGAGTCCCAGACCCAGTGGCTTAAACTCATGCTGGGCACATGTGTGTGCGTGCCCAAGATCCCAAGAGGAGAATGGAGAAGGGATTGCGGCGTAGCCATCCCCCCGGGGCAGGTGATTTCTCACTTTCTGGCTTTCTGTCTCTCTCTGTCTTTCTGGCAAGCACACGCACCCTATAGCAAAAACCTCTAAAAAAACAAAAACAAAAACAATATGAGTATAAGTCACATGAATAGCTAAGTCGTGCCTTTGCATGATAGTCTAGGGAGCAGAATTGGACCCTATTATGCAGGAAGCCACTCTCATTTCTGTTAACGTGAAATGCCATTTTCTTTTAAACAAACTAAAAAAAAAAGTAGATCAATAGTAAATTAAAAATAATTTTGACTTATTTTGTTTGTAGGTCAATAAGAGAGCATCCACTCTGGATTCCTAATAGTTTAGGAACTGAACAATAATAATGACTAATGTTTATTAAAAGACTGCTCTAAGAATAGATATATTTCTTCTTTCCATCTCTACAACAATCCTCTATGACACCATAGTTTGCCTTTAGTCCCACAACTCCTTAGTGGTGAAGCCAAGATTTGAATTCAGAAAGACTTTGCTCAGAAGCCATTTCCTTCAAACTATTTTGCCTTTTAAATAAAACAATACAACAACAAATCTTAGGTGTCCAGTCGGTCTTCGCTTATCAAAGGAGAAATTAGAAAAATAAATGGATTTTTGATTCAGTTTTAATTTCCCAGAGAGTGCATGTGCTCATCAGAGAAAAACAGAAGAGGGAAAGTGAAAAAGCCCTCTCCGTCAGGAATGGTCATGGTGAAATCCCTGCTCATCCATCTTTCTTTACAGTATTATTGAGCATCCACATGCCCCCAGCATGGTGTTCAATCTGCCAGGTCCAGGATCACATAGCCAGCCATTTGAAATCCAGCTGCCTTAACCACCATACCACTAGCTGTTCCTCTTCTTTTCTTTTCTTTTAAAATTGTTGAAATTGAAAGTATTACCAGGGCCAGCAGATAGCGTAGTGATTACATTACTGGGCTCCAACATGGCAGACTGCAGTTCGAGTCCTGAACCCAGTGGCTTGAAATTCATGCCAGGTGTGTGCGCTTGTGAGCCCAAGATCCCAGGAGGATAATAGAGGAGAAGAGATTGCAGTGTGGCCGTCCTCCCTGGGGGTGATTTCTCACTTTACCACTCACTGTCTCTGTCTCTGTCTCTCTCCAGAGAGCTCACATGCCCTAAGGCAAAAACCTCTCTCCAAAAATAAAGAGTTGTCCCTCCGAAAAAATGTGCATCACTTTATATAGGAGTAACTGTATCCATTAGTGAGCATCGTTCAGTGAGTACCCCGGGCTCCTAAGGTAAGGTAAGCACTCTTTCTCCAAATGGGTAAGGAGTGTAGGGAGCTAGCTAGTGAACATGTAGGAGGCAGCAACAGAAGAAAGCCTTACTTCTATTATAGCATGTACATGGATATGCAGGGCATGCATGTAGACCATAAATATTCTTTGTATTATCTTTGAGTGGTTGCTGAAGGGATTATAATGTGCATCTTTAACTTTTTACAGTCTACTGAGTTAATATTATGCCACTTTGTACAAAAGGTGGAAAATTTGCAACCATGCCTGTCCTTTAGGCTATAATTAATTTAATTCATACATATTGTTAAATCCTATAAGAAAAAATTATAATGTCTTACTTTAAAAGATCTACATATTTCAAAGAAAATAAGAGGAGAAACATAGTCCTTCGTATTTTTCCAGACATTTGTAATTTCCAGTGCCCTTCATTCCTTCTGAAATGTACAGATGTTTAGCTCGTATCAGTTTCCTTCCGTCAAAAATCACTTCTTCTAGCATGCTTTATAAAGCAGGTGTTCCAGGAATGAATTCTTTTCATTTCCTTTCTTCTATTGATCTATTATCAACTTCAGTTAACTATTTTTCCTCTATCATCTCTCTTCTGCTGCTTAAGCCTATCCAGTGAATTTTTAAAAAATTTTTCTGTTTTATTATTATTGAATTTTCATTTGGTTCTCTTTATAGTTTTTTTTGCTGAAATTTCCCATCTTTTATTTCATTGTAATCACATATTGCTTTACCCCTTTGAGTATCATTTGGCTTAAACTCTTTCTTTGCTAATTCAGACATCTAGGTCACTTCAGGGTTGGTTTCCACTGATTACCTAATTTATTACAGAATAATTTCAAATAATTTTAACTCTAAATAATTTAAAATTCCATCCTGGATATTATGTATCTTATGTTGCTGTGAGCAACCCACCTACTTCTCCCTGCTCCTAGCACACACCCCCCCTCCCGATTATTTAGCCCTCCCAATGTCCTGGGTAGAGCAAGACAGAAGTGGCTTTCTGGGCAGCATCCCCCCAGCTGTGCAGCTTCATGGAGGACCAACTCAGGCCAAGTTAATCTGCTCTTCCTACATTTTAATGTGTTTGCTCATTTTTTTTGTTCCATCAGAGTGTTGGAACCTCTCGGCTAGACTCCAGAGTTCTCACAAAGGTAATCTTTTGTGATAGTTGACAAAGGTTTTGTGGGAAGTTGAGGGCAGACACCTCCTAGTTTGTCTTGTTGATGTTTCTCCTGATCGATTTTCAAATATTAAACCAAATTTGCATTTTTTGTCTATGTCTAACTTTGCACAGTGTTGTGTTTTTTTGTGTAGTACTGGATTCAATTTGGTAACAGTCTGTTAAGAATATATGTATCTATGGCATATAATCTTTGCTACTTGCAAAGCTGAGGAAGAAGCATCATGAGTTCAAGGCCAGCTTGGGCAACATAACGAGATGGTGCCTCTGAGGGGAAAAAATGAATAACTAAACTATTTATTATTAAAATTAAAATTAAAATATAATATATATATTATATATTTGCATCCATATTCACTAGAAACACTGACTTGTCAGTCCCTTCCAGAGATCTTTCTGCTGTCAATATTTTTAAAGAGAGATTTTTACTATAGGGTGCATGTGCTCACCAGAGAGACAAAGAGAGACAGAGAGACAGAAAGTGAGAAATCATACCCTAAGGGGATGGTCACACTGCAGTATTTTTTCCTCCATTCTCCTTTTGGGATTTTGGGCATGCATGCAAATGTCCCCAGGATGAATTTTAAGCCTCTTGGTCAGAGACTTGAACAATGATTGACTACATGAGAGTCCAGTGGTGTAACCATTGCGCCACCTGCTGGTTCTTGTTGTTAATTTCTAGTTTAATTTTATTATGATCAGATTCAAATTACAGGATTTGAATCTTTTTTATTTTCTTAATTTGTTATTGGGTGTATACACTCACCACAGGGAGAAAGAGAGATAAAGTGAGAACCCCTCTCCCCAGTAGGTTGGGTGACCACCTAGCAATCCCTTCTCCTGCCTCCTTTTGAGATTTTGTGCACACAGACAGAATCCAGCTGCCTTGACCACCACACCATCTGGCTGACAAGGACTTGAATCTTTCTAAAGCAACTGACATTTGTATTATGGCTTAGCATGTGATCTATCTTGGTCATCTATCTTCTTGCTTTCTGTCTACTTGTTCAATGATTATAGAAAGGACTGTGAGCTGTCTGACAATTGTGATATGTCTATTTCTTATAGGTCTATCAAGTTGTACTTCCGAAGTATTAAAGCTCTGTTACTGCATGCCAAATCTGTTAAGCTTACATCATGAATTCACCAATTTCTCACTAAGTAATGACTTTATAAAGAAATCTTTGGAATATTCTTTTATCTAAATTCTCCTTTGTCTGATGATAATATAGTCACTCTAATTCGGAATGGTGTTACCATAGTGTATCTTTTCTTATCCTGAGAGAGGGAAAAGCATCCTTACAGTGAGGCATAGATATGACATAATCCTTTTCTCCCCATTTCTTTATCTCATCAGGATTTGGGGCATGCACACACATATACTATACCTAGCATTTCTTTCAAGCTACAGGGATCAAGATTCTAACCAGTCAGCCTTGTGGGATCCAACATAGTACTGAACCAATGAGCTACAAGGGCAACTCCTAAAGATGTTTTCAATGGGGTGTAGGATCTAGACTATTAAAAATGCTTCTCTACTGTCTTCCCACTTTCGATGCTTCCAACAGGAATGATTGTGTTCTTTTCTTTATAATTTTTTTCTGCTTTTATGTTTTTCTCTTTGTCAGTTTTAAGACTGAGCTGTGCCTTGGTGTGGTTTTGTTTCTTGAACATGGAGTTTGTTCATCTTTTTGGATCTGTGGGTTTATATTTCTTATTAAGTTTATAGACATGATTTATATCTACTACAAAGAGGCCCTTTTATTATCCACAAAGACAGTGTGTAATTAGGAAACCCTTTCTAGGAAATTAAAAGTGCTTAGAGTAAAGAACAGAGGTCTTTGGGTTTCTGTTTTCTTTCTTCTAATTCAGTACCAAGCAAGAAAACTTCCCAAACCAGGAGAATATGGGTAGCTTTCAAAATCAGCCCATAGATCCTGATAACCAGTTCATGGACTCCATCAAGTGGCCTACCATGAACACTGCAGGACAATTCACTTGCAATGGCCCCAGAGCAATCCCAGCTCCCAGGGTCCCTGGCAGCTGTGTGTGCTCCCCCCTCCCCACCATGGTCAGTGCCTTACACATCCCCATAGATAGCACCTGGCACAGTACATACAAGCCTCCAGGTACAGAGTGCATTTCTCAAAGGTAGATGGAGTTCTTACCAGCTGGTTTGACACTGCTGACCTTGAAGAAAGTAGTCAGCTTTAAACATGTTAGGGCCCTAGGGAAAGTACATGACTGTCTCTCAGCAATAGCTCTGGCTTTTCAGGATTGAGAAAGTCACACAGTTCTAAGAATTCCTACAACCCCTCACTTAAGAGGGAACAAAGTTAGTAGAAACATGTCACATCTATAGGAAAAATCTGAGAAGCCACTAGAATTTCTAGCAAGGCTCAGTGGTAAAGGTCTTTCTGTCCTAAAGCCAGTTAGAAATGACTAAAGTGAAGGGGACCAGCAGATGGCATAATGGTTACGTCGCTGGACTCCCACATAGTCGACCGTGGTTTGAGTCCTGGACCCAGTGGTTTAAAACTCACTCTAGGTACATGTGTGTGCGTGCCCAAAATCCCAAGAGGAGAATGGAAGAGAAGTGACTGTGGCATGGCCATCCCCCTTGGGGGAAGATTTCTCGCTTTCTGTTTCTCTGTCTCTCTCTGTCTCTCTGGTGAGCACATGCGCCCTATAGCCAAAATACTCCTAGAAAATAATAAAATAAGTGACTAAAGTGAATTAGTCCTGCAGTGCAGTGGTTAAACACTCTGCACTGGGAGCTAGATTCCACATGGGTGAGCATGGTTCAAATCCCAGCTCGGCAAACACACCAAGTGGATATGCATGCATGATCAAAATCATCACAGGAAGGTGAAGTGAGGAAAAGGACATTGGCATGACCATGTCCTATTGCAAGTGCATGCATCTGGAAATACTTTTTAAAAGAGAGAGAAAATACATTTTTTAAAAGTCTTTATTTTTTTCAAATATGATGTCAACAATGAAAGGTTTTACATAAAGAAAAAAGGAATCATGACAACGAAGGAGCAAAACAAAATTTCAGTGACCAACTACAAAGTAAAAATAAAGATATCTATTCATTTATTCACTGTTTGACAAACACCTCAGAATAATCACCTTAATGGAGTTCACTGAGCTACAAGAGAATTCAGACAATTAAGCAAAATTAAGGAAACAATACACAAACAGAAAAAATTTTAACAAAGAGAAATCATTAAAAAGAACCAAACAGAAACTAGGACTAAATTATATAATATCTGAACTAAAAAAGTCAGTAGAGAGCTTTGACAGTACACTTAATCAAGAAAAAGAAAAAGAAAATTGGCAAACTCTAAAACAGGTTATTTGAAATTAAACAGTTAATGGAATAACAATAAGAAAGTAATTAAAAACAATGAAGAAAGCTTATAGGATTTATGGAATATCATCTAGTGAATCAATATAAGTGTTATGATAGTTCAAAGAGTAAAGAAATAGAAGGGGGTAAAAAATGTATTTAAAAGCAGAATGACTGAAAACTCCTTAAATCTGAAGAAAGAAATGAACATTGAGATTAATGAAACCCAAAGAACTTCAATTAGGTTAAACACAAAGAAATCTTCATCAAGACACATTATAATAAAATAGAGTCAAAAACAAAGGGAGGACATTGAAAGAAGCAGGAATAAAGCAACTCATCATAACAATATAATCTTCATAAGATTATCAGTGTAGTTCTCAGCAGAAAACCTTTTGGGCTATGAAAAAGAGAGACGATACAGTCAAAGTGCTAAAAGAAAGAAATGCCTACCAAAAATATTACACCTGACAAAGCTGTCCTTTGGACATTAAAGGAAAATAAAGACTTTCCCAGACAAACAAAACTGAGGTAGTTCATTACCACTAGGTCTACCTTACAAGAAATTATTAAAGAAGTTCAAGTTCAAATGGAAGGATGCCTTTTAACCAGCTTAACAGGCATTGGGTAAATCAGCTTAAATAGAAAATACTTTTCCCACAGCATAATTAAGATAGTTTATTCAAGTTGGTGATGCCTTTCCATTAACAATTTATACATTATTAATAAAATTATAAGAGTAAAAAAAGAAAGAAATGGAAAGGTGTGATTTAGCAACGTGAAATTACAAAACTCATAAGTAAAAGTAAACACATATTCAAATTAGAAATAATCTAATACTCTAATGATAGTGCATAAATAAATTTAATTCTAGTATGAAAGTTAAAAGACAAAAGCATTAAAGAAAACAGGTACAATAACTTATTAATGGATACACAGTATAAAATATGTAAATTGCTATTCTATAACATAAAATGAAGGAGGAAGAGAAGTTGAGAGTAGATTTTTTTTTTTTTAAGAGAGATTTTTGCTATAAGGTGCAAAAGAGACAGAGAGGAAGAAAATGAGAAATCACTCACCAGGGAAGATGGCCAAATCACAGTTCCTTTTCTACTCATGCTAGGCACATATGCATGCATGCCTCTTGGATTTTGGGCATGCATGCACATGTGCCTAGCATGAATCTCAAGTCTCCAGGTCTGGGACTCAAACCACAGTCAGCCATGTCGGAGTCTGGTGATGTAACTAACTAATACTTTATCTGCTGGTCCTGAGAGTAGAGTTTTCATAAAAATTGAAGTAAACTTTCTTACCAGTTTAAAATGATTATAATTATAAATGATTATAATTTTAAGTCATTTATGTAAGACTCATGATGTTCCCAAAGAGAAAATCTGTGATTCTCAAAAGGTAAGGAAAAAAAAATTAGTCATACCACTACTGAGAAAAATCAACTCACAAAGAAATATGGCAAGAGAAGAAAATAACAAGGCAACTACAATACAGTCATAAAGCCTTTGAGAAAATGGTGGCAGTCGTTCTTTATCAATAATTACTTTTAAAATGAATTATATTATTCAATCAAAAGACATAAAGACATTAAAAATGGATGAAAATATGATTCAACTACATACTCTTTAAAAGATCCACACTCTAAATATTTTGAACTTTAAGAATATAGATAAACTGGGACCAGCAGTTAGATTAATGGCTATATCGCTGAACTCCTATGTAACTGACCGCGGTTTGAGTCCCGGACCTAGTGGCTTAAACTCACGTTGGGCACATGTGTGTGTTTGCCCAAGATCACGAGAGGAGAATTAAGGAGAAGGGATTGCGGCGTGACCATCCTCCCTGGGGGGTTATTTCTTGCTTTCTATCTCTCTGTCTCTCTCTGTCTTTCTGGCGAGTGCACACATCCTATAGCAAAAGCCTCTTAAAAAAAAAATAAAAGAAAGAAAGAAAGAAAGAAAGAAAAAGAAAGAAAGAAAAGAAAAAGAATATAGATAAACTAAAAGTGAAGGATGGAAAAAGATACTCCATGAAAATAGCAACAAAAAGAGATCAAGGGTAGATCAAGGGTGGCTATATTTACGTCAGACACAATAGACTATTAAAAAACAAAAGGTCATTACATAATACAGGCATAACTTCATCAAGAGAATATAACAATTATAGATAAATATGCACCCCACATCAGAGGACCTAAATATATGAAGTAAATATTAATAAAACTGTAGGGAGAAATATACAGCAATGAAATAATATTTGGGAGCTATAATATCTCACTTTCAACAAATAGATAATCAAAATATGGAAACATCCTCACTGTTGATCAATGAATGAATGGGTAAAGAAAATGTGGTATGGGGCCAGCAGGTGGTATAGTGGTTAATGTGTTGAACTACCATATGGTCAATTGCAGTTCAAGTCCCAAGACCCAGAAGCTTAATATTCACACTGGGCACGTGTGTGTGCATGCCCAAAATCTCAAGAGAAGAAGGAATTGGGTGTGGACATCTTCCTGGGGTGTTATCTCTTCCTTTAAGTCTCTCTGTCTCTGTCTCTCTGGTGGATACACACGTCCAATAACAAAAATCTCTCAAAAATTAAAAAAAAGAAAAGAAAATTTGGTATGTATACACAATAGAGTATTATTCAACCTTAAAAAAGAAAAAATTCTGCTCTGTGACATAAATGAACATGAGAGCATTATGTTAAGTGAAAGAATCCAGTCACAGGAAGGCAAATACCATAAGGTCTCATTTATATGTGGAATCTAAAATAGCCAAACTCACAGAAGCAGAGAGTAGATTGACCCTTGCTGGTTAAGGGGAGAGGGAAATGAGTTGAAGGTAAAATGATACAGAGTTTCAGTCACACAAGATAAGCTCTGGAGTCTACTTATAGCATAGCGCATCTAGCTAATGATACTGTGTTACATAAAGGTCAGGGAGGGGAGGTTTAGGTTAAGTGCTCTTACACTCCCCTAAAAGTAATAATAATAAGTATAACGGAAATGAGAGAAAGCTTTAGCGGGTGATGGGTATGTTTATGGCCTTGATGGTGGTGAGGGCTTCATGGTGTATATTTATGTCCAAACTCACTGACATGTTTGTCATTCATATCTTAATAAAGTGTTGTTGTTGTTTGAGATTTTATTTTTTATTTTATTTTTTACCATAGAGCTCATGCATTTACCAAAGAGAGAGACAGAAAGTGAAAAATCACCTCCCCCAAGGGAGATTCCTACACCACGATCCCCTTTTTCTCCATTTCCTCTCAAAATTTTGGGCATGCATGCACAAGTGCTTGGCATGAGTTTCAAGTCATTGAGTCTAGGACTCATACCACAGTCGTCCATGTAGGAGTCCGGCACCTTAGCCACTATACCACCTGCTGGCCCCAGTAAAGTGGCTTTAAAATAAAATCAATCTACAAATCCTATGTTATTTCTTCTGCTGTGTTTTGTGTAAAAGAGGAAAAACTTTTAAGAGCTGGAATCTCAAATAAATAAATAAATGTATTTTACAATATTAACTAATTAGTAAATAAATTTACAATAGATAGAAAATGATAGATAGGTGTAGACACTAAATAAACACAAAAATGTACAATAAAATCAACACCCATTCTTTTTTTTTTTTTTTTCTTTTTGAGAGGTTTTTGCTATACGGTGCTTGTACTCGCCAGACAGACAGAGAGAGACAGAGAGACAGAAAGCGAGAAATCACCCCCCCAGGGGGGATGGCCATGCCACAATCCCTTCTCCTCCGTTCTCCTCTCGGGATCTTGGGCACGCACGCACACACGCCCGGCGTGAGTTTTAAGCCACCGGGTCTGGGACACGAACTGTGGTCGACTACATGGGAGTCCAGCGACATAGCCATTACGCTAACTGCTGGTCCCAACACCCATTCTTTATAAAAACTTTTAGCAAATTAGGCATAGAACTTCCTCAAGCTGGTAATGAGCATCTGTGAAAAATGTACAGGTTATATCATACTTAATGGTGATGAAAACTCAAATGCTATCATCTTAAGATTAGAGACAAAGTCCTTTCACTACACCTTTTTAATTTTGTAATAGAAATTCTAATGAGAAAAATAGGCAAGCAAAATAAATAAAAGGCAAGAACTTTAAAATGGAAGAAATATAGAAATATACTTGTCCCTATTCACAGAAGACTCTATTATCTATTACCACTTTCTCCCAAAAAATTAGTCAAGAAATCTACCAAAAACCAAAGCAAAACTAAGGGGCCAGTAAGTGGTGTAGTGGTTAAGGTACAGGACTCTTATGTGGCTGACCATGGTTTAAATCCTGGATGCAGCAGCTTGAAAATCAGGCCAGGCATGTGTGCCTGTCTCCTGGCAGGAGAAGGGAGGAGAAGAGATGTTTTTAGAGATATTTTTGCTATAGGGCACGTGCACTCACCAGAGAGACAGAGACAGAGAAATAGAAAATGATAAATCACCCCCCCAGGGGGAATGGCCACATCATAATTCCTTCTCCTCCATCCTCCTCTCAGGATTTTGGGCACATATGCACATGTGCCTGGCATGAGTCTCAAGCCTCCAGGTCCAGGACTTGAACCACGTTGGCCACATGGGAGTTCAGTAACATAACCCACCTGGTCACCAGGTCTGGGACTTGAACCATGGTCAACTATGTGGGAGTCCAGCAACATAACCGTTATGTCATCTGCTGGTCCCCTACTCATAGCTGTTTAAAATTTTTAAAATTTTTGATTTTTATTTAATTTGCTATAGGACACACGTGCTCATGAGAGAGAGAGAGAGAGAGAGAGAGAGAGAGAGAGAGAGAGAGGGAGAAAATGAAAAAGCAAGACACTTGATTCATGACTTAAGCCCCAGTTGGTCATGAGAGTGCAGTGCCTTAACCACCACATCACCTGCTGACCCCACTACTCATAGCTTTTAGAATGGCTAAAATATTACCATCACATTTGTATATAAGTCTTTGTGTGCATGCTTTATTCCTGTTGAGTAAATAAGGATAGAATGGCTGGAGCACATATTATATATGTTTAACTTCCAGAGACATTGCCAAATTATTTCCTGAAAGAGGTCCTACCAGCTTAGATTCCCACTAGCAGTGTTAAGAACATTGGTTTCTCCATAGTCCCAACACTTGGTGTGGTTAGACACTTTCAGTTTAGCCATTCTATCAGATATGGAGTGGTATCTATCATCAATAGTGACAACGAGCAACTGGATTTCTCATACATTGTAGAATTCAGTATCGTACAGACACTCTGGAAAACAGTTTGGCAGTTTCTTAATTCAAGTGATCTCATACGTAGGCATTTTTCCATACAGAAATGAAGACTTATATTCCCACAAAACCCTGTATATGAAATATTCTCAGTTACCTAAACTAGAAAAATTCAAATGCCCTTCAATGGGTAATTATCAAATAAACTTTGGTACATCTATACAATAGGATATTATTCAGCAATAAAAGGAGCAAGTATGGATAGCCAATGGTTTGGATGAGTCATGAGGCATTATACTGAGTAAGAGAAGCCAGTCACAAAATGTTACATATGGTATCATTTAAATGACATATTTGAAGAGACAAAACTACAGTGATGAAAAAGATAACAAAGATGGGACTGGATATGACTACCTACCACAAGAATAGTTGTTTTTTTTTTTAGGTAATAGAACTGTTTTGTATATTGATATGGAGGTAGTTACATAAGACACGGGAACAGCAGTTGGCATAATGGCTATGTCACTGAATTCCCATGTAGTCTACTGTGGTTGAAGTCCCGGATCTGGTGGCTTAAACTCATGCCAGCTCATGTGTGTGCATGACCAAGATCCCTGAGAGGAGAATGGAGGAGAAGGGATTGCAGTGTGGCCATCCCCTCTGGGGGGGTGATTTCTCTTTCTGTCTCTGTCTCTCTTTGTCTTTCTGGTGTGTACACACGCCCTATAGCAAAAACCTCTCCAGAAAAAATAAATAAATAACTGTCATAGAACTGTATTCCAAAAAGTCAGTTTTATTGGATATTAATTTTTAAAACTAGAATAATATATTGAAAAATAAAAAATGAACCTCCATATTTAAAAAATAAACATCTAAGTAAAAAATGGGCAAAAGACTCAAATAAGTTTATGGTTGGCAAATAACATGTGAAAGGTGGTCAGCATCATTAGTCACTTGGAAAAGTAAATTCGCGTTGTTCATACAATGAGATAAATTTCAACATATGCTGAGTGAGAGACTTCTTATGAAGAGTACATCCTGTAGGACCCTATTTCTATAAAACTGTAGAAAATGCCAACCAATCAGTAGAGACAGGAAGCAGGACAGTAGATTGCCAGGGGATGGGATGGTGTAGTGGGGAGAGACGAGGCAGAAAGGTAGAAACGGGCGAGAGAGCAGGAGTAAGAGGGGCATAAGAAAACTTGTGAATGTGATGGACATCTTTATTTCTTCATTTTGGTGATGACCTCATGAATGCATGCATATGTCAGAGTTTAACAAATTGTAGAGTTTAAAAGTGTGAAATTTAGTGTATTAATATATCAATTTGGCCTAGGTAGAACTGTTTAGAAATTAAAAATAAGGTACATTTTAAAACGTGGAGTAAGAGACAAAGTACTGACGGAGACACTTATATTTTTCACCTCAAAAAAATGAGAAAAGGTGAGCACTTGTCTTTGATGAGCACGGCCTTATTTCTTCTAGCTTCCCATTTCTTACACACACACATAACTCTTCAGTTTTTAACCAGAAAGAAAGATAGCCTCTAAGAAAGGAGAACAAGAGAATTAAATACAGTTGGGGTTTTGCTTCCTCTTCCTGTTCTACTTGGATGGACGAAGCCCCAGACTATAGGGAATATAGCTCCTTAATTTCCCCCAGATCTCATTGACAGTGAATTCAGTGGGTTTGGAGAGCATGTTCAATACAGATAAGTCATCAGGACTATTGTCAGGACTGTCAGCAACATAGAAAAGCTGCTTCCAAAGCTCCTGCAAAGCAAAGTTCTATCCAAGTGAGAGTTGAAAAACATCTCAGTTTTCCTAAGAAAAATCCCATAGACCCAACAGATTCAGTGTTATCTGAATATTCCACATGAAATTTCATTTCTTTGCTCATGTCTATTTAAACAATTTTTTGAAAGCTGTAATTACATAAACAGAGAGCCTCCCACACTCTGACAAGTGGAAAAATACATATTAACTCCAGACAAAGTGTGGGTGGCAATATCTTTTTTCTTTAAGTGAGTTTTGTACTGTCAGAAACTATGAAAGACTACCGCAAACAGCAATAAGTCACTGAAAGTCTTCCATATTAGAAATTACCATGCAGTTTCCAAGGATATTATTCACTTTATTATTTCTGCTGGATAATGTGATAAGTGAAACAGCAAAGCTCTGCTTCAAAATTTTAAATATAATTCTTCTTCTCTTCTAGATGGGCATCAATCCACCCCCTCCCTACCAAATATTATTTTAACTTGTATAATGAGGAAAATAGTTGCAACATTTCAATTTTGAGATGTATTAATGTGAGTTCCTTTGACATATGATTCCTTGTTGTTTAAATTACATCATTGAGGGGGCACTAATGGAAAAGAAAGATGAGATATGAGCTTGTCCTTTGGCTTAAAAACTAGGCATATCTAGTGTTGACTTTACATAAGTTATCAATATGAAAAGCAAGACTATCAGTCAAAATTAAATTAGGAATCGGCATTCTCTTAATTATCTACCTTCCAAATAATTCATTCATGTTGTTATTCAATAATAATATTATTTGTTGAATGCTTGTCCTGTAAAAGCTAGTATAAAGAAATTAATAACACCTTGGAAAATTTGGGAGGAATGACTGGAACAGGGATTAGAACCCAGTTAGCCAGGCTTCAGCACAGTATTTTCAGCTATTATGCTATGCTATAAGTCAAAATTGTGAATAATATTTACTGACAGCATACTATTGGCCCAGGCATTATTCTAAGCCCTTTATATTTATTATCTTAGTTGATCCTCACACAACAGCTCTATGATCTATGAATTCTTAAGGGTGAGATTGAGGCACGTCAGGATTAAGTCACTTGACCAAGATTCATAGCGACTGGCAGACTAGGGATTTGAACAATGACGATCAGCATTCAAATCCTGTTCTCCTAATCACACATTAAGAAAAGTGCCTTAAGTATATATTCTGGGCAAATCCTCATGGCCAACACTGGGGTTTCATAGATAAAGCCTGCCAGAAGCAGCCTAGCTTCTTGTTTAGAGAGTCAGGCAAGTGAGCCATGTTCTTATCCATTATTCCTCCTTCTTTCTTCCTCTTTCCCTCTTTGGCTACCAGCCTTTCTTCTATCAAGGTGTATTCTATGGAGAGAAAAATAATGTGGGACCAGTGGATGGCATAATGACTATGTTGCTGGACTCCCATGTAGTCGACCATGGTTTGAGTCCCTATCTCTCTCTGTCTTTCTGGCTAATGCATGTGCCTTATAGCAAAAACCTCTCCCAAAAAAAGAGGAAAGAAAAATAATACAATTCATAGTAACTACTTTAAAATTTTGAAACTAGTTGGAAAAGAAAGTTGGCAAGTATAAAGTTTTTTGTTTTTGTTTGTTTGTTTTTGCTTGTTTGTTTTAATTTGCCATAGGGCCCAAGTACCTGTCAGACGGAAAGATATAGAGATGGAGAAAGCATCCCATTGTTTAATGGTCAACACAATATTTTCTCCTTTCTCTCTCTCTCCTTTTGGGATTTTGGGAACACATACACATGCATGCACCTGGAGTATTTTTTAAGCCATTGGATCCAGGACTCCAACCTCATAGTCAGTCATGTGGGATCCAACTGCCTTAACCACCAAGCCAGGGAGTCAGCGGATATCCATCTTTAGAGTTTGCAGTTAAACGTGCTAAGACTTGCCAGGTATTTAGTTACTACATCTAATATTCTGTCAAACTAGATCCACGCTTCTAAAAATTTCATGGATCATTAGATAACAAGATACCCTATTCTACAGGATGTAACTTAGTGGAAGGAGGTCCAAGTTATTTATCCTAGGTAGGGAATGATGTTTATGAAGCAAAAAGACACATGGACAAGAAATTCATTGATTCTGCTGGAGTGTATCATTCTTATTGTTAGAACATCTGGTCAGCAGGACTGTAGAGTAGCAAGAAATAAACTTTTAAGCCATTGAAATGTTGAGAGATTTGTTATAAAAATAACTTTTCTTACCCCAAATTAAAACAAATATTCTTACCAGGAACAGGGTTCTGCTGTAACAATAGATATAAAATGAGTGGCATAGACTTTGAAGCTAAGTTAGGGGGAGCTAAGAAAATAAGCACAGCAGGCTGAGCAGCTAGAAATCACACTATACTATGGAATACACTTGGCAAAACTGTGACAATCTGGAGACAGATTAAGTGCCTTCCAAGATTATCGCTTTTAGGGAAGTCGTTGGGAAATGTCAGAATGTTATAGGCTGTGATATGCTGTTGTTTGTACAGATATTATAAGAAAGTAATGAGTTCAGGCAAGAATCCACTGATTTGAAGGTAGAGAGAAAGGAAACACAATCAAGATCCTTACCTGCTTGAAAACGATGTTTATTTCTGGACCCCCACATTATAAGACAGAGAAGTTTGAACAAAGTTTTGAGCTTTGAAGGCTTGGTAAGACTTTGCAGTCTTGGGTTTGCATCAAAGGTTGCCCATTGGATATTGCCATCCAAATCATTAAGTTAAGACTCTCTCTCTCTGCCTGTCTTTCTCTGGTGAGCATACATGCCCCATAACTATTTTTAAAAATATTACTAATAAAATTAAATAAATAATTATTTTTAAAAAGAGAAAGCAAATGAAGAAAGGAGCTTTGAGTATAGTTATTGGCATGTAGAAGTGAACGAAACAAAACAAGCTTTACAATTTAGTAAATGTTTGTGAGATTGTATTTTTTAAAAAAATCCAAAAGAAAACAATTTGAAAAACAACGAAACACAACTATCTGATCTTTAAAGTAGCCTAAACTTAAAGAACCAGGCAGCAGGGCTTGCTATTTAGCATCCTAAGATAGTCTAATGCATACCACTATCTCCACATGTGGTCAAAGAAAATATGAAATAAGTCCACAAATAACTGGGACATCAGGGAGCAAGGAAACAATAAACAAGAAGACAGGCTCTTTTCATAGAGTGTAATCAGGGATCAGGGATTATGATGAAGTTTCCTATTGGCAGGGCAAGGGCACGGGACAGCACCTGCCCCTGGTCTTTATTATTACTGGAGTAAGAAGAACAGTCAAAAGGCTGTGAGTTTCTTGTTGCTGGCTTGTTTGTTTGTTTGTTTGGTTTGGTTTGGTTTTGGATTTTTTTTTTTTTTTTTTTTTTTTTTTTTTTTGCGATAGGGCACATGTGCTTGCTGGAGAGGGACAGAGAAAGATAGTAAGGGAGAAAGTGAGAAATCACCCCCTAGGGGTTGGCCATGCTGCAATCTCTTCTCCATTCTCCTCTTGAAATTTTGGACATGCACACACACATACACACACCTGGCATGATTTTCAAGCCGCCAGGTCTGAGACTTCAATGTGGTAGGCATATAGGAGTCCCACACCTTAACCACCAAATCACCTGCTGGCTCTTCTCTTTGTTGACTTTTTAAATGGAAGCTTTCATTATAGTTACCCACGGTCTGCTACACCACATTTTGCTAGATGGCAGATGCTGTTGTAGGAAACAGCTTGGATAACTTATCTCTAGATCCTAAGCCAGTAAAACATTAAGAGCCATATCTAGAGAAATGTATCTAACTCATAACTTTTAGATTATAAATTAGGCTCATTAATTGACTGGATTTTGAATTGTCTCTTTGGGGAGGTGATAAGTATATTCTGAGAGTGAGACTAGAACTATCAGGGACTGAGCAGTTCTTCACCTCATAAATTTACTCTTTCTCCTCTGCACAAAGCTAGACAAGAATTCCTGTCCTCCCTCTCAGTTGATACAGCCAGGCCGCTAGTTCTTGACAATGAGACTTGAATGGAGCGATGCTTGTCATTTCGGGAATAAAAGAAAAAGAAGTGAATGTATCTTATTCACCTTCTTCTGTTCCCCATCAAGCCAAATGCAGGTAAGATGGAGGCCTTGAAAAAGAACAATGAGAGCTCCTTTGTTCCAGAAAGAGTATACAGAAGGCTAAGAACCAGCTAGAAAATAGGAACTAGGAACAATCCCCACAGGACTGTTTATGTGCAAGAAATAAACTTTTATTAAGTCACTGGTATTTTTTCAGACTTGTTTGTTACAATAGACAATATTACCCTAAGTAATACAATACACAAGACCTTCAGACATCTCATTTAACCTACAGTCCTTTCTTCCTCCTTCGGGCTTTATTAGTTTTTATATATTATTATTTTTTAAAGCAATTTTTACCTTAGGGCACATGCACTCATAAGAGAGAAAGAGAGACAGAGAGATCAAGAAGGAAAATGAGAAAACATCTCCAGGGGGATGGTCATGCCACAATCTCTTCCTCTCCATTCTCCTCCCAGGATCTTGGGCACACACATACATGCACCTGGTGTGAGTTTCAAGCCACCAGGTCCAGTACTCGAATTGTGGTGGACCATGTGGGAACCCAATGACGTAACTGCCATGCTCTCTGCTGGCTCCCCTTCTTTGGCCTTTATATAGATAGCATCTTAGTCTATGCCAGACACTGTTGCAAATATTTTATATGTATTATCATGTATTGTACACACACAGTCCATTAAGTATTATATCAAATAAATGCTGTACCTCAGAGTTCGATACTTAATTGTACCTTAGGATATACAACAATTAATCTTTGATTCTTTAATCATCTAAAAGTAAATATGGAAAAGATTCCTCATGGCTCCTAAGAACTAATGATTTCAGGGAAGAAAGAGAAGTGAAGATTTTCTACTGATAATTCAGCCTCCAGCCCACAAAATCGAGTGGTAGAAAGCCCATCAAGACTTCTCTCTTTCTGTCTCTGTCTCGCTGCCTTTGTCTCTGTCTTCTCATTTTTTTGTAATTTTTTTCTTTTTCAAATTTTTTAAGGTAAAGTATTTTCTTGGCTTTCAGGCCCTCCTTTTTCTTGTTAATAATCCCCTCTCCCCCTCTCACCAGCAGAGGCTGGGGGCAGGCCTTCAGAAGAAGATTGCTCATGACTCCTGAGAACTAGTGATTTCACGTGGTGTGCTTGTGCATTGTGTGATTTTCTATCTTTTGCTTTTTTCAAAATAATAATAATATTTTTTTAAGTTTTTTTCTTTGTTTTTCTCTGTTTCTTTGTTGTTGTTGTTGTTTTCTCTCTCTCTGTTTCCTTTTCTTTTTCTTTTATCTCATCTCTTCGCTCCTCAATCTCCATTCACTGTGTTTCTGGAGGGATCTAAGGAAACTATAGCCAAACATCCAAATACTAGTAGGGTTAACATATTCCTCAATATCTACTGAATCTGCTGTGCAAAGGCATCAAAAGAAATGGCAAAGAGATTCCAGATCACCTTTTTCTGCACACTCTTGAATGCTCAGATTGAACTTCAAGTTTAGGAAGAAACACACCATCCATCAGATGACTAGAAATCACCTCAGGGCCACAGAAATATGGGAAAGCAAGAAAACACCTCTCCTCCAATGGAAAAAAAAAATAACTCCTCTTTATCCACAGACAGTTCAATGGAAATCATGGAAATGTCTGATAAAGAATTTAGAATATTCATAGTGGAGAAGCTAACAGAGATGGTAGAGAAGAGAGACAATGAACTGCAGAAGAGAATAGAGAAAGGAGCTGACAAGTTCCAGGAGGTGAGGAAATTCTTGCAAGACCTAAAAGAGTAAGTACACACTTTAAAAAGAAATCAAAGGGACTTGTCTGAGATGAAGGCTAAATTACAGGAAGTCAAAATCTCCCTTGAAAGTATTAAAAGCAAACCAGATAATACAGAAAATAGAATCTCAGACATAGAAGAGAAAATTGCTGGCTTTGATAAATCCACCACGAAGACTGAGAAAATTGCCCCCAAAGTGAGACTAATATACAATAAATACTAAATACCATCAAACGTCCAAACATATGGATAATTGGCATTCCAGAAGGTAAAGAGACTCATACGGGTATTGTTAATCTATTCCATGAAATCCTACAAGAAAACTTTTCAAACCTAGAGAGACACTCAAAAATTCAGTTCCAAGAAATACAAAGGACCACAAATAGAATCAACCCAAGATATTCTCCAAGACACATTATAGCCAGATTGACCAAAACCACAGACAAAAACAAGATATTAAGATTGGCAAGAGAGAAATGGCAAGTTACCTACAAAGGATATTCCATCAGGCTAAAAGCAGACCTCTCATCAGAAACAATGTGAGCAAGGAAAGAATGGGAAAATATATTCAAAGTGTTAAGTGAAAAGCAATTTCAACCAACAATACTGTACCTGGCAAAATTATCCTTCATATGGGAAAAAAAGACAAGAACATTCTCAGATGAACAAAACCTGAAAGAATTTACCAGCACCAGACCAGATCTCCAAGAAGTTCTCAAGGGCGTGCTACATCAGGAAAATTAAATGCAGACACACAGAAATAAAGTTCAAAAACTATGAAAATGGCCAACTTAATCATAGGGACAAGTCTGGAGTTGAATATTATATCCCAGAATTTAGTTGGGAAGATCCAACCACAACAGAAAATAGATAAAGTACATGAGACTGAACTGGTGCAATAGCATTTTATGACTTTTGACTAAAGCATTGCTGATTATCTGCTAGGCTTTGTTGTCTGGTTTTCAGAACTTTTGCCCTGTCTTGACCTGTCGATAGGTTCATATACCTACTATTTGAATAGAATCCTAACCTATTTCCTGGCTTTAAGTTTTAAGCAAAGTTCCTTAGCATTTCTTTGATTTATTAAAATTAAAACTGCTTTTCTTGAAATTACCAGCTGAACTTGCTATTGAAAGTAGTTAGATTATTTAAGAAATTGTGTGATCAATAAAATGTGGGGGGAAAAGGAATGGAAGACAACTGTAGACACCAGAAATAGTGTGAGAAGAGGATGGGAAAGGGCAGAGGGTCATAAATAAGAGTTATATATATATACACACACACACACACACACACACACACACATATATACACACACACACACACACATATATGTGTATGTATATATATATATATATATATATATATATATATATACATACACATATATATAAAACTAGAAGTGGAAAATTATTGATGATAGCAAGCATGATTAAACCAATATGCAGTATATTCTGGATGGGAAATCACATTTTGTATGCTGTGACGATGTTTAGGGAAAGAATGTAAATTAATTAATTAAAAATATGTTTCATGAAAAAAAAACAAATAAAAGTAAATTTGGCTATACAATCACAGAATAGAGCATTAGGAAACATTAGTTATCCCCATAAGATCTGATTGAGAGGTATCTTCAATTTCAGCTTCATCACATTTCCTTATTCCTTTATGGATCATTTCATTTTGGTGACACAATTTCTAGCCACAGAAAATTGAATCTAATTTAACACACAAGTTACAAAATAGACTTCTTTGGACTCCATTTTAACTGTTTTAGAAAGGATGGCCTCACATATTAAAGATCATTAAATAAGTACTTTAGTGCACACTTACTCAGCTCTGTGTTATTGGGTCGTTGGGAAAGCCGTGATGCATTTTTGCATAGAAAAAATACATCATGACTTTCCCTACTACTTAATAAACATGAAAAGATAACTGAGACAAAACCCCTATATATGAGAATCTTAGAGTTTGATGAACATGCAGGCATGTTAAAAACTGTTACTACACACACACACAGCCACAAGGGCACCTCTATACTATACTGAAGCCATATTGAAGGCCTTGGGTTTGGATTCTGGGTCAACCCAAACAGGCTGGTTGCATCCATGGGTTTCTGTGATTCCAGATAAATAGGAGGCTTGGTGGAGATGAGGAGAGGTGATTATGTGTAGTGAGATCCTATTGAAGGTATCTTTCTGTCCCAAGAAACTTTACAAAACAGAAACAAAAACATTACAACACAACCTGATGAATGCTGCCATAGCATTTAATATGAGCACTGGAGTTAGAACCCTAATTCTGCAAAGTATCATTCAGTGAGCAAAAGACAATTTTAAAGCACAGTGTGAAAAATAAATAAATACACACACACACACACACACACACATACACACACACTATGAAAGAAAATGCTAGTGGCCTCTTAACCCAATTATTCACAACCTATCAGCACAGTTATAATCCAATTTGATGCTAAGAGCCCTGGCCATCTTAAAGCAAAGTATCAAAAGCTGTATCCAACTACTATCTGCCATCATTCGGGTATGTTTCTTAGATTTCTGTCGCTCACTAATATTTTCAGATTTAATATCACAGTGATTACCACCATTATTAGTACTCCTGCCTTCGAAGTTTCTTTCTACAACTCTCTTTGTCCTTTTCTGAAATTCTTTCACAATTTTTTCAGTTGAGATCTTGGTTCTTCTCTCTGTCCTTTTTATTACTACCTCATTCAAATATATTGCAACTTTGTCCCTCATTCAGATCCTCATTCAGGCCTAGGCTCTTGAAATTACATCACGGGTAGTTTCTGTCTTTTCCTGATCCAATTCATCCTGATAATCTTTACCAATAACCTTACTTTACATTCCTATGTCACACTCTTTGTTCAAATCTTTCCATAGTCCATTGTTAATAAAAGCCTAACTTTGCATCCTCTGGTCCTCTTTCACATCGGATCTGAACCTGGTCTTGGTGATCGTACAAGGAGGGAAAGGAACACTGAAGCTGGTCTCTGGTTGTGTAGCCTGGCTGCACCTGGGGCTGGTTTCAGACACTCTCCAGCAAGGCCGAGTTCGGGCCTTGTTTCTTTCCTGAAGACTGGGGTGGCGTAGGGTAAGGCGGCCAAATCCCACAAGGCTGACCTGATTCCTTATGACCTGTGGCTGCACAGTCCAAAGAGATCTGGTGCACCCGGTCGCCTTTTGAGGGCTTCTCCTTTGTCTTCTAGGCCTGTGTTCCTGTGAGCCAGCACTGCAGAGCTGGGAGACACGGGAAGGGGCAGCAGAAGGAAAAGCAGAATTTCTGGTGGAAACAGCTCATGTAGCTGTAAGTGGCCAATAAAAAAGACTCTGGAAGTGAAAAAAAAAATCTAACTTTGTTATTGACTAACCAATTAATCTTGTTGCTATTTGGTTTCCTGGTCTATAAAGTAGGGGTAAGAGTCATATCTAATTACATATTTATCATTAGGTTCAAAGGTGTTTTTTTTTTTTCTTTTTTTTTCTTTTTTTTTTTTTTTGGAGAGGTTTTTGCTATAGGGCGCGTGCGCTCGCCAGACAGACAGAGAGAGACAGAGAGATAGAAAGCAGGAAATCACCCCACAGGGGGGATGGCCACGCCGCAATCCCTTCTCCTCCATTCTCCTCTCGGGATCTTGGGCACGCACGCATACACGCCCGGCGTGAGTTTAAGCCGCCGGGTCCGGGACCCGAACCGCGGTCGACTACGTGGGAGTCCAGCGACATAGCCATTACGCTAACTGCTGGTCCCAGGTTCAAAGGTTTTGATACACATAGAATTTTTAAGATAGTTTCCAGCGCACAGTAAGCACTCAATAAATTTTAGTTGTTGCTATTACTTACCATAACCCAACACATAATGCAGTCTCAAATCCAACCAAATTTAATTTTAGTTTTATCTCACACGAAATTCTGTTCCTGATAAATAGCAATTTCCTCCCTGTTTTATGAACACATCTTGCAAATTCCTTCCTTTGAACTTGTGATTTGATTTGCACCAAATATCTTTTTTCTGTTTATTGAAATCTTAGTCATTCTACTTATAACAATTCAAATTCAGTTCACCAGAGCTGGTAGCAGTGTTCTCACCACGGTGATATTCATTTTGAGATGATTGTGTATTGTGGGTATGAAATGATGAGGCCCTGGATCAGACTGAAAAAGAAGAAAATGTTCTCACTCCCACCCTGCCGCAGTTTACCTAACACACTGTTCGAGAGTAGGAAGTAAGCCATAAATGTTTGAGGATTGACTGCTCATAATGTAACTAAGGATACTCATAAAGTTTAAGTTTAGAAGCCATAAGGCAAAAGAGAAAAGGATAAAGGAAGCATGTTGGAATTCTTCCTGGAGTTGCATGAAAAGGAAAAAATAGCTCCTAGAAAGAAATATTCTATGATTATCATATTCTCAAATGATATTACATGGAAAAAGTTAAATATCCTAAAATTAATATCTCCTTTTTTTCTAAGAGTTGACTTCTTTGTGTGTGTGTGTTTTTTGTAACTAAAGATGGCTCTCATTTTTGTGTATCAAATCAAAATGGATACACATTAAAGAAGTTAACTAAAAATAGCAAAACTAGACAATTTTTACATATAAGTTTATGCAGATAACCAATTCAAAATCATCCAGTATGTGTAAGAATTTCACGGTTTGAGGATCTTCCTAAGTCTTCTGTGAATAACCAGGCAGGCTGTATTCCACCCAACTCCAGGAGATGCTATTCACATAGACTTCTTCAAAGGGATGTCCCTGACCCCTCCAACCTGAAGTTGTGCAGTGCAGAAACCAGCTTCTGCCTATCCAGTTGTTTGGAAAGGAACCTGGCCATATATATTTATTGTTTCATTTTCTCAGAGTATAATAATACATCCCCCAGAAAGGGAAAAGCAGTCCACTTAGTGTGAGTAGTGGATAAGAGCACAAGCAATGGAATTAAGCAAGTCTAGGTACAAATCTTAGCATTGCTCATCACAACATGGGTAGCCATTAGCAGGTTTCATAACTTTTCTAAGCCTTGACCTCTTCATCAGTAAAATGGAGATAATAATATTACTGCCCATTGTTTTCAAAAGGATTAAATGAAACAAAGTCAAACAAGCAGTTTATAGTAGAAACTCAATGTTTACTTGTTTATATTTTCATTTTGGAATTATGATTATGCAGGCCAAAGAAGTTTTTCTTCTGTGTAATGAATTACTGGAAGTAATACCTCATTCTGACATTATTTAAAAATTTCTTTCTTTCTTTTATTCCATGAGAGAACCACAGAGAGAGACTGAGAGCCATAGAGAGAGACAGAGTCACACTCAAGAATATCTTTCCACAGTAATTCCCCCAGCCTCAGCCAGCCAGGATCATAGGCAGAGGTACACACCTAGCATGTACAGGGAGGCCTCTGGACATGACCCCAGAACCTTCCCAGGTGGCTCCAGCAGTACAGACCCTTGCTTTCCCCCTGTGCCACTTGACTTCTAACCTCTGTTCTAGATCATTATGCTGGCCATATTCTATTACAGGGGCTTTAAAATGTTTTTGTTAATAATAATAAATTATTAATAACAAATGTTTTTGTTTAATTTCCAATTTAAAACTTCTACATACCCCAATATAAAAGTCAGCTGTTCTGGGAAAGACATCGGTTTAAAAGACTTGATTCTTCCCTGGATCGTATTGTCTGAGCTGAGGAAAGTTACTTAATTTCTTGCAGTCATTCCCATCTTCTGCAAATTTTAAATCATAAAAATGCTGTCCAGCTTAGTTTTCAAGGTTGTTATGACACTCAGATGAGTGCATGTGTATGAACGTACTTCAAAATAGTAATGTGATATACAAATATGCACTAACTTTCTTATCACAACACAAGCCTCTTCATTTTGGCTCACCTATTTGATTTTTTCCCAACAGATTTACCTCTCTAATTACAGGCAATTTCTTGCTAACAAACAGGTTGTATTCCAAAATTTAATTTACTAATCAGTTGTTAGAAGCTCAGCACACATTTTCCCCTAGAAATGATGTTATAAATGGAATAGTTCATTTCTGAGGCAATTTTCAAATGACTCTCACTCAAAATGTAGCTCAAATATTATTCATTTTCCATAGAAACAGTTGGAAATATTGTTGCAATATAAGGAACTCTCAAAAGGTAAAAATAATAAAAATAAATGAACTTAATTTCTATTTAACACTAGCATTTAATAACCAGCAAGTCTACTTAGAAAAGATAAACACTGAAACTAGTGGAAATCCAAAAGAGAATTTGAGATCCACAAAAGTTTTAGAAATTGGTATATCTTGCTAGTGATTATGATTGACAAATTAAAAATAAACTCCCATTTCTTTTTGTAACATTTATACTTAGCAATTGCTATCAGGCTAAGTTGGTGGAAGCAGGGAGAAGTATGACAATGCGAACAAAGATAGGATACAAAGGAGCATGAAAAGGGAAGAGAGATAGGAGGGAGACAAAGATAGAATAACCAGAAATTTAGTGTGACCCTGAAAAATCTTGAAAAAGAAAGAGAAAGGCTGAATTATATGAATTCAATTGAGGAGAGGAAAAATAAAAGAAGTGCAAAAGAATGCACATATCTTCACTCAATTGAATATTAAGAAGAAAAACAAACAACAAAAAATATTTTGGAGCGTTAGTATAGTTGAGTCAGTCCTACAAAAAGGCCCATGGTCCTTCTGTCAAACAACTGGTAAAGGTCCATAGAGGCTCCACAGGGAACATGAAAAGGGAAAGTAGGAACAGGTGTGTATCTAGCCTTACTCTGAAGTAGACATTTGTTTTCACTGCAAGGGACACTGGGAGTCAATCATTTAAGTAGTATTAAAATTATTTGAGGGGGACCAGCAGTTGGTGTAATGGCTATGTTGCTGGACTCCCATGTAGTTGACCATGGTTCAAATCCCGTACTCAGTGATTTAAACTCACGCCAGGCACATGTGCATGTGTGCCCAAGATCCAGAGAGGAGAATGGAAGAGAAGGGATTGTGGTGTGGCCAACCCCCTGGGGGGTGATTTCTCACTTTCTGTCTCCGTCTCTCTCTGTCTTTCTGGCGAGTGCACGCACCCTATAGCAAAAACCTCTTCAAAGGAAAAAAAAAATTATTTGAGGTAGGTAATTTGCATATGATACATAATTAAGAGAAATTAGTCAAAGATAAGCTATTTAACTGGATAGTCTAGCTAGTGGCTCAATAAGCAATTATTTGAAAGATGTTCTTAACTTATAACTGGAAACATTTTCCACTCAAAGATTAAACATTCCTTATAAGACCTGATGCTTGTGGAGACTTCTAAGGCAGTGAATAAAATACTGGTTGCTAAAGTGAGGAAAAACTCTCAGACAAACCCATCCTTGTCAGTAAAGGTCACCAATGACTTACTCATTGTCACATGCAATTAGCTGCCACTTAGTAGCAACATTTCCTGATAACAGTGTTTCCTGATGCTCTCTATCTGGTGGTTCTCATGCCCATCCTTTCCTAAGTCTTTACGCATCTGTCCAGTCTTCTCTTTCGTTGTCTGTCAGGACTCAACTTCCTTATCTCACTCCTCCCTTTGAATATTATTGTTTCTCAGAACTATGACATTCGGTTTTCTTCTTATTTTGCAAATAAGCTAAAAACATTCTCACACCCCTGATTTCACCACCCTGTACAGACTACACCGAAATCTCTGTCTCCCACCCAGAATTCTCCAACAGACTCTAGACTTCTATATTCAACTGAATGAGAAGTCAGAAGACTTAAGTGAAATTCACTGTTTCCTTTTGTTTGTAATATAATAGTTTTGATCATTTCATAAACTAAAATACACTTTTAAATAGATGCAATTTTATTTTATATATCCTTTTCATATTTGCCTCAGTAATTAAATGGAATGATTTATCTTACACAATCATTTATATTACTCCTCCAGTCTTAGTATTATAAATTGATGGAATAAAGAATTCACAATGCATTTTTTGATCTTTCTAACAACAGAAGCTTTTCATTAACTTTGAAAAGTCAAAATCTGGGACCAGCAGATGGCATAATGGTTATGTTGCTGGATTGCCACACAGCTAACTATAGTTCGAGTCCCAAGCCCAGTGGCTTGAGACTCATGCCATACATTTGTGCATGCATTCCCAAAATCCCAATAGGAGAATGAAGCAGAAGGATTGGAGAGGGATTGTGGCATGGCTATTCCCTCCGCATGGTGATTTTTCATTTTCAGTCTCTCTAACTCTCTGGCGAGCACATGTACCTTATTGCAAAAATCTCTTTAAAAAGAAAAGTCAAAATCTTCAAAGATTTGAGATAAATTCTGACTATGTATTTCTTGTGTAAGATATTTACCTAAGAATATTTTTAAAGGAAAGATTAATATTTAATTTAAAACATACCTTCAGATGATTTCTCACAATTTTTTATCCTAAGAGGATGCTTTTCCTGCTCTGATCTATCATTGTTCCTTTTCTCTCTTCCTCTCTTCCTCTCTTCCTTCCTCTCTTCCTCTCTTTCTTCCTCTCTTCCTCTCTTTCTTTCTTTCTTCCTCTCTTTCTTTTTCTTTCTTCCTCTCTCTTTCTCTCTCTCTTTCTTTCTTTCTTTCTTTCTTTCTTTCTTTCTTTCTTTCTTTCTTTTTCTTCTTCCTTCTTTTTTATTTTTAATTGCCAGAGTATTATCCAGAGAGAGAGAAAAAAACACAAAGAGAAAAAGAGAAGGAGGAAGCTCTAATGTAGTCACGCTACAATCCATTCTCCTCCATTTTTCCATCCTGTCACTATTTTGAACATGCACACATAGCTGATTTGTCTTTTGAGCTACTGAGGTCAGGACTTTAACTGTGGTCAGCCATGAAGGTTCTAACTCCCTTAATTTCTGTGCTACAGGCCAGCCCTATCATTGTTTCTTAGCTTGCTTTCTTTTAAGATTATTCTAAGCTTAGAACAAACAGGTCTGTGTTTTGAAGCATTTACACAAAATTTTCTTTCTTTTTTTTGTAGAGGTTTTTGCTATAGGGCACGTGCGCTCACCAGAAAGACAGAGAGAGACAGAGAGATAGAAAGTGAGAAATCACTGCCCCCCCCCCAAGGGGAATGGCCATGCCACAATCCCTTCTCCTCCATTCTTCTCGCGGGATCCTGGGCACACACGCAGACACACCCGGCATTAGTTTAAGCCACCAGGTCCAGGACTTGAATCACGGTCAGCTACGTGAGAGTTCAGTGACATAGCCATTACACTAACTGCTGGTCCCACAAAATTTTCATTAATTAATAATTTTGTATGCATTAGGGAACAGTGGTCATACCCCCTAGCAAATGAAATACTGAGTATGCTTTAAAAATAATGAGATCTAGTCTAAGTAAAAAGTAGTAAGGAAACTTACCAGTCAAGTCAAACTTTGGATTTCATTTACCCTAGTATTCTCAATATCTCCCATTTATTACTTATCAAAACACACCACTAGGGACCAGCAGCTGGTGTAATGGCTGTCGCTGGATTTCCATGTAGTCGACTGTGGTTCGAGTCCCAGACCTAGTGGCTTAAACTCATGCCAGGCATGTGTGCATGCGTGCCCAAGATCCTGAGAGGAGAATGGAGGAGAAAGGATTACAGCATGGACATCCTCCCCCCCCCCCCCCAGGGGGGTGATTTCTCACTTTCTGTCTCTCTGATTCTTTCTGTCTTTCTGGTGAGCGCATGCTCCATATAGCAAAAACCTCTGCAAAAAAGGAAAAAAAACAAACAAATAAACAAAAAAAACACCACTAAAGAAGAGCTAGGTTGTGCTTACTTAACATGTGCAAACTTCAAATACTAGTAACCCAAGATCCAAGACAATTCAAATTTGAAAATTCACACAAGATAAATTTTCTTATACTGCATTGTCTGAATTAGTTGTAACAGGCTTACCAAGAATAGGCCCTGGTTAACTGTGAAAGAGCAACCTGCAAATGCCTACAGGTTGCAAAGACCAATATAAGAAGTATGGAATTTTTTTTTTTTTTTTTTTTTTTTTTTTTTTGCTTGTGTGTTTGTGTCTAGTGTGAGTGTGGTGTTTTAAACAGTCTCTGTCTGATTTACAATCCTTCGGCCTCAACCTCCCAAAAGGCTGGGCCTATAGGTATGTGCCACCCTATCTGACTTTTTAGGACAGGCCTTGCATTATGTTGCCCAGGCCATCTCAGAACTTGAAATCCTTCTTCTTCAGCTTCCAGAGTAGCTGGAAATAAATGTGGGAGCCACCACACCTGGCTTTTTTAGAGGGGGCCAGGAACCAAAACTGGGCCACTCATGTGCCCTCAGACTGCTAAGCAGCAGCCTCCAGTAGGCATTACCATGCCTGGGTCAAGAAACATCGATTTTGAAAATAAACTGTCAATGTTTGAATCCTAAAACAGATTTTGTTACTTACTATCTATATGTACTTGAATAAAGTATTTGACCTCCCCAAGTATTAGTTTTCCCAAATCTGAATGGAGATGTGTACTTACAAAGTTCTTGCAAATAATGATATTGATGTATGTATGAAAGCGTGCCTAATGTATTACTTAAATCTTTACATATTAGCCCAAAGAAATGTTTTGAAGGCTACTATTCTCTCATTGTGGGCAAAACACTTACTATACAATGATTTCTAGAATTTGACCTAAAAATGATTTACTTTGAAAACACCTACATCACCACCACAATCACAACCTTCTTCTCTAACCTCATCCCTTGCTTCTTTTCCTCACTCTTGGCTCCATCCATATCAATCACCCCTATGCTCCAGGAATGCTGGTTCCCTGAACAGGAAGCACCTCTCTAGAATTTCCTAATTTATTCTTTTCCTCTTTGAAGGATAAATGCAAGGTAACAGATTCTGAGAGGCCAATGAGTTCCACTTAAAGACACTTAGATGGCTCTCCTCTGGGCTTTCATACATCCCTCCATCATTATTATGACATTGATTATTGTCTGATCTAGACTACAAAGCAAGGACATTTTTATGTGCACCTCTAGCTCAGTACTGAACACAGAGTAGATACTTGATAAATGTTTCTTGAATAAACTAATGAATAAATACATTAAAAATAGTATTAAAATACAAACAGAAAATATGTTCCTTATTAAGCAGAGTTTAGGTTTTTGCTTTGTTTTGTTTCGTTTGTGCTATAGGGTATGTGTGTTCACCAGAGAGAGAGAGAGAGAAAGTAAGAAATCACCCCATGCTACAAACCCTTCTCCTCCATTTTCCTCTCAGGATTTTGAGCACATACGCACACACAGTGTGATTTTCAAGCCAACTGGTCTGGGACTTGAGCCATGCCATTAGTCGTGGGATCCAGTTGCCTTTACACCTACACCACCTGCTGGCCTTAGCAGAGTTTTATGTTTTGTTTTAACTTGGATGCTTCAGAGAGAAGATGAGTTATTGTCTAATATATTGTTCAAAACTACTGCTAGTGAAGAAAAAGATAGGTCCTCCCACGAGAGTAGAACTTCTAGTGTAGTGAGAGGTAGATGAGCTAGAAAGGGAGTAGAAGCTATGAAAATTAGTGATGCTTTACAATTCTACCAGGGACCTACTCTTATTACCAACAAGTGAAATACTAGACAGGTGAATAGACTCTTTTTCCTCTCATAAAACTCCATTGCCAGCTAGCTAAGTATGGATATTTAGTGATGTTCCCACATGGGATTGGCATGTTGGATGTATGTGTATGTGTATGCATCAGACAATAGATTAAAGTCAACAACTTAGAGCTAAGGTACTTGCAGTAGGGCTGAGTGTGCATAAGTGCATGTGTTTTCTGTGAGTTTGTGTGTTTAAACTGTCAAGACATGTAACAACTCTCTCATAAGAGACAGATAATTCAGTTATAAGGGAAAGTATTGCAGGCACTACTGAGAGAGATTGCCTGTCACCTATAGGCCTGGAGTCATTCAAAATCACATTCTTTAACAATGATCTCAAATCATGTAACTGTGCCAAGGAGGGCTTTTATTGTTTTTACTGCACTGACCCTGCAGTATAGCAAATTACCCTCAGGTCCTGGGAGACAACACAATGACTTTCAGGAGCAGTTTCCACATGTTCAACATTTAGTAAGTAATATGAACCCCATGGGACATAGTTCCAAAGAAAGAAATGGAGCAAGTCTTGAACTTCCTGAATTTCCTCATGATTTTCTGAAAAGCTAGGTGTTCATTACTTAGGGGTCTCTGGGTAATAGGTAGGACATTTTCATCCTCACTCTATATTTGTTGTGTACTTGACAGAGTATGAAAACAATCGAGTGCTCCTTTCTCTTTCAAAAAAAAAAAATGCAGAAACAAAACAAATTCTTGTTTAGTTTCAAACTTTCTCAGTCAACAATATGTCAGTCCAAAGGGTCTTTCTGTTCCTTTAATCACAGGCTTGACCCAAAGAAAGGGAAGATAATATTCACCTTCTCTACATGACTGTTCACTGCCAGATAATTCAATTATTACAAAAAATTATTTTAAACATTAAGATGCACAAAGTTCAGTTTTTCTCTGTTTCTGCTACTATCACCAAGCTATTGATAAGATGTCTAAATTTATTGCAGAATAATTCTGCAGGAAAAGAGATAAAAGGTTCCTGAATAAAATATGAGGCGAGAGCTGTAAATTGTAGCAATGCATATCATTTCATTCAAATGTAGGAAGCAATTACCATCTGCTATACTCATCAGTTCCCTCCTTTATGACTTAATTATATGTTTAATGCTATCAGATCAAGGAAAGGGCACAATAGATGAATGAGTGAGAGAAATAGAAAAGATTCTGCAACAAGACAAAAGGCAGCTGAAAAGTAACCTAAGAAGAGAATTGATTTCATTTGTTGGGAGAGAAGTTAATTTAAATAGTATATTCTATCATCTCCAGTGGTGCACTGAGATAATATAAATCATGTGTTTGTGAATTTGCTTCATACAATTTTAACAAAAGCATTCAAGTTTCTGAAAACCTAAGGTCTGCAGGTTTTGATTTATTTATGAAATGGGTAACATTTACAAAGAAAGAGCAATGACTGACAACGAAAGCATTTAAATTATTATTAACAGTACTTGCTATCCAAGTAGTGGATGGTAGAGGGAAAACTGATGAACTCTCCTTGGTCCTTTGCTATCTGGTTCAAAACATCAACAAAGATCACATGCCAGGCTCTAACACAGAGCCTTGGTGTCCCTGGCCAAGCCATCTCCATGCCTTCACACAGATTTTTTTTTTTTTTTAAATCAGGAATAATCAAATAAGATAAACCACAGTTCAAGAAATGAACTCACACAGTTAAATGAGTTAAGTGTTAGTATTTGTCTTTCTCAAGGTATTTTTCAAACTTTTGTATCATTAGCTCATAGGAATAGGTGAAGAGCTAGCATCTCTGGAGACACTAATTTTCTTGAGTTGCATCTAACCAAATATACACCCCTTAAACCATGACCTTGAGTTCAGCCCCAACTGTGTGCCATGCTTGAGATCATGATTTAATCCAGGAAGTTACTTCCTATATAAATCGGAACATTTTCAAAACTCAGTGAATCAGATACTTTCACTCATTGAAAATTTGACATTTGGTTGACATCATTTCTGCTTCTTCCTCTTTAATTACATGTTTTTAAAGGAAGACTGCCTCCAGAAAATTCTCCCATCTCCACTCTTTGGCTTTGAGGATATGGCTGCCCACCATGTGTCCACACAAGAGTGAGTTTAACCCATTGAGACTCAAAATGATTCTTATTTGGCTTCCTACTTTACTGTTTGTAACTAGATATTAGATATGTGATTATTGATTTATTAAGCTCTTCAGAACAAGCCTTGTTAAATGATTTTCTTATTATTTCATACATATAAAGGGAAAAAGTATCATTTATCATGGTTTTGAAAAATATTTTTACATAGTGCCTGAATTTACTTTTTATAAATTATGTATGATCAGAAATACTGTGCATGGTTTCAGTGGCTGTGTACAATGCATGTCTAACAGCTTGATTTTGTCACTTAATGTCAGCATATTCTATTATTGATGATATAGTAACATATGATATAAATAATTTTTAAATAACTCCCCAACCTACTGGCAGCACTTTGTTCCTGGCTTTCTGGGCCTGAAGTGAAACTGACCGGAAATTTTAAGCTCTTTTTGTGATTCATATGGAGTGAAAATTGCTACTCGGTGAAGCAAACAGCCCAAGAGTCAGAACAGTTTTATTTTTTCCTTCGTGTTATTAACTAACATAAGTTTTGTACTCAAGTCAGAATATCTCATCTTGCCAACATAAACTTTCTCTTCTTCAGCTTGTTAATTCTCATGTAACCAGGTGGAATTTTACTAGTTTATTGTTTTCTTTCCTATACTTACACACATACACAGATATCTTTGCAAAAATTGGATCATCGTATTTCTATAAGTACTAACAGGGTATAGAATTATCTATTATAAGTAGCCATGCAAAGCTCTGTGAAAGAATTAGAGCCTTAGCTATGATAAGAAGCCATCAATATTTGGAAAAGTCAAAGTGAAAAAAATCTGTGTGTGTTTCATTTTCACTTCCGCAAGTCTTAGCTTCCACATTTGTTCAGCTTTAGGTGCTTTAGGTAGTTCTCATGGTAATACGAAAGGTTTCATTCTGATCTCTCTGGTATAAAAGGGTCTGAAACAGATGTCTACCTGAGAAGTTAACATCTGAGTTAATCATTCATCAAAAAGGCACAGGCAGGCCAAGACCCGACTGTGACCTAAGGAAAGTTCCCAAGGATAAAACAGTATACAGTCCTCACGTTTTGTAAATTCTTACTATATATATTTTTTTCTTACACAAAATTCATATACTATATATCTATCTATCTATACACACACACACTTATACAAATAAGTGTATATGTTCTTCCTATATGTATATATAAACATACCATATACACATATGTATATATGGGTTTTTATATGCATATATAGTGTGTTTATATATACATATATGTGCATATATGTGTAACTATGGTATATATATTTATATGTATATAAAATAGTAATAAAATATGTAGTAAGAGCAAATATATAAGTACACGTGAATATATTTGAATACATGGTAAGGATATGATGATTTTCTAATTATAAACTTTATGATTATTAGTATTTTTATTGAAAAATTTAATGGAATAAGCTTATAGGGTACCATGTGATGTTTTCATATATGTATGCAATGTGAAATGATTAAACCAAGCTAATTAACATAGCTACCACCTTGCTTACTTATTATTTTTAATAGAATCATTTAATTATCTATGTACATACCGTAGAAATATGGATTTAAAAGCATCCAGTCAGATTTCTATAGGACTACAGGATTTCAAGTGTGTGTGTGTGTGTGTGTGTGTGTGTATGTGTGTGTGTGTGTATACGTGTGTGTGTGTGTGTGTGTGTGTTGGACAATACAAAAGAGATTTCTAGAGGAAGTGCTTATTTTGCCTATTTACAACATTTCCCTAAGGAAAGTAAAATATCCCTACCTAATCCTAATGAAATCAATATTGTGTAGATGAAAGCTTACCAAGTTTCTAAAATGATAAAGATATAAAGATGTTAAAGTGCAAAATCAACGTGCATTGAGTTAGAATCCTGGCCTGTTCAAAATATTAAGATATGTATTATGTTTATAAGGTGCTAGTCAAGGTTTGAACTAACACTTTCAGTCTTCCATAACAATTACAAAATAGTTTACAAAACCACAGTTTATAAACGGACATCTTACTTGCCGACTCCCAAAATAGGAAATCAAGGCAGGCATCAAGGCAAAAACTTTTGCCAAAATGTGAAACAGCTCTCTCATTATTCATGCAAGCAATGATAAACAGAATGAAAGTAGAGAAAGCAAAGCCAGAGTAAGCTTCAAGAACTTCTTCTCCAAAGATGTGCCCCCCCCATGGCATACTTCAGGCAATTTGTAAAAGGCCACATAACCCACCTTCTAAAGGGTCTTGGATTTTATATGGCCAAAAATGGAAAAGAACATTTACCCTTGACCATGGTGCAGTCTTCTTGTTTAGGAGGAAATATAAGATGGTGGCCTGTGTCAGAATCAGCACCTTTTAAACAACAGTGCTTCCTTGAAGTTATCCTAGACTCTTAGAATCTTAGATTAGGTCTAATATGTTGCTAAATGAACCATCTCTACGTTCAAAGACGGAAGAAAATGAGTGAGGATGCCAAAAGATTAAAACAGCAAGCTAAGCTAAGATATCAATTAAAAAGACATACCTTTCTTGCTCTGAGTGGATTAATTTCAAATATATGGAGATACTGGAGAAACAGTAATACAAAAATATCACATAAGCTTATTTATGTACCATCTGGACCTAGCTACATTTTTTAATATTAGTTAGAGTTGTTTTCCATTTGAAAAGGAATGAGAGTCTATGTCACAAAAAATTTAAACTTGGAAAATATAAACTTGACTGTACAGAACTTCACTTATTCATTCGTTCATTCCCACATGTACAAAGCATTACCTGCTGCATATGTATCAGATCCTGTGCTATATCCAGGAGATACAAAGATTTTAAGTTCCTCGCTCTAGGAAACAACAATCTAATTAGAAAGATAAACTCTACAGCAGACAATTAAAATATAGTACCATAATTGCTCAGAGAAATTCATACTTTGTGAGTGATTTCAATTTGTACCAGGTTTCAGGAGGAAAAGGATTATCCAAAGTAGAATGAAACCTTAGTTCAGGTGTTAATTCTGCTAGTAACTAATTACGTGACTTTCTGGCACTATTCTTTCTGGCACTCTGTTCTTTACTCGCAAAAGGAAAGAAGTTTGCCAGATTTTCTCTGAAGTTCCAGATCTATAGGAATTTCTCTGTAGATTCTCTGTTGTAGATATTAGGGATCATTCAACGGCATAATCTATTTACACTTTAAGTGACCCACCATATCAAAAGAGGTTACCTAGATGTCTTTTTCTCAAAGCCAATTGTCTACTGATTACCTCATTTGTTTCTTCTTTTAGTAAAGGAACTAAGGCACTTTAAAACTATTAGCCAGCCTTGGATATGCCCACAAGACAGGTGAGGAATTGCTTTTCAAGACAATGATGTTAAAATTGCCGTTCATTACTATAAAATTCTCCATGTACTTAAGGAAAACCCTAGCTCTGACGATATATTTTCTTGTAATACTTTACTAGACGAGACTACACTACCATTACAGAAGAACTACTCAGTGAGTAAGTGGTAGCTATTCCTACGACTATTCACCATAAATAGGAAAAGTACCCCTCTTCTAATTCTGGCAAGAGGAAAGGTGGACAAAGTCCAGGGCTTCCTTTTCATTGACACCCTATTGAAATAAAAAGTTCTACCATAAATTATCGACTTTAAGGGGAAATAGGTATTTCTCCTGAGGAATAACCAAAAAAGAACCAATCCAGTAGGTGCCACTAAATCTCCTTCACTTCACCTGTGTTTGGCTACAGCTTTCTGTGCCTCTGTACAGTGGGGCTTAGAGACCTCTCTGCAACTGCTAGGTAGTAGGTGTCAAGCTAGACTCATCAAGCACTGAGTTTCATGCAGAAACCTATAAGAAAAGATTTGGGGATTTCAGTTTGTTGCTCATTAGTAAACTTTCTTCATTAGGATCTCATTCACTTTCATAAACCATAAAGTTTTGTTTTCCTTTTAGAAAAATCTTAGAATTGCTTCTCGGGTAAGAATGAAATAATCTTTAAAAGAAAGATGTAAGGTAATGTATAAACTCTAGCCATAATAAAGTATCAATACTCACCTTTTATGTATTTAATAAAAATCTTATCTTAAGCCTAATCTTGTATGTTGGAACAAAACTGGTAAACAAGGGAGGAAGACTAATTGCAGTTGATATTCCTATAGTTGAAGAAGCAGAGGGTATTTTGCAGTTTGAAGTCCACAGACAGATGACAAGTGGAAAGGGTAGAGAGGTGTCTGTTTCACACTCAATCCCACTAAGTTGAACCTATGCTACTTTTAAAGGCAAAGACAGGAAACTCCTTTTATAAAGGACTTAAAAAGCACATAGGGAAACCATCACATTGCTGCAAAGCCCAAGACAAATTCTTGGAGAGAAAACGTACACATTTTTCTCACTGCACTGAAGAGTATGTAAAATTCTGCAATATAAGGATTCTTATTTTGACACAATAGAGCAATGAAAGAGATCTCAGTGCCTAAAAATGTTCTGATGCCACATCAGGATATCCCCAGGAGGTGATCCACAACATCCATGGGTAGCAAGGAGTGCAGCATATGCCAGGCAGGTATGATGGACAGGCATAACATTCCTGCTATTAAGTCCAGTGCTGATATGAGTTTCAGAGCTATTTATTTTCCAAAATTACTTGGCGGTGAGGATTCACAGTGCAGGGTACTTAAATACTGCTTTGTATGGGAGAAAGAGTTGGTAGTATTTGGCTCATGCCAAAACTTTTGTTAAAAATTTGAAAAGGGGCCCAGTGACAGTGGCACAGGCAGTAAAGGGTCACTGCACAATACTGAATTCTTATGGTATGACCTAAGTTGACCTACACTGCACCTACCATTGCTCCTGGATGTCCCATTGTGCTAGGTTTGGGATATACTGTGGTCATTAAAACAGATATGAACGTTGTAGTTACAGAGCTTACTGCCTTGTCAAACAGATAATAAACAAATAAATGAGTGAATGCTATGAAGGAAAATACAGAACTAGGAAAGAGAATAACAGGATGTTGAGATATACTTTTGTTTGGATAGTTAACAAAGGCCTTTCTGAGGAGTTGGTATTTAAGAGAGACTTAAAGGAACAAAAGAAGCTATGGTCAAACATACCATAGTAGTAAAGAGACTAGTGTGTGAGAACAGAAATTGGGACAAAATAGTTGCATCGTAGTCACACATTTTATCCAATTGGTTCTTAACTTGAGTAGAGGTAGCTTTGATTGTCATTGCCTCTCTCAATTTCCTCCAGTGTCACAAAGTGAGAAGATGTTCATCAGCAAAATAAAATAGTTGATAGCATGCCAGAAATACTTGATAGACCCATTTGCAAGTTCCCATTAAAATTTGTACTGAAAGCAAAAGACAAGAGAAGAATGAACGTCAAGAAGCAGGAGTTGGCATTGGGTGGGAGGAGAAATAAAAGCATGTTATGTCAAGATGACATCAATATTAATTTGCTCATAAATATCATAATTAAAGAAATATTGACTTAAATGTGTATAAGATAAACTTAAAGGTATAATTGGTAGAATTTAAAACAGAAGTTCTTTTAAATACCTTCAAACGACAAAAGCAAACAAAATATGGTCCAAATATCAAAAGAAGAAGCATAGAAAAACGGCAAGGAAGCACAGAAAATAGAATCCATGCAATAAGATGACAGAAGTAAGACCAAACGTATCAGTTATGACAATGTATGTAAATGTGTTGAACTCCCCAATTAAAAGGCAAAGACTTTTAGATTAGAGTAGAAAACAACATTCAACAATATGCTGTTTACAAGAGACAAACTTAAAACAAGATGACTTGGAAAGGTTATAAAAAAAGGATAGGCAAAGGCATATCTGTAAAATGCAAACAAAAAGACAGCAGAAGTGGCAATATTCAAACCAGCCAAAGTAGTAGAATTCAAAATAAAACTATTAAAATGCACAGAGTATTTTATTATTTTTGTAAGTGAAGCAATCTAAATTAGGCTATACTTATTATAAAAAATATGCACCAAAATAACAAAGAATTAAAATACAAAGGACAAAATGCCATATAAATAATTTTAACAAAATCATAATCATAGAATGAGGCCTTGATGCATCACATCATCCACATACTGAATCAATCTAATACAAATTAATAAAGACCTAGAGAATTTCAAATGTATTACAATTCACACCTTCCAGATAGAAAATAAGTAGGGGTTCATTTTAAAAGTAGCAATAGACAAGGATGTGAAGAAAATTAAAATAAACTCTCCAAAGCAGAAATTGCTCAGAAATCACTTTTGAAACACAATTGTAAAATATTAAGCAAAATTTTAAAAGTGCTACCATGATATACGAGTTTAAAACCCCTTTTTAAATAAGTACTGAGCCGAAAAAAAGAAGCACAGATTAGTACTTTAGCCTGGAAAACATCAAAAATTTTATAAAACTCATAGGATTTTTTGAGTAGTTAATGTGATAGGAACTCTGTTAACTGTATCCATGCATTAGCTTTTCATAATAAACATATGAGGATTGAGAATGAATAGGATGTGAGTGTAAGGAATGGAAAGAAAAAGAGTTATGAACAAGAAAATAAAAGCTATGGATGGGACCAGCAAGTAGTTCATGTTACCTCTAGAACAAAAGATGAATATGTGTAAGAGAAGGAACCATAGTTTAGATTCAGACCATGCCATGTAGATTTTGTCCTCAGGAAATAGCAAGTCGTTGCAGTTTTGTGAACAACAAAAAAAATATTGCCATAATTATGACTGAAGAAAATTATTCTGGCAACAAATTATTGGACAAACAAGTTAAAGAATTAACCAAAGAAAATTCATTGAAGACATAAAAGACTAAATGAAGCCATGGGATCAGTAGAGGTAAAAGAAATAAAGAAGATAGTTACAAGAAATATTGATGCAATAAAATTGCTAGGATTTGCATACATAGGAGCAGAATGTGAGAGCTGGAAAGAACTTTGAAAATTACGTATTCTAATCAGCTCATTTGGTAGATAAATTGAAGCTTAGTACAATTAAGTGAATTTTTCAGTGGTCCTAGAATCTGTTCATTAGTGAAGCTAAAACCAAGATCAAGTTCTGTGAAGTGCAGTTTCTTCTTTCTTCTCTACCAACTTAATATAGGAAGTAAGAGAGAGGAAAGACTTAGAAATATCTGGGACTTTGAACCCAAAGCAGAATTATGACATCAACAAAATAGGAAACCCAGGAGTTAAGTCCTGTTTAGAAGTGGTTCTTATGGGACAGCTGACTGAAAAGGTCTATTAGATAGCTGAAAATTCATGACTGGGGCCCAAGAATATAGAATAGAACTATGGATTAAAAATCATATCATTATTGGGGATAGCAGATGGTGTAGTGGTTACATTGCTAGACTCCCACATGGCCAACTGTGGGTCCCAAACCTGTTGGCTTGAATATCACACCAGGAGCATGTGTGTGTGTGCCCAAGATCCCAGGAGGAGAATGGAAGAGAAGGAATTGTGGTGTGACCATCCTCCCTGGGGGGCAATTTATCACTTTCCTTCTCACTGTCTCTGTCTCCCTCACTGGTGAGCACAAGCACTCTAAAGCAAAATAAAAAAAAAGGCAACCTAAAAACAAACCCTCAAAAAAGTCATACACTTATTATTTGAAGACTATAAGAAAGAAGGGTAAAGAAGAAAGGGAAAGAGGGCAGAAAGGCAAAGGAATGAGAAGAGATGAGAAAGTAGAACACACTGGGCTCACATTATTTAAAACTGGAAAAATAGAAACTAAGAGTCGGATATCAGTGAAGTATCAGGGGCACAGAAGTGGATATCCAACTCTATATGCAATCTCTTGAGGATGCTGTAGAAAGGTTTCGTGCATTGAAGGACAGACTGAAGTAACCGATATCTGTGTTTTCTATAATTCTGAGTCAACATTGTATTTTATTGTACATATGTACTATTGACTAATGAATTCAGAAATATAACATTTAGAAGTAGATATTAAATAGTAAAATTTACTAAGAGTACAAGTTCTTTTAGTATTGTTTCATACAGTGTGGGTAGGAGTCAATTGTAAAACAGTACACATGCATATCCTTGCATTTCCTTTGACTATTTTGTACATAATTTGTTTTATGGTAGTAACCTGAATTTATAGTTGTATAGCCTACATAGATGACTTGTAACATTTTCTTCTTGTATGCTAAAACCCTTTGCAAAATATGCCCTCTGACCAATCAATGTGTGATTTTTCAATGTGCATACCATCTCCTCCTTGCTTATTAAAGTTAGATATACAAAGCATACACAGTAAGTATAAATTTATTAACCCAACTTACTAGTATAGCTCTAGTTTGTAAGGAATGAGATGTCAGATACTAATTTAACATTATTTTCTTCTGTGGAAACCTAAAGAGAAACATAGACAATTATAAATTGAGGCACCAACATGAGTAGAATGAAAGAAAAGAAACAGGAATTAAATTTTCTTCTTGCCCACAGCTTTAGCACTTTATATTTCATCTTTTCCCCAGATCATTTTTCCATTCATCACTTCAATGTTTTTCTTTAGAATGTCCGGCCAAATGTGTTCCTTCCCCTGGGCTCCCAGCTAACCCTTCTATTAAAGGATCTATCACATTACATAACTTGTATTTTGTACATGAAGGAACACCAATTCCCACCAAATTCTGGATATACTTAAGGCCACATCATAAGATGCAAATATATTGCTTTGAAAGCTCTTTTCACTTTCACAACACAGAACTTCTGCCCCTTCCCTTTTACAAATTTTCTCCTACCTCTATAATGTCCTTGTAAATCTCCATGATGAGAATGGTCTTATAGGTGCTCTCACAAGAAGCAGAACCACTAAAAATTGATTGTAAACTGGCTCAGTCTTACTCGATTCCTTTCGGGCAGGAGTTTCCCATGCCACTTCGCTCCAGGTCATGTTCTTCCTGTTCTGCTTTGATCACTACCTGTCACTGCCTCAGGATAGTTCAGCATGTCACCAAACCTCTGTTGCTGTGCCCTGTATCACTAATGCTTCCTTGACTTGCTCCTTCCGCATCACTGGCTGCTGCACAGTGATTCTTTGGGCTATTTCTCACTCTGTTGTTGCTATTGGCATTCCAGTCTGGGCCCTGCTTTCCTTGTGCCTCTCATCTGCAAACCACAAAATGATGCCTCTACTACCCACTGGACTTCCAGGGCTTCCCTCTCATCTCCAAATAGGATGTATTATAAACCTAAATGTGTTCTGCTCTTCCAGAAAAGCCTTACAGTCTTTTTCCACAAGAATATCAAAAGTAGCTACATTTTTTGCAACCTAAATAAACCTCTGAAACTTTTCTAAGTACTTTAGATGTATTGACCCATTTAGTTATTTTTTGTTTGTTTGTTTTTAAGAGAAATATTTTTGCTCGAGGGTGCAGGTAATCACTGGAGAGAAAGAGAGACAGAAAGCAAGAAATCATTCCTCAGGAGAATGGCCACACTGCAATTCCTTCTCCATTCTCCTTTTGAGATTTTGGACATGCACATATATGCACCTGACATAAGTTTTTTTAAATTTTTTATTTCTTTTTATTTCTCTTTCTTTTATACATTCAACATGTTACTTAGCTTGCAAAGCGAATATTCCAACATGTGTACATTTCTCACCAGTCCAGTTCACCATATTAGAAAGTTATCTTCAATAGATAATAATCCATTTCTTTGTCCCATAAATGCCTTGCCTCTCTATTTTTCTCCTTAATGTCCTTCCTCAGACTCTACTCTTTCAACCTCCCTCTTCCCACACTTATCTGTTCTTCTCAACTATTTACTTGGTTTCTATAATCTTTAGACATTCAGTTTCAGCCATAGAGACAGACACTCGGTACATATTAAGTGGTGATATACGATGTCTCTCCATCACTTGGCTTCCTTCATTCAGCAATAAATCTAGCATATTCATCCACTTTCTGTCAAAAGTCAGGGTCTTGTTGCTTTTTATGGCTGAGTAGTATTCCATAGAGTATATGTGCCACACTTTTTTTTTTTTTTTTTTTTTTGGAGAGGTTTTTTTCGCTATAGGGCGCGTGCGCTCGCCAGACAGACAGAGAGAGACAGAGAGATAGAAAGCGAGAAATCACCCCCCAGGGGGGATGGTCACGCCGCAATCCCTTCTCCTCCATTCTCCTCTCGGGATCTTGGGCACGCACGCACACGCGCCCGGCGTGAGTTGTAAGCCACCGGGTCCGAGACGCGAACCGCGGTCGACTACGTGGGAGTCCAGCGACATAGCCATTACGCTAACTGCTGGTTCCCATGTGCCACACTTTTTTAATCCATTCATCTGTTCATGGGCATTTGGGTTGGTTCTGTATCTTAACAATGGTGAATAATGCCACAATAAACATGGATGTGTAAGCACTTTTCTGACTAAGAATTCTTCTATCCTTTGAGTAGATACCAAGAAGTGGTATTGCTGGATTATGTGATAAGGTAGTTCTATTTGTAGGTCTTTGAGGAACCTAAAATTGTTCTCCAGAGTGGCTGGACCAATTTTCATTCCCACTAGCAGTCTAGGAGAGCTTCCCTTTCACCACACTCCCACCAGCACTTACCATTTTTTTTTTTAATCTTAGTCACCCGACTGGGGTTTAGTGGTATCTCATTGTGCTTTTTTTTTTTTTTCTTTTCTTTTTTTTTTGTAGAGGTTTTTGCTATAGGGTGCGTGTGCTCACCAGACAGACAGAGAGAGACAGAGAGACAGAAAGCGAGAAATTACCCCCCGGGGGGATGGCCATGCCACAATCCCTTCTCCTCCATTCTCCTCTTGGGATCTTGGACACACACACACACGCGCCTGGCGTGAGTTTAAGCCACCGGGTCCAGGACTCGAACCGTGGTCAATTACGTGGGAGTCCAGCGACATGGCCATTACGCTAACTGCTGGTCCCTCTCATTGTGCTTTTGATCTGCATATCCCTTACAATGAGAGATATTGAGCATTTTTCCCATATGCCTTGTGGCTATTTGTATGACTTCCTTAGAGTGGTTTTTCAACTCATTCTCCCATCTTTTAATAGTGTTAATCATCTTTTTTGGGACAGCTGCTTGAGTTCCTTGTGTACTCTGGTTATCAATCCCTTATCTGAAACATAGTTTAAAAACTATTTTCCCATTCCGAGGGCTGTTGATTCACACTTATTACTGGGCCTTTTGCCATGCAGAAATTTCTTAAGCTGATGTAATCCACTTGTCTGTTTTGGGGATTATTGACTGTGCTTTGGGGGTCTTATTAAGAAGTCTTTGCCTGCCCCAATGTCTCCCAGAGTTTTCCCAGCAGCAGTTTTATAGTTTGAGGTCTTAGGTTGAGACCTTTTATCCACTTTGAGTTGATTTTTCTCAAAGGTGAAAGGTAGGGGTTCAGATGCAACTTTCTTCAGGTGGATATTCAGTTTTTCCAGCACCATTTGCAGAAGAGGTTTTCCTTTCCCACTGGATTGACTGGTACCCTTTGTCAAAAATCAGTTGGCTGTATGCCTGGGAGTTTATTTCTGAGGACTCTACTCTGTTCCATTGGTCCACCTGTCTGTTTCTGTGCCAATACCATGCTGTTTTGATTACCACAGCTTTGCAGTATATTTTTGTGTTAGAGAGTGAGGTGTCACCCACTCCACTCCTCTTGTACAGGATTGCTTTGGCAATAGGAGGTCTTTTATGATTCCAGACAAATTGTGTAATTGTCTTTTCTAGATCTGTGAAGAATGTCTCTGACAATTTGGTTGGGATTGTGTTAAATATGTAGAATAATTTGGGTAGAATTGCCATTTTGATTATATTAATTCTTCCAATCCAGGAACATGGGATGTCCTTCCACTTTTTTCATCATTTTCAATTTCTTTTTTTAGGTTCTCATAGTTTTCCTTGTGGAGGTCTTTAACTTCTTTGGTTAGATTTATTCCTAAGTATCTTATACTTTTTGTGGCTATGGTAAATTAAATTACTTTTTACAGTTCTATCTCAGTCTGCCTGCTGTTCATATATAGAAATGCTATAGATTTCTGTATGTTGATTTTGTATCCTGCAACTTTACTGTATTCATGTATTACTTTCAGGATTTTTTTTTCATGGATACCATTGGGTCTTCTATGTATACAATCATGTCATCTGCAAATAGAGATAGTTTCACCTTTCTTTTCCGATTTCAATGCCTTTTATTTTATTCTCACTTCTGATTGCATTGATGAGGACTTTCAGTACTGTATTGAAAAGTAATGGAGAAAGTGGGCATCCTTGTCTTGTAACAGTTTTTAGTTGAAAAGCTTTCAGCTTTTCTCTATTCAGAATGATGTTAACTATGGGTTTTTCATAGATAGCATCTATTGTGTTGAGAAATGACCCTTCGATGCTTAATTTGCTGAGAGTCTTGATCATGATCATATAGCTTTTATCTTTCTTTCTTGTTAACATGGTATATTACATTTATGGTTTTGTGTATGTTGAACCAACCTTGCATCCCTAGAATAAAGCCTACCTGGTCATAATACATAATCTTTCTTATATGTTATTGGATATGATTTACTAGTATCTTGCTGAGAATTTTTGCATCTATATTAATCATAGATATTGGTCTATAGTTTTACTTCCTTGTCCTGTCCTTATCTGTTTTGTGGATAAGGGTGATGGAGCCTTCATAGAATGAATTGGGAGAGTATCATCCTTTTGGATCTTTAGAAATAACTTGAGCAGAATTGGGGTTAACTCTTCTTTAAAAGTTTTGTAGAATTCAGAGGTCAAGCCATCAGGACCAGGGCTTTTCTTTTGGTGGGGGTCTATTTATTACTGATTCAATCTCCTGGCTAGTTATGGGCTTATTCAGACTTTCTATATCCTCCTGGCTCAATCTTGGTAGATTATATGTGTCCAGGAATTTGTCCATCTCATCCAGATTTTCTTGTTTGTTAACACATAGTTTTCATAGTATACTCTAATGATGTTTTGTATTTCTATTATGTCTGTTGTTACATTGCCAGCTTCATTGCAAATTTGATTTACCTGGTTCCTTTCTCTCTTCTTAATAAGTCTCGCTAGTGGTGTATTGATTTTGTTTATCTTTTCAAAGAATCAGCTTTTACTTTCATTTATTCTCTGTATAGTTCGTTTATTTTCTATTTCATTTATTTCTCCTTGGATCTTTATTATTCCTGGCGTGAGTTTTAAGCCACTGGGTCCAGGACTCAAACCACAGTCCACTGTGTGGGAGTCCAACAATGTAACCATTATGCCATCTGCACATCCAGACTCATTTAGTCTTTATAAAAACTCTCTAATGTAGGTATTACATTTATCTTCAAATTTTCAAATCTGTGTGCTTTCAAGCTAAAGCACACAGAAATTATTTTTTGCCACATATTCAACAAAGTGCAAAGCCAGGATTTGAACCCAGGCAGCCTAGCTTTGAAGTTTATACTGATCACCACTATATTACCTAGCAAAGGTTTAAGCCATCATGGCTCTCCTATAAATCATATGTTATTTACTTTTAACTCCCAGGCCATGTTGGTGAATCTGGAATTTCTGGTCAATTGCCATTTTTCCTCTAAAGGACTTTTTTCCTAAGAACTTTCAATACAATCTCTACAATTCAACTCTCCATCTTAATTCAAATAAATTCACAAGTACTTCTGTGTATAGTAACTGTGGTGAAATCAGAATTCAATATCTTTCTCAAAAATTTTCTACCCACACGTAAAACAGGGCTATAGCTATCTATTGGATAAGAGTTGCCTAATCCACAGATACTGCCGATCCAACTGGTTTTCTGCCTCGGCTGGGACCGCCTTCCATTTATTGACTGCTGTAACTCTCCAAATCAACTATGAGACTGTCTAGAGTTACCTTTGTCTTCTTCTATGTTCTTGTGTTCTTGTAGCAGTGTGTACCATCTATCAATTGTTCAATAACTATCCATCAAATAAATATAAATGAATTGATTGAATCCTTTTATTGTATTAAGAAAGGAAAATGTTAAATATACCTTGATTTAATTGAAGGTCTTCAAAGATGAATGAAATATTTACGAATAGATGTTGAAATATTTGTTATAATACCAATAATGCATTGAACTCAGCCTATGTGCTTTGAGGATCTTCTAAGATGTAAAATAAAACACACAATCATAAAGTAGTTGAACCAACAATGGAATAAGAATTGGAAAATATGGGACTAGCAGGTGGAGTAATGGTTACATTGCTGGACTCCCACACGGTTAGCCACAGTTCTAGATCTGGATCCAGTGACTTAAAATTCATGCTAGGTGTATGTACATGCATGCCCAAAACCCCAAGAGGAGAATAGAGGAGAAAGGGTTGTTGCATGTTCATCCCCCTGAGGGGTTATTTCTCATTTTCTGTCTCTATCTCTCCAGCAAGCACTTGTGTCCGATAGCAACAATCTCTCTCAAAATAATAATAATAATTTTGTTTTCTAATTATAGTACAGAGCAAATAAATTCTGGTAACAAGTTTGAATTATTTCTATTTAAATATTTGTAATACAACTCTATTTGTCACTTTGTTAGAAAAGGTGAAATTCCAGTACACACAGGAAAATCTCAGAATATACATGAAAGTAGTTTTTAAGTACAAGCCTTCTGTGAGAACACTGTCCAGAAATGCCTTATTTTGAAAACCATCGATAGATATGTACAAAGAGTGCAAATGACATAGGTCTTCTCCAATAAAGCAGGGGAACATACAAACTGTATCCACTTCTAGTATTTAAGGAAGATAGATTCTGCTATATAAATGTCTGATCTAATTTATTTTCACTATATTCTCTCACTGTGATTTCCTAATGTTAGTTGGTATATTCATTTTCTATTGCTGCACCAATAACTTATCACCAATAGTAGCTTAAAACATAACAAACAGACTGTCTTATTTCTGTAACTTAGAAGTCTGATTGAGTCTTGCTAGGTTTCAGTAGACTGTACTCCTTTCCTAGAGGGGAATCTATTGCCTACTCACTGAGGCTGTTGACAGAATTAAGTTCTTATTACCTGCAGTCTCTGCCTCTAGAGAGCACTACATCACTTGGTTCATGGCCACCTTCTTTCATTTTCAGTGTCAACAAAAGCAGGTCAAATTATTTTTGTGTCACATAGCTCAGACTCCCGCTTCTGCCTTCCTTGTCCACTTTAAAGGACTCATATGTTTGGACTGTGTCCACTAGGATAATCTTACTAATCACAAATGTCCTTTTTTCCCATAGAAATGATGTATCTACAGGTTCCAAGGATTAGGGTGGAGACATGAGGAGGGGCATGATTGTGCCTAGCGTACTTTGGGATCCCAGCAGGGAATGCTGAGTACCAAGGGCCATTCTCTTCATGTGCAGTACCAGACTGCATCACCTTTAACGCCTCCAAGTAATTATCCAGCATATCTTCCTATATTAGATAAATGCACTTGTAATTTTTTTTTCCTTAAAGGCCAGAATTGTATAATTTTCTTCCTTGGTTTACTATACAGTTCAGCATTTGCAGGTTTACTTTGGCTCCTTAGGCACAGAGAAGACATTTTTATTCATCAATGTGTTCGAGATTGTGATCTTTAAGTGGAACTGTGCAAACAACCACGAAGTCTTAATATCACCTTGGAAATGCAAAAAGTTGATCTTTATTTTCAGACTTCAAATTGCTTATCAGACCCTATAAAAGACAAAGTAAAGACCATAAAACCAAACATATGGCATTGTTATCTACGGATGGAAGACCAGGAGAAAAGAAAATCACAACACAATTTTGTCAGCAAACATTACTCTGAAATTCATTTATGGACTCATTTTTGAGTGCTTACTTTCTTCTTCTTTCACCGTTAGGTTCTATTCCCCTACACAAACCATTAATTTAGAAATATAAATAAGGCTTTGGAAGCCATTCTTAAAGCATCAGAGAAAAACAGGAAATAATAAAGAAAATCAAAACTAAATCTGCTTAGGTAATTACAATCGGAAAGTCATGAATTAAGCATGGCAGTGCTGCAAACAAAAACATGACTTTCAATGTACAACATTATTCAAGGGTATTTATTCTAGATTGTGTTTTTGTTATCATCCTGTGTGATCCATTTCTTATCAGGTTGATTTGACCAGGGAATGCTTTAGAAAGTGAGTATTTGTCCATGCCTGCATTATGGTAACGTTTCCCAAACTGATTGTTGTGTAAAACACTATGGATCTATGGCATGTAAATAGAGACTCTTTCTCTGAGAAATATGGCAATAGGGAAACTCAAGGGTTCCCACACTCCCTGAGAAACACATGCACTTTTTCTTTTAATAAATAAAAGGTATAGGTAGAGAGCCACAAAGAGGTATTACATATGACATAAAATAACAATTTATTGTTTGAAAAAGAGGGATAGGATGAAAGTGAAGTATATAGCAGATTAATCTGGTAAACATGTGACATAGATAGGAAGGAGGAGACTGGATTCAAGGATGCCAGAGAGGAGAATGTTATAAATACATCGGGGCTTAATTTAGGAGAGAAAGTAAAAAAAAATTAAGCATGTAGTCATGAATATAAGTTTCATATCTATGGGGGGCTGTTTCTAGCACGATATTAGGCTTTACTTATACTTTTTTTTTTTTTTATTAAGGGTTTTGTCATAGAGTACAGCCACAGAGAGACATACCAAGAGAGGGAGGGAAAGTGAGAAACCACTTCTTGTGAGATGACCACGCTGCAATCTCGTCTCCTTTGTTCTCCTCCTGAGATTTTGGGCATGCACACACACGTGCACTGCATGATTTTCAAGCCACCATTTCTTGGACCTGAACTGTGGTTGGTCATGTGGGAATCTAGCACCTTAGCCACCTGCTAGTGCCTTAACTTATACTCTTTTTGACTTGTCAGTGCTTACTAAACTCTATAATATAATTTATAAAACCGTATGCCTTTAAAGAAAAAAGAAGAGTCTTCTAGATAGACCTTGACCATACTTGAGTAAAACTCCAGTAGTAGCATTCTCCATACTGAGTAGAATTCTAAGAGTTGGGAGGGACTATACCCAGAGACAGTGCTTTGGTCAACTAGGAAAGACTAAAGATACAGAGGGTTGGGTAAAGAGTGGCAGGCACCAAATGTGTCTGATATCCCTTTTATGAACTAGTTTCTCTTGACTAGATTAGAACCTCATGGTAGTCTTTAGTTCTAAACCTCAACAGTACTATTTCTACTATTTCCCTTAAGAGGGCTTGAAAGCCCCTAAGAGAAGTCCATATTTGATATAGAAGGAATGAAGGCTGTAACAATGAACAATTCTTCTCTCTCTCTACATTCTCCTCCTCATGGTTCAAAGAAAACATCAAGGTGACATGTTATCATATCAATCTTTCACATGTTGTATTCTTTCCAAAGAGAGTATTTACTTTCATTAGGCATTTGTGGAAAGGGCAACTGTAATTAATTCTCAACTAGAAACAAGAAGTGTAAACTTTACTATAAAATTTAAATTCTGCTGCAATTTTGGCTATCTCTAGCAAAAGCTGTCTCTAATTTGGTTATTATTGAAGAAAGAGTCGAAAACAGTGGACTCATTATTGTCCCACAGATATATTTTGTTTCATGTAAATATTGTTTTAAATAAGTGAATGCAAAGATCATTAGACAGGACCAATGCTTTCTGTTTCACCAAGGTCCACACCAGTCCTTATTATCTTTGTTTCACTCACTGAATTGCTTCAATCGCACATTTACTGCCCTGGCCTCTGAAGGAGGAAGACTAGAAGATTCTTTTTTTCTTTAAAGGCATACAGTTTTATAAATTATATTATAGAGTTTAGAAAGCACTGAGAAGTCTAAAAGAGTGTAAGTAAAGGGACTAGCAGGTGGCTAAGGTGCTGGATTCCCACATGACCAACCACAGTTCAGGTCCCCTTTTTATATTATATCCCTTTGAACTTAGCTTACCAAATAATTATTGGATAAAAATTAGTCAAAAAAATGTGTTGTATTGGGACCAGCAGTTAGCGTAATGGCTATGTCACTGGACTCCCATGAAGTTGACCGCGGTTCACGTCCCGGACCTGGTGGCTTAAAACTCATGCCGGGCACGTGTGCGTGCGTGCCCAAGATCCCAAGAGGAGAATGGAGGAGAAGAAATTGCAGCATGGCCATCCCCCCTCGGAGGTGATTTCTCGCTTTCTGTCTCTCTGTCTCTCTCAGTCTGTCTGGCGAGCACGCGCGCCCTATAGCAAAAATCTCTCAAAAAAAAAAAAAAATGTGTTGTATGTATTACAGAATACAATGAAGACAAAACTTGAGGCCTTACTCACAAAAAAATAAAAATAAATAATAGTTTATAGAATAAAAATAATATTTTTATAAGCCACTTTAAAATTGTTTACTCATGACAAAGCATATATATGCATGCAAAAAAGAAACAGAGAAACAGAGATGAATAGATCTGCAAAGTCTGGGCACACCATGATTCCCTCCCTCCATTCCATCAGCTCATCAGATTCTGGGTGCTCGCTCAGTTGCCTTACATGTTTCAAGCTGACAAGGCCATGAATTTGGAACCATGTGTCCTTCTAGGATCAGGCTGCTCTTCTGCATTGAATTACTACTGCCCCATGGAGCCAGTTATAAACTTTTTATTAAATGTTATTCTGCAGTGTAGTGTATAATCTATTCTGAATCGAGACTTGGTTTTCAGACATTATTTTGGCACTTATTATCAAAGTGACCTTTAGTCAATCACAATTTGAATCTTCAAAAATATTGTGGAGGGCCTAGCAGGTTGCCAGAGGTTGAGGCAGCTGGATCCCACATGGCTGGCTGCATAGTTTTGAGTCCCAGACCAGTAGCTTTAGAGGCATGTCAGGCACTTGTGCAACTGTCCCCGAAGTCCCAAGAGGAGACTGGGGGGGGGGTGATTTCTCTTTATGTGTCTTTCTGGTGAGTACATGTGCCCTTCAGCAGGATTAAAAAAAATTCAAATAGTTTAAAAATAAACCATAAATAATAATAGTAATTCAATATGTAAAGGAGAAAGAGTAAAGCTATAAAAAGGAATGTGCGCTTATAAAGAGATCCACTTAATGAAAGAGAGCATGATGAGGAAGAGAGGAAAGTTTGAAGCTGAGGATAAAGGGGAAGATGGCTGGTAAGTTAGGTACTTCCAAAGCACTGGCGGAGAGATTGACTTTAGACTAAAGGAGACATGTTTCCATTCTAGCATACACCAAGGCAGTATGGATTCAGATTCTGCTATGTTTTTAAAGGGAACAAAATAAACTAGAGGCATTCTCAATGATTCAGCAAAATAAATATTCCACTGAGCATGACCAATACAGAATAAGAGTCAAAGCTAAGGAAATGAGAGGTGATTTTAACCAGTGATACAAGACCATGAATTGGTAGGGGGAGGAACTGAGTGACTCTGATATTTTCCAGTAGCATCTATAATACTGAAGAGGTAAATCATTGCATTAATTCATCGCTGGAGTTTTGGCAGTTGATTTGAATGGAATGGCAAAAGAGCCATTGACAAAAGAACTGTAAAAAAAGTTGATTAGAATGGATTATGTGGGTCTAATCTAGAAAGTGAGAAAATGAGGAGATGAAGAGGACACGAGGCTGGCTCAAGAGACTAGAATTCTTACAGGGTTGATAAGTGGTACAGAGGAAGTAACTGAGTGAGAAATCTGGAATCATAAGAAATTACAATAAGGGGCCAGCAGGTGGCATGATGGTTAAGGCACTGGATTCCCACATGGCCAACCGTGGTTCAAGCACTGGAGCTGGTGGCTTACTTTCTCACTTTCCCTCTTTCTCTTGCTCTCTTTCTGTCTTTCTTTGGTGAATGCATGTGCCCTATAGCAAATTAAATAATAATAAAATTAAATGAATAATTCTTTTAAAAATTACAGTAAAAGAGTCAGATAAATGTAAAATTATCCACAGTAAAGCAGTTCTTGTGTATATCTACTGTTAGTTACTAGACTTAATTTGTGTTTTGAAGTTGAGTAGAGCTGGTGAGGCACTTGAAACCTGAAAAGCTGGGTTTGGAGAATTTTTGTTTTTGTCTTCTTGTTTGTTGTTTGTTTTGTTTTGTCTTATTTTTCTGTTTGCTTTCAATGGCTTGTGGAACATAAAGTTCTCCAGGCTAATGAGAGCACTTAAGAGTCCAAGAAGAAACTGGGTCAGTTTCCACATTTTCCAGTAAATTAAAGGGGAGTATCTAGGAGATAAATGGATAACAGAAGAAAGAAATGAACAATGTATGATATAGCCAAATAGCAAATCCAAAAGAATAAAAACTTTACAAGTGCCTCTAAGGAGCACATGGGCCCCAGTTTGAGCCCCTGAGTCTATAGATGTTTTTAAAATGAACAATAGATGAGTATCTATTACATGTACACACAGTAGAAATGAATAAGCATTCTTCAGTTACTGTAAGACTGAAAGAACCACAGATAGGGGATGAAAGATAACAAAAGCAGACATTTATCGAATGATCACTACAGGTCAAGTTTACACTAGACACTTAGCACGATAACTTGATTTTACCCTTTTATAAACCTTTTGAAATAAATGTTATTGTGCCCATTTACAGATGAAAGAGTAAAACTCAGAGTGATCACATAAATTGTTGAAGACTACAAAGTTAATAAATGGTGAAATGAACACTTCAAACCGAGCAATCCAAAGGCAACACATCAAGCTTTTCATTCTATGCTTCCTAGCCAAGAATGGAGAAGGAAATTTGTCTTGAATGAGAATTCCAGTTCTTCTCCAGAGAAGAACAATGAGGAAAATATATCCATTGGTTTATTCTGGGTTAACAAAAAAGCAGTGAATATCAGTAAATCTTCAAAGGTTTATGTTTCCTTCTCATTTCACATTGATTATGAGCTGCCTAGAGATTCACCTTCCTATAGGTGAGCTCATGAAGCAGACATTATTTGGAATGTCAATCACCAACGTTACACAGGAAAAGACGCTACTGAATCAACTTGCACCTGCAATGAATTGTCTTTCCTGGAAGTAACACGCGCCCTTTTTCCTCATATCTACTTGGTCATAAATAGTCACATGACCAGCAACCCAAGCAAGGTTGGAAAGAAGGGCAAGTGTGCCATGTGCAGTGCAGGCGAATTGCTGGAAATACTTGGAATCATTATAGTTACTCCAGGAGTGAAAAGAATAACATTCACAACTGTCTATTTTTTCCTAGATGAGACAGAAAATAATGAGTTAATGATTCCAGGAAAAGTCTATGAGAAGAAAAGTGTGCTTGAAATAACTTATTTTTTCAGTGTGGTATTATCTGTTGAAGATATTTTGTAGTTTTATCAACTGTACTAGGGAGAAATGTTCACCTGTTAAAATATTCATGTTTAGGGACCAGCAGTTAGTGTAATGGCTATGTCGCTGGACTCCCACGCAGTCAACCGTGGTTCAAGTCCTGGACCCGGTGGCTTAAAACTCACGCTGGGCGCGTGTGCATGCATGCCCAAGATCCCGAGAGGAGAATAGAGGAGAAGGGATTGTGGTGTGGCCATCCCTCCGGGCGGTGATTTCTTGCTTTCTGCCTCTCTGTCTCTGTCTGTCTGGCGAGCGCACGCATCCTATAGCAAAAACCTCTAAAAAATTTTTTAAAAAGAAATATTCATTTTTGTAAGCCAAATAATAATGTGATTGAATGTATACAATAAATAAAATTTAAAAAAAAAGAACAACAACAACAACAAAAAAAAAAAAAAAAAAAAAAAAAAAAAAACAAAGACGAAACTCAGAGCTTTCTAGGAGAAATTAGCCTTTGGTGAAATTTAAGTGTAATCATAATGCCTGGTATATATTCAAAGGCTGCATAAATATTGTCAGTTATTTACAAACTGCTAAGTCGTAAGCAAGTTACTGCATTTTTAAATAAATGTATATATATATTCAAGAGTTTCTTAATTAATAATATTATTGTAGTTTGTTTAATTGCCAGAGGGCATGGGTACTCACCAGAGAGAAAGTCACAGAGAAAAACAGAGAGAGGGAGAAAGCACCCCTCTATGGGTCAAAACCAACAGATAATTTTAATTCTTTTCCTATTTTGACTCCATGTTTTTTAATGCCAATTATTTTTTTCCTCTAATATCACACTCTGTCAGTTTTTCCTCAAGCATGTTTGGCTCCTCTCTCTTAGCTTCCTCTCTAAGCTCCTCTTTACCCTTTCTTACAGTGGCGCCCCTCAGATTTCCTCCTTAGCTCTCTATTTCTCTCATTCTATGCCACTCTGTGAAGCTACATACTATTGTATCTTCAATTGCAATTTACATAACAATTCCTAAAGATATATCTCTAGTCCACATTTCTCTTGCCTATAAAAATGTCAATCAGTTAATCTACTTTTGGATATTTCAGAGATTTTTTAAATTTAAGATGCCTAAAACTAACCTCTCCCTCTGTCTCTGTATATCCACCCTTCCCATGCTGTAGGGTGGGCAGAGTAACAAGAGGGGCAGTCTGAAAATAAAACCATGAACCAGATAATGAGATGTCATTTTTGTGTGAAATTGCTTAAGTCAGTAACTTTTCATTTATAAAAATGGTATCTTGTTCAACAGAGAAAGTATGCTTAAAGGACAATGGGAATTCGTTGAATATTTTTGGATGCAAGTGATATTATTTCTCGGCCATTCAAATTTTAGAGAAAACATCTGACTTCATTGTGGAGAATGGTTTGAAGAGGAACAAAGCTAATGGAAGGGATGTACATTAGGAAGGCATGAGGGGAATCCAGACATACACGCCATGGCTATAGAGTAAAATGACAACATGCCGATATCTGAGAGACACACTCAACAGGACCTAGCAAGTCCTTTTGGAAGGGGAGGAAGGGAAGAAAATAGGCAAGAATCATGAAAGATGAACAATATGGCAACTGAATGGATGTTTCCATTCCCTGAACTAGGGAATACTTGAGAAGGAGCCAGTTTAGTATTGAAGATCATAAAGGTCATTATTACCATGATGAATTTGAAGAGATTTTTATCAAGCAATTGGAGATGTAGATCTAAATTTAGAGCTAGAAATGAAGATTCATGCAGTCTTTATCACTAAGCCATTTATAAGTAGAGAAACTAAAAGAACAAATTTTGGCTACCAAATATGCAAGGTGCCCACCCTGACTGAGCAAAAACTGTTCAGCAGATTCAAATATTGGAAAACAGAACTGCATATATAGTACTCAGTCATTCTGTCACTGGCAATTGGTCTCTATTAATGATCTCATCATTCCAATATATAATTTCTCCATATCTTTCCTGGGTCCAGAAAGAGGAAATTTCTTTCTCTTATTGAAGTATAACAGAGGCAAGTAAGTTTCTTCCTTAATAGTACAAATAATTTGTTGTAGCAAATTGGAATACACCAAACAAAGAGTTGTTGGATTATACTGATTCCAAGAACAATGGAAAACATTCAAGAAAATTCTGAACATTTATATAATAAATATTAAAGGGCAATTTTAATATCTATTAAAAGGAGAAATATGGGTACAGCCCAGTGTCGTACTAGTTAAGGGAGCTGGATCTCACATAGCTAAACATCCAGTTTGAATCCTAGACCCTGCAGCTTGGAAACATGCCAGGCATGTGTACATGCATGCTCAAGATTCCAACAGGGTGGAGAAATGAAGGGATTTTTGTGTGACTATGCCCCATTGAGGGAGGCGCTCTCTCTCTCTCTTTCTCTCTCCAGAGAGCACACGTATCCTCTGGCAAATTAAGCAATACAGAGAGAGAGAGAAAGAAGTAGAAATGTTACCTCATATTTTTTCTGTATTTATTAGGCATGCAAAATATGAATTAAAATGTTGTCATATGGGACCAGCAGATGGCGTAGTGCCTGAGGCACTGGACTCACACATGACTGACTGCGATGCAAGTTCCAGACCCAGTGTTTTGAAAATCACACCGGGTATGTGTGTGTGCATGCCCAAAACCCTAAGAGGATAATGGAGAATGGATCGCAGCATGGCTATCTCCTCTGGGATGGGTGATTTCTCACTTCCCCTCTTTCTGTCTTTCTCACTCCAGTGAGTGCACGAGCCCTACGGAAGAAAAAACTTTTTAAAAAAATGTCATCTAGGTCACCTGTTTATTATCAGATCCATTTCTTACCCTTATCCTGCTTGACTTTGTATTATAGAAAACTGTATTTCAAACTTTCCTGACAAGTTATTTCTAGTAAGCTCAACACATGGGAAGCACTAGTGGAAGACGGAAGGGTAGGAGGACAATTCAAGGTGCTACTGCTGTTTCTCTTTCTCTAGCTTCTCCTCTTCACACCCTTTCCTCCTCTTCTCTCCCACAAACCCCATAGGTAGCACACATTGCAGTGAACACTTTTACTCCATGGTTCCAGTACCATGACTCTAGGTGCTATGAACAACCTCTCCCGTAGTGGACCCACCTTCCACCAGGCAGAACTACTGTGGTTAAATTTCCACCAGCTGAACTCAGATCCCAGAATCTGTTCCTACTTTGTCCCTTCAGCCCTACGGAGGCAGTTTTCTGGTTGAGCTAAACTATAGGTTGCCTTCCCATTTTCTCAACACATCTAATGCTGTGCAAGCAATTTCATGTATTAAATTTTCTTTTTTAAAAATATCTAAGGTAGTTTCTGATTTTCTCATTACATTCTTTTATTTTAATATTTCAAACCTCTGCAATCATTAGTTTATTAATATCATCCAAGACTCAGATGTTCAGTATTCCTTCTGAAATTACAAAAACAAATACAAATGGAAAGACTCCAAGTCAAAATTATATAACAAAACAGCACTCCATCACAAAAGTTTGTAAAATTATAAGAATGCTATTTTAAAACACTGGTGCTTTAAGAGAACGATAATCTCAAACCACAAAATTGCCAAATTATTCCCTAAACTGTTAAGCAGGTAAACATGACTCTAATGAATGAGTTTGGGTTTTATAAAGAAAAATCAAATTAGAATAAATTGACTAATTCGTACTGAGATGCAAAGTTTTTGTTTTCTTTCTTCATGACTATCCTTAAAAAGGGGAAAACCACAATAGAGAGATGTTCCCCCTATTTTAAATGTGGTATAATTTTAAAAGCTGGCCCAATTAATTAAAAATACTTTTAATGGGACCAGCAGTTAGTGTAATGGCTATGTCGCTGGACTCCGACATAGTCGACCACGGTTCGTGTCCCAGACCCGGTGGCTTAAAACTCACACCAGGCACATGTGCGTGCGTGCCCAAGATCCCGAGAGGAGAATGGAGAAGAAGGGATTGCAGCATGACCATCCCCCCTGGGGGGTGATTTCTAGCTTTCTGTCTCTCTGCCTCTCTGTATGTCTGGCGAGCGCATGCGCCCTATGGCAAAAAAACTCTCAAAAAAAAAATACTTTTAATGGAAAGTCAAGCTTCTTGAGCAGTCCATATTTAGATCAATGGGAAAAGACGTTTACAGCCAGCACTTCCATGGCCTTTGCTGGCATTTGTTTAGCTGGAACCATTGCATTCTGACAACAAGGCTAACTTGATTTGGGGAGTACTGATGGATTAATAGAATAGAATAACCAGATTTTTTAAAAATGTGGTAGTTCCAGGGTTCTACAGTAATCAAACTGTATCTAAATTCTTTGTTTTATTTTATATTCTTTTTGTAAAGAGATTTTTGCCTTAGGGTGCATGCATTTGTGGGAGAGAGAAAGAAAGACAGTAAGAGGGAAAGTGAGAAATCAACCCCAAAGTGATGGCCATGCTGCAATCCCTTCTTCTCCATCCTCCTCCCAGGATCTTGGGCACACACACACACACATGCCTAGCATGATTTTCAAGTCACAGGGTCTAAGGCTCAAATCACCTTTGGCCATGTGGGAGTCCAGCAACATAACTGCCATGCCAACTGTTGAGCCTTAAAAAATATATTCTAAAACAGAATATCCAGAGTGGGATTGACTGTGATGATCCTGTCTATAGAAATTTCTCCACATGATACAAAATAATAGGACTTATGGCTGCACTTCAAGAATCATCTTGGGACCAGCAGTTAGCGTAATGGCTATGTCGCTGGAATCCCACGGTTAGAGTCCCGGATCTGGTGGCTTAAACTCAAGCTGGGCGCGTGTGTGTGCGTGCCCAAGATCCCGAGAGGAGAATGGAGGAGAAGGGATTGCGGCGTGACCATCCCCCCTGGGGGGTGATTTCTCGCTTTCTGTCTCTCTGTCTCTCTCTGTCTGGTGAGTGCACGCGCCCTATAGCGAAAAACCTCTCCAAAAAAAAAAAAAAGAATCATCTTGACTATTGAAGGTTTAGTTACAGAGAACATTTTATGCTCCTCTGTGCTATACAATGAGGAAGGTAAGATTTTGAATGAACTCAAGAGAAGAATCTTTCAATGGACAAAAATGAATGGACTGCCTCCTGAAGGACGTCTGTCAATGAAAATGGATGAAGGTCACAGGTTCATTTCCAAGGGAGTCCAGTACTGGTGTGAAGACAGACTAGACAACAGATAAAGTATTTTCCCAATTGAAAAAGAATGTGGTGCATGTACACTCTGGAATATTACTCAGCCATAAGAAACAATGAGACCATGTCATTTGATACAAAGTGGATGAATGTAGAAGATTTAATGGTGAGCAAAATAAGCCAGTCTATGGAAGACATTGTATGTCCTTGCTTAATATATACCAAACGTCTGTACTTTATGGCAAAAATGGAAATATCCAAAGATATAATAGTAGGGAGGACAAAGATATAATAGTAAGGGAGGAGGGATGGATAGTAATGGGTGGGAAGGAAGTGGTACTCAACAGACGTGTGACTGTAAAGTTCTCTGTAGAAAATGATGTGTATGATAATATCCTTGATTTGATTGTGACATACTGCATGCATACTTTGAAACACCGTATTTATTGTGTGCTGTAGAAATGTACAACTAGATGTGAATAAGAAATCATTAAAAAAAAAAAAAAAAGTGCATGACTTACCCAGGTCTCTATATCCAGGTGAATTGTAGTAGCAGAATGAGAACACAGTATCCCTGAATCAGAATGTTGTAAAGTTTTCTAAATTTATTTTTTTTTCCAGGTTGGGAAGGAATTTTGAGAATTAAATGCAAGTCTCTTTAGATAAACAAAAATGGCTGCTGAAATGTTCACCTGTGGACAAAGCAGTTCGTCCTCAGGCACAGGGATCTGGGTGATTTCAGAAAGCATCTATGCCTGGGTACTGGTGCCCATCAAGATTTCTAGACTCTCAGATGCTGGGAGGCAGTGGGAAGGGGTGGGGGGTAACAGTGACAGTGCTGCCTTGTGTAAATTTTCTCATCTGCAACATATCCGAGTTGGACAGTCCAACCTGAGTTCAATGCCCTTCTCCTTCCTTTCCCAAGCCTACTTCCTCCTCCGGCCATTTCCCATTTATTCATTTCAACACACATTTATATAGTGCTGGCCACTCTGTAAAGACCAGCTTCATGGGGCAAAAAGGTTTCCTCAGTTTAAAGACATTTGAATCAATAAAAGGCAAAGTCACCAACCATTTCCAAACAGCATCACAGTTGGCAGTTTTCATTTACAAGAAGACTAAGATATGGTTCATTTTGCATCATCTTTCTCTCAAAAACAGACTCTATTGATTTGTGGTTTGCTATTTGAGTGAAAATTATCAAGAAGGCTGCTATTTCAATAGAACTGATACTTTCCCATCTGGGTAGATCACAACAGCACTATGATAGACATATTTTGATATAAAACCTAAACCTTGTTTTACCTCTACAGATTTTTTTCACCTCGCATTCTCCTTGATTTTATCCCAAGTACTTTAAAAATCCCCCAATTTTGACATCAATCCAATTGCTGAGAACTCTAGCAAAAAATGAAGAAAGACACATGAAAGAACAGCATTAACTGCATAAGCACATTTGAGCTACATTTATAAGGCAATCAAAGAAAACATGCATACATACCAAAGAAATGCAATTTTACATGTGTAACAATCTCTCTGATAAAGAAATAACTCTTTCACGGTTCTATTATGGTCAAGTAATTATATAATTTATTTTAATAATAACTAGAATTCAGATGTCACCTGATTGCTATATTTTCCATGATTAAAACTTTTAAAATTTGCCTTATGTATCAATTGCAATAAACATAGCAATTTACATCTGTTTTTCTTGATATATTATTATAAATGTCTTTCTTTCTAACCCCAGCAAAAATATTTGTCTTTGCTGCATAATAATGCTGCATGATTAAATTACCCTCACATTTGATAGCTTAAGCCAGTAAGTCTTTACTCACAAGCTTCAAGTAGGCAGATCCTGTTTAGTGCTGATGGGCTGGTCCAGCTGGGCTCACTTATATAGCTGGTAGTCAGCTAGCTATAGTCACAGCAGTTACTAGACCATGTGCTCTTATCATCAGCAGGCACCTGAGCCTGTGTGCACGGTAGAGGCTGAAGAAAAAAGAGCAACCTGTAAGTGCTTTTCTATTACCCCACTTGCCTCAAGTTTGCTTTCAACACATTGGGCAAAGCTAGTTACACAGCAGTCACAGAAGCAGTGGAGGGTCTAGCCAAAGGGTGTGGATACAGCATGACTGGATATATTTGGCCCATTCAAGCCACATAAAACAAAGAAAACACTCCGAAGTGCACATGAGTTTAACTGTATATGAGTAAGAACCCATCTAATAAAGAACCCATCCCCACTCTTTTTGTTTGTTTGTTTGTTTTGCCATAGGCATATGCACTCACCAAACAGAGACAGTGAGAGGGAAAATGAGAACTACCGTTTGGGGAGATGGCCATGCCACAATCCCTTTTCCTCCTGGGATTTAAAGAAAGCATGTGTACCCACACCAGACACGATTTTCAAGTTGACAGGTCTAAGACTCAAACCACAGTTGGCCATGAAGGAATTCTTCACCTTAACCACCATGCCACCTGCTGGCCCCAGGAATAAACCTTTCTTCAGAACCAATCAATAAGCTAAATGGTTTTATTCAGCAATAAATTGAAAACATAGATGCCATCCATTGTTTTTTGAGTCTTTAAAATAGTCTATATAATTTGCTGATGAGTTTATGTATATTTACTTAACTTCTTTACTGTATGTATTCTTCACTTCAAGCACAATGAATAAATAAAAATGTAAGCTATAGCCAACCACACAGTTTGAGTCCCAGACCCAGCAGTCTGAGAAACATAATGGGCACGTATGCAAGCATGCCTAGGGTCCCAAAAGGAGGGAAAGATGGAGGAGAAGGGATTTTGGCTTGACCATTCCCCATAGGAGGGTGCTTTCTTATTTTCTCCCAGTCCCTCCATCTCTCTACAGTGAACACATGAACCTTCTGCCAAATTTAAAAAATAATAATAAAAGTTAAAAATAAGCAATTCAAATTTGTTTATATTGTGTCATAATTTTATTAAGGGTTTGCATAAAGCTGTGCCTTCTCAAATTTCTGAAGCAATTAAATAGGTTACATCACTGAAAGAAAGTGGTTACTACTTAAGTTTTTTTCCTTCAAAAAAATTTTTTAGAGATGTTATAGTAATAAATATACACTAAAAGGCTATTTTATGTGAAGTTTCCCTTTTACTTTATTTCTCTGGATTCCAAAAGATACATGTACATTGGCATGAATATCACTTGTCTCATTATGAATAAATATCCAAACAAAATGAGCATGATTTGGAACAACAAGAAGTGTACAAAAGTTCAGTCTTCCGGAAAATGCTCTAAGGGTATCATGGACTTTTCCATTTACAGAGGCCTTATTGTTACTGTCCTTTCCACATCTGATATTCATTTGAACTACTTCCTAAAAATTCAGTGAACAAATATGCCAAGAGATTGCTTCTAATAATTCTTAAGTATCTTCTTCCTTTGTTTTGAACTAAAAGATGTTTAATACATAGAAAGGGCACATCGTTTCAAGTGTATGTATATGTGGATTCTTAGTTGTAGGTCTTTAGTTTTGGTAAACTTCTTTTGGGTAAACACAGTGCACCGGTAGTAAGAATTGGTGGAATTCAGCATGGTGCTTAGTTTGTGCTCTAGGACCAGTTAAACCCAGGAAACGAGGTTCAGTGCTACCAGAGTCTCACAGAGATTATGGTTTGGCAAATTCTCTTAAGACATAGTTTTCTCATTTGCTTATAATTCTTTATTGCTACAGCTCTGACATAAATGTCCCAGGGAAGGCTACCTCATGGGAAAAAAGTTTGGAAAATCATCTATAAACAACAGTATTCTGTGACATAAATCCTCTTTCTATTTGCAAATGTAGATTTTTGCATTTGAATTTCTCTAAAAGGAGGCCTACCTAGATTTCTAGATAAACAACCATAGAACTTCCTTAATTTTGAACTGAAAATATAAAGGTAATGGTGGTTTTGTCCCACTGGCACAGATGCTTTATGCTTTAACACAACCTCCTACTTCATAATCCCTCTTTCCATGTTCTTGCCAAGATCTCTGGAAATCTGAATTTTGGATACCATCCAAAACCACATCTCATCCATATGCCTGCCACAGAGGAAGACATTCCGCAGGCTCTCTCCTTCACTCCATGAATGATTCATGTGTTAAGATCTTAAATACTCACTGAAGGAAGAACCTAATGGCTTGAAAACCAGATCTGACGTCAAAGAACCGTGCTGTTCTAGGGACATGCTTCTAAGGCTTGCTGTTTACCCTCGTTCATTCCAGGATCAGAAAGCCCACTATTAGGCAAGCAGAAAACATGCTGGTATCACCCTTGTGAGAATATTTTCTGAGACTCAGATTTTGGAAGGTACTTTCACTCTGGTGTCAAAACGGGAAATGGGCTTTTGCTGAGAACAGTACTGTATACATAAGTCTACATCAGGAAAAGCTAGTGGAAGGTTAATTTTATTATTTCCCTCCAATTAAAAAAAGTCATATTGAAAGATTGCTTCTATGATCTATAGCAAAATCAGAAAGCAAAATACATATGGTAGGAGACTGGCAACCAAAATAAATGAGAATGGTCAAGCCAGAGAGGCAGGTCCAGTCAAAGAGTGTGCATTCCCTGCTTAGCTACTACCATTCATTGATTTTTTTTTTTTTAAAGAGAGCACATGGAATAAGTTGACAGAACTTTCAGATATTCAATAGAAGCCATAAATCTTCATTTTTATATGAGTCTCCCAATTTTACATATTGGCAATTAATTCATAGAAAATAAACATTGTATAAGTCAAGTAAAAACATCTATAAATGAAACCCACAATGCTGATCTATGGCTCTACTTCCTATTATTTAATATAAACTATTTAAAATGCTTTGGGGAAAAATAAAATAGAGCTCATATTCCTTTAAAAATCAGGAAATCTCAGGACCAGCAGTTGGAGTAACGGCTATGTCATTGGACTCCCATGAAGTCGACCATGGTTCGAGTCCCAGACCCAGTGGCTTAAACTCACACCAGGTTCATGTGTGTGCGTGCCCAAGATCCTAAGAGGAGAATGGAGAAAAAGGGATTGTGGCTTGGCCATCCTAAGGGGTGATTTCTCGCTTTCTGTCTCTCTGTCTCTCTCTGTCTTGCTGGCGAGCACACACGCCCTATAGCAAAAACCTCTCCGATCTCAAAAAAAAAAAAAAAAAAAAAAATCAGGAAATCTCTGTCACAATGCCACATAATGTCAAGAAAGTAATTTTAGTAAACAGAACAGGGATAGAGTGAAGGCCTTTAGAGACAGATAATTATGAATTCAAATATTGGCTCAATCATCTCATAGTTATAGGAACTAGAGGGAGTATACAACCCACATCTTCTAACTTCACTTTGTGAGATGGTGATAATACTATTTTTTTTTTTATTTTGGAGAGTTCTTTGCTATAGGGTGTGTGCGCTCACCAGAAAGACACAGAGAGACAGAGAGACAAAAAGCGAAAATCACCCCCCAGGGGGGATGGCCACACCACAATCCCTTCTCCTCCATTCTCCTCTCAGGATCTTGGGCAAGCAAGCACACGCGTCTGGCGTGAGTTTAAGCCACTGGGTCCGGGACTCGAACCACTGTCAACTACATGGGAGTTCAGCAACATAGCCATTAAGCTAACTGCTGGTCTCCAATAATACTATTTCTTTCGTATGGTTGTTGTAAGTAGATAATATTTAGTTTAAATGATTTACTAACTGTATAATTCCTAGCACACAGTAAGATCTTAAATGGTGACAATTTGTAATATTATAATTTTCAGTATAATTTTAATAATAAACCTATGTAAGTTATTAAGGAAACTGATGAGATTAGTTTATATTTATTGAGCCCTTACTATATAACAGGAACAATTCTAGTTCTAACACAAAAGTCACAAAAATTATTAAAATCTGTGAGTAGATTCTATTATTAATTCCACTTTACATGTGAGGAAAGGGATACCCAGAATGGCAAATTAACATAACAAAAGATCACACAAAGAACACGGGACTGGGGAAGGCAGGGAGGATAAAAGGAAGGTCTCCTGCCTCCAGCATTTGCACTCATTACCATCGCACCAAATCCAAGAGGATGTTTATTCAAATTCATCTTTGAGTTTGTTCCAAGTTATAAATGTCTTAGGATTGGAAAAAGCATTTCAAAAAAGAGGAAACATACTCCCTCTGACTGTAAAAGACCACCCCAAGCAATTCAGGGTAAATATTTCTCTTTTAAACTTGGAAGAAAAATTCAGACTTACTCCAAACATTGCCTGATAACCTCTGGGAGATATAGATCCCTTATTTTATTTGTTTATATGACTTTAAATCTCTTAACTTGATACGTTTGAATCACTCTATTTGTGTAATTTGTATTAGTTAATAAAGATTGTTTGATAATACTTAGACATAGTTACATTTAAAAAAGGAAATATTTTTACTTGCAAAAAGTATAGATTTCCTTTACTGAAGGCAAATAAAAATGTCTTTTTCACTTAGAGATCCGAACAATTTATCATTCTGAAAACTTCAGTTAGACTGGGTAGTTTTCATTTCCCCTCTTCTTTCTGCCTTTCAGAACTTCAATTTTGTTCAATTTCCCACCTCTTCCTACTATGAAAGGGAAGATAAATTCAACACCAGTTCCAGAGAGGAATCCTGGTTCACACATAGATGTTACTTTCCTGTATCTCCCACTGGTTCAAGGAAGTGTGTGGCCTGACTCAGCCCAGTCAGGCTAAGACAAAGAGTTACACTCTCTTCTTCTCGTAAAAAAAAAAACTTTGACTCTGGCTTCTGCTGACAGAGAACAGGGCCTGCAACATTGATTACTTAAGGGCGCCAACTTCCCCTTGCACTTACAAAGAGAATCAGACTCAGGATAAGACTGACACTTAAGACAGCAGGTCAGAAAGAGCCAAGGTTTTCATTAAATTATTGAATAACTGAACATCTTGGTTGTTAGTTTTTTGATAAAAAAAAAAAAAAGTCACCATGTTACTATTGGGCATTTTTATTACTAACAGGAAAGACCATCCTACTTGATATAGTTTTCACTTATTAATAAATATTTATAGAATTTTAAATCATTCACTGTATTTGTTCATTACATTAACTCTGCCTATGAGAAAACCAAGAATTCTGTTTCCATGGCTATGGTCCACCTTGTTCCAGGTGTTCAAACCTAGGTATCTAAAGAGAACCTAAGCAGTCTCTTTTGACGCTTTCCTACTAATCTCAACCTTAGCCAGTGAGGGAAAATTTCCACTCAAAGCATGCCAGAATTTCACTAAAATTTTCTTGTCTAGGATGCAAAATTATTTATTTTTGTTAATTAGTGAAGTCCATAAGATCAAAAATCACATTTGTAAATATTTGTCAAATGCAATTCATGCTTTCTCACTCCCATTCAACTGAGAACAGCAACCAGATAAATTTTTTCAATCATATGCAAAATAAAGGGAAGATGAATCAAGCCAGGAGAGAAAAAGAAAAAAAAAAAAAAACTCCCAATGTGGCATGGCCACACTTCAATCCTTTCTCTATTTCTCTATTTTATTAGGATGTTGGGCATCCCCCCTACACAAACCTGGTATATTTTTCAAGCTGTTGGGGCTGGGATTTGAACCTCAGTCAGCCATGGGATCTGCCTCTCTTAACCACTATATTATGAGGTTAGCATCAGAGAGCTTTTAAAATATATCTTTTCTCAACACCATCTCCAGCAACTCATTTTTATTGGTCTGGGATGGGACTTAGATATAAATACAGATGGTTTCCAACTTACAATGGTTCAACTTACAATTTTTTTACTATATAATGGTGCAAAAGCTATATGCATTTAGTAGAAAATATGCTTTGTGTACCCATACAATCACTGTTTTTCCCTTTTAGTACAATATTAAATAAATTATATGAAATATTGACTACTTTATGACAAAATGGGCTTTGTATTCGATAATTTTGCCCAACTGTATGCTAAAGTAAGTGTTCTGAGCATGTATAAACTAGGCTAGGCTAACTAAAATGTTTGGTAGGTTAGCAGTACTAAGTGCATTTTCTTTCTTTTTTTTTTTTATAGACCACAGATTAGTTTATTTTTAAAACCCATCATGCCATGAATTCATAGGGAATAGGTTCCAGTAGCTCAGGCTCCTTTCCATTGGTTCTCACAAAGTGTCCTTCTCTGGGTGGAGCAGGCTGGCGCTTTAGTTGAACCCAGGTGCCTTTCTCTTTGGCTTCTTTCTTTTTCTGGTCATTTTCCTTCACACGTTTTAGGAAGCTATCTCTGCTCTTAGAATGTTTAATATGCTCAATACGCACATTGATTCTCTTGGCAAGAATCTTGCCCTTAACTTGTTTGTTCACAACAATGCCAACAGCATGCTGGGTAACATTGTAGACTCTTCCAGTTTTGCCATGGTAACATTTGTGGGGCCTTCCTTTTTGAACAGTACCCATTCCCTTAACGTCTACAATATCACCTTTCTTGTAGATTCGCATGTATGTCGCCAAAGGAACAACTCCATGTTTTCTAAAAGGCCTAGAGAACATATATCGGGTGCCTCTCTTTCCCTTTGTGTTCGTCATTTTGGTTAATTACTGGAAGATGGGAGTTCCGGCCAAAACGCCTAGTGCATTTTCTACATATGATATTTCCAATTAAGGATGAATTTATCAGGGTGTGATACCCTAGTGAGGTAAGGAGCATCTGTAGTTGATTAATGTTTCCAGGTGATCTGAATCTTGGTCCAGGTTACAATGCAGTCGTTTAGATTATCTAAGGGGAAGCATCAAGGCCGCATTGTTCTTTCTTCTTTAAACTTCAGCAGTACTTCTATGTAAGTATGACATTTCTCTCTCAGTTTATATTTTTCAAAATTCTCTAAAAGTTTTGGGCATAACGAGATCACTTTCAAACAATCAGTTATGGAATCAGAGATATTTAAATATCTAAGGTTTTTGTTTTTGTTTGTTTTTAATGTATTATAGAAGAAATATACAGCAGATTTCACAAAGATTTTTCTTATCTACAACTTCGTGATCATAAAAAAATGTTTTGCTCAAATCCCTCACAAGAATTCAGGAAAACACTCTCAATGGGAATACATGACTCAAGAAAATTGACATACAGATTGGAGACCATCTCCTTGGAGATCATCTCCTCAAGTATTTCTCAAAGTGTGATCTTCAGCCACTCATACAGGTCCTTTATAAAATCCAGACTTCTGTGGCAGCAGATGGTGTAATGGTTAAGGTGCTAGACTCCCACATAGTCGACCACAGTTCAAGTTCTGGACCCAGTAGCTTGAAAATCATGCCAGGTGCACGTGCATGCATGTGTGCCCCAAATCCCAAGATGAGAATGAGGAAAAGGAATTGTACATGACCATCTCACTTTCCTTCTCACTGTCTCTCTCTCTATTGAGCACATAAGCCCCATGGCAAAAAATCTAAAAAAAATAAATAAATAAATAAATAAATAAATAAAATAAAATGTAGACTCCTAGCCCATGCTGATCTAAAAATCAGAATCTCTGAAGGAGCCCAAATGACAGTTCAAACAAGATAATACATGATCCTAACATACATTAAAAAATTCTAAACTTTAGAACTACCATGTCTCATCCAGTTAAATTCCCTATTCATGGAATTTTTGAAATACTTTTATAGTCCCTTTGAACCATTGAGATTCTTGAATCTGGAGAAACACACATACATACACACACAAACACACACACACAAACATGCAACGTGAAACCTAATCTTTAGTAATAGTTTGCCAAGAAGTTAGATTACCTACTCTTCATGATATTCTTTATATTTAACTACAATTACTATATTATGACAGAACTGCTGAAAAAATATTTGGGGATTAATCCCTCAGGAAGGCAGACATTTAAGGAAAAAAAAAATACTAACATTTAGATCTTAAAGGTCTTCATTTGTTTCTTTGAAATGTACACTATATACCCAGGCTTTCCAAAAACATGAAAAACTCCTCAGAGGCCCTACCATGACAAAATGTACTCTTTCAAAGTAATCACTAACATTGACACTATTCAATTTATAAAGAACTATATTTTTAAGCATATTTATTTCATTAGAGAAAAACCCTATGCATGGTTTTACACCATGATCCTTTCTATCCCCACATCCTCACCAGCCAACCAGAATCACAGGCAAGCACATCCGGTATGTGTAGGTTGACCAGTGATCCAAATTCTCTATCTTTCATATGGATCCAGTTTTACTTGAATACCGATTACTACTGTGCCACCAAGCCAGCCCTAAGAAGCACAATCTAAAGCATCCCCCTAGACTAAAGAAGTACATGTTATCTTAGATTGGTAAAATGACTTGTTCCAGAGGTGGGGATTTGTAAACTCATGCTCTCTAAGGGCTATTCTACTCAACGATGATTATTTCTTTCCAATCTCTTGTCCAATTGTCAAGGAATTCATTCTGTTCCTACTCTGAGAGTTTGTCTCTCCCCTAAATACTATGCAATGACTTAATGGGTTTCTCAAAAGTAAGAGTAATAATCACAACTCCCTGTTATTTGAATGAAAGATTTACTTTCCATCAAAGAACACTTGATACTATGGGGTTGCTTCTTATATAGCAAAAATAAGAGTCCATCTCTGGAACCAGGCATCCATTGGCAGATCTTCCTCCTCCCTCCACCATCAAGTACTGTTTCTGTTACTGTTGCCCTATGCCTTGTCAGGAATTCCACACAATTGTGCAGGGGGGCCCTTGTGCCCCACACAGGGCACAGAGCAGTCAAAACTTTAGCCCAGCCTCCTCTCAGTATGCCTTGAGGCAACCTAAGATGCAGACACCTTTTTGGAATTGGTACACCCAGTAGAGACCTTTTCAGAATTTGTCTGCTTAGGGAAAACATTTTTCTAATTTGCATTAAAGCACTGAGAAGGCCTTGTCTACATGCATCCCAGAAAAGGAAAGAAAAAAAAATGTTGGTGATTTACAGGATTAAAATTTGTTGTTTTTTTTCCAGAGATAGCTCAATAGTTTTTGCAGAACTGAAGTATGCAATCATAGAAACATCCAGTTCTTTATCACCCAGTCCAAGATTATGATGTAATTTCTCCTAGATCTCATGAAATGAAAAATGAAATCAGCTTTTACCCAGCTTCAGGCGACCACAAAACTCTGGGATTTCCACTTAGGACTGCGAAGTCAGTGAATGTCAGGAGAGCCTCAGAAGAGAAAGAATAAAGAACCTAGGGGCTCTGTGTTTCTCAGATCTTACTATTACATGAGACTCACTTGACTGGCATGTGGAAAATGCTGATTCCTGGCCCCACCCCATATACCTGGACTTAAATCTGAGTTACGGCAGCTTCATCTTGAGACGCCTTTGAGGGTCGGGCTTAGGGAAGGCCATCTGGTTGGAAGAAGCTGAGAGGTTTGCCATGAGGCTATGTTTGCAAAGTAAGCACACTCTTCTTAACTTAGTGTGTTTGTTAAAGATCGATATCAATATTAAAGTTTTGTAAATGTACTTTTATTAACATTCATATCAGAATGATTAAGCTAGCCCTACTAAAAATAATATATTTATTGGGAATGGAGGAAGTTGATAGAAATTGGAGTAACCACTGCCCTCAGCACCACCACTGAACAGAATCCAGCCATCTGTCTTTTGAGCTATTACCATGGAAAAGCTTATTTATTTTTTCACTCCATAAAATATTTAGTTTTAAAATTTTGTTATTTTGGGAACCAGCAGTTAGCGTAATGGCTATGTCGCTGGACTCCCACGTAGTCGACCGCGGTTCGCGTCTCGGACCCGGTGGCTTACAACTCACGCCGGGCGCGTGTGTGTGCGTGCCCAGGATCCCGAGAGGAGAATGGAGGAGAAGGGATTGCGGCGTGACAATCCCCCCTGGGGGGTGATTTCTCGCTTTCTGTCTCTATGTCTCTCTCTGTCTGTCTGGCGAGCGCACGCGCCCTATAGCGAAAAACCTCTCAAAAAAAAAAAAAAATTTTGTTATTTTTATACATTCAATCACTGAATATCATTACCTGCAAGATAAATTTTCCCAGCATGAATATGCTGTATATTAGTCCAGTCAAAGATATTATTTGCTGAGTTAGCAGTGTGTGCCAAGCACTTGCTCTAGGTAGGTTCTTGGGACAATAATAATAACAGGCAAAAAGTCTCTCCTGTGGATTATATTCTAGTTAAATGCAGCAGGCAATAAACAATAAATAATATATATGAAAATTTTGAAAAAATGTTTTTCATCTGTGAGAAACGTGATTTGGGGAAGCAACATATTCCTTAAGGAGATGCACTTCTGATATATCTTTAGATTCCTACGAGGGCATTTCCCGAGGATGCAAACAGATTAGTGCTAGGGACAAACTAGATGTGCCCCCTCTGGGCTTCAAAGTGACATCTGCACTTGTGTGGGTTTGGAGGAGAAATGCATATGTGTGCATACAGGATTAAGTGGAAACATTTCATGAACTACTACCAAATTTTACATACATGCGTTTGGACTCCAAATCTTGTATCCTTTACACCATAAATGCTGCCTTCCCAAGGAGTTAAGCAAGCCATTTGGAATCCACGAAGGGACAATTTTGCATTAAGGTAGATCCATGTTTAAATGTTTATAGAGTCAACATACACACATATACAAATCAATGTAAGTATTAAAATAGCTCAATAATTTTTTTCTAGAACATCTTTCATAGAAAGATGTTATTCATTTGGAAAGCTAAGGAGAGATAAAATGACTTTATACTAATTTCCTTAATTTAATCATACCAAATGTCAGGACAATGTCATTTAAAACCCTTTAATGATTTTAAAACAAATGGTCCTTGTAGTAGGAAAAATAGTTGAACTAACATTGCTAACATTAATTTAATTTCTTTGGGATTGAAATACTAAATGAGCCCATTCTATCCCATTTACTTTTTGAATAGTGTTAGGAGAAACCTAGGGACCTCTCAGCAAAAAAACTAATAGAATCCTAAAGTCTGTTCAATAGTTCAGGAGAACCATAACTGTATGTGAATTTAGTCTTGAGTCAATTCTATTTGCTACATAGAGAAGAGTATATTACCACTATGTATGTTTCTCTACAACCTTCCTTTGTGAAGATTCCAGGCCCAATTTATCAACACCAGAAACTTACTTAGCATGGTTGCATATTCTATATATATTTTTTCCGATGTTAATGTGAGTCATCATAGCATATCTCCTTAACCATATGTGCAAGAGCTAAGGACAGACAGTTATTTTAATATTCCTGGCCTAGAATCTTTCCCACAACAAACACATTTGATGCTCATACATGGTCTCTTTCTTGCCGACTCTCACGCCTGTCAAAATGGCATGGTGCCCACTCACCATATGGACTGCTAGCTCTTCTCACTGGGGCACAGTTGCCAAAGAAAGATGGGTTAAGCTGGGCACCCTGTGTAGCAAAGCAGGTGACAGCTCTCCTGTCCTCGATCCTGTGGCTACAAATCCTGTAGCCACATGGTACTCTCTACCCTCTGCAACAGGAGGAAGAGAAACCTTTAATAGTAGCCCTTATACTTTCAGGCAACTTCTACTCAGTGCCTTTACCCTCACTACCTTTAATTCATAGGAAGGAAATCTTTCCTCTGCCAAAAACACACTAAAATCAAAAAATCATTTGGAAGCACACAGTTGTAAGAAAAGTTGATAGCCAGCAAAAGCATGAAGTATATGTGTGTGCATGCATGCAAGTGCGCATGCACACCCACGCACGCACATACAGGATTTTCGTGCTGTTTCAACCCTGGCTTTTCATTTTCTACCTAGATTTAGACTGGACCTGGGCAACCACAGCAGCACTAAGTGTTGAAGACAGAACTTAGTGACTGTTTACATCTTGCACAAATAGAGTTGTCTCATTACGTTAATCCAATGAATCATTTCCTTTGTGACCAGGCAACATCCTGTTTGGTTTGCAATTTTTATTTTAAAATTTCCAAATCAATTTCTATTTGTTCAAGTGAGTTTTTGTTGGCAGTAACAGAAAAATAGCAAGTTTCCCCAAACAAAGGCTTTTCCTTCATGCCTGCATGTCGTTGTCATTCTACAGGAAACCCAAATAAGGTATCTGATCTGAGCTTGACTTCTGAGTCCAGAGACTCCTGCCAATTTAATCAAAGTAATTCATCTGAACTAAAAGAGACAAATTTAAATTGCGGCCTTAGGTCAGGGGCCATAAATGAACCAATTAACAATCAGTGTTGCCTGTTCCATGCCAGGCACCTTTAGAGCAGTTCTTTCATTATGACAACAACTCTGTAATATAGGAACCATCATTATATCCATGTTAGAGATGTTATAGAATTCTGATCAATAACATCTGCATGGAAACTAGCTGGTACTGTCCTTTAATAATAAAAAATAACATTTATTAAAATCTCACCACACACTGTTCTAAAAATGTTATACATTCAGCCTATTTTGAAAGTCATGGCAGAATCCAATTCAATATCCCTAATTTATTGATAAGGAAAGGAAAGCACTGAGAAGATACTTGATTTTTCTAAGCTCACTAGCAGGGAGTGATACCAAAATTAAAACCTAGATACTCTTACTTTAGACTCTCATTCTTAACCACTGTTCTGATCATATTAAGTGAAGTTCATATACAATGCTAAGCAGTGCTTTGATATTGTGCCTTGTTAATACCTTAAGGACCAGGACCGGCAGATGGCATAATGGTTACATCGCTGGACTTCCACGTAGTCAACCACAGTCGAATCCCATACCTGGTGACTTCAAACTCATGCTGGGCTCTTGTGTGTACATACCCCAAATCCTGAGAGTATAATGGAGGAGAAGGGACTGCAACATGGCCATCCCCCCTAGGGGGTGATTTCTCACTTTCTGTCTCGCTGTTTCTCTGGCAAGCACACATCTCATATAGCAAACATCTCTCTAAAAAAATACCTTAAGGACAAAGACCCATGCTTGCTTTCTTTGATCACTGCATTCATTATACTGCTTCTCTGATCAGAGGCTTCTGCAGTTCTTCATTTCCAGAGGAATGAGACTCAGATTGCCATGTTGGCATTCAAGACTCCAAGTGTATGCTGGCCTCTACCAAACCCTGTAACTTGACCCTTCCAATCTGGTCACGTGTATTCCACTCTAGACCATCTTACATATTTATTCATGCACTTGCTTTTGGTCGGTTCCTAATCCAAGATACCCTTGCTATTTCTCCCTACTCATGTAAAACCTACCCTTCAAGCTCATCTAAAGTTTCGCTTTTATCCTGAATATCTCCTCTCCACTTCATTTCACAGTGATATTAACAACTAAATGTCGAGGGTCTTGCCAGTGTACAACTTCTTCAGAACGTTGGACAACTGTCATCACAATGCTTGTTCAGAAGTTGAACATGGACCATGAGCATGTATCATGTAATGTCTTCAGAAGTTAAGCATGTACCATATCTTGTCTTCATATATGTATGTGTCATCTCTCTAATTCTCATAATAATTCCTTTAGGAGATGGATCATGTCTTGTATTTTGTGGCATTTCATAGTACCTACTTACCATATTTGTTAAATGTTCACTGTCTTGATCAGTCTCCAATAATTCCTTTTTGTTTTCCATCAATATATTGCTATACTCAATATTCTTTGTGAGTGATTCTTTCTGAGAGTCTGCATTGCATAAGGCCCCAATTACAGAGTGGAATGTTATTGATTCAAAAGGTAACCTTCTAAAGAGTACCACCTACTTTCATCATTCTGAAAAGTGTGTATCAGTTTGAAGAAAAAAATCCATTTAAATAATAGACTTCTTAATGATTAATTCCTTCCAAACATCATGTTTTACAAAAGAAAATAGGTTGTTTAAATTTTTTAATGGTTCACTAGTTATGTCGACCAGGAAATAGAAGGTCACTATTATATTTATTTCATTTTTAAAATCACATTTCGTTTCAAATACCTGAATGAATACATTACTACAAATAGAAAATTATATTTTCCTCTGCAAAGTTATCATTTGATGTTCAATTTTTAATAGTCAATTGCTAATCTAAAAGATCATTTAGTCATTTATATAAGCAAATGTTAGTGGTATTCTTGGAGTAGCTTTTCTGCAATCCTGCCAAGAGCCCAAAATTTGACTAGTTGACTCCTCAAAGGTCTTTCAACTCTTCAATTCTGAAAATCCAAGATTCTTTGCCTGTCTACCCCTCTCTGGTTAAAGGCAACCACTTCGGTCTCATCTCTTGCATGCATTTTGGAAGGTCTCCAAGTGTAAAATGGTACAACATATGTAGCCTGCAAGCAGGGCAGGCATAAGAAACACCATAAGGATACACTAAAGCAAACTTCAAGCTGTGGGATGCTGGGAAACAATCACAGGCAACACACCAACTTGGCATAAAACAATCAGAGAATGAGGTGGCTCTTTTCGAGCACAAGCATCATACTGGCTGAGAAGGAAAGAAGACCACAAAGATAGAAACATTGTACCCAGCAAGCCAAGAGTGATGTTGCTAGCCAAGAGTGATCTTCAGAGGTATGCAGTGCAGAAAGGGCTCTTGGTCACGTTTTCTTCCCATTTGTGTTCACTTACCTGAAAATTCTGCTCCAGTTGCAGCTGCTTGGACTGTAACTACATATTCATGCACACTAAGTGAAACTTACTTTCTCTTTTCAACCCTTCGCTTCTTAGAGAATTCCTCCTAATCCTCAAGAATGTACCTCAAAAGTCAACCCCTTAGCACAAATATCTCTGACTATTCCAGGAAAAGTTAATGGCTTCTTTTTCTGAAAACTTTCAGTATTTTGTGGCATTTATATCATCATGTTATATTTACTTACTATTAGGCCTGTCCTCTTGGCGCTCCTTAAGAGCCGAGACCATGTCATTTTTATTTATTCTCGCATGCCCGGTAGCACTGTGATCACCTGTACCTAGGAAGTACTACAGAAATGTAGGTTGAGTGAATAAATGAAATCACCTGTTTTTCCACTATTCGCCTTTAATAAATATTTGTCAAGCACTTCCTATGTGCATAATTCCATTCACTTCAGATACAGCAGCAAACAACAGACGCACATACTCTTCCATGACAGAATTAAAAAACACCCAGAGGAAGGACCAGCAGTTAAAGTAATGGCTATGTCGCTGGACTCCCATGTAGTCGACCGTGGTTCACATCCCAGACCTGGTGGCTTAAAACTCACACCAGGCGTGTGTGCGTGCGTGCCCAAGATCCCGAGAGGAGAATGGAGGAGAAGGGATTGTGGCGTGGCCATCCCCCATGGGGGGTGATTTCTCACTTTCTGTCTCTCTGTCTCTCTCTGTCTTGCTGTCGAGCGCACGCGCCCTTTAGCAAAAAAAAAAAAAAAAAAAAAAAAAAAAAAAAAAAAAAAAAAAACTGAGAGGAGACAGAAAGAGACCTGCAAAAATAAGATACTGTTGAAATTGCATAATGATAAATGATAAGAAGAAAAATAAAGCAAGTCAAAGGGATAGGGAATCTTACATAAAGGTTGTAATCTCTTTTTTTTAAAGGTTTTTGCTATAGGGTGCATGCGCTCGCCAGAAAGATAGAGACAGAAAGTGAGAAATCACTCCCCAGGGGGGATGGCCATGCTGCAATCCCTTCTCCTCCTCTCAGGATCTTGGGCACACATACACCTGCACCCGGCATGGCTTTAAGTCACCAGACTTGAACTGCAGTCAACTACATGGTCCCAAGGTTATAATCTTAAGTAGGGTGATTAGAGATTGCCTCATAAAGACTATGTCATTTAGATAAAAGCCTGAGGATATGAGGGAGGGAACCATAAATTTATAAGAAAAGCAGAGTGCAGAGAAAACTCAAGTGAAAAAGTCAGGGGGAAGTGAAGTTTTGAAATCATGCAATTTCTATGCTTGTCTAAGATGTGGCAAAATCATACACAATGATTTGTTTTAGGAGACTATGTAAAATATTGGAGTGATTCTTAGAAAAGACTCAAGAAATTCTGAGATTGTCTTTGAGTATTTAAAGTAATGTAATTCCAAACTCATTTTTTCTTTTTTAACTCTCAAAGAAATGTCAGTTAATATTTATAGTGTTTTGGGACCAGCAGTTAGCGTAATGGCTGTGTTGCTTGACTCCCAATGGCTCAAGTCCTGGACCCGGTGGCTTAAACTCACGCCAGGCGCGTATGCATGCATGCCCAAGATCCCAAGAGGAGAATGGAGGAGAAGGGATTGCAGCATGGCCATCCCACCTGGGGTATGATTTCTCGCTTTCTGTCTCTCTGTCTCTCTCTGTCTTGCTGGCGAGTGAACATGCCCTATAGCAAAAAACCTCTGCAAAAAAAAAAAAAAAAAAGATGAAAAAAAATATTTATAGTGTTTTTTATTTTGTTTTGTTTTTTCTTTGTTCGTTTGTTCTACATCGTAGAACATAGTTTTTCCCAGCATGGATACATTGCATGTTAGTCAAGGTAAAGACATTACCATACACATTACCATCAAAAGATAAGTCCTAATTATTGATTATTAAGTGTTTTGTTTGTTTGGTTTTTTTTTCCCTGATCTCTCCCTCCATCCCATTACCAACCCCGTATTACCCACCTCCTGCTGTACTGTCTCTAGTATCTACAGTTGTACTCCCTGCTGTTATACCTTCCAATCTTTCCATTTCTGCTATAGAGTGTGTAGACATTAAGTATATATTTTAAGTATATTTTTTATGGCTGAGTAGTAGTCCATAGAGTACATGTGTCACATTGTTTCAATTCACTCTTCTGTCTTGAACATTTGAGTTGATTCCATATCCTAGCAATTGTGAATAGTGCTGCAATAAACATAAATGTACAATTGTTTTTCTGACTCAGGGTTTTCCTGTCCTCTGAGTAAATATCTAACAGTGGAACCTCGAGGATGTGTAATAGTTCAATTTATAGGTTTCTGAGGAACCACCATATTGATCTCCACAGTAGCTGTACTCATTTACATTCTAACCAACAGTGTAAGAGAGTTCCCTTTTCACTGCAGCCTTGCCAAGACTTACCATTCTTTCTTTATTTGTATTGAGAGAGATTTTTGCTATAGGGCATGTGCACTCACAGGAGAGACAAAGAGAGACAGAAAGACAAAAAGCAAGAAATCACTCCCCAAGGAGATGGCCACACAGCAATTTCTTCTCCTCCATTTTCTTCTTGGGATTTTGGGCATGCATGCACATGGGTTCAGTATGAGTTTTAAGCCACCCAGTCTGGGACTTGAACCATTTTATACTACATGGGAGTTCAGTGACATCACCATTATGCCATCTACAGATCCCACCATTCTTCATTTTTTGATTTTAGCCATTCTGACTAGTATTAAGTAATATCTCATTATGGTTTGGATCTGCATTTCGCTTATGATAACAGATGTTCATATGCCTTCTTTAAAGAGTTGTCTGTTCAGTTCATTTGCCCATCTTTTAATTGGATTGATTATTTTTTTATTTTATTTTATTTTATTTTTTGCAGGTAAGCTGCTTCAGTTCCCTGTATATTCTGGCTATCAGTCCCTTATGTGGGGCATAGTTTGCAAATATATTCTCCCACTCTGAAGGTTGTCTCCTCACTCTGATTATTGTTTCATGGTGATCTCTTTTTAATCAACTTCAGTATAATTCAAATTCTATATTGCCCTGGTAAAGGCTACAACTTCCCCCAGGGCTGATATTTTTAAGTAGGGAAAAAATTATTTTTAGGCTTTCAAACCAAGTGAGGATGTTCTAGTTTCTCATGCCAGTTCATGGCCTCTTTTTATGGATTGATTAAGGATTTTTCTTCTTTTCCAATTTACTAACTTTGATCTCCAGTCTCACATGTCCCATTTCTGAGACTATCCACCAAATCTTGTGGATTACTGATCACCACCACGGCAAGTGTTCTTGCAGACTATTAGAAATGCCTGAGTCTTTCAGCTGAAATGGCATTCATCAGATTCTGAAATCAACCTCATGGTTTTGGGAATTCTCCTGCCACTCCCACTGACTCAGCCATCCCCCAAAGTTGAAAAAGTCAATCATAATAGAGGAATACTGTTCATTTTACTTTCATTCCACTGTTTGCTCATCCTACCTTTTTAAGCTTCTATCTCTGAGACACACCTACAATGTCATATTTAAAGGACATGGATTTCACTTTCTAAAAAAATGTTCTAAAGATACTTTTTCTATGAAGTAAATGGTATGAGTGAGGTTTTGAAATAATCATACCAGAATAAAAGTATTAATTTTGTGTCATTTTATAAATATGTGCATTTTTCCAAGCAGGGTCTAAAGTTTTCACCAGGTTCTCAAGAGAATCAATTATATTTATAAAGATATTAAAAGTAAATAGATTATTTTTAAAGGCATTAATTTCAGAGGATACAAAAAGAGTCTTCTGAGATGATATTTGGACATGGAGAACAATATGTACCTTCACAAGATATAGGTAGCATTTAAAAAGAGGTTGTCAGTTAACCTTAACAGGTTAGTTGCCATTCCTTAATTAAAATATGTAAAACTATAAACTGGAGAATAAATATACATTCCCATTCTTGACTACCTACTTCTTAGTGAATAGTTGTCTAGAGGAGAAGAATTTGGGGTATTTGTGACTTACACAGAAGACTAAAACAAATGACTTTGAGAGCAACTTTACCTAATCATTAAAAAATGACTGCATATGTGCACAGGGATATAAGCAAGACTTTTAATTATAGATACTATATATACCAAAAGTACCAAAGTAATTGTTTCAGAATGAGGCTTGTGGACCTATTTTCTATTTCTGCTTTAAACTTAGGCTCACTTCCTGAACCTTAGGAAGTTGCTTTCATCCTTATATCTCTATTTCCCCCGTAAGTTCACAATTAATTATTTCCAAGTTATTTACTTTTTGGTCTGTTCAGAGAAAATGTTTAATGTCTGGGCAGTTTTCCATTACTGCTCAAGATACTCTGTTCAGTGCCTTACAAGTACCCTCTGAGGACTTGCAAATTACTTTCAAAATTATCTTAAGGACTGCCACCTAAAGTCAAAGAATAAATCAGCAAGTTACCCAATACATATTCTACAGATGACATAAACTTTAAATTATATTTTTGTTGTAATAACAATTCTATTAGTGCTTTTTGCCAGACTATGGCAGCATTTGGCAAAGATGATGCACAAACCCAAGGTGTTATATGACAGAATCAATGAGTTTTAAAAGGAAAATAATCAGTCTTGCATTTATACTTAAATAGACTGTCTTATACCATGCTCTGTTTCCTATATATTACATATATATTATATATCATATATATGATATATACTATATATCATATATATTATATATATGATATATACATATATATATTACAATAAAATGTAAGCTACATTACTTTATATATATATATATTAGGTACTAATTTTTACTGATCTGTATGAATATACTAGTTTGTTTGGTTTTGTTTTTGCTGGGGTGGGAGGTCAGAAATCACTCCCCATGGGGCATGGCTATGCTACAATCTTGCAATCGCTCAATCCCTCCTCCTCTAGTCTCCTCTAGGGATTTTGGGTACACATGCACACCCACCCAGATGATTTTCAAGTTACTGGGTCCAGGACTTGAACTGCACAGCTGACTATGTGGGCTTCAGCACCTTTACCTACATGCCAACTTCTGGCTCTAAATGTACTATTAATGATTTTTTAACAGACTTGCCTATGATTACTACTACCATACTATTACTAACTTATTAACACACTAATTTTATAGTATAATATGAAATACATAGCATAGAGTTATTGTTGTTTTTTGAATTGACAGAGGGCACATGCACTTACCAGAGGAAGAAAAAGGTGTGTTCTCTCAATGGGGCACAGTCATGTCACAATCCCTTTTCTTTCATTTCTCCATCCTGTCAGGGTTTGGGACACACACATATACACGCACATACACACATACACCTGGTCTGTCTTCTCTGCCTCTGAGGCAGGAATGGGGCAGGGAATACCATGCAATACTGTGAGAGTTCCAGCTACCTATGCACAGCGCCTAACCACTGCACTGCAGGGCCAACCCAGTATAGTCTTATATGTATATAACCTATTAAACAAATGTGCATAGTTTATAGGTTAAATGTATGTTCAAAATTTATTATTGATGAAGTTTATACTTAAAATCAGTTTGAATGAGACCAGATGGTAACACACAATGCTCTGCAAGGTCAAACCCCATGGGAAGATTTTCATTTCCCATCCAGAAATATCCCTGCGTGTGCAGGACATGGGTGTGTCCATGATATGGGGCTGGCTGAAGCAGGGGGTGGATCATGACATCAACATCCTGTTGGTGCTCTCTCGCTCTCTTTTTCTTACTTGCTCATGGAAGAAATAAGCAAATAAACTTTTAAAAATTAGTTCAGAGGCCACCGGTGCTGTAGTGTGATTTAAAATTTCATTCAACAACCCACAAGTAAAATCTAAATGTAGAGGAGCATATTGGGCAAGGATAACAGTTGTTACATTCATTGTTCACACCTGTGCAGTGGAATTTTAACATAGCATATTGGAAGGAAGCTAACAGAGAAGGTCTTTCTGGTGAGCATATGGGTGGAGGATGTTTCTTTGGAGTACGGAGCTCTTGTAAGTGTCCAGTTGAAAAGCAGAAATAGCAAGGGTATGTGCACCACGTTGGTGGCCCTTTTGGGAAGTCTGTTATTAAGACCTGCAAATTCCCAATGATGATTTAAACTGGATTTGGGTTTGGTTTGGGAAAACAAACACAAATGAGCTATACATATTAAAGAGTACATAGGTTTTGGTGCCTCCAGTTTCTAGAGATGAAGGAACAACAACCAAAAAAACTCATACTAGCACATGGTGAGATTGCCATGAAACAGCCTTTATCACACACCATGGAAATTGAGAACTAAAAGCCTTGTACCTTGTCTCCATTTCAAGTCTGCTGGGCAATAAATGAGAGTAATTCTTCAAAAAATAGCATGTTTATAAAATTACAGATATGAGTTTAATTTATTATTTAATTGAAACGAAGTGAACCTCCCAATTTCTGCTTTAGAGGATGAGAAGGGAGGTTTGTTCAGATAAAGTTTTAGTTACAGAAGTTGGTCTCTCTTATAGGCAACTGAGCTATTTAGGAAGCAGTCCAACAATTAGCAGCTTTTAGACTTGTCCTAGTCTCAGAAAAACTTAGTAGAGGGAGACAATATCAACATAGGACCTGGAGTTCAAAGGAAGACGGGAACTGTTTGAATCCTAGTACTACGTGGCCAATTTGTAGTATCATGCTAACGTTCAAAATTACAATATTCCAAAAGGGGGTGGGGTAATAACATCCAAGAGTATCTAAAATATATGCCTCAATGTTAAGGAAACATCAGATGTGAGATTAAGAGTTCTTTAGCTTCCTTTAATTTCCTAGAATTTTTAAAATTCTGCTTTGTCATTGAGTAAGTCACTTCACATAGTCCTCGACACCTTCCAGCCCCCACATTCCCATGGATGCTTTGTGGCACTGCTGAAATACACAGACACCCCAGTGGAGATTTTGTGCTCACCACCATGTTTTTCCTCTCTCCTTCAGCTGTCATTTCTTCTCAGTTTATCATCATCATCGATAAAGCCTAGAGGTAGCTTGTCTGCCATAAATACTTATCTGATAAAGAAGGGGAAAAGCCTTTTGGAACATGACTAGGTGGCCTGTCTTGTCCTATATTTGCCTGGGGAAATGTGAGAATTTGTAATCCCTATTGCTAGGGATTTCTGGTCATTTTGAAGCACCATTAAAATGATTATCAAAGCTTTAAATTCAGCAATGAAACACATGATTCTCTTAATGACAAGGTCAACTTAATTGGGTGTCTGTCCTAAGTGAAATATTGCTCATAACTTGCATCTCCCAATGCAGTTTAACATAAAATAAGTTGAATTTTTTTTTTAAAAAAGGCAGGATATAGAAAATGAAACTCAATAATATACCTCTGAAACTGACTTTTCTAGCAGAGATTACAAGAAGAGGTAACTAATCAACAATCTTTATCAATTAAACATATTTTAATTAGTCCTGTGCTAGTAGGCAAATCTAATTCATATCATTTCCTGTCCCATGTTTTAAGAAAGACCTGCTTAAAATATGTTAACCTGATTTCTCATTTATTTTCATTATTAGTAAGGTACTTTGACCTTCTGTTTCATTTACTTGTTCCCTATGTCCTTGCCCAGAAAGAAACACAGATAATTCAAGTCTGTGATTATGTTTACTGATAAAAATGTTAATATGTTACCTAGTTCTCAGTCCAACATATTTAACACTAATTTACAGATCTGTAATGCATTTGCACCTAGTCCTCATTATGCTTCTCATATTCTAGAAATCAGAATTTTTAAAACTGCTTAATGTAGAACCACATTTTCACCTACTTTTTCCCCCCAAATTGTAAATACATGGCACAGCAGAAGTCTTCCCTCCTTGACCTCAGGGAAACCGAATTAAATAACACTTGGCACCAAGCTTTCAACGTGTATAATCATTATAGTAGGCCCCGTGCCAATCGCGTTTATGCACAACCCTCAGTATGCAGTATTAAGGAACAACAAGGATGGCAAGCATCCCATTGAAGAATTAATTAGCAGACCGCCTGGACTCATCAGAATGGTAAATAATTATCCTCTGACAAACTTAGTCAGATGTTAGAAGAAATTGCAGTTGGAATCGATGTCAATGGCCACAATTCATTATTTAAAAGCTACAGTGACTGGATTTTTGCACAGGGCTTGAAAGATGTCCCAGTCAGTTGGTGAGCCATCAGTGTTTTGCCTTCCTGCCTCTAGGCAGCCCAGATATCCTGTCCCAACCCCCACCCTCTGACCCAAATTCCTGGGCCAGCCTTTCCTTCAAATTGAATCATGATACCACACTTATGTGTGCAAGTACTGACTTAATTCAAGATGTTGATCTGTTTTGATCAGTATGATTTTAATCCTGTCTATGACTTTAAAATACCATGATAGCTTCTTATCATCTATCCCCATCCTTGGCAAAGGAAGAGATTTTTCAAGTGTCAGTGGTTCTCTTCCTTTTGTGCTATTAACTTAGGGCAAGTAAAAATACTTGAAAATGAAATGACTGATAATTGTTTAATCTAGTTGTTAGTGATAGTTGAAAAGGATTTCCTGGAAATGCTTCCTCCTCCATTTTTTTTTTTTTTTGAAAGGTTTTTTTTTTTTCTTTTTTTTTTTTTTTTTTTTTTTTGCTATAGGGCACGTGTGCTCGCCAGAAAGACAGAGAGAGACAAAGAGATAGAAAGAGAGAAATCACCCCCCAGGTGGGATGGCCACGCCCAAATCCCTTCTCTTCCATTCTCCTCTCAGGATCTTGGGCACACATGCAAACATGCCGGGCGTGAGTTTAAGACACGGGGTCCAGGATTTGAACCGCAGTTGACTACATGGGAGTCCAGTGATGTAGCCATTATGCCAACTTCTGGTCCCCCCTCCATGTTTTTTTGTAAGAATTATTTTATTATTATTATTATTATTAATTATTATTAAATTGGTCTTGAGAGAAACAGACAGTGAGAAAGAGAGAGAGTCAAAGTAAAAACGTAAACTTCCAGGTCCAGAATTCAAACTGCAGCCAGTCATGTGGGAGTCCAGTGCCTTAACCACCATACCACCTGCCAGCACCCCTCCATGTTTTAAAATGGACAAGAAATTCTATTCAATACCTTCCTACCCAGTAGGCATCCTTAAGTTACATAAACCATGAATAGGTCATTTTAAGTAAGTTGAGTGATAAAGGAAAAGGTGGGTATAATTATGACATAGTTATTAATTTTAGAAAAAAGATATTAAAAATCCAGTTTGGTCAGGTGCTTCTTAGCTCAAAGCCATAATAGAGCCTCATGGAACTTAGGCATATAATACAAAGGGAATTTTAAAAGTTCATGAAAAAGGGGATTAAAGTAAAAGTTTATTTTAGTGCCAAAATAATTTTGAAATTCATGCAGGTTTTCATAATATTCATTTTCTATAAATTTCTGAAGACCCCTCTTAGATATAGCTCCAGGTAGTGTTACCTGCTTACATATCAAAACACCTCATACAATCATGAGAAGAGTACAAAATACTTTTCTATAAAAATGTATCAGGACATCCATTAACATATTTTACGGTATGACAGATATTCTCTTCTCACTTTTGACAGGACAATGGGCATGGCAGACATTTAAAAGAAAAGTCACCTGAACTATGTTTACCTCAGAAATGTGTGCCAAATAGCCTTTTGTGTTCTTTCAAACAACTAAGCATGAAGAGTCTCTCTCATTAACATTTGCTCCAAGAAATTCATACACATTGGGCATTGCTAACGTAAAGTCGATTCAGGTCACATCAAAATGTCCTTTATTAACATTCCTTCTAAACCATCCCTTGATCATAGATGCTATAGTACTGGTCCCACAATCCACAGGCAGGCCCAGAACTATTAAAGAGTCTCTTCAGAATGAAGAGTTCAAGAAATAATGCCACTCAAGATAGCGGTAATCACAATAAAGTAACTTAATCCTTGAGTCAGGAATTGTAGTGGTATGTCCTCTTTCTGCAATTTAGATTGCTGAGGATTCCATACTACCACAGAGAAACCATGTAAGTCAATACAACTTTAATACACTGATCAGTAAAACCTGTCTCGACCTCCTATCCTTGGGAACAGGAAAGTCAGTTGCCTGGTAGGGATGATCTTTAACAAAAGGTAAAACAAATTTCTTCTACTTTAAGTAACTACTTTAAGGCTTTAAGTAACTACTTCACAGAGAGCTAGTTATAGAAGGTGAGTCACAGACACCCCCATATACACTAGTTAACCCCACACCCATTTGCTTCCCTTTAACCCAGATTCCCATTCATACACAAAGTCTTGAGAGAAACCCTCAACCCTCGTATTAAGAGGTTATCAAGTCAGTGAAAATTTCAGGTTAAAACTATAAAATAGTAATTCTGCTGAATGGGGAGAAAAAAACCACTATGCTTCACATAACATTCATTCTTGTGTAGTGCCACTCAGACATCAGGCAAAAGGCTGATCATGTGGAACCAGAAATTGCCACAGAATGAGGTAAAATTTCAAGTTAGGTGAAAGAATAATCCTTTTGGAAAAAAATTTGAATTGTTTTTATAATAGTCTTATTTTCCTAAAAACTGCATAGATACAATATCTCCAAAAACATACTAGGCAGGTAATTAATTATTTATTTTTCCAAATATAATTTGCTCTATTGCCTTACATCTTGAAAGGCAAGTTAAGCAAAATGTTAAGATATTTTATTCCCATGAAACTCTCTTAAAGCAATATGGTATAAAACAAAGTTAGCAGATTAAAAAAAAATAAAAGCAGCTCTCCAATCTTTTCAATGACAGAAAAGATTGCCTTTGACCAAAAGGAGGGAAATAAAAAAGCCAGCACAGAAAGGTTCTTGTTAATGGGACAACAGTCAACAGTTGGATGATCAAGAAATCAAGAGATGATATACAAAGAATTCCTTCTTTTCCTAAGAGGTTGAATTGAAGATATTTACAGGCTCTTAACTGCCAAATCTTAAGTTCATGAAATCTCAATATGGCACAGGCCAAGCAAGCAATCCTATTAGAATAAAGAGCAAAATAATGAAACAATGGCATACAAGCAAAAGAAACAAGTAATCTCAGATAAGAAATACAGCACCTCTATTTTTAGAAGACTCGCTTTTCACCCTCTCACTTTTGACTCACTACATTTAGAGAGTTCATTGTATCTAGCATTTCACAAGCTCTAGTAGAATTGTCAAAAAATGAGCCCACCATGTGGGGATATTTAGTGGCATGCAAATGTTTGTGATTTGGTGGGACTTACCTCAGTTAAGGATGAAAATTATAATACCCTGTCAGCTACAACAACCAGGCTTAAAAACAGGTAAAATGAATTGTCTCTGCAGATTAAAAAAGTGCCTTTTATTTTCACCTTCATATTAACATTTTTTACCCAAGAGTGTAGTAGAGAATGTTTTTTTGAAATGATAACAAGTGCTTTGAACTCTAATGATTCTTCTAAAATTAAAGTCTTTTGTCAACCATTTTAAAGATATTAACTTTCTCAGTGGAAAATACAGAGTGCAAAAGCACCATCTTGTGGCTAAAAGTAAAAAGTACTTCAACACGAGCTCCTCTGAGTCACAAATAATGTTTGTTTCACACATACATTTTATGAAATCTTTGTCAAGTTTCATTTTAAGCACTTGGTTTCGTTCTCTAAGACAGATGGATAACTGACTTAATACAATTTATGATTGAATATATTTTTAATACATTAGTATACAGATCTGATTCCAAATTTTTAAATCCCAGTACTTGAGAACCATATGAGATTGAAATTTTAAATCACATTTGAAACAAAAATAGAACATAGTTTTATTAAATAGAAAATTTACTATTTCTGTTGTGTTAATAAAACATTTCCTATAAGCTATTTTAAATTAAAAATGTAATTACTTGTAAACCTCAAATGCATAAGTAAGAGTAATTTATAGCAAAACAATAAGGAAGTATTGAGCTTTGAATATATATTATCACTGGTTTTTTAAACATGTTATTTAATCAAAAGTTTATGTATTTTTTTCCCTAGGTTTTTGCCACAGTGCATGTGCACTCACCAGAAAGAGACAGAGACCAAGAGAGAGAAAGTGAGAGTCACCCTCCAAGGGGATGGCTAAGCCTCACTCCCTTTTTCTACCATTCTCCTCTCAGGATTTTGGACACATATGCACATGCTAGCCCAGCATGCTTTGCTTTTTATAGAGAGGTTTTAGCTATAGGGTGCATGCACTCGCCAGAAAGGCAGAGAGACAAAGAGACAGAAAGCGAGAAATCACCCCCTGGGAGGGATGGGGATGGCCATGCTACAATCCCTTCTCCATTCTCCTCTCGGGATCTTGGGCATGCACGCGTAAGCGCCCAGCATGATTTTAAGCCACTGGGTCTGGTACTCGAATCACAGTTGGCTACATGGGATTCCAACGACATAGACATTATGCCAGTTGCTAGTCCCACCATGTGATTTATTTTTAAGCATACATGAATTCTCAAAATTGTGTTGCCTCACAGAAAACTAATAATTAATTAATTAATTAATTTAATGTAAGCACTTCCATGAGCACTGAAATCTCTGTGTGAACAACTCTGAGAGTTAAAAAGTTCTAGAACATCCTGTTATAAAGGATCATCCCTTTTGTATTTTATCTCAAGGAGCTCTATCAGGCCCTCATGTTGAATATCTAAGAAAAATCCCTCATACTTCCAACAAGAGGAGAGAAAATGAACTATTTTTAAGAGCTATTTTTACATCAGAGCACTCTTTTTCTTGATGAAGTTTCTTTCAGGAGAAACTATTTTACTAAGAACCTAACCTGCTGGGGCTTTATCTCCCATCTACCTGGGAAGGGAAATACCACACTCCAGACAACTCTAGTCATCCTGTTCAACCTAAGTGGGAGTGGGGATGACTGAGAAACAACGGTGAAGTTCACAGACCTTCAAAAGATTAAGACCTAGTCATAGCACTATAGAATTCTTCCTCCTCCAAACCATTACCACTCTATTACTGAAGGTCTATTTACCCATTTTTATTACTCAGTATGTCATGATTACTTTCTTGTTTTAAAGAATTATTTTATTTAACTTTATTTATTCTTCTTCTTATTATTATTATTTTGCAGTTTGATCAGAGAGAGAGAGAGAGAGAGAGAGAGAGATAGGGAAAGTGAAAAAGCAAGCCACCAGGTATGGGACCTGAACCAAGGTTAGCCATGAGGTACTCCAGCACCTTTTAACCACCATTACACCTGCTGGCTCCATAGTTACCTTCAACAAAGACATACTAAAAGGCAAAAACAAAACAAAGCAAGAAAATCTAAAGAAACTGAAGAAGTATCAGAACAGATTCCATTATGGTAAGAATATTTGAATTCACAGATCAGGATTGAAAACAAATAACTACAACTAATGTGCTGGGAATTTTACTAGAAAAACTAGACAACATGTAAAATTAGATGGATTTTAAAAGCAGAGAGCTGAAAAAAGCATGACAAAATCAAGTGCTAGAGATAAAAACAAAAACAAAAACAAATTGCAATAGAAGATTGCCCTTGATGGGCTCATTAGTAGACTGGACACAGCTGAAGAGAGAATCTCTGAAATTAAGGATACAGCAATAGAAACTTCCAAAACTGAAAAGCAAAGAAAAAAATGTTCTGATAGGAAAAGGAACATAGTTTTCAAGAACTGGAGGACTACTACAAAAAGTGTAACTTACGCATAATGAGAATATAAGATAAAGAAAGAGATAGGAATAGAAGTAATATTTTAAGCAATAGTGACTGAAAATTTCTCTAAATTAATGTGATATATATCAAACCACTTAGGAAACTCAGAGAACACCAATCAGTACAGATGAGAAAACAAACAAAGAAAAAAATACAACTGTCCCTGTACATATCATAGCCAGGCTTCAGAAAATCAAAGATATAAAGATATACAGAACCAGCAGTTAGCCTAATGGCTATGTCACTGGACTCCCACGTAGTTGACCGCGGTTCGCGTCCTGGACCCGGTGGCTTGAAACTCACGCCGGGCGCATGTGCATGCATGCCCAAGATCCCGAGAGGAAAATGGAGGAGAAGGGATTGCAGCATGGCCATCCCCGCTGGGGGGTGATTTCTCACTTTCTGTCTCTATGTCTCTCTCTGTCTGTCTGGCTAGTGCATGCGCCCTATAATGAAAACCTCTCAAAAAAAAAAAAAAAAAAAAGAAAGATATATAGAGAGAAAAAAATCCAGAAATGTATGCCCTACAGCTATTGGAGCAAAGATAACAATTATATCCAACTTTTCCTCAAAAATCATACAACAAAAAGAGAGTGGAATGAAAGTTGAGAAAAATAAAACAAATAAAAAAAAACCACCAACCTATAATTCTGTACCCTGTGGCCTTATCATTCAAAAGTAAGGGAAAATATATACTTTATCAGACAAAGAAAAATTGAAGGAATTTATTGCTAGTAGATCAGTCTCACAAGAAAAGTTTAAAGTTTCTAGAGAAAAGAAAAATAATATATGTCAGAAACTCAGATATACATAAAGAAAGAGAATGGATTGGTTAAGGTGAAATAAAAAAACTTTAGTTTTTCTTCTGCTTCATATAATAGCTAAGAGTGTTCAAAGTAGTAATAGCAACAATCTATACAACTGCATATGCCTATGCATCTGTATATATTTATATATCCTTATGTATAAGTGAAATGAGTGACATAGTGTTACAAGGGACATGGAATCATTTTATGGAAGAATTGGGACTATTTTGTTCCTGTAAGATATTTGCACTACCAATGGAGCAGTGTTATTTAAAAGCTTAATTGGATTAATTATAAATATATCTTGCAAACTATGGCAACCACTTGAAAAAATTTTTAAAAAGAGGGACCAGAAGTTAGAGTAATGGCTATGTCACTGGACTCCCATGTAGTTGACCATGGTTTGTGTCTCAGACCCAGTGGCTTAAACTCACACTGGGCACGTGTGCGTACATGCCCAAGACCCAAGAGGAGAATGGAGGAGAAGGTATTGTGGTGTGCCCATCCCCCCGGGGGGTGATTTCTCGCTTTCTGTCTCTATGTCTCTCTCTGTCTTGCTGGTGAGCGCACGCACCCTACAGCAAAAACCTCTCAAAAAAAAAAAAAAAAAAAAAAAAAAAGATAGTATAAGTGATATGCCAAGAAAGGAGAGAAATGGAATTATATAAAATGCTCAATTAAAAACATAAAACCTGGATAAAAAAATGTGGAAGATAAAAATGGAACAAACAATGGTAACAAACAGGAAAAAGTGAAAAAAAAGGTAAATATTAATCTAACTGTATCAATAGACACTTTAAATGTCATTGTTCTCAACACAACAATTAAAAGACATAGACTGGCAGAGTGGGTCAAATAAGCAAGATCTGTTTTTTACAAGAAACTCATTTTTAAAAGAAAGACACATCATAGATTAAAAGATAATACCATGCTAATACTAATCAGAAGAAAGTGAAAGTATTGGGACCAGAAGTTAGTGTAATGGCCATGTCGCTGGACTCCCATGTAGTTGACCGTGGTTCAAGTCCCGGACTGGTAGCTTAAACTCAAACTGGGCACATGTGCGTGCATGCCCAAGATCCTGAGAAGAAAATGGAGGAGAGGGATTACGGCATCGCTATCCTCCCTGGGGGGTGATTTCTCACTTTCTGTCTCTGTCTTTCTGGCAAGCGCATGTGCCCTATAGCTAAAAACCTCTCCAAAAAAATAAGTGAAAGTATTGGGTTGTTGGAAAAGTCATAACATACTTTTTCTTTTTCAAAGGTCATTTATTTATATAAAGAACAAAGATCAATCAATGATATATTATTGTCCATTTTGTTCAATAACCTTTTGCCATCTTTCAGTGAGCATCATAATTCATAGAAGACTTGCCTTTAAGGGTGAAAAATAGAACAAGGTCCTGATTTCCAGCTTCATCTGAATTCAATGTTATACCAAGCAAGGAGTTTGGAAGAAGGCAAAACAAGTGGAAGTCTGACGGCGCAGGGTCAGGCGAGTATGGTGCATATGGCAACACATCCCAGCCAAGCTCCACTAATTTTTCGTGGGTGATCAAAAGTGTGTGGTCTCATGTTGTCTTGAAGGAACACAACTCCTCTGAGATCAACAAGCCTTGGACATTTCTGGATGATGGATTCATTCAAACTGTCCAATTCCACAGTACAAGTTTGAACTGATTATTTGGTTCCTTGGTAGGAGCTCAAAAAACATGACAGTTTAAAATCCCACCACACTAACAGCATAACCTTCATCTGATGATTGTCTGGTTTTATTGTCATTTGAGGGTGAATCATCACATCAAGACCAAGACTATTTGCACACCATGCTGTCATAAAAAAATCCACTTCTCATCACCAGTTATTATTTGCTTCAAAAAAGGATGGTTTTGCTCACATTCCATGAGCATGTTGCAGATTTTATATGCACCATCAAATGAACTTCTTTGAGTTCATGAGGAAGCCAAATACTGAGGTTTCTGATATACCTCAGCTTCCTCCAGTGGTCATGAATGACTGAATGATTGGCGTTCGATGTTTCTGCATCCTCATGTGTTGTGTAACATGGGTTTGCTCTATCAATGCCTTTATTTTGTTTTCATCAACCTTAGTGGGCCTCCCTGACCAAGAAGTGTCATTGAGATCAAAATCACCAGCACAGATTTCATGAATCATCACTGGAACTGACGTTCTCATAGAGCACTGTCGCCATAAACTTTATGCAACTTTTCCCATGCTTGATGCTCATCTCTCCCTTTATGGAAGTAAAACAGTAAAATATGGCAAAAATACATAGTTTTGTCTTCCATCTTCAACTTGTAAAATCCCAAAAACTCAACCCATTTTTTTAAATAATGAAGCTAGAACTGTCAGCTATCAAATGACATAGCAATTACATAGATTCGAATGATTCTAGTGCTTCCAAAATGAACTAGCGCCATCTGCTGCAACAATGTGTCATGACTTTTCTGACAACCCACTATATCAATTTCAAACAGAGAACCTCAGAGCAATGACATTTGTCAAAGATAAAGAAAAACAATAAAATGATAAAAGAGTACTTGTCAATTTTAAAAAAATGTGAGAAAGAACTTAATATTCCAAGGGGTTGTAAGAATCCTTAATGTGTATGTGCCTAATAACACAGTCTCAAAATACATGAAGCAAAAACTGCAAAGAGAAATATTAGGTTGTTGGGAAAGTCATGACACATTTTTGCACAGAAAAACAGAAAATATGTCATGACTTTCCCAACAACCCAATAGATTAATCCACTGTCATAGTTGAAAATGTTAACACTCCTTTCTTACTAATTAATAGATCCAGCATGAAGAAAATCTGTAAGGACATGGTTGAACTAAAAAATGCCTTAAACCAACTAAATATTGGGTTGTCAAAAAAGTCATGACACATTTCTGCATAGAAAAAAATACAACATGACTTTTCCAACAACCCGATATAATTGACATCTACAGGCTATTTCATCTAGCAACACAACACATTCTCTCGAGCTCCTATGGGACATTCACTAGACCATGTTATATGCCATTAAATACACCTTAACACTTTTAAAAGAGTAGACATTATTCATTATTTGTTCTCAGACAATAACAAAATTGAGCTAGAAGTCAGTGTCAGAAAAATAGCTAGAAAATCACAAAATACTTGGAGATTAGAAATACATGCCTAGGTACCAGCAGATAGCGTAATGGCTACATCACTGGACACCCATGTAGTCCTCTGCTGTTCAAGTCCCGGACCCGGTGGATTAAACTCAGGCCAGGCGTGTGTGTGTGCGTGCCCAAGATCCCAAGAGGAGAATGGAGGAGAAAGGATTGCAGTGTGGCCACCCCCTAGGGGGGTGATTTCTCACTTTCTGTCTCTCTATTTCTCTCTGTCTTTCTGGTGAACACACACACCCTATAGCAAAAACCTCTCACAAATTAAAATTAAAAATAAATAAATAAATGAATAAATAAATAATACATGCCTAAATAACACATAGGTCAAAGTAACAATCTCCAGAGAAATCTTTAAATATTTTGAACTCCATGAAAATTTATTAAAGTATGTGAGAAACAGTGAAATCAATGTCTATAGGGAAATTTATAGTATTGATTACATATGATAGAAAAGAATAAAGATTGGGACCAGCAGTTAGTATAAAGGCTATGTCGCTGGACTCTCATGTAGTCGACCACGATTTGAGTCCCAGACCCAGTGGCTTAAATTCATGCCGGGCGCGTGTGCGTGTGTGCCCAAGATCCCGAGAGGAGAATGAAGGAGCAGGGATTGTGGCATGGCCATCCCCCCGGGGGGTGATTTCTTACTTTCTGTCTCTCTGTCTCTCTCTGTCTTTTTGGCAAGCCCACATGCCCTATAGCTAAAAACCTCTCCAAAAAAAAAAAAAAAAAGAAAGAAAAGGAAAAAAAGAAAAAGAAGAGAAGAGGAGAGGAGAGGAGAGGAGAGGAGAGGAGAGGAGAGGAGAGGAGAGGAGAGGAGAGGAGAAGAGAAGAGGAGAAGAGAGAGAAGAGAGAAGAGAGAAGAGAGAAGAGAGAAGAGAGAAGAGAGAAGAGAGAAGAGAAGAGAGAGAAGAGAGAGAAGAGAAGAGAGGGAAGAGAAGAGAGGGAAGAGAAAAGAGAAAAGAATAAAGATCAAGACTTGTAGATGGCGTAATGATTATGTCACTAGACTCCCATGTAGTCAACCAAGGTTTCAGCCCCGGACCCAGTGGCTTAAACACACCGGGTGTGTGTGCCTTCATGCCCAAAATCCTGAGAGGAGAACGGAGGAGAAGGGATTGCCGTATGGCCATCCCCCTTGGGGAGTGATTTCTCACTTTCTGTCTCTCTGTCTCTCTCTTTCTGGTGTGCATGTGCCCTAAGACTGGATAATGTACAAAAACATGAAATTTAGTTTTTCACAGTTCTAGAGGATGGAAGTCCATGAACAAGGCAATGGCATTGGTATGTAGCAAGGGCTTTCTTGCTGTATGCTCAAATGGCATAATATGTAAAGTCAAGCTAGTAACCGAGCCGATTGTTGCAAGAGTCTCCTTTAAGGAAAGGGAGCTCTCATGGCTTAATCAACTCTTCAAGGACTGACCTCGTATTACTGCCCAGTTGGCACTATCTAAGATTTGAAGGGACACAGTTCAAACATAGCGCTGCTATTAAGGAATTACCCATTTTTAAAAATATTTTAAAAAACACAAGATACTACTACACACCTACCAGAAGGGCCAAAACCAAAATATTGATATACCAAATGCTGACAAATATGTGAAGTCATAAGAACTCACATTCATTGTTTTCAGGAGTGCAAAATGATTTGGCCATTTAAAAAGATAGTTTGAAACTTCCTTACAAAATTAAACATATTTTTACCATACAATCCATGCGACTGAATTCCTTGGTATTTAAATAAATTGAAATGTATTTCTACACAAAAATTTACACATAGATTTTTATAGCAGGTTGATTCATAATTGCCCAAACTTGGATATATCGAAGATGTCCTTTAGTAGGTAAGTGCATAAATAAATTATGGTGTATCTGAATAGTGGAATATTATTGAATGCCAAAAACAAATGAGTTATGAAACCATAAAATGTATGGAATAACATTAAATGCATATAACTAAATAAAGAAGTTGACTTCAAAAGTCTCCATACTGTATGAGTCCAACTATCCCACGTAAACAGTAGAAAATCCGTGATTGCCAGGAATTTGGAGAAAGAGAAAGAAGATGAACAGTAGAGAGCAGAGGACTCTCAGTACAGGAACAGAGTTCATCCTTCTTTTTCTAGAATAATCTTCTTTTTCTAAATCACCCTCTATATTTACAATTTTCCTTTTTTTTTTTTTTTTTTTTTTTTTTTTTTTTTTAGAGAGAGTTGGTTTGGTTGTTTTGTTTTGCCATAGGGTGTGTGCTCTCACTGGAGAGATAGAGAGAGAGTAAGAATAATCCCCCGGGAGGATGGCCATGCCACAATCCCCTCTCCTCCATTCTCCCCCCAAGATTTTGGGGACACATACACATGCGCCTGACATGAGCTTCAAGCCACTAAGTCCAGAACTTGAAGCACAGTCAGTCATGCGGGAGTCCAGTGCCCCAACCACTATGCCATCTGCTGTACCCCCTGAACTCTTTGTAATTCTTCTCTGAAACTTCCACTAGTTTTCAGTGATCTAGAAGTGCAACTGATAAAGAGCCTAAAGTTTAAGATCTTTATTTTTTAATTATTATTTATTTAATTTTATTTATTCATTCATTTATTTTAATTTGACCAGAGAGAGAGACAGAGAGAGAGAGAAAGGGAGAAAGGAAGCCACCAGGTCCAGGACTCGAACTGTGTCCAGCCATGTGGGAGTGTCCAGTACCTTAACCACCACGCCACCTGCTGGTCCCTTCAGTTTAAGATCTTTTGACTCTTTTTATTCACATCTAAGTTTCCCTATTGGTGTTTCATTACAGAAGCAATAAAACTGTGTAGAATAAACATATTTTCCTATGATACTTTCACTAAACATTGAATATAATCATTAAAAGTAAGATTATGAGGCAAAGATCTTTTGAATAATCATTCTGTATAGCACATCATAAAATTTTCAGGTTGTATTTTGTTAAGTTTTCAAGGAATAGTTTGAAGATCACAAAAATTTATCAGTTTCCTAGAAGTTCTCCATCAGTTCTGCATAAATATGCAATCTTCAAACAAGAATCTTATAGGAGCCATGAGAATAAATACTCCTTTTGGACCCCATGAAGGTCACTGTCTATTGTCACCTCCTGTGACAAAAGTAACAAGCTTGGTCTGAATAAAACCCCATTTTGATTAAACTTGTAGCAAGCTGTTCACCAGAATTTCTAACAAATAAGTCCTTCTGTTCACTTTTTAAAGTCGTGATCAACAAGAATCCAAAATAAAAATGCTGTTAGTCCATTAGGTTCTCTAATTTGTGAAGAAAAAAATGATTGGGTCACTGATCTGCATAGTACTCACCAGTGACATAAGAAGGGCAAAAGACCATATAAACACGAATATTCTCTAAGAGCCAATTTCAATGTCATGTTTTGGTATGTGGTTACCCACTTTAATGTTCCCATCAAAGATAAATCAATATGCTGTTATTCAAGGCTTTGTCAAAATAAAGTGGCCGTCCTCTCCCACATCCTTCAAAATGGCTTATCTAAATTGGAAGAAAGCCTTTAGCGTGAAAATTGAGCTCATATGCTCTGAAGACTGGAAATAAGACTGCAGAAAGGAAGGAGAGAAATGCCAGGGTATATACCCCTCTCTCTGAGTCATGAGAAAAAGGAGACTTTGTCTCCTTGCCCCCAGTTTCCATTAAAGTGCCCACACTACCATGGTCCCAGATGGTAGGCCCTGTTCGCTGCTCTCATTGCCTCTCCAGCTGAAGGAGCAGTAGCAGCAGCTTCGTCGTCTTTTTTTTGTTTTTGTATTTTATAATTTATTTATTTATTTATTTAACATTTTTATACATTCAATCACATTGTTTAGCTTACAAAGTGAACATTTCAATATGTGAACATTTCTCCACAGTCCAGTTGATCAAAATATCATCAACAGATAACACTACCTCCCTGTCCCGTCAATGCTCTGTCTCTGTATCCCTCCTCATGTCCTTCCCCATAGCTAACCTCTGTGCTGCATCTTCAGTTTCCTAGCTTTTATATCAACCATGTAACCAATTTTCTAAATTAAATCCTATATGCTGAAAATTTTTGTGTGATTTTGTTTATGTGACTGTACCCCAATTGAAAAAAAAATAGCTGCCTAATCTTCTGACTGTAAGTTCTATAAGTGCTTAAGCACCTGGTTTGTCCCAGTTGCTTAGCAGGCATGCGATAAATGTTTTTGTTGGATAAAGGAAAAAAGCCTTATTATTTACTGAGAAAGGGAGGCAAACTCCTTGCCCAAAATAGTTCTCTATTCATATTTAAATATTCTACTTTAGCAAGTCATTTTTCAAAGCATTTCCCTTCCCTCCCATACTATTTTTGTAACCTTCTTAGTACAAAATAAAACATAGATATGGAAACCCAAACAAAACAAGTGAAATATTATAAGGCAAATCCTCTTGTAACTACCACCAAGGACAAGAAACAGTTTTTCCAACCACCCCAAACGCCTTTCTGTGTGTTTAATGCCAATTAAAACATCTCTCCTACTTCCAAAGGTAACAAATGTTCTGATTTTTTTTTAGGCTTTTACCAATCTTTGAAATCTAGTGTGCATTTTAGATTTTCGGTACATGTCAATTTTTTTTTTTTTTTTTTTTTTTTTTTTTTTTTGGAGAGGTTATGCTATAGGGCGGGTGCGCTCGCCAGACAGACAGAGAGAGAGAGAGAGACAGAGAAAGCAAGCGAGAAATCACCCCCCAGGGATCATGGTCACGCCACAATCCCTTCTCCTCCACTCTCCTCTCAGGACCTTGGGCACACACGCACACGCGCCTGGTGTGAGTTTTAAGCCACCAGGTCCGGGACGCGAACCGCAGTCGACTACGTGGGGGTCCAGCAACATAGCCACTACGCTAACTGCTGGTTCCCTAGTACATGTCAATTTGGTATAGATTCATTTGAACACATTTTTTAAGGCATATTCATCTTGTATTACCTTCAGATCTCTTATTTTGAAGCACAAACCTGGTAATTACTACAGATGTAGTTCTTTATGAAGATAACGTATGCCTTACAAGAGAATCAGATGAGGTAAAGACTGAACTCTGTGACTGGCTCTATCTATACACACAAGGTAACAACCCTGTAGGTGTCCTTCCTTTATAAGGACAAGTCCAAATAGAGTACCAGCAAATCCAACTGACTGTCAGCTGAGTAACACTTTTACATTCCTCTGTACCCCGACTCTCTTCCCAGGCTAATGCCATGACTGTTCAGTACTCCTTTCCCTTCTGCTGGATGTATGTGTGTGTGTGTGTGTGTGTGTGTGTGTGTGTGTGTGTGTGTTTATTATATACATTCAATCAGTGAACATTACTTAGCTTATAAAGTGAATTTACCCAACATGAATATACTCCACACCACTTTAGTTGAGGATACTATACATGTTATCATTGACAGATAATACTCCACTTTCGTGTCCCGTAAATGTCTTGTCTCTCAGCCCTTCTTAATTTCTTTCCCCACACTTTCGCTCTTCTCCCACCCTCTTCCCACACTGTATCCAATATCCATAACCATTTTCCTTGCTTCTATATCCTCTAATCTTTCAGTTTCCACCATAGAGTGGGGACTGTCAGTATATATTAAGTGGAAACATAGTGTGGCTCACTTCACTCATCAGTAAATCTCCAATAAATATTCCCTTTCTATCAAATCCCAGGGTCCTGTTGTTTTTTATGGCTGAAGAGTATTCCATAGAGTGTATGTGCCACACTTTTTCAATCCTCACCTTTTCAATCCACTGTCCACTGTTCATTGACATTTGGGTTGGTTCCATGTCTTAGCAATTGTGAATAGTGCCACAATAAACATAGATGTGTAAGCACTTTTCTGACTATGCATTCTCCTATCCTTTGGATAGATACCTAAGAGTGGAATTGTTGTATCATATGGTAGTTATATTTGTAGGTCTTTAGGAATCTCCATATTGTTCTCCACAATTTACATTCCCACCAGCAGTGTAGGAGAGTTCTTTCACCACAGTTCCACCAGCATGTATTTTTATTTATTTATTTATTTTTAATCTTTGCCATTCTGGGATTAGATAGTATCTCATTGTGGTTTTGCTCTCCCTTATGATGAAAAATGTTAAGCATTTTTTTCACATGCTTTTTGGCTGTTCTAATCTCTTCCTTAAAGAGTTGTTTGTTCAGATCTTTTCCCCATCTTTTAATTGGATTATACACGCTTTTTTTATTCATAGCTGAGTTTTCTTTTTTTAAAATTTGTTTTACATTCATCCACTGAACATCATCACAGCATTCAAAATGTGATTTCCCCTCCAGAATACACTGTGTATTGGCTAATCATACATGATATCATCAAAAAATAATTTTCGGGACCAGCAGTTAGCATAATAGCTATGTCGCTGGACTCCCACGTAGTCAACCGCGGTTCAAGTCCTGGACCCAGTGGCTTAAACTCATGCCTGGCGCATGTGCGTGCATGCCCAAGATCCCGAGAGGAGAATGGAGGAGAAGGGATTGAGGTGTGGCTATCCCCACTGGGGGGTGATTTCTCACTTTCTGTCTCTCTGTCTCTCTTTGTCTGTCTGGCAAGTGCATGCGCCCTATAGCAAAAATCTCTCAAAAAAATAATTTTCCATTTCTTGTTTCTTATATAATTGTTCTTTTTTTTCTTTTCTTTCTTTCTTTTTTTTTTAATTCCCTATTTCTCATTGTCTGCCATTTCCCACCTTCCTCCCACACTGTCTATGGTATCTACAGTTGCTTTCCATTCCTTTTTTTTTTACCACATTTAATTGATTCACAAAATATCATAATTAATATAAATACTTTCAATAGCAAGTTCAGTTTATATACATATATATATATATGTACACACACACACACACACACACATATATATATATATCCATCTGTGAACATATTGATCTTTTTTTTTTTTTTCAGGTAAGCTGCTTGAGTTTCCTGTGTATTCTAGTTATCAGTCCTTTATCTGAAGAATAGTTTACAAAAATATTCTCCCATTCCAAGGGCTGTTGCTTGTACTACAGTGTCTTTTGCTCGGCAGAAACTTCTTAATCTGATGTCCCACTTGTCTATTTTGGGGATTATTGCCTGTACTTTGGGGATCTTATTTAAAAAGTCTTTGCCTACCACAATGTCTCCCAGAGTTTCTCGTGTTATCCATCAGTAGTTTTACAGTTTGAGGTCTTAGGTGTAAATCTTTGTTCTACTTTCAGTTGATTTTTGTTAATGGTGAGAGACAGGGGTCCAGGTTCATCTTTCTGCAGGTGTATATCCAGTTTTTCCAGCATCATTTGCTTAAGAGGTTTTCTTTTTCCCACTGGATTGACTGCCACCCTTTGTCAAAATTCATTTGGCTCTATGTTTGGGGATTTATTTCTGGAGTATCTGTTCTGTTCCATTGATCCACATGTCTATTTTTCTGCCAGTAGCATGCTATTGTGATTATCACAGCTTTGTAATATATTTTGTAGTCAGAGAGTGAGATGCCTCCTACTCCACTTTTTTTGCTCAGGACTGCTTTGTCAATATGGGGTCTTCTATAATTCCAGACAAATTCTGTGATTGTCTTTTCTAAATTTGTGAATAATGTCTCTGGTCATTTGATTGGGATCACATTAAATATGTTTTAATTATATTAATTCTTTCAGTGCAGGAACATGGGATATCCTTCCACTTTTTTGTATCATTTAAAATTTTTTTTAGATTTTTATAGTTTTTTTTTGTACAGATCTTTGAATTTTTTTGTTAGACTTATTCCTAAGTATCTTATATTTTTTGTGGTTATGGTAAATGGAATTACTTTCTTCATTTCTATCTCAGCCTGCTTGTTGTTTGTATGTAAAAATAGATTTTTTATGTTGATTTTGTATTCTGATACTTAACTATATTCATTTATTACTTCCAGAAGCTTTTGCATGGATAGCTTTGAATCGCCAATGTATACACTCATATCATCTGCAAATAGGGATAATTTTACCTCTTCTTTCCCTATCTGAATGTCTTTTATTTTCTTCTCTGTTCCAATTGCATTGGCTAGGACTTCCAGCACTATATTGAAAAGGAGTAGAGGAAGTGGGCAGTCTTGTCTTGTAGCAGTTTTTAGTGGAAAAACTTTCAGCTTTTCCCCATTCAGTATGATGTTAGCTATGGGTTTTTTTATAAATAGCTTTTATTGCATTGAGAAATGACCCATCTATGCCTATTTTGCTGAGAGTCCTAATTATCATTTCTGCATCAACTGATATGATCATATGGTTTTTATCTTTCTTTCTGTTAATGTGGTATATTAAGTTTATGGTTTTGCATATGTTGAACCACACTTCCATCCCTGGAATGCAAGCCTATGTGGTCATGATTTGTAATCTTTTTTTTATATGTTGTTGGGTATGATTTGCTATTATCTTTTTGAGAATTTTGGAATCTATATTCATCATATATGTTGGTCTGTAGTTTTCCTTCTTTATTATGTCTGTCTGTTTTAGGGATGAGAGTGATGGATACTTATTAAATGAATTTGTGAGGGTTCCTTTCTTTTGGATCTTTAAAAAGAGCCTGAGGGGAACCAGCAGTTAGCGTAATGGCTATGTCGCTGGACTCCCTCCCACATAGTCGACCGCGGTTCGCGTCCCGGACCCGGTAGCTTAAAACTCACGCCGGGCGTGTGTGCATGCGTGCCCAAGATCCCAAGAGGAGAATGGAGGAGAAGGGATTGCAGCGTGACTATCCCCCGTGGGGGGTGATTTCTCGCTTTCTGTCTCTATGTCTCTCTCTGTCTGTCTGGTGAGCGCACACGCCCTATAGTGAAAATCTCTCAAAAAAAAAAAAAAAAAAAAGAGCCTGAGTAGATTGGGGATTAACTCTTCTTTAAAAGCTTAGTAGAATTCAGAAATGAAGCCATCAGGACCTGGGCTTTTCTTTGTTGGGAGGTTATTTATTACTGATTCAATCTCATTGCTTGATACAGATTTATTCAGACATTTGGTGTCTTCTTGATTCAATCTTTGTAGATTATGTGTGTCCAGGAGTTGGTCCATCTCTTTCAGGTTTTCTTGTTTGTTGGCATATAGTTACTCATAGTATCCTCTAATGACACTTTGTATTTCTATTATGTCTGTTGTAATATAGCCTATTTAGTTGCAGATTTGACTTATCTGTTCCTTTTTCCCTTCTTAATTAGTCTAGTCAATAGTGTGTCAATTTTGTTTATCTTTTCAAAGAACCAGTTTTTACTTTCATTCATTTTTTTGTATTGCTTGTTTATTTTCTATTTCATTTATTTCTGCTCAATCTTTATTATTTCTTTTTTCTTGGCATTTTTTGGATTTTTTGTTGTTCTTCCAATTCACTGAGGTATCATGTTAGGTTATCCATTTGCCACCTTTCCATCTTTTTCTTTCTTTCTTTTTTTCCCAGAGATTTTTTTGCTATAGGGAGCATATGCTCACTGGAGAGACTGAGACAGAAAGTGAGAAACCACCCCCCCAGGGGGATTGGCCATGTGACAATCCTTTCTCCTCCTTTCTCCTCTCAGGATCTGGGCATGCATGCACACATACCCTGTATGAGTTTTAAGCTGTCGGGTTCCAGGACTCGATCTATGGTCAACTACATGGGAGTCCTGCCATGTAACCATTACAGCATCTGCTGGTCCTTCAATCTTTTTCTTATATACACTAATTGCTGTGAACTTCCCTCTTATGACTGATTTTTCTGTGTCCCAAAGATTATGGAAACTTGTGTACTCATTATCATTGATTTCATGAATCTTTTGATCTCAGTTTTAATTTTAAGAGAGAATTTTGCTATAAAACTTGTGCACTCACCAGAGAGAGAGACAGAAAGTGAGAAATCACCCACCCAGGTGGGATGATCACACAGCCATCCCTTCTCCTCTATTCTCCTCTTAGGATCTTGGGCACACACACAAGCACACATATGTGCCCGGCATGAGTTTTAAGCTGGTGAGTCTGGGATTCGAACTGTGGTTGACTGCATGGGAGTCCAGTGACATAACCATTATGCCATCTGCTGGTCCCTTCAGTCTTAATTTCTTTAGTAGTTGTGAAACAGTATGTCAAGACCATAATTTGCACACTAGATGTGCCTATTGCTACTAAATTGCTCATTGTTTTAAGACTTTCAGTTGATGGAAATAAATACAAAGATAAAATTAATGGTTTATAATGTTATGCTGATATTTTCAATTCAAATAATTAAGTTTGAGACTAAAGAGTTTTTACTTAATCTCACCATATCACCTATGAATTTTACTTGTTAAGGACAACAGGAGGGAAAGAATTACAATGTACCACAAGAACTATTCACCTGTATTACACTACCTTGTATGTAGAACAATGTATACATTATCTCAGAATAATAATACTAGTAGTATTCTCATTCAGTGTGATGACTAAAATTTTTAAATGTTATACCATTCTTCCTCCATGTTGTTAGGGTCAAATCTCTATTGTCAAATCCCATAGCCAATACATTTTATATTATCATCCTTGTTAGCCTCATTTAATGTAGGTTCTGTAAGTAACCTCATATTTAATTTTCACCATTGTTTCTTATGTTAATATATCTCCAGTCATCTTTATTGTCTAGGGCTTAATCCCTAGTAGATTCCATAGGAAAGCCTTGTAAGTATAATATTTGCTGAATGTTTGTATATTGATGAATACGCTCCTTTTATAATCAGCTATTTTCTGATATATAAAAGTGTTCAACGTATGTTCTTGAGTATTTTAAATATATTATTCCACTTTCTTCTGTGATAAAGAACTTAAAAATCTGATAAAGTTCTAGTTTTTTTAGTCTAATAAATACTTTTCTGACTGAAATACTAAAAAGATTGATAATTATTTTTAGCCTAATAATTTTACTACAATTGGAGTTGGTTATTTGTTAATATTTTCTACTATATGATATGCTTTCTGGTGAATAACATGACTAAACCTTTAAGTCTCCTTTTCCTGAATTAATCAAACTCCTGTTTGTCTCTCTCTTTCTCTTGGGTATCCAATAATGTGATAGCTTTATGGTTGGTAGTGGTCTGTGCCTATTTGCATGTGCTTGAGAGATACTTTATTGGCTAGTCTGTGGCAAATGTTTTTTATGAGTTTTTAATTTTGCTACTTAGTTGGTCTGTTATTTTGCATTTGGACAGAAATATCCAGTATCTAGGCTGCCACTGCTGCCCTCATCTTTGCCAATTTCCCTATCGTTCTATTTTTCAATATGAATATAATTCTATTAAAGACTGTGTAAGGATAACTTAAATATGATAAAATTCATCCTTTCCATGTTAGAAAATAATGCTTTTGTATTGTAACGATTATTAGTGAACATTTTATTTATTTCTATTATGAGTTTATTTTTTAATTTCTTATTGACATTCAATTGCTGTACCTCTTTGTAGGGCATAATATGTATTTTCAAAGCACATTTGTAGAGTGAACTAATCAAATAGTTTGATGAGAAATATATGCAATCATGTAACCAACATTACAATCAGCATATAAAACATTTCTATCCTCTAAACGTTTTCTAGGAATTCTTTGCTGCCAATGTCCTAACACCCCCCAGTCCCTGAAAATCACCTACCTGTAATACCAACCCTACAATATCATTCACATGAAATCATATATATACATATAATTTTGTGTCTTAATGCTTTAGCTTAATATACTTTAAGATTTATCTGTGATGTTATATGTATCAGTGATGTGTTCCTTTTATTGCTGAATAGCATCCCCTTGTATGCATGTACCACAGTTTGTTAATCTATTTGTCAATTGATAAGCATTCATTTATTTCCAGGTTTGTCTCCTATGAATTTACCTTGTCCCCATGCAAATATTTACAGATACATGTTCATTTCTCCTAAGTCTTCATTCCATTATTCTAGGTGCAGGGTTTCTGGATTACATAACAAATGAAAAAAATGTTTAACTTTATGAGATACTATAATACAAAACTCTTTTCTGAAATGACCATATCATTTTTGTATTAACTCTGGATTCCTAGTAGTTCCACATCTTACTAGTAATTGTTGCATTCATTTTAACTCAGCCAAGTTAGTATGTACATAGTTATGTTTTACTGTGATTTTAACTTGCATTTTCCTAATAAATAATAATGTTCAGCCTCTTTATATATATATGTGTTTTAATTCCCAAAAGGAATGTGCACTCACCAGAGAGGGAGAAACAGCTTCCCAGTGGAGCATGGTCACAACTCAGTCCTTTTTCCTTTATTTTTCTATTCCATCAGGATTTGGGACATGCATGCACAAATGTTTGGAGTGGTTTTCAAGATCTGAGGGACAGGATTTGAACCATGGTCAGCTGTGTGGGATCTGACTTTCTAAGCCTAGCACTAACCACTGCACTTCAGGGCCATCTGTCAGCCCCTTTTCATGTACTATTTGCCAATTGCATATTTTCTTTGATGAAATGTCAAATCTTTTTGGTTTGTACAGGTTGTTTGTCTTATTATTAAATTTTAAGATTTCATTATGTACTCTGGATATAAGACCTTCAAAAGACACATTTTGCAAATATTTTTTTCTAGTGTATAGCATGAATTTGCAATTCTTAAACAGTGTCTTTCAAAAAAACAAAAGATTTAATATTGAAAAATCCAATCTACTCATTTCTTTTCCTTTCACACTTTTCCCAGTGTGGGTGTGTATGTCCTACCTAGAACATCTCTGACCAATTTAAGAGAGGGGGAAAAAGAACACCTTTCTCTTATGTTTTCTTATGTGAGATTTCTTTTTAAATTTAGATTTCACAGTTAAGCTAATAATCTATTTCAAGTTAGTTTTCTTAATTTGATGTGAGATAGGTGTTGAATTTCACTATTTAGCATCTACATTCCAATGATCTCAATCTGACATTGAAACACTATTCATTCTCCAGTAAATTAATTTCACACCTTTATTAAAAACCAGTTGACCATATAGGAGTGGATCTATTCCTGAACTCAATTCTGCTTAAATGCTCAATATGTCGGTCTCTAAATAAACACTTCACCGTTTTGTTTGGGGTAACACTACAGTAAGTTTTGTAATCAGGCAGTGTGAAACTTCAAAATTTTCATGTATTTCAAGTTGTTTTGGGTATTCTAGTATAGATTCTTTAATTTGCATATAAATTTTGGAATCAATTTGTCAGTTTCGACCACCTAAAAAGCCTAATGGAATATAGACAGATAGGTAGCCTCCTAATCAGGAAACAATTGTCATTTTATCAATATTGAGTCTTCTGATGCATAAACATTGTATTTCTCTCTAGTTATTTATATCTTCCTTTATTTCTCTGAGCAATGTTATGTTGCTTCAGTAAAATGCCCTGTGTGTGTGTGTGTGTGTGTGTATGTGACATGTATATGCATATATATTATTCTTAACCATTTGATACATTTTATGCTATTATAAATATTTTTCTTATTACATTTTCCAGTTGTTAGTATATGGAAATAAGATTCATTTTTGTATGTTGACATTGTATCCTATTTTTTTTTTAAGAGATTTTTGCTATAGGGTACATACGCTCACCAGAAAGACAGAGAGAGACAGAGAGATAGAAAGTGAGAAATCATCCCCCCAGGGGGGATGGCCACGCTGCAATCCCTTCTACACCATTCTCCTCTCAGGATCTTGGGCATGCATGCACACACACCCGACGTGAGTTTCAGCCACAGGGTCTGGGACTCGAACCACAGACAATTACATGGGAGTCCAGTGACATAGCCATTATGCCAACTGTTGGTCCCGACATCGTATCCTTTTCTATATTCACTAGTATAATGCTATCCATTTCCTTTTAAAGTCGTTGTATATAGTTACATACTATTAATTACTTTTTAAAAGTTCAACCTACTATATATTCCTGGACTAAGTCTAGATTGTTAGAATTTGTGTCTCTCTTCTTTTCTATATTGCTACGTTTAATTTACTAAGATTTTGTTAATTTTTTTCAACCTATATTTATGCCAGATATTGGTCTGTACTTTTCTTATCCTGAATGGCTTTTGTATAATTTTTTTAAATCAAGGTAACACGTGATATTAAGTTGATAAAATGACTTAGGAAGTCTATTAACTCTTATTTTTCTGGAAGAGTTTCTATTATGATGGTACCAGTTCTTCATTAATTGTTTAATAGAACTTACCAGTGAAATAACATAGGCCCAGAATATTCTGTGTTGATAGTTTTTAAATACAAACTCAGTGTCTTTAGTAGATAAAGGACTATTCAGATGATCTATTTCAGGGCCAGCAGGTAGTGTGCTGCTTAAGGCATTGGGTTTCCACATGGTCAACCTCAGTTCATATCCTGAACATGGAGGCTTGAGCATCACTCTGGGCATGTGTGAGCATGTGCCCAAAGTCCCAAGAGGGAATGGATTGTAGCATGTCCATGCCCCCGGGGATGATTTCTCAATTTCTCTGTCTCTAGTAAATACACATGCCCTGTAGTAAGAACCTAAAAAAACAAACAAAACAAACAAATGAAAATTATCTATTTCTTCTTGAGTGATTTTTCTTTTTTTTTTTTTTTTTTTGGAGAGGTTTTTGCTATAGGGCGCGTGCGCTCGCCAGACAGACAGAGAGAGACATAGAGACAGAAAGCAAGAAATCACCCCCCAGGGGGGATGGTCACGCCTCAGTCCCTTCTCCTCCATTCTCCTCTCAGGATTCTGGGCACACACACACACACACACACACACCCAGCGTGAGTTTCAAGCCACCGGGTCCGGGACGCGAACCACGGTCTACTACGTGGGAGTCCAGCAACATAGCCATTACGCCAACTGCTAGTTCCCTTGAGTGATGCTTTGAAAGTTTCTATCTTTAAGTTTTTTTCTTTATATCTAAGTTGTCAAACTTATGTCTATAAAATTGTCCATAATATTATCTCATCATTTTTTCAATAGCTATAGGATCCTATAGTAATATTAGCAATTTCTACCTTCACTTTTTTCCATAATTAATCTGGGTACATATTCATAAAGCATTTCTTACCCTCTCAGCACAACAGCCAACATCTGCCTTTCTTTCTTTCTTTCTTCCTTTCTCTCTTTTTTTCTTTCTTTCTTTCTTTCATTCATTTAAGGATATTGCCATAGGGGATCTGAGCTTGCCAGAGAGAGGAAAAAAATGAGAAATCACCCCCTGGGGCAAGACCATATCACAATCCCTTCTTTGTTTTCTTTCTGGAATTTGGACATGCATGCATACATGCCGGTATGATCCTCAAACCACCAGGTCCAGGACTTGAACCATGGATGACCATGTGGGATTCCAGCTCCTTAACTACGATGCCACCTGCTGACTCTTTGCTATTTTTTTTAATTGGTGCAAGATCTAAGGCTTAAGTAACTTTCCTTCATATAGATTTTTTCTTCTAATTCTACTCCAATAGCAGCCAAATTGTTATCCAGGTAAAAGGCTATGGAGGTTGCCTGCCTCTCTCCCAGCAGCAGACATCTTTTATTTTCCCATGTGAGAAAATGACTGAGATATCAGGTCAGATATCACACCTTTTTCTTACCAGGAATCATTACATCCACACGGCTGTACCACCAAAGAGTTCCCCCCAGGTCTTCTAGCATGCCCTCGGTTCTAGTCAGTAGCACATGGGTAAGGCCCAGGGACACTTGCTGGGGAATGTTTGCAAATGGTCTTCTGTATGGAGCTTCCCAGGATTCTAAACTATCATGTTGGCACATACTTGGTCTTTAAGTATTTGTTAAATTTTCAGCAGTTTGTTTTAGTCAGGACTCTCCAGATAAAAAGATGCATAGAGGACAGATATGAAAAAATTTATGATAAATTAATGGCTTATGTTATTGTGGACAATGAGAAGTCTAAACCAAAAACACCTATGATATAACTCCAGTCAAGGTCTGGAGGTCTGAGAAGCAGAAGAGCTAATGATATAAATTCCTATAGGACTCCAAGCCTGAAAACCAGAAAAGTCAATGGTAAAATTTACCATCCAAGTTTGAGTCTAATGTAGAAGAAGCCCAAAGTCCTGAATTAAAGACCATCAAAGAGAAAGAATTCTTTCCTCACACTATTAGAGCCTTCACCATTAGATGAGGCCCATGCACACCAGGGCGGGCACTCTGCTTTCCTCAGTCTATCTATTCAAATGGTCATCTCGACCAGAAGCACCTCACAGACAAGCAGAAAAACTAACCAAATATCTAGGCCGTTTGTGGGCCAGTAAATTTGACATCCAAAATCAGACATCACGTAGTGTTTTCCTTCTCACCTGATTTTACAGTTGCCACCTCTTCTACCACAGGCTCTGCCAAAGACGGGTTTATTGTGGGCCTCCTGCCTGTCGTCCTTCAGAATTCAATGATCTTAGTTGCTTTGTATCTTAGCCATGAGTACAAATAAGTTATGATTTTTGTTGATCTACTCTCTTTCTTGTTATAGTAGGAGCATTCTATATTCACTGTAGAAACAGCTTTCTCAAATACTCTTAATTGAGGGAAAAAAGCTTTGGAATCAAGACATGTTCATTGAACACCTATCAGTTTGGGTCTTGTTCAATGATTGGAAGATTAGTAATGATTTTTTTAGAATTATTTTATTTAACTGTATTCATTTATTTATTTCTTTTAATTTGACCAGAGATAGAGAGAGCAAGAGAGAGAGAAAAAGAGAAAGTGAGAAAGCAAGCTTCCAGGTCTGGGACTCATCAGGGTCATCCATGTGGGAGTCCTGTGCCCTTCACCATGCCACCTGTTAGCCACATACTAATGATTTAATATAAGAACTCTGAAGACATTCTAAAGATAGGGTATGGAATAGGATGGTGTGTGTAATAAATAAAAATTGAATGAGAAAAGCTGAAAATAATTTCTTTAAGCTAAGAGCCTTAGTCGAGATATAACGTACAAACATACCTATATTCACTTTGTTTTGTGCTTAGAGCTACTCTTACACTGTTCAGGATTAAAAATAGTAGTACCACTGGCCTGATTACTCATCAATACTCATGCAGAGTATTTGTAATAACATTTTTCATCATATTCTTGTTATCAATTTTAAGAATAAAATTAAGGTTTTCTTTTTGAATAATCATTCTTAGTTCCTCTAAATTCATCCCTAAATTCTTTTTTTTTTCCAAATTTGTTTATTTCTTTGAGAAAAAGAGTGTAAGAGAGAGAGAGATTCCCAACAGGGCCCTCATGCCACAATCTGCCCCCAGTCTCAGCCAGCAGGATCCTGGGCACATGTGCGCCCTGATGTATGCAGGGAGGCCCTAGGCACAAACCCAGGACCCTCCCGTGGGGATCCAACATCACAGAGCATTTTGTTAACATCGTGCCACCAACTGGCCCTATTCCTAAATTCTAACACACTAGCATCATGCTTAACATTGTCTCTGTGTGAAGTGGGCTACAGTTAAGAGTTAAAATATGATGGCCTTTAAAAAGTGGTAAAGATGTACATTGTTTTTCTTTGCTGAATAAAAATAAACTTACACAGAAGTAAGGGGGCCAACAAGTAAAGTGGTAGTGAAGGCAGCTGGACTCCCATATGGCCAGTACCTGTTTGAGTCCTTGACCCAGTAGCTTGAAAATCATGCCATGTGTGTGCAAAAATCTTAAGAGGAGAATGGAAGAGAAGGAACTGTGGCACGGCCATCCCCTCTGGGGGATGATTTCTCACTTTCCCTCTCTCTGCCTTTGTCCAGCAAGTACACATATCCTATGGCAAAAACAACAACAACAATAACAACAAAAAAAAAAAGCATGGAAGTAGGAAGATAGCTTGATAGGGACAGAGAGAGAGAGAGAGACAGAAAGCAAGAAATCACCCCACCCATCCCTCCACCCCACCCCTGGCGAGATGTCCACGCAGCAATCTCTTTTCCTCCATTCTCCTCTTGGGATCTTGGGCACGCACACACACATGCCTGGCGTGAGTTTAAGCCACCGGGTCTAGAACTCAAACTGCAGTCAGTTACATGGGAGTTCAGTGATAGAGCCATTATGCCAACTGCTGGTCCCAAGACTGACTACATTTTTATATTAAGTTTCTCTCATAACAAATATCAAAGATACAGCCACTTTGTGTGATAAATATTATTTACACATTATCATGAGCTTAGTAAAATAGCAATTGACAATTTTTTAAATTCATTTTATTGATATATAGAATTTATTCAGTTTTTCCATTTTTGATTTTATATTACAGAAAAGTTTTTCAAAGGCGTGGACAGAAACACTTTACAGAAAAGAGAATGTAAAGTTCTCTTTCAATAATGATCTATATAGTACTATCCCTGATTTGATTGTCATGCATTGCATGTATATGTTGAAAAACCATATTGTGCACTTTAGAGATGTACAATGATAGAAAAAAGAATTTCAGGACACAAGTATTTCTGTGGGATCTGAAATGTTCATACTTTCTTGACACAGTGCCTATAAATGTATTATATATAAAACAATCTTACTTTTACCTTCTTTTCCAAGACCAAATATGACAGTAAAGGTAAGAAGGATGACAAAAGCCAAACCATTAGTAACAAAAGGAACCCCAGTAGATAGCCACTCTAATAGACAGAGGGTGGCTGGGTCAATAATGGAACATATGTGTTTACACTCATTTAAATTCACATGGGTAAATGTATAGTACCCAAAGCCTACGTATAATATGTTTAAAAATAGGAGGACTGTATCACTGGAAACATTTACATATTGATAACCCATTTTTCCCTCTACTTCTGCTACAAAGTTCAAACGTGTTTCCTAAAAAGCAAATACAGAAAAAATATTCCTATGGAAAGGGATAACAACTTGTTTTGAAATACATAAACCTAAGTAGGAATAAACCATATAATACCCTAAATCTAGCAAATTCTGTTAAACAATCAGATTTTCTCCACTATATGAGCACCGTGTCTATCAAAATACCTACCGTCTTAGACTACTTGCCGTTCATGCTCTGGGTGCAGGCACCAAGCTTAAATCTTTAAGAGTTAACCAAGCATAAGGGCCTAAAAATGAGGTTTCCTCCTCCCCTCCTCAGTAATAGAGCTAGACATGGCTTGAGCATGAAAATTTAGGAGCCTTGAAATTTTCTAGAATATCACTGAAAAAGAAACTGCTTAATGAAATTACTTCAAAAATCCACTTTTGCTCCACTGAAGAGTATTCACCAAGAAGTACCAGCGTCAAGGAAATTTTCTGGGCAGTGGCTAATTTCCACCTTCTCTCCTGCCTCTGTTTTCCTGTAACAGGCAGCAAAACCATGTCAGTGCAGTGGGTTATTTCCTGGCAGTGAAATTCCCCACTCATTCTACGTTCCACAGACTCTCTGCAGAACCAACTAACAGGCGTGGGTCAGATCCTGCAGTTCTTTGCTCTTTGTCATTTTTTTTTTTTTAATATATGTGATGATGATCTTCTGAAATACAGTTTCCTGAAGACAATATGACAAATGTATTTTCCCTATTCTGATGTGGAAAGCTAATTAAGTAAACTGGTTCAGCAACTGATCATGTCTCACTGATTCCAACCATCTGCCTCAACATTTGTTCCTATGCGCACCAGCTTTCCTAGTTTCTTCCTTCTAATAGCAACTAATGGAACTGTTAATAAGCTACATATATCATGCAATGTAACAATTTACCAAGGGGTAGCATTAGCAGACAAATGATATTTAACAATTGTAGAAAAATGACTATTATCATATGTCATACAATGTTAACTAGTTCTCTTTTTAATTTACACGTCTCCATTAATTACTGCATATTTTATGTATACTTTGAAACTTTAAACTCCTGGTCATATTTACAAATCTACTTTTACATGCTGCCTATATGAGACTCATATTGATGAAACACAACCTCTGTGGAAATTACTGAGCCTTGTCTTTATTTTTATTCATATTCTCAAGTTCACTGTGCTTCTACTTAACATTTTCTCCAATATTGTGGAGTAAACAAAAAGGCAAACTACTACTATCCAGGTTTTGTGCTATATTCAAGAAATGATATATGCACAAACATGCAAATATATTATTTTAATGAAAAAGAATATGAGGCTAATTTCTAAATACCTTAAGTGAAACAGTGCAACAAAAAAAATGGAAAATAAATGGCTTTGAAGTAATAAGTCTTATGTAACCACTTTAATCTTCTACAGTATTATTACAGATCTGGTAGCTCATAGAAATGAAAAATATAAAATACTATTTAACTTTGTGAAAGATTTGTGGTTTATTTTTATGAAAATTTAGGGATAAAAATAAAGAAAAATATATGAACACCTCTTCAAAATGTTTCCTTAAATCCACAGTGAGTGCTAAAAGTTTATGTCATCAATACTTAGCAATCCTCTGTTTGACTGTTTCTCCATCTAAGTATACATGAGGAAACTTCAAAAACTTTCTGAAAAAAAAAATTAAAGTGCAAATTTATTTTGTTGAAAAATGATTCTGACATCCATGCATAATTTTTCATTATACTTGTTCTCCATGAACTTTTCAGACTCCCTTCCCTACCCCATACATTTACAAAGGCTCAAAGCCACACTTTTCCCTATGATGAACATTACATTTTGCTTCATACCCACAATTAAAATATTGTTACAGAGAAAAAACATCCTGATGTCATGGCATCTTCAGTACATCTTCACAACATCACAAACTGTAGATGCACCTATGTATTCCTCCTCCAGTAAGTGTGTGGATAACATAACTCCCTAAGCCAGTGGTTTTCAAAACATTTTTAAGTGTTTTATACTGATATGACCAAGAAAATTTATCTGAAACAGTAGCAGCGAAAACATTTATCAAGTTTCCAAAGGAATACAGCAAAAAGGCAACTTAGAGTCTTAATGAATCATAGAGGGGATACATTTATAGTTTTATTCTCACCCTACCCTAAGCTATGTACACTTTATGACTCAGGTACATAAAAACTAGACATGAGTAAAGGACCAATTAAAGTCTACTTTTAGTAGACTTACCAAAAATCTGTTTACAAGAAAGACATAAGAGTCATTTCAGAAACAACTCATTCTGAAGGAGGAAAGATAAAGGACACCAATTTGGCAACTGTAGACCACCAATGGTGAGACTGAATACAGTGGGAGTCCATCACTGAGATCACCTCTAGCTCGTTTCCATGAATATGTGCTTTATCTCATTTACTAAGGCAACTGAAGTTTAACAAATTTTGGTAAACATAATATCAAAATTTGCCCATTCCATCATACAGCTCTTAGAACTAAAGAAAGTTGCTTCAGTCTTATACCCAGCTCAACAAATATCCACCAATCAGTTCCTACTCCTGGTCCAAATTGCAAAATATGATTGTTCTTCTCTACTGCAAAAACTTAAAGCCAAACTATTGATAACCTATACGTACATGTCACAAAATTGATATTATCAATTATAAAGATAGATGAGTATATATTGGTGTAATTGAGTTAATAGCCTCACGTTGAAGGACTACAATGTAATGCTAAGAGTCTTGGTTTCCTTGAGTTTTGCCTACTTTTATATAACTCAGCAGTTTCTACTGAAGCTATTACTATTTTATTTCTATACAGAAAAAATTGAGATAACCCAGAGGATAACAAAAATAATTCAAAAGGTAAGCTGATTCATAGAAAAATAGTGAAAAAAAAAAAGGATTGGGAGTTATACTAAAAAGGCTAAGCACAAAATTACACCATAGTCTGACCTTCTTTAAATATGCCCTACTTTTATCATGTAAATATATTTTATTTCACAGTGATTATTACATAACTTAATTAAAATAATCAGGTTGAAATCTTTTAAACTAAAGAGGCAGTATAACTGAGAAACATTGCCTTCTTCACATCATAGGTAGAAAGGAAGTAAGAAAGGAAAGAAAGAAGGGAGGAGGGAACAACTGTATCCTGACTACATATTATGTAAGAATCATACCCAGAATCACAAAATACTGTTAACCTTCACTTCAATGGAGACTGTGTGAATACTGAATGAGAAAACAAGTGTGTCCTGTTCAAGGCAACATTCTTGTTAAAAAAAAAAAAAAAAAAAGTCACAGTGCATTCTTCTGAGGGTGGAGATTAAAGTTGTCCGATGTCAAAAAAAAAAAAAAAATCCAAATGAGTTGGATATTCTGACCTGTGATAATTTGTGTTTAAATGGGCATGGGCCATGTGGGAGTCCAATGCTCTTAAATAGAACTACCATATGATCCAGCAATCCTACTCCTTGGTATATACCCAAAGGACAGAAGAATTCTTTATTGGAAAAGTGCTTGCACATCGATGTTTATTGCGGCACTATTCACTATTGCTAAGACATGGAACCAACCCAAATGCCCCCGTACAGATGAATGGATTGGAAAACTGCAGCACATATACGCTATGGAATACTATTCAGCCATTAAAAAAAAAAAGAAAGAAAGAAAACTCTGGCTTTTGACAGAAAATGGAAGAATAGGGAAGCTTTACTGCTGAGTGAAGCAAGCCACGCCTGCTGAGTGAAGCAAGCCACGCTATGAAGGAGAGACATCGTATGTCCCCACTTAATATATACTGAATGTCTGCACTCTATGACTAAAACTGATTGACTAAAGGATGTACAATCACAAAAGATGGGTGTGAATGCCAGGTGTGGTGTGTGTGGAGGAGTGGGGCCTGGGGAAGGACATTTGGAGGAGGGATACGGAGACAGAGCATTGACGGGACAGGGAGTTAGTGGTGTTATCTGCTGAAGATATTTTGATCAACTAGATTGTGGAGAAATGTTGACATATTGAAATGTTCACTTTTTAAGTTAAAAAATGTGGTTTAATGTGAAATAAATAAATAAATAAATAATAGCAGAAATAAAACATAAATAAATGGGCACAGCAGGCATGGTTGTATGCACCAGAATTTATAGCTACTTGAGACAGGAAGATCAAGAGATTGAGGCCAGATGGACAACAATGTTTTGGGCCACAGTGGTACAGCAGTAACTTAACACAATGCTCTGTGATGCCAAAACCACATGAAAAGGGCCCAGGTTCACATAGCAGTCTCCCTGTACATGCCAAGTATGTCCTCGTGTGGATCATGGTGTGAGGACTCTGTGGTGAGGTATCTCTCTGTCTCTCTCTTCTGTGAGAAGAAGAAATAGAATTTTTAAAAGAAAAGTAGATAAATGAACACTGCTGAGTCCTTTTTGATGTTTATTTAAACACATACAAGCAGTTCTAAGTTTTTTTTCTCACTTTCTAACTTTGTTGTTCACAATCTCAATCCCTCCATTGTCTGAAGAAGTCTACTCTTGCATTTGACAAAATACAACATCCTTTTATGATTAAGACTCTCAGTAAGATTGGTATAGAAGGGTAATTTCTGAACACAATAAAAGCAATCTATGAAAAACCTACAGCTAACATTATACAGAATGGAGAAAAGCTGAAAGCTTTTCCTGTGAAAACAGGTACTAGGCAAGGCTGCCCACTTTCTCCACTGTACTGGAAGTCTTTAATACAGTACTGGAAGTCTTAGCTAATGCAATCAGAGAAGAGAACAATATAAAAGGCATTTGAATAGGCAAAGAAGAGTTGAAAATATCTCTATTTGCAGATGACATGATGGTATACTTAGAAGACCCAAAGGTATCCATAAAAAAAGCTTCTTGAAGTAATAAGTGAATACAGTAAGGTGGCAGGATACAAAATCAATATCCAAAAATCTATAGCATTTCTATTTATGAATAACAAGTTGAACGAAGCCGAGCTGAAGAAAGGATCCCTTTCACCGTAGCCACAAGAAGTATAAGATACCTAGGGATAAACCTAACTAAGAAAGTCAAAGACCTTTATAAAGAAAACTATGAAAATCTTAAAAAAGATATTGAAAGTGACATTAAAAGTGGAAGGGGATCCCATGCTCCTGGATTGGAAGAATTAACATAATCAAAATGGCAATTCTACCCAAATTAATCTACATGTTTAATGCAATTCCAATCAAAATTCTAGAAATATTCTTCACAGATCTAGAAAAGACAATCATAGAATTTGTCTGGAATCATAAAAGACCTCGTATTGCAAAAGCAATTCTGTGCAACAAGAATGGAGTAGGAGGCATACCACTCCCTGATCCCAAGATATACTATAAAGCTGTGGTCATCAAAACAGCATGGTGGGACCAGCAGTTAGCGTAATGGCTATGTCGCTGGACTCCCACGTAGTCGGCCACGGTTCGAGTCCCGGACCCGGTGGCTTAAACTCACACCGGGCACGTGTGCATGCATGCAAGATCCCGAGAGGAGAATGGAGGAGAAGGGATTGCAGTGTGGCCATCCCACTTGGGGGGTGATTTCCTGCTTTCTGTCTCTCTGTCTTTCTCTGTCTGTCTGGCGAGCACACGCTCCCTGTAGCAAAAACCTCTCCAAAAAAAACCACATGGTATTGGCATAAAAACAGACATGTGGACCAATGGAAGAGAATAGAGACCCCAGAAATAACCCCAAAGCTTACAGTCAACTGATCTTTGACAAAGGATATCAGTCAATCCATTGGGAAAAGGAAAACATCTTTAGTAAATGGTGCTGGAAAAACTGGGTATCCACCTGCAGAAAGATGAAACTGAACCCCCATCTTTCACCATTAACAACAATCAACTCAAAATGGATCAAAGATCTGAACCTAAGACCTCAAACAATAAAACTACTGGTGGAAAATGCTGGGGAAACTCTGGGAGACATTGGAGTAGGCAAAGACTTCTTAAATAAGACTCCCAAAGCACAGGTAATAATCCCTAAAGTAGACAAGTGGGACTATATCAGACTAAGAAGTTTCTGCACAGCAAAGGACACAGTATCAAGTGTGAACCGACAACCCTCAGAATGGGAAAATATTTTTGTTAAATATGCCTCAGACAAGGGACTGATAACCAAAATACACAGGAAACTCAAGTGCCTTATGTGAAAAAAAATTGATTAACCCAATTAAAAGATGGGAAAATGAGCTGAACAAAAATCTCTCTAAGGAAGACATATGAACAGCCAAAAAGCATATGAGGAAATGCTCAACATCCCTCATGATAAGGGAGATGCAGATAAAAACCACAATGAGATACCACCTAACCCCTGTCAGAATGGCAAAGATGAAGAATATAAAAAGTGGTAAGTGTTGGTGGGGATGTGGTGAAAAGGGAACCCTCCTACACTGTTGGTGGGAATGTAAACTAGTTCAACCACTGTGGAGAACAATATGGAGGTTCCTCAAAGATCTACAAATAGAACTACCATTTGACCCAGCAATCCCACTTCTTGGTATTTACCCAAAAGACAGGAGAACGCTCAGTCAGAAAAGTGCTTGCACATCAATGTTTATTGCAGCATTATTCACAATTGCCAAGACATGGAACCAACCTAAATGTCCACAAACTGATGAATGGATTGGAAAAGTGTGGTATATATACTCTATGGAATACTACTCAGCCATAAAAAATAACAAGACCCTGGCATTTGATAGAAAGTGGTCAGATATGGAGGATCTATTGCTGAGCGAAGTAAGCCAGGCTATGAAAGAAAGATATTGTATGTATCCACTCAATATATACCTACTACCCGCACTTTATGGTAGAGAGCAAAAAATTGGAGGACATAAAAGCAGTGAAGGTACTTAATGAGAATAGGACAGTGTGGAATGGGGGAGGTGAAGAGAAGAGGATAGAGAAAGATAAGAAGAGAACAATAGAGAGGCAGGACATTAGTGAGAAACAGATACGGCTTATCACCTGGTGATGATGACATGTATAGTATTCTCAACTGGATTGGTCTGAGAAGTATTACATGATGGGTAAAGTCTTTTTACAAGCAAAATGAGAAATAGTGATTGACTGTTTCAAAAATAATTAGAATAATAATAATGATTGGGAAAAAACATAGAAAAGATATTGAATGATGAAGTGGGGAGATTAATGTCTCTGTATTGACTGACATGCATGGCATTCCCTTTTGAAAAAGCAATGTAATACACTGTAAGATTATATGTAATCCAATGTAATATAAAGAAGATTATGATGATAATAAAAAATAAAAAAAGAATGAAGTAAACATTTAAGAAACAAACAAACAAAAAAAGTCTACTCTTTCTCCCCTTTCTTCTTTTGTATTTTCCTCGTTCCCCTACCCCCGCCCTTCCAAAAAGACTGGAGTGATTCAAGTTGACTTTCCATAAACTCTTTCTTTTTTTTTTCTTTTTTTTTTTCAATTTATTTATTTGCATTCATTCTCTGAACATCATTACAGCATACAAAATGAGATTTTCCATCCAAATTACACTATATATGGTCTCAATCAAGCACATCAACAAACATGTTATTGTCAGCAAATGATCTTCCATTTCTTGTCTTCTGTATGTTTTGCTTTTTTCCCCCCATCCTAGATTCTCTATCTCTTACCCTCTGCCATCTCCCACTCTCCTCCCACAGTCTCTGGTAACTATGTTTGCTTTCTATACTGTTTTCTCCTCACATTTTATTGTAACGCCAAAGACCCTAATCAATCCAAATACCCTCATAGCAAACACAGGTGATACCCACATTTCCATGAACACAAGTCTTACTTTACGCATCTTATAAAGTAGTACCTAGCTGTGGCTACATATCCTACTGCAGTCATTGAATAGATATATATTTTTTTTTTTGAAACTTTTTTTTTTTTGTAACTCAATTTACATTCCTTCCCTAAGCTTCATCACAGCATACAAAATGCAATCTCCCATCCAGTACACACTGCATAGTGATACAATCATGCACATTACAAAAAATTTTCCATTACTAGTTCCTAGAATTACTTCCACCCCTCTTTCTGACCCTCTGTCCCTTCCCACCCTCCTCTCACACCACCTCCGGTGTCTACAATTGTCCTTCATTCCCTTCCCACCCACGTTGCATTGATCACACAATTTCCTACATAATCTAACTACTTTCCATGGTGAGTTCACTCATTACTACTAAGAAAACCAGTTTTAACTTAACTCAAAGAAATGCCAAGGAACTTTGCTTAAAGCCAGGAAACAAGTTAGGATTCTGTTCAAATGGAAGGTGCATGAACCTATCAGTCTCATGTACTTTTATCTTCTGTTCTGGTTCAATTTTCCTGATTAAATTCTGGGATATAGTATTCAGCTCCAGACTTGTCCCTCTGATTAAGTTGGCCACTTTCTTAGTTTTTTGACTCTTATTTCCGTGTGTCTGTGTTTAATTTTCTTGATACAGCACACCCTTGAGAACTTCTTGGAGATCTGGTCTGGTGCTGGTAAATTCTTTCAGGTTTTGTTTATCTGAGAATGTTCTTGTCTTTTCTTCCCACCTGAAAGATAATCTTGCCGGGTACAGTATTCTTGGCTGAAATTGCTTCTCTCGTAACACTTTGAATATATTTTCCCATTCTCTCCTCGCTCGCATTGTTTCTGATGAGAGATCTGCTGTTAGCCTGATGGGATGTCCTTTGTAGGTAACTTGATGTTTCTCTCTTGCCAATCTTAGTATCTTGTCTTTGTCTGCGGTTTTGGTCAACCTGGCTATAATGTGTCTTGGAGAAGATCTCCTTGGGTTGATTCTATTTGGGGTCCTTTGTATTTCCTGGGACTGGATCTTCAAATGCCTCTCTAGGTTTGGAAAGTTTTCTTGCAGGATTTCATGGAATAGATTATCAATGCCCTTATGGGTCTCTTCACCTTCTGGAATGCCAATTATCCGGATATTTGGACGTTTGATGGTATCCAGTACTTCTCGCATATCATTCTCAATTTTTGAGCCATTTTCTCAGTCTTCGTGGTGGACTTTTCTAAGCCAGCCATTTTCTCTTCTACATCTGAGATTCTATTTTCTGAATGATCTAGTCTGCTTTTAATACTTTCAAGGGAGATTTTGACTTCTTGTATTATAGACTTCATCTCTAGCAGTTCCGTTTGAGTCTTTTGTAAAGTGTGTAATTCCTCTTTTAGATCTTGCAAGAATTTCCTCATCTCCTGGAACTCGGCAACTTCTTTCTCCTTTCTCTTTAGCAGTTCATTATCTCTCTTTTCTTCCATCTCTGTTAGCTTCGACATTACGAATGTTCTAAATTCCTTATCAGACATTTCCATGACTTTCACCGAACTGCTTGTGGATGAAGGAGAGTTACTCTTTTCCATTGGAGGAGAGGTATTTTCTCATTTTCCCATATTTCTCGTGATCCGACGGTGATTTCTTGTCATCTGATGAATGGCGTGTTTCTTTCAAATTCTTGAAGTTAAGCCTCAATGTTCAGGAGCAAGCAGACAGAGGTGTTCTAGAATCTGATTGCCGTTCTGTTTTGATCGCTGGTGCAGCAGATTCAGTAGATATTGGATGGAGAGACAAGAAAAAGGAAAATGAAAAAGAAAGAGAGAAACAACAACAAAAAGAGAGAAAAAAGACAAAAAAATAAAAAATTATAATTGCTTTTTTTTTTTTTAAGAGAAAAAAATCACAAAATAGAAAACCGCGCGGCGAGCTTGTGCACCACGCGAAATATCTAGTTTCCAGTTTCCATGAGGAATCTTCTCAGAGAATGGCTCAACTCTCCTGCCTAGGAGAAAGGAGCAGAAGGGATTATTAACAAAACAAAAGATGGAGCTGAGAGCCAGAGAGAAACTCTACCTTTAAAAAAATCGTAAAAAGGAAAAATTACCAAAAAAAAAATGAGGAGACAGGAGCAGAGAGAGACAGAGACCTCAGAGACACAGAGACAGAGATAGAAGGCCAGAGGGGCTCCCTACCACACTAGCTTTGCTTGCTGGAGGCTGAATTATGAGTAGAAAATCTTCATTTCTCCTGTGCCCTGAAATATCTAGTTCCCAGTTTCCATGAGGAATCTTCTCAGAGAATGGCTCAACTCTCCTGCCACACTAGCTTTGCTTGCTGGAGGCTGAATTATGAGTAGGAAATCTTCATTTCTCCTGTGCCCTGAAATATCTAGTTCCCAGTTTCCATGAGGAATCTTCTCAGAGAATCCATAAACTCTTTCTATACATAGAAAACTAATGGAATTATACCATTAAGAACACAATAAAGGGAAAACAAACAAACAAACAAAAAAACTAAGCAAATTGCTATGAAATGAAATCATGACAATAAAAAAGTGACAAAATATGGCTGTAACACAGCACCAAGTGTAAATATGAATGCCTCTACAGTCAAGGCAAAACAAGATGAAATAATGGTTTCATTGTTCTCTCTTCAGAATCCTGAGACTAGAGCCTCCTGTGGTGAGACAGAATACAAGTACAGTAATCATCACTGAGGACCCTACCTGTAGAGAACCCCAGTTACAGGGAGAACTAAATCCTGAAGTGTCTCATTCTGACTCCATTCCCTTACTCCTTGACCTCCATAACTTTGGCAGGGGATACAGGTGAAAATACACTCCATAAAATTCAGCAAGTGTCGGTCATTGACTGGTCAAGGGAAATCTGATCCTAAAGTTTCTATATGAGGAATGTAATTCTTCAGGCTTCCAGTGAATGAACATTCCAGAACCCTGTACTTAGTTTAACCAACATTCTAAACAAGCTCCTATAGCAGCCGCATTCCTTTGTGAGATTGGGCCGAAAAATTCAAGTCCATGACTTTGTTCATTAGTAGTACACCATTCAGTCTTTTCTAACCAAGCCTTCAAATATTCAAATGTATTATCTTGAATACTTGAAAAGCAAAATCTAATAGATCAAGCATTATCAGGAAAATCAACTACTGTGTAAGGACTTTTTTGTCCACATAAGTGAAGCAAGCTCTTTGAGCAATGCCCTTCTTTAAACAATGTCATTATCTTTTTAAGAAAATTCTTTAACCTTTTGTGATGATAACTTCAGAGTTACCATTTTGATTATTAATTACTGGACTATTTATAATAAAATAATTCCTCAGGTACTCTCAGGTATATAGAATCCCTTCCTGTGCATAAATTGTTCATAATATGCTTCTCTTTTGCATAAAAACTTCTCCATCCTTCCTCTAAATGAATTCTTATTTCTCACTGTTGTCAATGTTACTGCTTCTCATCTGTTCCTTTGTTCTATACACAATTATCTGCATAAGGTTTTGAAAGTATGCCAACCTCTCCTTTGGAGTAAGCTCTGGACTGTCATTTATCATTTAGAGGGCTTTTCATTTGCTCCCTGGTTCATAATTTTGTTTTAAACCATAGACTAAAATCTGCCCTCTGGACCAATTGAAGTTCACCATACTGTCTATGTTATTGTTGTTTTCCCAGAGAATATAATTTGTTTAAAATAGATTGGCTAATGTTACCATAAATAAGAAATAAGAACTTGCCAGGAGTTTAATATAGAGCTGAATAGACTGGTAAGAATGTAAGCAGTCTTGAAAGTTCATTCTCATAGGCATCTTAGATTTCCACCAAAAGTGACATTTAACTAAGAAAAAATGTCTATTTCCATCATGGTTAGCTCTGGGTCTTTAAATCAAGCCAACACAAATATATTCATATCCCACAATTTTAAACATCTACCAAATTTTGTGGCATTTATCATGAACTTCCTCTTACTTATCCCAATCTATTTAATCATATCATTTCTACTAAGTTCAAGTCGTCTAAATCTGTGAGTCCTAACTTTATTTCTGCTTTTGGTATTAGAACTTCAGCTTTATTAGTGAACCTGGGTTGGTTGCTGTTCGGGTATTCTTTGATTATTAGTAGTAGTACTATTATTTAACTTTACTTATGTTATTCATTTATTTTAATTTGACCAGAGTGGGGCAGAGCAAGAAGGAGAGAGAAAGAGAGAAAATGAGAAAACAAGCCATCAGATCCAGGACTTAGATTGTGGTCGGCCATGTGGGAGTCCAGCACCTTCAACGACCATGCCACCTGCAGGCCCCTGTTCAGGTTTTCAACTCCATGGGTTACCTCTAGTAGAAATCCTTTACTATAACTCCAGGATGGGGGTTAGGGAGAAAGAAAGAAAAAGAAAAGCAAATGCAAACCTAATCAGATAGCCCAGTTAGCCACCCTTCATTCTCTATAGTGTATTTAGACTCCCGCGCTCAAGGTCATTGTGAATTAGTGCAAGTTCAAACTCAAATTGATAGTTTCTATCCATAGTAGGGAAGTTATCTATATCTCCTGGTAAAGCAAAGGACACATGGAACAGGGAAATGGAAACAATTATTTCTTGCCTTTTTTTTTTTCATATGCATTTAACCACTTTACAAGATTAAATGTGTAGATATTTAATCAGAATCATGTGACTAGAAAGTTAGTAGTTACTTAATAAGAATATTTAAAATTTTTAAAACCACACAATTACCAGCCACAATTTTCATCAAACTACTGACTACTCCATAAAATGATGTTACAGAATGTTGAGTGGGTCTTGATTTATTAACTATTGTCTTGGAAATTCTTTTGAAGTTCTAATAGTGAAAATAGTAAACACCAAGTACATTCACCTCCTGAAAAAAAGACTAGGTATACCTATGCTAGAGTTAACTAAAAGATGACAGAAACTAGTGATTTTATCAATCACAATGACCCACTTCCAGTTTCTAGGAGAGCAAAAGATAAACTTGAAAGGTGGATTGAAATGATCATTAAGATAGAGTGCTGCACCATTCATGTCCTTTCCACAACTTGTAAGGAGAAACAAACTGCTTCCCACTCACAAGCAGAGATTAGAGTGCCTGATAGTCTAACAGGCATTTAACTTTCCACCTGAATGCTTGCTAAGCTAGGGCAGTCTTGAGAACCAATGAGGCAATGAGATGTTTGGAGAGATTATATGTCTCTGAAAGACTGGGAGCATAGATAAACAAAGAGATTGGCATCTGCTTTCTGCTGGAAAATTTCTGAAGGTACAACCTGGATGGACTATCTGAGATGGTCAGGGAGAAGAGACAATTCAGCTGTGAGTTCAGCCTGTCTTTCCAGTAGTTAGTGTGCTTAGAAAACCAAAATCTCTTCAGCCCCAGTGAGCACCACAAAAGCAGAGCTCAAAAATAGTCAATGAAGTCCTGTTCAAGATGGATGCCTTCTGAGTTACAGGGCTCTGATATGTGGCTAAGCGTGGGGTTCTCCTGGAGTCAGAAAGTAAAGAGTATTAGACCAGCCTTGTTGTGTCAGGAAATGTGAGCGGGCTCTGAACAAAGAGTCTGCTATATCATGACAGGAGTCTCCTGGCAAAATTACCCTGTGCTCTGGGCCAAAGGGCTTTAAATTTCTGAACATTTACTATAAATGCATAGCAGATTATGAATGATTCTAAAATGTAAGACCTGGAGGAGAAATCATAATAAACTATGCTGTAGAAACAGGTTTATGCTTAAAATAGAACAAAGATCACGTGCCAAGCGTATTCTGGCACATTTTACACTGTAAGTATTCTATGCCTGATATGGTTCCGAAGGCTGAGCAGTGAAGAAAAAGAAATGTGCGTAAGAAAGTCTTCAGTCAGATTTAACAATAAAACAGGCACTTTTATACTAATAAATAGAGATTTTTCAAGTAACAGCTTAACCTTTAAAAATGGATCTTGAGGGGGGCTCCTAAAGAGTGTAAGGGGAGGCTCAGTAGGTGGTGTAGTGGTTGAGATGCTAGACTCACACGTGGTCATAGGCAGTTCAAGCCCTGAACCCAATGGCTTGAGACTCATGCCGGGCACTGTACATGTGTGCACAAGATCCACAGAGGAAAATGGAGAAGGGATTACTGCTTGGCCATCACCCTGGGGGATGATTTCTCACTTTCCCTCTCTCTGTTTCTTTCTGTCTCTCTGGTGAGTACACGCACACTGTAGAAAAAAAAAAAAAAAACTTACAGAAAAAGAGTATAAGCAGATTTCAAATGGTTTGTAGAATTAGTCTGGTATTTAAAAAAAAAAAAGAAAGAAAGAAAGAATTGAAGGTCAGCTCCACAGTACATCAGTTAAGCCATGTTCATAGGAAGGTGGATCCCATATGGCCGACCATTGTTGGAAACCTGGCACAACAGACATAAAACACACTGGGCACATGTGCATGTATGACAAAAACCCTAACATGATGGACAAATAGACAAATAAGGATTATGGCATGACCAAACCCCAGGGAGAGGTGCTTTTTCTCCCTTTCCTTTCTATCCTGGCAATGAAAAAAAAATGAAATCCACACATATTTTTCTATAATATGCATGTTCCATGAACTGTTTGAAAATCCCACCTAGTTTGGTAAGATGGGTAGAATATCTCAACTAAAAGGCGAGGATCCAGCAGAAGTGGCCATCCTCACTTGTCTCCTGACAGTGCGAAATTTAGAATTTGTGCTAGAGTTCATTGAAATAATATAGTCAATTGCCAAATATACTTTTTTTTCTCTTTTCTAAAGATATAAATTTAACTTAATAATATGATCCATTGAGTAAATGAAAAGATAAGCCAAATCTGACATTTTAAAACAAAAATTAAAAGCAATATTTCTAAAGTTAAAATGATGGCAGTTTCGCATAAACAGAAAGACTGATCAAAATGTAAACTACACTGTTTAGAATAATTGGAAGGATTCTGAACTTGAACAAATAATTTAATCATGTGGTGAAATTTTCTTTATAAGCCACATGCCTTTCAATACTTTAAAATCCCCTGTTCCTTCTCTCAACACAATTTTTCCAAGTTTGGGTTCTCCTTAAATATCACAATTTTGATTAATGCAATATTTTTGTTTACATATAGCAGTGCACATCTTGTTTTCACCAAAATCTTCCATTCAAACTACTGTGAATGACCTTTTAAAAGCGGTGGCTGAAATATCTGAGTAAAAAACCTATAAATAATCTTGAAATTAACCTTAGATCCAACAATTTGGAAAAATTAAGAGGGAATGAAATAGGTTACATATCGTATTGTTGTTGTTTTAAAGTTCCTTTAGTTATTTTTTCCATGAGAGAGGGAGAATCAGAAAGACAGCGTTCCCAACAGGGTCCTGATGCCACAAGTCACCTCCAACCTCAGCTCCCCCCCTGCCCCCCCATCCCCCGGCTCATGAACACTTGCTTGACTAGCACACTCAGGAAGTCTCTGGACTTGAACCAGGAACCTTCCTAGCTGGGTCAGTCTCATAAGGTGTCAGATTTTATCACTACACCACTGTCTAGCTCCCTGGGCTTTAATTTTTGTTTAACTTAAAATTGAACTGAATTCAGAACCTTTTGAAGCCCCAGAGGTAGGAAGTTTATTGCTCTCCTTCCTGGTAAGAAACAAAAAAGATTTTTAATAAGATATTCTGGGGCCACCTGCGGTATGGCAGTTGAGGTGGCTGGATCACATGTGGCCAGCTGCACAGTTCAAGTTCCAGACCTTGTGGCTTCAGAAACATGTCCACATGTACACACAGTGCCTAAAATCTCCACAGTAGGAAGAAACAGTGAAGAAAGGGTTATGGAGTGACTGTTACCTCATGGAGAGGGGGAGTGCCTTCTCACTTTTCTGCTCTCTCTGTGTCTGTCTCTTTCTGGTGAATGCATGTACTGTTCAAACTACTTTCTTTTTTTAAGAAAGAATTTTGTATTATCATATTCTTGTTTTCTTTTCCCATGTTGCATTATGTCTAAACCTTCAGAATGCTATGCAATGTTGCTAGATAATTAAAACATGCTTAAATTCTCTGAGTTTTAGAAATCATTTTAAAAGTGTTTCAACGTTATAATACAAGATATATATAGATATATATAGATATATATATATAGATATATATATATATAACTGATAAATATATGTATATAAAGGTTTTTGACATAGAGTATGAGTGCTCCTCAGAGAAGAGAGAGACAGTGAGAGGAAAAGTAAGAAATCAACCCCATGGGGTTGGCCACACTACAATCCCCTCTCCTTCATTCTCCTCCTGGGATTTTGGACATGTGCACATACGCACCCAATATGAATTTCAGGCCATGAGGTCTGGGCCTCAAACCGGTCAGCCATGTGAGAGTTCCAGCACCTTAACCACTACGACACCTGCTGGCCCGTTCAACCAAATTTTTAATAGAAGAGTGGAAGCCAATGCTATGTTTATAGATCTAGATTCCTTTCAGGCATCTCTTGCCTTTCTGCTCTTCTAGGCTAGTCAGGTTATTATGGTACGTTTGTTTTTTAAGTAGAAACATAAGGCATGAGTGAACTAAAATGAGTTCCAGAATGGAAGGCTCATATAGTTACCTTTCTCTCCCACAATCTGGTGGACACACAAGCAGAACTGGGTTAGGTTTAGCTGGGACAGCTGGTGCTCAGTCTGAACCCCTCGTAACTAAGGGATGATATTTTTTACACCACCATGTCGAAATGATAAACGGAAAAGTCAAAAATAAAACAAAATAAAAAGTTTGCATCTGTGAGGTACCACCTACATCTGCCTCCAGAGCTTCATGACGCAGATTAGAAACAAAGTGCGTGTGTCTAAACAGAGGGAGTTGGGGTTCGTAGCCCAAATCCCATTGGCAGGGATGTATTTCTGTGGGTTGAATTATGCCTGCCTAATAAACAACATTTGGGTTCACCACAGGGAGGACTTGGAAAGAGAGAGGCTGCTCACAAGGATACACTAACGCTCAGGAAGAAAACATCGAGAAAATAGAGCAGAACAAAATCCCATTTAACTATTAATGGTGGCTTCTCCAGCATGAGGTTTTCTGATCCTTGCTATCTTGGAAGAAATTATACAGATATTTATATGCCCAGGAATAAAAGAGCAAGAGAGAGAGAGACTTATTTCTTCCAACACCTATCACTTTACCTGTAAGATTCTATTGAAGAAAGGCTATAAAGAAACAAAAGAGAATTTTAAATGCATTGTGATTAAAAATCCTCCCACATATTCAATTCAATTAAGATTAAACCCAGTTTGACTCTGTCTAAAATTTTGAATTTGGTTAGATGTGATTAGCTAATAATTATCTTTGAAGCTATTTTAATCCCTACATTGTATAGTATATACACACTGTGTGTGAATATAGATATTTTACGTATATATATTATATATTTTATTTATATATTAGATATAAATACATTCTATATTCTGTGTGTGTATATATATATATATATGAATGAATTTATATTTTTCAATTGACCTCTTATAAATTAACTTGCCAAATTAACTTATAAATTTTAATAATCTACCTATAGTTCCCCCAGAATTTATTTGTATACATTCATCTCTTCTGAAATGCAATGACAATCATGTGTCTTCCTTCCCAATTTTTTATAGCCCCTTTTTCCTAGCTTACTGCATTAGTTGGTTCTTCAAGACAAAATTGAAAATAAAGGGCGAATTTTTAACCACATTTCTCTATTCCCCAGATCAGTGGAAAAGTTTTCAGCATTCTCCATTCTGTATGACATTTCTAGATGTTGTGTAGATAGCTTGTATTAAATTAAGTGTTCCATTCCATTCATAGTTTGCTAAGACCTTTGATCGTGAATGAGAATGGTAAGACTTTTTGCAATGTATTGAGATGACCATATAATTGCTCTCATTTTTTAATTGATAAAATTCACTGGTTTTGAAACAACCAACTCTGCATTCTAGTTTCAACCCTAAGTAATGACAGAGAGAAGGGCTCTATAGAGAAGTAAGTATTTTGGGGAACACACAAGGAATTACAACCCAGGATATGTGTGCTAATATGAATCATAGGCAGATCTGAGGAGATTAGGACAAGAACAAGGACAAGATTTAAAGGGCAAAAAGGAGAATACTGGTTGCTGGTAATACTGGTTGTTGATGGGGAGATATCTTTATAGAAGCAATTTATTAATAAACTGTCACACTGTCAGGTAGTGTTTGTAATAGTTTGTATCATAGACGTACATGCAATAAAGACTCTCAAAGAATGTTTTGCAATAGTTCTTACCTCTAACATACCAGCATGAACTCTCCTTGCTTAAGATCTCTCATCTTGCCTTTGGTTGGGTCTGACATAGATGACTCCATCTTGGCACTGGAAGCTTTCACACTAGAATAAACCTAACTTAATCATGATGTATTATCCTGTTTGCATATTGTTATATTGACTTTGCTAATATTTTAGGGCTATTATATTCATGTTCACAAGTAAGATTGTCCCATAAATGTTCTCTTTCACAATATCTTTATGAGGTTTTAGTATTGAGGTTACATTTGTCTCATGAAAGAAGTTGAGGAATGTTCCTTTTTATTTTCTGGTAGAACTTATCTAAATTGATATATTATTTTTCCAAATGTTTGATATAGTTCATCAAAGATGGAAAGTTAGTTGGGAGCATTCTTTATGGAATGATTGGACTTTGTTTCTTTGGATTAATATGGTTTGGTCTAATTTAAGTTTGTTTATCTTTTAAATTCAGTATTCAATATCACCAGGAGTCAAAGATATTGAGTACTCTTATGTTTATTTCTTATTTCTACCATTTATATTCTTATTTCTTATTTTCATTCATATTTATTATTTCTTCTTGCATTAGTTTTGATGTTTTAAATTTTTTAGAAATTAACTAATATCATCTAAATTTTCAGCTTTATTACTGGATAATTGTTCATAATATTGTCTTTTGATATTTTTATTTCTGAAGTGTCTAATAATGTCACTTTTTTCCATTTATTATATTAGTTATATGTACCATCTTATTTTTTTCTTAATCATTTTTATCACTTATTTATTTTACTAATATTTTCAAATTGACTTACTTTATCCTTCTATTGGGATTTTGGCTTTGTCACTATTTTAAGAATAACCTTTTTATATTTTTGCTTTTATTATTTACTAAATTCTACTTGTATTAGAATTAATTTGCTTTAATTTTTAAATAGAATTAATTTCTTAAAAATTTAATTAAATTAAACTTGAAAGTTTTTCTTCTATTAGTTTGAAAGTTTTATGTATTTTTACTATTCCTTTGGGTTTACTCTAGAAATTACAGTGTACATTCTGAATATAACAAAGTCTAACTTAGTACTATCACTATCTCTAAACAGGGAAAAGAACTTAGAATATTTTAATCCAAAACCCAAACCTTCATTTTTTGTTTATATTTTAATTATCTTTGTATTTTTTTAAGAGAGATTTTCCCCATAGGGCACATATGCTCGCTGGAGAGACAGAGAGACAGAAAGTGAGAAATCACCCCCCAGGGGATGGCCATGCTGCAATCCCTTCTCCTCTATTCTCCTCTTAGGATATTGGGCATGCACGCACACGTGCCTGAAGTGAGTGTCAAGCCCCGCCAGGTCCAGGACTTGGCTGCGGTCAGCCATGTAGGAGACCAGGGATATAACCATTAAACCACCTGCTGGTCCCTCTCTTTATATTTTTAATTACATAAGATTCATGAGACCATCAGTTAGCGTAATGGCTATGTCGCTGGACTCCCATGTAGTCGACCATAGTTTGCGCCCCAAACCCGCTGGCTTAAAAGTCACTCTGGACACGTGTGCATGCGTACCCAAGATCCTGAGAGGAGAATGGAGGAGAAGGGATTGCAGCGTAGCCATCCCCCCGGGGGGTGATTTCTGGCTTTCTGTCTCTCTGTCTCTCTCTCCGTGTCTGGCGAGCACATGCGCCCTATAGTGAAAACCTCTCCAAAAAAAAAAAAAAAAAGAAAAGAAAAAAGATTCATTAATATTACTATTTTATTGTATAGTCAATTTCCATTTAGTTTTATATAGTTTTTACTATTTTACTCCTTTCATTGCCATTTATTCTTTTCTGAATTTCAAAACTTTGGTTTAGCATTATTTTTCTGCTCTTATCTCTGAAGACTATCTCTAATAAGCTCTTTAGTTTGAGTGTGATCTGCTGTTCATAATTCTATTAGATTGTTTATATCTTTATTTTCTGAAAGTTGTCTCCTAAAGGATATTCTCATGAGTTATGGAATTTGATGTTGGCAGTCACTTTCTTATGGTATGTTTAAGAAATCCATTTATTGTTTTCTGCTTTTTGTTTTATTTGGTTTGTTTTGTGTTTTGAAAATTCAACTGCTAGTCTAAGTGTTGCTCTATTAAAGATAACCAGCAATTTTTCTTCAAATACATTTAATGATTTCTTTTTTGTCTTTTGTTTTCTGCTGCCTTACCTTGATTTGTGTACATGTCCTTTTCTTTTCATTATTATTGCCTAAGTTTTATAGGGCTTTACAAATCTTTATTTTAATTTCTTTTATTGCTTTTAGATAATTATCATCTACCACCTCTTCTATTATTGCTTCTGTCCTATTCTCTTTAAGTAGACTGTGATTAAGCACGGTAACATCTCTCACTGTCTCTCTTCTGCATATTCCATTCTTCCATCTCTCTGAGTAATTAGTTATTATGCCACTGACTTTTCACTTAAAAAATTATTTGGGAGGCCAGTCAGTGGCATGGCTGTTGGGGCAGCTGGATCCCACATGGCCAACTGTGCAGTTCAAGTCCTGGACCTGGTGGCTTGGAAAACACACTGGGACTGGGTATATGCATGTCTCAAGAAGACAGTGGATTAAAAGGGATTGTGACAGGGCCATTTTCCCTAGGGGCAGGAAGGTGCTCACTCTCTCCTCCCCTAGCAAGTTTATGTAACCTATAGCGTTTTCTTTCTTTCTTTCTTTCTTTCTTTCTTTCTTTCTTTCTTTCTTTCTTTCTTTCTTTCTTTCTTTCTTTCCTTCTTTCTCTTTCTTTCTTTCTTTCTTTCTTTCTTTTTCTTTCTTTCTTCTTTCTTTCTTTCTTTCTTTCTTTCTTTCTTTCTTTCTTCCTTTCTTCTTTCTTTCTTTCTTTCTCTCTTCTTTCTTTCTTTCTTTCTTTCTTTCTTTCTTTCTTCCTTTCTTCTTTCTTTCTTTCTTTCTCTCTTTTTTTTTAAAGACATTTTTTGCTGTACTACATGTGCACTCACCAGAGAGAGAGACAGCACGTGAAAAATCACCCACTAGGGAGATGGCCATGCCACAATTCCTTCTCCTCTATTACATTTTGGGGATTTTGAGCATGCGTGCACACACGCCTGAAGTGAGTTTCAAGCTTCCAGGTCTGGTATTTAAACCACAATCAACCACATGGGACTCCAGGTCTTTAACCTCTATGCCACTTGCTGGCTCCTGCAATTTTTTTTAAACAATTATCTTTATAAGAGATAAGAATGACACTCTTAGAAATAATCAAATCTGCTATTTGACTCATTTCAAATATCCAACTGATCATCTACAGCTTCTCACAAAGTTCCCAAGACAACTTTTAAACTTGCACTTTTGGTCTGAACCCTTAAAAATATTTCTATTAGTTGGTCAAACATTAACACTGCAAGCAGTATAGACTAAGTTTCTATACAAATACACATATTCCTGGCTATTTGAACACATTCCTCCCTGGAGGAGATAGTCACAGTTATATGGACAAGTCAATTAATTAAATCCATACCACTCTAACTTTAAGATAAAATGAGAAGTTATATTTTCAACACTCAAAGTGAGGAGTGTCTGATTTAAGTATTGAATTACTCTTCAAAGAAGCTAATACAGAATAGAACAAACCATTCTGTGTTGCCAGCAGGCTCCTATAGCTAATGACTAAGAGTAATGAAATAATGACTCAATATTTTATGTAACACAAAGGGAACAAGGAGATTGAGACCAAGTTTCTTGGTTTAAAAGAGTTAAAATTTTCAGTATTTGTGCTGATACCCTCATGTATAAACTCTGACTAAAGGGAGAATCATAATCTTCAAAAGATATGACAGTCTAGATAACTTATTATTATTTTTAGTTTTCCACGATAGAGCATGTTTTTTTTCCTAAAGGTTGCATGCACTTGTCTGAGAGAGACAGAGAGAGAAAGAGACAGAGAGAAAGAAGAAGAGAGAGAGAGAGGGAGAGAGATAAATCACTCGCTGGGGGCGGGGGGCAGATAGCCATACCACAATCTCTTCTCCTCTGATCTTTTGTCAGAATTGTGGACATGCACGCACATGTGCCTGGCAAGTTGTTCAAGCCACCAGCTCTCAGATTTGAACTGCAGAGTTAGCCATGTGGTGTCTAGCACCTTAACTATAATACCATCTGCTAAAGGGATGGTAACTTTTTCTTTCTTCTTTTCTTTACTTTTTTTTCCCCACCTATAAGATATGTATGTTCACCAGTGAGAAACAGAGAGACGGAAAGTGAGAAATTACCTCCTGGGGGGATAACCATGCCATAATCCCTTCTCCTTCATTCTCCTCTTGGGATTTTGGGCACTCATTTACACACATGTGCCCATTGTGTTCTTCAAGCATCTGGGTCTGGAACTCATAGCACAGAGTCAGCTATCAGGGATCCAGCCACCTTAACCTCCATACCACCTACAGGACCAGAAAAAAAATTAAATAATTATGTATGTTATTTTATTTATTATTATTATTTTTTTGATTTGCTATAGGGCATACATGATCACCAAAGAAAGAAAGAGTGAGAGAGAAAGTTAGAAAGCAAGCCACTAGGTCTGGGGCTCGAACTGTGGTCAGCCATGTGGGAGTCCAGCGCCTCAACCACAGTCCCTCCTGGTCCCAAGCCCGGTAACTTTTATTCTACATTAAACCTTTACTTTTTCTGCAATCGAGAACATGTAATCAAGACAAAATTATCAAATTACTAACAGTTATGGTACTCTCCACTCACCAAACTCTACCCATCTAAAACTGGGATGAACATGACCTGTAGTGAATAACAAGATCTCATTTTATTCTAATTAATGTGGAACAATGTTACTGCGGTTTGTCAGACAGAACATTGAGATGAATATGATCAGGGAAAGATGGTGACAAAGCATGGTTAAGGAAGTATAGAGTAATGGTTAAGCCAAGTCAGACAAATATTTTCTGCTTACACACATACGGAGCTGCTGTGTTGCACAATCCTGAGGGCACCATTCTCAAAGAATAATGCTGCTCATTGGAATCACGCATTACAGTTTCTCTAAGACCTTTGCAGGTGAGGATCTGGGAAATCATGGTCAAGACAGTAAACATTATATAAGAAATAGAAAAGAGTCTGAATGGTGACAAAGTCAAAAGTTCCATCATTGCACTCCACTCAATGCAGACAGAACATTGTTAGACTACAGTGGGGATTGTTGATTCAGCCAGTGCCACTGTGAATGTTGTAATGCTTTCAAGCAGACCACTAAAATTTTCAGCAAGCTCTGAAATTAAAAAGGATGAGAACAATTGAATTCAGCAAAGAAATTCTTCAGTTTAGCAAAATCAGCATCTCTTTTGAGCGGTGCCATTTAAAGAAAGGACAAACATGCCTCTGCTTTAAAATGCCCCCAGGAAGGACCAGCAGATGGTGTAATGGTTACATTGCTGGACTTCCATGTAGTCAACAGTGATTCAAGTCCCAAACCCAGTGGTTTTAACTCACTCCAAGTGCCTGTGTACGTGGATGCCCAAGATCCTGAGAGGAGAATGGGGGAGAAGGGATTGTGGCATGACCATACCGCCTGGGGGGTGATTTCTCACTTTCTGTCTCTGTCTTTCAGGTGAGCGTACACATCCTATAGCAAAAATCTCTTTTTTTTTTTTTTTAAAAAAAAGGAAGTCCCTGGGGTCAGCTCACTTCGATCCTGTTCTACCCAAGGAGACCTATCTTCAATCTCAACATAAAAGAATCCTCTGACACTGAAGATTTAGCTTTTTGTCCATCCTTCATTTCAATGGCCCTCTTTAAAAAAAAAAATGGGGGGGGGGAATGTTTTAAGTTATTTACATGAAATATTGCAAAAGAAACTAAGTTGGGTGTAGGAAAAAAAAACAGTAGGAATATGATGATAAAAACTTGAAGTATGATAATCAATCTAGCAAGAATGATAAGCCACTAGTATCTGAGAGCACTTTATGGTCGAATCATTGAACTAGTCATTGGGTATACAGAATAATTTTGGCAGGGAGGTGCCATGAAAGGTCAAGGGAGATGAGAGAAAGCCAGCATGTAGCGCCCAATTCCCTCAAGAACAGTCTTCTCAAATGAGAAATCACATGGGGAAAGTCTTGAGACACAAGAAGACAATATACGCATTCTTTAGCCATGAAATGAATGTGACAAACGGAAGGAACAAGCTAGACAGTAAATTAGGGAGAATGTCTGGTGGGTGAGGAGGCTCCCAGATCATTCTTCAAAACAAGTTCTTTGTCAGACCCCTACATTTTGACCACATTGCACAGTTTTATTGCAAGCTCCTTTTTGTTCCTCCACTCCTAAGGAGTTTGAACGTCACATACAGAAAAGTATTCTGTAGCATCAGGGTGACCATAAGGCGCCAGATCTCATAGGAAGCAGAGTCAGGGCAGAGGGGGGAAAAAAACCTGCAAAAGAGAACTTATAATAGAAACCTAAGTGACATTTAGCTCATAATCTATAGATACTGATTTTTTCCCAAGTACTACTGATTATTGTGCCTCTCCTTTTACTTTTTATTATTTGAAGTATATAATCAATGTCATCTGATCCCTGCTAGCCATCCTTGGCTTAATTTCTACATCTCCTTCACTTACCACATGCGCCTTATTATCCTAAGTCTCTGTGTCTTCCCACACACTTTTATTTCTGACTAGAATTTTTCAGTCTCCTTGTCCTTCTGGATAGTTGTTCTTCAATCTTTATTACTTATCCCTAAGACATTCTCTCAACCTTTTCAAGGTAAGCAGATGTTCTTCTGTACACACCTGTTAGCTACTGTATCAGACACTCCATAGTATTTATCATTTACCTGTGGTATAAGTGGTAGTTTATTGGCCTAAGATACTTAATTTTATGGACTATGTGTTATAAATTTTCGTACCCCTACTCTCAGCACATAACACGATGTCTGCTATACAACATTTGTGGAGTTAATAGTTATTAAATAAATGTATAATGTCCTGGTTTATAATTTAGTGTTTTTACCCTTTAGTCTGGCTTCTTCTAGTTATAAATTAAGGTTCCTTCACATATACACATACACACAGACACACATACACATATCTAAAGTTCATTGGTTACCTGTGCTCAAATCACAAACCAATGTGGATTACTCCTGGAAAACTGTCAAGCACACACTAAGCTCAGATATGCTAATCAGTTCTGTGTACATTTCAGTGACATGGGGTAGTGTTCTTGTTTCTAGTCCCAAAGGTCTACGGTCTATATTGTTTGAAAACTATAGGTTTCTTACTTACTGTAGAGCAAGTTATTGGGCCAACCCCTTAACTTTTGTTATTGTTACTGCTGCAGGTACTGTCTTACACTGTCATGAGTAAAAACACATGGTAATACCTTAACAAAATTTGTATATCAAAAAATTTAAAGTAATTATAATAGTAAACACTTCTCTCTTATAAAAATGAAATAATCATGTCATGGCGGAATCAGGTGGTTCAGTTCAGATATTGCATACGTACCTGTGTTTTCCTACAAAGGAGATAGTTAAATGGAAAAGGGTTATTATTTAAATAGGTGTGACAAAATAGATTTAAACTATTGTTCATTACACCAGAACACATATTGTTAAGAAGGATCTTGATTCTGTTTTCATAGAATAGATTTAAAATAAAAAGTAAACAAGCTAATGTCAAGTACTTTTCTAAAAGCAATTTCTATAGTCTCACAGTGTTTTAATAGATTCTATTTAATCAAGTGTGAATTTTAGAACTGACTTTTAACAGAATGACCATTGTAGTCTGTGATTATGACCTTGGGATGTGACAAAATCTTGAAAGGCCTTCTGAGTCTGTCTGTAAAAAAGATAAAATAATATTAAGTATCAATGTAGAATTAAGAATGGTGTATTGCAGGACCAGCAGATGGCATAGGGGTTATGTGGCTGGCTCCCACATGGCCAAACCCAGTTTGAGTCCTGGACCCAGTGGCTTGAAAAATCACAGTGGACACATGTGCATGCATGCCCAAGATCCCAGGAGAATAATAAAGGAGAAGGTATTGCAGTGTGTGTGTGTGTGTGTGTGTGTGTGAGCACTTGTGTGTGCCTAGGAATTAAGAGTCAGAGCGTCTTTAAACCTGGATGATTCCTCTCTCAAGTGGACATTTGGAAATCACTCCCTGGGGCATAATTTCTTACTTTCACTTTCACTGTCTGACTCCCTCTCCAGTGAGCACATGCATCCCAAGGCAAAAATGTCTAAAACAAAGAAAAAAAGATAAAGAATGGTCTGTTTCATGAATTAGAACTTTTGAAAGCATAAAGACCTAAGAAACTTTTTCAAAATTTCATAGTCTTCCACATATTGTACATGTATTTGTTAGCAACTACAATAAGTAGCACTTATTGAGCAACTACATAGTTACAAAAATCCTTGGACTTATATTTTATAATTACAACTACAACTATGTGTTTGTGTGTGTGTGTGTGTGTGTATGCGTGTGCATATGCATGGATTAAGGACTTGGTTGGATATATATTTGCATATGTGAGAGGAGAAAGAGTAAAGATAGATTAATCTGATCTTGTTAATGCTTAGCGTGTGAGTGTCCATGGTGATACCACAGCAGCTTCACATTCTCAAGGGGTCCCTAGGCCACACTTTCATAGTGACTCATTGTGTTCTATTTCCTGACAACCAGTTAAACATACAGAAGCTCTTAGATACTCTTCGTGTAAGATGAATTCAACTAGCTCACTCCCAGCCATTTCAGAAAAAGTAAGCTGATGCTCATTAAATGTGTTCTATATGTCTGTGCTTTTTGAGACATTTTATTTGTATTAATTCATTTAATCTTCAAAATGACATTGCAAGGTGGGCATTCTTATTATTCTCTATATTACAGGTGAGAAAAAAAATCTTAAAAAGATTTTTGTGCCCAAGATCACACAGTTAAAAATGGCAGAACCAGGATTCAAACCCAGATCACCCATGCACATAGTCATCATCTGCTGTTCCTCTAAGGGCTTTATTGTCATTCAGGGCAACATAATGCTTGATTGGATAAGACTGACCTGCATATTGCAAGACACAGCATTCCTCTTTTCTCCCATTAGAGGTCACTAGCAGCCGCCCAGCACTGACAACCAGAAGCAGTTCTTAATGCCTAGCATTTCCAGATGTCCGCTCGGGAGAGGCATCTTCCAGTTTAAAGATGCTGCAACTTTTAACCCCCAGGCACACACATGTATACATGCACACACCCGCATTCCAGTATACATGTACATATTCACATGCTCATGTACAGCCAGATTTGAAATGAAAAGTTGACTTAGTTCAACACTTTCCTTCATTCTATTTTTCTTCCTCATTGTTTCCTCAACAAACATTGCTTTCACTCCATCCCTTATGTCAAGAAGTCACAGATGGGGACCAGCAGGTGGTGTGGTGGTTAAGGTGCTGGACATTCCCACATGGCCAACCATGCTTCGAGTCCCGGACCTGGTGGCTTGCTTTCTCACTTATCCTCTCTCTCTTCCTCTCTCTGTCTGTGTCTCTCTCTGGTCAAATTAAAATAAATGAATGAATAATAAATAAATAATTCTTTTTAAAAAAGAAGTCACAGGCAATTTGAAGAGAAAGAAAGAAAGGGGGAATGAAAAAATTTAAAATTAAAGGTGATGAAATGAGAAGAACAGAAATCAAATGCAAGACAAAAAAATGATTTTTTGTAGGACCTATTGAGATTGAAGTAAGGTGTTCATAAGTCACTAAATAAGATAAAAGTAACAGAAAAACCAAAACACTATCTGATTTGCCTTGCTTCAAAACTTATGCATTTAGACAATCATTGAATTTCAGAATGGAAATGGCCTAGCAATTAGAACACTGTAATTCAAACTCCCATCCAATGGAAAAATACCCTCTTCAACTGTTGTGACAGATGGTTATTCAGCCTCTGCCACATGTCATTTCCAAGAGCAGGAAGATCATTAACTACTTTTAGAAGAAATCCATGTCTCTTTTGTTTAGTACTAATTGTTAGAAAGTTCTCATTTAGAACAGAAATCTGCTACACTGTAGTACAAGCTCTACCCTTTGGAAACAAATGGAATGAGTTAAATCCTCTTCCACACAGTATTCCTCTAAAACTTTTAAAGCAGTTTTTATGTTGCCCCCAAGTCTCCTCTTACTGAAATAAACATGGGTGAAACATATAATCCACTCCCAAATACCAGCGTACCTGGTGTTACGGTACACTGTCTTCAAACACCCTTGTTTTGTTTCTTCTTCAGTAGTAATTTCTTTCTTCCAGAGGTCAACGTCGGCATGTCTGGTGTGTATCTGTATAGGTGTGCTCAGTGAACTCTGTATGTACATATGTGTATGAATATGAACATGTACACAGAAACAGAAACCACACACGGACTTTGTGTACTTGTATATAAATATAGGCACATATGTGTGCACACATGTAAAATAGTCACATTGCTTCTATCTTTCCTTCTCTCCCAAGTACTCCTTTTCCACGTGGCTTCAGTCCAGCACCAATGCATGGCAAGAGTTCATCTATTTTCAGGCTTATTTCATCCCACCGGAAGTAAGGTAGGTGCTTAGGTTCTACTTGCATTTCTGAGCTCAACAAGTAGCAGACACTTGCACACTCCTGCCTCCTCTCCTGCCCAATCTGGAGTAGCTAATGCTCCAATTTTTTTTTAAACAAAACAAAAAAAAACTTAGGCCCTGCACATCAGAAGAATTGAGTAACTCAGATAACACGCGATAATGTAAACAAAATTCAAAGCTTGTGAAAACTGCAAGCCTGACATTATTCTGAACCCATGTTTCTGTTCTCCTCTTGGCTTTATTTCCCTTTAGGTACTGCTTCTATCTTTGCTCAGTTAATCACTTCCTCATTTCCTACCCTATTTTCACAGGGAAAGAACAAAAACCTTTCTTTGATGTTGAGGGAAATGTCCAAAGGGCCCTGAGTTCAAGTCTCTTTCATTTCTCTCATCGTAATCTGAGTTTCACGGTTCAGTACTTTAGCAAGCCTCAAATGGAAGGGTTGTTTCCAGGTTATGGTAACATAATTGGATCCAAAGTCATTGTGATCATTTCATCCCACAGAAAGCTATTTTGAACTTTCTCCTGGGGGCAGGAATTGAGTTGGTGGGGGCCGGGTAGAGAGGGAAGGAGATATGAAACAGCATCTAGCTGGTTTTGAAAGACATTCATTTCATCCCCCTTTTTCACAGCACATGAAAAGTGCCCTCAAATGCCCTCCATAGAGCCTACTGTCTGCCCCTCCCACTATGCTTCCTTTCCAACACCTTTTTGCCTCTTTTTCTTATCTCTTCACTAAAATGGAGGTCGTAAAGAGAACAGGATGATTTTAGGACAGGGCAGATGATACATGGTGACTTTGGTCTGGACAAACCCGAAAAAGACTTACCCAGGTGTTTGCCCTCTCAATGCAAGCCTTGCACATGAATCACTGAAACTTTCAAATGAGCAATGTCAGGGAGCAGCTGATAATTAATCCAGTTTCTGCCGAAAGAAACAGAAATTGGATTCTTATATCATTCCAAATAGATTTTCAAACTAAAACGTTTTGACATGCTTGTGGTCATTAAAGAATGTCTTTACCAATAAAATAAACAACAAAAGTTCTAGTTCCTTTCTCACCCAAGCCTGCAGAATTTCTGCTAATGCATTGAGATCCAGTAATTCCACTTCCTACAAGAAGCATTCTCCATGGCATCCCACTCTCCACGCTTGTCAGAAGCCATCACTCCAAATTTGCTCTCCCATTGCTTTTTGTTACTCTGTCTCCTGAGTGTCGTGGTACTGTCCACATGTCTGCTTTTTTTCTGTTGTCGTTCAGTGTTTCCTTGGATTAGATGCATTGGTTCAAATGCCAGAAAGACTCTCAAAGTTACTCTTATTCCTTTTTTTTTTTTTAAAGCTACTCTTACTCTGAGAAATCAGCATGTCTCCCTCCTTGTAACCGCTGATTCCAAACTTCACCAAGTGCATCAGCCTCCTATGTTCTGCTAAATACAATTTATAGGAGGCCATTGGATTGAGCTCCTGCCCTTGCCCTAACAAACCTAAGCAAAATGGAGTCACTTGTATTGAAATTCCACCTTACCAAACTGGAACTAAGTTGTTTTTCTAAACTTTGGAGAAATCAGGAAAAAGAGAATAGTCAAATTTCCAAATAAACCAGTTTTAGCTGGAATGATAAAAAGCCCCCTCTTGGAATCAGTAGTTAGCATAATGGCTATGTCGCTGAACTCCCATGTAGTCGACTGTGGTTCGAGTCCTGGACCCAGTGGCTTAAACTCATGCCAGGCACGTGTGCATGTGTGCCCAAGGTCCCGAGAGAAGAATGGAGAAGGGATTGCGGCGTGGCCATCCCCCCGGGGGGTGATTTCTCACTCTCTGTCTCTCTGTCTCTGTCTTTCTGGCGAGCACATTCGCCCTATAGCAAAAACCTCTTAAAAAAAAAAACAAAAAAAAAAAGCCCCATCTTACTGTACAGGGAAAGTAACCTGAAATAACCTGATGCTAACCCATTCACTTTTTATATTGTGCTGTTTCTTTTGTTCTGCTCAAGCTAACCTATAAAAACCAACTATTCTGCAATGTCCATTGAAGCACCTTCTCTGTCCAGATTCATGAATTGTGAATAAGTCAATTAGTCTTTTAAGCTAAATATGTTATGATTTTGTCTTTTGATACCACCAACCCCCAACTCTCCGAAGTATTTGGTCTACCTAGTACTTTCTAAAAAGTCAGAAGCCATCAGACAAACTCTGAAACTTCCCCTTCTATCAACTTCATTCATCCTTCACTGACCTGGAACTGGTTCAGTTCAAAAGAAGTTTCTCAAAGTATTTGCCTTTGTTTTTATTTTCTGATTTAATATCATCATTATACATATTTGGAGGTACAATTTGATTTTTGAAGTATGTATACAGTGTGTAATAAATTGAGGAGATAAACATATTTACTGTCTTCAACATATAACATTGCATTATGTTATGCACATTTGAAATTCACTATACTGATTATTTTGGAAATATATGTTAAACTATCTATGATGTTCTTTTTGTTCATTTGTTTAAGGTTTTTGCCATAGTGTGTATGCACTTAGTGGAGGGAGATAGTGAGAGGAAAATGAGAAATCGCTCCCCGCAGGGAGATAGCCACACTGCAATCCTTTCTCCTATCAGAATTTTGGCTTGCATGTACAAGTGCCCAGTGTAATTTTCAAGTCTCTAGGTCCAGAGCTTAAACCCTGTGAGATAGATACCAGTGTCTTACCTACCACTAAAGAAAAACAGAATAACCATAAGACAACAAAAAGTTTCATAAATTAATGAGGATGGATTTTTTAAAACAAAGATAATCTTAACATAACCAATAAAAAATAATTTATAATTTCTATGTAGAGGATTGTGGGAGATAAGAGTTTGTAATATGAAAAGATCTGTGGCATCAATCATTGAGATAAGTAAAATTGTACCTTATAATAGCTCATTAGGAAGAAATGAAAAAAGGAACCTCTTATTCACTGTGAATTCTTGTAAGGCCATAATACTGTGTTGTGCATGAAGAAATAAGTCCTCAAAAAAGCAAAAGCAAAAACAAAATTGGAAAGATATGTTTAAAAGTGAAGACATGGTAAAATCAGTGATTTGGAGATTTACAGGCTTTACAAAGTCTTTCATTTTAGCCTTCTTTAAATTAGTTCTGAAGAAAGGCAGCTACTTATAATGTTTTGGACTTTTTTTCTGTTACCTAGTTTTATACAATGAATAATGGTTATAATAATAAATATATAATGCAATATGAAACCTGTTGAGACAACTATCTATCAACTAATTGGTGAACTTATACTTAAACCTACTTGCATGTACAATAGTTTAATCTGAATTTTTAGTATGCAGACACTTTCAATTACAAAGCTCCCATTTGTGAATATAGTTTATTATCTGTTGGTGAGGATGTGTATGGTGGTCTCAACTGGGCTGGACTGAGCTGTATATCATGCTGGATAAAGTTTCTTTATAATCTAAATGATGTATAGCTATTTAATGTATAAATAATAATAATAATAAAGAAAAAAAGCTCCCATTTGTTTTTTGGTTTTGTTTTTATTTTTACCGTATTTATGTTTTACTGGAAAACTTAGTTGTGACAGTCATGCTTAATGTTTTGGTTAGGTCAAGAGAGAAAATGATTAGGGATGTCATAGAGGTATGCAAACATTTGACAGTTCATGTAATCCTTAACCCTTCTAAGAAACTAAAGGTGGGAAAAATGTGGTATATACTTCCGTAATAAGGTGGCTTCCATCCATTATAGCAATCATCATTCAGTTCATGCATTCAAAAATCTACCATTGTCTTTGATCACTGAAAACTGGGTTCAAAGTACATTCTTGCTCAACATACTGGTGAAACTACAAATATTACATTCCAAAATATTTAGTCTATTGTATGTCTTTGTCAATGAGGTGTGCTTTGAGTAAACAACATATAGAGGGTTTTGCTTTTTTTTAATCCAGTGAGTCAGTCTGTGCCTTTTAGTCAGGAATTTAATCCATTGACATTAAATGTTATTATAAATATGTGCAGACTTATCCATGTCCTTTTGTTATTCTTATTTTATTTTTTAATTTTGTTTTCTCTTACTTCTATTTATCTCCTTGTAGTTCTCCTGGTGTAGTATTCCCTTAAGTATTTCTTGAAGATCTGGTCTAGTTTTGGTAAATTCTTTCAGCTTTTGTTTACCTGGAAATTATTTTATTTCTCCTTCCCATTTGAAGAATAATCTTGCTGGGTATAGTTGTCTTGTCTGAAATTGTTTTTCTATCAGAGTTTTAAATATGTCTTTCCATTCTTTCCTTGCTTGCATTGTTTCTGTTGAGAAGTCTGATGCTAGTCTAATGGAAAAGCCTTGAAAATAACTTGGCACTTATCAAAGGCATTATAGTGTAGTGCATGCATATTTATCAGCAAAGTGATGTCACCCCCAAGAGAGCAAAAATTGATTCTTGGGGGGCAAAACTTTCTTGAATATTGCAATGACTAACATTACTTAGCAAAATAGTATTTCTTCATGTTTTAGTCCTTTCTCCTTTGAGAAAATTGTAATTTCATTTACGTTCTTTCCCGATGAGCAGGGTCTAATAATGAAAAAGAAGTGTAGAAATATTGGTGTAACAGATCCAGATAACCTGAGTTGACAATTTAGTTCTACTGTAACTTGACTGCATCCTTTGGCAGGCTATTTAACCTCACCATGCTTCTATTTTCTTGTTTATAAAATAGGAATATTAAGACCTATGTCTCAACGTTGATTTTTAAAAACTACATAAGTTCATGCACATACAATACTATGATGTTTTCATACACTTCCCACCAATCCAATTATACAAAAGGTAAGTTTGCTATGAAATCTAGCCCCCCGCCTACCTCTCCAAATTTGCCTCCGTTCACTCTTGCTGTCACTTGTTTCACTTCAGCCACGTTCACATTCCTACCATTCCCCAAAACACCAAGCTTGTTTCCAACTCAGAGCGTTGGCTATTTCTGCGTACTCCCTGTGTAATCTTTTCATCCAGAGTTTCCCATGGCTTCCTCCCTCACTTGATTCTAGTTTCTGCCCATATGTATCCTTTCAAGAAGTCTTCCCTGATTTATAACCCCATTTGTCTCACCCTATTCCTTTTTATTTCTCCATAAAAAAGAATGAGGTACTAATACTTGCTACAAAGTAGATGAATCTTGAAAACATTATGCTGTTCAAAATCAGCTAGACACAAAAGGTCACATATTGTATGATTCTATTTATATTAAATATCCAGAATAGGTAAATCCATAGAGATAGAAAGCAGGTTGGGTTTCCAGGGCTAGGAGGAGGAAAGCTTGAGAAGTAATCTTTTAATGAATATAGGATTTCTCTTTTGAGTGATAAAAATTTTTGGAACTAGACAGAGGTGTTGGTTGTATAACATCATGAACATTTTAAATGGCATTGAATTGTTCCTTTAAAATACTTAAGTTATTCTGTATGCAAAAGTTACCTCTATTAAAATAAAAATCACTTAAAGGCCACCAGTGAACTCTTCACTGACAAATCTAAAGGATCACTTTTAGAATAAATTTTGTTTAACTTTTTAGAAATATCTGATCTTATCAGCTATATTCTACCCTTTCCTGTCTAGAATTTTGTGATAGTATTTTTTTCTAGCATTCCTCCTCTCTAATAGTTTTTTCTCTATTTCTTTTATTATGTACTTCCTCTACCCTCTTCATATGAATTTCCTGGGGTTTTTCTCAGTCTTTTCCTCATCTTGTGCTGTATGGTCACATAGATTACCCTAGTAACTTTATACATCCCATAGCAAATAGATGTTTACGACTCCACAAAGTCCTCAAACCTTGACTTATTTCCTAAAATTCAAGAAAATTCTTTTTTCTAAAAAAAAGGATATTTCTAATCAAATATCTCATTGACATTTCAAAATCAACATGGCCACAAAGTTATCATTCCCCTACAGACATTCTCATCTAGGACTCCCTATCCTAACAAACGCTATTTGTTTCTCAAAGCATAGTTTCCAAACACCATAAGCTTCACAAGGGAACTGGGCAATTTTTTTCTCCATTCTAGACCTACTTATTAGAAATCTGGGGGCAAAGCCTTGAAGTAATCTGGGATATTATGATGAGTACTAAAGTTGGAGAATCACCAGATAAAAACATAGGATTCACTCAGTTACCCAAGTAGAAATATTGAGCTTGTCCTGTACTCCCTGAGTCATTCACTGAGAAACTAATTGATCGTCAAAAGCTCCTAAGTGTGGAGTTTTTCTCCCTGTCTCCACTGTCATTCTCTTTTATACCAAAGTCCTTATCACCATACTTGGGAAGGGTCCCCGGCACAATGTCAACTCTAATGCCTGTACTCTTTCCCCCACTCTACCCCACAGGCATCATATTTTATAAATATTTTCTTGAAATAAGACTGTAACTAAAGACTTTGTTATAATGTAACACTTTAAATTTAGAGACAATTTTGGGGCCGGCAGGTGGCGTGGTGGTTGAGGGCGCTAGACTCCCACATGACTGACCATAGTTCGAGTCCCAGACCTGGCGACTTGCTTTCTCACTTCCTCTCTCTCTCTCTCACTCTTGCTCTGTTCCTCTCTGGAGAAATTAAATATAAATACATAAATATATAAGCAAGTAAATAAATAAAGTTAAATAAAATAATTCTAAAAAAAAATTAGAGGCAACTTTATAGTTGAACTCAAAGTTTACAATTGCCTTCTGATTGTTTTATAAGGTCTGACACTTAGTGCCTGGGCACAAAGGATCAGACGCACACCCTGCGAGGCCCAAACAAGTGAGGGCACAATGGCTGCTCTCTGAGACAGCCTGATTCAACACAACACAAACTGGAGATTCTGCACTGACTTGTTAAGACCTGCTGATAGAACTGCAGTTCCTTCTTAGGACAATAGAAATAGGAACTTATTTTGGGAGGACCTAAAGGCTATACTAATAGTTCCATCACCTTTTTCTGCCTGGGGTGGTAAGAAATTATAACACTTAACTCATTTTCTTCATCAAAAATTGTCTTTATTCTTTTTTAAGCCTTTAAAAAACATATTTATTTAGTTGTAATGTAAGTGCAATGAACTGCACATTTTTAAGGTGTACAATTTGATAAATTTTGATGTTATGATTATACTTATAAAAGTATTACCAGGATCTATCTATGAACTTAGCTATCATCCTTAAAAGTTTGTGCCCTTGAGGCGAACAGGTGACACAGTGGTTAAGGCATTGGACTCCTATGTGCTCAACTAGTTTCAGGTCATATATTTAAGTCTTTAGTCAATTTTGAGTCAATTTTATTCCCTTAACACTGGACCCAGTGGCTTGAATTCACACTGGGTGCGTGTGCATGTGTGCCCAAGAACCTGAGAGGAGAATGGAGGAGAAGGGATTGCAGCATGGCCATCCCCTTTGAGGGGTGATTTCTTGCTTTCTGTCTCTTTGTCTCTCTCTCTCTCTCTGTCTCTCTGGGCCTTTTTAGCCAAAAAAAAAAAAAGAAAGAAAAAAGAAATTCTGGTTCTCTGTCACTCACTATCTATTTCTGTCTTTCTCTTTCTCTCTTTCTGTCTTACTCACTCATGGAAGAAATAAATTAATAAACTTTAAAAACTACCAACACACTGAGATATTATCCTGTAATTATTAGAATGGCTATTGTTAAAAAACAAAAAAATGTCAAGTGTTGGTGAGAATGTGGAGAAAGAGAACACTTGTAAACTGATGGTGGAGATGTCAATTGGCGTAGTCATTCTGGAAGTATGAAAGCTCCTTAAAAACTAAAAATATAATTATCATATGATTCAGTTATCACACTTCTGTATATATAGACAAAAGAAACGTGTTAGTATCTTGAAGAAATATATGCACTGCCATGTTTATGGCAGCATTCTTCACAATAACCTAGACATAGAATCGAGCTAAATATACATCAATGAATTAATAAAATCACACACATATATACATATACATATATATACACATGCACATATAAAATATATTTATATATAATAGTAAACATTATGTGTGTTTATATTATAAATATATAATAATATATTATACATACATATATACAAACACATAATAGATACTATTCAGCCTTTAAAAAGGAGGAAATCATGTAATTTGTGACAATAAGATGATCCTGGAAGACATTAAACTAAATGAATTAAGTCAGGCACAGAAATACAAATACTGCATGATTTTACCTATATGTAGAACCTAAAAATGTCAAACTCATAAAAGCAGAATCTAGAATGATGGTTATCAGGGACTAGGTGTTGGGGAAAATGGGATGATGGTCAAAGTGCACAATGAGTCAGCTATGTACAATCAATAAATTTTTAAAGATCTTCTTTATAGTATGATGGCTATAACTGATATTGTATCCTATACTTTAAAACTGCTAAGAGAGTAAATAAATGCTCTTCCTTGACACGATTTGCATATTCCACTGAAATTTGACATCAAATGCAGTAGTTTGGGGGTAGAGTCTAGTGAAAGGTGTTTTGGACATACAAGGAGATCCATCATGAATAGATTAAATCCATCTCAGTTCTTCTTAATTAATTTCTGTAGGAGCAGGTTTTATAAAAGCTAGTTGGCCACCCTCAGCAATGCTGCAGTGTAGTACCAGAGGTCAGCCAGATAGCAGCTTCATGTTCTTGAACTTTCCAGATAATAAGCCAAACCAGACCTTATTCTTTATAAATTACCCAGTCTCAAGAATTCTACTATAACATCACTAACAGACTAAGACAATCCTGAACCGCACCCCCCCACACACACACCAAAAAAACAAAAAAAAAGTAACCATGTGTGGTAATGGATATGTTAATTAGTTACACGGAGGTAATCATTGCACAATGTGCATCAAAACATCACACTGTACACCTTAAATATAAACAATTTTTATTTGTTAGCTATAATTCAATAAAGCTAGGGGGAACATTCAATGAGGTACATATATATTACCATTTTTCTCTATAAAATATATTTAAATACATTTTCCCTCTTAAATATTTCTTTATAGCTAAGGGTGTGTACCTAAGTAAATATCATTTAAAAAAAAAAAAACAGATATTAGTTACTCAAAATATGCTCACATAGTCAAGAAGCATTCACATACTTTGTGAGATTATCTCCAGATGCAAAGCCAGAGAACTGGAACCAGTACTCTCAGGGGAGGGTGAAGGCTAGAAACAAAGTCATGTTTACTGAGTTACTATTGACTAGCAATGAGGATGATGCAAAAATATTTGCCATGGAGGTAGAACAAGGATAGAGATTCTCCTCTAATTATTCACAGAGCTCTCTTCCTAACGGTATATGATCTAATCTGAGAATATTAAGTGTTGAGGATTAAGTAAGATAATGTCAAGTGACTATTAGCAGTCACTAAGTAAATTCTCAATAAATGGTTATTTTTAATGTGATTATCCTGTTAGTAACCAAGTAGAACAGAAGTCAGGGCCTTCTACTAGTACACTCATTTTAGAGAAGTAGAAACACATACATTTTTAAATTTTTACTACACATCTAGAATTAGAATTGGTAATTGGAACAACTCCTCCCAAAGATCATTTCTTAGCTCCAGATTTTCAGCTGATCTCCACTCCAACTCAGTACATGTAGATTCCTGAGAAATTTGACCAGCTAAAGCTACCTGCATCCCATCATTTGTGATGAAAAGCCAAGCTCTTCAATTGTGGAATACCTCAACAAGTCCATTCATAAACCTAGTTTTGCACTGGCAATATGGAAACTAATCCAACTAAAACAAAAATCATCAATCATTTTTTTGGGTAATATATGTATTGGCTTCTACGAAAAGCAGAAATTCTAATTTCTGTTTCCTATTTTTTTAATCCATATTTGTCTTTGATCTGAAATATGAAAAAGAATTCGTGTCTGGATAACAGTCATAAATGAGGAAAAATATATGTATGGCTAGTGGGGGCAACCAGAAATTGTCACTGGAGGGGAACAGTTCTATAGCCTTATAGCTAAGGCTGCTGGGTTCCACATGGCCAACCACAGTTTGAATCCAGCCCCAGCAGCTTAAAAAATATGCTGGTGCATGTGCACACATTCCCCAAATCTTGACGGGATATAGAAATGAAGGAGAAAGGATTGCTGTGTGGTCACAACCGGTGAGTGCTCTCTCTCTCTCTCTCTCTCTCTCTCTCTCTCTCTCTCTCTGTTTCTCTCTGCTGAGTACATGTGTCCTCCCACCCCCAAACCCTGGCAAGTAAAAGAATTTCATAAATAAAAAACATATTGTTACTGGGTTCTTGAAGATGCATAGTGCTGGGTATTGCTTATAGCCAACTTCTGCCATCCTCACAGATTATCATTAACTCACCAAAGGAAAAGACTAGAAGAGGCTAGATAGGACCCTTAGAGAAGCTCTTTTATGTGTGATATATCCATGGTCATATAGTTATTGATGGTTTAGTGCTTCAGACCAGGTCTGATTATAAATCCACTCCTTGTTTTTTTATTATTATTCTTTTAAATTATTATTTCTTTCCTCCATGAGAGAGCAAAACAGATAGAGACAGAGAAAGAGACAGATACTTCCAATAGGGTCTTTGTGCCACAATCTATCCTCAGTCTCAGCCACCCAGGATCTCGGGAATGGGCATGCCCCCATGTTCAGGGAGAACTTTCCCAAATGGATCTAGTTGCTTCTGCTCCTTTTTTTTCTAGGGGATTGGTCAATGTTGCTTTTATCTCTTATGTATTTTTCATTTCTCATTTTGATTGTATGTCAGATAGACTGAAGAATAAGCTAGAATTAGTAAATTGCTTTACCTTTGGTAGAGAGGCCAAAAAAAGAAATCATTGTTCTTAGTTCAAATGAATATGGAAAAGCAGGATATATTTTAAGCAGTGTTTTAAATCTGTCAAATATAGTAAAGCTATAACAAGTGTTGATTTTTGTAACAGGAGTTTGAGTAATTCCAGCTGCCATTTGGGGTGGGGATATGGTTGAAAAAAGATCTGCGTCTCGTAGAGTAAAATATTTTCAAAGCACTCTATTTTCGTGCTTAACACAAACCATTTTTCCATGAATCTAAAAAAACTCTGACTTTATTTTGGAATGTGGACTGAGAATAGTAGTGCTGTTTTATTTGATAGCATTCTACTGAGTTGAGTTTTAAGGTCACCTACTTCACTGGTTTCATAATAAAAGGAAATGGGAATGGCAAGAATAAACTAAAATACTCAAGATGTATTTCTTGCCCCATTGCCAGAATCGTGTTAGTCACCAGTCTTCTACTTGATTTGGGAGAAGAGCTGGTGCACTGCTTCCAATGTGCACCCCACGTCTCTAGCACAGCTAAGTATTAGCAAGAATATTCATGGCAGCGTCTATCATTTACAGGGCACAGTTGATATAACTAGAACTTTAAATCATTTTCTCTAGACTTCTTACTAACCTGCAGGGCAGAAAGTATTTTCTTCTATTTATTTCCCAGTACCCACATAAAATTAACTAACCTACAAGGTCATACAACTGGAGAAGATGTGTGGTATTTAAGCACAGGTGCTGTAATACATGGTCATGAATTTGAGATCCAACTCCTTCAATCTCTACTGTAAGTTGCTTTAACTCTCTAAATTTTTATTTCTTGATTGTAAAAATTATTTAGAAATGTGATTTTTATCTTTCCCATTAAACTTTTGTGAAGATTGAGTGAGATATTCAATAGTAAAACTTACAAAGTATTTGGGTTTGTGCCAGGAGGTGGTATGGTGGTTAAGGTGCTAGATCCCACATAGCTGATTCTATAGCTCTAGCCCTGTACCTGATAGCTTGGAAAACATGCCAGGTGCATGTGTGTGCATGCCCAAAATCCTGAAAGGAGAATGGAGGCATTGCAGTGTGGTCATGCTCCCTGGGAGGTGATTTCCCACTTTCTCAGTCTCTCTGTCTTTCTCAGTGAATGCACACATCCTATGGCAAAAATCTCTTTAAAAAAAAGTATTAGTTGTGTGTGTGTGTGTGTGTGTGTATGTGTGTGTGTGTGTATAAGGGTAACTGAAAAAGTTTGAAGAAAAAGGTATTTACATGTAAATGTATTTGGGAACAAAATAATTACAATACATGTAGTTTTTTTTTAAATGATACTCATTTTCCATGAATGTTTTAAAGATATGAGGTATATTTTGAAAATATTATTCACAGATTTCAAATTTTTCATGAACTTTTTGGTCTCCTCATACACACATAAATTTATATACACACACACATACACATACATGCACGCAGGCCAAAAGCAAAGCCTGTATTTTTAGTTATGCTGGTTTTCAAGATCTTTTGCTTCCTCTAAGTTATTATTCTGTCTTCACTTCTACACTTTTGCTTGTTTACCTGCCTTTCACCATCCAGCTAACATTTCTTTTCTCAACCACAACATGATCAAAGCTAATTATCTTCTCATTCATTTTTTAAGTCTAAGGGTAGCTTCTCCAAAAAGAGAATGGATACACCTCTCTCAAAACAAAGCTATATCCACATAGAATTCATGACAATGTTTCTCATGTATTCTTTATTGCATTGTAATATATAATATACCTGCTTCTCTGTGGTCACCAATAATCAGTGAGGTTCTCAAGAATAACAACTATGTTCTTTTACTCCATATCCTGCGAGATCTAACAGGGCCTGAGCCATGAAACATATAGAAATGACAAATAAACCTAGGCAGGGATAGACAGAGAAAATAGCTGAGCTACCAATGCTGCTGTCCATGTGAACATTCCAAATTGGAGCAAGCAGGAACTGAACATGAAGAAGAACCAGGGATTCAGGGAGCATGTTATGTTAGCAGCATTTTTCTGTGCTCTCCACTCACTCCTCACCACCTCACGCCAGGCAAAGTATAAACTTGAAGACCAAATGCTATAAAAGGCAACATGTGAGTCTAAAGAATTCAAAACCTCTCATGTTTCCCCTCCCAAGCCTTTGAGAATCTAAGTTTACCTCAAAGTATGGACACTAGAACCTCCCTTCACTAGAGTCGTAAATGGCAGGACTTCCACTGATTACTGAGTTCCTTGGAGGGCAGTGCTCACGAGCAGAGCTTCTCAACCTTTATGGACCATCTTTGTGACCAGCAATGTACATTTGATCCAGCTGTTCTGAGAACGCATAGTTTTAATTAGATTTACTCTATTATGGAAAGGGATTTCCCAAAAATATGGCCTATGTTAGTCAAGGTTCTCCAGAAAAACAGAATCAATAAGTTATCTATGTATCTAAATAGATCTACCTATTTATATAAGTAGATAGATACGGATTTATGAGGGGAATTGGCTAACATGATTACAAAGGCTGAAGAGTACCACGATATGCCATCTGCAAGCTGGAGAATCAGGGAAAATGGTAGCTTTGCTAGGTTCAAGTCCAAAGCCTACCAACCATATAAGGGCACTAATCCCATTCAGGAAGGCTCTGTTTTCATAATTTGATCACTTCCAAATGGCCTCACATCTCAATACCATCTCATTGGTAATTAGATTTTCAACATATGAATTTGGTGAGGATATAAACATTTGGACCATAGCAAAGTATTCAAAATTTTTCACAATACTATGACAAATTAAGTTTATATCTATTCAATATAGTGATAAAAATAGATGGTCTAGCAGGAAAAATTGTTTGATTTACAAAGAAACATTTTGATACTTCCTCAAAGACTTCCTAATAACAAAACATTTGCATCTGCTAATGATATATTCTGCCCCTTCTCTGAGCTGTCACCTCCTGAAGATGGAGCATTAAGGCTAGTGATTAACTGCTCAGGCAAAGCATGTAAAGCACCTGGGCACAAAAGGGTTAATGAGCAGGAGTAGGGTAGGTGGGGTTACAAACCAGGAACACATGCCCTGCAAGTTAGATAGCTTTCTTTCTGTTTAATTGCCCTTAAAACACACATGCTCTCACATAACACGGAAGGTGAGAGCTGAATGAAGTTTCTGGGTAATGGCTTGAAATGTTTTCCTTATGAGAAGTGGTGTTGAGTTACAGCATGCAGACTGAGAACTGGGAGGGGAAAAGCAGCAGCCCCAGTCCAGCCCCCACCTTTTCTTGGGCTTGTAGGAAGGTGGACATGGGCTCACAGAGACAAGACAAGTGATATGTCGAACTGTCCTGTGGCTGGAAACGACTGCTCCCAGAGTGACCTAAGGCTGGTGTTTACAAGGGTTTAGCCAGGGCCAGCCAAGCAGGCACAGATGCTCTGCTGTGAAATGCCACGCAGGCAGAGACTGACAAGCGGTAGGAGCTGAGCTTTCCCCTCGGACTGCTGTTTCCTGCTGTGTTCAGGGGAGGGGGCGCTTACTGGCCACTCTGCTGCTGCTGCTGCTGCTGCTGCTGCTACTTCAGCTCTCTCTCCACTCAAGGTAAGCAGGCTCAAAGGAGGGCAGGCTGCAAAGGAAGCCTTTGTACCATGAACAAGATCCGAAAGTTTTTCCGAGGAAGTGGGCGAGTCTTGGCATTTATATTTGTAGCTTCTGTCATCTGGCTGCTCTTTGACATGGCAGCTCTCCGCCTCTCATTCAGTGAGATCAACACTCGGATCCTCAAGGAAGACATCGTGAGGAGGGAGCAGATAGGATTCAAAGTTCAGCCAGACCAGATGAAGATCCTTTACAGTAGTGTGAAAGAGATAAAACCTCCACTGAGGGGACGTGGGAAGGGGGCATGGGACAAAGAGAACTTTAGGAAGATTGAGGAGAATATGCCCAAAGCCGTAGATGATTTGGACCAAACCCTGAAGAAAAGAAAAATGCCGAAACCCCCAGGGCGGGGGAAGGTTGTGCCTTTGTGGCATCCTGCACATCTGCAGACCCTCCCTGTGACTGTAACCAAGCCAGAGAACAAGGGGAGAGACATCAAACCCAAAGCCTCCTCTCATCAGGTGACATCAAGGCAAACAACAACTCAGAGAGCTCAGAAAACCCCAATCATAGCAGTGGGAAGAACTCCAGTGGTCAAAATATCAGTACACACAGGGCCTCTCAGTATAAAACAAAAGACCCCAAAGAGTTATAGTCTCAGAAGTGACACATCAAAACAAGCAAGCAAAAGGGACCTGAATATGACCGTCAGTCTTAATACTGATAGATCAAAGCACCAATCACAGACAATGACAAATGAGAGGACACACCCTGCCAGCTCACCAGCTCCAAAATCTGGGAAAGCCTTTGCCTTAAATAAAACTGAGACTCAGAGTAAAGAACTAAATGCAAATAAACAAAATGCTAATAAGGGGCTTCTTTTTTCCAAGTTAACTGCCAATTCAAATCATTTAAAAAAGCAATCTATTAATGAGACACAGTTGGGAGGCTTGCCAAAAGATGGTGGAGCTAATGTGTCTCATGGAAAAAAACTCAATTTATCTGAAAGTCATGTTGTGATAATAACCAAGGAAGAGGAACTAAAGACAGACACCAAAGAGATCCCCAATTATAAAACCCAAACTATATTTCCTAAAGTATTGGATGAAAGCCAAGGTAAACACATTTCCAAGAATAAAAGTAAGGCATCTTTCTCTTCATTTGCTCTACAAAAAGTAACGGTATCTCAAACCAACCAACCCTTAGCTGGTGGGCTAGAGTTAGCAAGAATTAACTTGACTGTCACAGCCCAGCCTGCAGAACACAACCAAAGTCATATAAAAGCCCTTTCACCTGAAGACCATGGAATGCACCATGTATTAAAAATTGATGTGACACTTTCTCCAAGGGACCCTAAAGCTCCAGGTCAGTTTGGACGTCCTGTAGTTGTTCCCCATGGAAAGGAGAAGGAGGCAGAAAGACGATGGAAAGAAGGAAACTTCAATGTATACCTTAGTGATTTGATCCCAGTGGACAGAGCCATTGAAGACACAAGACCTGCTGGGTAAGACCAATTTCCTTCCTCTTTCCTCAGTTTGAAGGCTCTTTGGTAGACTGAGATTTATTTATAGATAATTTTGTATATTTCTTGGTCACCTAGAGAATTAAAGTAACATAAATCATTAGGTGCATTCAGATATTCTATCATCTACAGAGAGAAAAATTCTGATACTGGCATATGTACTGTCTTCTCTTTTTATACTTATTTCTCTGAGACTTTGGCCCTTTCTCATGTTTCACTCCATTCGCTCTGTAGGAAAGCTATTCAAATGATTAGATGAACTCAATTAATACTAAAGTATATATGACTGGTACTTAAAGTATAAATTCCATTATAATAGTGACAATAAAGTGAATTCTTAATTTTGGAACTTTTAACTATTAGCAAGAAGAGGTGTCTTCTAGGCCTCCCTGGAATCATATCTTAACCAGCAGAATTCTGCTTAATTATGAGTAATGATAACTATAATATCAAGGGAATAAGTGACTTTAATCCCTAAAATTCAATGTCCTTTGTAGGTAAAGATGGTAGATATTTTAAGAGTTCAGTTACTCCAGAATAAAAATGTTGGGAGAAAAAAAAAAACAGTTAGTCAATGTCTAGCAAACACCTGAAAGAAATACAAGAGCATAATAATAATCACTTACATTTGCAGTTTCACCATTTGCAAAGAGCCTACATATATATAAATGAACTCCTGAAGCACCCTAGAAAGTAAAAGGCAAGCATTTTGATTTAAATTAATGAAGGAGGGTGCTCAGAAGTTATGTCACTTTCCCAAGGTACTCATTGGGCCTTCATGAACCAGTTCTTCAAATAATTATATTCCTATAACTACATCACCAGAAAGTGAATCAAATCACCAATATTTGGTCTGATTTAAAGATAGTTAGGTTCTTGGCTCTTTTGGTTCACTCTAAGTGAGAGTACTTTGTAGTATTATGTTCACCATGCATTAATTGGCAATACAACTCCAAGTATGTCATGTTCACTTCTCTGAGCCAAACAATGTTTGCCTATCTTGGCAGAAAGGGTTATATTTTGCTCAGTGTTTTTAGAGGGAAGACAGCTATAGATGAACCCTTTTCCATACAAGTAATAGAGAGGTCTCTTTATTGTGATGGCAGATACAATGAGAACATTTTCAATCTCTTAAACATTGGTAAATGACTATGGGCCATATATTAACTGTGTGATACTGCACTGTGCCATCCCTATTCCTCACCCCAGTGATATTTGTGACCATGAGGAGAACACAAAACTAGTCAAAGATAAAGAAACTGAGCCCTGGAAAGTTAAATTGTCTTAGATCATAGTTAGTCATTGTAGAAAAATGGTTAAACTCCGTGCTCAAAATTATGCTGCTTTATTTCCCATCTCTTACTGATCACCAAATTAAAAGGATCCTAATAATTATATTGAAACAGCTCTAATCTGGAATCCTGTATATCACAGATCACATATGCTGGCTCTGAATACAGAATTCAGGGGGATGAAGTAGTCCTTAAAGCAGCTTCATTTTAACAGGCTCTTAGTGGTGTGGCAGACTGCAATAACATTTGGGGAGAAAGCAGACACCGCACAGAAGCACAAGCTCCAGTTTCAGCCCAGAGAAAGGGCAAGTGGTGTGTGAGGGCCAAAGGCAAGTTAACAGTGATGTTATCATCAATGCGATTTATTGGAAGTGTGATGGCTCCCGGTACTTGTTAGTTTCTGTAGTTAGGACTGTGGAAGTTAAGCAATGCAGTCCAGGGAAGTTCTAGTCAGCCTCTGTGTTCTGAAGGAGGCTGTCCTAACTGTAGGAGAAAGTGACACGTGTGCTTGCCACGATGACTCAGAGAGCATGTGGCCAGCCCCCTCCCTCTTATCACACAACCCACCTTGGCTAAATATAGGTGCGCTCTCTGCTCGCCTGCTACTCTGCTCCACCAGGAAGACAGGGTCATAGTCTATCCAGCAGAAAGCAGTCAGTCCCCCCAAAGTATTTACAGCTCTTTTGTGCCTCTCATCCTTGAAAGAAGATAAGTCATTTTTCTTTTACCCAATCTTACTCCAAATATATGCAAATTATATATTCATGTGGATAAAGGATAGAAGAAAAGACAGATGAAAAACATTTGATTTGTCCATTAGCAAGACTTGAAGTGCCGTTTTTTTACTTTGATTTTTATTTACATTAGGCCTTGCTCAAAAAGTATTGGAAATTATTTATAAGATAAACACGATGAAATTTTTTATATAATAAATTTTAAAAATCAGCCTAAGAGGGAAATATAAAATATAATAAGAAAATGTGTGTGAGAGAGAAAGAGAGCAAAAGATCTGTAAGAATGCAGAAGAGTTGACTTTAAAATAAGCTACAGTCAATGCTCACTGCAACGTTTTTTGGGGGTGGCTATAGGTGCATGCACTTGTGAGACAGAGAGAGCAAGAGAGAGAGAGAGAAAACTGAGAAATTATAAAATCACCCCCAGTGGGAATGGCCACATTGCAATCCCTTCTCTTCCAGTCCCCTCTCAGGATTTTGGGCATGCATGCACATGTGTCCAGCATGATTTTGAAGCCACTGTTTCTGGGATTCAAAACATGTGGCTGACCACGTAGAATCCAACACCTTCACCTCCACACCACCTGCTGGCCCACCCACTGAAACTTTTAAATTTCAAGAGCTTGGGGAAATATCTCCCTTATTGCCCTTTATATTTCTCCAAAATCCACCATTGTACATTAATCAACACAGTAACTGACATATAATAACTGTTCATTGAATACAGATTGAACAAAAAGAATAAAAACCATAGATTTTTCTATATACACTTGAATTTAATTTCCCTCAGTAAACCTAATTACTAGTTGCTATTTTATCTTTATTATGTTTATTTATTTATTGCTTCCATGAGTAGGAGAGAGAGACAGCACCCCTAACAGGATATGGATGCTACTCTCCACCCCAGCCTCTACCAGCCAGGATCGCGGGCTCAGGCTTATCCCACGGACAGGGAGGTTTCCGGACACAAACCCAGAGCCTTCTCATGTGGGTCAGCTTCCAGACCACGACATTTTCCCACTTTCCCATGGACCATCCAGTCCCATTAATGTCTTCCTAAAGATGAATGAAGTAATATGCTAGGATGAGGTTAGTATTAAAAAGCAGGATTCCCAAGACAACTGCCCCTACACCAGTTCTAAAATAGACTTTCTTTTCCAAACCTGTTCTTTTCTCTCTGGAGTCCAATGAACTATTTGTAAGACTTTGAGACAGTCTCATGGTCTTTTCCAAAAGCTCAGTAATGCCTTTCTGTTATCAGCTGAGCTGACCCTGTCCTTGTCAGTGCTGCCTGTCTGTCCTCTTTGCCATGTAGCTGTAGCACATAACATTTTCTCCAAAGTGGGCCCTCAGCAGAAGGACAGTGAGTCTCAGGACTCTCTCTACACATTCTGCCCATGACCATCCACTGATGTCTTCATTAACTGGTCTCTTCCACAGCTTCCCTCTACCTTCACCTTGCATGGTCCTCACCACTTTCTGCTTATGTCTTAACCTGACATTGCTCAGAATCCAATTGTCACCTCCTCTACCTGGACCATGATACAACTGTGACCTCTAAATTCCAATGACCCTCGATGCACACAGCCCACACTGAAACTGAAACATTCTTTATTGCGTGCTTCTTACTAACTGGAACCTTGAGCTTCTGTTTCCCCTTCTCACTGAAACCATAAGCTTCCGAAGGAAACTCTGTTTAACCTTTCTTTTTTTTTTTTTTTTTTGGAGAGATTTTCGCTATAGGGCGCGTGCGCTCACCAGACAGACAAAGAGAGACATAGAGACAGAAAGCGAGAAATCACCCCCCAGAGGGGATGGTCACGCCACAATCCCTTCTCCTCCATTCTCCTCTCGGGATCTTGGGCACGCACGCACACGCACCCAGCATGAGTTTTAAGCCACCGGGTCCGGGATGCGAACCACGGTTGACTACGTGGGAGTCCAGCGACATAGCCATTACACTAACTGCTGGTTCCCGCAACTCTGTTTAACCTTTCTTCCCCTCACACTGAGCACAGTGCTGAGCTCTCAGGATGTGAATGTAAAAGGCAAGATTTTCTGAAATGATTTTTCAAAATTGTTATTATTTTAAAAGTAAATGTAAGGAAGTAATTCAAATAAAGCCTGCAATATGTCTTTTCACAAATTAAGAATGGCTTCCTAATTTTTCATTTGAATATTATGGATATATCAGAATTTTATATAAGGCAAATACATCTTTTTAACACTGTGATTGACTCCTTAATCATTTTTTAGGTTTTGTTGTTGTTGTTGTTTTGGTTTTTAACTTTACTGTTCTGACTTTCAAAGAAAGAAAATCTCTCATTTTATTTACAAAAATGCTTTATCTTGGTGAATAAAATACGATCTCATTTTTGCCTAGGATTTTTGCTTCTACAATATGTTTAAAATGTTTTGTTGACAGTAATTTTAAAGTGCCATATTTAATCTTTATAATAAAAAACTAATCCTTACAGTTCTTGCTCTTAATTTTTGAGTTTGTTTTCAACAGAAATAATTGACAAGCACACATGTACACACACACACATGCACACACAGGTTTTGCTGAAACATGGTCTTACCTATTGAAAATGCAGAGCAATTCCATTTGGAGAAGTCTTTTGGCCTGCAAGTATAGTTAAGCTAGAGCTCCAAAAAGGAATTTATTTTAAGAGTACACTTCCTGAATCTGAATTTAGAGAAAAGTGACTCAAAGGAATTTTTGCTGCTAGTGTTTAGATTTGAAAGTACAAAAAGAAGTATGGAGTACTGGTCTACCACTGCTATGTCATCGTAGCTCTATTCTGTTGTGTGATTTAATGCTTCGCTTTCCCTATCGAACTCTGGCAAGACCCTCAATGAATTAAATTAAAATGGGTATTTATTCTCTTAGCTCAGATCCAGAACAGTCACTAGTGATTTGATTCCTTCCTACAGAGCTAAGGAGAGTTTGCTTCTGACACACATGGAAAACAAAAGACAATACTATGCGTGTGCCACAAGCAGCCTAAATTATTTAGAGGAAAAGAAAACTTTCTAGAGCCTTAATTTTGATCCTGGTAGGATAAAAAAACATAACTAATAAATTCTGGGGGAGGAAAAGTGGGAGGAAAAAGGGTAGCAGAGAGAAAATAAACTGCTTACATTTGTATCCTCCCATATTTCAGGCTGCTAGAAGTGTATCAGGGTGGGGGAAAAGAAAACTTTAAAATTAGATGACATGCAAATAGTTCACCTTGACATGAAATTAATATTTTGTTTTATTTTTTTGAAATTTTTGGAGAGGTTTTTGCTATAGAGCACATGTACTCACCAGAAAGACAGAGAGAGACAGAGAGACAGAAAGTGAGAAATCATCCCCACAGGGGATGACCATGCCACAATCCCTTCTCCTCCATTCTCTTCTCAGGATCTTGGGCACACACGCACACGAGACCAGCGTGAGTTTAACCCACCGGGTCTGGGACTCGAACCGCAGTAGACTACATGGGAGTCCAGTGACATAACCATTATGCCAACTGCTGGTCCCAACATGAAATTAATATTTTAATCAATGAAAAGAAGAGGGTTTCTTTTTTAAGTTGTTTTGGGGTTTTTGCTTTGTTTTCGACTAATGGTGACTGGGGAAATAGTATCTTAGGCATCTCCCTGAGAGACTAATCAGGGGCCGGGTGGAAAAAATAAAGCCTCACAAGATGGATTTAAAGGGTTATCTCCTGCTTTCACCGGTAAAAGCAGTACAGTGGTAACTTTTGAATAGCATGTGTGTGTATGCATGCATGTACTTGCACATGAGTATTTGTGATCATACCTGTATTTGCATGTTAGGGCTCAGTATTCTGTTTTATTGAAAAGCCATGGAAGAAAAGAGGAAGTAAAAGGAGAAATTTGTTTAAAAAGTTCAGGCTAAACTTTAATATAACAAAGGATAAATAAGACCAAGAAATGATTACTGAGCATTTAGTTTTCTTTTTTTAATTTATTATACTCTCCCAATAACTGGGTGGCGGGGGGGGGGGGGGGGGGGAGATGATCACAGGTGGGGAATGTAGAACATATTTCTGCCACTAATTCAAAGAAAAAGAAAACGGTTAAGAAATGCCTAATGAATATGAAATAGAAATGTTAAAGCAAATCAGTGACTTTCCCTCCTAAATACTGTCAAAAAAACTAGAAATGCTCGTGGGAGAGAGTAATTATTAGTATATGCAGGAATTTGGAACTGTTTACGATGCGAGTTCACAATCTAACCCAGGGCCAATTTAACCATCAGTCTAATTTTATCAAATTTTTGCTGCAATATTTCCCTGGGTACTCTTATCCTAGAAAATAACTTACTGTTGGGCTTTTCTGGCTGACCTATTCAGAACAGAGCCTCTCAAAAAGAGAACAATATTTCTTTTGCTCAAGAGTCAGAAAATTCAGGGAAAATAGCAATGATTAGAAGCTTTGCTTTTTTTGTTTGGTTTGAAAATGAAAGGAGCTTTTTAAGATCCCCTGGAAAGACATCTATGGTATCTCAAACTCTCAAGTACCTTTTAAATTGGCCCTGCTTCTAAAATGTGTGTATGTATGTGGACATGGGTGAGTAGTGATTCAGAGAGACTGAGTATTCACAAAGGTCTTTACTATTTGCCTTCTTATTTGATCCTTCAAGCAGTTCTTCAGGCTAAATCCTATCATCATCTCAGGTTTATCTCTGGAGACACTGAGACTTACAAAGAAAGCCAAAGTTTCAGATTGTGGCAGATAATTCAATCATTGCCTGCAATGTTCCCTCATTGCTTACCATAAGCCAGGACACCATGCCAGCAACAGGGTCCTTTCCTCCTGCAAACATGTCATCTCATTGTCTTTGCATCGGCCATACTAAACAGATACTGTTACATCTCCTTATTAACAGATGAGGAGAAAACATAGGGAAAGGAAAAGAAACTTCCCCAAGGACTCCCAGCTCTCAACCGGCAGGGTTGAGACTCAACTCTTGTCTTCTGATTCCTCCTTCCTAAGTAATAATTCTCCTACAGCAGTCTGATTCTCTCCTTGACCCCTGCTCCCCTTTCATCACAGCGAGCACAGTGTACATCGTCACCCTGCCACAGAGAGATCATCTCTTACAAGTTTTATAGATTAGAAAAGTGAGGCTGTTGAAGAACAAATTATATATCTGCTATCCTGCACGTCAATAGCAGACTTGAAAGTCATTTTTTTTCCTCCACTTCTAATTCTAGTGCTCCTTCCATAGACTGCAGCTCTCCCATTTTTTGTTTGCTTATAATCATATCACTTTGGCAAAAATTTAAATGTCTCCCTTCCTTATAGATAGGTCAAAGGTGCATGAGGGGAATTAGTTTTGCATGACATGTACCTAGTCAGAGAGAAAATTTTTAGGAAATAATTTTTATACAATACTGAACAAAGAGTTTTCTTGTGAACTTTCCCCCCAGCACAACCTAGAGGTGAACAAATGCCTTTGGTGGTTCTTTTGCAGTTTGGCATCAGAGCATGGACCTTCCTTGGGGCCAGGTAGAGCAATTGTGGTGCAGAACAGAACACTGCTGGGGGAAGAAACAGAAAGGCTGAACCTGGCCTGGGAACAGGCAGAAATGCTTGAGCTGCAACCCAAAAGAGAAGAGAATTGGAGTGTAAGGAGAGGGGTTGAAACGAATGGTCCACCGGGTAGAGGAGAGCAGTAAGGCCGCATCACTCAGAACCTTGTTAAGTTTTTCTAAAGGCCAGTGTGAACACATTGAAGGATATAAAGCAATAGAACGATTTGTTTAATTCACCTTTTTATCAGGAGTTTCATGTGCTTATGGGGAAGTGCATCTAAAGTTGCTCAGATAGTCACAGGATCTTAACACTAAGTGACGATTCGGAAGTGATTTAATCTATTATAGTCCCTTGTTACAGAGAAGATCTGAAGAGGAAGGAGGTAACCCACCCAGAGTCACTCCCTGCAGGACAGAGCTACTCCTAAGGCCCGCCAGAACTGTCTGCCACATCACACCACCTCCTGCACTTCTTCCTCCCATCCCAATGTCACTGCGACAGCTGCCTGCTTGAAACAGACGATTGTTAAAGGGGTGCGTGTTGATGCTGGTGGTTTATATTTCTAAGCCTAAGTCCTGTTACTCTGATGGCTCTAGGGTGACCTCAGCAACCACAGCATCAGCTGGCTGAGCCCTTTGCGTAAGGTGACGAGTGTGACTTCAGTTTCCTAAATTTGTAGCCAGATGATTCTGACTGAATGTCAGCCAAAGTCTACCCTATAAAGAACAAAACATTAAAATATATATATACCACTATGCCCTCTTATCAGTGGGAGGGAGAGAAGCCCCAGTAATTCTAAGGTGTAGAAGAAAAGAATATAATTCGAAGCAGAGCTTCTCAGCTAGATGCTCAATTCTCCTCCTGATGTTCCTAAAGATACCAGAGCTTAGGGAGTGAAGGCCCCTGACGGCTCACATCAAGGCAGTAGTTGAATTGCAAATAGACGTTGAGAAAATATTCTTCTCGACCTTCTGTTCAAACCCGTGAAGACTGAGACTTGACCCACATAGTACATTTTGACTGTCTTGGAATAAAATGAAAAATTCATAGAAATGAGAGAATGCTATCATTCCCTCAATCTTCTGATTCGAAACCTTCTTTATTTGATAGGCTACATGAAAATTAGGTTAGTGGCTGAGCTCTTAGCACACAAGAGCCAAGAGGGTGAAACACATCATTTCTGAGTCTCTTGATAAATGATTAAGCACTTGATAGATTCGATTAAAGGACTGCTTCAGAAAAGGGAGGGGACCCAGTCAAAATGTGTGTATTTGCATTGCAGATAACCAAAGGTTCTCATATGGTTTTTCACCATGGAGCATACGAAGAAGTATTTTTGTATCCATTATCTTATCAAGTCTTTACAGCCATTTTGCGATGAAGGCATTTAAATTTCTTCCTTAAAGCAAGGAAGCTGGAGTTCTCAAAGGTTACATGATTTGCCCAGGGTCATGCAGCCATGAAGTGCCAGAAAGAACTCAAACCTTAGTCCCCATCATCCCTCTCAGATCCGGAGTCTTTTGTCCCAGCACTGCTGTATATTAACTCTGTGCAGGATGGTGAAATCACTCCTCCCCCCCCCCCCCCCCCCCCCCCCCGTTAAAGTCACCATTTGTTTGTAGTACTGGCTTGGTGACAATAATCTAAGCCTAGACTTACTTGACCCCAACCAGAACAGACTGGGTTAATTTTTAAGTATACCATGGAGCCTAGAAACTCTAGATACTTAATTTATAGAATTAATGTGCATATACAGTAAAAATGTGATTTCATAAACTCAAAAATGTAAGAAACTCCCAAAAACCTTGCATTTAAATTAGACTTTACCTTAGCTGTAATTTCTCCCCCCACAATATAGCATAATTGATTTCTGCTATTTTTCCAATGAGAAAATTAGAATAAAAGAAATGTTTCAACTGGGTCCAGTGTAGAATAACTTGAATTGATTTTTACAACCTCATAGTATGTAAAACTAATGTAAGAGTTGGTAATGGAAATACTTTTGACTGGAATAATATACAGTATACTCATGTCTTGAAAGTCCATTTTTGTATGCTATAAAGATGTGCAGTAATTGGGATCAGCAGATGTCATAATAGTTATGTTGTTGGACTCTTTTTGTTGTCGACTGCAGTTCAAATCTCAGACCAAGTGGCTTAAAACTCATGCTGGGTGCATGTCCATGTGTGCCCAAGATCCCAAGAGGAGAATGGAGGAGAAGGGATTGCAGCGTGGCCATCCCTCTGTGGGGGCGGTTTCTCGCTTTCTCTCTCTCTCTGTCTCTCTCTGTGTCTCTGGTGAGTGCACACGCCCTATAGCAAAAAGCTCTCAAAAATATGACAATAATTAAATATGAATAAATAAATAAATAAAGACTAATGTAAAAATTAGTTAATACTGAATGACTTTCAGGTCTCACTCACTCTACTTTTTCTTTTTTTGAGAGAGAGATTTTTGCTATAGGGCATGTGCACTCACCAGAGAGGCAGAGACAAACAGAAAGCAAGAAATCACACCTTTCCCCCCAGGGAGTTTGGCCATGCCGCAACTCCTTCTCCTCCATTTTCCTCTCAGTATCTTGGGCACAGCACACACACACACATGCCTGGCATTACTCATTTTACCTTTGAACAAAACAAGCATGCTGTATGTTTTTAGCCACCTGGAAACATGTTTAATCTGTTTAGTGATATAAGAGATTAAACTACTAAAAGTGTTAGAGAGGCCAGACACCACGATCATCCAAACCAAGGCATAATTTGAAACTTTGTATTTGAAATCTCAAGGGTGTATTCAATGTGATTCCTTTTCTTCTTATTTAGATTTTTTTTTCTTTTTTTTGGCTATAGGGTTCATATGCTTACCTGAGGAAGATAGAGAGAGCCAGTGAGAAGGAAAGTGAGAACTTGGCCCCAGAGTGATGGCTGTGATGCAATCCCTTATTCTCATTCACCTCTTGGGATTTGGGGCATGCACACACATGCACCCAGCATGATTTTCAAGCCACAGGGTCCAGGACTTGAACTGGAGTGTCGGTCATGTGGAAGTTCAGTGCCTTAAACATCACACCACCTGCTGAGCACTCAGTTTGATTTCTTAAACACATAGATGAAGTGTTTGTCAGTAACTGGCAGGGCTACTACTCATTTGCTAGGATACTAGCATCTACTGCAATCCTTTATGATGTACTTGTCTGCATTTCTGATGGTGAAATTAAGACACAGTGATACCTTGGCAGAATGGAGGATCAGATCATTGATGTTTGGAGATATCTTCCTTAAGCCTTTCAAATCCCTGAGAAATTTTTTTACCTCCAATTTCAGACTGGCTAGTATTATGCTTCCTAGAGTTTGTTTCTAAAATAGATAAAATGTATTCTGATATCCAGTATAAATTCATATATAGTATGAAGTGACTTGGTTAACTCTTTCCAATGTATTTCCATTTGTCACTGGGGGTTCCTAAAGGCAGCCAAGTTTTAACCATTAAAGAGTTCTATACTTCACAGTGGGTCTTACTGGTTCATGCAAAATTTGTGCAAGCAGAACTGTTCTTTTTTTTTTTTTTTTTTTTTTTTTGGAGAGGCTTTCGCTATAGGGCGCGTGCACTTGCCAGACAGACAAAGAGAGACATAGAGACAGAAAGCAAGAAATCACCCCCCCAAAGGGAATGGTCACGCCGCAATCCCTTCTCCTCCATTCTCCTCTCGGGATCCTGGGCACGCATGCACACGCGCCTGGCGTGAGTTTTAAGCCACTGGATCTGGGACGCGAACCGCGGTCGACTACGTGGGAGTCCAGCGACATAGCCATTATGCTAACTGCTGGTTCCCCAGAACTGTTCTTTTGAACCGATGTGTTCTTTTCCTATGCTAAATGTTGTATTAGGTTGTTGGGAAAGTTGACTCACATTTAAGTATTTGAGAGTGAAATGAGTATTTAAGTGTGAAATGTGCATTACATACTGATTTATACTATAAATTAATTTACACAATAAAATGGGAGATGAGGAGCTCCTAGGAAGTCACAGGAAGCCCCACTGTCCTCCGAACCCTCCCTCTCACTCAGGCTATTAAACTTCTCTTAGCTTTATTTCCTCTTTCCTAACTCAGAGCACATGATGGAACATTTAAGCACTTTATTTCAGTCGTCTCAAATCCTTTCCCACTTTCTCTTTGCCTTGTTTACTCTGATGAGTCCTAGACTGGAATCAATTCACAATTTGCTTTATCTCCTCCTACATCTAGACTGCCAGGTACTGGTGGTTCAAATCCCATATTGGTATTTGACAAAATTTTGGCATAACCAACTTCAAGAAAGTTCTCAGAAGAAGCCAATCAAGATGGCACAAAGAAGATAGCAAGTGTTCCAGGTTAAAGAAACAACAAAAGCTGAAGGTTCACTTCCTTCAAAGCACTGAGGGAAGGCCAAGGTGGCCAGGTGGAATATGTGAGAGCATCGCGGAATGACTGTTGGAAAGACAGGCATGGGTCGTTCAGGCTGTTGTAAGGAATTTAGATTTTCTTCTTTACTTTATCTCATAAAAATTGACAGGAGGGTTTTAAGCAGGAGAGTGGTGTGGATGTGGCAAAAAGTACTTCAACAATCATCCTAAAGAAAGATGGTGCAAGTTTAAGAAGTAGGGGTGGCAGCTGTGGAGGTGGAAAGGAGTTGGAGTTGAGATATATGTTGGTAATACAATAGGCAGAAGTTTATATAGATTGGTTTTATTTAAGGTGAGGAAGACAGTGAAATCTAGAATGATATCCAAATTTCTGCAGCAAGGTAGGTAATGATGCCCACATTTAAGAGTGAAATGCAGATGAGCTGCTTGGGTTGTTTGTTTTTTAAGACACAGATTCTCAGGCACTACACAAACTTTCTGAATTGATTTTCTGAGGCTGAGGCTTAGATATGTATGTTTCTCTTTGACTTTATCATTATGATAATAGCAATCATTTTAGGGAAGCATTGACATTACAAAACACAGCTTGATTTGCCTTCCATTTCTTTTCTTTTTTAAATTAATTTTTATTCACATTTAATCACTGTGCATCTTTACAATGTACAACGCGGCTTGTCTTTCATTTCTTAAGTACCTGTCATGTGTCAGATATACACTGAGTTTACTATAATGTTTGTATTTAATTTTGAAACAAGTAGTTTTTATTTTTGGAGAAGTTTTGTTTTGTTTTGTTTTGTTTTGCTATAGGGCATGTGCGCTCGCCAGACAGGCAGAGAAAGACAGAGAGATAGAAAGCGAGAATTCACCCCCCAGGGGGGATGGCCGCGCCACAATCCCTTCTCCTCCATTCTCCTCTCTTGGGCACACATGCACACGCGCCCGGCATGAGTTTAAGCCACCGGGTCCGGGACTCGAACCGCGGTTGACTACGTGGGAGTCCAGCGACATAGCCATTACGCTAACTGCTGGTCCCAATAGTTTTTATTTTTAATTGTCCAGAGGGCATGTGCACTTATCAGAAATACAGAGAGAGAGGAAGCCAGAGCACCCCCCACCCCCATGGGGAAAGGTCACACTGGTGTCACTTCTCCATCGCTTCTTTCTTTCGAGATTTTGGGCACACACATGAACCCAGTGTGTTTGTTTCCTCTTTCTTTCTCTTTTGTCCTTCCTTCCTTCTTTCTTCCTTCCTTTCTTCCTTTTTTTCTTTTTCTTTCTTCTCTCTTTCTATTTTTGCCAGAGGGCACGTGTGCTCACTAGAGAAGGACACGGAAAGTACTCCCAGTAGGGCAGGGCCACCTTGCAATCCCCCTCTTTCATTTCTTCTTTTAGGGTTTTGGACACACACACATGGCCAGTGTGTTTCTCAGGCTGCTGGGTCCAGGACCCCTGCCACACTAGGAACTACACAGGATCCTGTACCCTTAACCAGCACGCGACAGGCTAACCCTAAAACAGGTAGTTTTTTTTTTTTTTTTTTTTTTTAGAGATTTTCACTATAGGGCGTGTGCGCTGGCCAGACAGACAGAGAGAGACATAGAGACAGAAAGCGAGCGAGACAACTCACGCCGGGCGCGTGTGCGTGCGTGCCCAATCCCGAGAGGAGACTGGAGGAGAAGGGATTGCGGCGTGACCATCCCCCCTGGGGGGTGATTTCTCCCCCAGGGGGGATGGTCACGCCGCAATCCCTTCTCCTCCATTCTCCTCTCAGGATCCTGGGCACACACGCACACGCGCACACACGCCCGGCGTGAGTTTTAAGCCACCGGGTCCGGAACGCGAACCACGGTCGACTACATGGGAGTCCAGCGACACAGCCATTACGCTAACTGCTGGTTCCCAAAACAGGTAGATTTTTAATGTTTGCTTTTTAGTTGGCAAACTGAGATTCAAAGAAGTTATACAACTTCTCCAAGCTAGCAATTAGGGAAACTGATGTTTGATCACATATTTATGTGATTCCAAAACCCATGCTCCTAGTAAAACTGGTATAGTGGAGTGACACTGTATTTGTTCACGTTCTCATATGAATCTGTTCTAGGTGAATGAGATTGGCTGTCATTTAACAACTCAAAATTCAGTTTGTTCAGTTGGAAGCAGTGTATGATCATGTTAAACTCAAATAGTTCTTGTGAAGATTGAATTAAATTATGTACAATACTTGGCCAACTATATGTAAAGTTCCATATAGATGTGCTTTGTTTTACTATAGTTTTCACTCTTATCTATTTCTTATTTGTGGAATAAACAAAGTGTAGCCATGTTATTTGGCAGAAGCACCAGCTCTCACAAAATGCCACGTCTACTTCCAAGTGCGTTTATTCTTGTGGATTTAAAACTTCCTGAATGGTTGCTTCTGGAGCCAAACTGGATGAACGTTCAAGTCCCAGCTCTGCCATTTACTCACAGTATAATCGTGAACTAGCTTCTATGTGGTTTCAATTATTCATCTATAAAAAGAGGAAAAGATGCTGGTGATTTAAGTTTTAAATTAAAATGATGAAGATCATCATCATTAATTATTGCATTATCATCAGCAGTCGTGTTAGAAGGATGGCAAATACTCTGTGTGATTCCACTAGTCACCACCCTAAGAGTAACTCAGGAAGGAGATGGAAAAATGCCAGCGTGAACTGCAGGATGTGGAAAAACCCCAAGACCAGTGGCAATTCACCTGAATACCAATTCCCACTATAACTTTGTTCTAATTTCTATACCAGAAATTTATTTTGACTAAAGCTACTCTGTAGCAGAGTCTAGCAAGGAGCCTCCAGATAGTTGGGGAATCTGAGGAGCTTAATTGTTTGGTATAAGTATATTGCGTCATAAACACATTCACATACAGAGTGGGAGAATAGATCCTTTGTCATTTGGCAGATGGCCAGTTGGAAGGGCACTCGTAAATTACTTAGTAACATTAAAAAAGAATGTTTTCTTCTGCTATATAATATAATAATGGTGACAATAGCTATCATTTAGTAAATTTCTGCATTATGTGTGCATTATCACTAGGCTTTCATTGAATAAAAATCATCACCTCATTTTGCAGATGAAGAAACTGAGGCACAGAGAGATTAGGGAAGGTCCTAATGGTTAAAGACCTGAGAAGAACGGTAAGCCCAGCTACCTAGGAGACTGAGGCAGTAGGACTATGACTGCAAGTTGGAGGCCAGCCTAGGGAAGATAGCGGGCCCCTGTCTCCAAGGAAAAGGAGATGTAAGAAATTATATATGTATTTATTTATATATTTGGAGAGGTTTTTGCTATAGGGTACGTGCGCTCGCCAGAAAGACAGAGAAAGAGAGAGAGAGAGAAAGAGAAAGCGAGAAATCAATCCCCAGGAGGGATGGCCACGCCACAATCCCTTCTCCTCCATTCTCCTCTCAAGATCTTGGGCACGCACGCACATGCACCTGGCGTGAGTTTAAGCCACCAGGTCTGGGACTCAAACCGCAGTCAGCCACATGGGAGATCAGAGACATAGCCATTACGCTAACTGCTGGCATCTAGCAACCTGTAGAGCCCATGTCCTTTCCACTGCAGTATGATGCCTTCACAGGTTCTCATATCGTCGTTGCTAGTTGTTTTTTTTTTTTTTAATTCAGCAGTTATGTTTACTAGTTTTTATTCTTTTGCTTTTTTATTTTGCCCATCCCCAAGAAAAGGCACATGATAAAATTAGATCACTGATGTATATGAAAAGATGGGAGATGAACAGCTAGCTAGATGAGAGAGCATGTGTGTGCACATCATCACACCCTGTGATTTTCACACCACCTGTGGATCTCATTAGCACATCTCTTGCCCTCTGCTTACCTCCGTGCCCAGGTGTGCAGAGCAGCTAGTTCACAATAACCTCCCGACTACCAGCGTCATCATGTGTTTTGTGGATGAGGTGTGGTCCACTCTCCTGCGGTCCGTTCACAGTGTACTCAATCGCTCCCCTCCACACCTCATCAAGGAGATTCTGCTGGTGGATGACTTCAGCACCAAAGGTAAGAAAACCAGTCAGGCTTTCTCCTGAAAGTCAAAGTTTGGTATGAGGCGAAAGAAGTTTGAAGGCAAAATTACAGGGTAATTCAAAGTGGCATAACCATTTTACAAATATTAAATCATTGTTTCATGCCGAGTCTTTGAGGCTTAACTCAAAGCATCCATGGGATATTAACAGTTGTGCAAAGTTCTGTGAAAGCAGCTGCCTTGGGCTTCTCCTCAGCTGTGACTCCCCTGCCATGTAGAAGTGATTTTCTAACCCAATTTCTTAGAGATGAGCACTTGGAAGAATCAGAGTCCAGAAGATTTTCTCTACAATTGCACAATTCCCATTTTCTGGATGTTAGTAAGCAAATATCCCCACTATTTTTTTTAAGATATTCTTGCTATAAAGCACATATACTCACCAGAGAGACAGAGAGAGAACATAAGAAATTACCCATTCATCCCCCACCAGGGGGGGTTGGCCATGCTGCAATCCCTTCTCCTCCATTCTTCTCTAGGGATTTTGGGCATGCACGCACATGTACTTGGCATGAGTTTCAAGCCTCTGGGTCCAAGACTCAAACCACCGTCAGCACCTTAAAACCACCTGCTGGCCCCAGGTGCCCCCGGTATTAATTGAATGCCTTTCATACTGGTGGTAACTAGTTCTATGGAAAGCAAAGATAAGGAAGTTGTTTGGCTTCTTCAAGAACAGACATAATGTGTTCAGTTAAGTGAATGGGACCAAAGAGATGTGTTTCTAACAGAGTTCAAAACCAGAATTCACCACAGTCCTTAAGTTCATTTTGTGTATTATAGTGAACACTCACTCTTCAGGTAGTCAAATATATTGGGTATGGGGGACCACCCATGTACCATAATCCCATGACCACTACATTATGAACTCCCAAAATGCAACCCATTTTAGAAAATTGTAGAAAATTGCAAAGAGATGGCAATTTTAATGTAACAGCTTCGCCTTGATCTGTGACCACAGTGACGTGAACTGAGTTCTTTAGCCACAAAGTTCCTACCATAATCGCAGTGAGCTCAAGAAACTGTGAGATGCCAGAGGAAAGCTAGTCAGAGACTGTATATGGCCTCAAAAGCATAAGCAAATGTAGAATTCAGTTACTAAGCACATTTCAGTCCTTTTATAAGGGGCAGATCCAAATTTTGTGGGACCAAAACTTGAACAGTTTTTGAGTGCTCTAAGTAAAAGAACACAAAATTAGTGGCAAAGTGAGCCGCAAAAGTGTTCCTGGAAGTCATTTTTACCTTGGATAGCTGTCAATAGCTTAATTATACACAGAAGTGACTGCAAACCACGTAAAGACAGTCCATAAAACTCCCTGAAATGTCTCCTCCATTTATCTGTGTCCCCTCTGTGGCTCTCTAAAAAAGAGAATAAAGGTATAATGCAGGGGACTGTCACAATAGGAAATGACAGTGGTTTTAACCAACTACAGGGACACTAGCTATCTTTGTCAAATTTTGCAATTTCTACATATTACTTAGCCTCTTCCTGGGGGCTTTGAAGGGGCCTTTCCAAGGACTGAGGGATTTTGTGCAGAAACCTGACTTTCATTTATTTGAAAGTAAATCTTTCCTTGCTTTGGCAAATACTCAGAAAAGGTAAGCCCTCCACTTTGTCTTTTGTATCACTGAAAAGAAAGATTTGGGGTTTGAGAAGTCAGACAGCTTAGAATATTGAATCCAGACAAAATCCTTCCAAGCAAATGATAGGAGGAAATAAAATTACGATCCAAGGAATAAACGTTAGGGACTATAGTAATGTCACATGACAGGCCTTCTGAAGTTCATGGAAAATGTATATTCTGAAGAAAAATTTACAGAAGTTTCAAAATTTTCTTTGAATCAAAATAAATTTATACTTTAGTCTCTTTTCTTATGAACTTTTGAAGTCCCGTCATTTTTGGAATTTAACCCGCTCTTCTGGTATTTATCTAGACTTAGTTCATTACAGTGGGTGTTTTGTTTGTTTATCTTTATTCTGACATAGACTACCTCAAAGATAATTTGGATAAATACATGTTGCAGTTTCCAAAAGTTCGAATTCTTCGTCTCAAGGAGAGACATGGCTTAATAAGAGCCAGGCTGGCAGGGGCACAGAATGCAACAGGTAAGGAGCTACTTGTTTCTTCTTTTGATTACATTTTTGTTTTAATTTAAAATGTTTTGAAACATGCAGCAAATTTGTAAGAATATTACGGTGAATACCCATATATCCGTAACTCTACCTATCGAATACCCATATATCCGTAACTCTACGTATTTTTGAACTTTTGAAGTAGGTGATTGAACACACACACATGCAGACACTTTGTATATACAAACATTTTCCCCCAAAACCTTCGAAAAGAAACTTACAGATATCATGACATTGTACCTCTAAGTACTCCAATATGCGTCTCTGAAGAATGGTGCATTCTTAAATTTTGTACCTAAATATCACCTAATGTAAGCGCCTTTCACATTTCCTCATTGCTCCTAAAATACTTTTAGTAATTGAATATCTAATTATGTCTCCTATACACCATTTGATTGTCCAGTCTCCTTAGTCTCTTAATCTAGAAAAGTCAACTCCACACTTTACGAACTATTATATTGATTTCTTTTTTTTTTTTTTTTAAGAGTCCAGGCCATTTGGTACAACTGACCGCATTCTAAAATGTTCTGACTGCTTCCTCATATTACCTACAGGACAAGTTTTTTTGGCATAAATGCATGTAGAATTCCACTATGCAGGCAATGGGAGTTCTGTCGCTTTCGGCTCATGTCGGGAGGCACCTAATGCACCGCCACTGTTAGTGATACAGTAGCACTTGAGAACTTGGTTCAGGTCTTGACAGCTAGATCTTTCCTTTGGGAGCAGGACGTAATTTGTGGGACAATAGTATCATCTATGAGATTGTCCTTTTTTGCCCCACAACATTTTACCCAGTGGCTTAGAATTCATTGAATGACTGCAAAATTGTTTTCCTATGATTTCTTCTTTCTGTAGCTGACATTCATTTGTAATGAAAAGATATGTTCCTCTCTTTCTCCATGTCTTTGCTTTGTTCCTACCTCTCCTTTCTCCTCTTCCTCCCTCTTTTCTCCCTCCTCTCTCATCCCGCCATCATTGGACTTGTGGCTAAAATAAATTCAATATGTCTATTATCACCATGATTTTTTTTTTTTTGTGCTCACATTGTCTCATATTTGACCACTAGGAGCCCTTTCAAGCCTGACCCTTTTTGACCTGATCCCAACAGTATTTGAGGATCTCAGAATATCTTAATTCTTAAATCCTCAACACCTTCTTCTCTGACCTACATCTGCTCTACCAAAGCACTTTCTGTCTTCTCAGAGAGCAGTATGCCTCTTTCCTCTCCTGTTTGATGTCAGTGTTGGTGAGCGTTGGAAGGTGAATGGGGTACAAAAAGTTTGTACCTATAAATGTGTCAGAGCTTTCTGTCTATAAATATTCTAAAAATAACATCAAATCATTCTGTGGAAGTATCTGTGCCCTAATTGTAAGAGTATACACAGGAATTATGCTAACTATTTTTAAATTTCTCATATTTTATTCATAATAGAGAGTGCATACACATTACATATGCAAGAGAGAAAAATTAAGTATGCTATACAGGGTCTTCTCATGCCACGATCCCCTTTTCCCAGCCCCTCAGTTCATCAAGATCTTGAGCACATGTTCCCAGCTTGCTTCAGGTCAGATGAGCCAAGGATCCAAGCCCATGGTTGCCTCTGTGGCCTGAAGAACTACTGTTCAATATGCTACTGAATACCACCAAGACTGGCCTCCATTTCAGATACTTTCTATACTAACTGATTCAATCCTTTCAATAACTCTGTGATACAGATGCAATCATTTCCTTGTTTTATAGATTAAAAATTAAGGAGATATCAAATAAGTGAGGTTATGACTTACCCAAGTTCTCCCAGCTAGTCAATGGAAAACTGGCACTTGGTACCCCCGACACCTTGACTATAGGATTTGCATGTTTATCCACTACACTTAGCTATCCCCAGATATTTAGCCTTCACTCTGCCCCTTTAAGCCCTGACATTGCAAATCTCCACCAGCTTGAATTCAAGCCTGTTCTGATGATGAATTATCTGCTCACCTGAGTCTTACTTCTTGTAACTCTTCTTGTGTCATTGGTTTGCTAGCAAATTTCTTCTCTTTGTAATGGATTTTTAAGCAAAGGTCACATGTTTCACACCGAAATTGACATTTCATTGACAACTAAGATTCTTTTTTTTTTTTTTTTTTTTTTTTTTGGAGAGGTTTTTGCTATAGGGTGCATACGCTCGCCAGACAGACAGAGATAGAGAGATAGAAAGCGAGAAATCACTCCCCGGGGGGTTGGCCATGCCACAATCCCTCCTCCTCCATTCTCCTCTCAGAATCTTGGGCACACATGCACATGCGCCTGGCATGAGTTTAAGCCACCGGGTCTGGGACTTGAACCACGGTCGACTAATTGGGAGTCCAGCAACATAGCCATTACGCCAACTGCTGGTCCCGACAACTAAGATTCTTAATGTGGGATTCTGTTTAGAAAAATTAAATGGCATGCCATGCTTAATTTCCTCTGGAGAATTATCTATGAATGATGGAAAAATAAGGCACCAAATAAATGGTCCATGTGGGTAACTTTTCAGCTAAGATTTGGGTAAAGAATATTCCCAGGAGAATAAAACAAGACATGCAAATGTCCTAATGCAGAAATGAGTTTGGCATATTCACAGTAAAAAAAGTCATTATGGCTGATGAATGTTGACTACAGGGTAGAGGAGCAAGATATTCTTTGGTGAAGAAAGGCAAAAGCGGGAACCAGCAGTTAGCATAATGGCTATGTCGCTGGACTCCCACGTAGTCGACCGCGGTTTGCGTTCCGGACCCGGTGGCTTAAAACTCACACCAGGCACGTGTGCGTGCGTGCCCAAGATCCCTAGAGGAGAATGGAGGAGAAGGGATTGTGGCGTGACCATCCCCCCTGGGGCATGATTTCTTGCTTTCTGTCTCTATGTCTCTCTCTGTCTGTCTGGCGAGCACACGTGCCCTATAGCGAAAACCTCTCCAAAAAACAAGAAAGGCAAAAGCAGGCTATTGTAAATTTTTGTATGTAACTAAGGAGTGTAGCATTATTTTCAATAATGTGATGCCAGTAAGAGAAAAAAAACAGGAGAGTAAAACTGTCTGGCTTGTATTTTGAAAGTTCATTCTGGCTACTAGGAAGAGAGTGGATATTAGAGAGATGAGATTGAACATAGGGAAAACAGTTATGAGGCTAACATAGTTGTCCAGATACTGGGGAGGTACCAGAGCAGATGGAGGAAGTGATCAGATTCATAATACATTGTATACTCGAAACTTATGGACTTGTCATCAGATAAGCTACAAAGAGCGTAATAATGAGAGGAATCAGAAACAAGCCCTAAGATTAGAATCTGAACAACATGGTGAATGGTGGGGCCATACTTACAGATTGCAATTGTGCTTTGTTTTTTCCCATGTAAATTCACAGTGAAAATTATACATCCTGAGCAGAAAGTTGATGAATTCAGAACCCAAAATGTGTTATTTGTAATAAAATTTCTCTCTGCCTGCCCAGAACACAAATTATGCTAGTAGTCATCTCTAGAATAGTCCAAACTATTATACAAAATGGAGACTGTCTCCCAAGGAGACACAATGAACTTGATTAAAAGCAGTTGCAACTGCTTATTCAAGTGCTTTACAGTTATATCCATAAAAGATGTATTTTTTTAATTTAGCAAATCCAAATGTAAAAATGTGCATTTGTTTCTGAGTCATTCGTTAACACCCTTGAGCAAATTAGCTCAGTAAGTTTCAAACTATTTTGACGATGATTCATGTTAAGAAATAAATTCTACATCATAACCCAGCATATGTGTAATTAGACATATAGCTACAGTAGACATTTCACCAAGCAACATGTGCAATGGGTTTTAATATCTTCTCTCCTATATTATATATTTTTTAGATTCTGGCCAATCCCACTGAATTGATTTAATGATTCACTAATGGATTACAACTCTCAGGAAAAAAAAAAAAAAAAAAAAAAAAAACACCAATAGGTGTATCTTAATTACCTGCCATTACCTAATGGAGAGATGTTCTCTACCTGAGAAGGACATTTTCTCCTAATATTCATTTTTTTGTGAACATACTCTTTTGTAAATTATAATAAAATAAATTGCCTAAAAACGAAATGAAAACAACAGATACATAATATACACACCTATTTTTATTCTGTGTATTAGGTCATTAGAAAAGTCATGACATTTTTCTGTGTTTTTCTATGCAAAAGTGCATCATGACTTTTCCATATATATATATATATATATATATATATATATATATATATATAATATAATGTGTGTGTGTGTGTGTTTGTGTACACACATAATATGTGTGTGTGCTTATATATAGAGAGGCATATATGTCAATTTAAATAATTTAAAAAATAAGTTGATAAATTACTCCGGCAGATTGCTATAGAATTGCAAAACATTCATTCTCAATTTCAACTCCTCTTTTCCTATAGCGAGCGGGGTATGTAGCCCATGTTTTGAACAGTATTAGCAAAGGGTCAATGTCCAAGAATTTGGAAAGAAGCAGAAAGGTACGTTTCTATGGGGCTAGTAACAGCCTGTCTTGAAGTGCACCGGATCCATGTGGGAAATTCAACAGAATTGAACAGTAAAACTGCCAACTTTAGCTGAGGATATAATTTAGGAATTGAGCAGGATTGGCTGGCCTGGCGAGTCCTCTCAATTCCCTGGGCATTCCCAACCCCCATGAGAAGAGAAAGAGAAAAGTCAAATCAGGGCCTCAAGAATCTACTATAAATCAGAGAGAGATGAAGAAACTAGGTAGGAATTTTCTCTGGAATGCCTTAGTCAAACAGATTAAAGGATCTGAGTCCAGACTTTGACAGACCTTGACAGCTGTTGTTCCTTAAAGATTGACCCATTAGAATTCAAATATAAGACTGAAATCCAAGGACAAGCAGAACTAGAAGGTAAATGGCCCATTCTGGCCACAGAGTATGATTGGGCTCTTTGAAAGTCTGAAAGAGTCACCTACAAAATAGGAAGGGGCCAAACAGACATCTCTCTCACCATCAGCAATATCCTCTATGCTGTCAGGTTCCAGGCAGGCTAGTTTTTCATCTGAATCTGATTCAGGCAAAATGATCAAATCCAATCAGATATTTGCTGTGAATGAGGAGTTTAAAAGACCTGACTGTAGCATTTAGCGGGTCAGGCAGTGGATATCTAAGTATCATTTACTGTGTGAAGATAAAAGAAATAAGAAGAGGGTAATTGAGGAACATAGGAACAAACAGACAAACTGGATCTGGGGCTAGAGTTAAACAGATTGAGTGAATTACTCTCTACCAAGAGGAGCCTGCATTCAGGTAGGTTCAACTGAGTTAAAGTAAAGATCAGATTCCCATTTCCTTCATGACATGGCACTTAGCAAAATTCTTGACATTGCTGTGAGCATTCTGGAGACTCAGTTTGCTAACTATGTAACTAGACAACACGTGATATCTAACTCCTGGCCAACTTCTGGAACCAAAACAGGCTGCTTGATTTCTATTTCTGTGCATCTTTTTCTCTTAACTCTCTATAAAGCAACCAGGATCACCCTTCTGTAAAGTTCTTTTAACTTGTTTCTGCTGCAGAGAAAATAGGTAGTTTCCTTGCAATAACTTAGAAGTTATTATGTAAAATTAGATGGTGAGCCAGACCACATCCCTCGAGGAACCCTAAACATAACACTCCAGCACTAATGGGGCCTGGCAACAATATCCCATGCTGGTGAACTACATACAAGCCAGGGGATTGTGCTCAACAAGGAGCAAAAGTTGTTTGGTACATTAAGCAGCTTTGGGTTGGCCAAAAAAATTAATAATAATAAAAAGTTACAATGAAACTCATCTGCAAACAATCCAGCATTACCAGGACTTACTCTTAGAAAACAGAAAATCTTGCCAGGCTACAATCAAAGCTGAGTAAACTATTCTGAGATAAAGCTTAAACATCCTTTGAAAAGTGTAAATAATACTAGCCATCTACTGAGAATTTCAGTATTAGGTCAGTCTGGGAAATATCCCCATAAAGTAAGCTAGGGAAATTCCGTCATTTCCAACATGGCTGGGAAAAGCAGCATTAGGATTACAAGCAGTTGTGTGTGACTTCAATCCTATGCTCATGTGACCATGCCTCTCAGCCTCCCAGGATTGAGAACAGTGTGTACAATGTCCACAGACAATGCTTGCCACAATTGGCAATCCCACCAAGAGTAAGCTCAAAGACAGTATCCTGTTTTCTTACCTACTGTAGTCTTTAGATCTTCATTTAAGATAAAGTGTCTGAAACTGGAGCAATGGAAGTCATGCATAGGAGATTCTCCTCTTCCCCCAAATAAAGCAATATAAAATCCCAGATGGATCTGTGCCAGGCAGAAAGTGAAATGCAGTTTAGGGACCCATCTTACTGCTCCTGGAGACTGACGAAGCTGATCCAAATATGATAAGGACAGGTGGTATAGTAGAGGCCACTCTTGAAAGTCGGGGTCTGAATAGACCAGGAGTGATGAGCAAAGGGAGATGGTCCTTAGCACATGCCGTCTTACTGGCCAAGTGATCCTTAGGCCATGTGCACATGGCCTACACATCTAGATAATCCTGTGAACCTTTTCACAATAGGGGAGAGGTGTATGTAAGAGGATTCCCTGAAGGCACAATGACCCTTCTTAATCAAGCAAGCCCTAATGCCCTGAATATAGGACTCCCTCAGCATGTTCAAGAGATCTTAGCTGCTGTCTCCAAGATAGACTACAGGAGATGCTTCTGCCTAGCACAGGTACCCTTTCTAACGAAACTCCTCAAGGGCACTTCCCAGGAAGATCTCAGCTAAGGTCAATCCCTTCACTTGTGCAGAACTTCCATTGACCTCGTATTTAACATAACACTGACTTCTATTATTGAGAAGAAACTCACAGGTTTCAGTAATAATGATCTAGATAGCTATCCTCTCCTCGTTGTTTAAACCTTCCTATACTCAAAGCTCTGCCTCGTTATGGCTTTTATTTAAAAATAAATAAACAAATAATAAAAACAGGGTCTCACTATGTCCCAGTTCTCCTGCCTTACCTCCCAGAGTAGCTGATGCTATAGGTCTGTACCACTGCTCCCAGTTTTCAGGCATCCAGGAACCCAACCTGGGTCTCCCCCGTGGCCTGAGCCTACCAAGCAGCAGGGACTACCAGCATGCTCTACCATGGCTGGACCGATAGCTTTTTTTTTTTTTTTTTTTTTTTCCATTTCTTTCTTTCTTTCTTCTTCTTGTTTTGAAATAGTCTATGGAATGAAATACTTATACTTACTTTGTAATATCACATTTTCATTTATTAGCGGTGCAACCTTGGCAAAGTTACTTCAGTTCTTCATTCTTTGGTTTCCTTGTCTCTCAGATAGAAATAAAAATTAGACCTATACTGCAGGTTTGTTATAAGTACTAAATAAAACATCCATGGAGAATGCTTAGAACAGAGTCCAGCATAGAATCAGACTTAATAGACCACTGTAATTGTAGGTTTGTCAAGAGCAGAAATGAACAGCCAGGTATTAGAGTAGTCAGTTAAAACAAAGGCCATAATGAAGGTAATAGTCAAGCCTTAATCACTTACCGCAACTGTATCTGGAAGAGGCTCAACAGGAGAAAGCACAGTGTTCTGTTTTTCCCCATGGAATGCCGCTGGTGGTGGTCAGAGTAGAGCAGGAGTGAGTACCATCTGACTGCATTCTGTAAAGCCCAGAATAATAGGCTCCTTCTGCACTGTCCAGTAGGCCAGGGTGAAAGAAGAGGAGGGGCTGGGAATGCGAAAGCCCTCAATACTGAGTCACAGTGAAGAAACACGTCTTTAATACACCCTCCACCTCCGATTAGATGGTCTTGGTGGACATTATGGCCTAAAAGATGCCTCTGAATGGAGGCACCTGGGCTAGGGATATACCTATGTACATGAGCAAGCCCAATTGAGGGGAAGGCAGGCCTGAGTCCTTGACTTCAATTCCCTGGAGAGTGCAGTGCACTGGCTGACTACCAAGTCTGCATGGGAGGGCAGCTTCCCCTCAAAAGCAGCAGGTAAAGCTGATTCCTCGGGTTATTATGAAACACACACACACACACACACACACACACACACACACGTCTCTAAAACCATTCGGAGCAAAATAGATGTTACTGTAGTTTCATTGAGGAGAGAAAGGGTGTTACTTCACACAACTAATGGGGGGAAAACAGTTTTTCTTAAATACTTCTGGCCTTCAAGTTTCTTTTTCCTTTTTTAGTAGCTTTTTTATTTTTAAGATTATAGTAAAATGTACGTAACAAAATTTAGCATCTAAATTATTTTTAGCATACAGTTTGATACTGTTAAGTATGATACATTCACATTGTTTGCAATCTCCAAACCTGTTTTTGTCTTGTAAAAATAAAACTCCATACCCATTTAACAATTCCCCATTCCCCTTTCCTGTAACTCTTTTGTTTTTATTTGTATTTATTTATGGAGTGTGAGAGAGCCACCCCCCCACTCCCTCACCAACAGCATCTACACTGTGATCCACCCCAGTCTCAGCCAGCCAGGATCATAGGCACATGCCCACTCTCCCAGGGTGTACAGAGAGACCTCAGGATGTGAACCTGGGGCCTTCCCATATGGCCTCAGCATCACAGTGTTGTGCTACTGCTGCACCTTTCCTGTAACTCTTTAAAAATACCTCCTATTCTTGCTGCTTCTTCCACTTTAATTTCCTTTCATCACTATATTGTAAAGCGGTCCTTCCTCTTTATCATTCCTAAGGCTAAGCTTGTACTCTCAAGGTCTCTCTGGTCTTCTGAAAAGCAAAGTCCTTCATCCCACAGCACAGAGTTAATGACCTATCCTCCTTAGAAGGGACTTTAACAACTTAATACTAAATACTAAGTAGTCCGTTCCTTAATCTTGTTACCCATGCTAAGTGGCTTATCAATTATATTTCAAGTATAAATTGTGGCTGCCTCACGGGACTCCTTGGGACAACATTATGTCCATTTCATCATAGGATGAAATTATAGGGACCAGGAATTCAGTGAGAAGTGTAAAATATTGCCTTCAAAGCCAAATTTAGGGAACACCATACACCAAACGAAACACCTTTGAATGTGAAGTACACACACTCACTGTATTGGCTTTTTTTTTTTTGGCTGTCTAGGTGATGTGTTGACATTTTTAGATTCTCATGTGGAATGTAATGTCGGTTGGTTGGAACCTCTGTTGGAAAGAGTTTATTTAAGTAGAAAGAAAGTAGCATGTCCAGTAATCGAAGTCATCAATGATAAAGACATGAGGTAATATTTCCATATTTTACAAGATACTTCTAACACTTCTTTAACCATCAAGCAGCAGAAAGTGTTGCATGTACTCCTAATATGTGCATTTCTGAAATTCTAAGAGAGATTCAGTTTATTCACGTAAACAGATGAAAACACATGGGAGGTGTCTTGGCATCAGAGCCTGTCAATCAAATAATCACAAATTTTTTACTCTAAATACCAATAAATCCTAATACTCTTCTAGATCTTTCCTCTCTATATTCAGCTAAAGCAAAAAATAAATTATCTTTTCCCCCCAACTTGAGTTCTTATTTTTATGGAAAACACCTAAGTGTTTGTATGTTTTATTTTTTTCCTCCAAAAATTCCCAGGACATTATTAAGACAAAATATACATTAAATGCAAGCATGCTCGCCAATTAGTCACTAACACAAATTTGTACTCATTAACTCGCTCAAACTATTATGAAGTGGATGATCCAAAAATTATTTCTGTAAAGACTTGTTTCACTCATATAAATAAGTCATGGAACAGAATTGATGAAGTATATAAAGATGTATGTAATCTCAAGTAGTTCTTTGTTTTTTTTCCATGGATTAGTTACATGACGGTGGACAGTTTTCAAAGAGGAATCTTTGTGTGGCCCATGAACTTTGGTTGGAGAACAATTCCTCCAGATATTGTTGCACAGAACAAAATTAAAGAAACTGATGTAATAAGGTAAGTGTGTGAAATTTAAAACTAGACATAGACAAAACTGCTGCATCTTGTCATTCTATATAACATCAAGATGTAAAATTCTAGTCAATTGATCACCCAAGTATTAAGTTGAGAAGTATGTGGTTCACATTTGTCCCACACAGCAAAGGAAGGATGAGGACGCAGGCTGAGTCAAGGTTGATGGTGAGAGATTCCACACATAGAACAGGCCAAGGGAGGCCAGCAGGCCCCCTCTTCTTCTTGGGGTCCCCTTTTGTCCTGTAGAACCTTTGTTTATTCAAGTGTGTGCCTCAAGGCCTCCTCTAGCTTCTAGTTTTATCTTGTCCCTTGTCCCTTACTTCTTGTTTCTCATGAGTTTCATAACATGTACAGCCATTTTTTAGTTTGACAGTAAGTAAGTGGTTTTATGGTTTCTCTTGAAGGCCCCCTTTGTGATCCTGGCTCCTCCCTGATCTTCATCTGCTTATTCATGCCCAGCAAAAACCTATCAGATATACAGGATGCTGAGAAACTAATTTCCCAGAATGCAAACTCATTTTTAAATGATCAATCGCACTCTCATTAGAAAAATTCACTAATGCTATTCCTTTTTCCTAGTATTCTCAACCTAAGAAACAAACTAGTTGGACGTGCTACATAATAGTGAATTAAATATAAGTAAAAATTGAAAGTAAATGAGAGTAATAGAAATATCATTAGGGTTTTCTTTTATGGACTCATCTTACCCTCTCCCATGGGAAAGCTGCCGAACTCTGTAAATGAATTAAGAAAAAGACACAGCAGCTGGATATCAATTAATATTTGGGCTTTATTGCCGAAGAATCTGGATTAAAGGACGCAGCTTGGACCAGAAGCCAAAGTGGGGGCTTTCTGTTTCTTCCAGAGAGTCTTAACTGTGGGAGTACAAACAGTACCAGGCAGGAAATTGGAGCATTCTCTGTTGGTGAGAGAACTTGAACAGATACAAGTTAGCGAAGTCCAAAGAGAAAGCCCAGCCCGAGCATGGCAGGATCCACATCCTGGGCTTACTCCCCAAGAAAGCACACTCCTTCCCCATCAGTTATGCTCCCCTCATAACTGATACTCTCAAAGAGTAAAGTGGGGGCTCCACCATGTATTAAGTACCATGTGTAGGCAATTAACCTTCTCTATAACCCTAGGAGAGAGCTGGCAATATTCCCCATATGGAAATAAGAAAATTGAGACTTCTAAGAGTTAATTTTCCCATGATACATAGCTAATAAAAGAATTTGGGAGCCAGAGTGCAATGTTCCATGATGCTGAGGCCACATGAGACGGGTCCAAGTTTACATGCCAAGTCTCCCTTGCACACTGAACATACATATGTGTGTTTGTCATTCTAGCTGGTGAAGGCTGGGATGGATGACAGTGTGAAGCCCCTGTTGGGGGTATGTCTTTCTCTGTCTCTATCTCTCTTTCTCTCTCTATCTCTTTCCATCTCTCATGAAAGAAAAAACAATTCAAAAAAAAGAAGAAGAAGAATTGTGGACTCAAACCCAGACCTGCCTCAATTTAGTACTCTATTCTAGTGCCATACCTAAAGAACCTCTTTACATTTTTCAGAAGCCCATCTTGAGGATCAATACTGTGGTTGAGTTCAGATCATATTCAATATAATGTTAGAGAGAGAATGTACTCTGGATAGTCTGCTAAGGATTTTTGGGGTACAGATAGAATACGTACATGAATGATGGAGGAGGTTACAGAGATGTGGGCAGGAATTGCTTTATCCTTGAGTTTACTGACTCTCCATAGAAACCACTTTCAGCTCACTCGGTGGTAGCCACCATGGGAAGTAATCACTGCCTTGTCTAAGTCCTGACTAAAATGTATTCTATCTTCCATCGTCAATGGAAGTGAAGTCTCTGGAGCCAGATTCTTTGGGTTTGAATCTCAACTCTACTACTTACTATTTGAATGAGTTTGAAAAGCTTACTGAACTACTTTGAGTCTCTGTTTCTTCATTCTCACATGAAGAGTAGAAGACTAATAGAGATAGTTACCACTTACATTGTTTAGAAAATTAAAGAAGATAATATAAATCATTTCAAAAGTGCTTATCACATAACAAGTTATTAGTAAAGTTTATCTATGGTTGAGAGCGAGTGTAGAGGAGCAAGAGAGCAGGGCCAAGGCAGACTGCCTAATTATGAACCAGTGATGTAAAACATACCAGCCTGTTGTCTTGGGGAACGTTTCTTACCTTCTCTGTGTTTCAGCCTCTTGTTGTTGTTGTTTTTAAGTTTATTTATTTCTTTCATGAGAGTGAATGACAGGGAGGAGAGTAACGTCAACATGGTCTTAGGACGAGATTCCCATTCCCCCAGGCAGGATCATGGTCATGGGAACCTGGTGTGAACAGATTGGGGAACAAAATCCTCCATCTTCCATACGGATCCAGTGGCATTTGAGCAGAGCATTACTACTGCACCACTTGGCCAGCCCTGTGTTGGGATTTCTTTTTTCCCCTCAGTTTTCTTTTTATGTTAGAAAGTGTATGCACATGCATGAGAGAGAGAGAGAATGGTTCCAATCACTTGTTGTTACACTATGATCCCTTTGTCCCAGTCCTCCAGCTCCTCAGGATCCTGAGTGCCCAAGTGCAAACCTAGCATGTCTTTCAGTCTGACCTGGGATCTGAACCACAGTCATCATATGGATTTCAGCACCTCAGGGCGCTAGCATGATTGCTGCACCACACTGGCTCAGCCATGTTGCAGTTTAATAAGGGTCTACGCTCACAAATTTTTTGCAGTCTGAGTTAATGCATAGAAAATACAAAGGATCTTTAAAAAGTTCATAAAAATGCAGGACCAGCAGATGGCATAATGGCTATGTTGCTGGACTCCCATGTAGTCGACCACGGTTCGAGTTTCTGTCGGTGGCCTAAACTTATGCTGAGCGCGTGTGCATGCGTACCCAAGATCCTGAGAGGAGAATGGAGGAGAAGGGATTGTGGCATGGCCATCCCCCGAGGGGGTGACTTCTTGCTTTCTGTCTCTCTGTCTCTCTGGCGAGTGCGTGCACCTAAAGCAAAAACCTCTTAAAAAAAAGTTTATGAAAATGTATATTATTTTTAAAAACTCTCCAAAATTTCTAATAATTTTTGGCATGAAAATAAACTCTTACTTTAACAGTTTTCCCACAAATTTTTGAAGTCTCCTCTTGTTTACAACAATGCCTGGTGCTCCTTTAGCCCTAAATAATATTTCTAAAAATAACATCCCTTGAGAGTATGTGCCAGAGTACAAAAGACAAATAAAAGTCCTAACTCCAGGCTGTATCTTTGCTGACTCTAATCAGGCTCTGCCACCATGAACCAAGAAGCATGTTCCTTACGCACTATTATTCATTTCATCCCAAGACTTCTCTGTACTTAATAGCTAGTCTTATGCCATGGAAGTTCAATAAAATGTACAGAAAACCAATTCCAAAAGTTGAGTTCCCCTAAGATGGAAGTTTAAAAAAAATTCTTTTTGTAGGTGCCCTGTGATGGCAGGTGGATTATTTTCTATTGATAAAAAGTACTTTTTTGAACTTGGAACGTATGACCCTGGCCTTGATGTTTGGGGTGGAGAAAACATGGAGCTCTCATTCAAGGTATTATCAAGCGTTTCTCAAATTTTCTTTACAAGAAGAGTTTTATCATTTTATGTGGTTTTGTTTTACTAATATAATCATATGCATGACTGCCACTGAAAGGAAATTTCACAGAATTCTAGGGTCTCTTGGTTATTGTTTTTACATCTCAGATTGCATGTGAACAATAGCTGTCATGAAATTTATTACTTTCCTAATATGTTACTCCACTGTTTCTGCATCTGCATGAGGGGAAAGTGAGTTTCTGCTATCCAATTCTGCAATTGATACTTGGTACAAAATAATTCTCCAAAAACATCTCTCTAACACATTGGAAATAGTGGAATCACTTTATAATGAAACATCTTAGAAAATAAATGGCAGAAGTGCAAAAATGTACCTCCAGGGAAGGCCACCAGCAGACTAGTGGGTGTCCCATAGTGCAGGTCTTTTTGGACATTTCACACAATCGCTCATATGATTATTGATTATCATCTAAGAAAGCCATCACTACAGCAACAATAGAAAGCATTCCAAAAGCAACTGCTTTCCTACAGAGTCGGATGGCTCAAATACAGTATTGAAAGGATTATAACTTTGGAGCTTCTGATCAAGAAGAATGGTCTTTGCGTTGTGCACCATGGGCTTTATGGGTTGTCCCAAGTTGCGAGAAGGAGAAGGTAAACAAATGAACATCCATACTCCTTTTACTGATTCGAACAAAATAGGAACCCATATTAGATATTTTATATTGTACATTAGGAGTCTATGAAGACCTTTTTTTGGGGGGAAAAAAGCTTGTTTTCTTAAAGAAAATTGCATTTTGCTAATCCTAAAATGGACCACAACAGTGTGCAAAATTAAATAAACGTATTAAGTTTGTTTTTCTTTGTCAATATGCCTTCAAAGTTGAAAATACTATTCTAAACAGAAACAAAGTCACAAGATAATTTGTCATTGTTAAATGCCCATGGTGTTTGGACAATTGTTTGATAATTGATACTTATCATTAAATTGTTCCAGGTGTGGATGTGTGGAGGTGAAATTGAGATCATTCCCTGCTCCCGAGTGGGCCACATATTTAGAAATGACAACCCATATTCCTTCCCCAAAGACCGGATGAAGACGGTGGAGCGGAACCTGGTGCGGGTGGCCGAAGTCTGGCTTGATGAGTATAAGGAGCTATTCTATGGCCATGGAGATCACCTCATAGACCAAGGGTTAGATGTTGGCAACCTCACCCAACAAAGAGAGCTTCGAAAGAAGCTGAAGTGTAAAAGTTTCAAATGGTACTTGGAGAATGTCTTTCCTGACTTAAAGGCTCCCATTGTGAGAGCTAATGGTGTGGTAAGTTCAAGTAACAATCTAAAATCTCACTTCATGGAAGCAAAATGCAAATGCCCTTCAATAATGAGTAGAAAAGGATTAATTTTCCCAGTATAAATAAACACCGAATATGAGTGCTTGATGGGCCAAAGCATAGGAAGAATTAAATACAAGTAAACGTGGTAAATCCTACCAGGTGGTCAAGTTCATTGATTAATTCAACAAATACCTACTGGGTATCAACCAACCAGGCAGAATCTCAGAATTGGGTTACAGGGTGTTGAATAAAGTGCACTTGATCCTTTTCCTCATGGAGCTTAAAGTTGAGTAGGGAAGAAGGATACTAAACAAATAAGAAAATGCAAATACAAAATAGAATAGACCACAAAGATGAATCTTTCTAAGTTAGAGTGGTTCAGAAATCCTCTCTGAGGCAAACACTTTGAAACCTAGGACTGAAACATGAAGCGTCAGCTAAGCTCTAAGGGACTGAATCCTAGAAGCAGCAGCTCCTGCAAAATCTGACAGGTGAAAGTTTGAGGCTCTCGGGAACTAGAGAAGAGATGAATGTGTCCGGCTGTGGATGAGGGAAGCATGGCACCACATGTAGGTGGAGAGAGGGGCAGGATTTGCATCACATGGTATTTACAGGCAGAGTAAGGATTTTTTTCTCTATCTGTTCCCTCCCTTCCTGGCTGCCATTTTTCCTTCCTTCTTTGCGGTGAATGTAATGAGAAGCATGAGCGGAGTTAGCTATGGGATAATGAGATTTAATTAGGATTTTTAAGAAGAGTTCAAAGAGGGGTTGAAAATAATAGAAACTGTCAGAAAATAGCAGATACAATTTCAGGGCACTAGTGAAGGTACAAAGAAGCAGCAGCTTAGCCAGATAGGTTGGATCAAGTATGAAACTAAGGAAAATATCAAGGGAGCAGAGAAACTAGATGAAGCCATTTCAATCCCATCCTGGGAGTGAAGTGAGGAGGGAACAATATCTGAAGGTGTGGTAAGACGTGAGGACGTTGACCATAGCATGAGTCTAAGGAAGATAAGTGGAGTCTTCACCTAGAGCTCTTTATCAGCTATTTTTTTCTAATTGCTTTTGTTTTACTTCTAATTTACTTTTTTTTCGTGTAAATATTCCCAATGTTGTTTTGTTTTCTTTCTTTTGTTTCTCCATCCAAGATATTCATAAACTTTACCATCAGTAAGCCTATTCTTTTAGGCCAGTTCTTTTCCATTCTTCTTGAAAAATGGGTTATACTAACCAACTACTCTCCCTGTCTGACAAATCTGCTCAGAACACGGACTAAATAAAGCCATTCCTTTTGCCAGTATTAGGGAAATCCAAGAAGAGTGTGAAAGAGAGGAAACTAGCCTGAAAATTTGTTCTGTTTTCTTAAAACTCAACTAGTAAATAAGTATATATAACAAAATCTCTTATAAAATTGATATTTTCTAGGTCAAAGCAGAATAGTACCTACTTCAGGTGGCTCAAACATGTATTTTATTTTAGAAAAAAATCTTAACTTTTTTTAAACTTATTTTACCTTGTAAAAATAAGGACATGTCCAATAGGTCTGTAAAATAAATTTACATTTTAAAATTTCATCTCCTGAGCAGAAAAACAAAGTCGGAATTCTTACCATACAATTTTCTCTTTTTATAACATGGAATCTCAGTAAGAGCATTACTAAACTTTAACCACCAGAGGGAACTAAAAAACTACCTTTTGGTTCCACTGCGCTACAACTTGTATGAGTTCCCATGGAATTTTGGACAAGTTCTCTGATGAAATAGCCTCTGCTGATGCCCGAACTATAAAATATCAAAATGTAACAAATATTATCTAAATGATTTAAGCACATTTCTTCTTTATATTTGCCTAACTTCCATCAGGGAGCTTACTGCCATTTGGGGGGAAAGAATTGGGACATTCCTGTAGGTAATTCAGACTCAGATGAACTAGTCTATTATTTTGGGTAGACATAAAAGTTCTAAGAAAATATCCTTGTTGTTATTGCTTCGTGTTTTCTCTTCTTTCAACCTCCACAGTTAAGAATTTAAATCCAGTGAAAAAAACTTTTTTGTATATTTATTAATGAAAACAATTTCTTATCGAACCAAAAATATTGGAAACTAATGAAAGAACCTATCTGTACAAAATACCAACATTGTATTTTAACATCATATTAAACTCTTATCAAGCAACATACAGCCTGAACTGTGGGGAATTTCCTCCTCTTAAATTGAAAAATTCAACTTTGAAAGTTTAGAATTTATACACTACTTGATTTTTTTTTTTTTTTTTTTTTTTTTTGGAGAGGCTTTTGCTATAGGGAGCATGTGCTCACCGGAGAGACAGAAAGCAAGAAATTATCTCCATGGGGATGGCCACACCGCAATCCCTTCTCCTCCATTCTCTTCTTGGGATTTTGGGCACGATGCACACGTGCCTGACATGAGTTTTAAGCTGCCGGGTCTGGCACTTGGACCACAATTGACTACATGGGAGTCCAGCATCTTAACATTATGCCATCTGCTGGTCCCTACACTATACTTTTTTTTTTTTTTTTTTTTTTTTTTTTGAGAGGTTTTTCGCTATAGGGCACGTGCGCTCCCCAGACAGACAGAGAGAGACATAGAGACAGAAAGCGAGAAATCACCCCCCAGGGGGGATGGTCACGCCGCAATCCCTTCTCCTCCATTCTCCTCCTGGGATCTTGGGCACGCACGCACACGCGCCCAGCGTGAGTTGTAAGCCACCGGGTCCGAGACACGAACCGCGGTCAACTACGTGGGAGTCCAGCGACATAGCCATTACACTAACTGCTGGTTCCCCCTACACTATACTTTTAAATCAAGATTGCCCCATAGTGATTAAGCACTGTACATTGGGAGGAGTATCCCTCATGCACCACTGTGGTTCAAATCCTGATCTGGAGACTTAAAAAACATGCCAGGCACCTGACCGTGTGTGCCCCAAATTCTGATGGTATGGAGAAATGGAGAAAAAGGAATTGTGGCATGGCCAAGCCACACTCAGAAGTGATTTCTCTCTCTCTCTTTCTCTCTCTCTCTTTTTCTCTTTCTCTCTCTCTCTTTCATGCACATGCCCGTCTGGCAATTAGAAAAAGAAAAAATAATGATTTCTTAGTACTTCATGGACCATTTCTATGTGAAGAAGATTCATTTCCCCAGTAATATCTGAAAAAGAAGAGAGGGAAACAGATCTTAAGATGAAATGGGAAAGGAAAATGTAAGGGATAGAAAAGACTTTTTTTTCTCCCTTTTCTTCCAATGCTTCTTTAGAGCTTGGAGGAAGAAATTGCACAAAATAAACAAAATCAGTTAAAACTGCCAGTTCCCCAACCCTGTCCTGAGCAATGCCGGTTGTGCCCGCCCTAGGAGACCACGGTTAAGTAAATTTTGGGAAACACTCACACTGCATTCTGAGCAGCAAGCAGATCACTACCTCCCTGAGGGCTCGGAGTGTGCTGTAGAAGGAACACCTGTTCAACTCTGTGGAAACCAGAGTGTGCCAACCTTGCAGGAGACAGAATATGTTGTGTGTGATCTACAACTACAGGAGTTGATGTGTATCCTTGCCAAGATCAAGAGAACACTTAGGACATGACTGCCTTTCTTTAAACCCCAGGATTATTCTACCTTCATGCTTTCCTGTCACTGTCTTTGAAGTTTGCCGTGCTTGAATCCTTCTGTGCTCACATTTACTGTTCATTTTTACTAACAGTGGGCTGTCTCCTCCCTCCCATTTGTGTCATTTTAAATCATGTTAGAACTTTCTTTAAGCATTTTTGGTGGCGATTTCATCTTTAGAGAATTATTTTGTGTTTTTCTGTACCAGACATCTACAAAAGTTACAATCTAATACTATTTCTAATGTCTGTTTCTAAGCATTGAAGGATGGTTTCTATCCAATGCAAGTAGTATACGTTCTTTATGTCACACCCAAATGAGGGTCGGTGTAAGGTTTCAGACTCTCAGACAGAATATAACTCCGCCTTTGTGTTTTTCTGTACCAGACATCTACAAAGGTTACAATCTAATACTATTTCTAATGTCTGTTTCTAAGCATTGAAAGATGGTTTCTATCCAATGCAAGTAGTATACGTTCTTTATCTCACACCCAAATGAGGGTCGGTGTAAGGTTTCAGACTCTCAGACAGAATATAACTCCCCCATTGACTCCCTGTACTAGGAGGTAAATTGATTTTCCTAATACACTACTCTACTGAGATTCTAACTCTAGTTTTCCGTCTTTATGAGAAAGACCTCAATTCTAACTCTGGCTTACCCATTCCCAAGTTTCCCTCTTATCCTCAGGAGGAGCAAGTTCCTTGCTTACCAACATGTACAATTTTCCCTCTCCCTTTTAGTTTTGTCTGTGTTTTCTGGTCTCTAGAGATTCCTCCTTACTTTATTGGAAGCTAATCTATTCATGTAAACATTAGGAACAAACCACTGTACATTCATTATGTTACGAAGTCTGGCAACTCTGAGCTACACAGCCTATACTAATGCAGAGGCCAGGGTTAGACCTCTGTGCTGGGTATCATAGAACGGTAAGGGGCATAAATAGCATCTGTGTTTGGGGCCAGCAGGTAATGTGGTAGTTAAGGCACTGGTCTCCCACATGGCTGACAGTGGTTTGAGTCCCAGTCCTGGCAGCTCGCTTTCTTGCTCTATCTCTTTCTGGTGAGCCCTATTGTAAATTTAAATAATAATAATAATAATAATAATAATAATAAATGAAATTTTAAAAATAATTCTTTAAAAAAACATAGTATCCCTGGCAGAGACCACAACGTCTCCCATCTCAGCAGGCTTTGCTGAGATACATAATATAGATTGGCTCTGTACAGTTCTTCTAGCAATCTGAAATGCCTAAATTGCACTATTAACCCACTATCTCATTAGCCCTGCCTAAGTGTCAAAGGGGGCAAGAGAATCAACATTTTTCAGCATTAAGTGGTGACTTCTAGAAAGCTACCTCCATTTTTGACCCTGTAAATCCATTAAAAATCTGGGGGCCTGCCAGAAAATGCCTTTATGCTTGGCTCTACATTAGCTTTCGTGACTTTCCTATAATGAATTGTAGCTCGCGTGAGTCATTAGGAAGATTCTGACAGGGAATCAGCTGGAATCTTCTGTTCTTTGAAGGACTCAATTTATCTATGATTCAGTGCCCAAGCAGTCAAATAACTTGAAAGGGTCAGCCAGAGAACATAGCCTGGAACTCTTGATTCGATTAAATTGCAAGTATGTGCATTGACTTTTAATATTGCATCAGATAAACGTGAGACGAGAAAATAACTATTTTTTATGCTACCTTTTGCTTATTTTTTATTTAACATTCCAGGCAAGGGTTAATTAAAAGCTTCTGTTTGTTGGCTCTGTGGCTGAATCACAGGCCTAAATTGACAGATTGAAGCCATACTTTAGCGAGATTATATTATGTCTCTGTTAGAGATAGCAACCAATAAAATTGTATAGTGCTAAGTAACCAAGCTATTAACTATCTTTTAACCTTATTATAGTTTTATATTATGTGTTTTCTAAATGTGTCTGAATGTCTTGTTCCACTTTAGCATAAGAGAAGTTTTTTTTCTTAATTCATATTTTATGTTTTGTTGCCTAGCTTATTAATGTAGCCTTGGGAAAATGCATTTCCATTGAAAACACCACAGCCATTCTGGAAGATTGTGATGGGAGCAGTCAGGTAGGTTAAGTGGAGTTTTTCTGTCTCATGGTAGTTGATAGATGCAGAGTATAACACCTTTAATGTTCACTTGAGAAATGTACCTTTTCCCTATAGAAACACATAAATATTTATGTTTAAGAAGGCTAGTGAAAGGAGGGTCCATAACTAAATGCATAGTGATTGAAGGAGTAAAAATGTGAGTACAGAAGTCAACCCATTGGATCCAGGATAAATTCAGTACTGACTGCATCATTTGTGAAGTACAGTTTCTTAACCTTTGGGTAAATGGTAGTGATACAGTGTGTACAGCTAGAACTGGTCTGAGGGATAGGGAAGCGTATGACCACATAAAATGACACTTAGTGCTTCATAAATGTTTGCTGCAATAATACTCAAAACAAAAACACGAAAAATACACAGGATATGGGGCCAGCAGGTGGCATGGTGGTTAAGGCACTGGACTCCCACGTTGTTGACTGTGGTTTTAGTCCCAGACCTGGCAGCTTAAAAATCGCACTGGACATGTGGTATGCTTGCCCAGAGTCCCAGGAGGAGTCTCTCTCTCTCTCTCTCTCTCTCTCTCTCTCTCTCTCTCTCTCTCTCTCTCTCAAGTGCACATACCCTATGGGGGAGAAAAAAAAATAAAAAAACAGCATGTTGGATCAGCAGATGGCATATGGCTATGTCACTGGACACTCACATGACTAACTGCAGTTTGAGTCCTAGACCCAGTGGATTGAAACTCATGCCAGCTATGTATGCATCTATGCCCAAGATCCTGGGAGGAGAATGGAGAAGGGATTGCGGTGTGGCCGTTCCCCCAAGGGATGGCTTCTCACATTCGCTATCACTGTCTCCGTGTCCCTCTCTCTCCAGTGAGCACATGTACCCTAAGGTAAAAACCTCTAAAAAAATATGGAAATAAAATAATAAAGGAAATAGCCTATTTCTTGTAGGGAGTATGGAGTGTGTGTGTAGTATTTTAGGCAGAGTCTCCCTATGATACAATCCTCTTGCCTCAGCCTTCTGAGTAGCTGGAACCACAGGTGTGTGCCTGCACACCTGGTTTTTTGAGTGATCCAGAAATCTAACTGAGGCTCCCATGTGCTCTGAGCCTGCTGAGGAGTGGCATCTGGTTTGTACCACCACTGCTAGGCCAGAACACATTTTTAAATAATCATTCTAAGGGACCAATTTCATTTCTTGTTTCCATTACCTATGTCTCATATTTCCTAAATTGTATGAGACTAAGGGAAATTGCATAATTTGTAATCCAGAGTGGAAAACCCTACAGCAATATTCCCACACACTCGGAGTGCAATGGTTAGGAGAGGGAGTCGAGCCAGTGAGAACAGAACAGGGGCTCCTTTTGCAATGCTGGAGGTGAGTGCTCAGCTCTCACACCTCCCTCTCCAACATATGTTCGGTAACAGTTCTGTGTTCTGTGGGAACATTGATCTGGTTTGGGTGCCAAATAGAACGCACAGGAACATTGATTCCTGAGTAGAAATTAGGCCCCCAAAACTGCAGATCAGTCTTTGGTAGAGAAATTATTTTGCAATGATAATCTAGGCTTGCCAAGTCTTACTTCTTTGCTTTTACTTAGAGCTATTGCTTATATTTTAGAGCACATATCACCTCTACCTCTTAACTAAAAACTGCTACTAGGGAAAAAAAAAAAGACATCTCTGTTGCTATAATTTAGCTATGGATTATAAAACTTGAAGCCAAGGGAACTCTTCCTGAATTAGGAAAGAAAGGGAACAAAGAGAAATAAAAAAGTCTCAAAAAATCAATTGAAAGGAATAGCTTTCACTTATTAACAACTGAAAGAGGGAATGTCAAAATTATAACACAAAACCACAATTAGTCCAAATTATATGAAAGCATTATATAAAGCAATCCTTCAAGACTCATTGTAAGGCCTTACCACGCCTCAGTAACCAGCATGTCATCTGAAAACCCAAATTCTGTTCTTGATACTCAGTCTCTCTTGGGCTTGCTAGGAGGCACAAGTATGAATTATACACCCACTGCCTTCCACAAAGCCCCAGACCCTTTTTTGTCCTATTTCTAATTTTTAGCTTCTGCCTCTTATGGCTCATGTAAGTAATACAATATAAAGAGATATGATGAAAGTTGAGTTGTTTTTGGCAGAATTAATGAGACTTAATACCAAACTGGTGCCTAATAGCATTCACCTAGGGAAGAAAAAATATGGTATAAAATTATAGAATTGAATTACCAGGCCCTATCTCTTATTTTACCTAAAAAAAGTTTCTTTAGATATTGGGTCATTGGGAAAGTTGTGATGCATTTTTACATAGAATAATACAGCATGACTTTCTCAAATGACCTAATATTAACTTTTAAACTACTTCACACATCTCTTTTCAACATAATATTGAGCTTCTCTTAGTAACCTCATAACCTCTTTATTTTACACCCCACATTCGTGCATCTCAGATTTAATGTGCATACAAATCCCCTGAGGAGTTTGTTACTATGCAGATACTGACTCACAAGGTCCGTGGTGGGGCCGAGATTCCACATGTATAACTAGCTTCCTGCTGATGCTATGTGGTCCAGGGACTAAGCTTTGAAAGGCAAGGTGCAACACAAGGACTTCAATTTTACTTGATAATCTAAATTCAATCTCAGTTACATTACAAATGGTTCACTAGGTAAAAACATTTAGATAGATTTCACCAACAACCAACTTGTTTCCTACCATGTTTATATCAGCACAAAACAGCCGATTTCCCAGATTTAAGAGGCTTAGAGTAACTAGACCAGGAAAATAAGACTGTGTTCTAAACAACTGGAAGAACTCTTTTCAAGCATTGAAAACATATTTACATGAACCAAATCGGTATTTATTTTGGATACTGGTGACCCCCAGAGTAAGACTTCTCAAGAGCAGTTTCTATGAAGCAAAAGGTGCTTACAAGGCAATGACCTGATGGATCCTTAGCACAGGGAAGGAAAGACTTTGACCTTCCTACAACTGGACGTAGCCTGTGGGAGTCAATTGTCTAGATTGTCTTAAACAAGGGAGCACGATCATTTCCAGTAAAGAAATTTAGGGTTGTGACTGAGATCCCCCGTAACTATTCATAGCTTGAGACCTTAATCACGTAGTGATTTCAGTGTCCCAGTGCTTCAAGCACCAGGGTCGTCTGGAATTTAGAACATCTGAGGTGACAATCATGTGCAGACATATACTGATCATGCTCAATAATTTTGTTTATTGCAACTAAGATTTATTGAAGGCTTTCTGTATGCTAAACACTTCACAATTCTTACCAAATCCTCTGAGACAGATACTATTGCTACCTAACTTAAAAATGAGAAAAATCACACGAGACAAGATAAGTAATCTGCCTATACTATCAGAATTGAAGATGGTTGTGCCAGGATTTGAATATAAAATGTCAAATCAAAGTGCCTGTATTTTTAACTATTGCTAACAAAACATGTTTGACAAAGCCTTTACCTATGTTGCTGCCTGAAATGGCCTTCATCTTATGTATTTCCTTACAGGTTCAGCAATTTAATTACACGTGGTTAAGACTTATTAAACATGGAGAATGGTGCTTAGCTCCCATCCCCGATAAAGGAGTCCTAAGGTTGCACCCTTGTGATAACAGAAACAAAGGACTGAAATGGTTGCATAAATCAACATTAGTCTTTCATCCAGATCTGGTAAGCAAAATATTTTTACCTCTTTTTTTTACCACAAATTCAACTTTCAGTCAAATGGCACATAAAACCCTCATTGTCAGCTTCCTCAATCAGAAGATTTAAATGTGTTTGTGACAATAGAGGCAGTGTAAAAGTTCACCCAATGAAATAAACAGATTTTTTTTGTAAATTTTCAAGTCCTTTTTTATTTTTTACAAAATGTATTTTAAACCCATTCTATGGAATAGAAATCATCTGGATCTCAAGTTCATATTACTATCATCATCTTTGTTTCTAAAGAGCATTTGCTTCAGTCATCCAGCAATGCCAAAGTAAGTCTGACAGGCCAGAACTGGTTCTCATTGGAGAGCAGAAGCCTTTTAGGGGAAAAACAAGTATAGGGAAAAACAAGAAGCCACATGCCTCTTCCCAGTCCTGCACTTGAGAATGAATCTGGTTTTCCCTTCTGCCCCCTTTCCCTTGTTTCTAGTTTATTCTGTTGCTAATAACAGTCTGGATAAATTATAAAAACAGAGGTTTATTTAGCTCGTAGTTTGGAGTTCCAAGGTTCAGGGCCCACATATGGTGAGTGATCTTTCTGGAGAGCATCGCGGAGGGCAGGAGCTTGAGCACAGCAGAGCTCATCTCTGTCTCGTTCTCTCTCCTTATTAACCCACCAGGACTCAATCCTTGGTGCCCCAGCTTCTCACCTAATCTCTTCCCCAAGCCCCATCTGATAACCATAACTGAATTACCTCGCTACCCTCTCAACATCGTTACAATGGCTCACCAAATGTTAACACAGAAATTTAGGGAGACTTATTCCAACCATAGTACCATGTAAGGAGACTCTTTCTCCTACCCTATGGTTTCCAGAGATCTGGGTTCTCAGGGATGTGCTGGGTAGTTCTCGCTAGTTTATAGAAGCTGATTGTGTGCATCTCGTGCCAACTTTTCATTCAGTGATATCACATTGGCAGATTGAAACCAGCCATGACAGGAGTATGTATTTTCACCAGAGAAATTAGCAGATGCTACTAGATCAGAAAATAATTTTCCAGGGGTCTTGTTTTTAACATTTATATGAACAGTTGTTCTGCCATATTCATCAACTTAATACTTCCAAAGACTGTGTTTATGCTATTAATTTTGTTCTGGAGAATTCTTAGAAAATCAAAAATATTATTGTTCATGTTTTTTTACTGGTTTCCATTTTTTATATTTCACTTGTGTAAGTTAGTCTGTGGCTCATTCCCTTATTATCCTTCTCTCCAGGTGAATCACATTGTTTTTGAAAACCATCCTCAGTTGTTATGCTTGGAAGGAAATTTTTCTCAGAAGACCCTGAAAATAGCTGTGTGTGACTCAATGAAGCCTTATCAAAAGTGGAAATTTGAAAAATATTATGAAGTCTGAAGGAGAACTAATGTTTTTATCTAGTAAACTCATTAGATACTGTGATAATAACAGTGAACGGGGTGACTGTATTTCTCAGTGGTAGTTTCAATTTTAATTTTAGAATTTGAATGAAAGATTTTCAAAAATCACGGTATTTGGAAGAGCAAAATATAACTCAGGGAAACGGTCCAACGTTGGACCGGAGTCCTTCTCCAGCACGTGGTGGCCTATTGAGTTGCTTGCTTCCCATCCTGTGCGGGACTTCTTCCTGTAAGTTTCCCCTGGCACGCTCATAGGTGACCAGAAATGAAGATAAGAAGTATTTGGGGAAGTACATGATAGTCATAATGGTGTATTTGTTGATAAAGAGCTTTTTTGGCCCACAAGTAGGTATGAGAATTTGGTCCTTTATTAGCTCTTTTGTTCTCAAATGAAAACTGCTTAGGTTCTCATGGCTGGAAGAACTCAAACAGATGCACACAGCTATAACCCCAGTAAAATCTCTCCAGACTACATGGATATTTGCCTAACAGTTTGAAATAATATCAATCTCCTGTTGATAAACCTATTCAATGGCAGGGTTTTGATGTAGAGTATCATGTAATTTTTTTTTTTCCCAGTCTGATTCAGTGAAAAAAAATCTGAGTAAGGAAAAAGAGGCCTTCAACTGCTTATTTAATTCTAGGCATAAACATTGTCTCAGCATATTGTGTGCTATTGAAGCTACACTAGTAAAATAAAAGTTGATCATATTGATTACTTTCTAGATGTATGTGGACGTTTTAAAAAAAAGTAACAGAAAAAGAGAGAGGATCACAACAACACATTGTAGTAACCAAAACCAATTTAATCATTAAACATATACTAATAATGGACCAAATGAGAAAAGCTAAGACAAATAAAGCAGAAGCAGAACATTGAAACATAGTCAATTTCATTTGTATGAAAATATTAAAATACTATTAGGTCATCAGGAAAGTCATGATGTGTTTTCCTATGCAAAGATGTGTCATGACTCTCCCGATGACCCAGTAATTTAGGTTAAGCAGCATTCACAGGGATGAAATATGCTGAAAAAAAAAGTCAAAAAGCTTTCAAAGTATAAGTAAATGAAATACAATAAAAGGGGAAGGGAGTGAGCTAAACAATTTTTAGAAAGAGAGTTAAGAAAAGATCATTTTAGACTTGATAAAGAAGAAAGGAGGTCTGCTACATCTATGGGGAAAGAAAAGTAAAGGCCTTGGTGTAGACCCATGGTAACGCTACAGTTTAAGGGAAAGTTCAAATTTATTTGATCCAAAGTGAACCTCTATTCCTTTTTTTTTTAGAGAGATTTTTGCTATAGGGCATACATGCTTGCCGATGATACAGAGAGAAATAGAGACAGAAAGCAAGAAATCACCCACCGGGGGGGCCGGCAGGGCTGGCGGGCATGCTGCAAGCCCTTGTCCTCATTCTCTTCTCAGGATTTGGGCACACATTCCCAGTGTGAGTTTTAAGCCCTCGGGTCTGGGACTCTAATCCCGGTCGACTACATAGGAGTCCAGCAATGTAACCATTACGCCATCTGCTGCTCTCTGAGCCTCTATTCTGAAGTACAACAATACTGAGGTGTACCAAAAGAGATCTGAGAAATCAGGATATCCTTAACTTTCATTTGTTAAGAAATCTGATGCACAGAAGGCAAACTACTTGTCTAAGAATCCCAGGCCAGTTAGTAAAAAAATAAATAAATAAATGAAAAGAATCAACAGCAGAATTAAAATCTCAGAGACTGGGCACACTCTACTGCCTCAGACTACTGGCCTAAACAAATCTCCACCACATCACTCCTTACAAAGGGATACAGAACCCTCTAAGCTAGGGTTTGGTCTCTGGAGGATAGCCATGATGTATTCATGCTAATATTCTTTTTGACCATTGTTCAGTTGAGGTGCTGGAGAAACCAGTCATCTTGAGTTCTGCCTTCCTACTTAACATTTAATTTTAACTTTCAACTAATTATACAAAAGCAGAGCTGTAACTAATGGGAAAGAGAACCGCTTTGCACATTTGTGACATGTATAAGATGTTTTATTCAAATAACTGACAATTGCGAATAGAGAAGGACTAGAAAATGAGGCCATTCTTTTCAGAGCAAAGCCTTATTGGGGGGAAAGCACAAGTGAGTTGCCGAAGGGCTGAATGAGTTCTGACCAAACCCACCATGCTTGGTGCCTCGTGTAATTCTTTATGCAACTCAAAATTTTTGAAAGGTTTTCCCCCACCTATATACATGTTCTCTTTTGATCCAAAAACAGTTTTCATAAAGAAAAGTCATCGATACCTAGAAAAAGATTAATTATGCTTTGAATGTACTTACTTTGGGGTATACTAGAAGGAAGTTGAAAGATTTTCTCAAAACAAACTACTCACTGGATACTTTTCTGATTTTGCCCTCTGTGCTTATTATGTTGGGTCGTGAGGAAAGTCATGATGCATTTTTGCATAGAAAAATATGTCATGATTTTCCCAATGATCAAATATAACGCTACATTTGATTCAATATTGTCAGTATAACAAAGGATTGTTTTCAGACGTATTTGTCCTTGGGTAGAATTTGAAAGTTACCTTACCATCTATTCAATTACTGTAAGATGCAATAAACTAATCAGTAGTCGGGAATCTGCATGAGCCTCACTTTCCAAGTACTGACTAATTATGAAACCTGCTATGGAAATTTATATTGCCTCCTAAATTTTGTTTTCAAAAAAGTGTTACTAGGTCTTTTGGAACCTCTAGGATGGGACACAATAGAGTCCTAATCAGTCCTGGGTTCTTCTTTTTATTTTTTTAAGGTTTTGCCATAGGGCACATACCCTCACCAGAGAAAGACAGAGAGACACAGAGAGGAAAAGTGATAAAGCACTCTCCATGGTGAATAGCCATATGGCAATCCCTTCTCCTCCAGTCTCCTCTCAGATTTTGGGCACACATGCACATGTGTCCAGTATGATTTTCAAGTCACTGGGTCCAGACTCAAACTGCATCAACCCTGTGGGAGTCTGACACCTTAATTCCTATGCCATCTGCTGGACCAGCCCTGAATTCTTAAATGGGAGGCTATGTCACTGCGGGCTTCAAATTTTTTCTGACTTGGCTTAAGTATTGCCTTTTCTTTAAAAATATTTGTGTGTCTTCTCACTTTGAACACAAGAGTAGTCTTGAATTTAATAGAATGTATTTGATTGAAAAAAACACTAAATTCCAAACCTTCTAAGTGCTTCAGAGTCTGTTAGTTTGCCCTATTCCTTTTTCTTTTGATCAGTTACCCAGAGTTTTCACCCTACCCTCCTGTAGGATGACACAGCTGTTGTTGGTACAACCATGTTTTGTCATCAGCATCCAATTTGCTCAATTCTGCTTGCTGACATTCAATCAGCTGTCATTCACAGGCCTGCAAATCACCAGGAGCCACGATCACAACGTGTGCTAGCTCCATCTCACTATTTAGATGTTAAGACACTGTTTCTGGCATTGCCTTAGGGGTTGTAGAGGGGCAAGAATGATAGTTACAGTGTGTACAAATTCAATATTCCCAGTCAACCTTGATTTCATAAATGGCCTAGAATGACTTTCAAAACATCTTATCAAAGAGATGAAGCGGAGGCATCCCAGATAGTACTTCTTTATTTGTTCTAATATCTTTCATTTAATTTTTATATTCATAACATAGGGAAGCAATCATACTTCAGATGAGGGCTCCAACATCTTGCATAAAAACATGTAAATTCAAGAGGTGAGGGAAAAGAGAAACTAATTATCGTTGAGTACTTACCGTGTTCTAGACATTATGCACGCTCCATCTCACTGATGTGTACAACTCAGTGAGGTGGGTCTCATTCTTCCTGTCATTCAGATGAACAGGATGACCCCCCCCCCCCCGATTATGCTACTGAAGGAGTGGGTAAATTGTCCAAGAGATAAACCCAGTTTTCATTCTACCTGGCTTAAAAAACAAAAAAAAATGTTTCATTCACTATAGCATGCTGCTACAATTTTCATTGAAAAGTAGGGCAGTCAGTGCAAGTGGCATTGGATAAAATCTCTTGGTTAAAAATTATTGATACTAGAGTTAATGAGATGAGGTCAAATCAAGCCTGCATGGTCTTTCTTGGATGTTGGATAGATATGAAACAGGAGCTGGGCCTTTCTCTCTGTTAAACAACTGATGAGTAGGTGAGAGTGTGGCTAACCCCCATGTGTTTTGCTCTCTCCTATATCCTTGAGTTTATGCAGAACCTGTTTTGTTCCAATCCTGGACCAAATGTAAGATTGTGAATGGCGGGGGCGGGGCAGGTGGTGGTACAGTGGTGACACGATAGGATCCATATGAGAAAAGTCTTGAGCTCTTACGACGTCAATGAGCATGGTGGGTACTTGTGCACATATTCATGATCCAGGCTGGCTGAGGGTAAATTGTGGCATTCAGCCCCTCTTGGGGCGCTCTCTCTCTCTTTCTCTCTCTCTCTCCCTCTCTCTCTCTCTTTCTCTGTTAAGGAATAATAAGGTTTCTTGTCTGGGGCTACAGGTGGCATGGTGGTTAAGGCACTGGACTCCCATATGGCCAACTACAGTTCAAATTCTGGTCTGGTAGCTTTAAAATCACCCCAGGCAGATGTGTGTGCGTGTGTGTGTGTGTGTGTGTGTGTGTGCGTGTGTGTGTGTCTGTGTGCCCAAAATCCTGAGAGGAAAATGCAAGAGAAAGAATTGCGACATGGCTATCCCAATGGGGGATAATTTTTCACTTTCCCTCTCTGTGTCTCTCTCTAGCGGGTGCATGTAACTTATGGCAAAAACCTAATTAAGGAATTTTTTTTTACAAAAGACTTCTCCCCATCTTTAAGCAAAGCTAATACATTACTCAATTTTAACAAAAATGAGAAGTAAAGAATTGAAGAATATTTTAATTTTAAAAAAGACCATAACTTTTAACTTCTACTCACAGTGCAGATAGTCAATATAGTGCTTTTGCAACAATTTTTTAGAGTGGTTTTTGCTATAGAGCATGTGCTCTAGCCAGAAAGACAGAGAGACAGAAAGTGAGAAATCACCACCAAGGGGGTAGCCACACTGCAATCCCTTCTCCTCCATTCTCCTCTCAGGATCTTGGGCACACACGCACATGTGCCTAGCGTGAGTTTAAGCCACTGGGTCTGGGACTTGAATCGTGGTCACCCACATGGGAATCCAGCGACATAGCCATTACGCCAACTGCTGGTCCCATGCAACAATTTTTGAGTGTTATTCAACCATTGCTACAAGCCAAAGTCCCTTGAAATGAGAAGTAAACACTTACCAAAGCTCATGTATAAAATATTTAATTTTTGAAAAATAGCTCTCACATGGTTTGAGTAAGCCATATAAAGTATTGTATATCTCTATGAAGCTTAATGTACTCTATGTGGTGGTATCTATGTCTTAAAGAAAGAAAATGATACCAACTGCCTCTATTTTTCTAACCTAATGAGTCAACCTATAATTACCATTCTAACTGGAATCTCTTTGCAAGTGTATGCCAATCTTTGTTATTACAGAACTCCAGAGTGAAAATTCCCAAGTTTAATGCTGAGTTCTTAATGATAGTCATTGCTGTCAAATAAGTACAAATAATTTCTTTGAAAACAGAGGTCTTCTGTTATATATTAGTTAATAGATACTTACCGGTTTGAGAATGCTGTTCAAAAATATATAAATAAAGCCTTTATATTAGATGTCGAAATTCATATTTTTGATAACAAAAATAGACCTACTTGACTACTCAAAATTATAACAATTTTTGTAACTATGTATGTACATGCAAGTGTGTGTGAGCATGTGTGTGTGTATGCCCATATTGTGTGTTCAATGCTTTGAACTGAGAGAAAGCAAAACTGAGAGTTTCTACTTACACCATTAAGAAAATTTGGAAATACTTCAGTGTATCATTAGCTCTCTTTTAGGTGCCTAGTTTTGCGTGTATCTCCCCTTCTGCATAAGAGTATCTCAAATGAACTTCACTCTGGATACTGTTTTCCAGACATAAAGAAGTAAACAAACTCTAACTTATCAGGGTACCTGTTACTCGGTTTAGGGATTATGCATATGCCTTAATTCTTCTTCAAACTGTAGCCCAGGGCTAGTTTTATACATCTGAGGGGGTCCTGAAAAAGTTCAAGGAGAATGTTTATCATGAAAGAATAATACATAGATTTCAAAAAATTTTGACTCCAAATAAATTCATACTTTGATTCCATTTATCCAAGAGCTTTTTGAAGTTCTCTTGTATTAACTGTAGGAAATGGGCTTAAGAACAAGAGAAGGCAAAGATAGTAAATTTTGTTATTAACTTCCTGAAACTATTTGTTAGTGAGAGAACAAGATTAAACCTGTGCAATATGAAAACTTTTGAAGTTAATTTCATCATTTTTAAGTATCCACTTTTTTCTGCCTCTGACCAACTGAAGTTATTACCACAAAAGGAATCAAATACATAATTTTAAATTTCTAGGTACAAATCCAAATTACTTTTTAAAAAATCACTTGCAAAGTTCTCCTAAGCTGGAGGTTAGTTACTAGATGTCATCATTTGCCATGTTTCAAAGTGATTTCTGCTGTTGTTGTTCGGTTTGTGTTGATTACATGGCTCAGTCAGCTCTATCTTTCATGAGCTATATAAAAATTTTGGTTTTCATATTTTTTGTACTATGTTACTGATGTTTTAGTATTGGCAAATAGAAATTTTAACACTATATTTTACAGCCCTCTTATTTTTATAGAACAATGAAAATTTAGACTTTAAGAGCAGTGATTACAATAAAATACCACCTAACCCCTGTCAGAATGACAAAGATTAAAAATACAAGAAGTGTTGGCGGGCATGTGGTAAAAGGGGAACTCTCCTACGCTGTTGGTGGAAATGTAAACTGGTTCAGCCACTGTGGAGAACAATATGGAGGTTCCTCAAAGATCTGCAAATAGAGCTACCATTTGATCCAGCAATCCCACTTCTAGTAACTATCCAAAGGACAGGAAAATGCTCCATCAGAAGAGTGCTTGCACGTCAATGTTTATTACAGCATTATTCACAATCACTAAGACATGGAACCAACCCAAATGTCCACAAACAGATGAATGGATGGAAAAAGTGTGGCACATATACTCTATGGAATACTACTCAGCCATAAAAAACAACAAGACCCTGGCATCTGATAGAAAGTGGTCAGATATGGAGGATCTATTGCTGAGTGAAGCAAGCCAGAATATGAAAGAAAGATATTGTGTGTATCCACTTAATATATACTCACTATTCACACTTTATGGTAGAGATAGAAATATTGGAGAGCATAAAAGCAATGAAAATAGTTAGCAATGATGAAGACAGTGTCGAACAGGGCAGGAGAAGGGAAGCGTATAGAGAAGGATAGCAAGAGAACAAATAGAGAGGCATGACTTTAGTGAGACACAGAAACGGTTCACTACCTGTTGATGATAGCATGTCTAGTATTCTCAACTGGACTGGTCTGAAAAGTATTTTATGTTGGGTAAATTCTATTTGCAAGCAAAATGATATATAGTGATTGAATGTTTAAAAAAAAATAATGAGAATAATAATCTGGGGGCGGGGGGAAAGATGAAAAGCTAAAAAAAAAAAAAAAAAAAGAGCAGTGGTTGGACCAGTCAGTGGCCTGGTGGTTAAGACAGCTGGATTCTACTTGGTCAACTGCACTGTTCAAGTCCCAGACCTCCAGACCAGAAGGCTTGAAAAACAGACCAGGTACATATACTGCGTGCATGCCCCAAATCCTGGGGAAATGGAAGAGAAAGGAATTGTAGTATGGCCATCACCCCTGCAAGGTGCTTCCCCACTTTCTCTCTCTCTAATGGATGCACTTGCCCTATAGCAAATTTAAAAATACATTTCATATATATATTTACACACACACACACACACACACATATTTAACATATAAATATATATATATATACATATAAATATATATATATGTATATATATATATATATATATATAGATATATATAGAGAGAGAGAGAGAGAGAGAGAGAAATGGTTGTCTTGCTCATATGGTCAAATATATTTCTTCTTCATTACATTCTGGTATTCCATCCTTTTCCATAATCTCTATTGTAAATGTTTTCCCTATCACGTTGAGAAACATAAATGGCCATACTCCATTTGAAAATATGTCTAATGTACTACTTCATGTAAATATGCAGAAAAAAATTACTATTAAAGCACCAGTATAGTTGAAATGTATTACCTTTATGACTACAAAGATATTTTTGAAGACATTAAGATGCATATAAAACATCTCAATTTTTAATAATATAAAATTTTCATGTACATTACATACCTACCACCAGAATTTTTTTGTAATTTCATGTATATCTTAAATTTTTTTGGAAATAAATATTGCAAATATTTTAAAATAAAATGTTCTCTTGATTTCTGAAGACATATTTATTAATGACCTCAGTAGCTGCTCATGTACAGGGTTTTTCTAGACTTTAAAAGGCAACTAAAGAAAATAAAGTCTAGGACCAGCTGTTGGTGCAGTAAAGGCAGCTGGATCCCATGTGACTGAACGCACAGTATGAGTCCCAGATCAGACAACTTAAAAAACACTCCAGTGGGGCCAGCGCATGGTCCAGCAGCTATGTTGCTGGACTCCCATATGGATGACCCCTGTTCAAGTCTTGGATCCAGTGTCATGAAAATCACACCGGAAGCATGTATGTGCATGCCCAAGATCTTGGAAAGAGAGGAGAAGGGATTGCAGTGTGATCATCCTCCCTGGGGAGTGATTTCTTACTTTCCCTCTCACTTTCTCTCTCCTGCCAGAGCATATGACCTAAGGGGAAAAAAAAAAAACCCTTAAGAAACCAAACACTCTAGGCACACATGTGTGCATGCCTAAAATCTCAAAAGGAGAAATGGAGGAGAAGGGATTGTGGCATGACTAACTCCCATGGCGGGGGGGGGGGGGGGGGGGTACATTCTCAGTTTCTCTCTCTTTCTCTTTGTTTTTCTCTGGCGATTTTGCATACTCTCTTGGAAAGAAAAAAAATTAATTTGAAAACAAAGAAAAGAAGAGGAAGCCTAGAAACAAGAAATAAAGACAAAATTTTTATTGAGAGCAAGTCAGATATGGCATTCTTTATTTAAATTGTTAACTGATGAATGGGTAGATGGATACATTCTGGCAAATTCCATGTCTTTGAATGTAGCATTATATGAAAGGTAAATTTTCTAATGAGAGGGAAATATGACTATTATCAATTCCTTTTCATTCAGCAACAAAGGAAACAAAAAAGTCATTTAAGAAATATCAGCATTTGCACAATAAATCAATTCTTTCTCCTTCCAAGTATCAGAATCCTTGACACTCCTGATCCTTGAATCAAAAAAGCTCAGGTCAACTTTCATGTTAGCTACTAATTTGTTTTCTTAATCGTGTCCCATGGGGGTTTCAAATATGTTAAATATTCCTTTTGCAATCTGAAGCAGACTCTTGTTTTTCCCAGGCTACAAAGACTCGAACAGCCATCCAACACCACCGTGTCACTCAAGATCACTTAACTCTATGGCCTAGTGCAAAATAGCACATAGAGTAATGGACATAAATGCCAAGAAATAGTTTATGTTCTCTCATCCATGAACACTAAACATCTACTAGTTGAACCTACTCTGAAATATTCTTTGTTGACAGAATCTTTCATAATTGGTTAATTTTCTGGTCAAAGCACAAAGCTAAAAAAACCAATTCCTGTATATCGGAGCCCCATAAGAGCCAGTTGCTTTGCCATGTCACCTTCCTGCCACAGGAATTTATCACTTTTGTTGAAACAACTCAAAACACAAGTTCTCTTGAAGGCAGGTTAACAATAAGTTCTTGGTACATGATAGTTAACATAATGCTGTGCTTTGAAGTTAAGTAGAAAGTCGTCAGGGTCATCAGTAATCCAGAAAAGAAAACAGGTTGACCAGGTAGAACAATTTAGAGATCCAAATTAAACAGGAAATTGTACTTGTGCATCATGTTTGAAAGAATAGAAAGAGCATTTCAATCTTGAATTCAAAATTGAGCCTCATAAGCACTAAATAATAGCATATGATACTATGGAAATATATTATATGACCAAGAAGAATTAAAGAAGCCACCATTAGAATGTGTCGGATTTGTTACACATAAATAAGCAATAATTTAAGAAGGGCTAGCTCAGGGTTTTCAACAAAATGAAAACGAAATAAACAAAGGGTTGAATAGTACAATGAAGACTGTATTACATTCAGACAATAAAGAATTGTCTTTTATTTGCAGGGCTAAAACATATCCTATCTGTGGTGACAGAAAGTTCAGAGTAATGTACATGGAAGCATGAAATAAAAACTGTGGAACAAACTATCTAAGAATATAAATATAGATTTTCTCTTTTCATAAATATTCAATACATTATTTGACACATTGGTTTGAGTGAAGCTCCCAAGCACAATTTTAAGCATCTTGATTTGGGCTGAGGTCCAGTAAATTATATATTCCCAACCACTATCAGTGCTTTCTCACTAAAAATACATGCTCGCACTCTACTTTGAAAGTATTCTAAGATAATTATTTCCATTTTCATAGTAACTAGTACAGTTATGACTAGCGTTGTCTCAGGTTTCTAAGGAAAGAAAATTATTCTGAGACACTGTTAATAAGAGAACGTGTGGTAATAGAGAGGGGCATTTTCTTAAAATTGTGCTAAAGCTGTCATTTTCATTTTTAATTACTTTAACTGTGCTAGACAAGATTCTATTTTGAGTTACACAAATAAAACTATCCAACATAACTCTTTAGTCTATTGCCCACCAATCTCCCCGCCCCTCCCTGTATCAACCTCACAATGGGTTTAATTCAATTGGAAAGCATAAAGCCAACATTTAGCAAACAAAACTCCTGGCTGACAATTGCTCAGCCTCTAGTGAGGAAATTCAGTGAATGGTAACACCTAGGAAGAAGACCTATAGAACGTCGACTATATAGATGTCAAGGAAAACCACTTAAAACTTTTTTTTGACAATAATAGGAAAGCCAAATCATGTTGGAAAGTTTATTGCCAGAAGTCTATAAAACCATGTTTAAAAATCAAAGAGGTTTAATATCAGACTTTTCATCACTGCAGTGTAAGACTCCAAAAGAAATATAGGAATCATTTCAAACAGTTGCCTCTTTCATTTGATGACTAACTTTCTCAGCACTGCTACTTTTAAAATCAAATCATGCCCAATTCCCCAGGGATGCTTGCTGTTTAGTGCTTATCACACAAGACTATCTTAGTGACGTTTTTAAAAAGCAAATGTCCAAGAATGAATCTAACACTTTTGGATTTGAGGTTACCAGACTGAATTTTGTCTAAGGTTAATTTCACATTATTCTACAGCGAAACAGAATAAGCTTCCACATCTTTCAAGATTACTCAAGGCATAGAAAGATGCATCACAAGATAACAGAATTAATTAGCTTTTGCTTTAGTGGACATGAGAATTTCTCATTTCCAGTTAGTTTATAAATGCATCATAGATTCAAATTCATCAATTCTTTGCTTGGTGTTCCCCTTCCTGATTTTCCGATAGGATATTGTATTGTATCTTGAATAGGCATTTCTGGAAATATCGCTCTTCTTTCCTAAGCTTGGCTGCTCATCAGGCGTCGCAGGTTGGGAACTGGGACTGCTCAGTGGAGAGTCCTCACTCACATCATCTTCCTCTTTAAACTGAGAACTCTCTTCATGTTTTTTCTTAAATTCTATCACTCGAACTTCATCTTCATCATCATTGCAATCATCATTGTCATCATGATTAACTTCTTCATCCCAAACCTCTTGCTCATCAACATGTTTAGAATGCAACATGTCAACTTGACTGGGTTTCTGAAATCCCAACCATTCAATTTCAGTTGCATGGTAAGCCTTCTTCCTATCCTCATCTTCTTTCTCCTCCAGAGACTGTTTGGCAATCCTTTCCTTCTGTCTACTTATTTCCTGGTTACTGCTGCTCAGAGGAATCTTCTCCCACTGATGCCCTGTAGCAAAATTAATTGGTAGTTGAGATGTGCAGATATGCCAAAATACCAGCTGTTATTCTCCAAATTATTTTTCTGATAATCATTTCCCAACATGTGTTTTATGGGATAGAATTCTGTGGGCTACCAATATGCTTTATACACTCAAATGGCTTACACATTCAAATTAATTTGGAAAACATTGCCTTAAAGACAATTAAATAAGCTTTCTTGGAATTTATCCAAGACTTTAAAATGCTAATCAGTATGGTAAATTTCCAAGAAAGTTGGCAACCCAAACTCATTTGATCATGGAATGTTATTGTCATGGACTACTGTATTTTGTCAGACTGGTATTCCCTGAGACACACTTTTGTTTTGCTTTATTTATTTATTTATTTTTTTTTTTCCATAAGGTGCATGCGCACATCAGAGAAACTCACAGAGAGAGAGGGATAGGGAAAGTAAGAAATCACCCTCCCATTCCAGGGCTAGATGGCCACATCTCAATTCCTTCTCCATTCTCCTCTCAAGATTCTGGGAACATGTACATCCACAAGTGCCCTGCATGCTTTTTAAGCCACTAGAACTGGGACTAAAACCATGCAATCGGCCATGTGGGATCCAGTTGCCTTAAACACCATGCCACCTGTCCCCAAGACACACTTTTTAAACTCCTATCTGCCTGTCACAACTGGATATGGGAACATAAATAATAAAATATTTGGATCTATCGCATACACACACACACACACACACACACACACATACACACACACGTGCACGCACCTCGAGGAAAATTTGGAAAATACTTTAGGAGGAGAAACACTTCCTTCCAGTAGTAAAAATGGTAACTGTTCAATATCTGGTCACACTCAGAGTAGCACTTGGCATTTGACACCACGTGTCTCAGAGTTTTCTAAAGTACGCAGGTGTAAAAGAGGAGCAGGAATCACAGATGATCAGACCCATGTGCTGACCTGACTTTAACACCAAGCCCAACATATCACACTCAATATGGCCTAAAATCTGCCACTGCTTTCTATCACGATTTCAAAACGTTGTTAAGGTCCAATCTACACAATGCTAGATTAGCCTGTTTTAGACACATTCCTGAGGACAATTAATTGATTCAAATTATTTGGCACCATGTTGTGACTTTTAAAATACTTTACTGCAATCATTACCTTTTAACCAGCCAGATCATATTTTTAAACCCTCAAATATATTTACTAGGCATGCTAAGAATTAATCACAAGAGAGCAGAGGTTGTTCTGTGAGCTTTTAGCCCTCAAGGGCTTCTTTGGGACATTTCAGTCTGCAGTGTACATGACTTTAAAATGTCATCTGAGTTAAGCCCATTGTCAGACCTGGACCCCCCATGCTTTCCCAATACTCTATAGGTCAATAAATAAAGTTAAAGGCAAGATTACTCTTTTTCCTTCTCTTTCACAATTTTCTACTTTCTGAATAATGTTAACAGGTCCATTTTTATCCATAGTTCTCTTTGAGTTCTTTTTTAGTTCCTTTCATTTCCTCTCTCTTTGTAAAGATAGATTATCACCCTTAACTAGTTACATAGAACTATTATAAGATCATTGGTATTCAGTCAGTGTTCTTTATATTATACAAAAATACATATTAGAATGTTATGATTTTAAGCTTTGTTTTGTTATCCACAAGAGCCAAAAACATGGTGTTTTTTTGATAAACTTTGTTAATATTCATGACTTGGATATGGGATGGTCATACATAAAATTACTCTTTGAAACTGATATTTTTGTTACTATCTATGACTCAGGCATGGGATTGTCATACATGAAATTATTCCTTGAATTTAAATAATAGATTATCTTCAATATTATCTTTAAATTTTTAGATCCGGAAGCATGCTCTTGAAGATTTTATTTCTGTTTTCCATTGTGATCATAAAAAGCACCTGTACCTCTATCACAGAGGGAAAAAATATGCCTGATTACACTTCAAAAGATTCATTCAGGGGAAAATTCACCAGCGAGTCCATCTAGTTTAAAAATGCAGATTGATTTCATTCTCTACTTGATCAAAATGTAAGGTCCTAGAAAACTGTTTACAGTGTATCTCCTGATTTGAAATTTCAAAAGGGTTCTAGATGCTTCTGAGTTATGTTGGAAGCAGAAAGATTAGTGCAAAGAAGTTATTTAGTTCATTTTGTGGGTCATAAATCTAAAAAATTATCTCTGATTATATAATAGCTTAAAAAGCTGAATATAGCTGGGACCAGCAGATGGCATAATGGTTACATTGCTGAACTCCCACGTAGTCAACCATGGTTTGAATCCTGGACCCAGAGGCTTAAAACTCATGCAAGTGCGTGCGTGCGTGTGTGTGTGTGTGTGCCCAAAATCCCAAGAGGAGAATGGAGGAGACGGGATTACAGTGTGGCCATTCCCCCTTGGTGGTGGTGGTGGGGGGAATCTCACTTCCTGTCTCTCTGTTTCTCTCTGACTCTCATGTGAGCGCATGTGCCCTTTAGGGAAAAAAATCTCTCCAAAAAAAAAAAAGTGGATATAGCTTTTTATGTTTTTCCTTAAATGTCTGCACATTGGTCAGAATAAATCTCTGAGACAAGCCCAGGCAAAGAAAGTAAATCCAGGAAATTGCTAATCACATCCATGTCCTCCTTGGAATCTTCTACATCATGTGATGTTTTAATATTTCAGTCAAAAGTTTCTTTAATTTTTGCCTAAAGTCCTACCTAACTTGAATTAGTTAAATTTAAGAAGCTGACTTGTTAGATAACATCTTATTTCAAATTAAGATGTTTATGACTATAAGACAGAAAAGGAATGATTGAGTAATAGATTTTATCCAGAACTTTATTTGAAAACTGCTTAAATGTAGATGTCTTCTTAGAAGAAAAGTCTAAAGAATTTTGTTTCTTAATTTGTTGTGCTTCCTTGAAATTTAATATAGTCACTTCAATGCTCTTTTTTTTCCCTCCATTTTCTTAAAGAACACAATGAAAATTAACTTTATCATTTTGGGAGCTTTCTTTCACAAGAAAGAGTTAACCATTTTGCACTGACTATCAGAGGTCCAGAATTTTGCTATAGAGTATATCATATATAAGACTAATTTAAACTGCCTGCCATTAGTATACTTCTAGGATAAGTCTGATTTTGAAACATTTACATTTCACAAGGTGTCTGACACAGATTTGGAAGTGCCAAATCAACAATGACAACAAAAAGGTTGATTTAATGGACTAACTTCCTAGAAGACAGATAGCACATTGGTATGCCAATCAGATATAACAATCCAAGCTGTCTCAGTTTTGAAACATCTGGAATGCTTTCTAAGGTGGAACCCACAGATAAGTCAAGACTCTCTTATCTGCTCATAGCAGCTTTGGGATTTTGAAGTCATTTCCTGGATTGCTTTTCAATATCACACTCACAACCCATGCAAAAACTGTCATCCGCATCCATTCAGACAATTTCTGTATACAAAACTGTAGTTCCTGTTACCTTCTCTGTGTGTCATTTCCTCAGCACTTGTCTCTTGGAGAGAAAGATCTGTAATAGCTTTATGAACAATGAAGAGATTCTCTTCTGGGTTTTCTGGAAAAAAATACAAGATTTGCAGTTTAACATTTGAAAAATACGGAGTTGAAGGGTTAATAAATGATCAGTTTAGACACTACGTAGTTTTCTTTCATTTTAATCATGAACACTAAAAATTACTATTTGTTTCTTCTGATTCATTTATTGATTGAGTCCATTTATTTATTTAATGGTTATTTAATTTATTGATTGATAATCACTCCTTTAATATTTACATAAGGCCATGAATTCAGACATCCTCAGGTATATTTAGAAAGAAATGTTAATATTCTCTATTTTTTATTGAAATAATAATGGACTATTAATAATAATAACAACAACAGTTAACATTTAACCAACACAGTAATCTTTAAGTATTTTACAAATATTGGTACTATTACTCTATACTCCAGTGGAAAAACTCAACCTGAATGATGCAAAGTTGTGTAGGGTCACAGAGCTACCAAATAGACAAGCCTGAATTCAACCAGAAGCAGAGGCTTGGTCCTTCTGTTATATAGCCTTACTAGAACAAGGAGCCAAATTTGGGGGTGTCCAGATAATTCCTAATATAACAGCTTACCACAAATAAAATTCTCAGTGGATTTATAAGCCAAAAAAGCAAATTCAGGAGAAGAGAAATACTTTACCTTTTTGAATCTCCTCATCCATAGACCAGTTACTCAGCGTATCCCCTTGTAAATTTCCACTTTTCTTCTGGTTTCCTTCTAGGGGTAGATCTTCAAGACTGGGTTCCACCCTGTGGTATGGTGGGGTGCCATCCATATCAGCAGTGTCCTCGTCAATTTTAGTGATTGGTTGTTGATGATTTTCAGGTGGTTTATCCCCATTACACTCAGCCTGACTAAAGGTTGCTGGAACATCTGTCATGATGCACAGTGGAGTTTAATTTGGAGAGAGCTTTGGGGAAACTGAGTGAGTAGATGCTTTTCTTGGGAGTCCTGTAGTCCAACGCCTACTCTAAGAGTACAAATGACTCACTTTGGAACATAATAACAAGATTGGTTTTCTAAAGGTGTCCAGACAGAGCTTAGAACAAAAGCAATAGGATTTGTCAGATCTGCTTCCAGCCCATGAGCAAGATCCAGCCAATCACCTCCTTTTTTGTTGCCTAGCAGTCCCACTTGCAGAATTAATGGTACCCTTTGGATTTACATAAACAAACAATCTGAGGCAATCAGTCTTTTGTGCTGGCATGTAGAGGAGGACTTTCAGCTTGTCAGTCCCCCTCTGGGAACAGAGATTTTTGTCCCTTTTCATAATGGTCCATTGTAATTTTCCTTGTAACAGGAGCCACAATTGTTTCACAGCTTTAATCCAGAGAGAATGACCACCTTGAGGAATATTAGTTCTGTGTAACCAGCTTAACATTTCCAAACAGATTTTGCTCAAGTAAAACCTCCGCTATTTTGTAGAGGACAATAGCGTCATTTCTTATTTATTTAAGAATAAAAACAGCTTATCAAAAAACCTGTAAACAGGACAACTTTATTGTAAATGGTTCTGGCAGCTGATTTCATGGTATGCTTTCACAAGGCCAGAAAAGGGAGCTAAGAAAAAACAAATTCTATCGACTTGCTAAATTCATTTGGTCTATAGCTTCTTATCCTCTATGTCTGCCTGCTGGACCCCAACCCACTCCGTAAAATTCTAACATAATTTTCTTCATAAAGTGTTCCTTTCCACTAAGAATTATTCTCTATATTCCATATTGATATTACCTAATGTTAGTAAAATGATATAACATCAACAGAGTAACCCCTTGGGGGAAACAAATAAAATATCTAGTACTGAACACCCATCCTTTTTCAGGGGAGAGGGTGTTGCCATAGTGTGCGTGAACTCACCAGTGAGATAGAGAGAGACAGGAAAAGAGAAAGTGAAAAATCAAACCCCTCTCCCAAGGGGATGTCTATGCCACAATCCTTTCTCCATTCTCCACGTGGGATTTATGGCACACATGTAAGCGTGCCTGGGTGATTTTTTTTTTTTTTTTTTTTTTTTGAAGAGGTTTTTGCTATAGGGCGAGTGCGCTCACCAGACAGACAGACAGAGACATAGAGACAGAAAGCGAGAAATCACCCCCCAGGGGGGATGGTCACGCCGCAATCCCTTCTCCATTCTCCTCTCGGGATCTTGGGCACGCATGCACACGCGCCCGGCTGCCTGGGTGATTTTCAAGCTACTGGGTTGGACTCAAACCACAGTTGACCATGTGGAAATGCAGCACCTTACCCACCATGCAACTTGCTGGGCCCACCCACCTTCCTTTTTAAGGAAAGATAGTATTTTTCTTCTTTTTTGGGTCTCACATAAGATTAAATCATTCTAAATCATGCTTCCCCCTCTTTAAGGCCAAACCCTTGACCTAACCAACACTTCTCATTTCTCAGTTCTTAGGCTTAAATATCATTTTTTAAATGACACTTTCCTTGATCCACAAGATTAGGTTGGGACTCCTCTTATACATTACTTTTACCCTTGAGAATACTCTTCAGTTACAATTAAACAAATATTGTGTGTAATGCCTCTCACCAACTGAAAGTTAAGCTTCATTTTGGAAAGGGTAATTAAAATTGTTTTCATGCGTCCCCAGAATGTGACATCTGCCTTGAAACAGGTAGTAACTCAATAAAAAGAGACTTTAAATACATGCATATTTGAGAGCACTTTAAAAAGTTTATAGAAAATTGGAATGAAAGTATAAATGTATTTTAGTGCAAAAAATTCTGAAATCCATAATTATTTCATAATACACATTTTCCATAAACTTTTTGAAGACCATTCATACATATATTTGAATAGTGAATAAAGTTTACCCCCAAAAGAATACAGTTCATATTTTTTCTAAAGGGAATAAGAATTATAGAGGTATTATATTTAAAATTGTGCCTAGGGCTGAACCCATTAGGTTCAGTACCCAGTGGCACTCTGGGATCATTTAATCACCCTCTTCCTTGGAAGACATCTCTAACAGACCCTAGAACTCCCTCCTTTGTCATCCCCAGCTCTTCTCTACTCAGCACATCACCCATCATTGTCAGGAGTTGCAGCTAGACTCCCGGCAACAATAGGGAAGGTTATTTGACTTCTGCTGCGTCACCGTCATTAGAGGACCTGGAGTATTTAATTTTCTTCTCTCACAACACATGCCCACTTAGGCTTCCTCTCAGTTGGTTGACCAATATTTCACTTTCCACTGGAGTCACCCAAAAGTACGGGCAAAACTTTCCCAATGCACATGCTCATACCTTCAAAGTCCACACTGGGTATGCCTACAGCTTCCTCCTACTAGCACTCAAGTTCTCCTGACCAGATAAGAAGTGCACAAGCACAAAAAAAGGCCATGAAAACAAACAATAGAGCTGGCTATGTGACAAACCTCCTCTCCTAAATGTTTATAGTGAGACCCCACAATAAAAAACTAGACCCCATTCTCCTCTAGCTCCAGTCTCTGCAATTTCCCTGTCCAGAAGACTCCCAGAAATGCTATTTTTCATTGTATTTTATTGATTTATTTATTTTAATTTGTTATAGGGCACATGTGCTCACCAGAAAGAGAGAGAGAGGGAAAGTGATAAAGCAAGCTGCCAGGTCCAGGACTAGAACCATGATCAGCCATGTGGGAATCCAGCACCTTAACCACAATACTACCTGCTGCTGCTCACTCCCTCCCATGTACTATTAAAACTCTTAAGCCAGCAGATGGTGTGGTGGCTAAGGCACTGGATCCCACATGGTTGACTCCACAGTTTGCCAGACCTGGCAGCCTGAAAAACACACCGGGCACATCTCTGTGTGTGCCCAAAATCCTGAGAGGAGAATAGAGGAGAAAATATAGTAGAGGAGAGAAGATGATGTGTCCATCCTCTGTGAAGGGGGATGGTTTCTCACCTCCCCTCTTTCTCTGTCTCTCTCTGGTGAATGCACATGTCCTATAGCAAAAAAAGAGAAGAACGGAAAACAGAGAAGAAAAATAAAAAGGAAAATAAAAGAAATCTAAAAAAAAAAAAAAAAAAACAGACTTCTCTTTTTTTTCAAGAGAGATTTTTGCTATAGAATACGTACACTTGCCAGGGAGACAGAAAGAGATAAAGAAACAGAAAGTGAGAAATCACTCCCTGGAGTTGGGGGGATGGCCACACCGCAATCCTTTGTCCTTCATTCTCCTCTTGGGCATTTGGGCATGCACGCATACACACCTGGTGTGTTTCAGGCCTCAAAGTCTGGGACTTGAACCTCAGTCAACAATGGGGGAGTCCAGCAATGAAACCATTACACCACCTGCTGGTCCCCAAACTTCTACTTTTCATCACTGTTCTCACAGCTGTGGCTTTATTTGTGTCTTGGGACCAGTCAGTAATCTTAGACATCTGGGCCCAAGGACCAAGCATCCCATGGCAAAGCTTCCCAGTTCCCCATCCAATCACAGTATGTACCATTATTATGTTAATTTTACAGTTGAGAAGAATGGAGCACAGAGAGATTAAGGAATTTACTCAAAAATCACACAACTAGTAAGCCTACTGAACAGAGTTTGTAGGATAGATGAAGCCAAGGCCATCTTTGACCTGGGTGCCAATGTTTCCTTGGGCCAGAGAGCCCAGGGTGATCCAGAATTAACTACGTTGGCAGCAGAGAGAGTTGGAACCATGAGAAGGCAGCAGAGTGCCTGCAGTGGTACGAAGGTCATCCCAAGAGCATTGCAGCTGCTAAGTACAAAGTTGAGAGGGTGTCCTCTCTCCCAGGATATTGAAGTAGTAAGTCTGCCGATGAGAAAACATTGACTACAATCAGATGGAATGCAGTAGCTAAGACCAAAACTTAGGAACCAGCAGGGACATCCTAGACTGTGAGGTCCTGAAGGGCAGGTGGAGAACTATTCAGCAGAATGTCCAGCAAGAAGCATAGTAAAGGACCTACCTGCATTTGGTTGAAATTCTCTTGGGATTGCCAATTCAGGAATGCAGCAAAGTTTAGACAGTTCAGGCCCATTGTCTCTCCTACTCCTAGATTTCCTTTACTCTATAGCAACATGCAACTTATAGCTATAGCCTCATCTTTACGGAAAACTATTTATTTATTTTTTTATTGATTGATTGTCTTCTTTCGAATGTCATGCTTTGACTCTTTTATGGCATTAGAATTATTTCAGGTTTGGAGAGATAGAAAAATAAACCAGAATTCTGTCAGCTTCAATTAACAAGCATGTTCACTTCTAAGGAAAGCATATTTTAATGCTGCCCTATAGGATAATGAAGGTCTGGTAAATAGTTTATAAGAGGAATTACTTTTCCTACAAGTAGGTGATAACATGAGACACATTCAGGATCAAGATGACCCTATATATCAAATAAAATGCAGGGTCTTTTGTCCAGAAAGAGAAAAGTTGTTACTTGCTGTAACAACCTGTAACTTAGTATGTTGGAATTTACACTAGTGACCTTTATTTCAAATATTATTGTATCATATCCACTGTAAGAAATACAACCATTTTAGAATTATTTATTTAATTTTATTTAACATTATTTTTAATTTGCTGTAGGGCACATGTACTCACCAGAGAGAGACAGGAAGTGAGAAAGCAAGCCACCAGGTCTGGGACTTGAACTATGGTTGGCCATATGGGAGTCACTCATCTTAAACACCATACCACCTCCTAGCCCCAAAACATGACTGTTTTAAAAACATAATTTACTGTACTATTTGTTTTTTCTCATACATTATTCTTAATGTTATAAAGGATATCATATAAATGTAACCATTGTCATATCTATGGCAAAATATAATAATGAAAGGATCTTCAAATGAGAATGTAAGTTTCAAAATAAAATTATGTACATATTCATATTGCATTAGTCAAAAGCCAAATGCTAAATTTCAAGGTTCTACTAGGTCAAGGAACTGGATATGAAAAATTTCATAAAATCCCAATCTTTAGTAATATGTGAAAGGCCAAGTCACAGGCTAATGTCATGGCTAAGAGAAGGCCAGTGAACAATGAATGAGAACAAGAAATAAATGAAAAAGGTAAGTTTTGACACTGACAGCTTGGAGCCTGTTCTTACATGCACAGAAGATTACTAGTTGGGACAGGGGTATTATTTCAATCAGGGTTGAAATATCAAGGTAGAACCACTATGAGATTAAGTGATCAATCTATTCATCTCTCAGTCCGTCTAGTTGAAGGGGTTGAACCTTACAGACTTGTGAGTGCTGGCTAGGCTTTCCCTATAAGTCTGTTGTTGCATCTGATGCTAGAGCTTGAAGTCTACAAAGCAGAACTTTGGGAGAAGATAGAGGTAGTAAGGGAAAATAAGAACAAGGTGGATACACCCAGTACTGAGCTGGAAAACCTACCTGAAACTACTGTCAGTTCTCACTGCCCATGACCTTCAAGTGAAGCTGCTTCCTCTTGTTATGGATGAAAAATCACAGCAACTGAAGAAAGACCCAGGCAGAGATGGAGCAGTTTCAGGCCTCGCTGCCGCCCCATTGACCAGGTGAGCCAAGAGATCAGTAACATTGCGTGAGTGTGAATAGTTGCCACCTCACTTCTGAGCTTCAAAGCTCATTCAAGAATGTCTAGTTCGGTTCACCCTCCTCCCAACCTTACACCATTTTTTTGTTTGTTTGTTTGTTTGTTTTGTGTGTGTGTGTGTGTGTTTGTTTTCATTTTGGTATGTGAACTGATACAAAAATATAGGAAATCATTACATAAAAAATAAGTCATTGCCTATATATTTGACTTCAATAAACAATCATTGCCTGCCATCTGGTATAAATAAGATTAAGTTAACTACCCTGTGCTGTGTTACTATGTTACATTTATTTGTATGCTTAGTATGGAATAATAAATGCCATTTTGGCAGTATAAGATCCTGAAGTAAAGAATAGTTTCTCCCAGAAAACCAATAATGAAATCTATGATTAACCCCTTCGCTTTAACAGTTTAAGGTAGCAGAATTTAAAAATTCAAGTGCATTTCACAAAAAAAAAAAAAAAAAAAAAAAAAATGCTTTCTAACCTTGGAGGTAGGGGAGGGCAGGATGATCTATTGTCTCTCTGTAGACAAGGCCTTTCATATACCCCAGGAAAATTATATCTCTTTGTGGGCATAGAATCTGGAACCTGGCCTCTCAGTGAGTCAGTCACTATACACCATTTTAAAGAAAGGTTGTGAAGGAAATACATTGAGTACTTGGGAAGGATTAGGAAAGAGTGTTGCCCTGAATGAAAGAGCCATAGGCAAGTCCCTGTGACCAAGAGGGGCAGAAGTAGGGGGTGGGAAGGGAGAACACTAACCAACAGTGAAGAGGCCCCTTTAAAGAGAAGACAAATGAGCATTCTCATCACTGATCCCCATAGTAGTCAAGCAGATTCTACAAAGTCCTTCGTGACCTTTGGCAAGTCTACAAATCAAATCTGTTTAGGTTAAAAATTACAGAAATTCAATTCAAAGAATTTTAAATGCTGTGAATTTCACAGCTCATTTAACTAGTAAATCCACAGCTGGCTTTGTACTGGTTTGGATCCAAGGATTCAAACGTGACAGATAAATCTGTCTCACAACAACAAGGGAACTGCACATTATGAGGTATTTAGGCAGACCTAGTGGTCAAGTCTTTCTCTGGGTCCCATAATACTTTTAGCTGAGTGTAGGAGCTAAACGATAACCATTGGACAAAGGTAACCAAATTCTAGTCCCCAAATCTGTGAATCCCTTATGTGGTAAAAGAGATTTTGCAGATGTGATTACATTAAAGATCTCGAGATGGGGAGATCTTCCTGGATGATCTGATTGTATCCAGTGAAATGATCACATGAGTATGATAAGGTCAGGAAGGCAAGAAGGTCAAAGGGAGTAGTCGGAGGGGTGACTTAAAGCTAGATGTCTACAATGATCTGGGGAAGAGCCATGAATCAACGCACCAGGGCAGCCTCCAGACATTGACAAAAGCAGGAAAATCAATTCTCCCTTGGAGCCTCTAAGTGGTATGCAGTCCTTGCCTTGCTTTTAGATTTCTAACCTCCAGGAATACATAATAAACAGTTCTCATTGCTCCTGCAGTGAGCCAACACCACATTTTAAAGTCTGTCAGCTGCGTCTCATTCTTGGTGTCCATTTCTTTTGTGCACAATATTTCATTGGTTGAAAATGAAAGAGATTCAGTCCAAAACTGATTCAAAGAAAAGGGACTTATTCTGGCTTTTAGAAAGTTCACTCTAGTGACCAGCAGTTGGCGTAATGGCTATGCCGTTGTACTCTCACATAGTCGACTGCGGTTCGAGGTCCCGGACCCAGTGGCTTAAACTCACATCAGGCCCATGTGTGTGTGTGCCCAGGATCCTGAGAGGAGAATGGAGGAGAAGGGATTGTGGCGTGGCCATCCCCCCTGGGGAGTGATTTCTCGCTTTCTGTCTCTCTGTCTCTCTCTGTCTTTCTGGCAAGTGCATGTGCTCTATAGCAAAAACCGTTAAACACACACACACACACACACACACACACACACAAAGAGAAAGTTCTCTCTCTCCCTCTCCCTCTCTCCCTCTCCATCACCCTGACCCTCTCCTTCTCTTTGTGCTTCATCACTCTCATTCTCCTACTTTCCTTTATACTAATTTTTCTCAAGCCAGTTGTCTCTAGGTCATGGCAAGCATTCCTCTTGCAACTCTAAGTTTACAGTATCGAGCTAATTAGTGATGTGAAAGAAGGACATATTTCCTCCCCATTAATTCCTGCCAGAGTCCCTGGAATAATCCACATTAGGCTAGCAGGGGAAAGAGGTTGGATTCTGAACCAGCTATTGTGTCTAGAGGGGACAAAATACCCCAACTGACTAAGTCAATGACACATGTCCATCCCTGAGCAGAAAAACAGACATAGAAAATGAGACAGACTAAAGGGCAAACAAACAAACAAGAAAGGAGGAGACCCCTACCGCTTCAAGAAGCTTGGATCCCTTATCTGTTCAAACTAGATGATAATATGGGAACCAACAATTGGCGTAATGGCTATGTCACTGGACTCTCATGTAGTCGACCATGGTTTGAGTCCTGGACCTGGTGGCTTAAACTCACACCGGCACGTGTGCGTGTGTGCCCAAGATCCTTAGAAGAGAATGGAGAAGAAGGGATTGCGGCGTGTCCATCCCCCCTGGGGGTGATTTCTCGCTTTCTGTCTGTCTGTCTCTCTCTCTCTGTCTTTCTGGAGAGCACACACACCCTATAGCAAAAACAAACAAAAAAACTCTCAAAAAACAAACAAACAAAAAACTAGTTGATAATATTATTACTTCTAAGGAGGATTGTAAAATTTGAGTTAATCCAGGAGAATGTTTAACCCAGTATGGCATAGTAGGTGTTCATTCAATATTTGTTTTTACTGTTATTTAGTTGCATTATTATTGTTATTAGTTCTCTCCATGTAGCTTTGGAAAAGTCACTTCACTCATAGATGCCCATTTCCTCATCTATGAACAGGGATGATGACACATTCCCTGCAGCACGACAACAAAAGTTAATGTGCTAAGTACAAGACTGGCACATCATAGGGAACCATGAATAGTAGGTATTATTTATATTTTTTATTCATATTTTTAAAATAATTATTTATTTTATTTATCATTATCATTTTAATTTGCTACAAGGCATGTGTGCTCAGCAGAGAGAGAGGAAAAGTGAGAAAATAAGCCACCAGGTCCAAAACTTGAACCACAGTCGGTCATATGGGAGTCCATCACCTTAACCACCATGCCACGTGCTGGCCCAGTATGTATTATACTTATTATTATTGGAAAAAGAAAGTCTTCTGTCTCATTGGAGAAAATAGGATACACATATCTTATTTACATATGCATGATTTTTTTTACAAGACAAATTATGAAATTTGCTTTCTGAGGATTAGATTACTAAAGAGTCCTCTTTACTCAATAGGAGGCATAGTAGGTGCTGAGATGTGCCTGCTCCAGAGACTGGCTCACAGAGGTGCAGTCCAGACCTAATGTTACTTTACTTTTGCTCCTTCTTGTAGTCTTGGGCAAAGCTTTAGGACTTGACACCCTATAGAATGACTAGTAGTAGATGGTTATTGCAAACAATGGTAGCATTTATTCTACCTAATAACACACATTCCAACCAATAACATGGCTTCATCCTTCTCATCTTTTTTTTTTTTTTTTTTTTTTTTTTTTTTGCAGAGGTTCTTGCCCTAGGGCGCGTGCGCTAGCCAGACAGACAGAGAGAGACAGAGAGACAGAAAGCGAGAAATCACCCCCCAGGGGGGATGGTCACGCCGCAGTCCCTTCTCCTCCATTCTCCTCTCCTTCTCCTCCATTCTCCTCTCAGGATCTTGAGCATGCACGCACACGCGCCCGGCGTGAGTTTAAGCCACCGGGTCCGGCATGGGAACCGTGGTCGACTACATGGGAGTCCAGCAACATAGCCATTACGCCAATTGCTGGTCCCATTTTTATTTTTTAAACATTTTTTTAATTTCATTTTCTCTTTTACATTCAATCACATTATGTAGCTTACAAACTGAATATTACAATGTGAACATTTCTCCCTAGTCCAGTTGATAAAACTGTAAAAGTATCTTCAACAGATAATACCACATTTCTTTGTCCTATTAATGCTTTGCCTCTCTATTTTTATTCTAAATGTCCTTCTTCAGACTCTACTCTTTCACAAACACTATATCTGGTATTTACATCCATTTACTGTGTTTCTATAACCTTCAGTCAATTAGTTTCAGTCATAGAATGTGAACACTCAGTATATATTAAATGGGGATATACAGTGTCTCTCCTTCATAGCCTGGCTTGTTTCACTCAGCAGTAAATCTTCCATATTCTGCCACTTTCTGTCAAAAGCCAGGGTTTTGTTGTTTTGAGATTAGTATGTGAGCACCAGACTGTTAATTACAAACATCCCAGTGCATTGACTTGGTAGAAATTGACCCTAAGAGGGTATGAAGTAACAGGGTGACTATAGATCTTGACCTATAGATCTGTCTCTGACAAGAATCAATGCAGGGGATGGCCATCATTTGGCATGGTGGTTAAGGTGCTGAATGCCCATGTGGTCAATTGTGGTTTGAGTCTCAGACCCAGCAACTTGAAGATCACCCAAAATACATGTGCGTGTTTGCCCAAAATTCAAAAGGAGAATAGAGGAGAAGGGATTGTCATGTGGCCATCCCCTCTGGAGTGTGATTTCTCATTTTCCCTTTCCTCTGTTTCTGTCTCTTTTTTTCAACATAACGGTTATGTTGCTGGACTCCCACACAGTTGACCACAGTTCAAGTCCTGAATACGGCAGCTTAAAACTCAGGCAGGTTGTGTGTGCATGCATGCCAAAATCCCAAGAGGAGAATGGAGGAAAAGGAAAAGATATTATAGCATCCCATCCCCTGAGGAGTTATTTCTTGCTTTCTGTCTCTGTCTCCCTGACAAGCACTCATGCACTATGGCAAAAATCCCTCAAAAAAAAAAAAAAAAAATCATATAGGCGGAGAAAGAATTATGTTTAAACTGTTGCAGAGCAATTGTATAGGTAAGGAAAGGGGAAATTCCCATAAAATAAAAACAATTCTCTCTCTTGATCGTCATTTGAAGAGTATACCCTTCCAAGTGCATGAGGGAGTGTCCCCAGTAGATGGTACTCTCTAGAGCTTTTCAATGAGGCAATTATAATTCTGTGTTCTTTGATGAATTTTAATGGAAAGGATGGTTTTTCTATTTACAGAGATTCTATAAGAGTTAAATAGATAGAAATGGAATTTGTGTAGATATTTATAAATCCACAGGAAGAGAATTTTGAACTATATATGCATATACACTGCTTGGTAGTTTGAAAGCATTTTATAATCCTCCCAGGAAAGCAGAGCCACATGAAAGTAATATCACTATCAGCGTCATCCCTCCCAAACTATTTTGAATGTCACTAGGAGTTAAGGCAACATGTTGTTTTTCAGAGGAAGAAGACAAGAAAATAATTAAACACATTTCTCCTTAAGGAAAAAGGAAATCTGCTGCGATTCTCTGCTTTTATAAGAAGGTGATAGTAATGTGACTATGAACAAACATAATTTCTTCTAGGAGGTCCCTGATAATTCATCTGAGTAAACTCTGTCTTAGGGCAAGTAGGAAAAATTCACAAGCTCGCAGCAGGTAAAGCAAATGCAAATATATTCAAATGTCTCTTGTAAAGCCTCTGTGTTAAACCCAAGGAGTTTTTGGACAGTTGTGCAGATCTACGGACTTTCAGATGAGGAGAGGAATGATTCTAAACCTCTGTTCAATGATAAGCTTACTAGTCCCCAAGAACTTGAAGTCAGACAGTAAATGCATTTCAGGGGCCATGGCACTCAGAGCAATGTAGAGAGAAGAGCACCATACTCAGTGAGATCGCAAAATGTTAAAGGTAGGCAGTCTGAATTGCTCGTCGGGACCACTGTAGCAAGCATCTCTCTGGTCTCTCACTTCCAGTCTCTAACCCTCTCTCTCCCACCTTCATCCATTATTCCCATTACCATCAGATTAATATTCTGACCACAAGCTTCTAAATACAGAAAAGCATAATTGCGATAATATTGTAAACCTCATAGCATATTATCTGGTTCATAGTAAGTGTTCATTAAAAAATTCATTTCTAGGGCCAGTTTCCTGGCCTAGTGGTTAAGGAAGTTGATCCCACATAGCTGACAGCAAGCCAGACCCCACAGCTTGAGAGACATGCCAGACACGTGTGCATACCCCAAATCCAATAGAATAGAAATGGAAGACAAGGGATTGTGGTGTGACCATGCCTCATTGGGGGATGCTTTCTCCATCTATCTCTCTTTCTTTACTCTTCCCTGGTGAACACACATGCTCTCTTAGGGGGAAGAAAGAGTTTCTAAAAGATTCTCTATTTGCTTAAATTTTCCACATATAACACACACACACACACACACACACACACACACACACAAAACTCAGCGTGCACTGGCTTTCCTCCATTGCCTGTCATATTAAGCACAAATTCCTTATTAAAGAATCCAGCTATTTTTCAGGTTTATCACCAAATTCTCCCTTTTTCTACCCTTGCCACAGTGAACCCTTCTGTATCCCCAAGCATGCTTCCCCTCTCCAGGCCGTGTCTTAGCCTTTCCTAGGGCTGGATGCCTGCCTCCTCACATCACCTTTCTCATTCTCCCCGCTAAAGCCACAGCCAAGTTCTGAGGCCCATCTCCAACATCATCCTCCTTAGGGTACCGCAGGACACTTAGGCACAAAGTCTCTACCTGTAGTTTTCTCTCAGCCTCCTCAGGAATTCATCTTCACGTTCTTCTAATGGCATCTCATTATTTTGCCTTACATTATTATTTATTCAGTCATCTTATCTTGCTCCCAGAAAAGCCTGTTTTGGCAACAGAAAGGTTTTGATTTAAATCTCCATTCTGCCACTGAAAACCAATAACACCTTAGGCAAATTCCTTACATTTTTCAGTCTCAGGACATCTGAAAAATACCTACCTCATGGAGCTTTTGAAAAGATTAAATTACATGACAATCTATGTGGATCACTTGTACAATGTCTGACACCTAGTGAGACCAGTAAGAGCTGAATACATGTAACAATGTTATTTATTAATACATTGCTGGGGCTGTGCAGACTTTTGTGGTTAATTTTTGCATTTCTACATGAACAAACACAGTGCCTGGTTCTTGGTTTATGTTAATGTAAGTCTACTTTGAGTTGGCAACAACTGGAGATTTCTAGAATTACAATGTGACAGTAAATTCATTTGAGCCTGTTTCAAGCCCCCCTTTCCACCCTTCCTATGTTAATCTTTTTCTATATATTTAAATATTAAGTATGCAGGGTCTACGCACTGGGCTTTCTTTGGTACCAGACTGTGGTATGGGTACAGAAGACAGATGTCACCTACTGGAAGATAGGCAATTTATGTTAGAAAAATGAAATAAACACAGAACTCTATGGCCCCACAGAAAATACTGTTTGTTTGTTTGTTTATTTGTTTATTTATTTATTTATTTTTAATTTTAATTTGCTATATGGTACGTTCATTCACCAGAAAGAGAGAGAGAAAATGAGGAAGCAACCTGCCAGGTCTGGGACTCAAAACTGCAGACAGCCATGTGGCAGTCCAGCACCTTAACTGCCATGCCACTGGCTGGCCACCAAAACACAGTCTTTGAAAGCATTCTGACCTTCACGCACCTCCTAGATGTTTAAAAGACCTGCATTAGCCTTGACTAACTTAGAGGTGAATGTTCTGGGTCAGATTTCCCAGAGCTGGAAGCCTTAACAGAAGAAGAGCTTGTGTTCAGACAGGATGCATAATGTTGACATGTTTAGGATCAATAGATTCTAGTCCACTTCCAGTACTAGTTCCACCCCCACTGTGCCTCTAACCAGCAGACCTTAGGCCCGTCATCTAACCAAGGAATTTTGAAAGCCACAGTTCTTGATCTGAACTGAACTTATGACAGAACCTACCCTAAGTAGCTTTCTGTGAGGATCTAATAAAATTGTTCCCAAATAGCTCAGTGGCTATTGTGTAATAGAAACTCTATCAATGGACCTGTTACCATGATTAAGCAAAAGCATGTCATGCTTGCTTTATTCAGTTGTCTTCAAACTAGTTTACCTCAGAATCCTCTTGATAGCTCATGTAATATACATGTAACAGACCATAAGTGGAGTGGATAGTAGAGAGTGAGAATAGAGGGTAGGTGTGAGGAGCGAAGGAAAGAAACATTGACAAAAACAGTAAAGTTCTCTGTTTAAAAATACATATATATTGTGTATATCATGATGGGACTTTATGCGATGTAAAATTTTAAAAAGATATATATATATATATATATATATATAATTTTTTTTGCAGAGGTTTTTGCTATAGAGCATGTGTGCTTGCCAGAAAGACAGAGAGAGACAGAGAGACAGAAAGCGAGAAATCACCCCCCAGGGGGGTGGCCATGCCGCAATCCCTTCTCCTCCATTCTCCTCTCGGGATCTTGGGCACACACGCACACGTGTCCAATGTGAGTTTAAGCTACCGGGTCTAGGACTTGAACCATGGTTGACTACATGAGAGTCCAGCGACATAGCCATTACGCTAACTGCTAGTCCCAAAAAGATAATTTTTTAAAAGAAAATGTACATGTTTCTAGAATAACTCCCAGATATTTGGATTCTCTTCAAGCCAGAATGTGCATTACAAATGAATACCTAGGTAATTCTGATGCCCATTCTAATAAGTAACATTATATTTTATCCAACCCATATCCAAACAAAAAAAAAAAGGAAGCAACCATTCTCCCAGAGGAATTTTTTTCATTCATATTACTCAAGAACTTAAAGACTTGGGATACATAAACTTCTGGAAATAATAGTAATAATGATAATACACAAACACACACCTAGCACTCATGATGTGGCAAGCTTTGCTCAAAGAGCTTTTCATAGGCCAGCCAATGGCATGATGATTAAAATGGCTAGATATCACATGGCCAGCAGCACAGTTCAAGTCTCAGACCCAGAGGTTTAAAAAACATGCTAAGGGAGAGGGACAGCAGGTGGCATTATGGTTAAGGCACTGGATTCCCATGTGGTCAACTATGGTTCAAGCTCTGGACTTGACAGCCTTACACTCACAACAGGTGCATGTGAGTGCATGCCCCAAATCCTAGGAGAACAGAGAAGGAATTGTGATGTAGCCATCTCCTCTGGGGAGTGATTTCTTGCTTTCTGTGTCTCTATCTTTCTGGTGAGCACCCATGCCCTATAACAAAATTCTTTTAAAACAAACACACACACACACACACACACACGCAGGGCACTTGTACATACATTCCCAAATTCCTTAAAAGGACAGTGAAATGGAGGTGAAGGAATTGCAACATGGCCAGCCCCATGGGGATTTCTCACTTTCTCTCTCTGTCTGTCTTTCTCCAACAAGCACATACATCCTCTGATTAATTTTTAAAGAATTAAAAATAAAAAGAGCTTTCAGGGGGACCAGCAGTTAGCGTAATGGCTATGTCGCTGGACTCCCACGTAGTCGACCGCGGTTCGAGTCCCGGACCCGGCGGCTTAAACTCACGCCGGGCGCGTGTGCGTGCGTGCCCAAGATCCCGAGAGGAGAATGGAGGAGAAGGGATTGCGGCGTGGCCATCCCCCCTGGGGGGTGATTTCCTGCTTTCTATCTCTCTGTCTCTCTCTGTCTGTCTGGCGAGCGCATGCGCCCTATAGCAAAAAAAAAAAAAAAACCTCTCCAAAAAAAAAAAAAAAAAAAATTTAAAAGAGCTTTCACACAATAGCCATTTAATCTTCACAGTAACTGTTTGAGGCAGGAACTCTTGTTCTCATCATTTTATTAATGCAGAAAATCTAAGTAGGAGCCAGAATGTAGTGTGGTGGTTAAGGGCGCTGGACTCCCACATGGCCAACTGTGATTTGAGCTCTGGACCTGGTGGCTTGTTTTCTCTCTTTCCTCCTCTCTCTCTCTCTGTCCCAATCTGGTCAAATTGAAACAAATAAATAATGTTAAATAAAATAATTTCTTAAAATAAAAAAGTCTAAGTAACTTGCCAGAGTCATCTATATAATAAGAGAGCCAGGATTTGAACCAAGGAAGTTTAGCTTCAGAACCTATGCTGAAATCTATACTTCATTTAAAAAGAATAGCAAAAGTCACTGCTTAACCAAGCACACGAACTTCTGTTAAATAAAAGTCCAAGTTTCCTGCAGCACTTTCTTATTTAATGGTTGCCCCTGGCCGGGATAGGTAGAAGTAAGATCAATAGCAACTTACCACCGTTCTAGTGTGTTGTCCCATTGAGTGTCTGCTAGTGCGTGTGTGCGCGTGCATGTGTGTGTTAATCTTAATTAGGATGGTCTCACTTCCTTCCTCTTACAGCAATATTCCAATGCCAAACTCCCACTATTAACAGTTTTTTAGTCTTATGTTCATGAATATAAACAGATCTACTTTGAATTTCTAATAAAAAAAAAAAAAAAAGAACTGCCTAGTAAAACTAACTCATCTTTTGTAAGCATCAAGATTTAGGAAGACTGAATGAATAACGAACTCCAACGCAATCTCTGTAAGAGGCCAGCTTTGAGGAAAATGGCTAATACGCATCAGCAAGTCCGAAGGTTATACCTAGTTTTTACCATCTATAGTAAGAGACATAATCGAATGGGTAGCAACTCCTAGGCTATGTTCTCGTGAGATTTTTGACTGAATAAAATTCACAACTAGGACAGTCTTTCATAACCACTTTTAAGGATCTAGTTGCCACTCATTCCTTTCAAAATCCTGAGGGAGAAGAGGACAGAGAATGACAGGAATCAAAGCTCGCAGTCATCCTTAAGGGGAAATTTGTTTCTTTTCTTATGTCAAACTCTTCATGCCCTTTCCAACAGACTTTCAGTTAATATGTATCTAGATGGTATGTTCCAGTGTTCACAGCCCTTTCACAATCAGACGGTCATTGGATATAACTGAATCAAATCATGTACAGCTGTGCAGTTGTGAACTTTTCAAAGGCAACACCTGGAAGCCCGGGATCACAGACATCTTGTCATTGACTTGGCGTTGGCTTAGAGAACCTGAGAAGGATCAAGGACCTGTATTTTTACAACACACGAAGAGCAAGCACAGTGCCTGCTACCAGCTTTGTACTTCAGAAATGTCTGTTAAATGATTAAGGAAAATATCTCACCCAAATGCTTCCTTTTATTGACGAAACACTTGAATCCCATAGAGGTGAACAGTTGGTTCAGGCTGAAGTGAAGTCATGAGAAAGTTGGCTTCAGGAGGCAGACAAATGAAAGAGAGCATCCTTTCGCCCAGGTCTCTCCTTTTTAACCAGCTCTCTCTCTGATCCTTTTTTCTCTGTACCACTGAATCTTTCTTATCCTCTTTTGGTTCCTTTTTTACATTGGTATGAAACTAAAATATGTTTATATATCAAATTAAGGAAAATTTAAACATTTAAAACTTCTTCTTAAAAAAAATAAGCCAGATACAAGATGGTGACAAAGCAGTAAAACGAGATGCTCTGCTATGCTGGCCCACATGGAAAGGTTTCAAGTTCATATCCGGAGACCTTCCTGAGTGTGCTGAGCACCTGTGTGCCCTGAATCCAGGGCTGCGGAAGTTGGGGTGGACTGCAGTTATCAAGACCCTGTTGAGGGTACTGTGTCTCTGTTTCTCTGTTTCTCCTGCTCATGAAAATAAATAAATAAATAAATAAACTTTTAAAAAGTAAGCTGACCTCAGGATAGAATTTTGTCCTTCCCTGTCATAATAATTCTTTTTATTTGTGTCTCTTTAGAATCATAGCCTTCAGGGATAAAAAGTTCTGAACTCATATTCATACTTACCAGCGGCTTGAATTGCTAGTTAACTTAGGCTGTTTTCTGCTCTCATTTTTTTTCAGGGCTAAAGATGGGAATAAACTTGACATAATGTATGTAATTAGTTCACAGGAATGCCAGAATTACTAGTGTCGCCTCCTGGTCATAGAATCAAAGATGCTCAGAGATGAAGAAACTTTGAGTTAATACTATGAAGCAGAGTGTCCAACAATTGTATCTTCTCTACAACATCCACTTGAGGAATTAAATTATTGCCTTTATGACTTTAAATAATGGAAAATTCAGCAGTTCATGGGGCCACTCATTCTTTGAACCACTGTGAGTTCTGAAAACTTTTCTTTGTGTAGAGCTGAACTTTCATGCCCTAAAGCTTTCACACATTGATCTTGATTGAACCCTTTGGAGACACACGGAATAAGTCTAGTCTGTCTTCACCTGACAATCCTTCAGAGATCTGAAGACAGCTTTCAAGCCCGCCCCCTTTGCTCAAGTCTTCCTTCCCTTTTCTGGAATAAACATCTCTGACTCCTTTAGCTGTTCCTTATATCTCACTGTATTGAGTACTTTTATCCTGATGAAAATTCTTCTCTGAACATATTCTGATTTGCTTATGTACAAGGCTGATATTGTACAAAAAGATACTAGTATAGACAAACTGTCTATTCAAATAACAGAAGTTTCACTATAGTTAGTAAAAAAAAAAAAACACACACACACACGCATGATTATAGTTTTGTTGCTGAGTGCCCATCAGGGACTGTGCCCATCACAGGGGACTTATCTGTCATTGTTATAACCAATAACCAAGAATTATTTCTGAACCAATGTCTTTTTAATAAAAACATTCACAAAAAAATGTAGATCTCTGAGTAATCATTTTATCACTTCAAGTAAAAAGTAAGGATCAGCTTCCAATATAATTAAGCATCAGTTTAAATGCCCAAATACTTCAGTTGCTAAATATCTTAAAAAGGAGCCATTCCTAAATTTCTTTTGAAAGATAATCTCCAGAAATAGGAAAAAAAAAAAACTTTAAAAAATCCAACATTTATTGGATACCTATGTGCTCAGCACCATGGCATGCATTTCGAACATTATTCTCACTTCACTTTCACAGCAAGACCAAAGCAGAAATTATCATTCCTATTCTATAAATGAGTAAACAAAGGTCCTAGGATATTATGTGTCTTGTTAAGAGCTTCACAATTATCAAATGCTAGCACCAGAATTAAAAAACAAATTCATAATCAAGTATACTTGGGAAATGCTGCAGGTTTTTTTATCCTCTTGGTAAAGCATGATGAACTTGAGTACGTGAAAGATTCTAAGTTCTGCAAGAAAGAAGGAGATTCACATGTGACAACAACAAGAAAAGAAATTTAACCCGATGTACTTGAAGTCTGATCTTCTTGTTTAATACCTTACAAGCACTTTGGTGAACTGATGCTTTAATTATTTTGGAAGCTGATCCTCACTGTTGACTCATAGTGATGAAAACGATGACTCAGAGCCCCAGAGTTTTTCCATAGATATCATTATTAGAGATGTTCTTAATTCTTGTCCTTTAAAAAAATTGTGGTTTATACTAAGGGCAAGAACTTAAATTTATAGTTCCTTTGGTACCTTCAGTTAAATTAATGCCATTGTCCTAGGTATTTTTTAGATTTCTTTTTCTTTTTATTATTGTTATTTCTTTCATATGTATGAGAGAGAGAAACAGGAATCTCAACAGAGTCTCAGACTGTGACACCCCCCACCCCCTGCATGCATGCGCACACACAAAACACACAAACACACCTTACAGCCAGCAAGGGTCACGTGCACCCAGACAAGCTTGCCTAGCATGTGGATTTCAGGACACCAATCTGGGGCCTTCCCGAGTGACTCCAACACTGTGCAGCAGTGCCCGACTGCCTGTTTCACCATAGTGGGGCAATTGTTCCATGTCAACAATATCAAGAATCAGAGAATCCCAAGCAAGATAAATAGTGAATACAAAATGAAACAAAAGATAAAACACCTAGTCATATCATATTCAAGCTTTAGAAAACCAAACACAACAAGAAAAAAACTCATGAAAGAAACCAGAACGAGAAAAACCTTTATCTATAGAACAAAAGTAGGAATTATAGCAGACTTCTCATCCGAAACCATCCAACCAAGAAGGGGTAAATATTTAAAGTGTTGTAAGAAAAACTCCTATGGATTGAGAATTCTGTATCCAGGGACAATATCCTTCCAGAGTGAAGGAAGGGCCCGCTCAGCGGCACAGCAGTAACGTGCTGGACAGGTAAGTTTGCATCCATGAGAAAGATCATGGGCTTGCTTGCCTGGTCATCCCGCACACTGTGGGCCAGTGCCAGTGACCCTGGTTGTCTGGGAAGGCTAGGGTGCAGGGGCAGATGAAATATGAGATCCTGATGATGGTACTTGTTTTTCTTTTTTTCTTTCTCACTCTCATGAAAGTAATAAGTTTAAAAAAAAAAAAAGTGGAGGAAGAATCTGAAATTTTTCAGTTAAACAGAAACCAAGGGAATTTATCACCAGTTGACCGAGGCTGCAACAAATGTCAGATATAGGAGAAATCTGGGAAGCAACAATGAAGACCTCCTCTACGACTGACATCATTTTCTGTAGCACCCCTTGTTCTGACAAATGTGAACTATCTTTCATTTGGCTATCTATCACTGTCTTAAAACCATTCTTCTCCCTCATTTCCTCAGAAATTTTGTGAAAGTATGGCTGTGGAATATCAGATACACTCACTCGATAGGCAATATTTCTTGCTAAAGACAAAATGATGTTATTCTATCATGAATTGATCTTAGTGAACCCTCACTGGATCTTCTTTTAGGTTTTTATGAATCATCTCTTTAATAATTCATTCTGGAATCTTGCCCAGGGTTAATGTAAATCTCATTAGTCTGGAGTGGCAGAATATATCGTTTTTGTTCCTCTTTTTAAAAAGTGAATCTACATTTGCATTTTTCTCTTTAGGTTTTTTTGTCACAGTGCCGTGCACTAGCCATAGAGAAGACTGAGATACAGAGGGAAAGTGAGAAATCACGCCACCTACTGGCCCACCATTTGCATTTTCTTGACTTCCATTTCTCCTTTCTCTTTCAGAGTTCTTCACATATCAAGACATTTGATCATTTCTATTGCTACTTACTTATTTGAGATATTTAACAAAAAGAGCTTGAAACAATAGTTGTATAATATAATGATTAAATAATGGAAAGGGTGTTTCTTAAAAATTTGGGTTTATGTCTATATCTAACATTGACTAAAAAAGGCTAAAAGAGGCTCTTTTAACCTCTACTTGCTTTTGTATCCACATCTGTAAAATGTATCTCCTTTAAATTAGGGATTATCTCCCACCTCCTTTGTATGTCCTACAACACCTCCCAAAGTACCTCTGTATGTTTACACTCTCAGGACACTCCCTTACCCAACTCCTACTCTCGACTTTGAAGCTCATGTGGTATTGAGACAGGCTGACTCAAAGAGCCTTTAGCTATTTGTCATTGCCATGCTCTCTGATGCTACTCTGGAAACAGGTTGTGTGATGTCCAAGGCTAGATCAAGGAAATACCTTTTTTCTCTACAGGATATATATGCTAGGCACTTTTACCAGGCTATAATATCTTCTCTGATCCCTTCCCAATTCAATCTCTGCTGCCTATCACCATGACAACACACATCTTATAAAGAAAGCTTTTATCAACAGAGTTGTAAAGGTGAGACCTTTTGACACTAGTCTTCAGGGATCTCATCCACATCCACAGCCTCTGTTTGTGAGTTCCTGACATTTTAATATCTGAAAGGCTGAAATTCTATACAACCAATAGAGTAAGGAAAATAATGTCTACACTCTAATCATAAAAATGCTGCTCAAAATCCTAAGCAAAATCATAAAAACTAGCTAAATAAATAAATAAATAAACGAAAGAATGTGAAATGTTTCCAGGAGCCAGCCTCATCTTTGGGTGAGATATTTCAATGTTCATGAGAATCATTATTTACCATTCAAACATCTAAAGAAAAGCCAAAGTTTGCAGAGGAAAACAGGTCAACGGTACATTTAAATTCTTCTGCTCTTGATGCTGGGTTAGTAGAACTAACATCAATTTTATTCAATTAGCTACTTTTTCAAGCCTAAGTAATCCTCTTGACTAGTATTATGCTTTTCCTTTATCTATGAATGTTGGTGTTAAGGCCCTTAATTAAAAAGTGATGTAGATATCGCCTCCCTCCCGCCAATTTTGTTGACTACAATCGAAACTTCTGACATTTGCCTAGCATGCTAGGTTGTTCATTGGAGCCTAGATTTTGGAAGCTTCTGAACATTGGGTTAGCTGAGTGCTAGCTGATAACTCCAGTATTTAACCTGTCTTTCAGCAGCCCTTAAAAAGGAATCAGGTAAAGGCCAAGCCCTGTTCTGCCCTTTATATTTGTTCTGCCCTTTATATATGATTTCTGCCACCATACTCCCAATAGCCCAATGAGATAGGTTATTATCTGTATTACACGGAGTAGAAAACTTGAGCTTAGAAAGCTAAATAAGTTGATCAAGGTTATGGAACTTACGAAGGATAAAGTTAAAATCTAGATCTGTAGGATAACTATATCGACTCTTTCAATTATAGCAGCCAGTTCCATAAGAATGCTATGCATTAAGTAACTCTAAAGAATGTTTTAAAATATTAGAAATACTTCAGATGACTTACTTGCATTAAATATTAGCTTATCGGTTACTTTAAGGAACAATTATTCTTTATCTGTCCAGTCAGAAGTCAATGCTTGGCAGATATTTAGTATCTTCTCTAATAACTATTTTCTTTTTCTTTTTCTTTTTTTTTTTTTTTTTGGAGAGGTTTTCGCTTTAGGGCGCATGTGCTCGCCAGACAGACAGAGAGAGACAGAGAGACAGAAAGCGAGAAATCACCCCCCAGGAGGGATGGCCACACCGCAATCCCTTCTCCTCCATTCTCCTCTTGGGATCTTGGGCACGCACGCACACGCGCCCGGCGGGAGTTTAAGCCACTGGGTCCGGGACTCGAACCGTGGTCGACTACGTGGGAGTCCAGCGACATAGCCATTACGCTAACTGCTGGTCCCCTCTAATAACTATTTTTAATCAGCACATAATAATTATACATATTTGTGAGTTCAATATGATCTTTCAATATGTGAATACAATGTATAATGATTCAATCAGAATGATTAGTTTAGTAATTATTTCAAACATCTACTATCATTTTGTGTTGGGAACATTCTAAATTCTTTTCTTTCAGGGCGGAAGAGAGGTTTTTGTTAAAGGGCATGTGCACTTACCAGAAAGACAGAGAAAGACGGGTAGAGAGAAAGTGAGAAATCATCCTCCGGGGGGCCGGGGGGGGGGGGGGGATGGCCATGCCACAAGCCCTTTTCCTCCATTTTGTTCTCGGGATCTTGGGCACACACACACACATGTTCCTGGCATGAATTTAAGGCACCAGGTCCAGGACTCAAATTGCTGTCGACTACATGGGAGTCCAGCGACATAGCCCTTACGCCAACTATTGGTCCCTCAAAATCCTTTTTTATTAACCTATTCAGAAATATATAATAAATTATTATTTATTATCATTACTCTACTGTCATATATTACATTAGAACTTGTTCCTCTTATCTAACTATAATTTTGTATTTGTTACCAACATCTATTATCCCCTGGCCCCACCTTTTCCTACCTCAAGTAATCACTATTGTAGTCTCTACTTCTATGAAGTCAACTTTTTTAGTTTCACACACACATGAGAACATACAATTTTTCTAGCAACTTTTGATGCTAAAACAGCTCCCCTGTTCCAATGCTGTTACTATTACTTTATATATACATGATTAAAATCAAAGATGGCTACTAAGACCTTGTCCCTTCTGCAGAAAATACAAAAGGAATGGGCTTCTAAATGTTACTAATGTTCATAATTTGTCCACCATTTAGACTCCTAAGCTCCTGTTTCAATTCTATTTATGTATCTATCTTCTGTTTTTTTCTTTTCTTTTTTTTTCTTGTTCACCACTAATAAATTTTGACAATTCCTTCTTCTTCTTTTATTATTTATTTATTTATTTATTTATTTATTTTATTTATTTATTTTTTTAATTTTTAGATGGTACATTCTCTTGCTACGGTGAAACAGAGGGAGAAAAAAATTAGGGAAGATGTAAAAGCCCTTAAGGAGAATGATCATCCACAACCCCCTTTACTCCACTTCTCCTTTTGGGATTTTAGGAACACTGGCACTCATCCGGCTTGTTCTTTGAAATACCAGGTTCAGGACTCCAACCATGCAGTCATCCATGTGGCATGCAGCTGCCTTAGTTGCTTTGCCACTGGCTGGTGGAACTGTTGCTTTTTTACCCAAGAAAGAAAGTTATACCACCTGGAGTTCATTAAAGAATATTTCAGTACATCAAATATTAGCTTATCGCTCGCTTTAAGAAGTACTGTTCTTCTTCATCTGTCCAATCAAAAATTCAACTTTCAGCAGGTATTTGGTATCTTCTCTGACAACTTTCTTTAATTGGTACATAGTAATTATGTGGGATCCAGCCATCTTTAATTACCAACACTTCCCACAAAGCTTCAGGGAAATATTCTATGATCCTTTCAGCTTTCTCCAAGAAGATAAGCTTTCATCTAGTTAAAAACAAAAGTTGGGACAACTGGCTACCTGCTAAAAGCTTCCATACAGACGTCTGTGATTCACAAATATTTTGACCAGTAATGCATGTTGGCAACTATTTCTTGCATATGGAGGCAGCCGACAGTATATGAATTTTGTACCAACATTACTTTTTTTTCATGTTCCTGAACAATATTTTCTTCCTTCACAATATCATTAGGCCAATATCTTTTTTTATTTACACTTTCCAAAATACACCCTCCTTCTACAGCACATCCGGGCCACCCCTTCCTGGATTCTTCCAGGAACTGATCCGACAGGATCCCCTGCCCGAATAAGGTTTTTAGGAGTTCTAGAAGTCCTCTAGCCACAGTTTTCAGAAATGGCAACAAATTCGGAAAGGAGAAATACAGGCCATGTCATTATCATTCGGTGGGACAGCTTATTATCATCACTCTTCAATTCGCATAGAGAACACTTATACACTTCTCCAAGAAAAGCAGCTTGGGAGGCTGATATTTTCTCCTCTCTCATCGCTCACTCTGGAGCGTGCCTTGATTTGGGGCACTGAAGAGATGAAACTTAGTGTGAGTAACCCAATCTCTGCTTGCCATCCTTCTCTCTCATTTTGGGACCTGCCTTTCCTGTAGACAGAGCGTGTCTTCCCAGCTCATCCTTCATGACACTTCTCTTTCCCCCTTCTCTGCTCCTACACTAGGGGGAAGCTAACTGCTGTCCAGTTGTGCTCACTGGAGAGAGAGAGACAGTGAGAGGGAAAGTGAGAAATCACCCCCAAGAGAGGATGGCCACACCACAATCCCTTCTGTTCCATTCTTCTCCTGGGATCTTGGGCACACACACACTTGCCCTACATGATTTTCAAGCCACTGGGTCCAGAAGTTGAACCATGGTCAGCCCTGTGGGTGTGCACTATGGCTCCTACTGGCTCCCTCATTTGGCTTTTAATTCAAGCCACATTCTCCATTATAATAACAAAGCTGATCTTTTCTTTTCTTTCTTTTCCTTTCTTTCCTTTCCTTTTCTTTTCTTTTCTCTTTTCTTTTCTTTCTTTTCCTTTCTTTTTTAAATTTGGTTCATCTATATGCTTGAAAGAGAAAGCGAGAGAGAAGGAAAGAGGGCACCACCACCCACATAGGGATAGTCATTCCACAAGCCCTTCTCCATTTCTCCTTCCTTTTCAGCATTTGGAGCACACACGTGTGCACACCAGTATGTTTCCCAAGTGACTGGGTCGGGAACTCAAACTCTGAGAGCAGCCATGTGGGATCCAGCCACTTTAACTACAAACCCACAGGCTGGCCTGAAGCTAATCTTTTAATGCCAATTTTATTCCTGTGACTATTTCTTAGTTGGAACAGATATTGGCAGGGAGAGTGGTATGATGGATTAGCACCTTCAGATCCTAGCTCAAATGTTCTCACAGGTCTTCCATTTCTATTTTGTAAATGGATTCTTCAAAGAAATGCAACTTGCCCTATCCTGTCTTCAAAACATTGAAAGACCTAGTCCTTACCTCTCTAAGCTATATTTATTAAGAGTTAGGGAATAACTGAAGTTTAATATGTAGAGGAAACATGAATACTCTTAGGGAACTACCAATCAGCATCAAACCTTCTCCTGGATTAGAATCTGATATGTTGTAGGGAGTTCACACTGTGAGAATTATGCACTCATTTTTCTATATGAAGGACCTGACCATAATTCTCTAAACCTCAGAGAGAAAGGTTTTTGGTATCCTAGATTCAGTCTTGCCTCCATTCCTACCCTAAGATGTTTGACAAAGGGGATGCCCACTTTCTTCTAAAGATATCACTATGTGGGGACCAGTTGGTGGCGTAGCCATAAAGGAACTGGACTCCCACGTGGCTGACTGCAGTTCAAATCTCAGACCCAGCGGCTTGAAACCAGACTTCTGCATCAACCAAGTTATACAGATGGGAAGTTGCTGTCAATGGTCTAACATATGCTTCCTGACACTGGCTCTTGAACTCTGGGCTCCTGCAACACCATGCCCACCTCTGTCTTCCACTACAAGACCATCCTGGTTTCTAGCTCTTGCTGACCTCCAGATAACTGCACCATCCCTGTTGACCTCTCAGCTCTTCCATTGCCTTTGTGACAAATTCTCTGCAATAACTTCCCTCTGTGTTACATACACAGGGATTTTTCCTTTATTCCTTAAACTCTGTTTGCTCTGATGCCATAATTAATAAGAAACAGGATTGAGGATCTAGGCTCTGAAGTCTATTCCTTTCTTACTGAGAAATAAATGGCACGTTATGAATGTAAGGAAATTTCCATCATCCCAGATAATATACCACCCTTAGCTAGCTAAGTTTTAGTGTCGTACTGGATGGCACCTTGAAGTTTTTCCAGTCCACTGCCCTCATTCTACAGAAGAGAAAACTAAGATCCAGAATTATTAGGAGACTTGCCAGAATCACCCAGATAGAAAGTGGCATATTCATAACATGAACATAGATCTTTTAAGTCACATTTAAAAATTGTATTTGATTAACCAATTCATTCTCATGTCCCCACATAGAAAGAATCCTGAGAATAGGTATGAGAGGGAGACAGACTGGAGTCTTGCTAAGAAGATAAAGAAAAATCTGCATAAGGCTGTACTTTAGGGAGGAAATTAGGAGCAGATGGAATGCTAAAGAGTAATGCCATCTTCTCCAAAATTTGCCTGTGTGTTTCGTACAAACACACAGAGCAGTTATTGATCAAAATCATATCATTTGTGGGAATAAAGTTGTATATCTAATGTAGCTTTATTAAGATTGAGGAAATAAGTCTGCTTTGAAGTCATAAAGAACCTTTATAGGCATGAAAGGAGAGGAACACTGATTTCCCACCCAAACTTGAGTAAGATGAAGATCACTTGAACCCACTACCCAACAGGTAAAGCACTGACAGGTAACGTGCACGATAAGATTCTCAGACCAGTGACTCTCAGGCTAGGAACTACAATTTCCAAAGGGGAAGAAAGAGTGGACTCAAAATTATTTCAAAAGTTCTAAATACAGATGAATTCCTAACATGACATTTTCTGAACACCAATTGTTATCAAGGAGAAAGCAATGAGAAAACAAAGTGAAATGGCATCTAGTATGTCGAGTGATCAGAAGTTATTTTAAAACAAATGAGCTGGTTCTACTCTGTCTTCTCCACCCTCCCTTTCTTTGATCACTTTACTCACTTCTGGGCCCTGCACACTACAGCTGAAAGAGACAGCTGGGGCATTCTCTGGGACTGCCCTAGACACCTTTGTGGGAGACATAGATAGATGAAACAGTGCTACTGTTGAAGAAATAGAGGCTTCACTAAGATGAAGTGGTAAACATAGTCCTAATCTATGTCTCATTTTCATGTTTTTTTAAATTTTTCTTTCAATTTCTAGTACACACAAAATAGAAGAGATAAAAGAAAGAAAATAAATAAAGAGAGAGAGAGAGAGAGAGAGAGAGAGAGAAAGAAAGAGAGAGAGAAGGGAAGAAGAAAAAGAAGAAAGGAAAAAAATACCCTTGACAAACCTTTGTAAATATCAGCCAAGATCACCTTCAGACTGAGCTCTCAATTATCTTCTTGGAACAATTATTGTATTGTAAACAACTATTCGTTTCACTGAGCAAGAGCTGTGTGTCTGATTTAGAGGTTGGGTTGAGACAGTCACGGAAAGTGTGAAAACCCCTAGACCCTACGTGATGGCACTTAGAAAAATGAGAAAAGGGATGGTGAGGGAATGATTCACAATGTGTTGCAGTGAAGGCCAAGGTCAATGTGCTTGCAAGAATTGTCAGAAAGAGCTGTTGAATTGAACTTAATCAAAACTAGCTGGCAAAGTAGAATTTCAATTTGATATTTGAACAGAAGGCTAAAATAATTCTAGATAAAAGTGCATACTGTGATGAATAAAGAGCCACAGAAGCGATACCTGGTAATTCCATTGAAAAAAATGAGGACAAAATATGAACATTTCTGTAGGCTTAGGTGACCACAGAAAAACAATAAATCAAGAAAAAAAACTCATAAACATAGTGATCTAAAAAACTGAGATGAGAATAAGAAAATAAAAGAAACACTGAGCCTGTTCTATGTGTCAAGTACTAAGAGAAGTGCTTCAGGTGCATCAGGTCCTTTATTATTCACAGTAACTTTATGAGATCATCCTAATCCTCTTTATCGAGTAGAATGTCATGATTCAGGAAGATTCATATTTGCCTGAGGTTACAAAGATATTTGTGTTTCTGCAAATGTTAATCAGTGTTCTACAAGAGGAATTCCATGATAACTACTATTTGAGAAACAACTTTTATTGTTTCTCTCTTCTAGAGGTTGGACTTCGAGGGCCATGCAGAGATAAATCTTTTAACACTTTTCCTAACCCAGAACATCTCGGATTTTTTATAGGAAATATGTGCATATGTGTATATTGTGTACATGTGTGTTATTATTACTTTTGTGAACACATGAATATTCCACAGAATACAGTTTGAAAAAGACAGCAAAAGGCTGTAATAGAACTAAGTCATTAAGGCTAAATTTAATAGAAATAAATTTAAAGTTTACATTAAGATTTTAAAACTCCCATTATGTAAAAATGAATTCAAGCCAACAGTGCCTTTTAAAATACCCTAAGGGAGGGCTACCATGAATCAAAAGATGATGAAAAAACTGAAAGTTAATAAAATCTTAGTCTACATTAATAGAAGTATATTGTCTATATCAAGGGAGTTAAAGGTATATGTCTAGGCCTGAATGAAATCTTAAAATAGAGTATTGACAAATTAAAAGAGAACCAGACTTTGACAATGAAGTTGAAAGTTTTGGGAACCATGTCACATGACACTTGAAAATCTGAAAAAATTTAATTGGCATGAACAAATGGGTGGAAGTTTAGGATGGCTAAATCGTGGTGGTGAACTTGTATAGTTCATAGATGTCATAAGGATAACGGTAGAAACTTGGTTGGCGTTTTTCTAATATCCTGGACTAGGGCTAATGAATTATAGTTATAAGAAATCAGGTTTAACATAAATGTTTCAATAAACTATCTCAGAATAAAATGGGCTGATAAAAATTTATGAAGATTCAAGCAAAAGCTTGTTGGATAGTCTCTTGAAAGATTTCAGCAGGGTCAGTGGGTGGCATAGTAGTTAAGGCACTAGATTCTCACACGGTCAATCCGACCTGGCAGCTTGAAACTCATGCTGGGCGTGTGTGCCCAAAACCCCTAAAGGAGAATGGAAGAGAAGGGATTGCAGCATGGCCAACTTTCTTGGGGGCTGATTTCTTGCTTTTGTCTCTCTGTCTCTCCAGTGAGTGCATGTACCTGACAGCAAAAATCTCTGGAAAATAAAAAAAGAAGCTGTCAAGGAACAGAAAAAATTTCCAGTTACCTCACTTATTAATGGTTCACTCTCGAAACTCATTAGTGAAAAAGGAAGCTTCAGAAATTTCATAGCCATGCTTAAAGAAGAAAGTGTATTTTGTTTGTTGATGTCCACAGCTCGATAACATGTTTAGTCATATAATAACTGTCCCGTTGACACACAGAATAACTATGCTGCAAATTCACTTCTCTTTTCTGTTCTAATAGATTTATTGACTCCACAACCAGCTGATGTCTTTGCCTCCTATGGCTTCTCCTATTCATGGCTTCTTTTGCTTCAAGCCTTCTTACCGCATGAATCATGTCACTGTTTTTTTCTATGCCGTTTGGCTTCTGGTATCTCTGATAGCTAATAATTTTTCTCCATGACTTACTTTAAAACCTCCTTGTAATCTTGTTGAATTGTCCTGCCAACATCCAATACAGTGCTTCACTGTTAGATTGTTCCCTTCAAACTGTCTTACAGCATGCTCTTTCCGAGTTGCTATCTTTGAGACAGTTACCCAGCTTGTCACTTGGCTATGATGAGCATGTTGGTGTCACATGATGGCAAACACTGCAACTGTATGAAGAAAGTTCTTAAGAGAGGCTATAAATGGCAGACATTTTCAATGGACTATCCAGGGCCACCATGTTGTAGGAATACTTTGGAGGAACTTCTGTTTTGTCCTGCAAGTAAAACAAGATTTTCTGTAGAGTCCCTTGTAATATTTATTAGTACATAATTCAAAGCAATTATTTGTTTTTCATATTCATAAACTAGATTTTAGGTCTTTTGAAAATGATAAGCTTACTGACACCATACTTATTATAAAGCATAAATGAATTAATATTAATTCTTCCACTAAAAGCCTCTAAACCATTTGTTAATAAGTGAGACAAAGGAGAAGTGAAACGATATAAATATGTATGTATGTATTTTACATGTCCCACCTTGGCTCTTACTTGCTATATTTAAGCAAACTCTAGATCTCTCAGACGTAGTCTCCCATTTGAAAAATGGAAGAGCTATCATCTGACTTTTATGGATTTGGAATTAAAATTTACAAATGAAATGATTTTTTAATAAATTATAAAATCTCTATAGTAATGTAAGTAATCTGTAACTGGTTAAAATAGCAGAACTTTGTTCCCTTCAGCACCCAGTTAGCAAAACAGGTTCTTTTACAATTTTTTTGTTTTATTTATTTACTTCTTTCATGTGTGAAAGAGACAGAGGGAGACAGCACTTGTATCAGGATTTTGATGTTGCAACCCACTCCCATTTTCACGCAGTCCTTGATCACGAGCACACGTGTGCCCGGCACACTCAGTGAGGTCTCCAGACGTGAATACAAAAACCTCTCCATATAGGTGAGCCAGGCAGGGTGCTGCATTTTTCCCACTGTGCCACTGTGCGATCTCAAAGCAGATTCTTTCAAGCAACCATAGGATACTGCCTGGTGCTCAGAAGAAAACTAGGAATTCGAAATTTTCAAAAAGGCCAACAAAATCCAGCCCTGCCCCCCCCTTGGGTGACTGAACTTATTACAACAGCCAGCTCTTCTGTCTTGATTCTCACCTTTCTCTCCCCCGCATTCCTACCATTTGATTCTCCTTAATGATTCATAAGCATAGAACCACCAATTATTTTATATTTCATATTAAGCTCTGTAAGCCACATTGAGTTACAACTTAGACAATAAATCCTAAAGGAAATACTCAAGAGACTATCATGACACATTTCTTGTTCTCTGGCATAAGCAGAGGTAATAACTGAGAATCACATGACATATCACTCTAAAAATAGAAATCCTGTGTGATTTTTGTCATGCATGCATCTGAAGGTGGTTTGTTTTTAATGTTTATTTTAATGTGCTATATGTTTAGCTTCTGGAAATCATTTCACTGAGTAGCTAAGAGGTTGCAGTAAATCCTCATTACTAAAGTGACATGTGGATGAGTTATTTTAATATCTTTATGTTTGTAACAATAGATTTTTGAGGAGACAAATCCCTGCTGCAGCTAACACATACAGAACCCATGATCTAAATAGGAGCTATCACATATCTTTTTAAAATTTTCTTAGTATATGAGTCTCTTCAGCTATTCACTCAACAAACATTTAATGGGTAGCTACATATGCCAGGTTCTGTTCCCAGAGCTAAGGATACTGCAGTCAACAAGACAGAGGAGTATTTGAACTCATAAACTAAGATCTGTTTTAGGAAAGCAGGCAGTAAACAAGGAGATAAATTAATGAATAAGTCCAGAAAAGGAGAACATTATCAAGAAAATAAACTGCATAAGAGAATAAGGAAAAAAAACAGATGAGGAAGACAGTATTTACATTAGATGACTAAGACTGACTTTCTTCATAAATGAAGAACTGAATGATAAGAAGCTATCCAGCTGAAGTTTGGAAATAAGACTGGTTAGAGCAGACAGAATCACAATGCTAATCAGGTTATGTCTGGGAAAGAGAGGACAGTTGTGACCAAAGTGCAGAAACCGAAGGCTGAAGACAAGGTCAGTGTCATAGGTGGAAGCCAGGTCCCGCAAAGACATGTGCTCCATGAGAAGTGTTTGGAAGCAACTGGAGAGATTGAACAAATAGGGTTGTATGTTCTAATTCACATTTTTTAAAGCTTATCTGGACATGAGGGGATAGGGATAGAAATGCTAGGAGATCATTTAGGCATTTGAATCATGCTGTAATTCAGATTAAAAAAAAAAAAAAAAGCTAATGGCTTGACCTACTGTTGCAGACAGGTGGGGAGCAGAACCCTAAGAAGTGGTCAGAGGCCTGGTCACTGTGGTTCACACTGCACTCCACAGGCTGGGATCACATACAAGGCCCAGGCTCAATTCCCAGGCTAACCTAAGGCCAGGGTGATGGTGTACACCTGAAATTTAGAATACTTGGGTCAGCTGAGTCAGGAGAATCACAAGATCAAGGCTGGCCTAGACAACACAGTGAGATCTGTCTTGGAAAGAACTGGGCCTGGTCACCTAAACCTTTAGTCCCATCTTGGAGGCTGAGGGAGGAAGTTTGCAACATTGTAAAACCCAATGCAGGTAGTAGGGTGCTGCTCTACAATACTGGAGCTATGTAGAAGGCCTGGGTTCAAATCCCAAGTCAATCTAGACATGCTGGACATGGCAGTGAGCTCCTGCAGCCCTAGGTAGCTCAGAGGCTGCAGTGGACGGACTGCAGCATGGCAAGACCCTGCCCAAAATATCTATCTTATTTTTTTTCTCATTCCCTCTCTCTCACAAAAAAAAGGGGTAAGGGGGATTAGATTCAGGATATAATTTGGAGATAAAACCAATGTGAAGTTAAAAAAGAGGACTCATGGTAGCAGTTTCTCTACTTTATTTCTCAGTCCATTTTATATTGGGCTCTGCAATGCATGGTAGGAGTTTAAAGTTGATATTAGAAATAAAGGGTCTCCACATACAGAAGTTTTGAAAATAAGGAAGAGTTGACCAGATATTAGAAAATTACAAGGCAGGACAATGCGTGAGAGCATTGTGGAAACAAAAGCAAATTCTCTCTCTAGTTTGGGGATCATTGTAGAAAGACCAGGGATCCTGAATTTATGGAGTTTTCCATCTCATCCCTATATTATAACAGGCTTACTTTTGTCTTTGCATTTCACACAAGACCATAATTTTGGAGTGTTTCATTATCCTCTCCCACCATAAGCTATTTATCTTGGGAAATTCAGCCAACTTGGATGTGGATATAACAGAAGAGAAAACAAACTTTTAAAATGTAAAAGCAAGTCACAAGAATGCATGTAAATAAGGCAATAGGTAATGGAATGGTATACCTCAAGAATGGTGCCAATCATGTGTGTGTGTGTGTGTGTGTGTGTGTGTGTGTGTGTGGTGTGACTAGCAGAACAAAACAAAGGTTCACAACATAATGTAATATTCTTTGATGAAGATGATGAATCTGATATCCTCGATTTGTCACACACTGCTTGTATACTTCGAAAAACCACGTTGTACCCTACAAATATGTACAATTAAATGTAAATAAGAAATAATAAAAATTTTTAAAATAATATAAAGGCAAAGATCATTTAAACAAATAGAAAAGGAAGGGGCCAGCAAGTGACATAGTGGTTAAGCCACTGGATTCCTACATGGACTACCGCGGTTCAAGTCCTAGACACTGCAGCTTGAAAATCACAGTGGCATGGGCTTGTGTGCCCAAAATTCTGAGAAGAGAATGGAGGAAAAGGGACTGTGGCATGGCCATCCCCTTAGGCAGGGGATTTCTCATTTTCCCTCTCTCTGTCTCATTCCAGTGAGTGCACATGCTGTATGGTAAAAATAAAAATGGAGAAGCCTAAAGCATGCCTGAAAATACAAAAAAAAAAGTTCATTTGTAATCATCAACCTCTGTGTACTTTTGAACTGAGCAAGTTTTGAACTCAGTGAGTTCAAAAGGTAGCCTAGACTGATGAAGTGTCTGTGTTAATAGAAAAATTTAAACTAAGTCTACTCAAGAGAGGCATATTTAGAAACCCAGTAATGAGTTTCCCAGTAGGAAAAAATATGAAACTCATATTTTGGTTCAATAAGTTAGTTCTCTCAGGAAAAGAAGAGTCTAGTGAGCCAACTTTTTGGAAATACTGAAAGAAAAAGTCTGCAGAGTTCTGAGGCTCTGAATCATTACATTTCTGCCCTTTTCCCTCTGTTTTTTCCTCTTTTTTATTGGCTAGTCTAGGAACCCTTCGTCAGGCTGCCAGGCAATGCAAAGCTCTAAACTCTGTAAAGAGAATTTGAAATAGCCATCTCTTAAAGGTATTGGTGGAGGTGAATGATGACGAACAAAAGGAAAAATCTACAATATGTGTTTGTATCACAGGGATAATTCCTGGGACTCTTCTACTTCTACCTAGTAGAAGAATGGTATGGAATCTCAGGCCAAGTCCCTAAAGGACATGTATGATTATGCAGGATTTCTCATGGAGAGCTTCTGCCTTGAATTGTATGGCCCTTGGTATTCTGCTAAACCTAGTTTCATAGTCTTATAAATGATGCCAAGGAATTTCAATAAGGGCTTCATGAAAGTAGACGAGTTATAGACAATTTTATAAAGCTTTACTTCTATAAGTCTCAGCATAATTATAAACATTCAATTTTACTAGCTCACTGCATCTGGGAAATATTCAGCTGCTATTAGCTAGAGCATAAAGAGTAGAATAAATATAAATGTTCAAAGCTCTGAACTCTTTTAACTCATGCTTTTCTAACAGTTACAGAAGATAGTTTGTCAACAGGAATAAATCAAATTGGTACTTGAAATTCGTACTTAGAAATTCAGGTATAGCTTTACTAAATAAGTGTTTAGGCCTGTATTGCTTCACTAAGTAAGTATTTATATAGACTTCTTATGGCAAAAAAGATAAATTTAATTGGATAATAGGACTGTGTTTATGGGCACTGTTTTGTGTGTGTGAAATAAGAATAGAGAACAAGTTTTTTGTTTTTGTTTTCCCCCCACTGGTCATCAGCAAGTATCAGTCTGCCACTCTGGAAACAATATTTTCTATCAACAGAAGAAAAAACTGTATATAGGGCTGGTTAGAGGGACCTAACAGAGTATTTAGTAAGAAAGACATGTTCGCATCTGTACCCCATCACTAACTAGCCAAGTAATCCCAAGTCAGTTATGCTTTCCTCTGAGCCTCATTGTCCTTAGCTGTAAAAGAAAGATACAAAAATCAGTCCAAAGGGGTCTGCCTCATATCCAGTGGTTAAAGGAGCTGGGTCCCATATGCCTAACCAGGGTTCAAATCCTGGCTTCAGTGGCTTCAAAATATACCAGGTACCTGTGTATGTGTACCCCAAATTCCGACAGGATGGAGAATGGAGGAGAAGGGACTGGGCAGTACCTCTTTGAAGGGTGTTTTCTCCCTCTCCTTTCTCTCTCTGTCTAGTGAGCACACACACCCTCTGGTGATTAAAAACAAAATCAACTCATGGGGCTGTTGGAAGAAATAAATGAGATAGCACTTCAGACGCATGGTAGATAATATCCAGAATGCTTTCACTTCTGTTCCACCAGGTCTTCACTTGTATAGGCAGCAAATGTATATCAATTTGTTTTTAAAGAAAATCAGCAACTATTCAAGAAATAATAAAACTGCAAGAATTCTATCACTTAAAAAATACTATTTTCTTCCTTGTAATTACACCTGGAATATTTTTACACAAATATACTTCTTCCTGTTGCCTTTGAAGTTTAGGATGAAGAATAAAGGGAAAACTTGCTTTTGGGGGGGGGACAGGATTAAGAAGAAAGAGAATAAGTTAATGTAAGAGATCAACAAAGACAGGCAACTTCTTCTCCCTAAAAGGCATTTTTAGAGATGGATCAGCATATCTAGATAAAAGCTCCAACTCTGGATTTATCTTATTTGAAAATAATGATCCAGAACAACTTGGCAGTTAAGGGCACTGGATTCCCACAAGGCCAACCACAGTTTGATGCCAGACCTAACAGCTTACTTTTGCTCTCCCACCCCCACCCCCACTCACTGATGCATGCACCTGTCCTATAGCAAATTAAAATAATAGTAACGATTAATAAAATTAAATAAAATAATTCTTTTTAAAAAAAGAAAAGAATGATCCAAGCTAAAAGAATTTGAATAGGATTATCTATACATAAAAGAGAAATTTCAGAACCAGTGAAATAAGTATCCAATTTTTATCTTCTTTAAAAGGTTGTAAAGAGGGGCCAGCAGGTGGAATAGTGGTTAAGGTGCTAGACTCCCACATAGTTGACCTTGCTTCGAGTCTTGGATCCGGCAGATTGAAACTCACACCAGGCATGTGTGTGTGTGTACATGACCAAAATCCCAGGAGGAGAATGGAGGAAAAAGGATTGTGACATGACCTTCACCCCAATATTTAATTTTTCACTTTCTCTCTCTCTGTCTCTTTCTGTCTCTCTGGCAAGAACACATGCCCTATGGCAAAAACCTTAAAAATAGTTTTAAAGACAGATATCAAAATGTAGCAGTTTTTAAAAGGAATGAACACTTACTGAAGCATTATTATGGACCAAGCACTGTACTGAGGGCTTACATTAATTATTTCATTTTATCATCTAACAACTCTAGGACTTATAAAACATTTTACCTCTATTTTAAAGATGAAGAAATAAGCCCAAGTCATACAACTATTAAACTGAGAACTCTGGCCTCTGATTATGAAATCCAAGTTCTCAGCTACTTCACTGCACTCTGACAACTCTCGTAACTATCATGAATTTTTTTTTTCACTTGTGAATCACAGCCTACTGGAGTTTGATCATACTTTATAGGATCAAATACTTCAAAAGGAGGAGTATGATGTGAGATGCAGTCTGACTATATCGTAGTCATTTTCTTAAAGAGCCCGACAAAACCTCACATTGAACTTCTCAGGTTTTTCAATTGAATTTATAAAACAAAACAATCCCATTTTCTTTTCTTCTCACAAGTATCCCTACCTATCAATTTCAGTTAACTCTAAATGTCAGAAAGATATGGAGGAATTCCCTCTTCTGGTGCTCTCCTGGTACTTCTCCTGATACTAAGGAGAAATTAATTATTTATGTGTCTTTTATAGCTACTATTTATTGAAAACTTACTATATGTCAGGCATTGTACTCATTTTTCTACATGTAATTTAACCCATTTCATCTTCACAAATCTTTACCCGGAAGATGCTTCTATCATCTCCATATGTATAGTCAAGAAAACAGAACCCCAGAGAAATCTTGCCCAATATCACAAAGCTGGCAAAAAGTACAGGCACATTTTGATTCCAGATCCAGGTGACTAAAAACTCAAGTTCTTAATCATTATAAAATTGGATTACTATCACATTTTACTAGTTATGTATACCTCAGGCAAGATGTAACCTCTATAAGCCACAGTCTCCTCATGGGAGCCATGGGAATACTGTAACTGATTTAGAGGAAGATAACCAGACATGAGATAATACACAGGAGATTGAAGAGCACTGGATTGCACATCATCAACACTAAATAAATGCTAACTAAAATTTCGATTTTACACAGTAGTGTTCTTTGTCTAGAAATGATTACCTCCATACGATATGTTTGGGTGTATCCTTGGGTTCCTATACGCAGCAAGTTCAATAACAGAACAGAGAAGCTTTCTGAAAAGACCTTGGCCTGAGCACATTCTGTTAAATTGCTGCCACTGTTGGCAGTCACTCTTGCTTAGGTTTGTCCTTTGGCTCAACCACTGTCTAGTATTAGAGTTCCACTAAGAAAGGAGGCTATAAATGAAAACTCACGTGGTATTTCTATAACTTAAAACACCTGTAAGACTGTGGTGGACAGAAATGGGAATGCAAGATGCCATTTCTTTACGACTGAAATAGCATGAAGGGAAGGGATTTCCCTTTTCCTTTTGGGTGGAAAGAAGTTAGTAATATATATATATATATTACATATTCTCTCTCTTGCTTGTCTATTTGAGTGGACCACCATATATATATATATATATATATATATATATATATTATGTGTATATATATATATATATATATATATATATATATTCTCTCTCTTGCTTGTCTATTTGAGTGGACCACCTTGCTTGTCTATTTGAGTGGACCACCTTGTATCCCGCTTCTCATTTCATGCCACATCGGAAGACCGTCCTGCAGGTTTATATTGAAAAAGAAGTAGGCCAGGCTTTACATTTGGCTACATCCTTATAAAGACTGTTTGATGTCAAATTTAAGGAAAATATGTCAGAATAAAGGCATTTTTTTTCTATACTATTCCTTGGAATGTACTAAAAGTACCAAAATACATTTAAAATACCTTAAAGAAGATCATTACATCTACAAGGTCAAAAAGAGCTACAAAAATGGAGGAACCAGCAGTTAGTGTAATGACTATGTCGCTGGACTCCCATGTAGTTGACCATAGTTCGAGTCCCGGACCTGGTGGCTTAAACTCACGCCAGACATGTGTGCGTGTGTGCCCAAGATCCCAAGAGGAAAATGGAGGAGAAGGGATTGCGGTGTGGCTATTCCCCCGGGGAGTGATTTATCGCTTTCTGTCTCTGTCTCTCTCTGTCTTTCTGGCAACTGTACACGTCCTGTAGCAAAAACCTCTCAAAAAAAAAAAAAAAAGAACTAGAAAATAGATGAAAAAAATCATGGGGACCAGCAGTTAGCGTACTGGCTATGTCGCTGGACTCCCACGTAGTCGACTGCGGTTTGCGTCCCGGACCTGGTGACTTAAAACTCACGCCGGGCACATATGCATGCGTGCCCAAGATCCTGAGAGGAGAATGGAGGAGAAGGGATTGCGGCATGGCCATCCCCCCTGGGGGGTGATTTCTTGCTTTCTGTCTCTCTGTCCTCTCTCTGTCTGGCGAGTGCACACGCCCTATAGCAAAAACTTCTTAAAAAAAAAAAAAAAGAAAGAAATCATGGACACACACAAAAAATCTGTCAATTTCAGTGAATTGTAAACCAAAATGAGGAATAAATCAACAAATCAATACTTTTTTTTTTTTTCTCCCAAAAGAGCATATATGCTTGCCAGAGAAAAACAGGGGGGAAAGTGAGAACGCTACCCCCGCAGGGGAAGGACATATTTTAGTTCCTTCCCTTTTATTTCCTTTTTATTTATTTATTTATTTATTTATTTAGGTCTAGGAGGGATGGAACTTGGGTAACAGTGCACTCTATGTGTGAACAATTTTTTTATTAGCTCCTGGGTCTGGGATTGAAACTAGGCAGTGGGTCCTGTGAGATCCGGTTACCTTAACCACTATACCACAGGCCGATCCTAAACCAACATGTCTTAAAATAAGCAGAAAGATCTCCAAAGATCCTTCCAATGAGGTATGTATTTTGTATAAAATTAATAGGAATGAGGATATGCATAGTCTACAAGAGACAGAGGGTAGCCCTAAGTCAAAGTCATTACTACAGATAGCTTAGGAGAAACTGACATTGACGCTGAAATACTTGACCTCAAAAACCATCTGGAAGTAACATGAGCAGGAGAAGAAAATAAAACAAAGACTAGATTTGTAGGTAAAAACAAATGCAGCTGAGCAGAAATAAGTCCAGAATGAGCACTTCTAAAATCCTGGTAAGACAAGAGGCTCTACTGAAACACAAGATGACCTCCCACTAGTTCACCTGCTCACCCTGAAAGAAACATGTCACAAGGTCAGAAAACTACCCGGAATTGATGAGAAAGAGTTGTGAGGCAGCATTCCTGACCTGAAGCTGCCCACAGGCCCAGCACAGGCTATGAAACTTCTCCACAAGCTCATGATCAAAGTGCAGCTGCACGTTAATGTCCCCATTCAATGAAATGAACAAACATAAAGATTTCATTATGAGGCCCTCAAAAAAGAGCTACAAAAAATTTTAAATTCACAACAACAAAAGAACAAGCAAAATGTCAGTAAAGTAGGATGCTGAAAAATAGAAAAAACTATAATGTTCTATTACTCTACACTCCTATGAAATTAAAGGGATTATGAGATCTGAAAACAAATTCAATGAAGAGCTTCAGGTGATCCTTAGATATATATGTGTGTCTGTGTATATATATATATATATATATATATAATGTGTGTGTGTATATATATATGTATATATATATACACACACACATACACGTTCCACTAAACATGTTCCCTACTTTGGCACCTCACAAGGGGATTTTGCTCTTGTAAATCTAACATTTTCAAATTCGTTTATTTTTCTCAAATAAGTCCAAAAGGCACACATAGTTCTTTTATTTATTAAAATTACTGCCAAATTTTTGTCTCTTCTATGCGTAATGATGCATACCCAAATTTTACTTTTTAGTTGTTGGGTTTTATTTTTTAGGGCAAAAATGTCAATAAATATTGTTGGACCATTTTAATTGAGATATTCTTCTTCCTAAAATAGCAACAATCAAAAATCTCCAATTGCACAAAGATAAAGCACATGGATTTTTCTTATAATCCCTAACATTTCAAAATCAGCATAGATACCACAAACATGATCACATGAAATCTAAAAATTTAGCCACAAGAAATGAACATCAACTCAGTACTCTTCTGCCAATATACCACTTCTAATTTCAGTGCATCTCTTTACCAAAGGCTGTTTCACACATCATCGCCAATGACAGAGAGGAGAAACTCATTTATTATAACTGGACTGCAATTTCTGAGAGCTTCTAAGTCTCCTGAGAATTTAAATATAATCCATTTAAAACCCTCTGATTAGGCCCAGCTGCAGTGACATAGTTGGTAGGGCACAGCTGTGCAAAATGACAGCCACATGGGTAGCCAAGGTTTGAATGCAGATGAACTTTGACACACAAGGTATGCTTTGATCCTAACTTTCGGGAGGCTAGGGGCAGGATTATGGCATGCTGAAACCCTGTCAAGTGTACCTGTCTTTCTCTCTCTGTCTTTCTCTCTCTGGTCCTCTCTCTCAAATAAATCAATAAACATTTTTTAAAATCTGGTTATCAATATGTTTGAGCACTAAGTCTGAAGCCTGTAAAAGCTTGCCAGTCAGCATTATTTTATTTCAAGTGAGAGGAGAGAAAAGCATGGGGGAAGTCAAGAACGATGCTGGTCTCACGTTTTTGTTCTATGCGAGGTACTGTGGGAAGCTTGGAAATGAATAAATGCACAATTCTGCCTTCGAAGAATGTGGCACTTTCAGACCCATAAGAACACTAATGAGTATTCAATATAACAAAGAGAAATATAATTAATGCTATCATAAGGGAACTGTTAAGACTGAGGGTGGGTAAAGGACTGAGAGCCTCATGTCAATGTGGAGAAATCAAGGGGAAAATTATGAATGCATATGGATGTAAAGCATATCTATCATCTATCTATCTATCTATCTATCTATCTATATCTATATATATTTGCATATGTGTAGAGTGATAAAGTGAGTAGCATTTAAGCCAACTTGAAATCAATGAATTTAATTCAAAAATTCAGAAATGAAAAGAGGGGACCTATAGACTGATAAAATAGTATAAACGAAGCCCTAAAGTCTGGACAGCTTGAGTAGGACAAATTGTGGTGCAGCAGTAAAGTGTGATGACTGTGAGGCTGACTTACCTGGGAAGGTTTTGGTTCTACGTCTGGAGACTTACTTTCCTCAGTGTTTCAGGAATGCACATGCACATGGTCTAGGGGTTCACTGAGACTGGGAATGGATCGCAGCATCGAGACCCTGTTGGGGGTTCTCTCTCTCTTTATCTCTCTCTTTCACTCATAGAAGAAATGCATGAATGAACTGAAAAAATTATAAAATAAAGTGTGGAAGTGAAGTGAGGGTGCAAAATACCTAATATAATCCAAAGTCATTTTGACACATAGTTGATTGATCTACAACGTCTTGGTACCAGGAGGTGGCATGATAGTTAAAGGTCTGGACTCCCAAATGGCTGGCCACAGTTTGAGTCCCAGACCTGGCAGCTTGCTTTCTCATTTTCCCTCTCTTTCTCTGTCTTTCTATGGTCAAATTAAAAAATAATAGTTAAAATAAACGAAGTTAAATAAAATAATTCTTTTTTAAAAACAGTTAAGGCAAAGCAAGTAATCATGAAAAGGTGTATATATCTAAAGACATTTTTTGAAGCTTTTTTTTTTTTTCCTAAGTGTGAGAGAGACAAGCATTCGCAACAGGGCACTCAAGCCACAGTGCACACCTGGCCTCTGACTGTCTGGCTCATAAGCACATTCATGCCCACATGCCCAGAGTGGACTTGGGGTACAAACCCTGCACCATTGCTCATCCTGTGAAGACGTTTACAGATTCATTTACCAACATCTTGACCTAGGAACAACTCTCTTTCTTTGAGAAGAATTCATTGGAATTCCATTGTCATCATTCCTACACAAAGTGTTATCTAGCCATCTGGTCACAGCTTTTTAAAATGAAAGAAGAATTAAAAGATACTTATGGGGCCAGCTGGTGGCATAGAGCTTAAGGTGGCTGGATCCCACATGGTCAATTATTCAGTTCAAGTCCTATACATGACAGCTTGAATAACATGCCAGGCACATGCATGTGTGTTTCCAAAATTGCAAGAGATAGGAGTCAAAGGATCGGTGAGGCATGGCCATCCCTTCTTGGGGTGCTTCTCACCCTTACCCCTAGTCTGGTGAGCACACACACACCCTGTTGCAATTTTTTTTTTTTTTTAATTTTTAAAAGTTTTTAGAGCTCTGCTAAGGTCTTAACCTTAATTTAATCAATAAAACGTTTTGCTTGGAAAATGACATGGTATGTGTTTCATTTTAGCTTTAGCAAGATTAATCAGGCAATTGTGTAGGAGGAATAGATATAGTAAAATTCTGGAGTAAGCATATGGAATGTATATGGAGTTTCTTCAATAACTTAAGTTCAGGTCAGAAGTTATTCATGATGAGAATGTTCTATCATAGAGTGGTTTATCCTATCACAAAGGATAAACCAATTAAAATTGGGACAAAAGAAGTGAAGATGGTAAATGAGTAGACCATTTTTCCAAGGAAATTTGTTGTTATGAGAAGGAAAAGAATACTACAAAATCTTCAAAGGGAAATTGATCAAGAAAAAATGCATATATACATTTATATATGTGTATATAATTATATGTACATAGAGATATATACATATTTAAGTCAAATAAAATTATCACATATTTCCCTAAGAAATTGAAGTGGAAAATAATATTGGAATATGATTTTATTAAGGAAAGAATCACTAGAGTGGCACATAGTACATAGCCCAGGTGCAATCTACTGTGTAGCTAGAAACATGTAATAAGACCTTTCATTATCTAACCAAAGATGCCTAGAGCAATGTAGGCCAGGGAAGAAACATTTACCCTTCACTTTAGACCCTGAAATTAATTATTTCAGATATTAAATGATTTGAGATTGTCTTTTATGACGTCTGCCAACTGGAAAAGACAACAAAGAAGATTTTCTTACCAAGGAAGTGGTAGTCTCAGTAAGTGAGACTTCTGCTCAATACAGAACCTTTCTGAGTGTGCAAAGAGAGATTTGTTCTGATGTGAAAATAACACCACAGCTCGGGACCAGCAGTTAGCCTAATGGCTATGTTGCTGGACTCCCACGTAGTCGACCGCGGTTCGAGTCTCGGACCTGGTGGCTTAAACTCACGTCGGGCGCGTGTGCGTGCGTGCCCAAGATCCCGAGAGGAGAATGGAGGAGAAGGGATTGCGGCGTGGCCATCCCCCCGGGGGGTGATTTCTCGCTTTCTATCTCTCTGTCTCTCTCTGTCTGTCTGGCGAGCGCATGCATCCTATAGCAAAAACCTCTCCAAAAAAAAAATTAAAAAATTAAAAAATAACACCACAGCTCCTACCAATTCAGCCATAGCATCATGGAAAGGGCTTGAAGACCAAATACTAGGCATGTAAATGAAAATTCAAAGAACTATAATCTTGGAAGCTCATGTTCTCTGGACTAAATTAAATAGCAGAGAACCTAAACTGATTTCTTTCTAAGAAATTCAAACAGTTTGAAGTCTCTGGACTACGGATGGTGTCATTGCCTTAAATGCTGCAGGGCAGGATTCCATTAATAACACTTTGTGACAGGAACAGAAGCTAAATTTAGGCCCGCTGGTGGCTTTCTAAATCTCCATTCTCTTCAGGAAATGTAAAAGCACAACCAAGTAAGGTCCCAAGGATCTCAGGGAATTCTTGAGGGAAGATAGAAACAGGATCAATGTCTTAACTCTTAAGTAAAGCAAATCAGAAACTCATTAAATTAACTTCAGTACTGAAGATATATAGTCTTTTTTTCTCTGTATTGGGAAATTAGTTCTTATTGTTAAAATTCATAATAGGAAAAACATGTATAGGTTCAAATGTAGAAGCTTTTGACTAAGTAAAGAAGATGTGAGAAATGTAAAAAACATCTATTACTTCAGTGATTACTTTTTCTCAGAAATAGCAACAAATGGGGACACTGAGTGGATAGGAGTAACACAATGCTCTGTGTAGCTTGTCCACATGAGAAAACTCCAGATTAGCACCCACAGACTTTCCTGAACACACCAGGTGCACACATACCCATTATTTGGAACTGACAGGAGTTGGAGGTGGAGCACGGTGTGAAGACTTTATTGATGGTGCACCCCCTTTTCTCTCTAATGGAAGAAATAAATAAACTCATAAAAAAGAATGTGAGGGCTGGCAGGTGGCATGGTGGTTAAGGGCACTAGACTCCCACATGGCCAACCACGGTTTGAGTCCCAGACCTGGCGACTTGCTTTCTCACTTTTTCTCTCCCTCACTCTGTTTCTCTCTGGTCAAATTTAAATAAATAAATAAAGTTAAATAAAGTAATTCTTTAAAAAAAAAGAATGTGTAAATGAAAGAAAAAGGGAAAAAAGAATAAAAATAATAGGAAATAAGGGAGTTGAGAAAACTCCTTTCAGCTAGCTTATACTTCGGTAGACTAGGAGTCAGGGTCACATGCAGAAAATAAGGGAGTGACTACGGCTGGAAATAGTGGAGATTTCACATGGTCATGATAAGAAATCTAATAGGAAATTATTTTTAAAATACATTCCTTCTAAAGCTATTTTTAACCTTTTAATAATCTTCTTTATACTTTTTCTTATTATGCACAGTTCCAATCTTACCAATACTAAAGCTAATAGAGAAATTATAAACTTATAGAACAGTGTTTCCCAAAGCATGATTCCTTTGCTCTCCATATGAGAATCCTCTGGGTAATTTGTTTAAAGGGAAGATTCCCAGATAATCCATATGGCTATTCATCAAAATCTTTAGGGCCTGATGTCTGGGAATCTTTATTTTGATAAGTTCCTCAGGTGATTCTTAGGCAACAAGCCAGCACCTGTCTGAAGACCGTTGTTTCAGAAGCACTAACTTAGCTCATGTCTAGTCCAGGGAGTTTGACGCATGACTCTTTACCCACATCCTGTTTTTAATGAGTGGCTTTGTCTAAAGCTTTAAGACTCAAAATAAAAGTGTCACAAACTGTGGTGAGGAAATGACAACTATGTCTGCAAATGTAGCTACCTAAGATATCAGACCTTTACGTATTATCATTTTCTATATTTTTTCTATTTTTTAATTTAAATAAATACTTTTACATTCACTTATACACCATTTACTAATGACCAAAAAGGGTAGTTAGTAAAATGGAACAATTTTTATAACAGTAGATGGCATTGTCTATTGAACTAGTTTTTCTTTTTTTCTCTATTTACCCTAAGTAGTGATAAGGTTTGAATATAAACTGACTGGTTGACTTAATTCAACAGATCAACTTTGAAGACAAAGAAATTACAGAATTTCACCCTCCTAACAGTGCTAGTATTTTTCCTCTTCTCATTTCACCTTTTTCTATTAGTGTGTGGGGAATAGTATAGGAAATAAATGTAGCAAAAATAGAAACCCTGTCTTCAAATGATCATTAGAAAGGAAAGTGGGTACCATCCAACCTCTTTGCCTTCTGATCTTGAACACGTTTCATTAGTAATGAATTTGTAATGTGACTAGAATGCTCTCAGATGTTGTCAGATCAAATGACATGATCAGCACAATTATTAATAAAAAAATAAAGCTTAGTTCAAATCCATATGATTTTCTTTTTTTAAAATCCATATGACTTTCTGGGACTAACAATTTTGTAATTTTTCTTTTTATATGTCTTAATGTAAGTTTCTACCAATTAGAATTGACTCAAAAATGTTTTCATTGACTTGTTGAGTGATTAAATAAACAAATGAACAATGATATTATGTACTATTTTGCTAGTCAGCAGACTTTTGCTATGAATAAATATTTTCTTTAGTAATTGCAGAAATACAAGAAAAAAGGATAGTCTAAATGTCACAAACAGCAAGTGAAGGTGTACACCTAGGAAATGTTCATAGACAATCTCAAAAAAGAGTTCACAAAGAAACATTCATTACAAAGAATTTGGGGGCTGGCAGGCGGTGCAGGGATTGGGGTGCTGGACTCCCACATGACCTACCACAGTCCAAGTGCCAGACCTGGAGGCTGCTTTCTCATTTTCCCTTTCTCTCTGTCTCTCTCTGGTCAAATTAAAAATAATAATCATAACAAATAAAATAAGTAAGTCTTAAAAAAAAAAAAGAACTTAGAATGTTTAGGTCTCTCTATCAGTATTACAGAGTTGGAATGTCAACTCTGTCAACAAAATTATTGTTCCTTGTTCCTAAGATTTTCTCATTGACTTTGGTGTGTCATATTTCCACTTCAGTGTGTAAATATGAATTTATTCGAACTTACCCTGTTAAAAACACAGCTTTTTCTGACTCTTAAGTATTCGTGGATTTTTAAATCAATTCTACCAAATTTCCAATCACCAACTCTTAAATGATTACCTTTCTCTACTTAATGCTTTCAGATGTTTACTGGATGTATGTTGAAACTGTTTATTCTCCTCTCCCTATTTTTAACCTATTTTGACATATCTATTCTCTGTAGTTCACTGTTCATGTAGTCTCCAATCTTTCAGATGAAAATTCTTTACCTATGTGTAATATACTATTTGATTCATAATGAGGATTTGATTTCATTTAAAAAAATTAGAGGCTGGTCTGAAGGTAGTGAGTTATCTCAAATGAGTGTTCAAAGTCAGTTACAGGTTGAACTCCTTGTTCCACTATCTCCCCACTTTCCACTACTGCAGTTGACTAGTAAAAAATAAATAAATAGCCTTCTGCCCCCAGACCATCCGGGACTGCCAGAAGGCAATAGGCGCTCCTGCAAGCCTCTGGCCGGCAAGGGACACTGAGGGAGGGTCACCTCTGACCCCCACCTCACTTCCAGACCCCCAGGCCCCAGACTCCACCTTCTAGACCATCCGGGACTGCCAGAAGGCAATAGGCGCTCCTGCAAGCCTCTGGCCGGCAAGGGACACTGAGGGAGGGTCACCTCTGACCCCCACCTCACTTCCAGACCCCCAGGCCCCAGACTCCACCTTCTAGACCATCCGGGACTGCCAGAAGGCAATAGGCGCTCCTGCAAGCCTCTGGCCGGCAAGGGACACTGAGGGAGGGTCACCTCTGACCCCCACCTCACTTCCAGACCCCCAGGCCCCAGACTCCACCTTCTAGGTAGGTAGCCAGGATTTCCTTGAGGCGGTTTTTTTTCTCTCTTGAAACCCCTGCATTCCCTTGTTAACACCTAGCTCTCCTTCTGCCCCCAGACCATCCGGGACTGCCAGAAGGCAATAGGCGCTCCTGCAAGCCTCTGGCCGGCAAGGGACACTGAGGGAGGGTCACCTCTGACCCCCACCTCACTTCCAGACCCCCAGGCCCCAGACTCCACCTTCTAGGTAGGTAGCCAGGATTTCCTTGAGGCGGTTTTTTTTCTCTCTTGAAACCCCTGCATTCCCTTGTTAACACCTAGCTCTCCTTCTGCCCCCAGACCATCCGGGACTGCCAGAAGGCAATAGGCGCTCCTGCAAGCCTCTGGCCGGCAAGGGACACTGAGGGAGGGTCACCTCTGACCCCCACCTCACTTCCAGACCCCCAGGCCCCAGACTCCACCTTCTAGGTAGGTAGCCAGGATTTCCTTGAGGCGGTTTTTTTTCTCTCTTGAAACCCCTGCATTCCCTTGTTAACACCTAGCTCTCCTTCTGCCCCCAGACCATCCGGGACTGCCAGAAGGCAATAGGCGCTCCTGCAAGCCTCTGGCCGGCAAGGGACACTGAGGGAGGGTCACCTCTGACCCCCACCTCACTTCCAGACCCCCAGGCCCCAGACTCCACCTTCTAGGTAGGTAGCCAGGATTTCCTTGAGGCGGTTTTTTTTCTCTCTTGAAACCCCTGCATTCCCTTGTTAACACCTAGCTCTCCTTCTGCCCCCAGACCATCCGGGACTGCCAGAAGGCAATAGGCGCTCCTGCAAGCCTCTGGCGAAATCGCGCGCCGCGCTAATGCGCGGCGCGCGACTTTTTCTTTATTTTTCTGTGTTGTCTTTCCTTTAGTTGCATATTGTCCTCTCCTCCTTATTTTTTAATGTGCCAGACAGACTAGACAGGTCCAGAATCATATATCTGAAATTTCCTAGGAAGGTAAGTGTCTCTGGGATCCTCCCTAGTACTGATCCCCTTTGAAAAAGGAGATACTGCTTGTTAGACCCTTCTGTAGAGTTCCGCTCCTGAAAACACATTGGTAAAAACAACAGAAGAGAGACTTCAACAAACAGCTATTCCCATCAAAAAGGAAAGACTCTTACTTCTCGTGGGACAAAAGTTCTCCCAAGAGGTCTTTAAAAGGGAAGTAATCTTCCAATGGCTAAAAGTAGAAAAAGAGCCCCAGGTCTGAATAAACAAGAAAATATGTCTCCAACAAAGGAAAATGCCCCTCCATGTCTCGTAAATATGGAGGACGTTACCAAAATGACAGACACAGAATTTCGAAAATTCATGGTGACCAAATTCTGTGAATTGGAAAAAAAAAGAGACAACGAACTACAGGAAATTAGGAAGTCCTTCCAGGATATGAAAGAAGAAATGGATACTCTGAGAAAGAATCAGGTGGAACTATTAGAGATAAAGTCTATAATACAAGAAATCAAAAACTCTCTGGAAAGTATTAAGAGCCGATTAGACCATGCTGAAGATCGAATCTCTGATGTAGAAGATAAAACCTCTGATCTAGAAAAAAACTACAAAAAGATCGAGAAAATAACTAAAAAACATGAGGATAATATACGGGAAATACTAGACTCTATTAGACGCCCAAACATCAGAATAATCGGCATCCCAGAAGGTGAAGAAACTAATAGCGGAATGGAAAATCTATTCCATGACATCTTGGAAGAAAATTTCCCAAGCCTAGAGAGGCACCGAACCATCCGGACCCAAGAAATACAAAGGACCCCAAATAGAATCAACCCCAGAAGATCTTCCCCAAGGCACATCTTAGCCAGGCTGTCTAACGTCACAGAAAAAGACATGATACTAAAACTGGCAAGAGAGAAACGAGAAGTAACTTACAAAGGCCATCCCATAAGACTAACACCAGACCTCTCATCAGAAACAATGCAAGCAAGAAAAGAATGGGAAGACATACTGAAAGTGTTAAGAGAGAAACAATTTCAGCCAAGACTACTATACCCTGCAAGATTATCCTTCATTTGGGAAAAAAAGATTAAAATCTTCTCAGACAAACAAAACCTGAAAGAATTTGCCAACACCAGACCAGCTCTTCAAGAAATCCTGAAGAAAGTACTGTTCCAGGAAAACTAAAGACGCAACAGCCAGAAACAAAGAAATAACAGGCAACTAAGACAATGGCTAACTTAAATGTCGGTACAGATCCTGTAACATCGATAATAACATTGAATGTTAATGGGTTAAATTCTCCAATCAAGAGACACAGACTGGCTGAATGGATAAAAAAACAGAAACCCTCTATCTGTTGCCTACAAGAAACCCACCTCATGGAAAAAGACATACATAGACTGAAAGTGAAGGGTTGGAAAAAGGTTTTCCATGCAGTTGGGAACCAAAAAAGAGCTGGAGTTGCGATACTAATTTCTGACAAAATAGGCTTTAAAACAAAAAGTGTCCGAAGAGACAAAGAAGGGCACTACATCATAGTAAAAGGTTCTATAGATCGAGAAGATATAACGCTTATTAATATCTATGCTCCTAACACAGGAGCACCCAAATATGTGAAGGAAAGATTGTTAGATCTGAAAGGGGAGATAGACTGCAACACACTAATTGTTGGAGATCTCAACACCGCATTATCCCCTCTGGACAGATCATCTAGGCAAAAAATAGGTAGAGAGATCAAGGATCTAAATGATACCATAAATCAATTGGACTTAACAGACATCTATAGAACTTTCCACCCAAAAACCACAAGATATAGTTTTTTCTCACCCCGACATGGAACTTTCTCGAAGATTGACCACATCATAGGACACAAAGCAAGCCTCTGCAGATTCAGAGGCATAGAAACTATTTCCAGCATCTTCTCTGACCATGATGGAATCAAACTCGAGTTTAATTTCAAGAGAAATCCTCAAAAATACCTAAAAACATGGAAACTAAATAACCTACTCCTGAATGACTCCACTATTACCGAAGAAATAAAGTCCGAAATCAAAAGATTCATGGAAGCCAATGACAATGAAGATACAAGTTTCCATAATCTTTGGGACACTGCCAAAGCAGTCATAAGAGGGAAGTTCATAGCAATTAGTGCACATAAGAGGAAGACAGAGAAAAGGCTAATGGATCACCTAACATCAAGCCTTAGAGAATTGGAAAAGCAACAGCAAAAAAATCCAAAAAATTACAGGAGAAAGGAAATAATAAAGATCCGAGCAGAAATAAATGAAATAGAAAATAAACGTACTATACAGAAAGTAAGTGAAAGCAAAAGCTGGTTCTTTGAAAGGATAAACAAAATTGATACCCCACTAGCGAGACTTATTAAGAAGAAGAGAGAAAGGAACCAGGTGAATCAAATCTGCAATGAGGCTGGTAACATAACAACAGACATAGTAGAAATTCAAAACATCATTAGAGGATACTTTGAACATCTATACGCTAAGAAACAAGATAATCTGGATGAGATGGACAAATTCCTGGACAAATATAATCTACCAAGAATGAGCCAGGAAGAAATAGAGAGTCTAAATAGGCCCATAACAAGCCAGGAAATTGAATCAGTAATAAGTAACCTCCCAACAAAGAAAAGCCCTGGCCCCGATGGATTCACCTCTGAATTCTACAAAACTTTCAAAGAAGAGTTAACTCCCATTCTGCTCAAATTATTTCTAAAGATCCAAAAGGGTGAATCTCTCCCTCATTCATTCTATGAAGCCTCTGTCACCCTCATCCTCAAAACAGATAAGGACAGGACAAGGAAGGAAAACTATAGACCAATATCTCTGATGAACATAGACTCAAAGATTCTCAACAAGATACTAGCAAATCGTATTCAACAACTTATACAGAAGATCATACACCATGATCAGGTAGGCTTTATTCCAGGAATGCAAGGTTGGTTCAACATACGCAAAACCATAAACATAATACACCATATTAATAGGAAGAAAGACAAAAACCATATGGTCATATCGATTGACGCAGAAAAAGCATTTGATAAGATACAACATCCCTTCATGATCAAGACTCTTAGCAAAATTGGCATAGAAGGGCCATTTCTCAATACAATAAAAGCCATCTATGAAAAACCCATAGCGAACATCATCCTGAATGGAGAAAAGCTGAAAGCTTTCCCACTAAACACAGGAACAAGACAAGGATGCCCACTTTCTCCTCTCCTTTTCAACATAGTTCTGGAAGTCCTCGCCAACGCAATCAGAAAAGAGGAAAAAATAAAGGGCATTCGAATAGGAAAAGAAGAGGTGAAACTCTCTCTATTTGCAGATGACATGATTGTATACATAGAAGACCCAATGGTCTCCATGGAAAAACTACTGGAAGTAATACATGATTACAGTAAAGTTGCAGGATATAAAATCAATATACAGAAATCGATAGCATTTCTGTATACGAATAACAGGCAGACTGAGATAGAACTGAAAAAACTTATTCCGTTTACCATAGCCACTAAAAGTATAAGATATTTAGGAATAAATCTAACCAAAGAAGTTAAAGACCTCCACAAGGAAAACTATGAGAAGGTAAAAAAAGAAATTGAAAATGACACAAAAAAATGGAAGGACATCCCATGTTCATGGATTGGAAGAGTTAATATAATCAAAATGGCAATTCTACCCAAATTAATCTACCTATTTAATGCAATGCCAATTAAAGTACCAGACACATTCTTCACAGATCTAGAAAAGACAATCTTAAAATTTGTCTGGAATCATAAAAGACCCCGTATTGCCAAAGCACTTCTACACAAGAAGAATGGAGTGGGTGGCATCTCAATCCCCGATCCAAAAATGTATTACAAAGCTGTGGTAATAAAGACAGCATGGTATTGGCACAGAAACAGACATGTGGACCAATGGAACAGAATAGAGTCCCCAGAAATAAGTGCCCAAACATACAGTCAACTGATCTTTGACAAGGGGTACCAGTCAATCCAGTGGGAAAATGAAAGCCTCTTCAGCAAGTGGTGCTGGAGAAACTGGACTTCCACTTGCAGAAAGATGAATCTGAACCCCTACCTCTCTCCTTTGACAAGAATCAAGTCAAGGTGGATCAAGGATCTAAATCTAAGACCTCAAACTATAAAGCTGCTCCTGGAGAATGCTGGGGAAACTCTGGGAGACATTGGTGTAGGGAAAGACTTCCTAAAGAAGACACTCAAAGCAGAGTCCATCGTCCACAAAATAGACAAGTGGGATTACATCAGACTAAGAAGTTTCTGCATGGCCAAAGACACAGTAGTTAGTGTGAATCGACAGCCCTCAGAATGGGAAAATATTTTTGTAAATGTTGCATCAGATAAGGGACTGATAACCAGAATACATAAGGAACTAAAAAAGGTGTTTGGAAAAAAGATGATCAACCCTATTAAAAGATGGGAGAAGGAGATGAAGAAAACACTCTCTAAAGATGACATACGAATGGCCAAAAGGCATATGAAAAAATGTTCAACCTCCCTCATCGTAAGGGAAATGCAGATAAAAACAACAATGAGGTACCACCTAACCCCAGTCAGATTGTCTAATATTAAAAAAACAAAAAATGATAAGTGTTGGCGGGGGTGTGGTGAAAGGGGAACTCTTTTACACTGCTGGTGGGAATGTAGATTGGTCCAACCACTGTGGAGAATAATTTGGAGATTCCTCAAAAATCTACAGATAGATCTGCCATATGATCCAGAGATCCCACTCCTCGGTATCTACCCAAAGGACAGAAGAATTCTTCATTGGAAAAGTGCTTGCACATCGATGTTTATTGCGGCACTATTCACAATTGCTAAGTCTTGGAACCAACCCAGATGTCCCCGTATGGAGGAATGGATTGAAAAACTGTGGCTCATATACTCTATGGAATACTACTCAGCCATAAAAACCAACAGAGCCCTGGCTTTTGACAGAAAGTGGAAGAATATGGAAGATGTACTGCTGAGTGAGGCAAGCCAGATTATGAAGGAGAGACATTGTATGTCCCCACTTAACATATACCGTTTGTCTGCTTTCTATGTCTGAAACTGATTGACTAACAGTTGAACAAACACAAGAGATGGGTGTGAATGTCAGATGAGGTGTATGTGGAGGAGTGGGGCCCAACGAAAGACATTTAGAGAAGGGATACAGAGGTAGAGCATTGACGGGATGGGGAGGTGTGGTGTTATCTGCTGAAGATATTTCGATCAACGGGTCTGGGGAGAAATGTTCACATATCAAAATGGTCTCATTGTAAGACAAACAATATGATTGAAAGTATATACAAAAATAAATAAATAAAAAAAATAAAATAAAAAAAAAAATAAAAAAAAAAAAATAAATAAATAAATAAAGCAAAGAAAAACAAGAGACTAGTTTTAGGTTCACAACAGAACTGAGTGCTGTGACTCTGCATATGCATAGCCTTGTGATAATAAATAATTCCCATCTGACTGGTACATTTGTTCCAACTAATGAACCTACATTATTATTACATTATTATTAGCTAAAGTCCATAGTTTTTATTAGGATTCACTGTAGCATTCTATATTCTATAGGTTTGGACAAAAGTATAACGACATGTATTTAGCATTAGACTATCAGAATAGGTTAACCACGCTGCAAATTCTCCATACTCCACCTTTTTATTCTGCCTCTCCCCTAAACACTGGTAATCACTGATCTTTTTACTGTCTCCATAGTTTTGACTTTTTCAGAATGTTATATAGTTGGAATTATACAGTATGCAGTCTTTTCAGATTAGCTTCTTTTACTTAGTAATATCCATTTACATTTCTTCCTTGTATTTCATAATTTATTTTCTTTGATATTCCGTTGTCTGATGTCCCACAGTTTATAAATCCATTCTCCTTTTGAAGGACATCTTGCTTGTTTCCAAGTTTAGGCAGTTGTGAATAGAACTGCCATAAACAGCTATTTGCAGGTTTTCAGTATATAAGCATAAATTTCCCTCTCCTCTTGATAAATACCAAGAAGCATGATTGCTAGAGCATATGATAAGAATATGCTTAGTTTTGTGAGAAACTGCCAAACTGTCTTTCAATGTGTCTGTTACCATTCTGTATTCTCACTAACAATAAGTGAAAGTTCTTGCTCCACATCCTCACCAGCACTCATATTGTCAGTAATCTGGACTTTAGTCATTCTGTAGGTATAAAGTAGTATCTCATTTTTATTTTCATTTGCATTCTGCTAGTGACATACAATGTGAAACATCTTTTCATATGCTCACTTGCTACTTGTATGTTCTTTGCTGAAATACCTGTTAAGGTATTTGGTTCATTTTCTTACTGTTGTATTTTAAGAGGTTTTTTTTTTTTTGTGCATTCTGGAAATAGTCATTTATCAAATATGCCTTTTGCAGATATATTTCCCCAGTATATGGCTTGTCTTCTCATTCTCAACAGTGGCTTTCATAGAGCAATCTTTAACTATGATGAAGTCCAGCATGTCAATTATTTGTTACGTTTATCACACCTTTAATCTTAAATCTAAAATGTTGTCACAAAACCCAAGATGATTTGTATTTTTTACTATACTATATTTTATAAATATTATAGTTTTCCATTTTACAATTAGGCATGTGAGTTAATTTTGAGTTAATTTTTGTGAAGATTGTAAGTTTTGCTTTAAAATTTTCATCAGAGGGAGACAGTGAGAGGGAAAGTGAGAAATCACCCCAGGAGGGAATGGCCATGGCACATTTACTCTCCTCTATTCTCCTTCTGGTGTTTTGGGCATGCACGAACACATACCCAGCAGGAGTTTCAAGCCCACAGGTCCGGGACTTGAACCACAGTTGGACGTGTGGGAGTGCAGTGCCTTAAACACTATTTATTTATTTATTTATTTATTGCATGCTGACGTTCATTTGTTCTCATGGTAAAGGCTGTTTTTTCCTTATTACATTGCCTTTCTCCTTTGTCAAAGAGCAGTTGATTATATGATTATATGTAGGTCTATTGCTAAGCTCTCTATTTTGTTCCATTAATATATTTGTCTATTATTTCATAGGTACCATATGATCTTGACTAATGTAACTTTAAAGTAAGTCTTGAAATTGAGTAGTATTAATATTCTGACTTTATTCTTCAATATCTTTTTAGCTATTCTAAATATTTTGTCTCTGCACATAAATTTTAGACTCAGTTTGTTAATATCCACAAATAATTTGTCGTTGTTTTGATTGGAATTGCAATGAACCTATAAATCAAATTGGGAAGAACTGACATTTTAACGATATTGAGTTTTCTGATTCACAAACACGCAGTATCTCTCCATTTGTTGATTTTTTTCATTTCAATCCTCAAAGTTTTGTAGTTTTTCTCACATATATTTTACACATATTTTGTTAGATTTATATATAAGTATTTCACCTTTAATATGTGCTAATATAGATTAAATTTGCTTCTTATTTCAAATTTTATTTGTTCACTTTGTCACATAAGGAAGTGGATAACTTGTACATTCACCTTGTATTGTGTAAACTTACTATAACCACTTTTTAATTCCAAAAAGTTTGTTTTTCCCTATTCTTTTTTTTTTTTTTTGAGAGAGAAAGATTATTGCAAGTGAGTGTATGCACTTGCAGAAGAGACAGAGACAAAAAGCAAGAAATCACCTACCTCCCACCCACCCCAATCCCCAGGGGATGGCCACATTGCAACCCCTTCTCCCCCATTCTGCTCTCGGGATCTTGGGTACGCACACACATGTGCCCAGGGTCAGTTTTAGGTCTAGGCCCAAGACTTGAACAGTGGTCAAGTATGTGGAAGCCCAGCAATATAACTATTGTGCCATCTGCTGGTCCTTCTATTTATTCTTTTATATTTTCTTTTTTCTGTTTTTTTTTTTTAATAGGTTTTTGAAATAGGATGAATGCACTCACCAGAAAGATACACAGAAAGAGAGAAAGAAAGAGAGAGAGAGACAGTGAGGAGGAAAAATGAGAAGTCAGTCTACAGGGGGGATGGCCATGCCACAATCCCTTCTCTTCCATTGTCCTCCTGGCATTTTGAGCATGCTCACACAATTGCCCAGTATGATTTTAAGGCACTGAGTCTGGGACCCAAATGGTGGTCAGCCATGTGGGAGTCCAGCACCTTAACCACCATGCCACTCACAGGCCCCACTTTCTTATTTTCTACATAGACAATTATTTCATCCACAAACATATCTTTTGTTTCCTTTTTAGTCTTGTATTACCTTAAAAATCCAGTTTGATGGATGCTTCTGATATTGGATAAAATGTTTATTGTATGTATATAAGGTTCAGTTGGTCTATCATGTTATTTAAGTGCTCTATTCTCTTATTGATCATCTTGCCTAATATTGCTCACTATCGAAAGTGAGGTATTGTAATCTACTGCTATTTAGTTGTGGCAATATCTCCTTCAGTTTTGTCATTGTTTAGCCTATATATTTACATGCTCTAATATTCAGTGCATATGAATTTATGACTGTTATGTTGTCTTTGTGAACTGACACTTTTATCATTGAATAAAGTCCTTCCTTGTCTTTTTGACTGTTTTCCTTAATATCTGTTTGTTCCATATAAATGTAGCCACTCTTGCTTTTTTTCTGGTTACTATTTTATGGTATATCTTTTCCATCTCTTCACTTTGTGTCTATGTATGTCCTTAAATCTAAGACAGTTTCTTGTAGACAGAAAGACTCACATAGATGAGTCTTGGTCTTTTAATCCATTCTGTCATTTTATGTGTGGTTAGGACATTGAATCCATTTATATTTAATAATTATTGATAGGGAAGGATTTGCCATTACCATATTGTTAATGTTTTATGTTAGTTTTGTGGTTCTTTTTACTGTCTTTTCTTGTGTTTGGTTGATATGTTTGCATTGATATTCTTTGATTAGATTCTTTTATTCTTTTGTGTAACCTCTATAGATGTTTTTGATGTATTGATTTGGGTGTTACGTAAAATATCTTAAAGCTACAAAAATGTTTAAAAGGTGATAACAACTTAAATTCAATTGCATACAAAATCTCTGCACTTCAACTTCTCCCCACGTATATGCACCTTCTGTTATTGCTGTCACAATTCTAATCTATTTGTATTGGGTATGTTTTAATGTAGTTTCATCTATAGTTACTTTTATCTTTTAACTTTTATAGTAGAATTACAGTTATTTACACATGATCAGTACATTCATTCAGTTTTCTGTATTTGTCTATTTATTTACCTTTACCAATGAATGTAATACTTTCTTAAGCTTTCACATTACTATTTAGAGTCTTTTCATCTCTCTCTTTAAAAAAACAATTCTGCCAGAAGGTGCATACACTCTACAGAGAGAGAGAGTGGGAATATGAGAAAGCACACCTCATGAGGCTAGGCTATACCGCAATCCTTCTCCTCCATTTCTCCTTCCTGTCAGGATTTTAAATATGCATGCACATGTGCCCAGCTTGTTTTTCAAGCTACTACATCTGAGACTCAAACCAGGTGGTGAACCATGTGAGATCCAGCTGCCTTAACCAACAGGCCATGGACCATCCTAGGTCCTTTCATCTCAACTTGAAGAATTTCTTTTAGCATTTCTTATAAAGAAGCTATAGTAGTGAATTCCTTTATCATTTGTCTATGAAAGCCTTAATTTCTCTTTTATTTATTTTTTTAAGCTAAGTTTGTTTTGTTTAAATTATTTTATTTAATTTCATTTATTCATTCATTTATTTTCATTTGACCAGAGAAAGAGAGAGAGAGAGAGAGAGAGAGAAAGAGAGAGAGAGAGAGAGAAAGAGAGAAAGCAAGCCACCAGGTCTGGGACTCAAACATGGTCGGCCATGTGGGAGTGTCTAGCACCTTAAACGTTCATGCCACCTGCTGGTCTCCAATTTCTCTTTTATCTTTGAAGAAGAGTTTTTCCACATAGAGATTCTTGGTTGCACTTTTGCCTCTCAGCATTTTGAATTCATCATCCCTCTTCTTTCTGACTGACAAGGTTTCTGCTAGAAAAAGCTGCCGGTAGTCTTATGAAAGTTTCCTTGTAGGGTCAGCAGGTAGCATGGAGGTTACACAGTTGGAGTCCCAAACTCAGCGTTCTGAAAATCATGAATGTGTGTCCAAAATTCCAAAAGGAAGGATTACAGCATGGCCATCCCCCCCGCCCCCCAGGAGGTTATTTCTCACTTTCCCTCCTCTCTCTCTTCTGTTCTCCCTTTCTGGTGGGTACCCTAGAGCAAAAACATTTTTTAAAAAAGTTTCCTTACATATAATATATTATAACATGTACTTTTTCTCTTCCTGCTTTCAGACTTCTCATTGTCTTGGACTTTTGGCAATTTGTAATGTATTTCAGTTTGGACTTTTTTTGGTTAATTTATTTTCATGACATCTTCTGGGCTTTTTGGACCTGGATGTGCATTTCTTTCTCTAATTTTCAGAAGTTTTCAGCTATTATTTCTCTTTTTAAAAAAGAATTATTTACTTTTATTTATTATTATTTTAATTTGCAACAGGGCACATGTGCGCAGTGGGGAGCAAGAGAAAGAGACAGAGCGAAATAAAGTGAAAAAGCAAGCCACCAGGTCCGAGACCGCGTTTGAACTGCATTTGGTCACATGGGAGTCCACTGCTCTAACTACCACACAATCTGCTGGCCCCCTTAAAATAAACTTTCTTTTTTTTTTCCTCTGTTGTCTTTCTGGAACTTCCATAATGTCCATATTGATCTACTTGATGGTGATCTGTAAGTGTCTTAAGCTTTCTTCTCTATTCTTTTTTGTTGTTGTTCATTTGACCAGATAATTTCTAGTGATCTGTCTTCAAGTTGCTGGTCTATCTTTCTACTTATTCTTGTCTGCTGCTGAACATTTTTTGCTAATTTTTCAGTTGTTATTGTGTTCTTCAGCTCGATAATTTGTATTTGGTATATTCCAGTACTTTCTATATCTATATCTATGTTACAGTTTTCACTTTGTTCATGGCATTGTTGTTTTGACTTGGTGAGCATCTTATGAGAGAGTTGTTTTTAGTTTTCTGTCAGATAAATCATACAACTCCATTTTATTAGGGTCAATTTCTGGAGAACTGCCTTGTTTCTTTGAAATATTTCTTTTTCATTCTTAATTTCACTTGACTCTTTGTAATTATGTCTGGACATTAGGCAAAGCAAATACCTCTCCCAATTCTCACAGAATGACATCACACAGCAGAAGACATTCAACTATGAGACAGACTAGAGATTTTGGAGGCCTCTACAAATTCTTTTCTGGCTGGAATTTTGATTAGGATTGCATTAAATCTACAGAACTAGTTGAATGAAACTGATATAACAAAACTTTCAGTCTTTTAACCCATAAATACAGAATATCTATCTATTTATTTAGATTTTCCTTGAATTCTTTTATTGGAGTTTTAAAGTTTCTCACAGAGATCATAGAAACATTTTGTTTGAGTTACACCTAAGTATTTAATTTTTTGGTGCTCTTTATAAATACATTATTTTTAAAATTTCAAATTCCAATTGCTCATTGCTGTTGCATGGAAATATAATTGGCTTTCATGTATTAATCATGTATCCTGTAACCTTGCTATACTCTCTTATTAATTTCAGAAATTTTTCTTGTATTTTTATGATATGGAATTTTGCACAGACAAATTATCCATGAAAACAGTTTCTTCTCTTCCTTTCCAATTTGCCTACCTTTTATATCCTCTCCTTGACTGATTGCACTAGTTAGAATTTTCAGTACAATGTTAGATAGGAGTAGTGATAGAAATCTCTGTTTCATATCGCATCTTAGGAAGAAAACATCCTGTTTACTACCATTATGATAATAGCTACAGATTTTTTTATTATATGTTCTTTATCAAGTTAAGGTTATTATCTTCTATTCCTAAAATATATACATATTAACATTCTTTCCAACTGTTACTTCCTCAAGTTGGGATCATTTTGTTCATAGTATCCCCAAACCTTTGCTTATGGTTGATCATTTTATTTTGTGCTATATGATTTTGATAATGAGTATTGTGTTTATTCTTCTGAGGAATTCCTCCTGACCTCTGTTCATAAAGATTCACATTTCAGCCCAGCTCTATGGTGCTGCTCAAGGATTCCACATGGCAATTGTGGTTCAGATCCCCAGCCTGGTCAGTTCAAAACAGTGGAAATATTCACAAGAGCCTGTGATCCAATTGGCTGGAGGACAAGAGGAAGGGGATTATATAATCAGACTCTGTAGAGGGGGCTCCTCTCTTTCTCTCTCTCTCTCTCTCTCTCTCTCTCTCTCTTTATTGCACACAAATATCCTATTCTTAATAAAGAAAAATAATAATAAAGAAAGAAGATACACGTGCATAGACGTGTCAAAGTTCAGTATGTCAATCACTGGATTTACTTAAATATATTCAGATTCCCTGTGTGGAATTTCAAAGCAAGTAATTAGTTTACACCTTAATATTCTTTTAGGATCTCAAATAATAAAATAATAAAAATAACACAAAATTTTAAAATTTTAAGAAAAGATCTCCTTCTGACATTCCATGCAGCTAAGAGACAAAGTTAGGAGGTCAATACTAGACCCAGATTCAGTTTCCTACTCAGCATTTTCGCTAGTTATACAACCTTGGCCAAGTTCTTTAATTCCAAAGGTTTGTTTTTTGGGTTTTTTTTTTTTTTTGTGTGTGTGTGTGTTGGGGGGGTGAGGGTTGGCTATTGTTTTTAAAGAGGTTTTTGCCTTCAGTTGTGCATGGGCACTGGAAAGAGAGGAAGAGACAGTGAGGTGAAGGTAAGAAATCACCCCCCCCACCCCACCCCCAGAGGGGATGGCCACACTCCAATCCTGTCTCCTCTATTCTCTTCTTGGGATCTTGGGCTCGCTCACACACACACACACACACACACACAAAACACACACACACACACACACACACACACAAACACACACGGCCACCATGAGTTTCAAACCAGCGGCTCTGAACTCAAACTGCAGTGGACCAGGTAGGAGTCCAGCAACGTGACCACTACGCCATCTGCTGGTCACAAATTTCGAAGTATTTTAAATATTACCATTTTTTTATATAGAAATTAAGAGGATGAACCTCATGATTTAGTTTTGCTCAGAAGGATTTGAAGTCTTAATATCTTTATATTAACAAATTTGTGGAGTCCCTGAAGGATACTGCAAGTAGACTATAAGGAGATCTCCTGGTTCCACTGACTGATGTCATGCCTTTGTGTAGTACTTGCTTCTTGAGTGTGGATTGGACCTGAGACTTATTTTTGACATATGGAATATGCTACAGTTGATGAGAAGTCACTCCCATCCTGTCAAAGGTGACAAGATATCATTCATGCTCATGAGTATGTTACAGAATATGATGAAAGTAAAAGGATGTCACCCCAATGGTTATGCAGCAAAGGAGATGAAATATCATTCCTGTGATTACATTGTATTACGACTGTCTTGCTGGAAGCCTCTCTTTTCCTTTCCGTTGCTAGCTTTGAAGAACAACCTGCCAGCAGTTGTATGGCAACTGACCTGACCCTGACAATAACCAGAAGAAGCTGAAATGTGGATTCCTCTCTCAAAGCTCAAACCTGGGCAACATCTTGATTGCCAATGTACAGACCATGAGCAGATCTAGCTAACCTGGGCCTGGATTCCTGACCCACAGAGACTTTCAGATAATAAATATGTTTTAAGTTCCTAAGTTTGTTAAACAGCAATAGGAAACTGTTGCAAGTGCAAAACCTCAATTAATTAGGTAATATCTTTTTTTAATAACTTTTAATGGCTTCAAAGAAATGTGACAAGAGCCAGCCTTTAAAAAGTATTTTTAAGCAGGCCACTTCATTTAGAGAGGAGCGAGAGAAATAGAGAGAGAGAGAAAGTACTGACACTGAGAAGCGACACTCTTTATTTCAGAAAGGTATCATATTTTTATTTTATAACCCATAAAGTAACAATACTTTTATGATCTGAAGTGCTTAATATAATTATGTGTTATTTATAGTTTATATACATTCATAAATACTTATACTTTATGATCAATACACAAAAACTATGCCCAAGTTTGATTTCTTCAATTCAAACTGGGATTTTAATAGTTTGTATTAAGTGCCTAAAGTATAAAGGTATCCAAAAATAGAAAGTGATAGATAAAAGTTTTTTTCAAAAAATATATTTTCAGTCTGTTTGACATGGATTTGTTCTTTCAACCATATGATAAAGTAATCCTTAACATGCTTTATTTAAATTTGGTTTATCAAATGCCATTCTTGAAAAATGCATTTTCATAACAAATTGTCAATTACTGTAATCAGTGATATTATATATTTGACGACTCTGGGGGAAAATAAAGCAAAACAAAAAATATTTTCAATTATTTTCCTAATAAATTACATCAATATCAATCACTATGTTCCAGATCATTCTTTTTAAGCTCCATTGAAATCAGCCTCAGTGTGAAAAGCTATGCTGTGAGAAATTGACTTTCACTTCCACTAAACAAAAGCTAGGTTTTTATTTTTTCCAGCTTATAAACACAAAAAAAGCATAACATACCCTTCCTTCCTGTACTTAGTTAACAAGTGCTTTTCTTTCTTCCCACAGCATATCTAACTCTTGACTCTAATTCTTATTACAGTCTAAAGGGATTCTTGTTCTGTCCCTTCCCGTATGCTGTTTACTGTCATACGGAAGTATTATACGTCTGTATTAAAGCCACAAGAAAAGCAAGTGAACTGTGGTCTGCTTTCCCAGATCACCTGTGGAAGTTCTTGAAATATTTTTTTCACACTGTAGAAGACTTTAAGATTATCTTTCCTCAAATAAATGGGATATTTCTATTCTCTGAACTTCTAAAAATAGAATTAACAGGAAATGCTGCATTCATTTAAGCAGATCTTTGACATGATAATGCTAGACAATGATGAAAAATAAGTAAAACCAATGGAATCATAACAGGTGTTCAAGCTCTTATTGAAAATAAATGCTGTGCTACCCACACAGGTATTCCTGTACTTATATCACAAAACTTGATTGTGAAAGCCAAGAGAGTCAGTCACCTTTAATGTCTGCTTGTTTTCCTTTTTACCGAGGACAGTATACTTACCTATATAGTATATACAATTGTGCATTTTAAGTATTCTTGTCTGAGGAGAATAAAAAGTACTAGAGTAATAACCACATAGAGCCAGCCAATCCAGAGACTAAGAGGATAGGCTAAAGTCAGAAAGAACAGGTGTTTTTCAGCCTTGCCTCTGTCTAGCCCTGTGACCATGGGACCTTCTCTCAACTTCTTCCTTCTTGTTCCATGTGCCTTACACCTTTATAGCATTGTTGTGGGAACTTCTGCAAAGTGCCTTTAGCCTACAAGGCATTCAGGGAACGGTAGACAAGATTGTATCGTTCCTGAAGGGTTCTACCTGTGGCCCTTCATCTGAATGCCTCTATACAGAGCCCATTGGATGTTCCTGATCTCATAAAACTAATTGAAAGCAGATCCCAACTATAAATTTGTTTATATGTTATTATTTCTTTCTTCCTTGCCCTACCCTCTTGTTTCTCAAAGGATTCATTACTTAGATTAGTCAGAAGTTTACATTAAGTGTTGCAGTTCCACTCAAAGTCGTCCCTTTGTATATCTCCCAAATATGCACACACACACATATGTATGCCAGTGCAGCTTAAAATCAGTAAGGACTATTATTACATAGCCCAGATTGTCTACTCTAGAATACTGGTAATGAGCAGACTTTGGTGGATACTGAATAAAATACAGCATAATTGAAAGGCTAGAAGTAATGAGATTCCAACATAACAGGCAAAAGAATGCTGAGGTGATGATTATCTGGACTATGTAATATAAATTGAGGAGTAATGTAAAAAAAAAAAAAAATCTACAAAAGGAGTCTTTTCCAGCCTCTCACTTTTTGGACTTCAGACATTTGTAGCGAAGACAGTAAGAGTAATAATTACAAAACTTAAAATCCTGAGAAAAATAGACTTGCTATCAATGCTTAAGCAAAATAAAAATTGAGTCTGGCAAGAATAATAGCATTCCCACCCATTTTGTTTAGACCACTTATTAAAAAATCATAATCTTCCTCAGTATCTATCTCAGACAACATCTTTCCATGGTTCTAGAGTTAGTTTAATCCCTCCTATTGAATCTTATACTTTCTGAAGTATTGTCACTACAGGCATGAGAAAAGACTGATGGTCATCTTTGTTAATAATCTTTCAGGGATTTGAACAGGAACATTCAAAACTGGCTAAGGTTAAGCCTCCTAGAGGCTACCGAGCTTAAGCAGACAAAGTTACAAAACCGACCAATTAACCTATGGAAGTTAGACTAGATAATTATATTCTATCACTCCCTATTCACATTTGACTCCAAAAAATTTTCAATTTTTCACAAAGATAATCTATAAAATAAATATGACTCTTGCTTTCACTGTAGCATTAGAATAAGCAGCTATTTGCATTAATTCATTATGTTATCTAACTTATTATTTAATTTCCCTAATGTCAGCTTAGGACTTGAGCTGTTTTGGTTGGAAAATGATTTAAGAAAAAAAAAAAAATCAATGATATAAAAACTTATAGCTCACTTCTGCTGTCAAATGATATGTCAGTTTCACAGTCTATCTGAACTTTCCCACCAAGCTGGGTGGAGTCGCTCTGCAGCACAGTAAAGATATCTGTGAAATTAAAAAAGGGCACCACAACCCCTCAAAAGCGACTCTCTTCCTCTTCCACAGGCCGATGAAGGCCAGGGATGAATTTCAAGAGTTGCTTCCGGACACTTCCCCTTCTATTCTTCCGGGGCAGGGTCCCAAACATGCTTGAGAAGTTGCCCTCCCACAAGGGAGACATGGATCCGCTGCTGGCGGTACTGACGCTGCGGTTCCTCCTTGAAGAAGACCGCCTCAGAAAATCTTCGCCATCCTTGGGGACAAAGCACTCGTCGTCCGTGCTTGTCTGCCGGCTGAAGGCGCCCCTACTAGAGTCCTCCGACATGCAAGTCTGGTAGCCGTCCTCGCTGTCCACCGTCATGGAGCTTGGCCAGCTCTTAAAGCTGCTCTCACTGGACAATCGGTCCCGGTCCATGAGGGCAGGGCCTGGCCCAGGCAGGCTTCCAAACAAAGATGATTCATCCAAGTCCATGTTTTCCGAATTTAGACAGGTAGCTGTGTCACCTAGCACACAGAAAACAAAGTCTGTTGTGAAACGGATCTGACCCTCATTCCCTATAAATAAAGGTACCAGCATTTCTCTCTGAAGAACATAAGAATCAGGGTGAACAATTTTTTTCACTGAGCTTAAACTTGCATGAATGAATGACTATATATAAGGTCATTTGATAAACCTTAGAGTAGGGTTCCCCAACAAATTGTTCATGGACCAGTTTCCAAGCAAAAGGTTCTACAGTCACAAAAATCATAATGTTAGAATAATTTAAACAAGATGTTTCATAGGAAAATGGTTCAGCTCAATTAATGTGACTTGTGAACCTCCCAAGTTATCATTTCTTAAACTTAAATGACCATTAATTAATATTCTTACAGAAATGGTGACTATACTTAGGGAAATGCTGTCTTAGTACCTCTGATTTTTAGTTACTACCTTTTCAAAGTAACTGTAAAATTATTATAAAATCACTTGAAATATACGGGACATAGTTAATTTTGCTTTTAGTTTTTTAGACAAATTTTTGCTCTAGGGTACATGCACTCGCCAGAAAGACAGAGAGACAGAAAGTGAGAAATCACCCCACCAGGGGGAAGGTCATGCCACAATTCCTTCTCCTCTGTACTCCTCTTAGGATTTGGGGGATGCACGTACACGCACCTGGCGTGAATTTTTAAGTCACCAGGTCTGGGACTCAAACTGTGGTCGACTGTGTGGGAGTCCAGCAACATAACCATTATGCCATATGCTGGTCCCATCGGACACAGTAATAAAACAGAGAATTCAAAGGTGTTTATAACAGAATTTATTTATAACATCAAATATTGATACATATCCTCCAACCTCAATATTCTAAATTTTATCTTGGAATACTTAAATGTTCTGGAGTTGTACTGGATCCAGAAAGCAACCCTGTCTTCAAATAAGTTATCATTTAGTTGATGAAATTAAATTATATCTGCCTAGCCAAACCCTCCTAACCTGTATCTGGCCTCTCTAAACTCAAATGTTAATCATCCACCAACATCCTGCCCATACTGCACCAGTTTCTACACTATTTGGCATGCTGTTAAAAGAGAGTACTGATCTTCTTTGTCTCTTATTGACAGTATAAAAAGAGACTGTTTTTCCATATAATTTGCAAGGTTGAGTATAACCAACCCTACAATGACTAAGCATAAGGCTTACTTTTTTTGCTAGTGCAACCTACTTTATTTCATTTTGCTATGAGCTGAGTTCATTTGATTAGAAAACAAATTGCCTCATAGGATTTCATGCCCTGGGTGTTTACTCTTGGTCTAGAAAAAGTAAAGACCTCCCTTGCTCACTCAAAACTTGTATACAACAATGACGTTGTAAAAATCTAGACCTAAAGATCTTGTTCATACAAAGCTGTTTCTGTAAAACTTCAGGACAGACTACATTTACTGAGATATTCAGGCTCTGGAAGTGAGACGAAAGTTTCTAAAACACCCTTCTATCTCCAGAAATCTATGATGTCACTGAGTTTACAGGGCTGCAAGGAAGTCTTAGTGTGTCTGTCTCTCTAGAAAAAGTTAGATCACAGAAAATCTATTATGAGTATTTTAAACTATTATATGAAAACATAAAAAAGAGAAGTAACTTATGCATAAGTTTCAAAGACTTCTATTTTTTTAAAGAAAACAGAACTTTGACCCAAATCTCTTAGCTATAAATTAGTGCCTAATTAAGGATTAAATTGTATATTTTTCTGTAAACAAATGAATTACCACTTTTAACAGATATTCTGGTTATAAATAGGGCTTTTTAGCTTGGCGCTATCAAAGAAAGATATAACCTATATTTCACACCCACATAGGTAGTGCCTTTGGTGAACTCTTTGTATATAAAAGTTCATTCTTCAGATTACATTAGTAACCTAGAATATGGCAAATCAACAAATTTTAAACTCAATCATTTCCTTCAGAATGTATGCAAAGGCAAGGGTGATGCATTTACTGTTTTACTAATCTTACACATTTATGTCTTGTTCTTAGAGTCATGAAAAAGAATTTCTCTGCATAAATGGAACATGCACAATCTGAAAAATATATGATAGTAGCTCTACTCAAGAAACATGCGACCGTTCCAGCTCAATAGTTTCTGAGAACTACCCAGACTATGAGTCATGATCATTTTCATCCTTTGCTGAAGTGGTGAGAAAGTCAGACAATCTTTCCTAGTACTGTTCTAAAATCTCCAGATGCATTTACAGGTGCATTCATGTTTTCATGTGCATGTGTGTCATGCATATGGAGAAAAGATGTGACTTGACATACCCTTCCTCCAAATACATAGTTCACTCCGAAGTTCATACCAAAAACCATTCGAGTATTCTTGATCAGTACAAGACAAATTTTTCTTATAATAAGGACAGTCTTAGAACAACTGAGAGGCAGAAATACTGAAAGGATGAAGTGTTAGTGTGGTTTCAGAACAGGAAGTCACATTTACCGTGAAGCAGGCGCTGTTCCTGTAATTGCAAAGATCTGAACTCCACACATTTTTTCTTCAAGGTTTGCTGTGAGAAAGAAGAAAAAAAAAAGTGCTAATTAGTAGGTAACCCCAGTCAAGATGGCAATTTAAGGCTAGGAGTTAAAATTTGTAATTAAATTTTTCCTTTTCTTTCCTGCACTTTCAACCCTTCCTACTCATTTAAAAGATTTGTGCTGAATAAAAGGAAGATATTGGAAATACTACTTTGACAAGAATAATCTAAGTAGCATCCAACAAGTTTTCTTTCAAAAAAACAAGATAAACCAAAAAATGTACCTTTAAAATATATAAATTATATATCTATATCTATATATCTATATAGATATAGATATATAGATATATATATGGAACCAGATTGTTGTAGTTTATAAGAACTTACTAGCTGTTCAGGCAAAAATTTATACCCTAGGATTCACCCTTCCTCAGGATGAAGACAATAATAGACCCTAAATTCTAATAGACTCATGAGGATTAAATTACTTAATAGATGTAGAATGTTTAGGACAGTGACTAGAATTTAGTAAATGCTCACTAACTATCATCAACAACCTATAAGCCTGTGGCTCTGAAACTGCCTTTTATGCTGAATCATTCATTTTCCACACCAAAAAAAAGAAAGCAGATATGTATTGAAATGCATCCTTGAAAGACTAAATTTAGAACACTGTTAGGCCTCCTAAATTCTTAACTGCTTCTTTCCTTGGCTGCCTCAGTACACAAATAATGACCTGTGGTAGAATGAAGTGGCTGTCAAGACAACCAACACACAAGGCCTTCCCTAGACCATAGAAGGGCTCAGGCAATGGAAATTGAAAGCAAACGACAGGAGACACTGACAAGACAGTCAGAGGCTCATGCGCCCTGCTGTTCCTTGTTCTCTGCTCCATCCCTTGCTTTGCCATTTCAGATCTCCATAGCAAGTCAAGCAAGTGGACATAGTTCAGGTTTGCCTATGGACACATCCAAAAGAAAAGACTGCCTAGTTGAAAACAGTTTTTTGAATCATGCAACTGGGAAGGAGTAGATGAAAACTAAAAGAAAGGACAAAAGCAAATTTGGGAGAAGGCCTAAGATGAAAAGAATAACAAAATTACATGAACATTATTAAATGCTTAAAGAGAACATGGCTTATTTTTAAGTCTTCTGGGCCTGAGTGATCGCTAGACAGGATTTTCTAAATCTTGATAATAGTAACATTTAACAGCAATCCTTATGGCTGTCCATATAGTATACAAACAAAAAATCACAGTAAAAAAAATTCATGGCTCAGTTAATTTCTTCTTTGTATACTATAATAGAGTTTAGAATAGCTAGAGGACTACTAGACTGTCCTAATCACATCTTCCGTTACCTGTGTAAACCTAAGGTAATGTAAAGGTCAGAAATAAGGACTCACATTATATATAACTAGCAAGGACCTGGCATATATATCAAGCCTTTTCTTCTTTCTTAAAAAAAATAAAAATGATCTCCTATAGGGGATAGAGTTGAGTAGAAGAATATAAGGGTAGGTAGACAGTCAAACTAAACATAAAAGAGGAAGAAAAAAAGAGGAAGATACATTTATGCATTCACTATCTAAAAGGTCAAGTCTTGTCAAATAGTTAATTTGTATAAAACTAAAACTTTTTTTTGGAGTGGAGAAGGGGAGCGATTTTTACCATAGGGCATATGTGTTCGTCAGAGAAGGAGAGATGGAGAGAAAGTGAGATATCATCCTCCAAAGGGGATGGCAATGCTACAATTCCTTCTCTTCCACTCTCTTCTCTGGATTTTGGGCACACATACACACACCTGTGTAGCATGAGTGTCAAGCCTCCAGGTCTGGGACTCGAACCACTGTTGATCATGCAGGAGTCAATTGCCTTAACCACCATGCCACCTGCTGGCCTCCCCAAAAATTTTTACAATATCTAATTTGTTGATTTGGCTCAATCACCTAAGTATATTGTCAAGTAAATGAAGAAAATATTGGCATAAAAAGCAGATGTGTCAAATTGACTACAAGCTTTTGGCCTGTAACTGAGCTTCCTTATTTTCCTCAGAGTTTTTTTCTGCCTGTGTTGTTGACATTAAAACTTCGTATTTGGACAAATCTAAATTCCACAGTTGAAAGAGAATAAAAGCACATGTGAGACTTAACCATACTGGTCCACATTACTTTACTGGACCTAACTCAGTGCCTGGTATATAGCAGCTGCTTCATACATTTTGGTTGAATGGATTACACTAAAGGATGGCTCTCTGAAATAGCCCTGCCCTGTCACACATTGAATTGGTTCCAAATACATTTCCAGTGTTTTCAGCTAAACATGTATATGGCATCTTATTTTGCTTACAAAAAACGGAAAAATACATCATGACTTCCCTAATGACCTAATAATATTTTTATTTGTGTTTTCACAGATAATATGCTATTTAATTTTGATCACTTCCCTAAAATGTTACAGATAATAAAATATTTAATAAACAGAATAGTCTCCATGGACTACATACAAATTGGTAAATAACAGAAGTAGATTAAAAACTAGTTCTCCCAGCTACCCCGTTAGATGTATTGTTTCAGGTTGAATATTTGAATCATAGGTTAGAAGAAAGAAAGCCTAAAAATGTGGCTCAGAAGAAGTGGCTCAGTGGCTCTGTTTCTAAAGAAGAGCTTTCGGTCTCACAAAGAATCTTCGAGGGACAGAATATTCACTTACGTAGGACACACGAAGTAAATGTCATTGTGTGGTGGGGAAGACAGCCTGACCTCGGTGAGAGGTCACACCCAGACATTTCTGGCTCATGCAGTGAACTGGAAATTTCATACTTTCAAGATTAGAAATGGGACAGAAATGCATGATGGTAAGCAAGAATGAACCTGACGTTCTGCTAACCTGGAGAAGCAGAACGGGGTAACTAGAAACGCGGGTCCTAGAGCATACATAGTTTACATGCATGTATCTAAGACAGGGGACTGAGCCAAGTTTCCTGCTTCAGAAAGAAATGTTAAAAGTTCTACCACTGGCTAAAGGAGACAGAAAAGTTGCTGCTCCTGCTGCTCCTGCTGCTCCTGCTGGCTAGAGCTCAAGCAGAGTTTGGATTTAGAGAGGCAGAAATACATAAACAGCCTCATGCTGATCCACACAGCACACTGACTCTTCAGGAAGGCATCTAAGCCCCCAGACCTGGCTCTGGTCTGTGCTCCTTAAAGTGCTGACTGGAAGCACCTGGAGAGTTATCACATCATGCTCATGGGAGAGGCTATTCCTCAAGAAAAGTGGGCAATCTCTACTCCCAAACCATTCACAGATCCATTGTGGGATAAAGTTACATGGGGGACTTGGGGTTAGATTCCAAGTTGACCTGAGCATAACCCATAATCTTGACTCTCTGGAAGGCTGGAGCAGTGTGGGGAGGATTGCAGCATGCCAAGACCCTGTCGAAGGTATCTTTCTGTTGCTCTCTCTTTCTCTCTTGCATTCTCTCCCTCTCTCATTAAAGAAAGAAAGAAGCTTTTTATAAAAAGGAAGACAATGAAGTTGATAGTACATGAATTTTCCCCATGCAAAATGAAAATGAAAAAGTGTCCAAAGAAGACTTTAAAATATGAATGTTTATAAATTTTTGAAAAATAAATTAGATCAATGGAAAAAGAAAGTTGAAACACAGAAACAAAACAAGAAAATGAGTCAGGAGGTGTTGTGGAGGTTAAGACAGCTGGATCCTACATGGCTGGCTGCATGGTTCAAGTCCCAGACCCAGCAGCTTGAAAAACACACCAAACGTGTGTGTGTGTGTGTGTGTGTGTGTGTGTGTGTGTTTGCGCGCGCGCACGTGCATGCTTACGTGCCCAAAGTCCTGAGAAGAGAATAGAGGAGAATGGACTGTGGTGTGGCCATCCCCTCTAGGGGATGATTTATTAGTTTCCCTCTCTCTCTGGAGACTGTACTCATGCTACAACAAACAGAAAAAGAAAAGAAGAAAAAAGAAAAGAAAAGAAAAGAAAAGAAAAGAAAAGAAAAGAAAAGAAAAGAAAAGAAAAGAAAAGAGAAAAGAAAAGAAAAGAAAAGAAAAGAAAAGAAAAGAAAAGAAAAGAAAAGAAAAGAAAAGAAAGAAAAGTAAAGAAAAGAAAAGACAAGACAAGACAAGACATGAAAAGAACTACTTGGCAATAAAAAATTAATTACTTTTTAAAACTCCATAGAAAGTGTACAATCTATATAAAACACAGATAACATGATCATTACCAAAGATGTTACTAAAGAATTGAGAATGAATGAACACAAAAATAAAAAGTGATACAGTGTATGAAGGAGTGGTTAGGAAGCCAGAAAAATATATCAAGGGACTCTAAAATATATCTAATAGCAATTCCAGAAGTTAATATAGGCAGTGGTGAAGAAGGTGTAGTCAAAGATTTGAGTTGATAGTATTCTTTTTTCCCTTTTCCTTAGAGAGATTTTTGCTATAGGACATGTGTACTCATCAGAGACAGAAAGTGAGAATCACTCTCCATGGGGGGTGGCCAAACCACAATCCCTTCTCCTCCATTCTCCTCTTGGGATTTTGGCACACACATACATGTCCCTGGTGTGAGTTTTAAGCTGCCAGGTCCAAGACTCGAACTGCAGTTGACTACATGGGAATCCAGTGAGGTAACCAATATTCCCTGATAGTATTCTACAGCTGAAGAAAGTCACAGGTTCTTACATGGCGAGAGCACTGCAAATTCTAAGCAATATATACATTGTGGTAAAACTGCATCAATATAAACAAAATAATATCCTAAAAAAGATAGATTGTCACAAATTCAAATACTATATAAAAAAATTAAGTTTCAAAAATAGAAAATCTTCTGGAGAAGATTGTCAAGGTAAAAACAAAAATGAGAGAAAGGGAAAGAAGCCATGAAACTTGCACAGATAAAAATGGGAACATTATCACAGTTTTGAAAGATTAAAAAGTTACGAATAGAATTTTTCTATTAATTTCATGAAGTACATTTGAAAACTTTGAAAAAAAGCATGACTCTTTAAAATTGGCTCAGAAAAAAAGAAAGAAAAATAAAAACCCACGTAGTTTAACAACTAATAAAGAAATTGAAATTGAAACAGTCATTTAAAAGCATTCCCAGCAATAAAGAACCACAAGTCCAAATCATTTAGATGGTGTCACAAGAAATGTATCAGAGAAGCAAAAAGAGGAAGACGGTCCCCAGTTTATGTCAAGAATTCAATAACCTTGATACCAAACGGTGTAAAAAAGAATAAAAAATTGTCTGAGAAAAGAAAATTACAGACCTATAGGTATATAAGAAATCAAATCTATAAGTATATAAAAATGATTATAAATTTCAAGGATAAACTAGATTGGGTTTATCCTAGAAAAGAAAAAGTAGATTTGTTTTGTTTTTAAGATTTTTGCCATAGGGTGAGTGCACATGACAGAGAAAGAGACACAGTGAGAGGGAAAGTGGGAAATCACCCCTCAGGAGGATGGCCATGCTGCAATCCCTTCTCCTCCACTCTCCTTTTGGGATTTTGAGCACGAGCACATGCACCTGGCATGATTTTCAAGCTGCCAGGTCCAGGACCAAACTGTAGTCGGCCATATGGTAGTCCAGTGTCACAACAACCACATCTGCTGGTCCCAAAAAAGGGCAGTTTTAGACTAGAAAAGTTTTAAATGTAATTTATCACATTGACAGTTTTTTTGTTTTTGTTTTTGTTTTACAGTAAGTAAAAGAGGGGTCAACCAGTGTCATTGTGGTAAAGGCGGCCAGACCCCACATGGATGCCTATGTGGTTCCAGTATCAGACCTAAAAACTTGAAAAACATGCCAGGCACATGTGTGTGCATGCCTAAAATCCCAAAAGGAGAAAGAAATGGAGGAGAACAGATTGCAGCAGGATCATTCCCCATGGATATTGCTTCCTCTCTGTCCCTGTTGCTCAGTCTCTCTGGTAAGCCCACATGCCCTGTGGCAAAATTTAAAAAAGAAAAAAAAAGTAAATGAGAATAATATCTTAACAGATACAGAAAAAGTACTTGATAAAACAGAAAGCCACAGACGATATAGAAACTACTAGAAAAGTTCATGTAGAAGAGAGCCTTTTTAATCTGAAAAGGATCATCATAGAGGTAATTTATTCCTAATGAGAAACAGGAATTCCCTTTAAAAATCAGAGACAGAACAAGAAATACTACTATTACAGTTTCTATTTATCATTGTATGCTAGGTCCTAGGCAGTGAAGTAAAGTAAAAAAAATAAAATAAAATAAAAAAATAATATTCTTAATTGATAATTATTATCTTCAAAGATAGTCAAAATTATATACAAATAATTTACTAGAAATTATGTGGTATCTGAAAATTCATGATGTATTTTTCCATGCAAAAATGAATCATGATTTTTCTGATGACCGAATAGTTTAGCAAGGTGTCTAAATACAGAAATAGCATAGAAAAAATGATTTCATATATTTATATATTAACTTCAGAGCACTTAGTTTTTATAAAGCAACTATAATAAGAACAAAATAATGAGGTACAAAGGACTAAGTCTAACAAAAAAATAAGACCTATATACATAAAATTGTAAGATTTTATTGAAAGATATTAAAGACAAGTAAAAATAGAAAGATCAATAAGAATACACAATGCCATATGGATATCAATTCTTTTAATTGATCTCTGTATATCTGTCTCTCTCTATATATAAAATGCTATATTGGTCAAAACTCCAACATTTACGTCTAGAATTTGACAATCTGTTTCTAAAATTTATAAAGACATTTAAAGGACTAAGAAAGACCAAAAATAACCCTGTCCAACCAGATATCGACTTTTATTACACTCTGAGTTTGGCACAAACAAATTGACTAGTAGCTCATGATAAGGAACCTGCAGGCAAATTCATGCACATATGGAAACTGCTTAAAAATAGTTTTATAATTATTCACAATTGCTAAGATATAGAATCAACCTGAGTGTCCAAAGATAGATGCCTGGGTTGTAAAACCGTGGCACATATAGACTATGGAATACAACTCAGATATAAGAAACAATGAGACCCTATTATTTGATTCAAAGTGGATGAATATAGAACACTTAATGTTAAGCAAAGCAAGCCAGACTTTTAAAAGACACACTGTATATCTGTATATCCCCACTTGATATGTACCGAATATGTGCACTCTATGGCAGACAACTGAAAGATCTGAAGATAGGATAGAAGGTAGGATAAGTGTAGATACCAGAGACTATAAGGGATGATGGTAGAGGGTGCGTGGGAGGGCAAAGGGAAGAAACAGTTAACAGATAAAGAAATGTGAAGTTTTCTGTTGAAGAAGAAAGCCTGTAATTTGAACTTTATAAAACAAAAATTACTTTAAAAATATAGTTTTATAGTCCTAAAAATAGATAAGTAGGACTACATTAGGCTGAGAAGCTTCTGCACAGCAAAAGAAATAATTAGAGTGAGAAGACAATCCTCAGAGTGAGAGAATATATTTGCAAATTATACCTCAGATAAGAGACTGATAACCAGAATATATAGGGAACATAAGCAACTCATCTGAAAAAAAAAAAATTCAGTCCAATTAAAAGATGGATAAATAAACTAAACAGACAACTCTCCAAGGAAGGCATACGAATGGCCCAAAAAAGCATATGAAAACATGGTCAACATCTCTTATCATAAGGGAAATGCAAGTCAAAACTACAATGAGATACCACTTAACCCCAGTCAGAATGGCTAAACTTAAATAAATAAATAATTGTAAGTGCTGGTGAGGCTGTGGTGAAAAGGGAACTCTCCTATACTGTTGGTAGGAATGTAAATTGGTACAACCACTGTGAAGAACCATCTGGAGATTCCTCAGAAACCTACTAATAGAACTCTTAGATATTTACCCAAAGGATAGGAAAACCCTAAGTCAGAAAAACACTTGCACATCCATGTTAATTGAAGCATTATTTACAATTGCTAGGACATGGAATCAACCCAAATGTCCAAAAATAGCTGATGGGTTGAAAAATGTGGCGTATGTACTCTATGGAGTAGTATTCAGTCATAAAAAACAATGAGACTCTGACATTTGGGGAAAAAAAGACACAAAATGGACAAATATGGAAGATCTAATGCTAAGCAAAGCAAGCCAGACTATAAAAGACAGACCTTGTCCCCACTCAATATATACTGAATGTCTGCACTCTATACCAGAAACTGAAAGATTGGAAAGTATAATAGCAAGGAGGGCAAGAGTGGACAGTATAGAGAGTGGAGGGTAGTTATAGGGGGTGGGTAATAGGGGAAGAAAGGAGAAGAGGGGAAAATTATTTAAATGACACAAAAAATTAAAGTTATTTGCTGATGATAACATGCAGGATAATGTCTTTGTCTTGACTGATATGCAAGGTATTGTGCTGGGAAAAAATATATTTTGTACACTGTAAAGATGTGTAGTGATTAAATGTGAATAATACATCCAAATATATATGTATATATATTTAAATATACATATATATATACATATATACAAATATATACAAATAATATACATATATACAAATATATATGTATATATATTTAAATATACATATATATTTGGATTTATAGTTTTTTTAGTTGCATTTATAAAATTAATAAAATCACTTAAAATCTTTATAGATTTTATTTTTCTCACTTTGAATATAGTACCTCAATTGTTTTATTCAGATCTTTTAAGTATTCGGAATCTGAGCCCAGCTGCAGTGGCACAGGCAGTAGATGCCACTCTGCAGTGCTGATGGTCATGTGGAAAACCAGAGGTTTGGATCCTGTGTTGATCTGAGTAAACCAGGCATGAGCGTACATGCGCTTGTGATCTTGACTGGCTGGAAGGCTTTGGAGTTAGAATCATGGCGTGACATGCCAAGGGTACCTTTCTCTTTCCTTCACTCTCTCACACCTCTCTTTCTCTTTCTCAAGAAAGAAATAAAATAAACTTAAAAAAAAATTTTGTAGACCAGACCCGTAACCTAGTGTTTAAAGGAACCAGATCCCACATAGCTGACTGTGGCTCAAATTCAAGCCCTGGTGACTTGAAAACCATGCCAGGCATAGGCATATCCATGCCTAAAATCCTGTCAGAATGAACATATGAAATAGAAGAGATTGTAGCATGAGCACACCCCATTGGGAGGTGTTTTCTTTGTTTCCCTCTCTCTCTCTGGCTCCCTCTGGCAAGTACACATGCCCCCTGGTAAATTAAAAATAAGTATATATACACACACCCTTTTGTGTGTGTGTATGTGTGTGTGTGTGTGTGTGTATATATATATATATATATATATATATAGTGTGTGTGTATGTGTATAGCAAAAGACTCTCAAAAATAAATAAATAAAAATTTTGACTCTTTACACCAATTATTCAAGTATTTTTCTTCTCTTATAACATTGGCTAGGATCCTCAGTATATTGTAAACAGTGATAGTTTGTTTGATTTTTTAACTTTAACTAGACTGCTTTTAACATTTTGTCATTGCATTTTTATAAAAGAGCAAACAGTGCTTTATATTATATTTAGATTTTTTAAAAATGCTACAGTTAATTTGCTTTTACAGAAAGGAAACAGTCTTAGTGAACATATTTTTTAGAACATTGAGTTAACTCATCTTTTTGTAAAAAAAAAATAAGAAAAAAGAAAGAATATGGAAAATAAACTAGTGATGAAATAAGTGAAATAAGTGAAAAAATAAGGTTTATATTTTATAGAATAAAGTATTCATTTGCACAAAATATTGTTTTTTCTATACACATTCTACTCTTTCAATGCTTTCTCCTGAAATTTAATGAGGATACTTATTATTTTTTCCAACAGTCTTTTTCAATATCTCCATCCTCTTCTGCAAGATCATAAGGATTGCTTTAAATGTCTATCTTCAACCATCTTTATTATTGCTTACTTTAGCAAATTTCATCAAATTTTTTAAAACTATAAAATAGCTTCATTTTAAATAGCTGGCAGTGAACAAATATATTCATTCAAATGATATGCTTGCTGCTTTTTCTTGCACTGTACTCCGTACCTCTGGATTTATTTCTTGTTATAGTACTTGATTTAATAAAGATAAGTAGATCTTTGTTGAAAAATGTCTTTACTGGTACTGTTGATAGAGAGTTTTGCTAGGTAATTAAATTATTCTAAATGTATGTTTTGTTCCTTTAGCGCTTTAACTAAATTTCTTCTTTGAAATTTTTATTTGAGAGAGCTTTTAATTATCTTTTGTAGGTACTCTACATTCCCTCTATTTTCTTTTAAAAGGTTGAAAGTTTTTCTTTTTATATTTAAGTCCTAATTCATCCAGAATTAATTTTTGAATGTAGGATGAAATACGGAAGAAATTTTCATTTTTTAAATAAATGTGTGTCCGGTTCTCCTAGTACTAGTTATTTTGTAGTCATACTTTTCCCTCTAACTGATTTGTAGTAAGATTTTACATATGTGTGTGTGTGTGTGTGTGTGTGTGTATAGCAAAAAAACTATATTTTTTTAAGTTTATTTTAGTTCTTTCTTGAGAAAGAGAAAGAGAGGTGTGAGAGAGTGAAGGAAAGAGAAAGGTACCCTTGGCATGTCATGCCATCATTCTCACCCCAAAGCCTTCCAGCCAGTCAAGATCACAAGCGCATGTATGCTCATGCCTAGTTTGCTCAGGTCAACACAGGATCCAAACCTCTGGTTTTCCACATGACCATCAGCACTGCAGAGTGGCATCTACTGCCTGTGCCACTGCAGCTGGGCTCGGATTCCGAATATTTCTGAAGTACATAAAAGATCTGAATAAATTAATTGAGATCCTATATTCAAAGTGAGAAAAATAAAAACCGTAAAGATGTTAACTGATTTTATTAATTTTATGAATGCAACTCAATTACTATTAAAATCTGAGCAGAGGACTTAATTTTTAAGAAATTTTACAAATTGATTTGAAAAATCACAGAAATGAGCAAAATAAGAAGAGTAACAAAATCAATGTTGATCAACAAGAAAGAGGAGCTTGCAAATTAATTGGAGAATGCGGAGAAGAGAAGGGTACAAGATACAATGTAAGTACAGTGAATTTGCCCTCTTGGGCTGAATAATTAGTAAGCACACACTTTACAACGAAAACTAATAAATGACAGAAAGTTCTGAACACTCCTCAGTGAAACAGCATGCTTATAGCAATCCATGCCATCTCTGCTCAGACTGGCTAGGTAACTGTCATGCATCAGGGAGCACTAGGACCAGAGGAGGTGTGCAGAATTATACTCTAACACACAAGAGTAATGGTTTAGATTTTATGACTTGGAAGACTCTCAGAAAATCGACATTAAAAAAAAATTATTTATTATTTTTGTAATTTGCTATAAGGCTCATATACTTACCAGAGACAGACAGACAGAAAGTGAAAAAGGAAGCCACCAGGTTCTGTACTTGAACCACATTGGGCCATGTGGGAATCCAGTGCCTTAACCACCACACCACCTGCTGGCCCCTGAGATTTTTTTTTTTAAGCCCTTTAAAAAGCCATCCCAGGGACTTGTCACAACATCCTGCTTTGTATACTGTCTCTAGGAAACATATATTTTTTTCCCAAAGTCAATAGTGTGCTTGCTGATAAAAGTAGATACAAGGACAGTCATAGGATTAGGGAAAAAAATGGTCTTTGTTATCTTTTATTAATTTTTTTGGAGAGGTTTTTGCTATAGGGCACGTGTGCTCGTCAGAAAGACAGAGAGACAGGGAACAAGAAATCACCCCTCCAAAAGGGGTGGCCACGCCACAATCCCTTCTCCCCCATTCTCCTCTTGGGATCTTGGGCACGCACACACATGCACCCAGCGTGAGTTTAAGCCACCGGATCCGGGACCCAAACCACAGACGACTACATAGGAGTCCAGCAACATAGCCATTACACCAACTGCTAGTCTTTGTTTTAAGAATGAGACAGAAGAGGACACAAAAAGAAGACTGAAAAAGCAAAAATTCCAGACTCACCAACACACTCAAGCAACATGTGGAAAAATGATGAAAAGGCTAGCTCCTTCTTTTTTTTTTTTTTCAAACAAAATGTAAATCAAGAGAGATCACAGGTGCTCTAATGAAATGTTCTTCAGCTAACGTGCCTTCCTGTTCCCTTTCTGAGTCTCATAGATACATGGAAGGAGGAAGGAAGAAAGTGATTTAGGCTTGCTTATGGTATTTTATTTTCCTGCAAAGGTAATTGTGTGCTCTTGGTAATTCAGCAGTTTAGATTCATCATGACATTTCTTTTTCAAGGGCTATCTCCATTCCTCAAGTAGATCTTTATTCTACTACTCACACATTCAAGGATAAAAAATGCACCTCAACGTATTAAATTAAATTACCTTTAAATCCTGCAGCTTTGCTTCAAGCTCTGATCTTTTGAGAATCATTGTCCCATTAAGAGTCTCTATCCTGTTTAAGGAAAAAAAAAAAAAAGAGGGGGAGGTAGGTAGGAGGAAAATAACATGAGTGATTCATTTAAATAAGTACCATCCTTATGGAGTACTACACTTTGAGCACAGACTATACTAAAAATGCAACATAAATGTTACAGTTCTTATGGCACTCCAAGTATCTGGACCTATGCCAGATCTTCTGACAACATGCAGAGAAAGAAAATGGAAGGAGGGGAAAAAAAAAAAAATTCCGGTGAGAGTGTGGCTGAAAGAAAAAATCCTAGCTAACTTGCAAACCAGAGCTCATTTTATAGACACCACAATATGACAATGGTGGTTATTCTCTACTAGAGTCTCTCTTTACGGGCAGAGGCTGAATCACCACAATCATTTGGTGGGTATTTATTGGGCATCTATTATGTGCCAGTCTCTAGACACCATGCAAATCACAAGGGATACAATAACAGAAATAGGCACTGGGAACTTTCACAACACTGAGATCAACATGCTACTTCTTGAAACAGGGATAAATCCTTTTTCCCTCAGATTCTGGAGGACTTTGCCTCTATATATTGCATCATCATTTTGGAACTAGAACAAACAGAACCAGAACTACTATAAGATAATAACCTTTATATGACACTTTCATCTCAAAACCTTTCATTTACAAACTTTAATCCTAGAATTATCAGTTTAACGGTGTGCTTTTCTTCCTACACCAAACACCTCTCTAAAAATAAAAGACTTGTTCTATCCTCAGTGATTTGATTTGTTTTGTGTGCTCAAATTAAAGACCTTACTTTTGATTGCTAAACCATTAATCTGAATATAGTAACAAATTTCCTTTCTGAATCACACACCTGAGCATTTCAAAAGTATTGGTTCAAATTCCTTCAGAAAACTAAGCTGTAACTAAGACACAGCAAAAACATCAAATGTGACCAATTTTCTCTATTACCAATAGCCTTACGCCCAAGATAATGAGATGATAGCAAGCCAAAATACTGTCTGCTTTCTCATTAGGACAGTTTTGACTCTGGGCAAGAGTGGGGATTCCTAGGAATCTGTTTTATTACAACTGTTTTTCATTTTTTATTTTTTTCTGTTTTTATTGAAATATAAATTATGTACAATAAAATGCATAGATTTTTGTTTGCCATTGAATGCACTGTGACAAATGTATAGCTTCATGTAACCATGACCAAGATTATGACTGAGAACATTTTCTGTGCCCCCAGAAAGCTTTTTCTTCTCCTTTCTAGTCAGCCTCCCAGAATCAACCACTCTTGATTTCTCATACTTTTGCTCGGTCTTCATATGAATAGTCTCATCCAGTGCGTGTTCATTCAGCATCCCTGAGACTTAATGTTAATCTGCCCAAACAGTAGATGTGTATGGGCAACAGCACAGGCTTTGATTCGCCATCGTCTTCAGTATTAGTGCAAACCATCTCCCAGTTTCCTGGTCTCCAGATTCCCAATAATGATTCCACCCTTCTTCCCCTTATTTATCTGTGATCTGTCCACTTCCTCCATGTGGAACATGCTTTCATAACTAACCACCAGCATTTTCTCTTGAACTCTGTATGGTTCCTACCTTCTGGATCCAGTTTCCTCCAGAGTAAGAGTGTCCTATCTTTTATTCTGAACTCATAGGACCCACAGTGCTGGACTCAGTCCTCTACCACCATCAGTCATCTTTCCAAACTACACACACACACACACACACACACACTCACACACACACACAAGTATCCTTTGAAGTCTCAGATAGAGTCACTGAAGAGCAGCCAGAGTTTCTATTGGCAGTTTATATTGAGCAGCTGTAGCTGAAGAGAAGATCCTGGCATCCTGAGCGAGCAATTGATTCCCAACCCAATCACTTAGTACTTGGGTGACCTTCACTAAGCCCTCTTTAAACCTCAGGCACTTCGTCTATAAATAGGAATGAAGTTAACTCTATAAAGTGTCTGTAAAGAATGGTAGGATAATGTAGGACCCACATCAATCAGGATAAAACCTGAATGCCATGACCGATGAGACACAAAGTCTGCTTCCTGGCTAACTCTGTCTTCAGTTCTTATTATACCCTCTCTAATCCAATGGCTACCAATTACTTTGGTCTTATACTCTGCCAGTTGGATTTGCCAAGCTCAGTTTGTGAATACCGAGATCTCTCTCTTTTTTTAGCTGAAATGCTCTTCCCAGGAGTTCATATGACCGTCTCTTCACTTCATTTAGATCTCAGCTCAAATTTCACCTCAGAAAAGACCAGTTTAAACAGTGAAGCTAAGCTATCAGTCCTCTTATTCAATATTCTATCCCACTGCCCACATAGCAGTCATCAATAACTGAAATATAAAAAGGACTTATTTTTCAGGTTTTTCTTAGTCATTCCCTTTCACAATTATTAAACCACTGAGTCTTTATCTTTGTCTCCCCTAAGTCTGTCACAAAGCCAGAAACATACTTGCTCTATATAATTATAATGAATGAGCAAATTCCATCTTTTTAACTACTTAAAGGAAAAGGTCTTATTTGGTATTAGAAATTAACATGGAAAAGTCAGTCAAATCTCTAATTACCGAGACCAATATACTATTAATAAATTTAGAGTATAAAGGGGAAAAAGGAAGAGAACATTTAAGAAACACAAAAATGAAAAATTATCTGTTGATGATAATGTGCATGATAATATCGTTAAATAGACTAATACACAGTGTATTCAGGCTAGAAAAATTCATTTTGCAAGCTGTAATGATATACAATGATTGAATGTATTAAAAAACTTAATAATAAATTTTAAAAATTAGAGTATTAGTGATGTGACTATGTGTGTTTCAGGGTGGGGAGGGTTGAAAAAACTTTGTTCTTCCTTCCAAATGGAACACTACAAAGAGAAAAACAAGTATCTTGTAGTATAAGAAAAAAAAAAAAAAAAAAAAAAAAACTAAGCTTTTCTGACTTTTTATTTGTTCTAGCAACAAGATTATATCAGCCACAGATGTGGACCAGTTCTTCTTGGTCCAAGGAGAATATGTGCCAATTTCATTGAATTTAACATTTTAAAAAAATACACATTTAAATGCTATCCCTCCCACACGATTTTCTGGGCTATTGATGTCTCTGACTTCAGATGTTGACAATATGTTCGAGTCTGAGGAAGCCTTAAGAAACAAAAGGAACTAATAAAAACAATTTGTACCCAATCCCAAAGCTGTGGTACACCACTTCCATTCCTGCAATCCTTGACCAAAGAGCCTGTTCATTTTATCAACAGACATTCTGAGAGACTTTCACATCTCTGAAGCCCCATGGAAACTTACGTTAGCAGGTTTCCTGACGATCTGATCAGGTCAACCACTTGTTTGTGGGTAAAGCCTTCAGTGCTCACACCATTGATATTCATAAGAACATCACCTGGGAGATGCCAAGAAAAATGAGTGATACATTGCTAGGTAAATAATTTCGCCTGAGAGGGAGATGAACAAAACAAACAAGCTCCAATCTTTAGAAACATAATAGAGCTAAGAATAGGCAAAGCCACAATCATAATCTGAACTTCACTATCAAAAAATTTCTTTCCTTGCTATTAAGCTATTCCTAAGAGGAGCAAAGTTTTGTTACCAGCTTGCAGGCCGGCATAGTGAGCAGGGCTGTCATCCTGTATTTTGCAGATCAGAGTGCACATTTCTGAGGACCAAGCATTCTGGTTCTGGAACCTGTAAGTCTGTAAAATTAAAGAGATAGGGTTACTTTTTTTGAAAGATTCAAAATCTACTTGTCAAAAAATAAGATTCTGTCAATTGCCATTAAACAGTACAATACATATGTGAGAAGGACAAGTCAGAAAGGCTTTCCTAAGTATAAACCAAAACAAAGATACCAATTTCACAATTCTAACATAGTCTGCAGCCAACTCCATTAAAAAAAAAAAATCTGGCATGAGAAAGAAAGTGAGATGAAAGTAGGTGAAACTTTTATATTTTCTAAGGCCACTTGATGCTATTATCATTACATATTTATTAAGAAAAAATGAGATTCTCATTTGCCCATGGGATAAAACCACATTGGCCAAAAGCAAAGAGAAGAATCCCTGTGTGTTCCTCTGTAGCTAAAACAGTCATTACAGGAGAGTATGAAACAGTGGATATCCAGCATGGGAGACATGCCAACAATGATTATTTTAAATCAGAGTTCTGCAAATAATAACAATCCGCCCTGCATTTATTCAAAAGTGCTATAATTGACTCAATTACCTTCACTTCTGAGCACTCTCTGGTACACCTGCTTTGAATTCTTACCGGTTCATTAGTTGCCCAACTCAATTAGAAAAAGCTATGCTTCATCTCTTGCTTCAATTTTGCAAACAGTAGTTCAGTGGTGGTGGTGGTTTTTTGTTGGTTTTTTTTTTTTTTCAAATTGTACCAACACATTGAACAAATGTTTGCTAGATATCATGTCCCAATAACCTATAGGAAAGATTTTTTTTTTTCTTTTTCAATCACTTAATTATGAGATCTAGTACCATGTGGAATCAAAATCAGTGTTTTGGGTTGGGTAAGTCTCTTAAACATCTGATTCCTAAAATCAAGACATATTACAGTACTGCTAATGTGTGAAGAAATTAATGTCTGAGATTCATTCATTCTTTGATCATCTTGGAGGCACCACTAGTCAGTCACGTGTAACAATATTGAAAAACTTCTATTAACCTCTAAGAAATTTCTCTGCAATCTATAAGGGATTTAACATCCTTATATTTTAAAGATAGAAAGGACTTTAAAAGATGATGAGTAATACATTGCCCATTTTGTCAGAAACCCCTTTAACAGCTTCGATGCCAAAGATCTTCTCATTTATGGGAGACGGATTTAATTCATGTGGTACATGAACCAAAGATAAAACCAATACTCCTTAGGGAAACCACAGTTCTAACAATTCTTCGAGCAGAGAGAATCTAGCCTCCAACTCTAGTAATCAAAGTTAGTGCATTGCTGAGTGACTGTAAACTCAAGTATGTATGAGTCTAAAGTCTGTGTTCTTGTCTTGCAAAATGCTTCTTATAAACAGCATGTACCATCCATGGAAAACCAGAGAGGAGGGTAAATCTAGTCTCTTCCAAAGTATCCTTTACCTTATAGGCCAGAACCCAAATACATATTCACACTGGGTGCACGATATGGGTACACAAGGTTCTATCTGGTCTTTTTAAAGTTCTCAGAAGAATTTCCCCTATTTGTTGACTGTTATAAATCTTAGATGCTAGAAAATGGATTATGACATAAAGCTATTGGAAAGCATGTTACAGAGGGAATTTATACAGGGGTGCGCAGTCCTGCATCCCTGAGATAACACATACATGCTGCAGCTTAGAGATGTAGCCATTAGCTCATATTGATCTACAGAGATCCAATGGCACTATGACTTGTTGTCTACCAATGATAAATTTGACTCTTGCTCCATGTAGAATAAGTATTTATGGTCCAAGAGAAAATCATAAATAAGTGATGGCCCAGCCAAGGTGGCACAGGAAGTTGTGGAAATCATATGGCCAAGTGCAGGTGTGGGTTCCAAGTCCAACAGTAACACGCCCAACATGCACACCCAGATCAACTAGTTGTAGGGTTAGGGAAAGGAGCTCATGGCATGACAAGACCCTATCAGAGGTGCTTATTTCTTTTTCTCATATGCATGCTGTGTCATGAAGGAATAAACAAACTTAAAAACATAACAGTAAGTGAGAAATAATTTGTCTTGTTTTCAACAGCAACTACTGAACATCACTGAGGATAACTCTCTTTAGAAAGAAGTAATTTAAAAAGTATGGCATCTCTACAACAGAATGCAGTGTTTCTTGTGAGTGGGGAGTAAGAGCCCACTATGCTTCTAAAACATGATGGGTTTCACCAATTATTGTGATAAATTTTAGATTTAACCAAATTTAAAAGTAGAAGAGTTCAGAAAGTAGAAGTTATGTTCTTCTCTTCTGTCGCCTCCTCTCTATTCATTGCAGCTAGCATTCCATTCTGTTTCTTTACTCATAAAACATGTTTTACTTAGCAGCTTCCTGTTCCGAATCTTAAAATATACATTGACTTTCCAATTGTGGGACTGATATCACACCAAAGCTTTCTGAATGCAGCACCAGAGCTAAGATCTAAAATCTGATGTATAAAAATATGATTATGCAAAACACATCTAAAAGGAATGCAAAAGTGCTATGGAAAAAAAAAAAACAGTAACACTTAAGCTACTTTTGTTTCCTTTAATTGAACTAGATTTCATTTGACTTAACTCACCATCTTTACAAATACGGTCATGAAAAAGCAGACAACAAATAAGCAATGAAATTCTTAGGCAATTACACTGAAACCTATAAAGACTCAAACATTTCCTACAGCATGAAGCAATCTGAAAGTAAAGCCAAATGTTCTTAAATGTTTTAAAGTGTTGTCATTAGGCGGGGGGAAAGCTATAAATGTCTCATTATATTTAATATGAAATCTTTGGTACTGAAATGTAACAGGAGCTATAAATGAATATCTGATCAGACATGGACTTAAGGAAAAACTGAGGCAACGAAAGACAAGCTGCCACGCTGTGTCAGTGGGGTTAGTTTATTTTATTTTGATTTTTTCTTTAATCATGACAGAGTGCATGCATGCAAACATAAGAGTGAAAAAGTGACAGAGAGAAAGACGAGCACCTGCCACAGAGTGTGGTCACACAGCAGCCCGTTTCCTGCAGTCCTTCAACCCTCTAACTCATTGGATTTTTTTTTTTTTTTTTTGAGAGGTTTTCACTATAGGGCGCATGCGCTCGCCAGACAGACAGAGAGAGACATAGAGGCAGAAAGTGAGAAATCACCCCCCAGGGGGGCTGGTCACGCCGCAATCCCTTCTCCTTCATTCTCCTCTTGGGATCTTGGGCACGCACGCACACGCGCCCGGCGTGAGTTTTAAGCCACCGGGTCCGGGACGTGAACCGCGGTCAACTACGTGGGAGTCCAGCGACATAGCCATTACGCTAACTGCTGGTTCTCATCATTGGATCTTTGGTACTGGGTGCACGCATGGAGTGCTTTGGGCTGACTAAGCTAAGGATTCAAACCATGTCTCCATATGGGGTCTCACCTCTCTTGAGCAGCCCACCACTGTTGTGGCAATAAGCTAATTCATTGAAAGCATACGTGTTTTATCTGCTTAAATGTTTTCTTTTCTTGACAGTACTCATAACTGAAAAACTACTATAAATCTGCTGAATAAAAGTCATTATTTCCATCACTCTCGGATCTTAACTTCATTTGTTCTTTGCTAATATCATGACATTACCAATGCTAAGTTCTTCCTTGAGAGTTTTGGATAAGAAAAACTACCCACCTGAATTTCAAATCCAAATGTTCCATTATCCTGCTTTTCCACAGTAACAAGCTTTCTGTAACACATTTTTTAAAAATAAATAAATAAATAAATAAATAAATAAAATAATTTCACGAAGATCAAAGGAAAACATTTGGTACATATTTAGCCTTCAAGACAACTGTTACAATTAAAAAAATAGTTGACATTTCTGTAAATTACAGCACGTATGACTGTGTGTGTGTGTGTGTGTGTGTGTGTGTGTGTGTGTAACAGAGAGGGAGAGACAGTATTAGCAACAGTCTGGAGAGTTGTGATCCTAAATATCTTGATAAGAATCCAAAAAAAAAAAAAAAAGAAAGAAAAAAAAGAAAGAAATTTCTTTACCTTTGAGACCAGGAAAAATCACCTAAAGAACTTGATCTAGTCAAAGCAAGCTGAAAAAAAAAAAAAATACAGTTATCAAAGGTCCTGAAGCTACATCTGCAAACTATTCTAAATCACAGAGAACTTTGTTCTTTATCAAGTTCCTTGGCCCAGCTTCTGGAAAATTGTTACCTAAAAGTTATCATTTCCATAGTAAAGGAGACTTGGGAAAGGAACTTTCTGGCATTCTATTTAAAAGATGAAGAGAGGCTCAGATAATAATATAATGTGGCAAAAGAGTTCATGTAATGTAGCAAAACTTCAAAGCTTCCAGAAAGAACTTTATCAGAGACCTGTATTTTCAAAAGCATCTGGGGCCAGTCCTGTGGCCTAACAGTTAAGGTAGCTGGATCTTTCAAGGCTGACTACAGCCCAGACCCAGAACCTTGGAAAACATATTAGACGGACACACACACGAGCTAGCGTGAGCAAATGCGCCCAACACCTCAACAGGTTGGAGAAATGGAGGAGAAGGTTTGCAGTGTGATCATCTGCCATTTCAGGGTGTTTTCTTTCACTCTCCCTCTTGCTCACTCTGAGGTGTGCTCAAGACTTCTGTCAATAATAAATTAATGAATGAAGAGAGCGTCTGAAAGATTAACCATAATAATTTATAATCACACTGACATTCAAGGAAAATAACACCCATAAAATGGCATACAAAGCCCAAATACTTGATAGTTTTCAGAAACACTGATGAAATAACTGTTTGTTGTAATAGTTCAATATATTACTGTTTACAGCAGATAAAATCATCTCTAAAGAACTAGCTTATACACGCAAACACAATTCAGCTTTAACAATCAAGAATTCCAAATATCAATTCTGTATATGATCTATTTTTGCAGTTATTTTTGAATAATGCAGTGAAATTTCCAGCCAAGAAAGGAAAGGAATTTTCAGGATGATATAAATGGCATAAATAATGTCATCTTTACTTCTCTGCATTTTGGAAAAAAATGACATAAACACAAATTTTCAGAATACATTCTACCATTTTAAACAGAGAAAAACTCCACAAAAGGTGGGACCTTATTTTTTATGGAATTGCAATGAGTTTTGTATGCTTTTTGATTTGTTTGTTTGTTTAGGAATTGTCCAATAAATGTTAATTAGTCCTTCCTCAGGTGTTGATTCAAGGGCACGAACATAAGTTTATGCTATTAGCTAATTCATAGTGTTTAACTGTCAACCTGATATGGTCGTTACACATAAATCAGTACATAGAACACTAAGAGACCAATGAATGATTATTAAAATTCTGAGCTTTGGCAATTTTAATAGCCTTTTCACTGGTACAATAATCATAGCATTGCTAGAAGCCCCAGTAGCATTCTAAATAAATAAATCATTCCAGAGGGCAGAGGTAATTAAGGCACTGGATTCCCACATGGTCAGGCATGGTTTGAGTCTGAGACCCAGCATTTAAAAATCATGCTCTGTGTGTGTGTGTGTGTGTGTGTGTGTGTGCCCAAAATCCCAAGAGGAGAATGGAGGAAAAGGAACTGCAGCATGACTATCTCCCTTGTGTGTGTGTGTGTGTGTGTGTGTGTGTGCGTGTGTGTGTGTGTGCGGGGGGGGGTGATTTTTCACTTTCCCTCTCACTATCTCTCTTTGTCTCTCCCTAGCAACCATACATTTTGTGCTATGACAAAAGCCTTTTAAAAAATTCTGGATAGGTCATAATTTAAGTCCACATGACAGATCCAAGACCTCTGTACAGGGTTCTACTACTTCTGCCTTACTTCTCTCCTTCTAAGCTTTCTATCTGGCTAATTAGCTAGTTAAAAATGAACATATTTGTCTAGCACAATATGAGAAGCATAGCAGGTGTTAAATTCCTGTGGACTGACTGATCTGGGTTATCAGTGACACACAAAAAAAATCAGACTAAGTCAAATTACAAATTAGTTTCCATTCTAGATTAGCACAGAGGCTGTCTTAAGCATCTTACATTTAAAAAAAATTAATTAGACACCATCAAATTCTCTGACACGTGCCACGTCTTGACACAAAGCCTACTTGTTTTTGATTTGGGCTGTCAAACACAGCGATGTGGGAAGAGATGTTCTCAGAGTTCAACCTAGCTCACACACCAAACTAAAGGGACTTTGTCTAAGGCCTTGCCAAGGTTCTTACGCACTGGATCAAGGTGTTCCTGTGCCTTTTCCTTAGGATGAGCAGTCCTCCTTGAGGATCTAAGTTCCACAGAATGCCCTTCCAGCCAGTCTTTTCTCAGGGTTAGAGTGATGGCACCAAAAATCATGAATGAGGAGCTGGTGTGCAATTCACAGCATATGCTGGCAACAGCTGTCTTTTATTACACATTATCTAATATGAGAAATCTAGGGTTTAGCAATTTGGCAGAATTGCAAACTACACATTCAATTATGACTGCAGCATAGACAAAGCTCCTTAACTCCTTGATAGTCACGAACATAATAATGCCTGGGGTTGGGTTTATAGTCACTCTTCTGTTTTTAATCAAGTATTAGTATCTGACTTTTAAAAAGTCAGATACTAATACTCAATATGTAATTTTTTACACTACATTGCAATTCACATAATTCTCATTAATGGAAAACTAAGACCAAATGCTTCAGCTGTTAGTTTGTAAAAGGTAAGGCAACCTGCAACTCAGCCCAGATAGCTACACAGCCTCAGAAAAGTTCAAAGTTCAACACCATGGCCACTTCTGGGGCTAAATTACCGACTTATAACTTCCCAGTCTCCATTCTACATACTCATTTTGTAACATGTTGGGAGGTGTGAGAAGGAGACCATACTCATCCCAGGTGAGGTTTGCGGTGGTGGTTGTTTCAAAAGTTTCTAAATTATGTACTCTGCTTAATTCTGGTTCCCTGCCTCACCTCCTCCCCACCCGCCATGCCCCAGTGAATTCAGCTCCCCTCCCACCTTGTAAGCCAGTAGCATGAGAATAACAAGTGTCACAGACTATTCAGAGAAAACAAAATAAAGGAGATGAGCTCCATTTCCTACCTTGTAGGTGTCCTTAACAGAGGTAGATAGAATGTGGCAGCCTTCCTGGGAAGTCTGATCATACTCTCAGGGACCTCTTTTGCAAGAAAATTTGTTGGATATTGATTCCAAGCATGCCTCACTATTGATTAAGGGATACTTTTCCAGTCAAACCACCATAGCAGAGGTGGTAGATGCCTCTTTATAAGGCCATGGCTGCATAGGAGCCCCCAGGATTGGATCCCAAACCAGTCTGAACACTGTGAGCACAGTAGCCTATAATCCTCGCTAGCTGGGAGGCTGGGGCAGAAGTTTGTGAATATGGGTCTCTGTCAAAAACCTCTCTCTCTCTCCACTTCTTTCTCACTCATATGTTTAAATAACATAAAAATTGCTAATTCTTTTGTAGTGACATTAACACAGTTGTGTTTTTTTGGGTTTTTTGTTTGTTTGTTTGTTTGTTTACCTAAAAGCATCAATAAGTAGCCAAAATCCCTTTGTGCAGTTAGAAGCACTTGGGGATGATGGCACCTGATGAAAGTGCTCAGGAATGGTGTGACAGTTTCCGAAGGGCAGACCTATCCCACAATATGAAGAGGGTAGCACAAATTGTAAGGGAAATCATCCTTACAGAAATTACCTATTGCTTTTTTTTAATTTTTTTGGAGAGGTTTTTGCTATAGGGCACGTGTGCTCGCAAGAAAGACAGAAAGAGAGAAATCATCTCCTGGGGGGATGGCCACGCCACAATCCATTCTCCTCCCTTCTCCACTCGGAATCTTGGGCACACATGCATACGTGCCCAGCATGAGTTTAAGCCACCAGGTCCAGGACTTGAACCGCAGTTGACTACATGGGAGTCCAGCGACATAGTCATTACACCAACTGCTGGTCCCAGTTACCTATTCCTTAACGGAAAACTAAAAGACTGTCAGGCAAAGACAGTCTATGATTCCACTAACGCACAGGTGGGCTTCTTGCCTGTTAGTCAGGTTCCGTTCTCACCTACAGCATTTGATGAGGACTGTTTACTAAAACCAACCTCTACTCTGTGCAAGTAGGGAGTAAGGCACAGAACTACTCCTTTGGCATCGCCGTATTTACAAAGACAGCCAGTTTCTATGTTCTTCCCCTGGAGTTTTCTATTGCAGAGTTTTGTTTCTGTCTTGTTTTCTTTTCTAAAACTATGTTCAAAAGTAGATGTCTTACTGAGGTGTCTGATACCTCCTACAAATATAAGTATTGAGATAATAGGCACACACAAATTATTTTTATGTCATTCTGAGTGTAAGCAACCAACTGATTCTGAAGATTAACCTGAAACTACAGGCTAACCAGATACAGCTTTGCAGAAACCAAAACCAACAATAACAAGAAGCATAAATTGTTGACGTCAGCCCTGAGAGTATTGAAAATAACAGTAGGCAGGGAAACACCTGTTCAAAGGACCGCCTCACAGGATCTTGTTGCCTGCAATTCAGTCAGTGCCAAATGGAGTGATTATTCTCTAAAAATCAGTTAAAGCAAATGAGCATCCATTTGGAAGATTCTGAAATTTTGGAATAAACTTGTATCAAGTCTTACTGATGATAATTGTGTAGAATCAGAAATATAATGTCCAAGAGGTTTCCCACTCCCCCAAGAGGTTTTTGCCTTAGGGTATCATGCACTCTCCATAGAGAGAAAGAGACAGAGAGGGAGAGGGAAAGTGAGAAATCAACCCCCTGGGGGAATGGCTATGCCTCAATCCTTTCTCCTCCATTTTCTTCCTGGAATCCTGGGCATGAATGCATACACACCCTGTGTGAGTTTCAAGCCAATGGATCCAGGCTTCAAACCACAGTAAGCCATGTGGGAGTCCAGAGACATAACTGCTACACCATCCACTAGGCCCTTTCAGTCTCTCCTCCATTCCCTCATTTCTTGTTTCTCCAATTACTACAACATCTCCAACTGATGCCTCCCTCACCACTGATCTCTACTCATTTACCAAACCCCCCACCCACCAACACACACATTTCTAAAAGGTTCTTAAAGTCTTCTACTGCTCAAACACTGTTCTCAGACCTGGTCAAATTACTGTTTTCTTAGGGGAAGTTGTCCCAGTGTTCTGTAAGGCAGCCCAGCTCTGATGTTTCCTCTCACTTCCTACATACTCACCAGGTTCCCTGACATGCTTAATACTGCACTGCTGCACAGACAGATCATGAAGGCCTCAGTATTCGTGCCTTAGCACAGGCTAGTCCCTGGCCCTGGAATATCCTTCCATTTCTAGAATATCTATCCTATCGTATTCAAAGACATGTGACTTGATGAGAGTATTTATGTTATTTTACTTTGTGTTATTCCACCCGCTGCATCGTAGACCTTATACAGGCAGGAAACATGCTCCTCTAATCTTCGTTCCTACAACACTTAGCAAGACGTCTGTCCCTTTTATGTGCCCAGATACTATCTGTCACATTGAAATGTGTAGGCCTATGCTGAAGAGTAGATAAAATGAGTGAGGTTGCAGGTGTGGAGGGCATACGGGGTAGAAAGTTCCCGCCGTGACTCAAAAATATCCAACTATTTTTAGCAGTAGGTATTCTACCAAAAGAATGAAACCAGGGCCCAACCCAGTGAACCATAGTCAGATGACTTCGTGGCAAATAAAGAGAAATGGACTACTCTATGTCTGAAAACTGAATAAAGATGTTAGTATCTCCATGTTTCTTTATTTTCCGATAGGTTTAAAACCAATAGAAATGTACAATATATTAAACTTCGTATCATGAAAGCACATTGAACAGTGAAAGGTCACTCCACACATGGCAAATTATGTCCTTATAGTCATTGTGAAAGTACCAAGGAATCAGCTATCATCATTCCTGAAAACAAATCATGACCCTCCTATTATGTTATAATTTTCTAATCTTCAAATTAAAAGGCTTAAGAGGAGCACATGATGTACATGCAAGATTTAAGAATAAAAATTCATCCTTTAAAGCATCCTTGGACTGGCTTTGTGGTGTAGCGGTAATGTGCTGCTCAAGGAAACCAGAATCACAGGACAACAATGGTTCAAACCCCGAGTCTGGTCAGTCTGAAAAATACAATGAGCATGTACGTGAGTGCCCAAGATTCGATGACCTAGAGGACTGGGGGAGGGGGATCCCAGCATGACCCAGCATTACCCTGCAGAGGGTGATCCATCTCTCTCTTTCTCTCACCCTCTCTCTCTGTCTTTTGTACACACGCATGCAATTTATAATGAATAAAGTAAACAATTTTTTTTTTAATTTTAAAGCAATTGCAAATATTTTCTGTACAAGGGCTATATCCAAATTCTAAATGTGTACTTGAGGCATTATAACAACTTAAGGCAAAATCTGAAGAGGGACATTTGCTAAAAATTTTTTTTTTACATACAGGAAATTGAAGAACAAAAAATATAATTAATTCAGTTGGACGGGGATTATTTTCCAAACAAATTTACAACTGTAGAGAAATACTTCACAAAAATTTTTTTAAAATAACATAAGCTGGGACCAGCAGTTAGCGTAATGGCTATGTCGCTGGACTCCCACGTAGTCGACCACGGTTAGTGTCCTGGACCTGGTGGCTTAAAACTCACGCCAGGTGCGTGTGCATGCGTGCCCAAGATCCCGAGAGGAAAATGGAGGAGAAGGGATTGTGGCGTGGCCATCCCCTCTGGGGGGTGATTTCTCGCTTTCTGTCTCTCTGTCTTATCTTTCTGTCTGATAAGCGCACGTGCCCTATAGCAAAAATCTCTCCAAAATAAATAAATAAGTAAATAACATAAGCTAACCATGGGACCAGCAGATGGCATAATGGTTACATCGCTGGATGCCCACATAGGCAACTGCAATTCGAGTCCCAGACCCGGCAGCTTAAAACTCATGTCAGGTACATGCATGCCCAGGATCCCGAGAAGAGAATAAAGGAGAAAGTGGTATGGCCATGTCCCGTGGGGAGTGATTTCTCACTTTCTGTCTCTCTGTCTCTCTCTGGCCCTCCAGCAAGTGCATGGGCTCTATAGCAAAAACCTCTCTAAAATAAATAAATAAGCTAACCTTTAATGAGCACATGCTACATTTAGTCACTATATTAAACACTACATACTTTCTTTCGTAAGCAGCATTAAGATTTCAATAAGCTGATTCAATTATGATGTTCATTTTAGAAGAAAGAAAATTGAAGCTTAGAGAAGTAAGTGATTTGCTCAAAATTTCATGGCTAATAAAGTGGCAGAGTTGATGTTCAATCTGGCCTTCACCTACGCCCCAAAAAAGTCTTACTTCCTAATAGCATGTGGCATGTGCCTGTGCCCTAGAGCTGTAGCTAATTTCTTAATCAACAAACTGTGTCCTCAAGAAAAAGTATCCTCGTCTGATTATGAACTGAAATGACCGAGGGCCAGATGTAAGGATGGGAGAAGGGTAAGAATCAAAAGAGCCCTAAAGGGGGAAAGATCCACAATTCTCATACTAGTTGTCTATTTAAACCATCCTCAAGTTTGCTCTGCTGAATGATTTTTGTTTTACCGTTTCAAATGAGAGAAGCGCTTCCTTAAAGTTTCACCTTGAAAATAAGTTTGATTATGGTCTCAAGTCTTTAGACTGGCCCACTAGTTCTCTGGCCATCTCACCTCCTTCCTCACCCATACTCTCAGACAGCAGTGCTAAAACCTTTAAAATAAACATTTTAGTTTGAAATAAGAGAAATGTATCAGTGTGCCCTGAAGAGACAAGAACGCGCTAACAGGTACAGAATAAAGATCATACCTGCTTTCGTCCCCGAGGCAGAGTAGCCACGGTGTCTGCCAGCGTTTGAATCCTTCGATTATCATCCCTGGAAAGGCTGCCCGTGAGTGTGGGGTAGGAACTGTACGCTGGACCTGCGCAGTAGTCCACCAAATTGGCATTGCTGTTCTGTTGCATGAGCCTTTGTAAAGACATTGTGACTCAAGATTAGCCCAGCTAGTTCATGGTGGAGTGGCCTTGCAGAATGGGGGAAGCTGCAAGTATAGCCTCTGACAAGTAATCAAAAGGAGCAAAGCAGAAAGAACCCATGTGACTTCTGTGGTTTGAGGTGCTTGTTACACAAACCCTATCTCGCAGTTCACTCCCATTTTTCAACGCTTTTTTCATTAAGCTCCTGGGAGACTCTCAAACTAATTTTCACAATTTAAAAAATCAACTTCTTTTTTTTCTCCCTCAAACAGCCGGAACTCTTATGCTTTCATGTTCTATGGCAACTGTGTTCAAAACACCATCTGCCTTTTTTTTTTTTTTTTTTTTTTTTTTTTTTTTTTTTTTTAAGAAGAAAGAAAAACTTCCTCAAGTTCTGCCATTTGTTTCTCATCCATTCTTTCACTTGAAATTAACGGTGCGATGCAGAAGTCAGGATGTGCAGACCTTGAGCTCGTGTGCATCGAAGTAAGAATTACAGGTGACGGGCGGAGTGTCCTCTCCCAAAGCGCTTGTGATGCGCTTTCCTCAAAGTACACACTAGGTCGTCCATGTTCATCAGAAAGGCGTTGTATCTGCCACTTGGGTTCTAACTAGCCAACATTCTTCTCTCTTTTGCACTATGTCGTCCTTCCTACAGTTATCCACATCCTTACAAGTACAATGTGGGGAAAAGGCCAGCACACGCAGGGCACAATGCAGGCCACGTCAGACCACACTTTGCTGCAGCATCAGCAAGGGGTGCCAGCCCGAGAACAGAGGGCCAGGAAGGTAATGACCGTGCCAAGGTGGCACAAGGGTGGTGCGGGGGCGGGGGGATCTGCGCGCGCACATGGGGCTGGTGGTTTCGAGAGAACTGGTTTCAAGGGTGGAGCAGAAGTGGCGAAGAGAAGGAAGAACCAAAACAAAAATCAAAAGGAGAAGTTTCATGTAGCTTAAAAAGCCCGATCCACTTTTGAAAATCATCTTGAATGCCATACCTAGAATTTAAAAGGGTTAGAGAATCTTTGGACTGAAATAGAATGTGTGTGTCCTGGCAGTCAAGGTGCACTCAGCTCAAGCAGAATTTGTCAGATGTAAATCATGAAGTCTTCTGAGATAACAGTGCTTCAAAAGAGGGAGCCACCTCAGACATTTTTAAAATCTTCCAGAATCTGACTAGTTATTAGTGGAACTGAATTATAATGTGTGCAAAATGTCTCTAAAAATATATAGAGATCCAAATCAGGAGTAATAATCACATGTGCCTTTGGAGGCCAGGTGAGTAAGAAAAAGTGTAAGACAAAAGGGAGTAGTAGAGACTTTGGCAACAAAAGAATATGTCAGTTATAAAGGCACTCATGTAATACCTATATATTTATACACATACATATGCATAAGGGTCTTCAAAAAGTTCATGGAAATGCATATTATGAAAAACTATGCACAAATTTCATAATTTTTGTACCAAAAAATTTCAATTTTTCCATAAACTTTTTAGTCTCATGTATGAGTTTATATACATGTGCATATATATACATATGTATGTGTGTGTGTGTGTATATATATATATATATATATATATATATTTGAAAGAATAGAGATTTGAAAAATCTCTAGGCTATGAGGCATGTAATTTAAATCAACACTATTGATAGAGGACAGCAGTCCATTATCCCCTAGGAATTATATAGTTAGATAAAATCTTTACTATCTCAAAATACCAAATGAGTAGGACATATTTGCTAAGCATAAGGCCACACAGACCAACTAATGCACCAAATTCATAGATGTGCACAAAAATTATATCAATTCAGAGTGTTGTCATGACTTTAAGCTCATGTAAATTATAGCAATCTACCATTAAATTAAGAATTTAGGGAAAAATTATTCACTATTTAATTTATGAAATGTATGTTACATCACTGAACTCCCATATGGCCAACCACGGTTTGAGTCCTGGACCAAGTGGCTCGAAGATCACAATGGGATCCCGGGAGGAGAACAGAGGAGAAAAGATTGTGGCTCAGACATCCCCCATGACGGGGGGGGGGGGGGGGGGGGGGGGGGGGGATGTTTTCTCACTTTCAGTCTTACTGTCTCTGTCTCTCTTTCTGGCAAGTGCATGTACCCTAAGACAAAGCCTCTTAAAAAAAAGCTTCCAAACCATGGGATCCTTTGGCACAAAATTAGATTCCCTGACACTGGGCCAATACATTCCAGTAAGGTCATGCTTGTTCATTACATATTTATGAGCTGGTCTATTGTTATTGGCCAGTTCCTTGCTCTTGTTGTCAGGATCTACACAGATACACAGACCCTGGTCTGTATTATACAGACCCTGATATGTAGATTAAATATTTTGAATAGTATCCTGATCAAAAGCATGCTTTGTGATAAATGTTCAAGAGGAACATGCCTTTCAAACATCAAACCTTATAAAGATGGTATACTCTTTACAACTTCTCTTTTCTTTAGGATTTACTTTAAGAAAATTATAAGAGCCTTGGCTTTCTTTCCCTTTACCTCCCTTTTAATTTAGAGAGATATTTCTGAAATTAATCAGATCAAGCTATGTATCTGCTCAACCTTGCTGTTCACAAAATAGAATAAAACAAAAATAGTTACAGCCAGCTGGGGGCTGTGGTTAAGACAGCTGGATCCCACAGCCTGTACGCAAAGTTTGAGCCTTGGACCCGGCTGCTTGAACAGCATACCAGGTGAGTGTGCATACATGCCCAAAATCCATTAAGGAGAGAATAACAGAGGAAAGATTATAGAGTGATCATCTCTCATGGGGAGGGGAATGCTTTCTCACTTTTCCTCTCTTTCTCTGTCTCTCTCCAGTGAGTATATGTGCCCTGTAACAAAACTGGGTGGGGGGGGGGGGGGGGGATTCAAGTTCTTATCTGCCTTCATTCTCTAAAATGTCATGTATGTTTTTCAGGTCTTTCTTTGAGATTTAACATACTATACTTAGATTATAGTTCATTGTATATGTCTGTTTTTCCACTAATACCTAATTTTCTCTAAGTTGCTTAAGAACAAGGGTCATCACTTAGCCTTAAATTTACACTTCATGTTCTACATATAAAATTTTTCGATATTTTTTTCTAACAAAAGGAAAAGTGTAAAGCAGTAGGTATTGAACAAATGAGTTAATGTTGTTCTAAAGCATCAGAGAAGAAAACCCAAACTGGTAGTAAATATTATGAGCCATGACCTCATATTCCAAATGCTACAGTCCTCCCTAACTGCTGATCTGAGAAATTCTGAGGACACAATAGCTTTTAAAAATATGTATGTCACATGCTTTAAAAAGTAATGTGTAATTATTGGGGGCAGGGTTCCCCTTATTTGTGTCATTTTATTCATAAATATGTGAACAGCCTTGGAAGGAATTAGTCTTTAATACAAATGAGATGATTTCTGAGGAATTGGAAAGTGGGGGAAGCTTTGGTAGAAGTAGGTAAGAGATAACTCTAAGTATGGAACAGGGAAAAGTAGGCAGAACTGTAAGAGAAATTTGGCCTTTTTCTTTTAAGAGATTTTTGCTATAGGGCCCATGAGCTCTCTATAGAGACAGAGAGAAACAGAGACAGAAAGCATAAAATCACCCCCCATGGAGGGTGACCACGCCACAATCCCTTCTCTTCCATTCTCCTCTTGGGATTTTGGGCACGCACACACATGTGCCTGGAGTGAGTTTTAAGCCACTGAGTCTGGGACTCAAACCACAGTTGACTATGTGGGAGTCCAGCAACATAACCATTACGCCATCTGTTGGTCCCAAAACTTGGCCATTTAAAAAATTTAGCCAGAGGGCATGTGCATTCAGAAAAGAGAGAGAGAGAGAGAAAGAGAAAGAGAAAGCATCTCCATGGAGGATAGTCATGCCACAGTCCCTTCTCCATTTCTCCCTCCTTTCAGGATTTTGTACAAACATGCACATATATCTGCATGTTTTTTCAAGGTGCCATCTGGGACTTGAACAGCACAGTCAGTCATGTGGAATCCAGCCACCTTAACCATACATAAGAATCTTAGGCAGCTGTAAGAAGGGTCACAAGGGCTCCAGTGACAGACTACTTGGATTCAAGTCCTGCTCTGCTGTTTTAAAGACTATGGACTGAATTTAATTTTGTCCTTCTAAAGCTCATATGTTAAGTCCCTAACTTTCAGTGCAATTGTATTTGGAGACAAAGGCCTATATGGAAGTAATTGAGGTTAAATGAGGTCACACGGGTATGACCCTGACCTGATAGAATTATAGCCCTTATAAAAAGGGACACTAGTCCTAGCCTAGTGGCACAATAAGTAGTAAGCTAAACTGCAGTGCTGAAAGCCATATGGCTGACCACAGGTCCAGATTCCCAGGCTGGCCTAAAAATATGATGGACACGTGACAATGTAGGCCTGCAACATGCATGTGCATATGCCTGAGATCCTAAAATCTGGAGGGCTGGGGAAAAGTATTGCAGTTGATGAGATCCTGTCAATCTCCTCTCTCTCTTTCTCTCTTGTGCATGTACATGCACTCTCTATTTTGAATAAAAGTGGTTTTTTAGAGAAATTTTTGCTATAGGATACATGCATTCACCAGAGAGATAGAGAAACAGGAAGCAAGAAATCACCCCCAGGTGGGGGATGGCCACGCTGTAATTCCTTCTCCTCCATTCTCCTCTTGGAATTTGGGGCACACATACACATGCGCCCAACGTGAGTTTTAAGCCACTGGGTCCGGGACTTAAACCACAGTCGATTCTGTGAGAGTTCAGTGACATAACCATTACACCATAGTCAGTCCCAAAAGTTTAAAAAAATATATGAATAAATCTAATTTATGTTGTAACAAGCCAACAGAAATTATTAAAATAAAGAAGAGATTCCAGGGAACCAGCAGTTAGCGTAATGGCTATATCGCTGGACTCCCACGTAGTCGACCGTGGTTCACGTCCCGGAACCGGTGGCTTAAAACTCACACCGGGCGTGTGTGCGTGTGTGCCCAAGATCCCAAGAGGAGAATGGAGGAGGGATTGCGGCATGGCCATCCCCCCTGGGGGGTGATTTCTCGCTTTCTATCTCTTTGTCTCTCTCTGTCTGTCTGGCGAGCGCACGCGCCCTATAACGAAACCTCTCCAAAAAAAAAGAAGAGATTCCAAAGATCTTTCTGCCACGTGGGGGACATAGCAAGAAAGCGGCCGTCTACAAGCCAGGAAAAGAGCTTTCGCCAGGGATGAAACTGACCAGTATCTTGTTCTTGGACTTCTCAGCCTTCAGAACTATGAGAAAATACATTACGATATTTGTTATGGTAGGGCATCTCTTACAGCAGCCTGAGCTGATTAATATAATGTTTAAAGCTCAGTTTTCACTTACCTAAAATAAAAATTTACACAGATGAAAAGAAAGATTTGCAAATGTTAATTACTATTGAAACTGGAACTGGGCACCTGGGAGTTAATTACACTATCCTCTTGCTTTTGTATATATCTAAAGTTTCCATAATACAAAATTTAAATATGTTTTAAAAATGAGATTTCTTCTGTGCCCTTCTGATTTTAAATTAATCATTATTGAGTTTTTCTTTGTTTATTTTATTTTGGCTGTTTGCCTTTATTTGCACAAGAAGCCTTTATTTGGCTTCCTGGAATATTATAGGATTTGTTTTGTTCTGTTTTTTGGCTTGCTTAATTGTTTTATTTTGGCCTTTTGCCTTTATTTGCACAGGAAATCTTTTTTTGGCTCCCAGAATTGATTTAGAAGATGGGGGTTAAAAATCACAAGGACAACCTTTGAATATTGTACATTTGAATTCATATGTGGTAAATTTAACTTAGTAAGATCACTGTCATATGTGAGGGCCTACTAACAATGACAACCGCTCTACCCTACTAATCACCTTAATTGACTGACTGGGCTGAGCAGGATAGATCTCATCTTCCCCAAACACTTAGTATGGGTTACTGAGATTTTGAACATCTTTCCCCAAAGAGGAGTAGCCTTCAAAAAATGTATACCGAAATTCTGCAATTAGGATTGGCTCTGAAAGACAGCCAACTGAGGAAAGGAAAATAACAGAATGAAGGTCATAAAGGGATTCTATTAAAAATCCTAGAGTGGGTATAAATGAAATATTAGCTTAGAGTTGTGAGATACATATGTATATATTTAGCATATGTATTTATATAATATTTACATATGTATGTGTATGTATATATGTATACACACATATGTGTGTATATTTATGCCTATACAAATTGCCAGATAATGTGTTTGCTCACTAGAGAGAAAGAGAGAGAAAGTATCCCCTAATGGGATATAGTCATGCTTCATCTTTTAATCTTTGATCCCCTCTTTTTACCTGTGTCTCCATCCCGTCAGGATGTTGGGCATGCATGCACACATGCCCAGCCTGTCTCCCAGATCACTAGAGCAGGGATCCAGCTCCTTCCACAAAGCATTTAATCACTGCAGGATGAGGCCAGCCCATACCATGCATATTTTAAACAGCACCCTTGGGACCAGCAGTTGGCGTAATGGCTATGTCACTGGACTCCATGTAGTTGACCGCGGTTCGGGCCCCAGACCTGGTGGCTTAAACTCACATTGGGTGTACGCATGCCCAAGATCCTGAGAGGAAAATGAAGGAGAAGGGATTGTGTCATGGCCATCCCCCCGGAGAGTGATTTCTCACTTTCTGTCTCTCTTTCTCTGTCTTTCTGGCGAGAGCATGTGCCCTATCGCCAAAAAGAAAAAAAAAAGCTCCAAAATAAAACAAATAAAAACCGAAAAACAAAAAAGCACCCCAAAAAACTAAAACTAATATAAATAATTAGCAATAGACTATATATATTGTACCTCAATAAAAATAGAAGAAAACAATTTTTTGAGCTATCAAAGTTTAATCCAATCAAACCAAAAAGCTAAGGGTAGATTATAATATCTAAGAGCTTAAGCTACCAAATTTTATTTGGGTTCTCAAACAGATTATTTTAGTCAGTTTTCTTTTTAACGAGTAAGATAATTTCAAACCTTCTTTTAAATGTAAAAGTAGGTATCTTCATACATTCTTTCAGTGTACTTACCACATGGAAACATCATTAATTGCATTTTTTAAAATTTCACTTGCTTTTTTATCTACTTCCTAGTTTAGGAAGAGTACTCTGAGCATGGTGGCCATATGACAGAGATGAATCTTTAATAGGATCCATGTTGAAGGTATAAAATAGTATGTGGGTCACTTGGAGACAAGAAGGATGTGTGTAGGTTTTAAAACGACCCTGACAGCCAGCCCATAGCATAGAGGTTAACGTGGCTAGACCAACATGGTCAGAGGTGGCTTGAATCCTAGATCCAGCAGCTTAAGAAACAGTGTGTGTGCATGCCCAAAATCCCAAGTGGGAGAGATGAGGAAGAAGGGATTGCAGTGTGACCACATCTATTGGGGGTACTATCTCACTTTCTTTCTTTCTCTGTCTCTCTCTCTCTCCCCAGAAAATATATGCACCTTCTGGAAAATTATTTTTTTTTTAAAAAAGGTCCTTTGCCTCTGGCCATATCCATGTATATACAAGATGCTATGTGAGTGTGCTGCAGTTGCTTGAGTCCTTAAGACAGAGTTTATACAGTAATTTTAAAACTGTACTCATCAGAATGTAAGAAGAGCCTTTGAATTACTGGAGAAGAGAAAGAGGAACAGAAAGAATAAGGTATGTGCTATGATTTGGATATAACTTGCTCCCCAAAGTCCAAGAACTGGAGGCTTGGTTCCAGTGTTATGGTGTTGAGTGGTGGGGGCACCTAGTGGGCAGTGTTTGGATCAGGTGGGCAGTGTTTGGATCAGGGGCATACCCTAATGAATAGATTCATGCTGTCTCCTGAAAGGAAGGGGGTTCTCGTTCTCGCATGAGTGGGTAATCTTTCATAAGTGTGGGTTGTTATAAAAGACAACCAGGAGATCGTGCTTTCCCCCTCTCTACACATACTCGCTGAACTTTTTCCTTTGCTGAACTTTTTCCTTCCCTCTGTCACATGATGTAGCGGAGGCTGGCTAGTCACTGATCCCACCCTTTTAGACTTTGCAGCCACCAGAATGGCTAGTTAAATAAACCTTTATTTTTATTAAACCATGGTGGCACAAAACTCCGTCATGATGAAGCCACATGAGAAGGTCCTCAGTCCATGTTCTAGGACCTCCCTGTACACATCCGGAGTGTCTGTCAGGAGTCCCTGTGATGGGCTGGCTGGAGCTCCAAGTGAATTACCATGGGAAGATCCTGTTGGGGGTACCTATCTCTACCTATATCTCTGTCTCTCTATCTCTTATGGAAGTAATAAATGAATAATTTTTTAAAATATGAATGAAAACAAAAGGCCTATAGAAAAGGCAAAAGAGTATACACACAGTGTATAAGAAACCAGGGCCTATTGAATCCCTTTACAGGAAGCAACAGCCCACTAGTGAGTTCCCCCAAATTCCACAAGCCTGTTTCTCCTTTGGAGGGATGGAATCCTAACAGTAAAAGTTCCCTTTAAGTATAAGCACAATATAATTAGCATAATGAGTAGTCAAATCATTCCTGATTCTGGATTTTTCTGAAACTGTTTAAAACAGTCTTCTTTCATGAATCTCCTAAGACAAAGATAGACAGGGTTTACCCAAACGGAACTAAACTACATGTACGTCTTAAGAGAATTGTCCTGTGATATGGAGATGGCTTTCAAAGAACAATTAAGACTCTGAGAGAAATTTGATTAGCTGGTCACTTATTAGCAGAGTATTTTTTTTTTGCTGGAGGACTCTAATCTTACCAAAATTATAAGTATTTTTCTTTTAGAATTACTTGATTAATAAAATATTTAGGGATCTATCCAATCGAGTATAAACATAAAGATACATGTGTGTATTTTTTTACTGCCATAATAAGCATGTAACGAATAAATTATATCAGTCAGTTATATCAGCCACATCTAATTGAAATTACTTTAGTAAAATGGGCAGTCAACATTATGAATATTGGCTGACTGAGGTTTAAGTCCTGGACCCAGGAGCTTGAAAATTATGCTGGATATGTGTGTGTGCATGCTCAAAATCCCAGGAGGAGAATAGAAGTGACGGGATTGTGATGGGCTATTCCCCCGGAGGGGTCGGGTGATTTCTCACTTTCCCTCTTACCATCTCTATCTCTCTCCTATGAGCACACATGTCTGATGATAAAAACAAAACAAAACAAAAGAAAAAGAAAAAACTAAGAAAAAAGAAAAAGAAACACACCTGGTGTGTGTATTTGAGCATGTGTGAGCCCAAAATCCCAAGAGGAGTGGAGGAGAAGGCGTTGCAGCAGTCATCCCCCCAAAGGGTGCTTTCTCACTTTCCCTTTCTCCATCCCCCTCCCCTGTCTGGTGAGCACACATGGCCTATAACAAGCAAAGAGTTTGTGTGTGTGCCTGTGTGTGTAAGAGATATTGTAGGTGCTTGTGATGTATTTCAGTACACAAAGACAGTTCATTATTGAGATATAAACATTAATAGATGGGGACCGGCAGTTGGTGTAATGGCTATGTTGCCAGACTCCCATGTAGTCAGTCGACTGCTGTTCGAGTCCCGGACCTGGTGGCTTAAACTCACACTGGGCACGTGTGTATGCGTGCCCAAGATCCCGAGAGGAGAATAGAGGAGAAGGGATTGCGGCATGGCCATACCCCTGGGGGAAGATTTCTCGCTTTCTGTCTCTCTGTCTCTGTCTTTCTGGCTAGCCCACACATCCTATAGCAAAAACCTCTCCTCCCCCTCCACACACACACACACAAAATTAGAACTGAAGTATCAAGTAGAAGAGGTCAATAGAAAAACTACTGGCAAATGCAGTACTATCAGATGAGCAGACAATTCCAGAACATATCTGTACATGAAGGAACATATTAAATCATCATTTGGAAAATAAATTAAATCTTAGCATTTTATCACAATAAAATAATGAATTCCAGATACTGTAAGGAGTTAAATATACAAATAATATAACATGAGCCAGCCCACAGTGTCTCAATTAAGTGTTATGAATGGAAAGCCAGACCCCAAATTCCAGCCCCAGTGACTTGAAAAACACCAGGTGCAGGGACATGTGTGCCTAGAATCCTGACGAGATGGACAAATGGAAGACAAAGGATTGCGCATGACACACCTCATTGGGAGAGGGAGGCTTTCTCTCTTTCTTTTTCTTTCCCTCAGGAGTGCATGTACCCTTTGGTGATGAAAAACCAATAACTTAAATATAAAAGGGGCACACCTCAGTCAGGGTAAACTTGAATGCTGTCTGTCCAGGCAATCATCCTGACTTTGGTTGAATAAATTCATTTTTGCCTATTTCAAATAAATAAGCAAAGTAAAATGAAACAAAGTAAAAGAATAGCAGGAAATATAGAATATTTTCATAATATTTGGTAGAAAAAAGAATACATAAAAGTCTAGAGGGCATTAACAATATAAAGATTAACACCTTCCATAGTTATAATGACATAATGTCATTTATGCTTTTTTTCTTATGGAAAGATGACATATATATGTACATAACATATGCAGAACAAAGACCAAAGCCATATGACAGCCTGTTCATTGTGGCAACCTCTGGAGAAAGACTTGTGAGAGAAGGTAGGGAGGTGAGTAAAAGAGAACACACAAAATTCATGCTGCACATACGACTTCAACCTTTTATGATAAATACACATCCATATGTTACTTGATCAACTTTAAAAATACCGTAATTCACAAAGAATTTAAAACCCAGTCACGAGACCAGCAGGCATGGTGGTGAGATACAATACTCTGCAAGCCAGAAACACATGGAAAAGTCACCAGGTCACATCCTGAGATTTCCCAGAGCATGCCAGGTGTGTGAGTGCCCCTGATCTAGGCTGCTTGAGGCTAAAGGAGGCCATGCAGCTGAGACCCTGTCAGAGATACTGCATCTCTGTCTCTCTTGATCTCTGTGTCTCTCTCACTAATAAAATAAATTAACTTTTTTAAAGTTTAAAAACATTCACAGTTTGTTATTAATAATAATGTCTTATGGTTTTATAGGTCCTTTCACTTCTGCGTGAGCTTACTACTGTGAATTATTCACTAGATTGTTGTTTGCGAGCTAATATTAGTCATTGGGAAAGTCATGACATATTTTTCTGTTTTTCCATGCAGAAAAGTGTTATGAATTTCCCGACAATCTAATATTGTATTTTACTTAATGAGATTTCGTTTTCATCCTTTAAGATAATTCTTTTATATTTCCTTATCATTTTTTTCCAACCTAGTAGAATTTCTCCTCAGAAAAATCTGCTAAGAAGGCCAAGAGATGGTGCAGCAGTAATGCAACTGGATCCACATGAGAAAGGTCCCAGGTTCTCATCCTGGGGACACCCTGAGCATACCTGGTATATGTGCCCATGATCCAAACCAGCTGAGACTGGGGGTGGTTTGTGGAATGAAGTACCTGTTGGTGGTGCTTGTCTCTTTATCTCTGTCTGACTCACTCTCTCTCTCACAAAAGAAATAAATAAATAAACTTAAAAAGAATACAATAAAAAAGTTCTGCTAAGGGCTCCACAAAGCAATATAGGAAAAGAAAGGAATAAAATCACAAACCATTAATTTTATGAAAGGAAAAGGCATTAGCTTGTCCTATTGAAAGTCAATATTGTTTCTCAAGTGGTAGTTCTCTACTGTCTCATTCACTTCTCATTAGTCATTTATCACCCCTACCCTCCTCCACCACACACATACACAATTCCACTTCAAAATCTAAATCTTTTATCAAAATTCAAGGTAAAGAAGTGACAATGTTCCTTCCTCTTCCCTTTACTAGCACACTGCGTCACACTCTGTGCTCAGCTTTTACTTAATCTAACACTTGCCCAATGGGCTGAGCGGTCAGCCACACAGAGCTGGGAAGGCCTTCCGGGCATTAGAAAGTAACTTCTTAGAAAGCAAGAAACCTGTTCAGGGACTGGAATTTTGCATAATACCTGGAACAACAAACACCCACGTGAAATCGAGATAATTTCCCCTGACCTTTGAGTAAAATCCAAATTTCTCAGCCTATCAAGGTCCTGCATGTTCTAGTAGATCGTTTAACTTCATGTTTACTCTTGCCTCCTCTGTCCCTCCCACAGAAAGCAGTTCCTCCTCTGGGCTTTTGCACTCACTTCTGTCCAAAACACAGCTCTCATGACTTATTTCAATTGTCTTGGATTCTCTCTCTCTCTCTCTCTCTCTCTCTCTCTCTCTCTCTCTCTCTCAGTTTAATCCAGCCCAAATATCAACTACTAGAGAAGTCCCAATAAAACCCAGTTGAATGGATAAGGATGCTAAGCCTTATTCAAATAGAACTCTCAAGGAAGAGCTTTACATCTCAGGGTTCCCCTAATAGACCCCCTTCCAATCTGCTCACCATCTACAGCTACCTGTATTAGCTCTGCCACCTATAACAGACTTGCCTTGTTAAGTGAGTCAACACAGAAGAGCCAGAAGGAAGCATTAATGAAATATTGTGTTCATAGTAGAAAAAAAAAAATGTGTGTGCATGTGTGTACATGCACGGCAGAAGGAACTACAGAGGAGCAAAAGTCACTTCTTAGAAAAACAGAATCCCCTATTTTATTTCTATTCCTACCTAATTATAATTTTTAAAAAGATATAAAATCTCAGTAGCTTTGACACTCAAATATAATACAGTAAAAAACAGTATATTGGTCATTTCTACATGCCCATAATCTAACACGGAGTCTGACTTACAGTAGTCAGTAATATATAGTTCTTAAATTGTATTTAATTAAAATAAGTCAAACTGATACAGTATAAGATAGTAAGCACAGGGAAAAAAAGAATAACAATATGACCACCTTTAATAAATTCATACTAATTTTTAGAATTCTCAATAAAGAATAGAATCAACTATACATAGAATTGACCATGTATGTGTGTGGTCATGACATCATGGCATCATTAGGGGAGCATCAAGGCATTTTGCTTGTTCACTTTCTGCAGGATCAAAGAACAATAGCGTTCATTTATTATGACAGTGTTTTGAGAAAATTAGAAGCTTTAGCAGAAACACACTACAATGCTCCTGCTAGTTCCTCTCCTCAATCAAGGGAAACTTTGCAAGAGTTCAATGAGAAATTAGAAAGCCACCTTACAGTCTTCATTTGACTCCTTCTGACTTCTCTGTTTCCTAATCCTAAGAAAAAAAATCTTTAAAGAACACCAATTTTTCTTCATTTAACAACGGATAAAAGACTCCATTGACGTGATTAAATTCCTGAATCCCTCATTTTTTTTTTTTTTTTTGGAGAGGTTTTTGCTGTAGGGCACGTGCGCTCTCCAGACAGACAGACAGAGACAGAAAGTGAAAAATCACTACCCAGGGGGGATGGCCACGCTGCAATCTCTTCTCCTCCATTCTCCTCTCAGGATCTTGGGCATGCACGCACATGCGCCTGGCGTTGAGTTTTAAGCCACCGGGCCAGGACGCGAACCACGGTCAACCATGTGGGAGTCCAGTGACATAGCCATTACACGAACTGCTGGTCCCCCGAATCCCTCAATTTTTTAGGGATGGATTAAATTCATCTTTAGTAATGGCTGATGTCACCACTTATGAAAGCTTTTTTATTTTTTTTTTAAGAAGTTTTCGCTATATGGCTTGTGCGCTCACCAGACAGAGAGAGAGAGACATAGAGACAGAAAGCGAGAAATCACCCCCCAGGGGGGATGGTCACGCCGCAATCCCTTCTCCTCCATTCTCCTCTCAGGATCTTGGGCACGCACGCACACACGCCCGGCGTGAGTTTTAAGCCACCAGGTCCGGGATGCGAACCGCGGTCGACTACGTGGGAGTCCAGCGACATAGCCGTTATGCTAACTGCTGGTTCCCTTATGAAAGCATTTTGAACTCGATGGGGTTTATATTGAAAAATAAAGTTTATAATTTTATTTTTATCTTTAATTTCATTTTCCATGAGCTTCTTAAAGTCCCTCGTGAATATGTGTATGTGTGTGTGTGTGTGTGTGTGTGTGTGTGTATTTTGAAGTCATAAGAAGATTCTAGATGAACTTACAAATGTCAAACTTGAAGGAACCTCAGAGTTAGCTCATCTAACTGACTTTGCAGGTGAGAAAACTAAGGCCCAGAAATGCAGCAGTCTTGCCCAGAGACTGCGTGTTTTGTTTTGTTTTGTTTTGTTCAGAGGATTTTACTATAAGGTATGTGTGCTTGCCAGAGACAGAGACAGTAAGAGGGTAAGTGAGAAATCACGCCCCCCTGGGAGAGGGAGTGGCCATGCCATAAACATGTTTAATCTCATACAAACACTTGACTAGTATTACATTTATCTTTTTTTATGGAAGCTAATAACTGAAGACTAAGTTGTACAGCTAGTGCCTAGGACAGCCAGGTTTAGCATCCACATCATCCATTTCCGATGATGAAAAGGATAACAGCTCTGCCTACTATATCTTCATAATTGTGCTAACCCTGTGAGGATGTGAAGATGAGTTAGATGTGACCCCTGCTCTAATGAAGATAAAAATCTGGTACAGAAAATGGAGACTAAAAAATTTCAAAGTGTGAGTGTAATTAAAGTAGTGATCCTAACAAATACTATGGATTTACCAAAGATGGTCAAAATCTTTCTTCTATTATAACTCAGCTCATTCCCTAAGAAGTTTACAATATTGATAAAGTGATATGGCAAGCATATGAAGTAACCACAATAAAAGGAAGAGTGTTGATCATTGATTTTATCTGTTATGATTAGAATTGTGCTCCCCAAAAAGTATGTTAAAGTCATCACCCCTGGTGGTTGTATGAGTGGCTCTATTTAGAATAGAAAAAAATGGGGGCTAGCCCATAGGCTAGTGGCTGAAGAATGCCACATCCAATATGGCTGACCATGTTTTGAGTCCCAGCCCCAGTGCCATGAAAAACACACTGAGGGGACCAGCAGTTAGCGTAATGGCTATGTCACTGGACTCCCACGTAGTCGACCGCGGTTCGTGTCCCGGACCTGGTGGCTTAAAACTCACGCTGGGCACGTGTGTGTGCATGCCCAAGATCCCGAGAGGAGAATGGAGGAGAAGGGATTGTGGCATGGCCATCCCCCCTGGGGGGTGATTTCTTGCTTTCTATCTCTCTGTCTCTCTCTGTCTGTCTGGTGAGTGCACACGCCCTATAGCAAAAAAAAACCTCTCCGAAAAAAAAAAAAAAAAAAAAAAAAAAACTGAGTATATGTGCATACAAGCCCAAAAGCCCAACAGGTTGGAGATATGAAGGAGAAAGGATTGCAGTGTGATCATGCCCCATTGGGGGGGGTGTTTTCTTCCCCACTCTCCCTACCTTCCCCTGCTATCTCTCTCTGTTGAGCACGTGTACCCTCTGGCAATTGAAAAAAAAAAAAAAAAAAAAAAGGAAGATAAAAATGGCCTTTGAAGACAGACACCCACAGGAAGAACCCTGTGAGATAGTAGAGGTGAGTTTTTGGATTGTAAGCTTTGTGATTGCAAGCTGAGGAGCCCCAAGGACTGAGGGCCCACAGAAGCTAGGAATCCCATAATCTCAGAGAGAGCCCGTACATATGCGGTAATCTGTAATGGCAGCTCTAGGGAATTCACATGCGATCCACTCTTCTCTATATCTAGAGATGTTCTGGACAATATTAAAAGTGGCATGTGGTGTCAACCCCAAGAGCAGATGACTACCTAGCACCTGCCTGGGCTCGATGTTGACTCAAAATATAGTGGGAACTCTTTGAAATAACATGCAAAGAAATGTGCCAAATTCAGAAACTGTGGCACTTTCACTTTAGCAAAGGACTCTGAACCTCCTATTTTGCTAATACACTGGGGGGCAAAAGGGTTGAAAATGAATTACTTAACCTAAGATAGTGAACAGCTGTCCTAGTTCCCAAAACAGAAAACTGAGGAAATTGCCATGAAGTCTAGACACTGTTTCCAGAGACAGCCAGCTAGGATTGCTTCCTCCTTACTAATGGAAAAATTCAGGAGCTAATGCCTTCCTGGGCAAATACCTGACTGCCCATGGTCAGCCAGAGAATGGTCTATTTCTCCTGTAGTTTAAATACACTGTCTTCCACTTAGGAGTACTGATTTCCAGTGACCAAAATTAAAAAAAAAAAAAAAATTAAATCAATTACCTTATGCATGGTCATATACACCTCTGATTGTAAAAAGGAGATTGTTATGATAAAGCTGGGGGGAGTAGCAGGGGTGGGGGGGGGGGAGTAGAACTGAAGATCACGCACAAGACAGTCACAATTATTTAAGCTCTAGAATATGTTTCCTTCTCTACTGTTTTTCCACCATAGGGTTTCACAAAGTTAATTACAATTACAGTTTGGGGTATTTTTCCCCACATGCCCAGTGCAGGAAGAAATCTCACATGGTTATGAGGTCCAAAAAATAAATGACATAAGAAATGAAAAAGTCTTCGAAGATAAAAAGCCTTATATACATTCAGGGGTTTAAAAATTCCCTGGAGAATACTAGAATTTAGCACACAACCTACACTTCCTTAGTGCCATATTACTAAAGATCATTATGGTCCAGTTCCATTATATGCACCCCCTGATGGTGACAGTGTTCCAAATCCAGAGAGTGCAGCCACATCAACTGCAGAATAAATTCCAGCTCCTTTACGGAGTTTGCAACACCTCCCCTCATCTGCAGTAGGCATCCTTTTCCAGCTGCATATCCATGGGTCCTCCCTTATACACGTCTTACTTATGAAAGTAGTAAAACCACCGGTTAAGCTTGGGCTCTTAGGGTCCTGAGCAAGTTACCTAACTAATCTGTGCTTCAGCAACCTCAGTCTTAAAACAGGACCTCTTTTATATCTGATATAAAATACATCACTATGTAAAACACATTAGTGTCTGGCACATAATAATTATTGAACAAATGCTTTCTACAATTGTTACTACTCACAGCCTGCATTCCAGCTCTCTGGAACACACATAGTTCTTTCCTGGGTTCTTACCTTTGTTCACAATACATGGTTGACCTGGATCCACCCAGTGTACCTACACTTATAAGAATCCTACCCAGTCTCCTAGGCCCAATCTGAATGCCACATCTTTCATGAAGCTTTGACTGATTTCTAAGAAGATATGAGCATCCCCTTCTCAGGTAATCCAAAGAAAATTCAGAAATCTTTTGTAATTAATCATATCTTGACTTATTAAAATTACAGATACCTGCCTTTTCTTCTTGTGAGCCCTACCTTCTCTAGGGAGCCCAAGATAGAGTTATTTTCTCATTCATTTTGTTTCCCTCTAGCACTTGGAGGAGTGACTTTTCATGTAAGCGCTGTACAGTAAGAATTTGATAAATACATTCATTATCAGCTCAAATCTCTAGCAGTTGATTTATTTTCCCAGTGATTCTTTTTCAAAATATCTATTTGTTTAATTTTATTTGTTATTATTATTTTTTAATTTGATGAGAGAAGGAAGGAAAGAAAGAGAGAGAGAGGAAGTGAGAGAGCAAGCCACCAGCTCCAAGACTTGAACCATGATCGATCATGTGAGAGTCCAGCACCTTAACCACCACACCACCTGCTGCCCCCCTGTTTTTCCAGTGATTCTTTACTTTGGGCAATGGATGTATTTGTTGAAAATATTTACTGTATTTTTAATACTTAAAGGCACTTTGTCTTTATTGGGAAGTACAATGATTAGACAAATTTTTGTATTGAAAGCAAAATTCAAAACAATTTTGTTTTGAAATTAAAACTGAACTAGAGTAGTAATGCACGTTTTACTTTATTTCTTTGATGACAAAATGCCTTTAGCTGAAATATGCAGCAGTGATTTACTAATTGCTTTTAAAGAAAAATTTCCATGTTAAATGTAGAGATGGCAGAAAAATAAATCCCAAAATCAGAAATAAAAAGTTGGAGAAGATGTGTGTCAGTATTGAAGAAGCCGGGGTCGGAGGGTGGCATAGTGGTAAAAACTGACTCTGCAGGGCTGGCCCATGTGGGAAGGTTCTGAGTTCCTGTCCAGAAACCTCTCCGAGCACTCTGGGCTCCATGTGTCCATGACCCAAAGATCCTAGGCTCAGGGTGGGTTGTAGCATCAAGACACTGTTGGGTTTGCTGACTCTCTTTCTGTGTCTTTGTGCTCATAAAAGAATAAATGAATACAACCTTAGAGAAAGGACCAGGTATAAGATGGTCATAGTTATGTATGTTCCAGAACATCTGGTTTCCTTTTCTAGCTCTACCATATTCCAACCAGAGGGTTTTACAAAGTTAATACCAGTTCAGGTTATGCTTCCTCACATAATCAATGCAGAGGAAAGTACTACATCTTGCTCATGCAATAAATAAATAAATACAAACAGGAAAAAAAAAAAAAGAATTGAAGAAGCACAATTTGGGCTCTTATCTTTCCAATAAATTACAGGAAGACCAAGACCCATCATCTCATTTACCAGGTTTCACTTTTTCTGTTTGATTGGACGTCCCATTTTGCGACTTCTGCCTTTGGGATGTCTCACATTTGTCTGAGAGAGAGAGCCAGAGAGAGAGAGAGGTTTTTGCTATAGGGCACGTCAGAGAGACAGAAAGTGACACACACACACTCACACACACACACACCCCAGGGGGATGATCACACCGCAATCCCTTCTCCTCCATTTTACTCTCAGGATCTTGGGCACGCATGCACACACGACTGGTGTAAGTTTAAGCCACCAGGTCCAGGACTCAAACCGTGGTCGACTACATGGGAGTCCAGCAACATAGCCATTATGCCAACTGCTGGTCCCCACATTTGTCTTCTTTCTATGACCACTGGCACTTGCTAGTTCAACCCGAGGTGCGGTCTTCAACATAACCCAGCAGTCAGCCCCTTGTCAGCCTTCACAGTCTACCCACCCTGTGGCCATTCCAGTCTAGTCATGTCATGCCCCTAGGACTGCTGAATTAAGTGCAAACTTCTTAGCCTTATGGTTAAACTCATCTACAATCTAATTCCTACCTAACTTCCCAGCCTTAACTTTGAGTTTATATAAATTGGCTCCCTGCTTGAAGGTACAAATCCTCCAACAAGTGGTCAACTGCTGTGTTGCTGTGTTATATTGAGGACTGAACCTTGGCTTCATCTAATATGCAAATATGTGTGACCCTCATAGGCTTAAATGGTTCTCTGGTTTAGTAAAAATAAATGAATATATTTAAAAGGAATAAATAAAATAGAGTAGATCATTCATTTGATTAAACATCACATAGAGGTTTCTGAGGTGATATGGAGTGAGTTGGAGTAGCTAAAAATGATTGAAATTAAGAATTTATTTCAAATTTTTCCCTTTTTTAAACTTTCATACCTACGCATATCTGAAAATACTTTTATTCTGCTCATATCCAAAGAAGAGTTAGGCTCAGAAGATCATTTTAGACAGAAAACTCCCCTCAGAAACTTATGATACTGTTCTCTCCATTTCTCTATCTAGTGTTGCCTCTGGGAAGTCCACTGTTTCTAATTACTTCACATGCTCATTCTGTAGGATACTCGGACGTATGGTAGGGGAATGCTGGGCATGTTTCAAAATGTGGTAGGAGATAAGTCAGCCCTCATCCCTGACCATTTGCTTTGTTTAGACCAAGTAGAACAAGCAGAAAGTAAAATGATAAAATGTTAAATATTCTTGTGACCAGGAAGGAGGAAAAACTAGAGTGTATGCAACCACTGAAATATCTGTATTTTAGATTAGCAGTATCAGAAAATGAGGCTTTCACCCATTTTACAGGAAGAGAGAAGGAAGCATTTTATGTCTTTTTGCTAGTTGTACAGTTTCAGCTGATACACTCTGAAATGCGGAGAATTTCATCATCACCCTTCTCCATAACACTGGAGAAGAATAAAAATGAAGTATGTATAAGAAATGCATCTGGAGAGACACAATAACTACTTACCAGGACTGATTAAAATTCTTACTAGGACCTCAAAGCAGTACACTGACCGTGGCTGAGCAAGGAAAGGAAAACACAACAGCTGCTCACCAGAGCAGAGGAACGAAGACAGCAAAATGTATAACTGGCTTCTGGCCACAAGCTAAGAAACTGAATGAAGGAAAAGCCAGATTGTATCGATCTGTCATTCCTATCTATGGTATGAATTCAACTCCATAATCAGTGTGTAAGACAATACTTTCACTCATTAGTATGCAGACTATTAATATTCTCTAGTCTTTCTTAGGCTACTATATTTTATCCTCCTAAATAATGTCTATCTCAACGGCAAAGCACAGTTATGTTCCATATTTTGTATCACTCATAACACCTAGAAAAACATTCTGTATATATTAGACACAAACAAAACCACATAGAGAATTTTTCCTTCCCTCCTCCCTCTAGATATCAGAACCAAGATTTGACCCCCAGAACCAAGAGATACAAGGTGGTTTTGACCAGCCTATTGATTCTCATCTTTACCTGGCTTAGAGAGTCAGTTTACTACCTAGATTTTAGAGATTTTTAAAAATAGACATTGTGAGGGACCAACAGTTGGCATAATGGCTATGTCACTAGACTCCCATGTAGTTGAACATGGTTCGAGTCCAGACCCGGTGGCTTAAACTCACATCGGGCACATGTGCGTGCATGCCCAAGATCCCAAGGGGAGAATGGAGGAGAAGAGATTGCGGTGTGGCCATCCCTCCTTGGGGGTGATTTCTCTCTTTCTGTCTCTCTGTTTCTCTCTGTCATTCTGGCAAGGGCACGCGCCCTATAGCAAAAACCTCTCAAAAAAAAAAAAAAATAGAAACATTTTGAAATATTCTCTCTAAAATTTGGAGATACTATGATCAATGGTATTTACTACAATAATATTGATTTGATTTCTAAATACTGTTAACTTATAGCTTTATTATGCTTTTGAATTTTTCAAAGAGTAAAAATTCCCTTAAATAGCAAATAGTTCATAAGTTCATACCATTATATATGATTTCATTTTCTATGGTATCCCTTGCTTGCTATTTGCTAGTTTTTGCTAATAGTTTGATTTTTGCAACATAGCTTACTTTCTCAAGCAACTAGAAAACTAAAATCACCTAAATGAGTGGGGGGAGAGGTGGGAGGCACGTATTAAAAATGTTGGGAGTATTTTCATATGGACGACCTAGGAGATAAAATAAAATTTGTCATTTTTCAAGTGAGCCACTTTAATATAAACATCCTTTTTCCCGACTTTTAAAATATGATTTCCCTGAGCACAGGAATCACATTATGGAACATTTAGAATAAGGGGACACTGAAGATCAACAAACATTGAGGCCCTCTTTGCCATTCTTCAAGTGAATAGTAGTTGATTATTTACGTGTGTCCACAGACAATGGAAGGACTTGGGTACAGAGAGGAATACAATTCCGCGTTATTAAGCCTTTGTTTTTTCCTGGAGGGTGAGTGTGTTCCACCTCAGAGTGAGGGAGAGGAGAAAGCACCCCAATGGGAAATAGTCGTGCTACAATCCCGTCTCCTTTATTTCTTTCCCTTTCAGAATTTTGGACACACACACACACACACACACACACACACACACGACTGGCATGTTTTTCAAGCTGCCAGGTCTGGACTCAAATTGCGATGTCAGCCATGTAAGATCCGGCTGCCTTAACCAACAGGCCATGGAGCTGGCTCTATTTTGCTTTTCAGTACTGTCAGTCTGTTAGTTTTACTTAGTTTTATAATTGTCATTCTTTTTCTTTCCTTTTTATAAACTTTTTTGGAAAAACTTTAACAAGATATGCAAAGAAACACATCAAATTGGCATGCAAGCCAGGTTTGAGAAAAAGTATGGCAGGCTGAGAGGAAGCCAATGGACTTCCCAAAAGAAATTATACTTGCATTAATTTTTCTATTTTTCTCTCTTCTTTTTTAACTTTTTTAGAGCTGCTGTTTGAACACTGCTAAGAACAAGCAAGACACAATGGGTTTTGTAAAAGAAAGGAAGAAAAGATAGGCATTGAATCCACATGCCAAGCATAGGTTGAATAAAATCCCCAAGTTCTATGAGTATTTTATCTTTAGTTTAATTTTTTTTTTCCTTAACAAGGCTAGCTTCATAAACACTGCACATTTCTTCTTCTTTTATAGTCCTGGCAAAATAAAAGTTACTACAAAATTTGAGCTACGGCGAATCTTAAAATCAGTCCAGGCCCAGTCAGGTGATGCAGTCTGTAACTTGCTTGACCACACTGCAGAGTGCCACCTGGCTGATTCTGATCCCCAGATTAGCCTGGAGAAAAACTAAGTGTGCACTGGGACCCCAAGATCCTGAGGAGCTGGCGGGCTGGGCAAAGAGGGTCATGGTGTAATGGGGCCCTGTCAAGAGTCCTCTCCCTTCCTCTCTCTTTCTCACCCATGCACATGCGTACTCTCTATCATTAAAACTCTTTTATTATCACCCAATACAATGTCCTGATTTTATACATATGAATAATTGACACAAGGCGTGAAGTGACTTTCTTGGAGACTCAATGGATCATTGAGCATGGTTGTAGGATTAGGCACCAACCTTCTGCTTCCCAGACTCTTGCAGTTCCCACCCAACCACACTACCATTTATTGAAAAATCATTGTTAGAATTTTGCCTCTCTTCATCTTTCCTTATAAATTCAGTCTTCCAAACTTTCGATCATTTTCATGCTCTTTCAACAAATCTCTAAGATTTTGACATGGCATATGAGAGTAAACCCCTCCGATAATATGTATAAAATAATCAGTTCTTTTGTTTATAATGGTATCAAAAGTTCCAGCTTTCTAGACTAAATATCTTTCTATTTGTCTAGTAAATATAACTAAAGAAAAACACTAAAAATAACTCTTTGCTGCAATTTTCTGATTTAAGATCAATTTCTCACACATATTTCTGTTTTTGCTCTTTTCCTACTCCTTTTCATGTGCTGCAGATCAGATCACTGACGATTTCTGAAGCCTGACACAAGAATCGCTCAGTACTCAATCCTGCTGCCTACTGCCTGTCACCCATCCATCAATTCAAAAATGAATTCAGAGGAATGTATTTCACAGTCTTGGCAGGACACATTTTTTTTAGACTCTGATTGATTTTACAACATTTACTAAATTGCTGGAAAACTATTCTGACCACCAAAAAAAAGAAAAAAACAAAGACAACTACTTGATACAAAAACTTAATTACAGGAAAGAAAGAAATGTCAGTCTCTTCAGGTACCTGGAAAAGGTCCAAAAGAAGATAGTACTAAATAAGATGCTTTTTTAAACTTAGTTATTTGGTGTGGAAAGGAGATGAAACATAGATTTAATCATAATAGCTGGACCTTCACTGGAAAATAAAATAAACATATCAATGCAATAAAAGCCCACTGGACTAAATGTAGATACTTGAAGTCCCCTGCCCCTTTTTCATGAGAAGCAATAATTATCTGCATATGGAAATTCATACTCTAATATTCTTCCTGAACTCTTCTTATCTAAGGTGGAAAACTGGAGAATTGAAAAGTTAATTTAAAATAAAATAAATAAAAATGGTAAAATTTAAAAAGCACATATGGACATGGACATGATCTTTTTGTTCAACATCAGTATCTTATTCTTTTTTTTTTTTTTTTTTTGAAAGGTTTTTGCTATAGGGCGCGTGTGCTCGCCAGACAGACAGAGAGAGACAGAAAGCGAGAAATCACCCCCCAGGGGGGATGGCCATGCCGCAATCCTTTCTCCTCCATTCTCCTCTTGGGATCTTGGGCACACACGTACATGCACCCGGCGTGAGTTTAAGCCACCGGGTCCGGGACTTGAACCGCGGTCGACTACATGGGAGTCCAGCAACATAGCCATTACGCTAACTGCTGGTCCCAACATCAGTCTTTTAAAAAGGAGGAAGTTGGGGTAGTAGTGTTTGAAAAAGTTTGCTAAGTGTATTGCCTGGAAAAATTATGCCTTTTACTCTATTGAAGAACAAAAATGAAAGAAAAAAATATCGAAGAGAAGCATGAGAAGGAAAAAGAGAAAAGAAGAAGGGAAAGAAGGAAAAGTAGCAGGAGGAAAGACAGTTTAAGGCTATTGCTGAGTTATTTTGTAAAGATTCACAGAGAAGAAGATGATCCAACTGGACTCCAAGTTTTGTTTTTTAAAATTTTACTTCTATTCATTTTTAAAAATAAGTTCTTTCTGTGTTGCTATTTTTTTGAGAGAGAGATTTTTGCTATAGGATGCATGTGTTTGCCAGAGAGACAGCGAGACAGAAAGCGAAAAATCACCCCCAGGGGGGATGGCCACATCACAATCCTTTCTCTTTCAGTTACCTCTTGGGATTTCAGGCACACACACACTCACACCCAGTGTGAGTTTAAAACTACCAGGTCCAGGACTTGAACTGAGGTTGACTGCGTGGGAGTCCAGCAACATAACCATTAGGCCATCTGCTGGTCCTACTGTGTTGCAGTCTTCCTGTTTCAGCCTCACTGAGTTCACTGGGACTGTAGGAGGACACCACTATGCTTGGATTTTTCAGATAGGGTCCTGCTGTGTTGCCTAATGCAGCCTCGAGCTTGTGATCCCCCTGCCTCTGCCTCCCTGAGTCACTGGGACTACGGTCACTTGTCACCACACCAGGTTTTTAGGTAGGACTGGGCATCCCATGTGGTTGTAGCCTCGGGAGCATAGTCTCTTAGCACCACTGCAGCTAGACCCCTAAATTCTTTTTAACTCTATAATCCATGTTTTTCTGTCCCTTCTAATCACCTTTGGAAAAAAAAAAAAAGAAGTTTATTTATTTGTTTCATGAGCTAGACAGACATAGAGAAAGAGAGAAGGTTAGAGAGACAGGCATCCCCACAAGGTCCTCACACCATGATCTACCCCCAGCTCAAATCATGCAAGTCTGGAGTACAAAGGGAGGCCTCAGGATGGAAACTGGGGACCTTCCCATATGAGTCCAGTTGTATTACCATTCTGTCACATTTAGCCTCTAATCACCTTTTATTGTTTTTGTTTTTTGTTTTAATTAATTAATTAATCCTTTTTATTTTCTCCATCAATGAGAGACAGATATAGCACCTTTGATGGGGTCCTGGCACTGCAATCCACTCTTAGCCTTCAGCCCACCCCCAAATCAGAGTACACATGCTCCTGGAATACTTGGGGATATTTCCGGATGAGAACCAGCACTCCCATGTGGGTCTGCCTCACAAAGTGCCGTTCTTTCATGTTGCTTCACCGTTGCCCTCCCATCACCTTTCAATCCACATCTAGACAAGCTCAACTGGGACCATAATATCACAAAATATAATTAGAGTTGAAAACCCTTAACACAATAAGCTCCATTTTGTAGACATGGAAAGTTAGGTTCAAATAGGGTATTCAAGGACACATACAAAATTTTCCTAAATAATTTGAAAAACAGATTTATTCTCAAACAAAATTACTCTTGGTGGGAGAGAAGTATGTTAAACAGTTAACTGTTCCTTTAAAGTTTATTTATTTGTTTCAAGAGAAAAAGACACAGAGGAAGAGCAAGAGAAAGATAAACATCCTCAACAGGGTCTCATACCAGGAATCTCCTCCCAGCACTGGGAGCCAAGATTATGGCCACACACGTGCATGCTCAGAGTGCTGGTCAGCCTGGGACTGAACCTCGATTTTCTATATGACTTCCAGCATTACAGAGCTGTGTGTTACCACTACCACACCACAGCTGAGCCAGTAACTGCAATTTATAAATGACAATTTAGAAAACATTTACTGTCTACCCTGGAGTGCCATTTTCACACACACAAAAGCACTCATGTTGAAAGATTAAAGTTATTATATTATTTTAATTGCTAGAGGGCATATATTCTCACCTGAGAGAGAAAGAGAGGGAAAGAGAAAGCACCCTTCAATGGGACATGGTCATGTCACAGTCCCTTCTCCTCCATTTCTCCATCCTTTTGAGATTTGTGGCATGAATGCACACACATCTTGAGTATTTTTCAAGCTACCAGGACCAGGATTTGAACCACAGTGGGCCATGTGAGATCTTGCTCTATTAACCACTAGACTACAGGACCAGCATTGCTGTTGTTGTTGTAAGTTTCTATAGGAGTATCCCTTTCAGATATTTTAGTTTCTCTTCTAGAAGCTCTGGAGCTGAACTGACTGATGAAAAGCAACATCTCCTCATTCCATGCAAGAGAAACTTAAATATGAAGAATACTTTTAGGTTAAGATTGATCCAATTTTAGTCTTTTGATGGGTTGTAGAGATCTGGAAGATGATTCAGAGGAGAGAATTGGGGAGAAGCTAAGACTTCAATGGCAGGATCTGAACTGGTCAGGTCAGTGTTTTGATTGTCTGAAGGAGAACATGACTGACCTAGCATCCTCAAATGTCCAGGTGAGAATAAACAGGTTACCACTTTTCACACTATTTGAGGTAGCACTTTCCTAAAAGGGAAGACCATTTAACATTGACAGGGATTGTCAAAGTAATTTGTGGAGTGTCTCTTTCTGAAATTTTACAAAGGTAGGCAAGACGTCTAGGGAAGAGGGCTGGATAAAACCCAGTAGCTGCTATTAAGAACTGAGCAAAATCATAGCACTCCCTGAACCCTAACAAGTTACACAAAGGATCAAGAATATGAAAAACATTGCTTTAGTCTGTCCCCTAGCATTTGCAGGAAAGAACATGCTGGAGGATACTATCAAAAATCATCAGTTTGTGGGGTCACAGTATCTGCCAGAGTGACCTAATTGTCTTTGACTCACTTTTAATCTGGGTGGATGTGGTGAGAATAGCTGATGTTGCTTAACAGCATTTAGTCTTGGCGTTAAATATAGAAAATTTACAAAAAGATTCTTATCTACAGAGGAGTGGAAAACATTGTCACACAGTGATGAAAGAGTCCAAGAGAGGAAGGTGGAAACTGTCCCCCTTCCTGCCACATCTTTCATCCGCACACAGAACTCCTACTGGCTTCAAAGGAAGATCTGTGCCCAAAGAATAGTTAAGTGTGTGGTGAGGATAGAACAGCAGTCCCATTATGATTAACATTACCAAAAATAAAAGTATATAATACTTGAGGGTACTGATGGGAAAATGGCAGAATAACTAAAATATTGTTACAGGTGCAAAGAGAATCACTTCTGAACACTCAAATCTTTCATGTGACAGATAAAGAATTTGGAACAATGAATCACATGAAAGAACAGTTGTCTTTTAAAATACCACATTTATGACTTTAATATACACTTTTGTGTGACCCTAATTCTCAAACTAGCTAACACATCAGTTGGATCTTGTTGACTATGGAAAGAAACAGTGTTGGTTTCTCTTTTCATAAATATGCCACATGACAAAGCTCACTTCTAAAAGAGATGAGGGAAAGAATAAAGGCATAAGATTTGTATACCAAAATTTTGAAATATTTTGTTAAATATAGTTTATTTAATAATATTTCCATGCCAGCATATTGAGTAAACAACCACTGTCATTACTATATATTCAGAGTCCATGTCTGTTAGACTTGTTAAGCTCTAACATATAACAGTAATTAAGTTCCACATGTCTAAAATTTTTTTGGTTTTTGCCAAAGAATGTGTGCACTCACTGGAGCAAGACAGAGAGCTGGAAAGTGAGAAATCACCTCCCAAGGAGGATGGCCGTGCCGCAATCCTTTCTCCTCCATTCTCCTTTCAGGATTTTGGGGACACTCACACACCTGGTGTGATTTTTCAAGCCACCAGGTCTGGGACTCAAACAGCCATGCAGGAATCCAATGCCTTAACCACCACGCCACCTGCTGACCTCCCATAAGTCCAATTTTTTATTTTTTAAGAATTATTAACTATATATATATATATATATATATATATATATATATATATATATGTTGTTCCAGGACTCACTGCAGTCAGCCTGGCTTTGCAGTCAGTTAGGATTACAGACATGAGCTTCTGTGCATGACCTAAGTTGGTCCAGGAATCAAACCAGGTCACCCATGCAGTTGCAGCCTAATGCAGCAGTGCTCCACCACTTGCACCACCATGGCTGGACCTAAACATATTTACACCTTTTATTATACTATTTTACTATGAGTACACATACCCAGTGGCAAAATTTTAAAAATTAATAATAATAAAAGGAAGAAAAAGAGAAAGAAAGAAAGAAAGAAAGAAAGAAAGAAAGAAAGAAAGAAAGGGAGAGAGAGAGAGAGAAAGGAAGGAAGGAAGGAAGGAAGGAAGGAAGGAAGGAAGGAAGGAAGGAAGGAAGGAAGGAAGGAAGGAAGAAGAGAAAGAAGGAGAGAGAGAAAGAAAAGAGACAAAGATAAGGAAGCAATAAAATGCAGCACTCTGAAAGGCTGAGCCACATGGGAGGTTCCTCGTTTGTGACTACAGACCTCCTGGTCTGCTGGACACGCGAGTGTACATGGCCTGCAGCTGGCTGAGGCTGTGGGTGGATCATCATGTCAAGACCAAAGGAGGTACTGTCTTTGCTTTTCCCTCTCCAGAAATAAATAAAATGGTCTTCTATAAAGATAAAAATAAGACATAATAGAGATGAATTCTTTAAAAAATTTCACGAATATGACCTTCCACCCTGTCTCTCTTATACATAGACTATTTTACCCTGCTGGGTTAGAAGGCGTTTTCTTCAACAGCAGCCTTCAGATGGCATTACAGACCTAGTCTCAACACAGAGGGCCAACATACATATCATCAGCTGTTTAAGCTCTGCTCTGATAGGCACCCCTAATATCTATTACCATCAAATAAAAGAGCCCTCAGCCCTTATTTTTTTGTGCACAGTTTCACCTTCATACTCATTTAACTCTTGCAAACAGGCAAGGTTATTGAGCTTCACCTACCCCTAGAAAGGAGAAGGGAATTAGGCACTGACTGAGGTTCCTAGAGGATGCGCAGTTTCACTGTACCTGCTCACTTGAAGCTCAACCTAGGGCTACATCCTGATTCCTTCTTCACAATCAAAATGGTACTTTTCAGAATTCCTGGGCAAAGAAAACAGCTCAAGGATATTCACTAGTTATCCCAGGAGAATGGTTTTAGAAGTACTTTTTCTAACTCTTGGAGCTGTCCCTGGTAGAATTTTAAAACTAGGTCCTATTTTTGTGTGAGCCACCATCTCCTGTCCCCTGCAGGAGCTCGCTATAGAGAGCTATCTGACCACTGTTTAACCTTCATCCAACAATTCAATTTCCTCAGCACTAATTGAGCACCTACTGTACATAACACTGTAAGATAGAGGTCTAGACAGTAAAGGAATGAGCATGAGATGTAAAGGTACCTGTGACGGACTGTGTTTTACAGAGATGGCCCCATCTGTATATCCCAGCCCACATGCTCTCCTTACAATGTGACTTTTGAGAGATGAAATACACCTTCTTTCCTCTGGAGTCTAGAAAAGCAAGTGGTCACCATAGAAATGATGCTAAGTGTAAATTACAATGCACAATTCTACCCACTTCTCTTGGATGTTTAAAATGACCGTGCTCTGAAGAAGTCAAGAAGCTCCATGGAAAGTGTAGGTATTCCAGCCACAGTCTCGCCCAGAGTCTCGGTTGAAATCTGGACATGTGAGCAACTGAACCCTCATATACTTCTAGCCCCAGACCTCTGAGACACCTCAGCAGACTCTGACTAAAGCAAAGATGAGATGCTCCTGTTGAGCCCTGCCCAAATTGCAGATCCATGGGCAAAATAAAAGTTGACATTTGTTTAAACCAATGAGTCTTGGGATCGTTTGTTATTTAACAATATATAATGAGGACAGTATACATAGCATGACTTCGGAGACCTATCAGTTCAGAGAAACAAGCATGTACACAGGTGACTACAACACATCCCAAGTATAACACAAGTACCTTAAGAGAGCCACAAACAAGTCCAAAAGGTGTCACAGTGGTCAAGCAACTGGACCCACGTGGGTCCAGTTCGTGTCCTGAGACCTCCCTATAGACACTGAATGCACAGACATGTGGGGCCATTATCTGGGCTGGCTAGGGCTGGGAGTGGATTTCAGCATGAAGATTCTATTGGACTTCTCTCTCCCTCTCCTCTCTCTCTCTCTCATTCTATCATGGAAAAAATTAAATTAATTAACTTTAAAAAACATAGAGATCTACAGGGACCAGCAGTTAGCATAATGGCTATGTCGCTGGACTCACATGTAGTAGACCGCAGTTCGAGTCCCGGACCAGCAGCTTAAACTCACGCCGGGCGCGTGTGCTTGCGTGCCCAAGATCCCAAGAGGAGAATGGAGGAGAAGGGATTGCGGTGTGGCCATCCCCCCTGGGGGGTGATTTCTCGCTTTCTATCTCTCTGTCTCTCTCTGTCTTTCTGGAGAGCGCACGCACCCTATAGCAAAAAAACAAACCTCTCCAAAAAAAAAAAAAAAATAGAGATCTACAAATAAAAACAATTGTGCATATATTCTGGGTTATGCATAGCAAATTGCTAAATACATGACAAAATTAATCATAGTTACCTCTGTAGAGTAGTCCTGGAGTATAAGGGAAGGAAGACCATTTGTTTATCTCTGCATGTGTTTTAATCCTCACCTCATACATGGACTTCCTTCTGCAACTTCACAAACAGTTTAGAACTTTTGAATAACGGTAAAGTAATAAGAAAATGTCTAAACAACTGCTGCAGGTGACCCGATGAGGACTATTCATCAACCCCCCTTGAAGACAGTGTGTAAGCAAACAATTGGGGAATAGCTACATTTTCTTTCTCTGTGCCTCGGTTTCACAGCTTTGTAGCAATAGTACCAACCTCATAGGTGTTTTGTGAAAATTAAAGTCCTATAGAACTACCAGACACAATAGTAAGTACTTAGTAAATATTAGCAAAAATTTCTAAGAAACCGGGTTGCTGAGCACAGACATGGCACGTGGACACAGGGTCTCAAGTGGTAAAATTAGAGTGCTTCTTTAGGAAAAAAGAAATTCTTTCTCTTTCTTATATCAAAAGATTAAGAGAATCATCATTTTAGGTGCAATTGCGAAGGAGGACATATGACAACTTTGATAACAATATAATGACTTCTGCAAATGCCACATTGACTTACGTTTTCCATAATGCTGAAAGACCACTAAACCTTCCACCCCACTTCCCCATTCTGCTTCCCCTTCTTCATGGTTTTCACTGGGCGTGACAAGTTTTCTGAATATTACAGATGACCGCCATCCAAGAGAGCCTAAAGACATTTGTGATTACAGTAGTTTTGCACCTTATGTTTAGCTGCTTCCTGTGTTTTAAGAAACTGGACATTGTTTCAATTTTACTAGAGGAGCATTGGTCTTCCCATTTTTATACTTCATTTTTCCATTCAAGTTATTTAGGTGGAGTAGGTAACTCAAAAGATGGAGTAAGGTAATTTATTCCCCCACCCCCACCTCCTCCACCCTACCTCCCCACCCCCACAAAAAGGAAATGTCCCGCATTCTAAACATTTGCAAAAACATGATCTAGTTCCTAAGGTATGAAGGGTTGAAGTTGTCTAAGGGAAGTGGAGAAGCTGGAACTGCCCCAGAGATTACATGATACCTTAGTGTTTTCATAACTGGCAATGAGTTATCTCCAGCTTTGTAGATTTCAGGGTAATGGCATCATTATTCTGTTTGCAAAGTTAAATGAGTAATGAGAAGTTCCTCTCTGACTCAGGGACTTTGTTGTTGTTTCCTGTTTGGTTTAATTTACACAAGTAGCTTAGAGACAGATGAAATACTACCAGCTCCTTAAGAGTGGCTAGGTTTGATGTTTTTCCTTATGAACTAGGTTTTTTTCATTTCATGCACATTTCTGATGTTTCAGGAAAACATTTACATCTGTTTCTTTTTCTTTAATGTAAAGAAAACACCAGCTACTTCAGAACCATAGAACTCTATCCCCACAATGAATTGAATAAATAAAAAATAAAAACCTTTCAAAGAATAGAAAATTTATGCTAAATATGGTCAAGAGACAACTTGTTGAATTTTATTAATTTAGTCAATTTAAATCCTTCTTGGTATAAACTGGACTGAGAGTAAAAAGACCAAGAGATTGACTAAATAACAACTCATCTTGCCCATCCCATCATAAATATGAATGAATGTGTATGTGAATTGTATGCATATGAAGAGTGGACAATACAAACTGCATGCTTGAAATTCTCGGTGATACAGTACATTGAACTATACAGGCACACGAAGTGTTCCTAATTAGTCGTGTGTGAGACTCTTGGAGGGAGAAAAATCACTTACAAATATTTTGTGACAACACGTAGCTGGAATTTCTGAAAATTAGTTCAAATTGCCAGCAAAACAATATTATCCATAGGATTGATACAACATAGTCAATTTAAGTTGATAAAACACAGCCAGCCCCAGGTCTTCCGAACTATTTCTCTCTTATTTTGGAAAAGAAACCATCTTCAGCTAACAATGAGCCAATGACTCTTTTTGATATCTCCTGAATACCCTTTTGCCACAAGCCATTAGTACAGGGCTGCTTCAATAACAAAGCCATTGAGGTTGACATTCAGGCCTACTAAGCCATCACCTGTGGCTAAGCACCTTCTATTCCTAGCCTCCCAGGACATATCTCTCTCCTACTGAAAGTGTCTCCACAAAACTCTGATCAAAAAACAATAAAATACCCACTCTAACCTCATGCCCTGGAGGTAAGGAATTTCGACTTTCTCTCCTGTCTGCTAAAGCACACTGGGCAGGTGCACATACAAGTGTACACACACATACACAGCCCACCCCCCAGCCGCTCATGAAGAAAGTAAAAAATTAAATTTGTTTCTTACGTGTTCTTTCTTACTGGTCTGTCTGGCAATGTATCCTTAACAATTCAATTTCACTATAGCATCTAGAGCTGAGGAGGTAATGCAGAATTTGAGAAGTCTCTATTTTGCTTTCGATACTGGTATCTGGCCACACAATGGAAGAGTGTTAGTACATAGAAGTCCCGCTTATTCAGGATTTAACCAGCTGCAATGATAGCATAAGCAACTCCAATTTTGCAGCAAAGAGAGAAACAATAAATAAAGAGTATTTTTGTCATAAGAAGAATTTTTGTTTTGCTTTTAATAATAAAACTTCTAAAATGTGCCAGAGAGTCAGAGTTATAGAGAGATTGCTGATGTTAATCATTTTGATCTGATAATCCAAGCTCTCTTCTCCATCTTTGGGAGAGGGGTAGTTTCAACTACAAATCATTCTTTGCCAAGAATTAACAGCCCTGAACCCAGAACAACCAACACCCAGCAAGCAATACAGACAATAAACAAAAACAGAAAATCAGTAACTAAAGATTCATCTGCCTTAGGATAAAGTGGTCAGCCTCCTGGCCTCTTGCAAACTCTGGAGTCTGGGACCCTGTGTTGCTTCTCCAGTGAGATCTGTTTGCCTTCAAGAAGACCCCTTTGCTTGACTCAAAACCTGTGATTACTGTCAAAAGCACTGGGGCCATCTGGCTGTTCAGCCATGCTGATACCAGTGGCCCCATACCAGGAAGAACTGCTGTAACCCATGGGATTTCTGAATCACAGAAAGGACTTGTAAACAGTATCCTATGGCAGTTTGGCATTAAAGATAGTACATTAATTTTAAATGTGTTCCATATAGTGAGGACTATGCAATGATTAGCCAAAATTTCTTAAACTCTCTGAACCTTGGTAACCTCAACTACAAAATAAAGATAAAATATTTTTAAAGGCCCTTTCTGAAGACATGAAAATATGCCTCAGATGTCATAGGATGGGAGAGTGTTGAGCTAGTTGTGAAGTCCTTGGTTCTTCGCGTCCAGATCACTAAAATTAGAGACCTCTCCCTAGGCGCAAAATAAAGCCACTACCACTGGAAAAGTAGGTAGGAGAGAGAACTTAATAGGAAAGAAAGATTTTAGAAAAGAAGTACACCCAAAAGACCTTTGGGCAGGCAGGTTGCTAGGTAGCGACTGCATTTGGAACTGGTTAGGTGTTATTTTTACTACCAGAGGTGATAATGAATATTTAACAGTGGGAGTTCTGTCACACTATATGTCCTTCGTTTGAATTCCTGGACTTTCCCCTGTGCCTGCTGCATCTCTCTCACAGGTGGAGAATCTGAGGAATTTGACTACCTAACTGCACATGCCCAATGTGAGCCATGATGCCGAATCAGGATAGACTGCCCAATTAGTTTATTGCCCCAGTGGGAATCGGGATGTTGACCAGAATGTCTAGTTGGGTCTTTCTGTATTTATGAAGAATGATAAGAGGGAAATTTATCATCATCCCTATGTGTCTTCCTCTGGTACCAAGGGGGAAAAAATGGTATTCGCCTCACCTTCCTGGTACTAGGAGTTGGGTGGGAAGAAGGCATCTCATGGAAGGTCTTGTTGTAACTCTTGATAAATTGTGATTGATGTGATATGTGTCCTTGCCTTCGGGCTGCCCACTGATTACTAGCTAACTGCCTATCACAAGGACAGTGCCAAGCATGTGCTCACTTTCAAAAAGGGCCTTAGCAGAAGAAATAGAAATAGCAGTAGTTGTAACATTAATTAGAACATTTGGAATGCTATTAGAACAATAATAAGAAGGGGAAAATAAGCTGGAACCAGGAACGGTACAGACTGAACAAGCTAAGGCATAACCTTAGGAAGCATTAGCACACTAAGGTTCAAGAACGTGCAGTCTGTGAAGTCAACTTCCAAACAGCAGAGATGAACCTAGAGAAAGCATCCTGGAGATGTGGCGACATAACTGCAGCCTTCCACACAGATCCTCTCTATGGCAGCTCTTCACAAGGTGTGTCTGTTCTAAGAGACCCGCTACTGGTCCCAAATCCATCTCCTAGAGAAGCTCAATCTGCAGTCAGATCCCCAGAAGAGTCCCTAAATCCAGCAAAGCACATTCGAGATGTTTTTTTCATGAGAAGAAATCACTGCTTATATTTTTCTTTTTAACTTCTATGAAATAACATCGAGAAACCCCTAAAACTTCAGTGATGCCATATTACCAAGAAAAAAGATGAAAGATTTTCATTTCCCCATTGTTTGCCACGGCCTGGCCAAGGCTGGTTTTTAGACTTGTGGATCCTGGTGCTTCTGGAATTCCAGTGCATCCTTCCATGAGAAGGGCCTGAAAGTGTCATCCCCACCACGCTTTAAGCCTTTGTCCTTCAGGTTCTAGATCACCTCTCCAGTTGGACATTCCCTGAACCCTTTTCCAAAGGCCAAGGTGAGCGTCTCTCTTGAATATTTGTTCGGCCACAGAACAGGGGACTTTTCTCACCACATCAAATTGTGATTAGCTCACTCAGTCTGTTTCCCATAGACTCTAAGCTCTGTACGGGTAGAATTGTTCCAGTCTTCTTTACTCTTCAACCTCTAACACCTAGGAGAGTGCCTGGCAATGGTTAGGGCTCTGTTTATGTAGAGTACATGAATGAATAAATACTACAGCTGGAGGGATTGTCTCATGGTATATATTTCAGAGGTTTGTGGCAGCAGGGATTCCAAGAGGGGACAGAGGTTGATGTGACATGGAGTAACATCGCAGTGTAATACAGTGCCACACCTCTGAGAAGACAGCGACTCCATGGACATTTGAACCTACCTGTAGATATTCTGCTCTTAAATTAGCATTCTGAAACCCTGACTGTGACTTTTTTTTACTTATAAAAAGGTAGTTAAAAATAATAGCTTTACTACCAGTAGGTGTGTACCCACAGTGAGATGAGGTATTCCTGTAAAGAGGCAAAACACCATTGGAATTTGAAAATTTGGCACTGGGGGTACTGTATTTGATGGCAACCAAAATTGCCTTTAGAGAGAAAGTGGAGATGGAAGAAGGAAGAAAAGAGTGGAGGAGTGCGAATCTGTGTGCATCATCTCCTTGGCTCAGTAGATCCCCACAGCTAAATAGCACATATGCTGGATGATTAAAGTCCTGGGACTCAGAGACATCATGCTTTGGAGATCCCAAACCTGGCATCTTATATCCTGAGCTGATAGAGAACCAGTAATACCTTACTGAGACTGAGTGGAAAAAAACCTTTCCTCCCTGTGTAAGTTCAGTGATGACTCAGTGGAAAGTACGGTTTTAAACGCATTCGTCTCTGTACAAGTTTAATAAGCACAAATAATTATGTTCATGCTTTAAGCAAAAATATATTTGTATCTCCCAAAATGAAATAAAATAAAATAAGATTCTCTTCTGCCAGGCTTGAATGAGTGGTCACTCACTGCTGAAATGTGGGATTAGTTGGTGGTAAACAGACAGGTGTGAGCAAGGACAAGATTAGAAGCCCAGAGTGATTTCAATAGACAATAGAAACTGAAAGTAGAGACTTGGGTGTGTGGACCCGGGGAACAACTATGCTGAGAACAAGTATGTAAGGGTCTGACGCTGGCAGGATCTGCTTAGAAACAAGTAATTCAGGTGAGAAATAAAAACAAAAGACCTAAATTCCTTTAGCTATGGAGTCAAACCTATAGGCCAGAGATAAATACATCCACCTCCCTGAGTAAAAAACAGGTTAAAGAAAATAATCAGACTTCTAAACTCCTCTAAGACATTTCAGAAAGTCCAACTGAAATGAAAGTAAGGAAAACTGGAAACTTTCGCATATTTAGACTATGGAAAATTAAAATATTAGCTAATAGATAAATTACATCTACTTTTGCTGCTCCTTCCCAAAAGAATTTATAAGAGATCTTTAATATTTTCATAGAAAATGTGTATTATACAAAAAAGGCATGGATTTCAAAAATTTTTGCACCAAAATAAATTCATACTTTAATTACATTTTGCACGAACTTTTTGAAGTCTTCTTATCTAGTATAAATTGGAAACTTCATGGACTTATACAAAATAAAGAAAAAATGTTAAGAGACTGAATTTGAAGTCTCATTCCTATAAAAACCTCTTAACCAAAACCCTTTAGAGATAAAGTTAAAAAGCTATGTGACATAACAGGGATCAGCATCACCCAGGGGAAAGCAGCACAGGTCTTTCCTTCCAACTGTTCTACGTAGGCCAATGTTTTGAAGGAGATAGTCGAGCACGTTAATTGTTCCATACTTGTGATTGCTCTAAGCTCCATGCCAGTCTGCTATCACTTCAAATTTGAGATAAGGTTCATACACCTCTCAGCATTTTCAATGATCTGTCTCCTTTTTTTCTGTATTTTCTTCTGTGTTCTTTTCTTTTCCTTATTTAAAATAAATTTTTTATATATTATAATTTCCCCATTTGTTATAGAGTATATAAAATATAGAGTATCTCATCACCACCAAAGCCCATTGGGATATTTGTCGTAACTCTACTAGTTATTTCATTTTAACTAGGTGAGATAATTGTGAATCCTTTCTTGTTACACTTAAAAAACAGTAGATTAAAAGAGGGTAGGCAGCAGGTGGCGTGGTGATTAAGGCACTGGCCTCCCTCATAGTTGACCATGGCTCATGCCCTAGACCTGGTGTCTTCCTTTCTCACCTTCTCTTTATATCTCTCTCTTTCTCTCACTCTCTCTGGTGAGCACAAGTCCCCTACAGCAAATTAAAATAATAATAAATAAACTATTTTTAAAAACCCACTATCTTAAAAACATTTTTTGCTACTCTTAACATTAACACTGTCGGGACCAGCAGTTAGTGTAATGGCTATGTCGCTGGACTCCCATGTAGCCGACCGCAGTTCGAGTCCTTGATGAAAATTACTATTATTGACAGATTTGTACATAAATCATACATCTTGCAGAAGTCTTGACAACTTTGATTATTACTAGTTATAAATCTTTGCTAAAATGTGCTCTGTAAAAAGACTTACCTAATTCTTGCTTTAATTTCGATTTTTGAAAATTTGTCTTTCTTATATTGGGAAAATTATTTTGTTCATCATTTCTATTTCCTCATTGGTGATTTCCTTATACATATGCAAAAAATTACAATATCTTATGTGTAGTTGTTATTCGCTTTATGATACAGAAAGTTTTAATTTATATCTTTTCCTCTATGATTTCCTTAATTGCATTTAAGTTTAGAAATCCTTTTTCATCCAAAGATCATATAAATTTTCATTTATACTTCTTCCAACTTATTTTGGTTTAATTATTTATATTTACCTCTTTAATATATTTAGAATAAAATTTATAATTACTTTTACAGGTTGACTAAACTAAATCTTTCATTTTTTTAGTTTTTTGCTATAGGGCACATGCACTCACCAGAGAAAAAACAGAAAGAAAGAAAGAGAAGGGAAGTGAGAAATCACACCCCCCCTCTACAAACACCCCCACCCCTACCCCTGGGAGATGATCATCCCATAGTCCTCCTCCAGTCTCCTCTTGCAATTTTGAGTATACATGCACATGTGCCTGGCAGGATTTTCAAGCCTCTGGGTCTGGAACTCAAACCTTGGAATTGGCCATGTGGATTTCAGGGCCTTACCTCCCACACCACCTGCTGGCTCCTGTTTCGTTTCTTTGTTTTGTTTTGTTTTGTTTTTACCCAACTAACCAATTTCCCAATATAGCATTAGAAAATAACTCATCCTCTCTCATTGATACCATGTTTCATTTATTTTATTATGCATTCCTATATTCTAATTTTTATTTCCAACTTATTTTTTATTACATTTCTAGCTCAATTTTTTTTTTTTTTTTTGAGAGATTTTCGCTATAGGGCGCATGCGCTCGCCAGACAGACAGAGAGAGACATTAGAGACAGAAAGCGAGAAATCACCCCCCCAGGGGGGATGGTCACGCCGCAATCCCTTCTCCTCCATTCTCCTCTCGGGATCTTGGGCACGCACACACATGTGCCCGGCGTGAGTTTTAAGCCACCGGGTCCGGGACGCGAACCACGGTCGACTATGTGGGAGTCCAGCGACATAGCCATTACGCTAACTCCCTCTAGCTCAATTTTTAACCAGTATTATGTTGTTATATCTGTTGAGGATTTTGCAACCCATAGGGCGAATAAGAATCCTACTCCAGAGCCAGGGTGCTTGTACTCAGATTTCAACCTGTACGCTATATAACAATGGGGCAGTTATGGACTCTTATGACTCAGTTTCCTTTTCTATAAAATGGGTATCTCAATATTCCCTCATGCGGTTGTTATGGCGATTCAATTAGTTGTGCCAAACATCTTATTTTTATAGAGGGAAATCTGAGAGATCAAGGCACAGAATGGGTGTCTGTAGCTCAATGTAAAGAATAATAAAATAGACAAATATTGATTGTGCTGAAGTGGCTAAATTTCTCAGAGCTCTACCATGTCTAACTTGCCAGCTTCAATTGTGTCTTTCTCTGCTTTTCATAACCTGGTTTGAAGACCAACTGAAGTTGTGAAATGTAGGGAAGAAAAGCATTCTAAGAAAAAGAATCCCAACTCTTAAGGACTGCTGTTTTTCCAGGTAATAAGGGGTCAGAACAGTGTTTCATCCTTCAGATTCAGAACGATAACTGGAAGATTTTTTGTAGCACTGGAAATAGATGCGCTATCAGAGATGAGGCTTCCAGGAAGAGGTGCCCTCTTCTCACCCACTGTGCTGCTCCCTGGTCATCTCAGGAGCAGCATCTATGAGCTCTAGATACAGACAGAAGGTAGAATACTGAAATGTGTCTATGATTTGCTGGACATTCTCTGTCCATAGAATTGAGTCACATAACAAAGCATTTATTTGCCCCACACAAAAGTGAAGAAATCTCTTGTCTATTTAGAAAGCAGACTTGTCTGCTTTGGTTATCTGTGACTCTTTATAGCAACATTTTAATATCAAACTTTGATACTTATTTTTTTAGAGCAGTAGGTTTACAATAAAATTGAGTGGAAAACACAAAAATTTCTCAAATAATCTCCCTCACATACACACAGCCTCCTCTGCCATCCATATGCAGCACCAGAGGAAGCACAATATGTCCCATTGAAGGGACGTACAATGACATATTGTTATCAGCCAAAGTCTGTAGCTTACATTAGAGTTCACTCTTGGTGTTGTATATTCCGTGAGTTTTGAGTACAAATTAACGATATGTACTCACCACTATAGTATTATACAGAAAAGTTTCACTGCCCCCAAAATCCTTTGTATTCCATGTTTTCATCTCTTCCCCTCTCTTAACACCTGACCTTTTTACTATCGCCATAGTTTTGCCTTTATCAAAAGTCAAGCAGGTGGAATCATACGATACAACCTTTTCGGTTTGACTTATTTTACCTAATAATATTCATTGAAATGTCCTCATGTATTTTCAAGACTTGATAGCTCATTTCTGTTTAGTAGCTCATTTCTGTTTAGTACTGACTTATCCCGTTGGATGGATATACCATGGTTTGTTTAGCCATTCACATATACAAAGACTCTTGGTTGCTTCCAAGTGTTGGAAATTACAAATAAAGCTGCTATAAACACCTATGTGCAAGTTTTTATGCGGACATAGTTTTTAACTCATTTGAGTAGATACCAAAGAGAACAACTGCTAGATTGTATGGTAAGAGTACATTTAGTTCCTATGATAAGATATGTTTAGTTTTGGGACCAGCAGTTGGCATAATGGCTATGTCGTTGGACTCCTGTGTGGTCGACCGGGGTTCGAGTCCCAGACCCAGTGGCTCAAACTCATATTGGGCATGTGTGCGTGCGTGTCCAAGATCCCAAGAGGAGAATGGAGGAGAAGGGATTGCAGCATGGCCATCCCCCTGATTTCTCACTTTCTGTCTCTCTGTCTCTCTCTGACTTTCTGGCAAGCGCACACGCGCTATAGCACAAACCTCTCAAAAAAATAAAAAGTTATGTTTAGTTTTATAACAAACTGCCAAACTGTCTTCCAAAGTGGCTGTACGATTTTGCACTCCCACCATGAATAGATTGTAGTTAATGTTGTTCTACATCTTCACCAATATCAGGCGTTGTCAGTGCTTTGGAATTTTGCCTTTCTCATGAGTGTGTAGTGTTACCCCATTGTTTCAATTTGCTATTCTTAATGATATATGATGTTGAGCATGTTTTCATATACTTATTTGTCATTCCTCGGTCATCTTTGGCAAGGTGTCTGTTCTGACCTTTGCACACTTATCAGTTGGACTCTTGTGTTCCACTATTAACTCTTACAACTTCTTTGTGTTGTTTAAATATCAGGTACATTTTTTGCAAATATTTTATTCCATTCTATGACTTACCTTTTTATTCTCTGGACAGTATTTCTCACATATCAAAAGGTTTTAATTTCTAATCAATTAATTTTGCCCCCAAAAGTGTACAGATGTGACAGGCTATTGAGTATAAGTTTTCCTTATACTCAAGAATTGGCAGATTAGCATCGCGATGTAGAATAAAGAAGCTGGAGGACTGATTACAAACAGAGCCAGCAACATTCTTCAAAGTCTTCTAAGGAACAGGTAAATGGCTCTGCCATTCTCAACTGTCACCCCAAAATGCCCTCTTCTCTAGTCAAATTTAAAAGGAAGGCTGAGGTGGGAAGAAAAAAGTGAGAAATCACCAATGTGGAAGGTGGCCTTGGCAGGCTGGAAAAGGACAGTCCAGGACATGCCTCTCACCATGCTGGAGCCCAGCACAGGGACGGGCAGGAAATCACTCTTAAAGCCTGGGAGGGATGACTGTAGCAAATGCAAGCCAGCATTTCATTTTCAGCTTTGACATCTGCATCTGTAACGGTCATGCCACTTTACCTCCTGTTTCTCCTTGAATTGATGGGGGAGGGAGAGAACACTTGGAAAAGAGATAGGGCACTGTTCTGGGTCAATTCTTACATCTATATGCATGAGTCAAGCTAACTTGGGGGAAGTACGTAGATTTGTGTTATCTTGACATTTTTCTTGAAGAACTAACCACTGAAATAGCAGGTCACGGCATCAGAAGGCTGAGAGACATTTCCACAAATGAGATCTTACTGGCAATGGATCTGCCATATCAGTGATAGTGTACTGGGGAAGGTGACCAGGGACTTCTGTCAACTTCCAAGTAGATGACTACCATGAAGAGGGCCACTCTGGCTAATCCACCGTAAGTGGAGAAATAGTCACTTCCACAGAGAGAGTACAACTGCACTATTAAAGGAGAGAGACATCCATCCCGCCCACTCCTTCCTTGCCCAAAACACTTCCAAAAGTAGAAACCTAGAACAAGGAGAGGACTTGGTATCACAGAGGCAGGTCATACCCCCTATTTTCATTATGTCTAATCTATTGTGGTGGGGGGAGAATGTTAAAGATTATAAAGATTTTATACCACCAAATTATTGATTTTGTTCTCTGTAGAGAAACTAACCAAAAGATCATGAATCTGCTCAAGGAAAAGAGAAATTTGACAAAGCTTAAGTAATGGGTGAAAAATAATGATACTTTCATGTATTAGGTCGTTGGGAACGTCATGGTGTATTTTTCTGTTTTTCTAGGCAAAAATGCATCATGACTTTCCCGACAACATGATATATACCTCAAGCAAATTCAGACTATTCAGTGAATTCATTACTCAAAACAAACAAAACAATATATTCTATTAGGAGAAGAAATGTTCTCGTAAAATGATCAAAAATGAAAAGAGGAGTAAGATACTAAATATACATTCCATATTGTGCATTTTAAATATTTAATTAAGAGATTCTGGACCAAAGAACAAACTTAATAAAATTAATAAATACGGCACTCAGGACTGCAGATTGATCATACATTATAGGAATATAACCATGGGTTATAGAATTAGAAAGACCTGGCTTCGAATCCTGACTCAATATCCGTGAAAATTTTTGATGAATGAGTTTTGATTTGGTTTTATTTTACATTTTATCATTATTATATCGAGGTCATAAGTTACTAGGGAGCCTATCATAGAGATGTACTTTAGCATAATTGAATGTATGTTCTTTAAACAATATTGAAACTTTTTTTAAGATATTATGTCATACGGGCTGCCCCTTACCAAAAACAGTTTCCATGGGTACTGTTTTCTCATCTGAGATGATTAGAGGAGGGTAATGTATACATTCAAAATAAACCAATCAATAATGTGATGACATGGTTCAGGCATTATAAAAAGACCATTATAGGTCCAACCTTTGTGGCACAGGTGATAAGGTGCTGAATGCAGTGCTGGAAGCTCCATGGCTGATTACATGGTTGGATCTTTAGTTGACCTGGAACATACTGTGTATAAAGGTGTCCATGGTCATGAGGAGCTGGAAAGCTGGGGAAAAGGGAACATGGTGAGATGAAACCCTATCAGGGGTCTCTCTCTCTCTCTCTCTTTCTCTCTCATGTGTGCACATGCACAAACATCTGCATGTGCTATCATAGATAAAATAGATAAACATTTTTAAAAAGACTATTGTAAATCATCGATGCCTAATGTCATCAAGAAAGATTGATGTAAACAGATTTCAAGATAGGCTTTGCAAGACAGAGGAAATACTCTTAACTAGGAAGATTGAAATATATCTCAGGCAAAGAGGCTGAGTTAGAAATACATTGGGAATAGATGGGACCAGCAGATGGTGTAATGGTTACCTCACTGGACTCCCACATAGTCGACCATGGTTCGAGTCCTGGGCCCAGCAGCTTAAAATTCATGCCAGGTGCATGTGCATGCATACCCAAAATCCTGAGAGGAAAATGAAGAAAAGGGGATTGAGGAATGGCCATACCCCCTGGGAGTATGATTTCTTGCTTTCTGTCTCTCTGTTTCACTCTGCCTCACCAGTGAATGCACACACCATAGAGCAAAAATCTCTCTCTCTAAAAAAGGAAATATATTGGAAATAGATATATGTAGGATGATATGAAGATGCTATAAAATCACTACACAGTAGGTTTTCAAATCTCTTCATAAATATCTCATTATATTATAAAACTATAAATATGAAATACTTGTAGTGATTTTCTTTTCATTTATGAAATTAATTGAGGCATAAAAATCAAATGATTTTCACTAGATTCCTCACTATAGACAGTACATGAAATATCAAATCTGGATTATTTGCATTTCAAATTTAAGCATCTCTCCATTACATTTTTAGGATTCTCTAGCATTAACTTATAATAAATTGGTGATGGAGTAAAAATTATTCCACCTAAGAAAATTATTCTATATTTTAAACTTTGTGAGCTCTCAAAATCCATGGAGGAAATGACCACAAAAATGCCTCCTAACAGGATTACTGTAAGGATTAGTGGTTAAATGTGACCTAGTAGATGTTCAAAACTGGTGGCAAAGCCAGCAGGTGGCATAGTGGTTACATCACTGGATTCCCACATAACCTACTGCAGTTTGAGTCTTGGACCTGGTGGCTTGAAACCTATGCCAGGTGCATGTGTGTGCATGCCCAAGATCCTGGAGGAGAATGGAGGAGAAAGGATTGCAACATGGCCATTCTCCCTAGGGGGAGGGGTGATTTCTCACTTTCCTTCTCTCTGTCTCTGTCTCTGTCTCTCTCTCTCTCTCTGGCAAGCACACACACCCTATGGCAAAAACCTCAAAAAAAAAAAAAAATGGCCACTACTATTATCAGCATTTTCTCATCTTTTATTCATTACCATCTTTTGCTGTGGTCATTTAGTGAAGAAGATATCAGCAACACTCAGAAACACAACAGCACTGGTTAAAAAAAAAAAAAAAAAAAAAATATATATATATATATATATATATATATGTATATATATGTTGATATTTTGATTTATGAAAAAAATTAGAAAAATAATTCGAGGTAAAGAAGGTTCCTCAAAATAACTAGCATTTAGTAGTAGACTATCTTTCCTACTTGATGGATTACACTGCAGGAGAGAAAAATGTAAAATGTTGAGATTTACCCCACCGTAAGAAGGGATTTCAAAAAGTTTATGGAGGAGGCCAGCTGGTGGCATGGTGGTTAAGGCACTGGACTCCCACATGGCTGACCATGGTGCGAGTCCCAGACCTGAGCTTGCAAATCATACCTGGCACATGTGCATGCACGCCCAAAATCCTGAGAAGAGAATGGAGCAGAGATGGTGACATGGCCATCTCCCCTGGGGGATGATTTCACACCTTCCCTCACTCTTCTCACCACCTAGGACACTAAGGGCATTCTGAAGAATGTAGCACATTCCATTAAACAATTTGGGCAAAAATAAAATGTAAATGAGCATAATAAGTACTGTAGCAGAGCACACATGACCTATGGCAAAAATCTAAAAAATAAAATAAAAAGTTTGTGGAAAAATGAATTAAAATCTGAGTTTATTTTGTGCAGAACAATTTTGAAATACATGCATAATTGTTTCATAATATACATTTCCCAAAACTTTTTATAGACCCCTGTATATGCCTCATACAGAGTATCAGGACTGAAAGGCCACTTAGAGACCCAAAGAGACTAAGTGATTTCCCCAAACAGTCTGATCACACCTCACCATTACTTCTTGTCCTTCATATCCCCTATTGATTAATTTATTGGCTGTTTTTATTTATTTTTAAATTTGGTGAAGGGTATATGTGCTCACCAGAGAGAAAGAAAGCATTCCTCCAGTGGGTATGACAACTCTGCAATTCCTTCTCCTCCATTCTCCCCTCAGGATTTTGGGCACACACCTGAACCCATGTTTGTTAAGCCACCAAGTCTGTAAATTAAATGACACAGCTAACCACATGGGATCCAACACCTTACCCACCCATGCCACCTGGCTGGCCCTTATGAGCTTTTATCATACCACACATTTATGTACTACAAAATTTCAACTTTGTCTTTTAAGAAAAACACTTAAGATATCCGCACTGTTTCTTCTATTCTTAGTGCCTCATTTTGGGGAGAGTACTTGGCACCAGCCATATGCGAGCCAGCCAGCTGGTTCAGTACAACCTGACATTGCACCGAATTCTCAGACACTATTTGATTGAATTACAATCTATTTGATTTGTGAGGCCTGTTCCCTTCCCTCTCTGACCATTTTTCTCACCATTCATTACTCCTCCCATGTAGGCTGGGTGGCAGATAGGAACAAATCACAGAATTCGATGCATTTCACTTTGTTCTCTTGTAGAAGTTATAATAGTTTTCCTAAGGAAAATCCATTAAATTATTGACTTAAATACTATGGGGAGATCAATTATAAATCCAATTAACTGTGCCATCTGGGTTGCTTATTACCACTCTTGGAAAAAGTCTTGTAATGGTGAGAATGTGTGTCAACTATTTTCATGTTTAATCATCTTCCAGTATAGGCTCTTATTTAGACACTGTCCCAAGACACTCAAGATCCAAGAACTGGCTTCCTGATTGGTCACAGTCAGCTCTGTTGTGACCATGTTCCTGGCCACAGAGGTGTCAGTGACATTCCCCTTCCCTCCCCACGGCAAGAGCTAAGTAATGTCCTAACATCTTTACTATATGCCAGTCTCTCTGCTAAGGCACTCTCGCCAGCCTAATGTGCTCTACATACATCATTTCTTCACATTGCAGGAAGTGGACAATATTATTATCTTTTTTTTTTAAAAAAAAATCAAGCCAGAATTTTAAAGAACAAAGAAAGGACGTTGCCCAAAGCCGCACGAGTTCATGCTCTGTCCCAGGGACACCAGCGCTGTCTCTTCCTCATAGCTGCCCCAAGCTTTCTCAGAGCCAGGCTCCTGTGCCCTCTGCACTCTCAGAATTCTAAGGAGATAAACAAGCTAAAGGAACCCCAGAGATTTTCTTCGAACATGAAGTCCTCCGACACGAGCATCCTTCAAAAAATAAAGACTCCCAGAGACATACATCCCCCCAACCCCCCACTTCCGCACTGAATCAGTTATCACCAGAGGTGAGACCCCGGAACTAGCACTGACAGCTCTCAAGGGTGGTTTACGTACTTAAAAGTTTGAGATCCACTGCACAGTTGCTTTCTCACACACCAGAAGTGTACTTAACAAAGCCTTTCTAGAGACAATGTCCTGACCCCTGGTGGTCTAGCCTGAGAGTCTAACTCTGATGTGATGGGGATTTGATGGAATACTTTGTAATACACACAAAGCTCACCTTTTGACTGGCTACTTACCTGGTTAAGTTTCAGCTGCTTCTAACTGAGTTCTGATCACCTTGTTCGGGCTTATCTCTCAGAAAGCACATAAAAGCAACTAGTTTGCTGACTTTTCTTTGTAGCAGTCGTGCACACACACACAAAAAAATATTCTCTTCAATCAAAATGTGTATTGATTGTTGTTTCTACAGATACTGCAAATTTGAAAGGACAGGGTTCCTGTCCATGTAAAAGCTGGAGTATATGCAGAGAAGAAAACAATTCTCTCTTTCTCTCTCTCTCTCTCCCTCCCCCTCTTTCCCTCCTCTCTCTCTCTCTCTCTCTCTCTCTCTCTCTCTCTCTCTCTCTCTCTCTCTCTCTTAAACACACACAGTAAATTTCCATGAGCTGCCTTATCCTGTCTTCATTAGATTATCTAGAATATCATGTTAGTTCTAGTGCTCACCCAATTTAAACCTAGCTTTTTATGAACTCCTTTGTTTTTCTTTCAATGAGAGCCTTCATTCTTGACCACTCTCCTGTCTTTTTCCCTTCATGGACCTTATTATCAGTATTTTCTACACATCATAAACTCAATATCTACCTTGAGAGAAGACATCCCCACCAGCAAATCCACTAATCAAACAATGTAAGACAAAATAGCAGAGTCCTAGTATCTACAAGTAGAAGTCCAAAATATTTAAAAAAGAAAACTTCTACGAGCCAGCTAGCTTACACATTAAAAACCTGAATAAGGAATTCCTAGTAAACAAAAAGAGAGAGAGAGAGAAATCACTGCACCAATAAGAAAGGCTAAAATAAAATAGAATTGGTAATGCCAATGAAAGAAAAGAATTCCCAGCAATAATTTTCATATTTCATTTATCTCAATATATAATATTTTGGTTGACTTTTTTTTACTTCCTCTGTTCCCAGATTAAAGAGGATAATGCGAAATGAGAATCAACCCTCACATTTCAAACTCAGACTTACCATGGAAGTAGAGTCGGTAAACCTCGGGCAGTGATTGTTCTTCGTCGCCAAGCCAGGGCACACACGGTTTTGTCATGTATTCTGCTCTAAGTGAAATTTACAGCTCCCTGCAAGCAACAGGACACTAACATACTGAAACGGAAACACAGGCTCGCCCTAACTCATACTGCCCATTTCAACTTTCTTGAAGCAAGCTCTCATCTATTTATTTCAGGGCATAGACAAACTGTCTAGTATCAAATACTCACAAATAGAAAAAAAGGGCAACAAAAATTCAGTGATGCCTAAGTCATTCCCCCCAAGCCGTGTACAAATGAGAAATTTACTCCACAACGAATCAACTAGAGCAAAAAAACCATTTCTTATCTGGAATCACTCCCAAATAAATGTTTGCACGTGGCTTTTATGTGAAGGCTAAGCTTCTACCAAAGTTTCAAAGTTACTTATTATAATCTAACTACTAACTTCATTCCACTTACTTCTGTTTTTCTAAAAAATGGGTATATGTTAGGTGGAATAAAGTTTTCTTCTATAACTTTGTTCAAAACAAAACCCAAGCCCTACTTTTGGTTAACATTATGCTGTTCAACTAAGGTCAGATTCACCTGAGTTTTTTTCTTGAAACTATGTGTGTGTGTGTGTGTGTGTGTGTGTGTGTGTATATATATATAATTTATGTAGTCTATCTTTTTCACAGAATACTGTGCTAGTTTTTTGCCCATATGACATTCATTTTAAATCCCTATAACAATTTGTAGGGAGAACAAATTTGCCACATGTACAGCCACTAGCATATAAATATGCATAGTGGAAATTTTTCCACATGCACAGAAAACTTCAGGGACTGGTTTGAAAAACAAATCACTTCAAAGTTGAAGAAAATAAGATCTGTTCCTACCTTTAAGGCAAGACCTGCCCCCGATAGTCATTCTAGTTTTTCTGAACCTATAACCAGCTCTCCCTCTGTTAGAGAGATTCATTTTGTATGACCAGGTAAAAGTAACTATGCCCTAACCTCCAAAAGAAAAACCTCTTTTGCTTGAATTTGTTCATAAAGGACAGCCATCCTTAATAGAAAACATAGCTGCTTCTTCTCCAAATCACTTTTGAACTATATAATTATTGATTTCCTAAAAATAAAAGCAGTTTGAAAAACAGTAACAAATGCACTGGAAACCACTGTAGCCTAGGTCATCTACATATGAGATAGAAACCCTTTATTTGCTGTCATTAAATAGATATATAAAAATATTACAGGCAAAGAAATCAAAATAGTTGAAAATTTTATTCATATAAAAGCAACTGAACTCGTCTTATGGATTTCTTCTAATAGAACTATAATATTTTGCTGCCAGATCTACTCATACGTTTCTCTTATCTATATAAACCACATAAAATTCAGAAACCAGCAGCTGTGGCACATACTCACAATCGCCTATACGACACTTCCTATCTCCTCTTCGGGATTGAACTCCATGTCTCAGAACTTCTTCCATGGCTAGCCAAATGCCTGCATCCCTCTAGACACTAATTCCTCTAAGAGTCATTCAATTGACCCAAATTTCATTTCCCCAAAGTCTCCTTCAAAGACTTAAAGAAATCATTACAGCCTTTGCCGTGTCCCTACCTGTCCCGTAGTGCTGGAACTAACTGGAGGAAGGCAGCAGAGGTCATGGGACTGTCCTGTGGGAGATCCAGGTTCTGCACGGAGCTGGGGGAAGGGCACAGTGTGAGCAGCTGGAGGAAGAAAAGGAAGAGGAATGCGTGTGCCACTGCAAACAGGATATGGTGCCAAGAAAAACACCATTCTTTCTCCCCTAGAAGTTCAAAGCACTTTGCAAACATTAACTCATGAACGCAAGCAGTCATGGAGTAATTATTCTTTTATTATGTCCTTAGGATAACTACTGCAAGCAAAGTCCTGGAAGAAGGAGTCTATTCATTGTTTCATATTCCTTGACTCTTTATTGAGCACCTACTATGTGCTGGGCACTGGAAGTAAAGGAGTTTATATGAGTCGATCGTAATATCAGTGCTCTTTTACTTGCCCACTTAAGGCACTAAGCACCTTGCTACACTACTTATTATGCTCATGTACACTTCCTTCTGCCCAAATTGTTTAATGGAATGTGCTCCATTCTTCGGAATGCCCATAATGTGCTAAGTGCTAAGCAAACACACAAAAGAAATTTTTTTTAAGTTACCCATAAATCTCATTGCACATTATAGGAGCTGGGAAATATCAATTCAGAGTGCTTTCTTTTAAGGTGCCATAAACAAAACCTTAAGTGTGAGCAGTCCTTGTCTCTTTCAATATGTGTGGAAGTACTATAGGGCTCAAGAAGACTTAAGATCAGCAATATCATGCCAAGAAGTTTATGTAAATAATCTGCATGTTTAAATCATTAATCAGATGAGCAAGCATGTTTGGTGAAGTAGAGCAACTATATCCATAGGTCTTTTTTGAGCTCCTTTTTATTTTATGTGACAAAATGGCAGGTCTGATATAAAAAGGGATTGATGCCATTTCTAAATCTTTCTCCTTAAACAGTGAACTCCAGATATTTTTGAGTATGTGATTATCTCAGACTAACTGGACAAAAGTGGCTGGTGGATGCTTTTGAAAAATGCATGTCTTTCTTATGAATCAAAAATGATTCGAATTGCTGTCTTTTAAAGTTACAAGGTAAGGATTCCAGTCTGTTCAAGGACTCACTAACCCAATCCAGTTTGGAATGAATACAAAGGTTGTTGTATTTCTCACTTAGAAATTACGTATCACTTACACATATTTTGAAAGTCATAAGGATTGATAATATCACTGAAAACACAACTTCTCTTTCCTTTTTTAAAAAAAAAAATTGTTTTAGAGAGATTTTTGCTATAGGGTACGTACTCTCCCTAGAGAAACAGAGAGACAGAAAACAAGAAATCACCCCCCAGGGGAGATGGCCACATCACAATCCCTTCTACTGTGTTCTCCTCTTGGGATTTTGGACACCTATGCACACTCACCCAGTGTGAGTTTTAAGCCACTAGGTCCGAGACTCGAACCACGGTCAACTATGAGGGAGTCCAGCAATGTAATTATTATGCTACTTGCTGGTCCCATACAACTTCTCTTTCTAATAAACATTTCCTTGACCGAACAGAATATAATGAAGGTTTATTAATCAGCCACTTAAATGTACTGATTAACATACATACCCAGTGAAGTAAACCACCACATCTTAGCAGTTACACAGTCTTTTGTTTGGCCCCAAATACCTTTTCAATTCTATTCACACCCTCATTATCACTCCAGTCAAGGCAAGCATTTTCATAATAGTATATTATGCTTATCCGATCCCCTCTGGCTTGAAGCATGTCTTTGCCTAGTTCTCTCTCTCTCTCTCTCTCTCTCTCTCTCTCTCTCACACACACACACACACACACACACACACACACTTTGTCTACCTGGAAAACTTGATTCTTCAAAATTAGAAGATGTCTTCTGGTTATTTCTTCCCCAATTCCCACATGCCAGTTGATCACTTTATTTATTTGATGAAAACCTAAATATCTTATGTATAGAGATAGTATCATTCCTTTGTTTTTTCAGGAACAAGTATTTAGTCTTTGTTTACTTTGAATTTTCTAGAACACATCAATATAGCACTTAGTAAGACGGGCATGGTAATCAATTACACTTGATTTTACTCTTCAGCTGGATGCAGAAATGGGATTTTAAAGAAAGTTTTATTAAGTAGAGCTGTTAAGGGAGAAAATAAAATCAATTAAATAAATGATTAAATTAAAAACAGATCTATTATTTTTGATTAAAGTGCTACTGCATTGATGTCAACACCATCCTCATTTAGTTTTTCACCTCTTTCATGGCCTTAAGAGCTGGGACCATGTTCTGTCGACCTCAATTATAATAACAACACTGAAGAGAATACAGTACATTGTAGAAAGGAAACAGAGGGATTGGTTCCATAAAAGATTATTTTAGGATTGACTTTGCCCATTTTTTCTTTCCAAAAGGGAGAAATATCGACATTTGTATTTATTCTACAGAAAATAATGATAAACAGTAGAAGATAAATACTACTTAGTTAAAATGTTCTGTTTCTGAAGCCTCTATTTTTGGGGGGGAAGGGAGGGAGAGGGAGAGATTTTTGCTATAGGGCGCTTGTGCTCACCGGAGAGACAGAGAGACAGATGTAAGAAATCATGTCCCAGGGAAGATGGCCACACCACAATTCTTCCTCCTCCATTATCCTCTGGGGATTTGGGGCACGCACGCACACATCCCCAGTGTGAATTTTAAGCCACCAGGTCTGGGACTCGAACCACAGTCGACTACGTGGGAGTCCAGCCCCTTAACAGCTAGGCCAACTGCTGGTCCCTCTAAAGCCTCATGCAAAAATTATTTTGGGGGCATACTGCTTTCTTGCAGCATATGTAGGATGATTTCTTTCATTCTCTAGGTTTGAAATATAGATATCTGCTTTCTACTTTTACCAAAAATGAATTTCAGGAAATCAGTAATGGAACAGCATTGCTAATGTAAAGCACTTTGCTCTCTTGCACAAACCTGTGCACAGCTTGCATGTTCACAACCACCCACTTTTAATGAGCAAAGTGCTCTCACATACATTATTAGTTCATTTGATCCTCACAGCAACCTTTTAAGTGATGTCTGGCATCTTTAGACAAATAAAGGGATGGACTCTCAGAGAGGTTTAATATCTTACAGAAGTAATATACAACCCAGCGGCCTAACAGACTCCCCAGGGTTCTTTCCCACATCACAACACTGTATGAATATTCAAAAAAAAATTAATAGTTGCTTATATATATATATGTCTTTAAAAGATGCTGGAGCTGTATATTTTGTACCCCAACATACTGAGCAAGAGGTAGGCATATGATATATGATGATTTCTTTTTCCTCTGTACACCTGGAAATCTCCCAAGAATCTAAAAGTCATTTTATTTTTTTAAAAAATCTTAGTCTTTTGCATATTTTTATTTTTCTAAATATAAAAGTAATACATGCTCATTATAGAAGAAATTTGGAAAATACAGTAAATATAAAGAAAAAGAAAATCGTCTATTCATAGAAGTCATCTTAAGAGTGCATTCCCACCAACAGTGTAGGAGGGCTCCCTTTTCACCACATCCCTGCCAGAAAAGATATTGAATGATGAAGTGGGGATTTTAATGTCTCTGTATTGCCTGACATGCATGGCATTCCCTTTTGAAAAAGCAATGTAATACACTGTAAAGTTATATGCAATTCAAAGTAATATAACAAGATTAGGATGATAATAAAACATAAATAAATAAATAGTGCATTCCCCAGTTAACTAAATCTCATCAACATACAAGCAAATATTTATTTTTCAGATAAAACTGAAAACTCTAGTTAATTTCTTAGCAGGCAGTGCAAACTTATTTTTCCAGCCAAATCCAGCAGAGGGCAGGATGTTCCCACTAAGGCCAGCTGTCTGGCGCCTCCAGCCACACCAGCAAAATCACCTGGAGAGGATGCAAACATTTTTTTCTCATCTGGGTCTGAAAAAGTTGTAGGTTTGAGTTCAGAATAGGAACTGCAGTACTTGGCTTTGTAAATATCAAGAAAATATAAAGTTTTGCTTTAGAAGTTGCCCACATTTTGACTGAGAGTTGACCTTTAAGAGACCTAGAAATTAGTCAGTTGCAATTATCTTCCTGGAATACCTTGCTGAGTAGGATATACTAGGAAATTAATTTAAGATACATCATGAATATTTGCATGGTTTTTAGCTATTGGCTTTTTGGTTTTTTGATTTTTTTCTTAAGCATATTTTTAGACTAGCAGATGGTGTGGGGTTAAGGCAGCTGGATCCCATGTGGTCAGCTTTACAGTTCGAGTCCTGAATCTAGTGACTTGAAAAGTATACTGGGTGCATTCGTGCATGCCCAACATCCCAAGAAGAGAATGGAGGAGAAAGGACTGTGGCATGGCCTTCTCCCCTGAGGGGTGATTTCTCATTTTACCCTCCCTCTCACACATGTCTTAGCAAAATAAATAAGTCATATTCTGAGGTGGGAGGGCAATATCCTTGGCAGGGTCTTCATGCCTCAGTATTCTCCTCACCCTCACAGTAAGCCAGGATCCTGGACACGCCAATGCCTGCACCTAAGGTGTTTAGGCAGCCCAAGAACACAGACCTGGAGTCTTTCCACATGGTCTCCAGCATCATGTAGCAATGCCGCTACTGCCCATACCAGTGTGTCCGGGCTATAGTAATGGGGTTTTAAACATGAAGATGCTATTAGTATTTTCATAGCTTCTTTCTTTCTTTCTTTTTCGTAGATTTTTACTTTAGGGCCTGTGTGCTCACTGGAGTTAGAGAGACACAGAGCAGTGAGAGAAGTGAGAAATCACCCCACAGAAGGGATGGCCAAGCTGCAATCCCTTCTCCTCCATTCTCCTCCCTGGATCTTGGGCACGCACGCAAACGTGCCTGGTGTGCATTTCAAGTCAATGGGTCCAGGACTCAAACCACGGTTAGCCATATGGGAGTCCAGCAATGTAACTGCTACGCCATCTGCTGCCCCCCATAGAATTTTTTAAATGAGCATACATTTTCATTTTTCTTGGATAACTAGAGAGGTTTGTAATTGATAGGTCATGGGGAAATCTATGTTTATCTCTGTAAATTTTTTAATTGCCAGAGGACACATGCTCGCCAGAGAGAGACAGAGAGAGGAAAGTGAGAAATCATCTATGGGGGGGAGGGTGGAGATAGTCACACTGCAATCCCTTCTCCTCCAGTCTCCTCTTGGGATTTGGGGCATGAACATACACATTCACCTGTAGATACAAAGAGAATATTGTATCAGTGTTAATTCCTATTTTGTTCATCATACTTTGTTTATCTAAGAGACATGTCCTTGTGTTCAGGAGATAAGTACTAAAGTAAGTAAAAGAAAAACAGCATCATGTCCACCCTATATATACATACATTTTTATATATATATATGCACACATATATATGTATATATATCAAAAAGTTCATGGAAAATGTGTATTATGAAAAAAATTATGCATGGATTTCTATTTCTTTTTCCACTAAAATAAACTCCTATTTAATTTGACTTTCCAGAAACTTTTTTGAAGTCCCTTATGTGTACATATATATTATATAATGAAAGAGAATGATATAGTAAATGTGATAAAATGTTAACATATGGGAATCCAAGTGAAGGGTAATCAGGAATTCTTTATACTAGCAACTGTTTTGTAAGTCTGAAATTATTTTAACATAAAGTTTTTAAAGAATGTATTATACCAAATAAACCATAGGAAGAAAATGTTTTAAGAGGAGTAGAGGCATTATGGACTATTTGTGTCTCTCCTCAAATTTATATATTGAAGTTCTAATCCTCAATACAATGGTACATCCTAAGATGTGGAGCCTCTGGGAAGGCTTAGATAAGGGAAAAAGAGTAGAGTCCCATGATGGGATTAGCGCCCTTATAATAATAAGAAACACGAGTTGCCCCTCTCTGCCATGTGAGAGTATAGCAAGAAAGTAGACATCTACAAAACTGAAAGAGAGTTGTCAGATACCAAATCTGCTGGCATCTTAACCTTGCTCTTCCCAGCCTCAAGAACTGTGAGAAATAACTGTTTAAGTCACTAGTCTATGGCATTTTGTTATAGCAGTCCAAACTAACACAAAAGGGCACTTGAGACTCACGACGTGCTGGTGAGGATCAAATCAAACAGAACTGAAGGATGTTGGAAAGCTAGGTAGAGACTAAATCACGGGACTCTTACATATCAGATTGAAGGTTATTGATCGTATTCCCGAGAGCAATAGAGAGATATTAACAGTTATTGAATATCAGAGCAGCATGCTATGTACTATTTTCAAAGACTGATCTGGCCAAGGCATTCTTGGGGAGACAAAAAACTAGTTGGAGACACTGATTAACAAACAATGCAACAAATCAACAAATGAGGATTTACACTTGGCTGCTGGTAATGGGAATGGAGAGAAAAAAAGTATGATGATACAGTAGTTTTGGATGGTCCTTAGAAATCTGGAATTTTTTCTTTCTTTCTTTCTTTCTTTCTTTCTTTCTTTCTTTCTTTCTTTCTTTCTTCTTTTTTTTTTTCTTTTTTGCTATAGGGTGCATGCACTCACCAGAAAGAGAGACAGATAGACAGAAAGTGAGAAATCACCCCCCCAGGGGGGATGGCCACGCCGCAATCCCTTCTCCTCCATTCTCCCCTCGGGATCGTGGGCATGCACACACACGCGCCCAGCTTGAGTTTAAGCCACTGGGTCCGGGACTCAAACCACAGTCGACTACATGGGAGTCCAGCGACATAGCCATTATGTCAACTGCTGGTCCCAAAATCTGGAATTTTCAAAAGCTTTCCAGAAAATGCTGATACAGAAACAGACATGAGAACTTTGAAACATTATTTAGTGACATTAATGGAGATATGACCCCTGGATAGAGAAATTAGTGGTCAAAGGGAACCAAATTAAGGCTAAATTAAATAGGAGGGTACTATGATAAAAAATCATGAGGTTAGTTATTATACGATGGAGCATTTGAACAAAATGAAAATTCAATATAACAAATCCAAAGGGGGGCCAGCTCCCTGGCACAGTGGTAATGTGCTGTTCAAGGGAAGCTAGACCCCACATGGCAGCTATGTTTGGAGTCTCCAGCCCAGTCCACCTGAGACATGTGTGAGTGCTCCATTAAATGGACTGGAAGGCTCGAGACTGGAGGGAGGGCATCACCGCATGACCAGATCCCATGGAGAGTACTCCTCTCTCTCCATCTCTTACATGAGCACACGCACACACACACACACACACACACGTGCACTTCCTCACGTGCACACACATGGACTATAACATGACTGAGAAAAGATTTAAGCGAACCCAAAGGGGATGTAATGTAAAGAAAGAGAACAGCCCTTCATCTCCCTCATTAGCCTGAGTGTAAAAATTCCTCATGCATACTTCGTAAAGAATGAATCAAATGCCTGCACAAAGGCCTTGCGGTTATATCCTTTATTCTGTACAACGTGAGCCTCATGATCCTGCACAGCACAGCATAGAGACATGCTTCATGCTTCATTTTAAACAAAATGGAGTGAAGTCACTCTTTCACAGTGAAAAAAAAAACAATAATAATTATCCTTTTCCCCCTTTCTCTTTTTTCTTCCTTTCTCTTTGCTCCTCTTTCATATGATCACTGATGGTGAGCACATTTTAAAAATAAAGTTTGACCCATAGCAAAAATAAAAATATACAGTCAGATGATGGCATCGAATGAGAAATACATCAAGCACCTGTCATATCAACATGGTCAATACATGGAAGCCCCCTCCCCTCCAGCAACTCCATCCATTATTCTAGGAGGATGGGAAGTAGAGAAAAAAAATCACTATTTAAAAATAGGACTTCATTTGTACTTAGCTATTAACCTCAGTTCTCTCCACAGGCAGTAAATTCATTTCTATTGGGTCCTTGTCGGGATACAGAGTGTTTTCCAAAAGGGGTACAGAAAGGTTACAAAGTAACGTTCAGGAGTATTTTTTTTGCTTATTGTAGGAGGAAAGAGAGTAGGCAAAAAAACTCTGGGAACAAAATGATCTCTCCCACTAATTCTATCAATTAGAGATTCAAAGTAGTTAATGAGCTGTTCTTTCAAAGTACAAAGGTTTTATAGGGTTAAGCCTCATTTGCACCTGAGTGTCAGTAAACAAACAATACCTTTAGCTGAATTCCAAGGCGGAAAGTGAGTGGCAAGGGAAGGAGATGTGAGGGGAAGTTTTTGAGAAGTAGGTGGAGTGGCAGATTCTGAGAACCAGAAGCCCGAGAGCGGCAAGTGTGTGAAGGCTGGGGGAAAAACCACTGGTGGAGCAAGATTTCAAAAGGGAAAAGGGTGATAGCGTGTTAATATTCTGTTCGGAGGTCAGACAGCACTGGGTGTGTGCCACTCATATCGACTATGATTTTCAGAAGACCGCATTAAGATATTCCGATGACTAGTAAGTTTCCTTAATTCATATGAAAATTATGTAGATGATTCAGGTCTCATGAAGGCTCATAAAAATAAGGGCAGAGGGTAGAGTTTGACCCTTATTTATTTATTTATTTATTTATTTTTCTGTGCCATAAAACGTGCCTTATATTGAAGGCTTCTGCGTTTGGCAGGCTAAAAATCTCATCTTCAATTTACTGGGCTCTATTTTCTCAGGCTGGAGCTGAATGGGCTTTCTAGTTCCACTCAGTATCTTTGTGGTGGACCTATGCCCTCTCACAGAGGGGGACTGAAGGCTAAACAGAGCACAGACGTTGGATGTGGATACACTAGCTCCCCCAGCACACCTTTCCCTCCTACATGCCGAGTGGCTTCTCAATTAGGTGATCACACTTAACTCATAGTGTTCTTGGTGAGTTATCTATTGCTACATAAGAAAAGCATAGTGTCTTAAAATGATATTTATTTTCTTCATAGCTTTATGATATGATCAGCATCTATTAGGGATGGCTCACCTCTGCTTCGCTCACCATCTGGGGCAGCTTGGAGGTTGGGAGCAGCGTCATCTGAAAACTCAGTTACTCACTAATCAGGCACTGCATGCTGGCTGTGTCTGAGATCTTATCTGGAGCTGCTGGCCAGAATAAGGACATGTGTCCTCTCCCTAGAGCTTGGGATTCCTCCTAAGATGAAAACTAGATTCCATAGGCAAGCATTTCAAGAGAAAGGGCACTTAAGTGGAAGCTCTGTTTTTGTTTTTATTTTTGTATTTTCGTTTTTTTTTTTTTTTTTTTTTTTTTTTTTTTTTTTTTTTTTTTTTTTTTAATGATCTGGCCTCAAGTATCACACAGCATCACTTTTGCAGCATTCTAATATTTGAAATAGTCACGAAGACCCAAACATGTCTCAGGGGATGGGACATACATTCCATTAATGGAACAGTGTTAAGGTTCTGAAAGAGCGCTTGGGACCAATGTGGAGGTTGTTATTGGAAACTATTATCAGCCACAGTCCACTTGTAGGCCGCAATAATCACAACTCTTCCACAAGCAAAATAAACTCATCCCCTTCTCCAAGATCCCTCACCCAACCACAAGAAGCTCGAGCTTGAGGTTCAGGATCTTGTCAATTAGATGGAGTTCCTGGAACACGATTCCTTAGATTTAGCACCTCAAGTGCCATTCCTCTTGATCTAAAGAACCATAATCTATAAAGAAATTATCCATTTGTTCCAGACATCCCTGATGTACAATGATGTGATAAATGGAGGAAAACCATTAAATGTATTCACATTCAAAAAACAGAAACCATGAAACATACTAGTCCCAGGGACATATCATCAGTTCCTTGACTGGTTCCTGTCACTGAGGAATTTCCCATGGTTCTTTATTCTGCTTTTTAAGATTTTTTTTCAACCCACTGACTTATCTTTCCTATTTCATATAATGTAGATCAACTTTGTAGTTAAGTAGGTTTTTCTGGCCTGCTTCCTGTTCATGGAAATTTGAGAGTTGAAAAGCCTCTCTTAATTTTATACTGTCTCTACCTTCTTTAGTACAAGGTGATAAAATTCCTTTAAACACTTTGTGGATTTCTTATGAATCAATGTATAATATATCCATTAGACAAAAGCCACATGCCCAAATTTTACTGAGATAAGCCTTTTTCTACCTTGAGGTCTTTTAAAAAATACTTCCCTTAATATTCTTAGAAACTATTGTTTTATGGAAAGACTCTATGAGGTATCCTTTAAAGTCCTTAGAGAGCTGAACTTTTGTCTGTTCAAAGTGGCCTATAAAGCACTATCTCAGAATTCTATGAGGCCTTAACAAAAGGTTTTATGTTCAGACCATGTTTTCCTGACAGCACTCTGGATTTGATCTCTGCTTAGAAGCCACATCTTAATTTTAGCATCATTTGCCATCTGGAGAGGCTGGGAATATGAAACAGTTTTCTTTTCCAACACAGCAAGTCCTGGAGACTTTATATATAACAGTGCTTTCTTTAGCTCATCTTTCTTCCTTGCATTTTACTACAGACAGCTAGAAACAGACAGGAGGCAAAGTACTTTCAACCCTCTATGAAACTCCTCTGCTAGAGAATAGGTATGTTTCCTACTTTCTACCTCGCTGCAGGAGACCTTGTTGCTAAGCTTTCTGCCACTATATACCAACAGTTCCTTTTTCTCTAGTTTCCAGTAAACTTCCCTAAAGTTCTGGCCAATAGCCCTTACAAGTGCCATCAAGCTTCTCATTATAATCTCTTTGTACGCCTTTAGGTTTTCACTAACACCCTACTACAGATACTTCCCATTTTTACTTGCTTCTGATCCTAAAGCTATCACCACATTTATTATATTTAGTTTTCACTGTACTTTACTTCCTAGAACTAGAAGGTATTCCAGTTATTTACTGATCCCTATAAAATCACCCTAAAACTTAATGGTCTAAAAGAATGACATTTGTTTTGCTCAGATGTCTGCAATTCAAAGAAGATGCTGTGAGAATGTCTCATCTCTGCCTAACTCAGCCTAATAGCGGTAACCCAAAGGACAAGGACTGGAGGTTGGCGGGTGGTGTGCTGGTTACAACGCGAACACTCACATGGCCCACGTGGCCAGGTCCAAGTTCCAGACCTGGCGGCTTGCTTTCTCACTTCCTCTCTCTCTCTCTCTCTCTCTCATTAGTGCATGTGCCCTATAGAAGCTTTAAAAATAACAATAATAAATGCAATTAAATAAATAATTCTTAAAAAAAAAAAAAAAAAAAGACTACTGAATTCACATTTTGTCTCTGAATCACTATGTTTAAGACCTTAGCTGGTAGACATAAAGCCTATGGATAACCTGTAGGCTGGGGCCTGGAGTCATATTAAGGCTTACTCACTCCCATGCTAATGGTTAATACTGGATGATGGCCGAGATCTTCACTGGAGCTGCTGTCAGGAACACCTACATGCAACCTTTCTATGTTTACTGAGCTTCCTCACAAGAGGATGGCTAGGTTTTAAGAGTAAATGTTTGAGAGAAATAGGGAGCTAGAGAAGATACGATTGCCTTTCATGACTTAGTCTCAAACATTGTGTCTGTCAGTTTTAGTGTATTCTTTTATTTAAAATGTTTATATGGTCCCCATAAGTTCAAGTGGAGGGAAAATAGATCCTACAGGTAAAATGGGAAGGTTTCAGAAGAACATGTGAGACCAAAAATACTGTTGCCATCATTTCTGGGGAATATGATCCACCTCAGAGGGTTAAATAAAATCTTTTACATTTTTAAAAAGATGCTCAACACATGTCAGTTCCCTGCCTCAAGCAAAGCATACATTTCTCTTCCATCTTCATTTGAAATGTTGCCTTAACAAGAAGTATATGAATGGTCTTTAAAGACACATTGAGTTGAATGTAGAATCTCATGAGTGTGTGTGTGTGTGTGTAATTTTTTTAATGTTGAGAGAATCATCAGATTTTTAAGATATCAGAGACTGAGCTAAACATAGCTATTGTTATCATCTGTATTATTATTATTACTGAGAAACTTGTTTGTAAAATCTATAGTTAATTATTGTATTTTCTTACAAAAATATATTTTTGAAATTTATATACCTTTAATTAAAGTGTTCTTGTGTAAAATAAATAAATATTTAAAATATTTTTTGGCAGGAGCTTATTTTTTGTAATGTTAAAGATCAACTTTACAGATGTTTCCTTCAGAGAAAGAGGTAGAGGGAAAAGAAGACATTGATATAGAAGAGTTAACTTTTATATCTTTTTTATGATCCAATATACAGACATTGCATATAGTTAAGCAAACACAAATTATCTCTTTTCTTCATACCGCCCTGAAATAAGCTCTCTTGGTTGAAAATGAATTCAGTGGAATAACTGTGTCTTCCTATTTCATTAAAGTGGGCATTAGGGAAGGTACACTATGACAGAGCTGAAACCACTGGGGACTGTGTCAGCCTGCCCCTAGAGTTGCTCTTTCTCAAATTTCCACAAACAAGCTCTGATTTTATGAAGCAAGGCTCAACAGACTTTATGATAGATTAAGTAGATCATAATTCAGAAATAATCAAGCTGTGCGAAGGAGGAAGTAATGGAGCAAAACATTTATCTTCTAAACCAGTTCTAGCCACCATAATCCTCATTACCTGCTGAGTCTTGAGTAGCAAAGACTGTGGAGTGCTAGAATACACAAAATCAGAAAGGGAAAGAAAATGTGGAGTAAGAAAGGGAAGCATGAGTGACATGATAGGGGGTGTGTAGGGCACCTGTACTCCAGCCACAACATTCCAGAAGAGAAAAATACTGTAATTGTCAGAAATAAGATAGAAACATCCAAAGTATACATAATGACTTACCTTCATTTAGAATAGCAATCAATGGTTTTGTTCTGTAAAAACTGCAAACTTCAGAATACTAACACAAAAGATCTAAGTAGCATAGTCAGCACACAAAATACTGTGTTCAGCTATGTGTCAATGAGATTGAACATTGCAGGGGTAATTTTGGAGATACCTGTAGTGCTCACAAGTAATCTATCCCTCAAAAGTTGTTATCACTCACCATCTCCCATTTGTTTACTCCAACCCTTTGATATGAGTAAAAGGTCGCCAAACTCTCATCATCTGTCTTTCTCTCTTTCACTACTGTATATACATGTTAATGAATTAAATATGTCCACAATTTTATTTCAGAGATTTATCATTCTGTTCACTTGACTTGATTAAATCTCTAAAGGACTAGTCCATAGAGTAGACAAGCTTTTCAATAAATAATTGGAGAAACAAATACAGTGCATTTAAAAATCTTAAAAATAAAAACAGGGACTTCTGCTTTCTTCCATGATAGACTATCTGGGACTACAATTGCCATAAACACTTAAGAATCAAGAGGGGGGGTGGAAGATATATACATATGAATGAAACATACATACATATATATATATATATATATGCACAACATATGTGTGAAATAGTGATATATAACACAACATATGTGTGAAATATGTGATATATAAATAACTATATATATATATAAAACTAAACTGTTTCAGGCACTCATCAACAGGTGGCCCTAAAATAAGGAAAACATTTGAAATAAGCCCACCATTGTCCAGGACTTCCTTTCCCTGGAGGTACTTCCTAGAGGAGAGTGAGAAAAGAGTAAGCACCCAAGGTAAGAGTGGAGGTCTCACTGTGTTGAGGAGAAGATACTGAAGCTTGAGGAGGATAAGGTAATGTATTTGCATATTTGCGGAACAGCAGGAGCTTCACAGAGAAACAGTTTCAAAGTCTGCATTGATGTACTCTTGAGTCTTTTTCTGAATGTGACATGCTATATACCTGGGTGAATCTTCATGAGACAAAGCAAATAAAAATTATGGAAAAACTATAAATAGATCAATTCCAAAAGGTCACGTGGGCCTGGGAGATGTTTGAATACTGATTAGGTAGAATATTGAGAATTTATTGAAACCTGAGCTTCAACAGGAAGGTCACACTTTTGCAGTAGTATTAAACTAGCCCTAGAGTTAAGGCTGCTCTAGACGTTTCCTAACAAAACTTGATAGGAGATTTGGAAAATTCAAATTGTCTTACATGCCCCTTTAATGCCTGCCAAACCAAACTCTTCTGAAGGATAACAATAAAATCTAGACATTCAGTATGTAATCTTTGCAATGTTCAACATCTAATAACATATCACTAGATGTGTAAAGAAGAAAAATATGTTTCATAGACTAAAGTATTAAAAAAAAAAAAAGAAAAAGAACCAGAGGGGGAAAAATATTTTTTTAGAGAGAGAGATTTTTTGCTATAGGACACGTGAGCTCACCAAAGAAACAGAGAGAGACAGAAAAACAGAAAGCAAGAAATCATCCTCCAGAGAGGATGGCCATGCTATAATCCCCTCTCCTCCATTTTCCTCTCAGGATTTTGGGCATGAATACACACGCACCAGTGTGCGTTTCAAGTCACCTGATCTGGGACTCAAACCAATGACTATGTGACAGTTTGACTATGTAACAGTTCAGTGCCTTAACCAATATGTCACCTGCTGGTCCCAAGGCTCAATATTTTTTAAGGAAATCATTATCTCCAAATTGATTTATAATGTCATTGTAATTTCAATTAAAATCTCAGCAGATTTTTTTTGTAGAAAATAACAATCTGTTTCTAAAATTAGTATAAAAATTAAAGGACCCAAAATATTAAAAAGCAATTTCAAAACAATAACAAAGTTGTAGGACTTATACCACCTCAAGACTTACTTTATTTTAAAAATTATTTATTTTTTACATTTAGTCACTGTGTATCATTGCAGCATACTAAACAAATTTTCCCATCATGAATACACTATACATTGCTTCAGTCTTTATATTACCATACATATTATCATCAACAGATAATTTTCCATTTTCGTAACCCTTAAATGTGTTCCTCTCTCTTTTCCCCTTGATTCCCTCCCTACCACACTGTCTCTAGTATCCACAGTTGCTTTCCATGCCTATATATCTTCCAATCTTTCAGTTTCTACCACAGATTGCAAATATTTGGTATATACTGAATGGTAATATACAATGCCTCTTTTTCATAGACTGGCTTGCTTTGCTTTGCAGAAAATAGTCCATCTTTGTTTACTTTCTATCAAATGTCAGGGTCTCATTGTTTATTATGGCTGAGTACTATTCCAACAGTGTATATTTGCCACACTTTTTCAATTCATTCATCTGTTCATGGACATGTGGGTTGGTGCCATGTCTTAGCAATTGTCTAGTTCCCTTTGTCAAAAATCAGTTGGTTATATGTTTTGGTATCCACCTGCAGAAAAATGACACTTGATCCCTATCTCTCACCACTAACAAAAAAACAACTTAAAATGGATCGAAGTTCTAAACCTAACTCTTGAAGATGTCAGAGTAGGCACAGACTTCTTAAATAATACCCCCAAAACACAGGCAATAATCCCAAAAGTAGACAAGTGGGATTATAGCAGTTTAAAAAACCTTCTGCATAGCAGAATAAACACTAATTAGAGTGAATTGGTAACCCTTGGAATTAAAGGATATATTTGCAAATATATTATGAATTATGCCACAATAACACGGATGTGCAGATGTTCTTCAGACTACATGCCTTCTTTTCCTTAGGCTAGATACCCAGGAGTGGAACTGATGAAGTATATGGTAGTTTTCTATTTGTAGGTCTTTGAGGAATTTCCATATTATTCTCCACAGTGACTGTACTAATTTACATTCCCACCAATAGTGTAGGAGAGTTCTCTGTTCTCCACAGCCTCACCAGCATTTATCATTATTATTTTTTCTTTTCTTAATTTTATTTTTCAAAATTTATTTATTTTACATTCTTTCATTGATCACCATAGCATACAAAATGTGATTTTCTAGTCAAAATACACTGCAAAGTGGCTTAATCACACATGTTATCGTCAACAAATAATTTTGATTTCTTGTTTCTTGTATGTATGTGTTTCCCCCCCCATTTCTCCCCCTCTGCCATCTCCTTTCCTCCTCCCACCCTGTCTTTGGTATCTTGCAGATGCTTTCCATTTCTTTTTTCTTTCCCAGGTTTCATTGATTCACAAAATATCTAAATTAAATATGTTCACTAGTAAGTTCAGCTGATATATACATACCTATGAACAAAAGTTGACTTTAGACATGAAACTCTGTGGATAGAATGAATATATTATAAAGTAGTACCTAGCTGAGACTATGTAGCTTACTGTGGTCATTAAGTAGACATTTTTTAATTATATTTTTTAATTTCAAGAACGGCAGTTTCAGCTTAATAAATCAAAAAATGTTAAAAGAACTTTGTCTAGGGACCAGCAGTTGGCATAATGGCTATGTCACTGGCCTCCCATGTAGTCGACTGCAGTTTAAATCCCAGACCCAGTGCCTTATTAAACTCATACCAGGTGCATGTGCGTGCGTGCCCAAGATCCAGAGAGGACAATGGAGGAGAAGGTGTTGCAGTGTGGTTATCCCCCCTGGGGAGCGATTTCTCACTTTCTGTCTCTCTGTCTCTCTCTATCTTTCTGGCAAGTGCACACAACCTATAACAAAAACCTCTAAAAACTGGGGGGGGTGGGGAGAGAGGAGAGAGACAAAAAAAAAACTTTGCCTAATACTTAAAGCTAGGAAACAGGTTAGGATTCTGTTCAAATAGTAGGTACATGAACCTGTACACAACTCAAGAGAAGACAAAACTCCTTAACTCTGAAAATCAAAGCATAGAAGATCAGTAACGTTTTAGTCAAAGGCCATAAAATTCTATTTCACCAGTTCAAACTCATGTACTTTATCTTCTGTTGTGGTCCAATCTTTCTGTTTAAATTCTGGAAGTTAACGTTCAACTCTGGACTTGTCCCTACAGTTAAGCCGGCCATTTCCTTAGCTGTTTTAGAACTCGTATTGCTGTGTGTCTGACTTTAGCTTTCCTGGAATAGCACTCCCTTCAGAACGTATTGGAGAGCTGGTCTGGTGTTGGTAAATTCCTTCAGGTTTTGTTTACCTGAGAATGTTCTTGTCTTCTCTTCCCATATGAAGGATAATCTTGCTGGATATAGTATTCTTGGTTGAAATTGTTTTTCCCCTAACACTTTGAATATATTTTCCCATTCTTTCCTTGCTCACATTGTTTCCAATGAGAGACTCACTGTTAGCCTGATGGGATATTCTTTGCAGGTAACTTTATGTTTCTCCCTAGCCAATCTTAGTATCTTTGTCTGTGGTTTTGGTCAATCTGGCTATAATGTGTCTTGAAGAAGATCTTCTTGAGTTGACCCTATTTGGGTTCCTCTGTATTTCTTGGATCTCAATCTTTGAATGTCTCTCTAGTTTTGGAAAGTTTTCTTTTAGGATTTCATAGAATAGATTATCAATGCCCTTATTAGTCTCTTCACCTTCTGGGATACTGATTATCCGGATGTTTGGACGTTTAATGGTATGTAGTATTTCTTGTATTTTATTCTCATTTTGGGGGAGGCTATTTTCTATTTTCTCAGGCTTTGTGGTGGATTATACTAGTCCAGCACTTCTGTCTTCTACATCTGAGACTTGATTTTCTGTATAATCTAGTCTGCTTTTAATACTTTCAAAGGAGGTGTTGACTTCTTGTATTATAGCTTTCATCTCCAATAGTTCCATTTGATTATTTTTTATGGTGTATTATTTCCTTTCTCAGCTCTCACAAAAAACTTCCTCATCTCCTGGAACTCATCAGCTTTTTTCTTCTGCTGTTCATTGTCTCTCTACTCTTCCATCTCTGTTAGCTTTGTCACTATGAATATTCTAAATTCTTTATCAGACATTTCCATGCGTTCCATTGTACTATCTATAGATGAAGAAGGGTTATTTTTTTCCCTTTGGGGGAAAGGTATTTTCTTGGTTTCTCATATTTCTTGTGTCCCTGCAGTGATTTCTAGTCATCAGATGGATTGTTCATTTCTTCCTAATTTCTAGAAGCTCAATGTGAGTAAGCAGAGGAACACAGGAGGAGGTGATCTGCAAACTCTTTGGCAGCCCATTTTTCTCCCTTTGTGTCACAGATTCAGTTGGAATTGAGGAATATGAAGGCGCTAGTAGTATTTGGATGCTTGGCTACATTTCACTTAGACCTGTCTAGACACTCAGCGTGTGGAGGTTGAGCAGCAGTGATAAGGTAGAAGAAAAAGGATAAGAAAACAGAGAAAGAGAGAAGAGAAAAAGGGACAAAGCAAATAAACAAAAAACTTATTTCTTTGTTAATTTTTAAAAAAACGAAAATTGCACAGTGCGTTTGCACAGGGAGCAAAAACACTAGATCTCTGCTCTCATGGTGAACTCAGTCTTCTTCTGGCCTACGCTTTATGCTTTTCCTAAATGAGAGGGGGAAAAGGGAGGGTATTATTACCAAGAGAAAGGAGGATTTCAGAACCAAGTAAATACCTTAAAATTTTTTTTAAAAAAAAAGAAAATTTTAAAAAATAAAGACAGAGACTGAAAGACAGAAAGAAACAGAGAGGAAACGACAGAGGGGGCTCTACCAGGGTGACTTCTCAGCAGAACATCATTGCTCTTGTCTCTGAAAGCACTAAATCTCAGCTCTCAGGATGGACCCAGTCTTCTCTCATTTTTAATTTTAGCCGTTCTGATTGGGGTTAGGTGGTATCTCGTTGTGGTTTTGGTTTGCATCTCCCTTACGATAAGTAATGTTGAGCATTTTTTTCACATGCTTTTTGGCTGTTCATACATCTTCCTCAGAGAGTTGTCTGTTCAACTCATTTGACCATCTTTTAATTGAGTTATTTATTATTTAATATATATTTTTTTTCCAAGTAAGCTGCTTGAGTTCTTTGCATATTCTGGTTATCTGTCCCTTATCTGAGTCATAATTTGCAAATATATCCTTCCATTCCAAGGGTTACAGATTCACTCTAATTGGTGTTTCTTTTGCTGTGTCCAAGTTTTTTAAACTGGTGTAATCCTACCTGTCTACTTTTGGGAATTGCTTGTGCTTTGGGGGTCTTATTTAAGAAGTCTTTGCCTACTCTGACATCTTCAAGAGTTTCCCTTGTGTTTTCCACCACTAGTTTTACAGTTTGAGTTCTTAGGTTTAGAACTTCGATCCATTTTAAGTTGTTTTTTTGTTAGTGGTGAGAGATAGGGATCAAGTGTCATTTTTCTGCAGGTGGATACCAAAACATATAACCAACTGGTTTTTGACAAAGGGAACTAGACAAACTAGTGGAGAAAAGAAAATCCTTTAAGTAAATACTGCTGGAAAAACTGGGTATCAAAACGTACTTTAAAGTGAGAATAATCTAGATAGTGTGTAATTGACATAAACATAGACATATAGACAAAAGAAACAAAAAATATAGATAGAGATTTACAAATATATGGCAAACTAAACTTTGACAAAGGTGCCAATATATTTGTATGTAAAAAAGATTCTTTTTAACAAAAATCACTGAAGCAACCAAATAACCACATTGATGTGACCCTTACATTACAACATATGCAAAAATTAAAATGGATCCAAGACAAAAGCTTAAGACTAAAACTATAAAACCTCTAGGAAAAAAATGGATTCTTCATTATCTTGGAGTAGACAGATTTATAGATGGAGCACAAAGCCAAACCACACACACACACAATTAGTAAATTGGTCTTCATCAAATTTTAAAACTTCCATTCTTTGAAAACACTGTTAACTAAGCTAAAAGGCAAAAACCAACTAGAAGAAAATGTTTGCGGGACCAGCAGTTAGCATAATGGCTATGTCGTTGGACTCCCATGTAGTTGACTGCGGTTCAAGTCCCAGACCCAGTGGCTTAAACTCACTCTGGGCATGTGTGTGTGTGTGTGTGTGTATGTGTGTGTGCCCAAGATCCCAAGAGGAGAATGGAGAAGGAATTGTGGTGTGGCCATCCCCCTGGGTGATTTCTTGCTTTCTGTCTCTCTTTCTCTCTCCGTCTTTCTGGTGAGCGCACGCGTCCTATAGCAAAAAAAAAACTCTCAAAAAAAAAAAAAAAATGAAAGAAAGAAAGAAAAAAAAATGTTTGGTATGTGTATAAACTTCACAAAAGAAGAGTACATACTGAATAACTCCATTCATAGTACATTTATTTTTTTCACTTTTATTTTGTACTTTGTGACCTTGATTAGTTAGTATTAGTTCTAACGACTAGTTCTAGTTTAACAGACTCTTTAAGGTTTCTTGACTTACACATTACTGTCCCTTACCATTTTCTTCCTCCTTTCCAATCTATATTAGCTTTCACTCTTTCTGTAACTTACTTACAGGTTAGATCACCAAAATACTGTTGGGTAGAAATTATGAGAATAAGTTAAGAATAAGTTAAGAACTTATTCTTAACTTATTCCATAATCTTAAGGGAAAAGCATTCAGTTTTTAAGTATGATAGCCGTAGGATTTTTATGGATGTTCTGTGGTTTATGAAAAATATTGTGAAAATTTAAAGACACACACATTTATTTACTTATCCCAAATATTTAGCTGTAATTTAGGGAACTAAACAGAATCTGGGTCATTTTGGCTGCACTACCTTTGCACCTCTCAAATAAACCATTAATACCAACCCCTTCCACCAGCTCTGTTTTCTAGAAAACTCAGACTGAAACAGGTATCTGCCTCAAGAATGTATAAGTGGGAGACTATCCAAAAGAATATAATCCTTAAACTAAGTCTTATCATAAAAATAGAGGTCATTCATATGAGTTATATAGAACAGGCAATTATAGAAAGATTGAAAGTAATTATATGATATCCCGGTATGCTAGATAAGCATGCGGAGTTCACATAACTGCTAGTGATTTGGGTTGACAGGTGCACTGGAAAATAGAGAGATGAGCCTAGAGAGGACAAAAAGAAGGGAACTGCAATGCTGTGAAGCTTTAATTTGGTCCTAAAGCCAACAAGGAGCTTGTAAATAAGATTTCTAAAAAAACTTAAATAAAAAAATAATATGACCAAATTTAGAACCATCAGCTCCTTATTTCGAAGGGTCATTAGTAGTTATCTGAATAGGAGTACACGTGTGTGTGTGTGTGTATGTGTGTTTGTGTTTGTAACAGAGAAACAACATGAGAAAAGATGGTGACTGATACCAAGATAAGAACCGGCAGAGACCCGCACTAAAAAACAGTAGTAGAGAGTAGAGAGTAGTGAGTAGAGAGTAGTTAGTAGAGAGTAGTGAGTAGAGAGTAGTGAGTAGTAGAGTAGAGAGTAGAGAGTAGTGAGTAGAGAGTAGTGAGTAGAGAGTAGTTAGTAGAGAGTAGAGAGTAGTGAGTAGAGAGTGGAGAGTAGTGAATAGAGAGTAGGGAGTAGAGAGTAGAGAGTAAAGAGTAGAGAGTAGTGAGTAGAGAGTAGAGAGTAGTGAGTAGAGAGTAGTGAGTAGAGAGTAGAGTAGTGAGTAGACAGTAGTGAGTAGACAGTAGTGAGTAGACAGTAGAGAGTAGATGAGTAGAGTAGAGATTGGTGAGTAGAGAGTGGTGAGTGAAATGACAATAAGAGGAGGGGTAGGTATATTAAAGGAAGGACAATCCGACATGTTTGTTACTATAAATAAGGATTACAGAGGGGCAAACAGGTTTGTCATGAATGAAAATCAGTTGATTTCTGCAAATTACTGCATCCAGAATATGTATGATAATGAAATACACAAGGAGATTGGATGGTAGCACAGTGGTAACACATCACAACATAGAAAGGTTCCAGGTTCGTATCCAAAAATATCCTGACCATACATGACTAGTGCGTGCCCACGACCCAGGGCTGACTGACACTGGGATGGATTGTGGCATGCAGACCCTGTGAAAGTGCTGAGGGTGACTGTTTCTTTTTGTCTCTCTCTCTCTCTTTTGCCCATGGAAAAAAGAAACACTGTGTATGTGTGTGTGTGTGTGTGTGTGTGTGTGTGTGTGTATTTTGAAAGCAATAATCTAAGCAAAAGAAGTCAGTTACCAAACACACACATACACACAAATTTTGACATTAGAGTCTTAAGTAACTATGTAACACCCAAGCAGATATATTAGGAAGCAATCCGACTTTTGGGCCTTGATCTTAGAAGAGAAATCCAGAACAAATATGTAGGCCTGGAAATCACCAACCACGCTAAGATGAGATCACCAAGGACGGGGTATTAGAATAAAGAGAGACAAAGCCAGAATCCTGGGTTAATGTTGAGGAAAATCAGATGAAGGTGATATTTCAGAAGGAAAGGAAAACAATTCTTGGAGAGGCTATTTTGTTGTGAAGGTCCCAGAGAGACCAAGCAAGAAAAGGGTCAGTAGTCTTTGCATTCCACTACTATCGAGTCATTAATGAGCACGGAAAAGGCAGGTTAGAGGGTGAGAGACCTAAAGTTCTACTGGGCAACAGGGGTGAGGTTAGGGGGGTTGAAGTGAAAAGAGAGTGATTGCACTCTATACTTAACAAAAAGTTTACCTCAGAAAGAAAAGAGGAAATACAAAATCTATGTATTTCTGAAGGTCATCTTCCTACTTGATTGTACATTTTTGTTATTTAATAAGTACTTCACATCAAGTGCTTCTCAGTAAGATGTTGATGGTATCACTCCTGTATTTCTGGATAAGGAAAAAGCTGACAAGAGAAGTGCATTTCATCAACTAGCTCACGTATTAAATAAAAGTGGAGACCTGGATTGTGGTACAGAACTGAAATGTTTTCTGCAAAACCTTGCTATTGCTCTGTGCATAAAACCTAGGTTGTATTTCGTCTTGTTCCAGTTCACTTATACCTTTTATGATTGTGTCACCTTGTGTTTCTCCATTTAAAAATAAAAATCAAACTCAGCAGTTTCTTTTTCTTAAACTGCTTCAGTAACCAGCAGTTGCCACATTAAAAGCTTTAGCCGGAAGACTATAAAAATAGTCTAATGCCCTTAGCAGGTGACTACATTTGAGCCAATTCTCCTTTTAAGGATGTACCAAGGTCAAATCAAATGGCTAGGGAAAGACAGGCTATGAGAAAGACGGGAAAGTCAGTTGACATTCAAAGGGCTAAAGTGCATTTTGCTTGGAATGTTTTGTGTAAATGTTAAACAGCGTCCACATTTAGCCACCTGCTTCTTGTTTAGGAGGGTTCAAATGAACAATTTCAAGCACAATTGAGTAACACTCAAAAGAAAATCAAGTGTAATTTCCTAAGTTGCTGAAGCAAGGGTTCATCTGTGAAATCGCCATTAGTATTTCTAAACTCAATCTGGTTATATGTGAAATTTGATGCACACAGTTCAGTGGCACCTGGAAATTTCTTCATGCGGAGATGAAATTATGAGGCAGACCTTTTTAAATGATTGTTTCTCTGTGTGTATTTTTTTTAATTCTTTGGGTCATATTTTTAATAAACCATTCAAAATAGATTATTTCATTGCTTTTTTCTCTTCCTGTGGCAATATTTTGCTTTGCTTTTAAATCACACTAAATCATAAGGGAAAAAACACCATATAGAAACACCTATATAACACTATTTGTATAGCTCATCTTTTTTTTTTTTAGAAAGATATCTTTATGCTATAGGGGATATGCTCACTTGAAGAGACAGAGAGAAAGAGAGAGAGAGGCAGAAAGTGAGAAATAACCTTCCAGTGGGGAGGGCCACATTGCAATCTCTTCTCCTCCATTCTCCTTTTGGGATTTTTGGCACACATGCATACATGCCCAACATGAGTATTAAGCCACCAGGTCTGGGACTGGAACCACAGTTGACTACAGGGAAGTCCAGCGACATAACAATTACACCATCTGCTGTAATTGTTATAGTATAGCTCATCTTAAAATGCTTTAGCTGTCTATTATCTAAACATTTATCCATTAGGGGAGAAAGAGTATAATGGAATCTTCAAATTACCTTATTAAATTTCCTAGGAAGAAAACTTTGTTCTATTTTTATTAAATAGTAACTTCATATGATCACTACTGTTTAAAAACCTTTGGAGTCTGGGATCAGCAGTTAGCACAATGGCTATGTCGCTGGACTCCCATGTAGTCAACCACGGTTTGAGTCTTGGACCCAGTGGCTTAAACTCATGCTGGGTGCGTGTGCGTGCGTGTCCAAGATCCCGAGAGGAGAATGGAGGAGAAGGGATTGCAGCATTGCCATTCCCCCTGGGGGGTGATTTCTCTCTGTTGGAGTCTCACTCACTTACTGGATCAAATCTAAACTCTGATCCAATCCTTACACAAACCCTCCCTTCTAGTTGTGGAGGTTACTCTCCACCTTGAGCAATTTCTGCCTTTGTTTTGGATACTTCTGCAGAAACCTCTTCCTTGTATTCGATGTATACAAACCTTTCCTATCCTACAAGCTTTAACTCATCAATTTTCCTGACTTCCAACTTAACTAATATCTATTTTATTTGTCTTTATTAACATTTGTATCCACTCTAAGTCTTAACTTTCATATTTGTGATGTCTCTTGTATGATTAAACATAGCTTTTCATATGCTGGTCTTATTTTTCTAAACAGATTGTGATCCTCTTGAATGCAGAATTTGTTTTCTTAACATCATTGACAATGAATATATTATCTCATGCCCTTAGCTGCATGTTGGATGAAGATTTGCTATCTAGGGCCAGGAAAGTAGCACAGTGATGACACAACTGGACTCCCAAGGGAAAGGTCTCGGGTGCATACCCCAGGACCTCCCAGAGTACGTCAGGCATGTGTGCATGCCAGTTAGCCAGGATGGCTAGGGCATAAGGGCCTAATGAGAATGCCTTTCTCTCTCTCTTTTTCTCTCTCATGGAAGAAATAAATAAACTTTTAAAAATGTGGTGACTGGAGCCAGTAGGTGGCACAGTGGTTAAGACACTGGACTCCCACATGGCCAACTATAGTCAAGTCTCAGACCCAGAAGCTTGAAACTCATGCTGGGCAAGAGTGTGTGAGTGCCCAAAATCCTAAGAGAATGGAGGAGAAGGGACTCTGGCATGGTCATTTCCCCTGGGGCGTGACTTCCCACTTTCTCTCTCTCTCTCACCCCTGTGAGCGCACACACCCTATAACAAAAATCTCTCAAGAAAAAAGAATTTGTTGACTAATATTTAAAGGGAATATAATATTAACCTATTTTAATTACAGACGTGATTACATTTAACATTTCATTAAATGTAACATTTTTTTTTTGGAGAGGTTTTTGCTATAGGGCGTGTGCGCTTGCCAGACAGACAGAGAGAGACAGAGAGATAGAAAGCGAGAAATCACCCCCCAGGGGGGTGATCACGCCGCAATCCCTTCTGCTCCATTCTCCTTTCGGGATCTTGGGCATGCACGCACATGCGCCCGGCGTGAGTTTAAGCCACCGGGTCCGGGACTCGAACCGTGGTCGACTATGTGGGAGTCCTGCGACATAGCCATTACGCTAACTGCTGGTCCCCATTAAATGTAACATTTTTTTAAAAAAATCTCTGTAGAAGAATGTTTCAAATTAAATAGATTTTTGAAAAACTATTAATAACTCTCCTTAATCTTGACCTATTTTTCTTTAAAACACATGGATCATTTCCTGAAAATCTCACTTGTAGAATGTACACAGTCTGAATTTAGTAATCCCCAATCTCCAGAAATGTATTCTGATAAAAAAATCTTTCTTTTATTTCACATTTTAGGTATACATCAATGACTATTCATGAACTTTATCTATCACATATTATTGCTTAAAAATTAAAATGCTGAAATTGCAAAATTAGGCCTAAAGAAAAAGCTACTGTCAGTGCTGGTGAAACTAAAACATTCATTTTATTTTCATGCGTAGTTTTTACAATCCAGGCTGTTGTAAAATAAATAGTTTCTCTTCACCTGCAATCCGAAAGAGAAGCTAAAAATGAAGCCATTTGAAAACCTGTGCTGGGACCAGTAGCAGGCATGGTGGTTAAGGAGTGGCCAATGAGGAATGTGTGGCTTCTGAATCTGGTCAGTACCAACCAAATACAAGATAATCAGGGGACTTATTAACAAAACTGACAGAAAAGGAAAAATAGAGAGAGGCAAAACACTTAAAAATCTATACCACGAAATAAAACCAATGTCGTTTCTGTCTCTCTCATACTAAGTCCCAGGAAACAACAACTCTGTAGGATTAGAAGTATAGACCAAACACCTCATCCTCTCATGAAATATCATCCTGGAACAGCCACTTTGAGTTAGGCTAGACTATATAACTATTTCCTATGTTTTAATTATAGATATTCAGAAGGTAGTGAGTTCCATAAAGAGTTCCTCACTGCACAAAATAATATATTACACTTAATATCTTAAAAGTATACATTTAGGCTGGCTGGTGGCCTCATGGTTACAGTGGGGAGATCCCAACATAGCTGACCACACATTTGAGTCCCACACTTGGTGGCTTGAGAAACACGTAGGACAATGTGCATGTATGCTCACACTCCCAAAAAGAGGGAGACGGAGAAGGGATTGCTACCTGTACTTTCTCCATGGGGGTGTTTTCTTGCTTTCTTTCTCCCTGCTTCTCTCTCTTTCTCTCTGACAAGTGCATATGCACTCTGTCAAAATTAAAAATTAGAATTACATCTTTGAATTTAAGTGAATGACTCCTAAATCCAATGTTCACAGACTTAGTCAGTATGATACTATACACTCTCAGACACATCAGAGAGCGCCAGATAATGCTAAGTGCTATATAGAAAAATAAAACAGGCTAAGTGGGTGGTTAATGGCAAAGGGCACTACACTAGAGATGGTGGCAAGAAAGGCTTGTTTGATATAACATTCTAAGAATCCTAATCTATATAAAAACCTAAAGGAAACACATTCCAGTTAGACAGAAGAGGCAGGGCAAAGCCTCTGGGGTGGAGATGTGTTTGGCAAGTGCAAAGAACAGCAAAGACCCAGAGTCTGAAGAAGATTTGGGAATGGAGGTGAGGGAATACCGAAATGAAGGCAGAGAGGTTCTTCCTTACCCTGGAAATGCTGTGGACCATGTGATTGTTTGTGATTTTAAATGTGATGAAAACTATTTTACACGTGAGTGCAGGCCAACCTGCTTTCAACAAATCCTCAAATAAGTGCAAAACTCAGTTGCTCAACAAGAAAAATAAAACAAAATGTATCAACCTAAGTGCTATGTAGAGAAACGGCTCTTGAAGTGTCTCTTAGCCCTGAAATTCTAGAATTTTATAACTCCCTAGAAGGGAGTAGGAACAAAGCAAAATCCCAGCTCATTGGAGCCATCATTTAAGTTTCCTACACCCTCCTCATACACTGCACACAAATATAAACACAATTTTAAAATAACACAATTGTATAAAAACTAAGTATGACATATTTTCTTTTATTTAAAATAGAGCTCTATATGCTTCACAGAAACAATGCAAGGAGTGCTTCATTTATTATCTTTGCCACTTTACGAAACGATACATTTTCAGAAAATGCACACATAAAAATATAACATTTAGGCATTAAGTATTTACATCTGGAGGCAGCTGAAAGTTATGCAATAATATTAAACAGCTTTAAAATAAATACTTTTATGACTTGCCATTGGTAAAGTTAAACATTTTGATATGAAAGCTACCATTGAATTATTACTAAATTCTAAAATACTATTATTTCTAAATAAAATAAGTATATGTATATATTACTATAAAAATGTATATTTTTCCACAGACTACAAATTAATAAAACATTCATTTCTCTTTGGAATTTAGAGTTCTCTTTACCTTCTACAATTAAATTGCAACTACTAAAACCCCCATCTACACACTTTTTCTACAATTTATTGCCCAATTCTTATTTTAAAATACAATTTACTTTTCATATTCCTTATATACATTCATTTGGGACTGTCTGTTGAAAGGCATTGTCTTTTTACATACTTAAGAATATCAGCTAGCTTACAAAATGTCTTTACAACAGTGATTCTTTTCACAGTAGTTCAAGAGTTCAAGGCATGTTTTGCAATGTCAAAATGCAATGGTTTTGACATTTGTAATATGTTCTTGGGTATAAGAAGAGTCGTGCTACCAAAAGAAAAGTATAATTAGTATTAGTACTTTGAAAGTCAATCCATTTTTTTTAATAATCTGAATCTAATATTCTGTTTTTAGGGCATTTAAAAAAACTGAAACACAGATCAAGTTATAATCTTTTTAAATCTAGGAACAGAAGAATACACGAGCTTGACACTAGTCATTGTGGAAAGTAACTAGAATTTAATATTTTGGTTCAAATACCCTTACATTAAATAAAGAGAAAAAGAACAGATGGATCTTTAAAAACGTTTAGCTAATATTATTACTTAGTCTATAGAGGAAATGGCAATATTGGTAAATCTCATTGTATTCTTGCATTTGTTAGATATAACTTGGGTTCATAATCCTCTTTACAGGCAAAGTTTTACAAGAAAACTCAACAGAAATATCAAAATCAGCACCCATATGCCTTGCTACAGATTATCGATTACCTAGGTTAAAAAAAAAATCAGCAGAATAAGCACACAATCTCTCTTGTTCTCTTGGGAATTCTCAGATGAATCACTAGTGTTGTTTTTGTTTGTTTATTTGTTTTTAATTTTTGTGTTCAATTTGCACAAGTCAGAAACCATTTTTATCTTTAATTCTCATTTCCGGTGAATATATAAACACATATTTTGAAAAAAGGGTGCTTTTTTCAAAGTATAAAATTCTGCCTGGGTTAAGGTCCAATTGTAATTCAAATTCACCTGACCCACAGCACAACAAGCCTAAATGGGTGTGGTTTCACTGGGTATAAGGTTAATTTCCTAATGCACTCAGATTCTTAGTTGGCCACATAAACATTCAGATTCACGTAGTCCAGGGTAAAAATCTTTCAGTTAAAATTTAAGTCAGGAGAGAAAAACTTGTAGGATAACATGAATTAATGATCACAAGACAAAATCATACTTGAAAATATTAAAATCTAGGATTAGCTACAGCTCAGATTTCCACAAATATTGTATTCATCTACAGCTAAATAGGGGAAGTACTCTGTCCATTCTTCCTAGAGGAATTACACAATGGGGGTCATTATCTAATTTCAACACACTAGATTCTAAACCACATGGCACAATGGCTTCGTTTAAAAAAAATGACACAAGTAAAACAAAACAATGTTATGAAACAGTGGAAATAAACTAAGCAATCACACATCTAGACATATATTTCACATTCTCTTGCCAATTCATCATCTCTCAAGTGGAATTTATTATTAAAACAAAAAGTAAAAAGTACCACTGTTTTCATTGACGAGTGAATAAAGTCCATGGAGGTATGAGCTGATGGAACTAGAACAGAACATTGTCAAACACAGAAATGGTGTGTTGCACAAAAGAAAAGATGTGTGGAATAACTTCGTAAAAAGTCCCAATGATACCATTTAAAGATACCATTACTAAACATATCTAAGTAGCTTATATGTCGTATTTGCGAATTTATTTAAAGGAATGATTATTGAAGACACCAGCGGCCAACTCTTACTCATTTGCTACTGCCACTTTTAAAATTTCCCGAAGAGGTAAAACTTTTGATGCATTTATTTTGCCAGATATATTTTCATATTCATTTAAAATAATCAACAATTATTCCCTGCCAAGCAATTTTAAGTTGTTCACACAAACTTTGTATAATAGCCAATGTCAGCTCACTTATTTCAGGTGATGTGCTAAAGTATTCCCTAGGATTTTTGCTTCGAATCCAAGAAAGCCCTGAGTTTTCTCTGCCTTGGTTAGTTACATGGTGGCCAAAAATTTCAGGATAGTAGAAGTGGTTTTGTTTTGTTTAATAATTCTACAGTCGTAGAAGTATTAAAAATAACAAATTATTAAATTATTGTGGAACTTCTAACCTAGTGAATATATTATGTGTTTTCACTTATAAATAAAAACCTATTTTGAATTCTTCAGACAGTGCAATCAGATTACTATTTTCATACAATCATGGAAATATAAAATGCAAAGTTAATTGAAAGTATAAAGACGAAAAGCAAGAGCCTAAAACAGTGGACAACAGTCACATTCCACTGAACTCTCAAGTCAGGGTGTAAATGGAGAACTCTGATATGACATGCCAAATACTTATGACAGAAGAAAGCATACAATAAAATCTATACCAATTACGAATTTAAACACATAACTTATAAGGCAGTAAGTTCATGCTTAAATATTGACAACAAATGATGTTTCTCTTTTTTTCAGAAAGTGATGCTACATGTAAATCCCATTGCTGTTTTATACAGAGCTTGAAATTCACAGCATTTTCCCAAACTTTGTATTATACCCAAAAGCCAAAATATCTGAAAGATGCAAAAAACTAACTTAACCTAGAAAAAAAAATTTTGCTCGTAACAAAATTGAAATGAAATAAATATTATGCAATGGGGATCCATTAAAAAGCAAATGATGTAAAGTTTAACAGCATAAGTATATACAATAAACTTGCCTTATGCTCTAAACTTTATGCTCTTATTATAAGTGAGCATCTTCTATGTAAAATAATGCAGAGAGTTAAGGAAAATTGTAACTTTTTACATTTACTTTATCATTTTTGCTACACTACCCCCTTTGTTTAAAAAATATACTTTGTAAATGTAAGACTATTCAGTTAGAATTTATAGTTAAACAGCACAAGAACAAAAAAAAAATCTCAAAGCGTACAAACATACAGATTTCTCCAGAGTGAAAGTTGAACCAATGACATATGGAATTATATTTAGACAGTATCAAATAAATTATAGAACATAGTGACAAGGAAAATGGAGATTTTAATACATGCTCTCTTAAAAATGAAATAAGTATATTTCTCCAACATAAGTGTATAAAACTGGAAACATTCTTGGAGATTTGAGACTAGAGTATAGCTATAGTAAATAAATAAGTTCATTCTTGTATTTGTAGGAATAATCTCTTGAGAAATCAAGGTAATAAGCACAAACAATATTACCCCTCCATATAAGCTCTTTTTAAAACCCTTTCACATAGGCATTTTCTAAATTTAGATTTTCTTTAATATCCAAATAAAGATACTTTCTAAGTGTGATGCAAATTTAAAGTGATTTTCAGACCTATTCTAGAAACCCATTGTCATACAAAACTCAAGACATCCCACTTTGTATAAAATCTGTCAATGTGCTTTCTTCCTCTACATGATTACACCTTTTTTTTTTACATTCCCAAATTAGACTTTAAAATCTCTGAGGGCAGGACCTATCTATCTTTTTTATTCTCTCTAGCACCCAATATTGTGGCGAACAAGACTCAGGATGTTCAATGATTATCCAATAAATAGATAAATGCATGAATGAGAATGAAAATAGATGCAAATCCCAGTCAAATGAAGATGGATTAGGTAGCATATTTCCATAGTGAAAAGCAGTACAATCAAAGGCATGTAGAACACTTACATGGGAGAGTAAAATCTTACTCCTGCTCTAGAGTCAAAAGCATTCCATTCTGGGGACCAGCAGTTGGCGTAATGGCTATGTCGCTGGACTCCCATGTAGTCGACCACGGTTTGGGTCCCGGACCTGGTGGCTTAAATTTACGCCAGTCGTGTGTGCAAGCATGCCCAAGATCCTTAGAGGAGAACGGAGGAGATGGGATTGCAGCGTGGCCATCCCCCCTGGGGCAGGGGAGGGGGGGAAGGGTGATTTCTCGCTTTCTGTCTCTCTTTCTGGCGAGCGCACGTGCCCTATAGCAAAAACCTCTCCAAAAAAAAAAAAAAAAAAAAAAATAGCATTCCATTCTTGTCAAATAATTAGAAAAATTCAGTTTAAAAAAATTATGTAACATTCCTTTACTGCTAGACTCTCAAAGTGCATGATATGATAAAATATAGTATCACTTTTGAAGAGTCTATCAATATAAGAAGAGTTTTGTATTTATATCATCTCTGCAAAAGAATATTCTAAGGAACCAACTTTGGGAAGCAATGCTTTAGAACAGTAAGACACTATGTTAAACCTCCTTCACCAAAGCAGCATTATAGTTTTGAAAAAAGTATTTGATATTCCATTAAATATTCATCACTATCACCACAGAAAGCAGAATGAAGGGAAAGCTATTTATGGGCATTCTTCTTTACTCTCTTGTTCATTTTTAAATGGTAATGGAATGTCTATTTACTGTTGCTGACATACTCCGAAGGATTTAGTTGTACTTCACTGAAGAGATGTTTTTTGTTGTTGCTTTTTTTTTTTTTCATTTTCCTCAAAATATTTGTTTCCTTTTCTTTCTAAAGTGGATGTGAAAAAGCAATATACACCTCTGGATTTCTACCTTAAAGATGTCTTCTGACAATGAATATTTATGTCTAGTTTAATCTTTGGAAGTTTTTAGTAAACATTAATAGTTATGAATGAATGGGATAAATGAAATTTCTGAGGAAACTGTCAATAGATACGGTTCTGAGATGTCACACAGGTCCACTGTGATTCTGCAAAATAATTTAACCCACCTTCTGTCTGGCTAAACTACAAATATAGTAAAAGATGTTTTTGCACAGGGAGCAAAGTACTATAGGAAATCCAGGGCAAGTTGGGAGTGCGCTACTCTCCTGTAGATGATCCAAGTATGAACCTAGAGCCAGCTCTGCCTAGGCTGTGTGGCTTTGGGAGATCTGTCAGCACCTCAAGAAAGCAGGTGTCTTTCATAAATGAGAGTAAGAAACAAGCTGAATGGCTTTTAAACTATTTGCCTCAAGGACTCTTGTAGTAGTGGAGTATAAAAAATCCCCAAGTTGGACTCTGACTTATACCTTTTACTGAGCAGCTCCACTTTTACATGTCTTAAATATTAAAATACAGAGGAAAAAAAAAACAATGGCTAAAATTCAGAGCGATACTTATTTTTTTAAATAGATCATGCTAATTGAAAAAGGAAAACCATAGATTGCTATGACATGTTCTAGTTCACGAATGTAATGAATGTATTTTCATATTCAGTAAAAACATTTTTTCCTATTCATTCATGTGCTCTTGGTTCAAGTACAATAACATCTTAATGACTTCTATTATTTTTATATAGCTTATTGTGCACTTTCATAATATCTTTCTCTTTAAATAAAAAGATGAGTTCATGTGTTACTTTTCAAAATAAAATTAAAGACAACACAGAGATTGGATGAAATCAATCCCTGCCCAACTCTTCTTTAGAGTTATCTTTCATTCTGCCTTTGGGCACTTAAATACTGTACTGCATCATCATCTTTGAGGTAGAACCAAAAAAAAAAAACAAAAACAAAAAGCCAGAAACATTCACATAAAAAGGTAAAGAAAGCTGTAAGCGATGTCTCTTTAACATGACTATCATCATTAGGCTTTGCAGTCTTCTTTGACACAAAGTTGGGAAATGGTCTTCTTAATGCGAAGGGCCGTGAGGCGAGCTGCCCCATTGGCATACCAGCACTCACGCATTATTCGCCCCATGACTCGGAGTGCCTTGAAGAGAAACAAAAACAGCAAAGACTTTAGATACTCACACAAAATAGAGTTCAAAATAAGCAAAACCACAAACCCTGAAATTGTTCATAAACTTTCATTAAGAAATAATAAATTTAAAGCACTTTTTAAAAATGAAGTTAGGACCAAATCCTTAAAAAATACTATCAATACAAAAATATTCACCTTGTAGAGACTAATTTAACTAAAAATTCAATGCATTGATATCTGGGAATATGGTAGAATGACTATCTTTTAAAATCCTTTAGAAGAGTCATAAAAGACATGAAGAGACACAGGAGAAGTTGAAAAGTCACTATATCTTGATCTGGGTGGTGAAAACACATGTATACACATAAAATAAATCATCAAGCTCTGTATTAAGAAGCGCACATTGTGGGATCAGCAGGTGGCATGGTTAAGGCGCTGGACACCCTCACATGGCCAACCACGGTTTGAATCCTGGACCTGGTGACTTGCTTTCTCACTTTCTCTTTCTCTCTCTCTCTCTGTGTCTTTCTCTGGTCAAATTATAAGAATTCAAGCTTAATTATCAAAAGTTCTAAATTAAAATATTATCATAATAAAAATGTGCAGAGTAGAAAACAATGAGAATGCTGAAATCAGAAATATATAGGAAATTACAGAAGGTGGTGATTGCTCTGGCAGCATGTGATGATCCCATGGTCTAGAACTGCAGAACTGATGCACCATACATAAAAGACAGAAAACCCAACTCAGAGTGCACAGAAAGTGTCAGATCAAGATCCCCGAATTTAAGGATAAATCTGTGCCAAGAAAGAAACTTCTAAGGGAAATTGCCTAAGTTTTATCTGTTGGTGAAGAAAGAAATCAAGCCCATGGCAGTAAGCCTGACCTCATAATGAAAATCAACAAACACATGAGAAAACAAAATACCATAAGCAAGAGTCAATTGAAATAATAAACAATACTATCAGACCCATAAAAACATTAGATGCCAGAGTTAAATGGTATAAACAAGTATATAAAATAGGAACCAGCAGATGGCGTTAACGGTTACATTGCTGGACTTGCACATGGCTGACTGCTTTGAGTCCTGAACCTGTCAGCTTGAAACACACCAGGCATTTGTGTGCATGTGCCCAAAATCTCAAGAGGAGAGTGGAGGAGAAGGGATTGCGGTATGGCCATTCCCCCCCCCCCCGGGGGGGGTGTGATTTCTCGCTTTCTGTCTCTTTGCCAAGTCCATGTACCCTACAGCAAAAATTTCTCTCCTTAAAAAAGAAAGTATTTAAAATCTATAAATATAAGAAGAAAAGAGAAAATTTAAGAGTATTTAGATAAAGAAGTAAAACTTATTGATATAAAAACATAAAATAATTAAAATGAATAACTCAATGGGATGAGCTAAATGTCAGATAAGATATATCTGGGGACCAGGAGGTAGCATAGTGGTTAAGGTGCTAGACTCCCACATGACCAACTGCAGTTCACGTCCTGGACCCAGCGACTTGAAACTCTTGCTGGGCATACATACATAAATGCCCAAAACCCCAAGAGGAGAATAGAAGAGAAGGGATTACAGCATGGCCATTTCCTTTGAAGGGGGAGGTGATTTCTTGCTTTCTGTCTCTTTGTCTTTCTGTGTCTCTCCAATGAGCAACTGTACCCTATAGCAAAATCTCTTAAAAAAAAAAAAAAAAAGACATCTGAAGACAGAGCTAAAGAACTAGAAAATAAACTTGATACAGCATTAAACTACAAATATGAAAAGTATAAACTTATCAACTGCAAGCAAAATAAAATAAATGTCTAACATGCATCTAAAAACAAGTAATAGAAACTAAGGAGAGAAGAAATTATTTGAAATAAAAATGTCTCAGAATTCTTCAGCACTGAGGAGGGCCAACTCAGAATTTTTAGAAAATCCAAAAATCCCAAGCAAGATTAACCAAGAGACATTTATACCAAATACATCATAGAGAAACTGTAGAACACCAAAGACAGAGATTTCTGTTTTGTTTTGTTTTTTGTTTTGTTTAGTTTTTTGCTATAGGGCGCATGCGCTCGCCAGAAAGACAGAGAAAGACAGAGAGATAGAAAGCGAGAAATCACCCCCCAGGGGGGATGGCCACGCCGCAATCCCTTCTCCTCCATTCTCTTCTTGGGATCTTGGGCAGGCACGCACATGCGCCCAGCGTGAGTTTTAAGCCACCGGGTTCGGGATGCGAACCACGGTCGACTACATGGGAGTCCAGCGACATAGCCATTACGCTAACTACTGGTCCCGACAGAGATGTTCTTAAAAGCAGTTCGAAAGATGGGGCCAGCAGGTGGTATGGACTGCCACATGGCTGGCCACAGTTTGAGTCCTGAACATGGCAGCTTACTTTCTCACTTGCCTTCTCTCTCTGGAGGGTACACATACCCTAAAGCAAATTTAAAAAATAATAGCAATAAATAAAATTAAGTAAATAATTATTTTTAAAAAATGTAGTCAGAAAGAAAAGATAAATTAACTAAAAGGAAACAAAAATGTGATTCCTGACTTCTCAACAGCAATCATGGAAGCAGAGGGAAGAATATCAGTAATTTAGGGAAAGTAACTATTAACCTAAATTTGTATACCTACATAAACATTTTTTAAAAACTGAGAACAAAAAATCCATTTTCAAATATCTCAAAACAGAAAGAACTTACAAATATTAGGACCTCACTAAAAACTTTTTTTTTTTTTTTCTTTTTTTGGAGAAAGGGCGCGTGCGCTCGCCAGACCGACAGAGAGAGACAGAGAGATAGAAAGCAGGAAATCACCCCCCAGGGGGGATTCCCTTCTCCTCCATTCTCCTCTCGGGATCTTGGGCACGCACGCACATGAAAACTTTTTAAAAATACTTTTAAAGGAAGTAAGAAATAACTTTAGAAGAAAGATCTGAAAGGTAAGAATGACTGCTGACTGAGGAAAAAGAAACATGTGAATAAGTCTAAGTAAACAACGATACTATAAAATTAGACCAATATCTACAATAATATGTGAAATTAACATAAAACAAGATAGAACTAAATTACTGGGCAAAATTGCATATATAAGCAATGTAAAAATCACTAACATATAAAATGGTTATACTGGGTTAACGCATGATTGGTTTGGTTTAATAGTGGGCAAATTTATACATGCAGTCTACCACATTAGAGGACAAAAGCATGGCCCAGCCACAGTGGCATAGGTGGGGATAGGTGCCACTATGCAGTGCCAGAGACCGAGTTCAGATCCTGGGTTAACGTGAGCATGCTGGCACATGCACCCACACACAGCACCCATTGCCCTAACTGGTTAAAACGCTTGGGTTCAGCATGATGAGACCCCGTTCAGGGTGCCTGTCTCTCCCTCACTAACAAAAGAAATTAAATAAATTAATTAAACTAAACCAAAAATGTCATACTATCACCTCACAGCTAGGGAGTAAGCTTTTATTAAAACCAAAGTTTTATTTTATCTTGTTTTTAACAGAAAAGAAAGATAACAGATATCACATTCAAAATGAAAAATAAAAGGCTTAAGGAGCAAAATAAAGATCCCCATCATCATCATTTTCAGGCACCATTACACCAGAAGTCCTAAACACCGCAATATGAAACAAAAGGCACAGGATTGGTTCTAGAACTTTACTAAATGTATACTCTGAATGTATACCTCAAAAAAAAAACTTAAAAATCAATAGTTATACCCTAAAGAAACTTTCATGTATTTATATAACAACAGTGGTTTTAAAAACTAATTAAAAATTACAGATATGACAATCAAGAACAGAATGGAAGAAATTGGCTCTATCCGTATGACATAATACTATTAATACTACTAAAGGGTATAAAAATCCTTCGAAAGACTTATAAAAAAATACACATATACATATGAAACTAATTGAATGCCTAGAAAAAAGAAAAGAAAAAAAGGACTATATTGTCTCTGGAAATTCTCCCTGATACTCACCTGAAAAATATAACAGAAAAAAATACACATGCAAAAATAAGCCTTACTTCACAGCTTTGCCATTGATTTGGGACACTTGGTCGGAACTTCTGGTCACAAACAACCTTCTTCATTTCCTCTATTGATGGGTCTGAAGGCACCATGTCATAATATGGTAACTGGTACTCCTCAACGATTCCTATAGGAAATTTGCATAATAAATAGCTCTGTGTAAATAATAAACGAAGACTTCTATCGCAAAATCATATCATTTAACTCTTCAAAGCACAAGTGACACCCTGAGACACTGAAAAGTTAGGTTTATTAAAATAATGTATTGATACAAAACCAAAGACTTAAGTTTCAAGCACTATCAAGAACAGGTGTCATATAGTTATGGAATGTTATATTATGAAAAATTTCCATAACTACATAAATTTTATATAAAATTCTCATGTAATTATATATAATTTTATGTAAATATATAGTATATAGTATATACAATATGTATAATCTTTACAATTACATAAAATAAAGTTTATATATTTATCTTATAAAATTATGTAAATAAAAATTTACATAAATGCCCTTGTGTAATCGACAGTAATATCTAATTTCTCCTAATTATGAAATTTACAGTACATCCTCATTGCTCTGTGAATAAAGTACAGTCTTCCATCAAATAATTCTTTCAAAACAAAACAATTTTATCTCTGAAAATGTTTAGGCTTTTAAAAGCTGATTTTCTTACAGTTCGCTGTTAGAATAACTACACCTGAGAATGTTCTTAGAAGCAGTAAAAAATACTTAAAGAATACATTTCAATGTGAGATAATGTTTAGAGTCTCAAATTCAAAGGCAAAGAAGACCTTAATTATCAGACTGTTATATGAATTCCAAGCAATTCCTTATAGAATCCTTTTAATTAACTATAGCACTTTTATTTTAAAATATTTAAGATCTGTCATAATAGTAGAAAACTAACTATAAGCCATGTTAACATGATTTTTTTTTAGAGAGGTTTTTACTATAGGATACATGCACTCTCCAGAGAGACAGTGAGAGACAGAGAGACAGAAAGCAAGAAATCGCCACCCACAGGGGATGGCCATGCCACAATTCCTCCTCTTCCATTCTCCTCTCAGGATCTTGGGCATGCATGCACATATGCCCGGCCAGGTTTAAGCCACCAGGTCCAGGAATTGAACCGCAGTCGACTACGTGGGAGTCCAGTGATATAACCATTATGCCATCTGCTGGTCCCATTAACATGATTTTTATAGTTGAAGAAAATTAGAGGACAAAAACCTCAAAGCAAATCTAGACATACACCACTATCAAATGTTTACCAAAAATAAGTATGTTCAAAGTCTGCTATTTACCAAGCATTATCCCAAGCCCTTTGTGCATTTTAACTGATTATTCCTCAAAACTACTGACTAAAGGGAACCAGCAGTTAGCGTAATGGCTATGTTGTTGAACTCCCACTAGTCGACCGCGGTTCGCGTCCCAGACCCGGTGGCTTAAAACTCACACCGGGCGCGTGTGCGTGCGTGCCAAAGATCCCGAGAAGAGAATGGAGGAGAAGGGATTGCGGTGTGACCATCCCCCCTGGGGGGTGATTTCTCGCTTTCTGTCTCTATGTCTCTCTCTGTCTGTCTGGCGAGTGCACGTGCCCTATAGCGAAAATCTCTCAAAAAACAAAAGAAAACTACTGACTAAAGACACCATATTGTCCCCATTTTACAACTGAGGAAACGGAGGCACAGAGTGTTATGAATCTGCTCAAGACACACGGAAAGTCAGTGGCAAATCTCAAATTCAAACCCAGCTCAGGAATGCCAGTGTCTGTTCTGTGTCACTATAATTGTATTGCTTCTATGAATACTTTCACATTCCCAGATGTCTTACTATCGCATCTGTGAATAAAAGGTAAAATTTATGTTTTCATATTCAAATTTAATTTAACTTTGTAAGTTTTTCATAAAATCTGCAGGGTTTTTTTTAAAAAATGAGATTTGTTACAATGCAAATTAACATCAGTACAAAATGCAAAATAGGACACTGGTTCAAAAATAACGGCTCTTGTGCCAGGCAGTGGTACAGGGGAAACACCACTGAACCGACGAGGGCAAGGTCCTGGGTTCAGGAGCTGAGACCTTCCGAGGGCACCTGTGCATCCTGTGACCGGGACCAGGTGGAACTGGGGGTGGACCACAGTGAGAGGACTCTGTTGGTCTCCCTCTCTCACTCTCTGAAAGAAACATTTTAAATATGTATTTTAAAAAGTAAAAATTTAAAAATAAAAATGGCAGCTTTTACAGGAGTTTACTATGAGCACACTCTGTACTAAAGGCTTCACATTAATTAATTAATTCATTAAATCCTAAGAGCCCGATAGGTCAGTTTTATTATTATCTTTTTTTTTTTTTTTTTTTTTTTTTTTTTTAAGGTTTTGGCCATAGGGCAGGTGCTTGCCAGAGAGAGAGAGAAAGACAGAGCAAGGGAAAGTGAGAAATTATCCCCAGGGAGGATGGCCACCCACAAACTTTCTCCTTCCTTTTCCTCTCAGGATTTTTGACATACACACAAATGTCCAGTAGATTTTCAGGCTACTAGGTCTGGAACTTGAACCACAGTCAGCTATGTTGGAGTCCAGCACCTTAACTACCATGTCACCTGCTGGCAACTATTAATCTTCATTTGACAGATGAGGGAAGCAAGACTACATCACTTGCCTAAAATCTGACATTCAAGGAATTGTTAAACCAAGGCTTAGTCCTCAATCTGTCTCCCTTGAAATGAAACTCTAAACCATTTCCACCAGAATACAAATTTTTCTCCACTGACACAACTTCATCAGACTACATTTGTAGATTATCATCCTCCCAAATTCCTCCTCTCACTATTAATTTTTAAACTGCTGGGAGAAGTGGAGGCAAGAAGTCTGATATCATCTCTCTCCTCTACTTTACTCCTCCCCCCAAAAAAATTAATCACATCACAGGAAAGAAAAGAAGAAAATCCTAAGAAACAGAAGACTTCAAGTGCTATGGCCTTAGTGTCATGTAACTTCAGTGGGATATAAAGTAGGGGCACCAGCTCACTGCATACTGAAATAACGTAATTGAAAGTGCTTCACAAAGTACCACTGTGTAAATCAGAATTATCAGAACTGTTATTATCCTAGTCTAAGCAGTAATCACAACGTAAGATCTTCGTTTCATGCTGTTGGAAGATATCATCAAAAGGTAGGCTCTTAGGGCCAGCAGGTGGCATGGTGGTTAAGGGTTCTGGATTCTCACATGGCCATCCATGGTTCAAGTCCTGAACCTGATGGCTTGCATTCTCACTTTCCCTCTCTCTCTCTCTCTCTCTCTCTCTCTCACTCTGTCCCACTCTGGTTAAACTGAAAGAAAGAAAGAAGGGAAGAAAAAGAGAGAAAGAAAAGGAAGGAAGGAAGGAAGGACGGAAGGAAGAAAGAAAATTCTTTTTTAAAAAAGGTAGGCTCTTAAATATTTAGAAATGATACAATAGAGTGTGCTTAGAAGGAGGAGGAGGAGAAGACGAAGAAGAAAAATGAGGAGAAAAAGATCACATCTAACATTCAGAGTATCAAGGAAAGGCAAAAATAATATGTCCAAAAGCTTACCTCCAACCGAACACCTGCGAGCTATTTCCCAGTAAACCAGACCAACAGAGTAGATGTCAGCTCGTTTGAAGGACTCAAAGATATTTACATTCATTGTATCATCAAGCATTTCAGGAGCCATGTACCTTCAAAAACAAGCATTTCACACTCTATTCAATCCAATACAATCTTAATAAATGCTCACACAAATATATATTAAGATAGCTTACATTTATTTTAAAAGTAAATCAAAGTACTATAATAGAGCAAAAGTAAATCAATTGAATCAATCATTACTAAAAACTTTTTTTTTTTTTTAACGTAGACATAGAGGTCATTCCACTTGGTGTTAAAGGAGCTCAGCACTTAGTAGATGCAAGTTGAGCAGAAATTCTATGAGCAAAGCACTTAATAGGTGAGATGGACTGTGTTTCTACCGGTAGTTTGTCACAAAAGCTCCTTAAGAACAGAATGTGTTTTGTTCATCATGGTGGCCCAAGCATTACTCAAAGTACTAGGCAGCACCTTCAGATAACTTCTCTGAATGAACGATTTCATTAAACACTGGCTCTAAGAAAATGGCAGCTCAGTTAGAACAGGGCCAAATGGAAGAAACCTATAGTTCATGGCACCTGAGTGAGCCTAGCTATCCGACGCAGATTTGGGAAGTTTCCCAGAATATTAAAGGAAAGAAACAATACATTTACATGCTCTTTTGAAAGTGTTAGCTCCTCTGAAGGAATCCAGCATCCAAGACTAGCCTGAAGATCCCTGATGCAGAATGGTCATGTGAAGGCGCTCTCTCTTTTTTTTTAGAGAGAGAGATTTTTCCTATAGGGTGTGTTCACTCACCAGAGAGACAGAAAGAGAGAAATCACTCCCAGGGAGGATGGCCACACCTCAATTCCTAGTCCTCCACTCTCCTCTCAGGATTTTTGGATATGCATACACACACATCTGGCGTGAGCCTCAAGCCACGGTCTGGACTGTGAACTGCAGTTGACTACATGAGAGTCCAGCAACATAACTATCATTTCATATGCTGGTCCCATATGCTCTCTTTTTATAGGGAAAAGAAGAGAGGTTCTTTAGGGCTTCTCAATCTAAATACACTGCCACAAGTGTTCTCAGGCTTCAATAAAGGCTCCCCAGAAACCAAGCAAGGGCCTCACAGGCACTGTCCTGGAGTGTCAAACATAGGTTGAAAGTCAACTAGACAGCTTAGAAATTCTCTAAATTCTCTATTTTCAATAGCTTTGAACAACTCCAGGAAAATATTTGGATTTTTCTAATTTCAAGATCAAGGACCTGGAATTTTGCCAAAGTATCATAGAGCCTGATACTCAAATAAAAGGAAATGAAAGTATATATGAAATGAAAGTGAAATATAGCCTCAGGCTGGCCATAAGAAGAAAAACACCAGAAATGTCATCTTTGATGGGCCTGTCCCAGTACATGTGTGGTATGTTCTGTTTACGTCATCCTTGTCCTTAACTTTCAGAGAGTCTGTCCCCTGAATATGGGAATTGTGTCCACATGCATAACATCTTAATACATATCAATCTGGAAGACTAAAGTATACATACCACTATGGGAAATATACAAGTTGTTGCATAATGTCTTAATATTAAGAGAATATAATAGCATATAAATGTAATTATTTTGTAGAGTCCCTGTCTAAACATATTGATTCTGTGTCTGTTATTTGCTATAGGGTGCGTGCGCTTGCCAGAAAGACAGAGAGAGACAGGGAGACAGAAAGCGAGAAATCACCTCTCACCTCTCAGGGAGAATGGCCATGCCACAATCCCTTCTCCTCCATTCTACTCTCAGGATCTTGGCACACACGCACATGTGCCCGGCGTGAGTTTAAACTACCGGGTCCGGGACTCAAACAGCAGTCAACTACATGGGAGTTCAGCGACATAACCATTACACTAACTGCTGGTCCCGACATTTTGTTTTTATCAGTAATAAAAAACATTCTTAGAGCATGGCACACTAAAAATCAGATGTCATTATCTCTTCTCCCATTCCTCTCCCCTATATTCTATACCAAATGTTCACTACTGATATGGCCCCAAATGCCTGCTTTATAATTCCTATGCCCACGGACATCTCAGTGACCCAGAGAAGGCTTTCTGCTTTCTTGGGTCCAGGGATTTCCCATTTGGACCTGAGCCCCCTATGCACACATTCTAGCTATTGATGCTTTTTGGGAAATCATATGTCTTACAATGCTACCAAAGCATGTCATCTTACCTCTTGGTTCCCACTTTAGGATTCTGTGGTATATCAATAGTGTTGAGTATTGAATCGTGCTTCACAGCCAACCCCAAGTCTGCAATGGCACAAGTTTCACATTTTTTCACTAATATATTCTTTGATTTTATATCTCGATGCGCAATAGCAGGTTTACCTACGAAGCATAAGAAAAGCTTGTTCATTTTTTTAAACTGAAGACTGAGTCTCTCTAAGGCTGAGTCTCTCTTAGCTCAAATACTATCTCTTCAGAGAGATTTTTTCTGACCACCCATTCTTCTTTCCAAGTAATTCTCCATCAAAGTCCCCTAATTTTGCCTTTTTTTTCATAGCTCTTATCACTGTCTAAGTTATTTATTCTTGCTCATGTTCAATCATTTTCCTTGCCAAATGAAACTACAATGTGAATGAAGGCAGTGACTTTATCTCACTCATCACCACACCTCTGAGGCTTTACCAATACTATATTTGCATTAAGCATCTGGCAAATGCTCTATTACAAAACAACTTTCAAACTTCTACTATCCTAGATCAGTAATTCTAAAATGTGGCCCAAAGATCCTTTCGGGCCTTTAAGACTCTTTACAGACTCTGTGTGATGTTACCTTATCACCACAAACATCAACCAAAACAACATATTGGAAAAGACTGAATGAAAATCTAGACATTAAGTCAGACACTAATCAGATTTGTAAAAGGTAAAACAAAACCAATATTTTTACTCAATCAATTTTTGTATCAGAAAAGTGATGTATCATTTTAAAGCTATATTACTTATGTTAACATTTAATTAATAAGTTATTGTTATTTAAGTAAATGAATTTAAAAACTTTTAATTTCTAATATGGTAAATAGTAATAAATATAAAGCATATACACAAAAACATTGAGGGTCCTCGATAATTTTTAAAAGTGTGAAGGAATCATGAGTTCAAACTGGAGAACAACTGACTTGTCCAAACTAATGATTTTCTAGAGCCAACTTTCTATTGACTCAATAAGAAGAAAAAGCAACCGGTATTATTTGGCCTTCAAGTATATCATATGCAATTATTTTTTTCAAGACCACATTACGCTTTCCAATATTTTTTTAATGATCAAAGCTAAACATTTAAACTATGTGTATTCATTCTCTAACTATAGAGCATTTGTCAATCAAAGGAAGATCTCTCAGGTATATATGCCAAACAGCAAAGTTGAAATAGTAATACAATTTTTAAGTTAATATTAAGGATAATATACAAATTGGTGAATATATAGATTGGAATTGGCTCTAACATGATAGAAACCTTTAACTTTTAAAAGTATCTTTAACGTTTCTTTGATAATCATTTGAATAAGGTAAAGTACATCTAAACACTGAAATACAACTTTGTATTTCTATCTTCACATTCAAAAGATTTCAAAATATTTGAAAGGAAACACATACCCTGGGTACCAACAATCTCCATATGAAGGTGGGCTAGGCCACTAGCTATAGAAAATGCCAGCTTGATCATTCCAGTCACTGTCACTATGTTTCTATTCAAATAGTCATACAAGGAGCCTTGTTCATGATATTCAGATACAAGCCAAAGTTGAGTCCAAGTTCCATTATCTAACAGGAAAACATCATTGTGTTGTTGTAAATCCATTTTGAGAAAGAAACCAAAAGCTTTGAACAAATATCGGTGCTTAAAGTTAATCTATATTGTAAATGAAGCAAGGTCAAATTCTTTAGCAGTGATCGTTACAGTCCAAGTCAGTAAAGTAAAATTTCTCAATAAGTTCCTAACAATGTTGCTATATAGAACCTATTACATATAGAACTATGTACCCACCATAGAAATAAAAAGTTGTGAGACTCTAAGAACCAAACAGCTCCTTTCTTCCCCCTATACCAACCCTGCTGGCTATAGCAATCACATAATAGAAGAAAACTACCAAGAGATGCATTTAGGCAGTGTTGTGTTATAAATTACCCTGAGATTTTAAGAAAGATTGCACCAATAAAGATCAGAAGTACAACAAATTCACACAACATACTATTACCATCATAAAAGCTCTAACATTGTAGGGATATGCATGTTGTTTACTTTCAAAATATGAAGTCGATGCTTTCTCTTGAAAGCTTACATTGAGAGCCAAACACAATCACTAGACATTTTCAAATAATTTACCTCATTTAACCAAAATCAATCCAGATTAGAAAAGACTTTTAGCATAAAATAAATTAGGCTAAAATTTCTTTAGGCATTAGAATCCCTAGTGTTAGCTTTTAGAATAAAGTGTCTACAATAACCCTGGGTGATTCTGACCAGTGCTGACACTCAGGGAACAGAATCTATAATGAACGTTTGCTAAGAACATTTCCTGCCAGGTGCTTTATGTACAAGAACTCCTCGTTATCCAAATATTTAATTTCCAAATCCGGTTAGTAATAAAATTTCCTAGGAATGTAAAAGTCAACATGACATTATAAAGTTCACTAATGAACAGACCATGCGTGAAACCCTTATTCACACCTCTCTCCCTGACTGACACCAGCGGCTATCTTTACCTTCTCACATCAATGTTTCTGTCAGACGGTTGACTAAAAAGTGAAACTGAAAATTTTGTAAAAGATAAAGAAATCCATGTGAATGAAAGTAACAGGAGACACCATTTAGAATCAGGCACAAAGTCAGCCATAGACAAGTAAGGGTATGACAGAGGCAGACCAGCTCAACTGAAGAGAAAAACAAGAATGCTCTCTCTTGTGCATATATTTTTTTTACTAATCCAATAAACATCATGATTAAACTAGCTTTTTAAGATGATAATATGACGATGACTGCCTTGACAGTACTGTTAATTAAGCTAACCAATAAGAATCTCAGTTCCAGATTAGGAGAGAAAATAAAACGTTCTGAAAAGCTGAGTGAGAAACGTGAGAAACGGATCATTTTTCAATAATCTGGATGTAGTTTCAAAGTATACATAGTTAAGAATTTGAAAAGAATCATTTTAAAAAACACATTTATTTCTACCTTGAAAGAAGAAAAGAAAAGGGGGGAGTAAAGGTACCTCCAATAGAATCCTCACCCTCAGCTTTGACCTGCCCAGATTACAGGTACATGTGTGCACCCAGTATGCACAGGAGGCCATCAGGACTTGAACTTCAAATCTTCCCATGTGGGCCCAGTACTGCAGAGCATTGAGTTACCACCATACCACCAGCTGGCCCCAAGAACCTTTTTTTTTTTTTTTAATTTTTAAGCTCATCTGGGCTTGACTTAGTTATCCCTCAGCAAGTAAGAAATGACAAACTACAGCAAATATATGTATGGTCAAAATGTACAATAAAAGCTATGCTTCTCTGTAGCATCTAATTGGTAATGAATACTTTTCTTTTTTTCTTGTTTTTTTTTCTTTTTTTAGTTTTTTTTTTTTTTTTTTTTTTCCCCCATAGATTTTGTGCATTAGCCAGAGTAAGACAGAGAGAGGAAAAGTCAGAAATTACCACCCTTACAAGAGGATGGCCATGCCATAATCCCTTCTCCTCCATTCTCTTCTCCAAATTGGGGGCATGCATGCACATATCCCCCACATAACTAGTAATGAATACTTTAATGATCAAGTTTGTAATAGATCAAAATAACGTTCACAGGTGAATGGTGAATCCCTGACCATCACACGTAATTATCAAGTCATCTGGAAAGTGATGACGTATTTTTCTATGCAAAAATGCTTCATGACTTTCCCCATGACCCAATAGTTTTAACTTTTTTTTAGATAGGGTTTACAACTTTGACTCTTGCTAAGTTCTTCATGAGTACTTCTGATTAGGGCTAAAGCTGACAACATTTTAAATTTAAAAAATGGACTGTATTGAGCCAACAGGGCATGTGGCATTTAAGGCGCTGGACTCCCATATGGCCAACCACAGTTTGAGTACTGCATGTGGTAGTTTGCTTTCTCACCTCCTATGTTTCTCTCTGATCAAATTTTAAAATAACAATAATTAAATTAAATTGAATTCATAATTGTTTTTAAAAATTGACTGTATTAAGATTTTCTCACTTTTATTTCCTGTTTACCTTTATTAAAGACACTAACAGTTACATGAGTAAAAACTTTGTAAAAAGATGAAAGCGAGTATAGCTAACATACAAACTTTATATCCAGTGCCTGACTGCTCAGATATATATATATATATATATATAATATTTTATGATTTTAAAGACCAGAAACCTGCTCTATCTAGTTCCATGCAACTCAAAAAAGTAACACTGTTTGCCATTGTTAATATTAAATCTCAAGATATAACTAATGCTTGAAGTAGCATTAATAGAAAATTCCACTAAAATTTTCTTGCTTATCACCATTCTGTAACATGATCTAAAGAGATAAGATTTATTGAAATGAAGACAAACTTGTTATACAGATTAAAAACACAGTGCAAGGGCCAGCTCAGTAGTATGGTGGTAATGCGCCACTCAAACAATGCTAGAAAACTGTGCCCAATCAACTTGTAAATGGGAAGTGTGCGGTGGTCCTGACCACCTGAGAGGAGTGGGGATCGGTCCAGTTGAGGCTCTGTAGAGGGTGCTTCTCTCTCTCTATCCATCTCTTTCATGTAATAAATAAATAAACTTTAAAAATATAGTCCTGGGCCAACAGGTGGCATGTAGGTAAAGGCACTAGATCCCACATGTCTGACTGTGCAGTTCAAGTCCCAGAGATGGTGGCTTGAAAAATCACACTAGGAACATGTGTGTGTATGCCCAAAATCCTGAGAGGAGAATGTAGAAGGAACTGCAATGTGGCCATCCCCCACAGGGGTGATTTCTCACTTTCTCTCTTCCTGTCTGGCAGGCACATATGCCCTATAGCTAAAACAAACAAACAAAAAATAAATACAGCCCTGGCAAAGGTGAACATTCAGCCAGCAATCTTTAGGGTGATTATACAGTTATAAAAATATTGAAATATTTCTGTCCTGGTTGGTAAACAGTCACATTTTTTTTTTTTTGAGAGGTTTTTGCTATAAGGCACATGAGCTCACCAGGAAGACAGAGAGAAACAGAGAGACAGAAAGCAAGGAATCACCCCCGAGGGGGGATGGCCATGCCGCAATCCCTTCTCCATTCTCTTCTCAGGATCTTGGACACGCCCGCACATGGGCCTGGCATGAGTTTAAGTCACCGGATCTAGGACTCAAACCACCATTGACTACATGGGAGTTGAGTGACGTAGCCATTACGTCATCTGCTGATCCCATCAGCCACAATGTTTTCAAGAGATTTTTGCTATATTATACTTGCTATATATTCCTACACTTACCAGAGAGACAGAGAGGGAGAAAGTGAGAAATCACCTCCCAGGGGGATGGCCATGCTGCAATCCCTTCTCCATTCTCCTCTTGTGATTTTGGGCACTCATGTACACACACCCCACATGAGTTTCAAGCCTCAGGGTCTGGGACTCAAACTGCTGTCTGCCATGTGGAAGTCCAACACCTTAACCACTAGGTCACCTTCTAGCCCAACAGCTGCAATTTAAAACTCCCAGACACTCCTTTGCTACAGATACACAAACATCCTGCCTTTCAGGCTGCCTCCAGATCTTTCTATAGCCCGGTAGTGACTAAAAGATGAACTCTAGTGTGACAGGGTTCTCCACAGCTCTGCTCCAGGGGCGGCTTCAGTTCTGACTGGCTGGTTCCTGCACTCCCGCAGTTAGTTACCAGATACTGTAAACATCAGCACGTCTACAGTGACATCCTGCTTCAACACCACTTCCTCATCTTGCCTTATTGTATGCTTATGTACCGTCATCTGTGGGAAAGAGGAAACAATCTTCTTTCCTCAATAAAGAAACCAGACTTTTAAGTAGATGTTACTAAAACAACGATATGAATTTATTTATTTTCACCTGAAAACAGACTTAACATTTTTATTTGCTAAATCCAGTTAGATTAAGAATACCTTTGTTGTCAGCAGCAATGAAGCCAAGGATGTTTTCATGTCGCAGCATAACCGTCTGATAAATTTCTGCCTCACGAAACCAAGACCTTTCATCTCTGGAGGAGAATATTTTCACAGCCACATCTTCCCCACACCATCGTCCATGCCACACTTCACCAAATCTACCTTTCCCAACTATTTCCTGAAGTACAATCGTCCTTGCAATTGTTCTTTGAACCAGCAGAGGTAGACCTAACCACATAAAATAACCAGATAAAAGTGATGATTAAAACTAATGCCAGAAAAGAACTGTCATAATGACCACTATTTTCACATAAAAAGTAAACATGTATGCATTTGCTAATTCTATTGACTTTGAAAAAATAAGTGCTATTATATCAAACTCTAATTTAATACCAAAGCATACTCCAGATGATGAATATGTATTTTTCTCATATTCACAAATAAAACTTTTTGGAACATAGCCTGTCTGTATAGATAACTGATTTCCAAGAATTGCTGAAAATCTCTGATTTGACCATCAAAGCTAGTCAGGTTATTAAATACACGAGGGGAAAAAAATTTGGGGTAGTCTCTAAAATTTATGATTCCTGGTATAAGTGGAAAAGCAAATGAATTCTTCATGAATTTTTTCAAAACCAAAATAAGGTTGGAAAGTAAAGAATCAAATTCAATGATCAAGTGAGTATTGATGTTATATTAAAAGCAAGAAATAGTCATAGAAAATATTAAATGGATACTTTCTGTGGAACAAAAAAATAATCAAACAAAACATATTCCAAGTGTATGTATAATATTTATTTGTTTTGAACCAATAACTTAACCTCTAGAACTCCATCTTAATGATTTAGGGCAAGGGGCCAGCAGGAGGCATGGTGGTTAAGACGTTTGACTCTCACATAGCTGACCACAGTTCAAGTCCTAGACTAGATGGCTTGTTTTCTCTTTTTTTTTTTTTTTTTTTTTGAGAGGTTTTTGCTATAGGGCACGTGTGCTCGCCAGAAAGACAGAGAAAGACAGAGAAACCGTGAGAAATCACCCACAAGGGAGGGTGGCCACGCCTCAATCTCTTCTCCTCCATTCTCCTCTCGGGATCTTGGGCATGCACGCTCACGCGCCCAGCGTGAGTTTAAGCCACCGGGTCCGGAACGCGAACCACGGTGGACTACATGGGAGTCCAGCAACATAGCTGTTACACTAACTGCTGGTCCCTTGTTTTCTCATTTTTATTCTCTCTTTCTGTCTCTCTCTAGTAATGGTAAAAAAAAAACTAATGATAATAAATATAATTAAATAAATAATTCATTAAAAAATATTTAGGGCAAAATGCAGAAAAATGCATTTAACACATTTTATTAGTTGTAAGAAACAATAAGAAAATGTGTCAAGCAACAAAAGAAGTATAAAATATAGTGCAAAAATTATGAGCATAGGTAAGAAAGACCTGGTTCAGATTTCAACTGTGACACATGGTAACCGTGGGTAAATTATTTAACCACATTGGGATTCATCTTCCTTCTCTAAAAGACTGGAGGCAGGGGGACCAGTAGATGGTGTAATGGCTACATCACTGGACTCCCATGTAGTCGACTGTGGTTCAAGTCCAGCACCCGATGGCATAAAACTCACGCTGGGCAAATGTACATTGTGCCCAAAATCCCTACAGGAGAATGGAGGAGAAGGGACTACAACATGGCCATCCCCTCTGGGAGGTGATTTTTTTGCTTTCTGTCTCTGTCTTTCAGTCTCCTCTGTTGAGTGTACACACCCTATAACAAAAATCTGTCTAACAAAATAGCCAGAATATATACATACACTGGAGATAGGAGGGTCAGCAGGTGGAAAGGAGGTTAAGGTGCTGGATCCCACATGGGGAATTGCACAGTTCAATTCCCAGACCCAGAAGCTTGAAAATTACTCATGCTTCATGTATGTGTGTGTGCCCAAAATCCCAAGAGGAGACTAGCAAAGACAGAATTATGGCATAGCCATCCCCCCTGGGGTTGGGGAGGGTCCTTTCTTGCTTTCTCTCTCCCTTTCTCTCTATGCCTCTCTCTGGCGAGCACACACACCCTATAGTAAAAATCAAAAACAAACTGGAGGTAATATTGTGTATGTCAGAGGGAAAAGAGAACTGATAATCATGTTAAGCGGTATCTGGCATATTACATAATAGTAAATCTTTAATATTAAATTTATCTTAAAATCACTACTTAGAGCCAGTAATATCAATGCTGCTTTCATGAAGAAGTAGTTTTTAGTGACATGGAAAAAATACAACAGCATAGTAAATGTTACCCATTTTAATAACTGTACCTAGCTATTCGAAATATGCACAGAAAATAAAGATTCAAAAAGAAACATGTTAAATGCTATAATGGCTATTTTTATTTGGTGAAATTTAGGGTGGACTGTGATATTCTAATTTGTTTCATTTTCTCAATTTCTGTGATGGTTATTTATCACTTTTTTAATCAGAGGGAAAATATAAGAGGTCTTCAAAAAGTTCATGAATGAATATTAGGAAAACATCTATGCATGCATTTCAATTTTTTTACAACAAAATAAAGTTGTACTTTAATTCCATTTTCTTATGAATGTTTTGAAGTCTCCTTGTAGTTAAAGAGCTTACAATATAAATGTATTCTAGAGAGTCAACCTGATTATCCTTATTGTACTCAGATAACTGAAAACCCTCATTGCAACAACTCTGTAGCTCCTGGATACTTTGGCCCTTGGTACTAAAATGAGCTTCTATTTATTCAGATGTTCTCATCTTCCTGAGAACCACCCACTATGGCGAAATCAGCATAGGCTCTAAACTTGCTGTTACGGATCTCAACAATTAGTCACAAAGGCTCAGAGATGAAAAGTTCTTTGGAAATCATCTGATCCAATCTTCTCATTTTAGAGATGAGAAAACTGAGACCCTACAGTAATAAAAAAATATATACACAGAATTATGCTTCTAGAGACAGACCTAGAACTAAAACACGGGTCTTCAGTCCAAACTCCTATGCCTTCACCATCCAATGGCTACGACTGCAGTCTGTTCAATGAGGACAACTTTCAGCAGAAAACTGTAAGGACTGCCTGTGTAGACTATGATCAGTTTTTATGATTTAGCAACATAGTAAATTTACACTAACAATGATTAGGCCAAATCTCAACCTCAGTCTCTCCCATCCTCTCCTCCCCCACAGTCTTGCACATATACGCTCACACTCACACAGACATCACCAATAACAATCAGCTCTACCACCATCACAAAACGAATGGACAGAGAACGACATAAGCCAACATTTTCAAACTGTAAATGGATCAAGGACATGATCAGTAGCACTGACCAGGGACAAAGAAAGACAAGGTATAAGGTATTCGATACAGCAATTACACTGAGACACTAAAATTCAATGAACGTTTCCTCACTTACTTTCAATGCAATCACCACAATGAATCTGGGAATTTCTTGTGTTATACACTTCGATTTTTCATTTGAAAATACATAGATTTTGCCATTCCCTATATATTTGTTTTAACTTTTTTTAGGGGCTGCAATATGCTGATGTCTGTCTCACAGAAAGGTACCTTTTCATAATCATCATCTGTCAGAATTGTTATATCACAAGAAAGCAACAACCTACCCAGTCTCTTAAAAGCCATCTAAGGCACAATCCACTCTCAAGATAGTCCAATAAAATATCAGTCCATTTTCCTCTCTTGTAGGCATTATATCTCTTCGGAATTTGTCCCTGACCAGGTCAAGGATAAGCTTCACGATGTTTGTTTCTCAACCACTGACAAAGCTGGCTCACATTTAAGGTCACTGGGCAATTATCAAGGGCAGTGATGCCATCAGTTACTGTGAACCAGCAGTCACTGCCAAACATATCTAACTGGCTTTGGGGGGGAAAATCCTAAAACTCTTCCACATTGGTTTTTAAAGAAATTACCTATGGTTGAGAATGTTTATGACTTTCTTCTTATAAGAGATCTGAGAATAATCTAAAAAAGAGAGTCCAGAAGTCAATAAATTCAGATTTAGGTTTAAAGATGTACCAAAACACCAGAAAACTTAATTTTTTAATTTCATGTGCTACTTCACAGGTATTTTCTTAACCTAAATATCCCATGTCCAGTTTTTTATTTTTACTTAGGTATTTATTTTTAGCTTCTTAGAGGCCATGTGCACTACTAGAGAAAGAGAGAGAAAGCACCCCCTACAGGGTATGGTCACACCACAATACCTTCTCTTCCATTTCTTCCTTAATTTCCTCCTTAATCACTTGAACATTCTAAAGATATTATATCAGGTTTCAAGAAACTTGGCACAAATCAAAGCTCTCTGTGCCTAAATGTTGCCAGTGCTCAGAAAATTATGGCAGAGTTGGGCTCAAAATGTAAGACTTAAAGAAGGAAAAAGTACTGAATCCTAACAGGATTTATTTTTAAAGAAAGAATGCTAACCTTCTATAATAATTTAATTTGGACTCTCGTTTTATAAACTTCCAGGTTTTTTTGTTATTTGGGTTTTTGTTTTTTTTAGAGGTTTTTGCTTTAAGGCTCATGCGTGGCAAGGAGGGTGGGGGCGGTTGGGGGGGGTGAGGGGTACAGTGAGAGGGAAAGTGAGAAACCACTCCCCAGGAGGGATGGCCACTCTGCAAACCCTTCTCCATTCTCCCCCTGGGATCTTGGGCACGCATGCACACAGGCCCGGCAGTGATTTTCAAGCCAGCAGGTCCAGGACACAAATTGCAGTCAACCCTGTGGGAGTCCAGCATCCTAACTGACCCTGTGGGAGTCCAGCATCCCAACTGACCCTGTGGGAGTCCCGCATCCTAACTGCTACGCCATCTGCTGGCTCTTCACTTCCAGTTTTATAAACTCTCATTTCATAAACTTAGACAATGTCTTTCTAGGCTTCATCCTTTGAAAACATACCACTTACTCTGTGCCGTGATGGTGTAATATTTACACTTGGGTCAGTGAGAGAGCAGGCGATCTTGCCCCAAAGCAGTAAGATGATCTGGGCACTCTACATGACCTAGTTCTGCTTCTCCTTTCTGATGAATCCCAAGTTGCTTCATGTTAAATGCGGATCTTCTTATAGATATTATTGTCCTCCTGTCACCTGGCCCTGTCATTGTGCCTGACTGGATGCTCCTAAAGGCCATTGGCAATGGAGTTAATGGAAATGCTGGTTATAATCTTAATGTTCCTTTTAAAACAAGAAGAGCTATGGGGACTCCCATGTCATCTAGGCTTACTCTGGTTCATATTTGTGCAAAATTAAGTACTAGCAATGTTTCTGGAAATACGTAAAAGCAGGAAATCCCCTACTATTTTAAAGAGTTTGCTATCTGGAGAAAAATACACTCTGTCACCCGTCACTCTCCCTGCCAAAGAAAAAGAACAACAAAAATAAATAAATAAAACCTTTAAATGCTTTATGCTATGAGAAATACTTTGAATAGCATCATCATTACCAGGGATTCTAGAGTTCTCTTAAAGAGGAAGAGAGTTAGCATATCCTGAAGCAGCAATAGCCAGTACAGAAATGAATGCTGTGCCGCTCCCTTTACACTCCCAGTATATTCTGGGTCCAGCAGATGGCGTGATGGTTACATCACTGGATTCACACATAGTTGACTACAGTTCGAGTCCTGGACCAGGCGGCTTAAAACTCACTCTAGGTGTATGTGCAAGCATGCCCAAAATCCCAAGGGGAGAACGGAGAAGGGATTGCAGCATGGCCATCCCCCATTGGAGGTAATTCTTGCTTTCTGTCTCTCTGGTGAGTGCAAGTGCCCCATAGCAAAATTTCTCTCTCTCTAAAAAAAGGAATATATTCTTGATTTAATTTCAGGTCAGCACCCTGTTACTATACACACACACACACACACACACACACACACACACAAACACACACACACCAGAAGGTGTTACAGATTCTAAGATCTATAGATCCATAATCACAAGCATAAGTGCTCTAAGATCACTGTTTGTATAACTAACATCTTTTGTCCAGGACTCAATGCCTTGGATACAATAAACTTGACTCTTTTTTGTCCATAAAGCATCAAGAAAACAACAGTGATTATTACTAACCATACTGAGAGAGGTAGAGAGGATAGAAGAGAAACTGCTTTCTTGCTTCAGAAATGAATTGTGAAGAAATGTGAAAACAAGAATCTGAACACCTGAAGTTACAGACTTCAGCTGAGAAGACTGACTTCTTAAGGCCACAACAATTCTTTTCTTCATCAAATCCTAAAAGAAGTTTCTACACAAGAGCTTACCATGTGAAGCTTAAAAGCTTATCAAGCCTTTTAAACAATGGAATGCATATTTGGATCCACTTCTTTGTTAAAGTATCTTTATTTATATTTAAATAAGAGTTTTATTACAGAAAAATGGACAGTGAGCACATACCAGAGCCAGACCCGGAGGCAGTCACATCATAAATCAGATCTTTTAGGGTTTTTCCAGCGTTTGCCAGATTGCACTCAGAGAGGGGCTCCTCCACGTTCTGTCTCTGTGGCTTTCTGTAGGTGCACTGTCGGCCTTGACATGCCCATACTGTCAGCATGGCAGCCACGCACAGGAGGCAGACAGGCACAGTGATAACAACGGTCAGCTCCATGGGTCCAAGTTTGGGGGCATTTGGTGATGCTGCAGTTTAAAAAAAAATGACCATAAATCAATGCATTTTAAATATTTTAGAAATTAGAAAAGCAACCACCAAAATTCCACATATAGAATATGCTGTATGCACTTACGTTCACAGACTCTCTGTGGTCCAAGTGAAGCTGCGGAGAAGGAGTTGAGATTAGGTGGCAACTAGGAACGATTATATCAGGCGGTAATGAGAGACAGAATTAGGATCATGAAAAAACACTAGCGTATAGGATCTTTTTTAAAATCTCTGAAACATTTGACACTTTCTGTCTACTATTTTTCTCCCCATTATTCAGCAAGCCCTCTTCAGAGCACACTCACTCTTTCGTTCATGCCACAAATGATTAGCGACTCTTATACTGTGTTGATGCTATTCCAGACACTAGAAATAATGTCACTGAGTAAAGGGCCCAAATTCCTGCTCCTGAGGCATTATTGTTCTCATAAATCCACTGAGCAGGTAGAGTTACAACACAGAGCCCAAAGGGGATAAGTGCTATGAAGAAAAATGAAACAGATGAGAAAGGAGTGATGGCAGGATGCTAGTTTGAAATTATGGCCATGGAAAGCCACTCTGGGGAGGTGCCAAGGAAACCGAATGAAGCAGGGAGCAGCTGAAGGGATTGCAGGGAAGTGTATTTCCATCAGCAGAAAGCCTGTGTAAGGGGGCCTCAGTGGGGGCCTCGGTGTGCTCAGAACAAGCATCTGCAGTGAAGTAAATGAGGGAAAGATGAAAGGAAATGGGGTTAGAGAGGTAAAAAGGGGACATACCGTGTGGGGTCTTTTTTTTTTTTTTTTTCTTGGAGAGGTTTTTACTATAGGGCGCGTGCGCTCACCAGAAAGTCAGACAGAAAGTGAGAAATCACCCACAGGGGGATGGCCATGCCGTAATCCCTTCTCTGCCATTCTCCTCTTGGGATCTTGGGCATGCACGCACACGTGCCCGGTGTGAGTTTAAACCACCAGGTCTGGGGCTCAAAACGCGGTCAACTATGTGGGAGTCCAGCGACACAGCCATTACTCCAACTGCTGGTCCCCATATGGGGACTTTAGAGGCTATGAGAATAATAGTGAATTTTATTCTAAGTAGAAGTTGTTGCAAGGTCTTGAGCAAGTGAGTAATATGATCTACCTTTGAATCTGAAGGGCTCCTGTATGGATAGTAGGAATGAAAGCAAAAGCAGAGACCAGCTAGACACCCAGTGACTCAGGTAGGAGATGGTCTTGACTGACATCTCTATCTAAAATAGTACTTCCTTCCCATTCCCCATTCATCTCCAGACGCTGGTGCTGCTGCACTTTAATTCCTGACTCTAATCGCCCCTGACACATCATGTACTCATTTGTGTATTATCCGATTCCTTCAAAGGAACATATGCTTCATAAGAGGAAGAAGTCTGCCTGCTTTGTTCCCAACCTTATCCCCGATATTTACAATGGTGTAGGACCCACGGTGGTGATCAGTAGATCATTCTTAAATGGAAGAAACTATCAAAGTTCTTCTAGTTTTATTTCTGATAAGTAAGGAATGAGACTCTTCATTTTAGAAAAATAAATGTGATCACTGAAACCAAATAGCATAAGGATATAATTAAATTTGCGACTCTAATTTTAAAATGCATATAGCCAACGTTTTCACTTAAACTTCATCGTGCATTTAAGAATTCTTTTTTTAATTCAGAAAAAAATGTGATATGTGTAAATCTATGACAGATAGTTCCTGTGTTTTTCAGAAAAGTTATCTTGACACTTGGAACTGGCAGTGTTCATTTCCTTTTTGTTCACTAAAGACAGCCTCAGCACCAGTTTAATTTTACCCCATAACCTGCCATTGAGGATGTTGAGTTTTGTTTTTAATAAACTTTGGAATGTATTCTACATAAAATGGAAACAGAATTAAGGAAACAGGTTCTCAAACATCAATGAGAACTAGAATAATGCAGGCTCTGGAGAGAAAAGCCCAGGTTCAGCTGTGGGCTGCTTGCTTCTCATTGTGAACCTCTGTATAGGCCAGTGAGAGGGCTAGGAACCAGGTCGGGGAAGCTTAATCATATTACTCACTCCTTAGAGTACAAACATGACTGTGAAGATGAACCTTGCGAACGACACCATTCTTCAGACTGTGTTCTTTGCATTGACAATATTAGAGAGTTTATTACATTAAATGTTCTTTCATTTGACTTAAATGTATAAAAAATGCAAATATTATTTGAAAATAATAGTATTTAATTCTAATGGAGAATCAGATTCTTCAAAAATGTGCTCAGGGCTAGCAGGTGGTGTTGTAGTTAAGGGGCTGGACTCCCACATGGTCAACCATGGTTTAAGTCCCAGACCTAACGGTTTGAAAATCATGCTGGGCACGTGTGTGTGCACGTTCAAAATTCTGAAAGGAGAATGGAGGAGAAGGCATTGTGGTGTGGCTATATCCCCAGGGAGGTGATTTCTCACTTTTCTTCTCATTGTCTCTTTCCATGTCTCTCTTCTCCAGGAAGTGCACACACCCTATGGCAAAAACCTTTAAAAAAAAAAAAGTGTTCATATTAGTTTCACTATAATCCTAAAAAGAGTAGTCCCTCTACTATCAGTAAGTGAAAGATTTAAAACCATTACATGGACTTTGGAAACACAATCCATGATTTACTGCTTTGCCTAGTGAATTTCAACCAGTCACCAACTTTTCTCCCCGAGTGTTTCAGGATTCCTCTAAACTCCTTTGAAGTTATACAGGTACACAGGAGGAGGATTGAAGCTTGAGTATTGCTGCCACGGGGCTAAAAGGGATCTCTGCCTTGACTTTGCTTTAGAAATCAGTAACTATGGAACTTGGGACTTCTGAAGTTTGTTATTATAAAATAACTTTATTGTCCCTTTCACAATGATCTTTCAAGCTGTACCTACATGTTTTAGTCTTCATAAAGGCATTCTAGATTTTTTAAGTAAGTCACAGAACACATTTAATCACTTACACCTCACACAAACATCTATCTAAGCATGTTTTTAAAAATAAAGATCCACTTTTAGATACATTTATATAGCTAAATATTATTTCGATATGTGTTATTAGGAGCTATCAATATAGACATTAACATTAAAAAGCATATTGATTGTCTTCATTTTAGTAAAGCTCTACTAAGCAGAGCTCGGATCATCACTATGGCAACCAATAAAGAGGCAAAAGGTCAGCAACCCTGAAGATAGAATAACCTCCATAAAAGTGCACGGCTCTAGGGCCGGCTACTGCTCTCAGGATTGTTTATCACAGATGGGCGATATTTCTACTTTTGTGAACAAATTTACTGATATGAGTTAGTTAGAAAAAAAAAGATTACTCAGCTAGAAAAAGGTCAGCAACACCATCCAGAAAAAAACTCCTTAAACACTGCACAATTTTAAAAGTAAACATTTATGAAACTATGCTTTAAACCAAATGTTAAAAGCATAGCTGTAATCTCTAGAAGAGATAAATGAACTAGATAACACTGCATGAATCATGGTGGAAGACAATACTCCATCTATAAACACATAAATAATGGTTACCTATGATAAACATATTAATTTTTACAGCAGGTTGTACGTGCTTGATCAGAAGAGTAATGCTATTATTTGATCACTTCCAATCTGTGAGATTTTCTGTGTCAACTATGATGTGTTCTCTATGTACTAAGCAGTTCTGTGAAGAGAGATGTTAAATCCCCAAAATGAGGTGTAGGGAGTGCTGCATTACTATTTCAATTTATTTCACTTCCCAGCAAATTAAATAGAGGATACAGGAAATACCAGAGAAAGCTACTAACCCAAATCAGTGAGATCCAGTTCACAAATATGTGCCCTAAATAGGCTCTATGGTAAATCAACTGAAGAAACTCAAGGAAAAGGGATATGAGGGGTCTTCAAAAACTTCTTGGGAAAATGTGTATTATGAAAAAACTATGGATGAATTCTCAATTTTTTTGCATAACAATGAACTAATATTTTAATTCCATTCTCCATGAACTTTTTGAAATCCCCACATGTTAGCAAGGTAGAGAGAAGGAAAAAGGGGACAAAAAAAGAAAGAAGAAAAGAAGAGGGAAGGAAGGAAGAAAAAGAAAGAGAAACAAAGGAAAATAATTTGTCTTTGTGAAATTTGCAGTTTTCAAAAGACCTGGGTAAAACTGGTGATGGTGAAAGTCTTTAGTGGTTGAGACTACCTGAGGTAAGCTCAAAATTATTTAAGATGGATCTGCTTCTCAAGACAGTTCTCTCTTCCCACTCCATTTTCATCAATTCCCATTTCTTGCTTTAGGAAGACAAACTCTTTCAGATGAAAAGAAAAAGATGAGACATTATGGGCCTGAACTCTTGTATTTTATAAAGAGTATGTAAAAGCATTGAAGTTTATGACATTTTTATGACCTTCAGTTGACTTAACGTGCATTTTCTTAGCATTTGGTTTTGGGAGATGACTTAGACTTAAATAGAGGTGTAAACTTGGTCAATTGCTTAAAATAATTCATATTCATTATTGACAGAAAATCCTGTAAATTTGTACTTTTGACTCACAGAACATGTCCCTGCTATATTTAAATGACATTCAACTGAACAAAAACTGAGGGCAGCAGGTTATAGATTCCCACATGGTTGACACAGGTTTCAGACCTAAACTCATGCTGGGTGCCTGCGAATACTCTTCAAGAGGATAATTATGAGCAGGTGTTAGAGCTGTGCACGATGAGCCATGCCAGTAGTCCCAGCTAAGAGGCTATGGCAGGAAGAGCACAACATGGTAAGACCCTGCCTTAAAAACAGAAACAAATGCAGGTAAAGAAAAGAAAGGTCTTCATCCAGAAAAACTGTATTTTTGTGAAACTTTCCTTTATTATTATTTTTTTGAGAGATTTTGCTATAGGGTGTATGTGCTTGCCAGAGAGACAGAAAGTGATAAATCACCCCCCAGGGGGCATGGCCACTTCTTCTCCATTATCCTCTTGAGATTTGGGGCATGTATTCGCAGGCACCCAGCATGAGTTTCAAGCCACCAGGTCTGAAACTGGAACTGTGGTCAACCATGTGGGAATCTAGTGCCTTAACCACTGTGCCACCTGCTGGCCCATGAAACTTTTCTAGGCTTCCTTCATAAAAGTAACTGTAGCAAGTAACTACAGAAATGTAAAAGGGCCTAAAACGTCCATGAAGAAAACATAGATTAATTTAACATTCAAGTAACTCCTCCTTTTATTAAAGGTTTTTCATAAATGAAAAGACACCATTTTGCAATGTTCAATCCATTAATATATAAACAATCAAGTCTTTAACCGCCTTCTCACTCTTAAAAATGGAAACATCTCTTTTTCCAGTTTGTGACATTGAAATGTTCTCAAGTAATAAACCAACCAAATAATATTGCTAGGGACCAGCAGTTAGCGTACTGGCTATGTCGCTGAACTCCCATGTAGTTGACTGCGGTTCAAGTCCCGGACCCGGTGGCTTAAACTCACGCCGGGCATGTGTGCATCTGTGCCCAAGATCCTGAAAGGAGAAAGGAGGAGAAGGGATTGTAGCATGGCCATCCCCCCTTGGGAGTGATTTCTCGCTTTCTGTCTCTCTCTGTCTTTCCCACGAGCGCACGCGCCCTATAGCAAAAACCTCTCAAAAAAAAAAAAAAAAAAAAAAAAAAAAAAAAAAAAAAAAGACAATATTGCTAGAGGTGCTTCCTGACAAGTCTGTCCTGTCCTGATACATGATAAAATGCTACCATGGTCACCTGAATAAAATAGTGATGTTCTGTCCATCTAGCTATCCTATAAACCTTCTATGACACAGGCGCAGGCCTTCAATTAAAGGACCTTTATTTTAGTTTCTGGAGCGGGGAGTCAAAGCAATATGTACAGCTGAAACAAAAGAGAGAATGAATATATTACCACTAAGACATTCAAAGCTGCCTCATTAATTAGCTCAATATGAATAATTTGTCAAAAGCAGAGTGACATGCTAAGCAATGAGAAATCTCCCAAGTCTTCAAGATGAGCCTCCCTTACCCTGCCACCTCCAAGCAGCCTCACACATGTGCACATAGTTTCAGACAGTTGCTTGATGGTTACAAAAACACATTTCTAATTGGTTTCTTCTTGCTTTACTAAACTGGTTCAAACAGTAGATCCAAATGGATTACTTTGCGTAGCATTGACTGGGAACAGCTCTCTAGGGAGAATGCCAGAGAACGAATCCACATCTTTGTGGATTTTAAAATCTACTAAATACATGGCTCATCTAGAAAAGAATTCCTAAGCAACTTAACAAGTAAAAATGCGGAGAAAACTTTATGGTAAGAAAAATGATCATCCCAAGATATTCTACTCATGATTCATTAGTCCAAAAAAAATGATATATATATTATGTGTGTGTGTGTGTACCTGTACTTTAACAGGAATGTGAATTAGAACTAGCTAAGAATCGAAGTCACAAACACTGGTTTTATTTGTCTAACTCTCCAATCTATCTGCATTCACTGATGACAAAGTGATACCTCCCCACCACCACCACCACTTTCCCACCTTCTGGGAACTTGTCCTAGCCTACTATTTCTTCCAGTGACCAATGTAAGTTTCATCAGGAATAATCCAGTTACAAGTTAATTTAGTTACATTCCTCAAACATTCTCCAGTATAGGAAGTAGAAAGTGGTCTCTCTTCTGTACACAGTGAGAATAATCACGTCCAAAGGGATTGGTTATCTGTGATCAACATGAGCCTTATGTGCTGAACAATGGCAGATTTTCAAATCTAGAGATTCAACCAAGCTGTGATGGGACAGAAATAATATGACAATTATTTCTGCCTTTTAACAGAATCAGATGACCTAGTGAATTATACCCTTATTTAGTGTTCAACTATAAATGGCTATTTGCATACACTGCCTTCATCTGGCCAAATTTCATAATTTTCTAGCAGAAAGGGTACACCATATGTAAAAATATTTCCTGGACACCGTCTCTTCATGCTGCTAGTTTGCTGAGAATATGTGAGGATCATCAAGAGGCTACAAATCTTCTTTTATCCACTTGCATCCAAATTTAGGAATATGAATATTTTCATGTTTTAAAGAAACAGGAATGTTGGATTGAAGGATATAATCCTGGCATAAGGTATACAAAGAACATTTATTCATGAAGACAAGAGATTAATAAAAAGGTGGGAAGGAAAATTTGAATAGGCTCCACAAATTGTTTTCCTTCATTTCAGGGAGTATACTCAGCAAAAATGATAGTCTTTTCATTTCTATGATCAAAACAAATAATCAAAAATAACACGTTTGTTTCTTAAAAAGTAATTGTTCAGGAAATATTTTAGGTTTTAATTTCTTCTTAAATCAACCCTTTTAATGAGAAAAATCAAAGTAGGGGCTTTTTACAAGAAGCCCCTACATCTCATCTCTCTGCTTCCACAGAGCTCAGAGTAGAGTTCATTCAGCGAGTGTACTTAAAATATTGATGATAAGGGCCAGCAGGTGGCATGGAGGTAAAGGTGCTTGATCCCATTCGGTACACATTACAGCCTGCTGCGTTGTTCGAGTCCCAGACCTGGTGGCTTAAAAACATCACGCTGGGTGCATGTGCATGCATGCCTAAAATTCTGAGAGGACACTAGAGGAGAAGAGGTTGCAGCATAGCCACCCGCCCTGGAGAGTGACTTCTCACTTCTCTCTCCGTGTCTCTATCTGGAGAGCATGCACACCCTACAGCAAGAAAAAAATCATGACTAGAGAAAAGTCACACTTCTCTGTCTTATAGTTCATACTAGTATAACTTGTCCCTTAGCTAATATACTGACAAAAAGTACATTGTCCACTTGGACTTTGTGGGATAGTCACATTTTTCCTGAGCTCCTATACATAACAAACACCCAAGAAATTCCTGGGGAAAAAGGTAATGGTGTTTCCATGACTGAGTAGAGCCTTATATAATGGAAGATCTTCAATTTAGAATTGGTTATACATTTTGTTTTCAATTTTCCATCACATTCCTAAGAGCAAAATTTCATAATTTCAATCAGTGTACTTGTTTCTGAAGATAAGACATGCTTCCTGTTTCAATCTTTTAAAGCAAAAATTTGACTTCCTGGTATGCTTATATTTCAGTCCATTTCCCCAAAACTAAAAATCATAGTACCTTTCACTCTCCAGGGGGCAAAAAGTCTGTCTGGCACACCTGTCAGGTGTGCACTGAAGCCTCAGAGAGTGATCTACATATAAATGGATTTGTTCATGTGATGCTGAGCAATTCCACAAGGGGGCCCATGAGTATTTCTCAGCATGTACATGTCACCCACCCTTACTATAGCAATGAATATATATCTCAAACAGAAAACCATAAAGAAGGCAGGAACAACAAAGGATTTTTTTAAAAAATGAAGAATATTAAGCTCCCCAAAGAACACCATCCTGCTCTGCAATTTATATCATTACTAGCATACATTAAAATGATTACATTTTAATAAATTAGATTCAGATGTTTTGGCAGTTTCTCTCTCTCTCTCTCTCTCTCTCTCTCTCTCTTCTCTTTGTTACAAAGCTTCGGTTTTATTTAAAGTAAAATCTAAATTAGACATGTACCTAATCAGCATGCCTTGTACATCTACCATAGCAGATATAAATAATCTATTTTTTCCTTTTCATCATTGAGAACAGAACAAAAAGATAAAAATTGTACTGAAGTTAATAAATCACTACATTTTAATGTTGTGCCTGCACTTTATCAAAACTAATTTTTCAAATTAGCAAAAAATATAAGAGCATTATTGAAGTACTGTAGCGACACCTGTAAGGAAAAATCAGGAATTATTATTACATTTACCATTTCAAACACGTTATGATTTAGCAGGAAAATGGGAACAAAGATATATAGAACTTGAAGGTTTTTGTTTAATAAATAGTTCTTTTACATTTGAATGGTTATAATTAGTGCAAGCACAAACTAAATTATAATTCTTTTTTTTTTTAGAAGATTTTTGTTATAGGGCACATGTGATGTGCTTGCCAGAGAGAGACAGAAAGACAAAAAAAAAAAAAAAAAAAAAAAAACAGAAAGTAAGAAATCAACCCCAAGTAGGATGGCCACACTGCAATCCCTTTTCCTCCATTCTCCTCTGAGGATTTTAGGCATACACACACGTGTCCAGCTGAGTTTCAAGCGAACAGGTTCGGGACTTGAACTGTGGTTGACTATGTCGGATCCAGCAACATAACCATTATGCCATCTGTTGGTCCCAATTATAATTCCTATCAAAATGAATCCTATAAATAACCACCTTCTCTAACCCAGGTTCCTGACCTTCCTTAGGATGAATTTTCATGGGTAAATTTGAAGTGTTCTTGAGGCTGTTTGATATCATAGCTACTCTCTGAGCATGTCTGTGGTATTACTGAGAGTGACCAGAAATCATTTTGTTATAACGTAAAATGCAATAATGCAATCCAGCCGTAAAAGAATCAAGAAACACAATAGGATTCCTTCACATTAGAAAAGACATACATTTTAATATTCAGGAAGAAAAGTAAGATATAAAATTTGTATGAAACAACTTAACTACATTATAATAAAAATATAAACTACTGATTAGAACTTTGGCCCAGATAATGTAAGTTCAACACCTAGTGAATAAACAAAATGAATAGGAAAAGCTCATGCCCAACAAAGAAGAGTCTGTTGCTGTTTGGCTTCAGCCAACTGACAGCATGAGGGATACCGCAAGGATGCTGAATCTAATTGTTCAAGCCAGGACTCTGGAATTTCATATTAAGACCCTATCATAGTTCATTCAGGCTGCTCTAACACAATACTATGAACTGGGTAATTTTTAAAGCACAGAAATTCATTTCTCACAAATCTGGAGACTAGAACATCCAAAATCAAAATGCCAGCAGATTCTGTATCTGATAAGGGTTGGCTGCTTTCTGGTTCATCAGTGGTGCCTTATGGATATGAACTTACATGTAGAAGGGGCATACAGCTAGCTCCTGGGCTGTCTTACATAAGAACAATAACCCATTCATGAGGGGTCCACTTTCATAACTTAATTGCCTTCCGAAAGGCTCCACCTCCTAGTGCCATCATCTTGGGGTACAGGATTTCAACATATGAAACTGGAGGCTGGAGTGTGAGCACAAACATTTAGACCATAGCAGACTTTTTAATTTTTTTAAGTTTTTTTATTTTTTAAGAATTATTTTATGTATTTCTTTATTTTTTAATTTGACGAGAGAGAGAGAGAGAGAGAGAGAGAGAGAAAGTGAGAAAGCAAGCCACTGCCAGGTCTAGGACTTGAACCGAAGTCGGCTATGTGGGAGTCCGGTGCCCTTAACCACCATGCCACCTGCCAGCCCCAAACAGACTTAATTTTTTAACACTGTAACATCCTACTTATTTCTAGAAAATATATAAATAAAACGAAACCTGTCTGTGGGCCAGATATAACCCATAGGCAGGTAGAACTCTGGATGATTTGTTTTGCTGCTTCTGTGTTAATTAGAAGTTGAGTTTAAGTACAAATGGCAGAGGAATCAAGTAAGTTTCTTTTCTCATTCATGTAAAAGAAATTTGAAGATGGGCAGTCCAATGTTAGCAAGGCGGCTTCACGAAGCTTTCAGAGGCAGGCTCTCTCAGTGCACTTGTTGCCATTGCGATGGTGAAGCCACCGTCGTCTTGGTCCAAGGCAGCTGTTAGAACTCCAGTCTTCACATCCAGGCAACACAATGCAGGGTGGAATAGCAAAGTGCATCTATATCTGTCTTTATGTGTCTTCTTGGAAGTTCTCCAAAACACTGCCACACATGTCTTTGGCCAGAACTGAGTCACACAAGCAGACTTAGCTGCAAAAGCAGCTGAAAATTTTGTGTGTTGAATGGATAGCCTTGCAACCAGCTTAAAGTCTAGGTTCTGCTACAAAATGGACATTGAAGGAAACAAGATGTCTTTGAAACCCTCATGTATAGCAATATCGACTTTTGAGTCATTAGAATTTTTTCACTAGAAAAATAATATATATACAACCAAACAAGTCAGACTGTAATACCAACTCCAGATGTTAATAATACGTGCAACCTTCCATAGATTTACGTATTCTCAAACATTGCTTTCAAATTCAACGTTTTGTCCTCCTTTTCTTGTAAAATATAATTGATGAACATAAAAGTATACATGTACAGGTAGACTTCAAAAGTTTGTGGACAACAGAATTAAAGTACAAGTTTACTTTGCTGCAAAACTAATTGAAATCCATACTTTATTTTTAAATAAGCATTTCCATGAACTTTTTGAAGACCTCTTGTATAACAATTTATAAACTCCCATGTACCACTCTCCCTTCTTCTAAAGACCCTCTCCTGCTCTGAGATAATCCTACATGACGACAACCTTATCCTTTCCCCAACAGCACCCATTATTCTGACCTGAAAATAATCATTTCCTTCTTTTAAACACCATCTTATTATTGCATTTGATAATCTTATCAAGTTGGGTAAACTTGAATTGTGGTTCCCAGAATCTCATTTCCTATGTGATTCCAGGTTAAAGTTGAGATATTTGCGTACATGTTCATGAATGAGAATGGCTTGTAATTTGTCTTTTTTGTACTTTCTTGGGTTTAAATATCAAGATTGTACATAAGATGAGCTATAGTGTTTCACCCTTGTTTAGGCTTTGAAAAAGTGTGGGTAAAAATGATCCATCCCTAGAGTTCAGTAACATTTCCCAGAACAGCCTTATGAGTTTTTAAGTTCTCTTTAGGGGAAACTTTTTTACTGCTGTTTTAGAACTACCAATTCAAGTTCTGCAATGTCACAAGTCTATTCAGGTTTGGTAAATTATAATTTTCTAGAAAGTAGAATGTTCATAAATCATGTTGATTCGACTCTGTATATTCTCCTAATTTTTAAAAATTTCTACTGTTCTGGGGCCATCAGGTGGCATAGTGGTTAAGGTGCTGGATCTCACCTGGCCAACAGTACATTTCAAGTCTTGGACCCAGAGACCTGAAAAACACACCGGCATGTGTGTGTGCAAGTCCAAAACCCTGAGGAAAATGAAGGAGAAGGGACTGTGATGTAGTCATCCCCCTGGGGGTGAGGAGTCACTTTCACTCTCTGTTTCTGCAAGTGCCAGTGACCTATAACAAAAAACAAACAAGTAAAAAAAAAATCTACTGTTGTATTGAGTAGCATATTAAAATATCCCTGTGTGATTCTAGACTTCCGTATTTATCATTATAGATCTGTAAATATTTCATGTTTGAGACCATGTTATTTTCCAAGAGTGTTTTGTGAGGTTTGTTTTGTTTGTTTTCTGGGTTTTTTTTTTTTTTTTTTTTTTTTTTTTTTGGCTTTAGGACATGTGCTGGAGAGAAAGAGAGACAGAGACAGTGAGAGGGAAAGTGAGAAATCACCCCTCAGGGCAGAAGGCCACACTACAATCCCTTCTCCTCCATTCTCCTCTCAGGATCTTGGGCATGCATACACATGTGCCCAGTATGACTTTCAAGCCATTGGTCCAGGACTCGAACTGCAGCCCATGTGAGAGTACAACGATGTAAGCACTACTCCATCTGATGGCCCCCAGCCCATGTTTTTAAGTTCACAGAAATTTAAACTCATTGAAATCCATGGTAAATTGAAACTTCAATTATTATAAAGTGACCCCTTTTAACTCAAGTATTTTTTAGCATTGTTATATTTTTTCCTGCTATTAAGTAAATCAATATTTTCATTTATTTAATATACACGTTATATCTTTTCTATCACAATGATTTCAACATTTCTATAAACTTTCATTTTAGATACATATTTTTAATGACAATTTTATTTGCTTTTTCCAGTTTAATCATTTTAATTTTTTAATTGGAATGCTACATCTATTTACAATAAATTATTTATGTAAGGGCCAGCAGGGTGGCACACTGGTGAAGATGCTGGTTTCTTACATTTTCGACTGTGGTTCAATTCCCGGACCTCATGGCTTGAAAATCACACTAGGTATGTGTGCATGTGTGCGTGCCCAAAATCCCAAGAGGAGAATGGAGGAAAAAGGGGTTGCAGCATGGCCACCCACCACCCAGGGGGTGACTTTTCACTTTCCCTCTCACTCTCTGTCTCTGTCTCTCTATGGTGAGTACAAGCACCCTATGGAAAAAAACAAACAAACAAAAATGAAAAAAATAAAATAAAAACAAAAAATTATTTGTATGTAATTATTACTGACATAGTTGGATGCTTTCTTCTTGGCACATCTGTTATGGGCTTCCTTTCTCTCTTTTCTTCACTTCTTTTGTATTGTTTTATTATTCCACTTTTCCATATTTCAGATTAGAGGAAATAAATATATGGGGACCAGCAGGTGGTGTGGTGGTTAAGGCGCTGTACACTCCCACGTGGCCGACCATGGTTAGAGTCCCGGACCTGGTGGCTTGCTTTCTCACTTTCCCTCTCTCTCTCTCCCCCTCTGTGTTTCTCTCTGATCAAATTTTAAAGAATAAATGAATAAATAATTAAGATTGAATAAAATAATTCTAAAAAAAAAAGAAGACTGACTTTACTTTTTAGAACATAGAAATGAGAGCAGGTGTATTTTGAAGCATAATACATAACATTTTTACCTCTCTCCTAGACAGAACAAGGCCCTTAGGACATTTTAATTCCATTTACCTTTCCTGACAGATGCAACAAACTAATTTTGTATTGAATTATAATTTTATATTGATTTTAAAGTCTCATAAGATTATTATAGTTGTTGTAGATTCTTGTTCTTTTGATTTAGTCACATATGTATCTCTTCTTTTGCTTTTAATTCCTTCTTATATATTGGAGCTTTAATATTACTTTATTTCTGCTAAAGTACATACTTTAGAATTAGTATGGTCACATAGTGGGTAAGGTGCTGAACTCCCACGTGGTCAACCACAGTTTTGAGTTCTGGATTCGACAGCTTAAAAATCACATGTATATGTGTGTGTGCCCTGGATCCCAGAAGAAAAATAGAGAAAAAGGGATTGTGACATGGCCATCCCTCCTGAGGGGTGATTTCTTACTCTCCCTCTCACTGTCTCTGTCTCTCTGACAAGCACATGCACCCTACGGCAAAAAAAAAAAAAAAAAAAAAAAAAAAAAAAAAAAAAAAAAAGAATTTCCTTTATCAGGCGTCACCAATGGCAAACTCACTCTATTTCCATTTTTTTTTATGAAAGTCTTTTCCTTACCTTTAATTTTTTTAGAACTATTTTATTTATTATTATTTTTATTTGCAATAGGGCATGTGCAGTCAGAATAGAGAGAGAATGTGAGAAAGCGAGTCACCAGGTCTGAGACTCAAATTGCCGTGTGCCATGTGGGAATCCAGATAAAATAACTCCTTTGAACTTAATTTACTTTTTTCTCTACCAACTTTTAGTATTTCTTTTTGTCTTTGGTGTTCTTTAGTTTTATTATGATGTGTCAATATTTTGATTTCATTTCATTTGCTTTTTTAATTCTCATGGAATTTCTTGAACTTGTGGACTAGTGTCCTTCATCAGTTCTGGAAAATTCTGATCTGTTATTTCTGCAGATACTGATTTTGCCCAATTTCTATCTTTTCATTTGTGGACCACTATGTAAAGACAAATGTTAAATCTTCCTGCACTTTCCTCTATTTGTGATTTTCTCTTCCATATTTTTCCTTTTGTATTCTCTATTTAAAACAATTCCTTCTGACCTTTATTTAAGATCCCTATTTCTCTTTTCAATTGCTGTTATACCCATTATTGTTAAACCTCTTCTCTAAGTTTTTAATTTTTTGATAGTTACTACATTCCTAATTTTAAAAACTTTTATCTATTATTGTTCAAATCTACTATGACATTTTTTACGGTTTCCTATTCTCTAAAAATATTTTCAATTTTTCTTTTTTTATTTAAGTTTCAAAGAATATTTGGTCCATAATTTTTGTCAGTTTTTCCAATATATGAAATCATTATCCATTTCTGATATATGTTCTTTTCTTCTGGTTCTTATTTAAGCCATCTTGAATTATTATACGCTTGGTTATTCTTCACTATACACTGATTGTGTCCTTGAAAAGGGTTTGTTCTGACTCTTTGAGGGACAAATACTGAAGAGCCTTTTTCTAGAAAAAGATTTTGTACTTTTTTCTTGGAGGCAGATGAGGTCACTGATAGTTTGTCACTATCATAAATTAGAAAGAGCTTTTATCTGAAGGGTCCTGCACCATACCAGGAGTGGAAACTCAATCCTAAACTCTGCAATGACAGCGACGTTGTGTCCACAGCTTCATAGGAACAAGCTGTTGTTTGTTTTTTAATTGTTGTTTTTACTTCCTTTTTTCTGCTCTGCTTAATAATAAAGCCAAACCTCCTGCCTGGGGTTAAAAGGAGATAGCTTTATATCTGGTTTAAGCTTGTAGTAAGGAAAGAGACCTTTGATAGCTCAGCTAACCACAGAGACTGTGGTTATGAGACTACTTATAAGACTACCTAAGGAGCAAATTATGTTTTATGTTTTCGGACTTTTGTCCCCCTTGAAAGTTGTGCTCCTTAAGAACAAAACCCAATGTATGCCTCATTAGTAAAAGCAGATACACATGAAGAAAAAGTAATCAAGATAAAAATGATCGATAAGTTAAATAATAATGTCTTAAATAAGAAAGGTGTTTAATGACTCACAAACATGAAATCTGGAAGTAGGCTGTGATAATGCTGAGTTTATTTATTAGCAAACCATACTTCCAGATTTCTTGTCATGTGAGTCATTGAATTACCTAAGTTTATGACACTTTAAGCAGAAAACATCCTGACTGATACGTCATCCTTTTTAACTTTTGCCAATCTAATGGGTGGGGAAAACTGGTATGCTGTTTTAATTTGCATCTCTCTATTAATAAAACTGAACACTTACTTATTTTTTAACTTTAAACAAATATTTACTACACAAAGGTTGTCACATAATTGGACATTTCTCTCCTTTGCACACAATTATTCTTACTCACCGTAGAAAGGCTGCTTTTTAACTTTTCATCCAGTAATGGCAAGCACTAAAAGATTTTAAGAGAACAGTAGTAAAAATGCCTCCATGATTTAAGTTGAAAGCAGTACATTGGTACAGGGTTCTTGCACCCAGGATTAGGAATGTACAGAGGTTTTTTTTTATTAAAAAATATAAATTATCTGTAGCCATGGACAATGAGAGCAGTAAACCATTATATATTGTCAACTGAAACCAGTAACTGATGGTTACAGTGATTTTCTTAAACATCACCCAGCGTTTTCTTCAGTTTTATTTTATTCAATTGATTACTCTGAAGTTATCAGTGAGGAGCACTGCCTTGACCTTCCTGTCACAGTCCATGTATAATGATAAAATTCCATTCTAGAAATTAGAACATGTCACCTCCCATACCACTTCCCAATCCACCCATCCCAGGCTCTTTCTCCTCTCTAGGGATTTCTGTGAATACAGCTTCTGTTCAAGTTAATAGAACAACCATTCCAGCAGCACCCGGTAATGCAGTCCCTACAACCTTTATTGGGTCAATGATTCCCTTTTCACCATATTCACGAAATCCCCAAGCCTGGCTTCATAACCAACTTCTGAAGAACTTTGCATAATTTTCTCAACTATCAAAGATCTTTCAATACCTGCATTCTTAGCAATGGTCACTGCAGGAATTTTGAGTGTTCTTTTTAATAATTTCTATACCAATTTTTTGACCTTCATTAGCTGAAGTCAGTGAGCCCAAGGCTGGAATGCACCAAAGCTGAGCACAACCCTGTCCCAGAAATATGCCTTCAACAGCAGCTCCTGTAGCAATGAGGGTATTTGTAACTCTTTTTTTATTATTCACTTCAACATCACGGGTCCCACCAACTTTCAGCATGGCTACTCCATTGGAAAGTTTTGTCTGACGTTCATTCAGTTTTTCCTTTTCATATTCATTAGTTATAGCATCCAACTGCTTGATGATTTCTTCAAATTGTTTTCAATTTGAGCCTTGTCACCTTTTCCTTTCAAGAGCATGGCATCTGACATCATCTTTGGTCTCAATGACCTCTCTAACTTTTCCTAATTCATAAGCCTGAACATGCTCAATATTTAGGATCAACCTCTCTTTTCCAAACACTGCACCACTAGTAGCCATATTTTTAAGCTGGTTCTGCCTGGAGCTTTGACTGCTATGATCTGAAGACCAACTTTTAGCCTATTCAAAGCTTCCCCATCAACATTTTCAGCAATTATGACCATGAGTTTAGGGTAGGCATTGGCAATATCAAGAACAGGTACAATGAACTAGATACTAGAAATTTTCTTTTCACTCAATAGAACATAGACATCCGGCAATTCACATCTCTGACCTTTTGATGTGTTAATAAAGTATGGAGAAATGTAGTCTCAATCAAACTTCATGCCTTCAATAATTCCTAATTCATCATTCAGTGTTTTTCCATCCTTTACTGTGATAACACCCTTTCTTACAAGCTTTTTCATGGCACCAGAAATAATATTACCAATTTCTTTGTCTCCATTTGCAAATATTGTAGCTCTCTGAGCAATTTCTTGGGTGAATGGGGCTCATCCTAGGTTTAGACTGCTTCATAAGTTCAGCAATTACAACATCAACAGCTAACATCACACCTCTCTTGATTTCCACTAGATTAGCACCTTTACTAATCTTCTCAAAGCCTTTTTTGGCAATAGAGCAAGCCACAGTAGCTTTGGTGGTCCCATCCGGCATCTTCATCTGTGTTAGTGGCAATATCTTAAACCAGTTTAGCTTTAATATACTTTATATAATTTACCTTGTAAGTCAGTTGATTTTGCAACAGTCACACCATCTTTTTTTTTTTTTTTTTTTTTTTTTACTTTGGGACTTCCCCAACTCTGTTAAATAATTCCCTTTGGCCTCATTGTAACCACTACAGCATCAGCTAAAATGTCTATACCTTGAAACATTAAGGTTCACACACTTGCACCCCAAATTTTACATCTTGGGCATAAGCCCAAGTGAGATGAGGACCCAGTGCCCTGGACACTGGCCTCATCTGGCAAAGGATGAGGGACCAATTCCTGGTGTGCTGGTGCAACCACACTCTCTTGCACGGGGCAGGGGCAGTGGTCTGAACATCTTTTCAATACTTTAACATTTTGGTTTTCCTCATCATCAAAATTTCTGTTGTTTTTTTGCCCTTTTTTTTTTTAAAAAAATTCTTTTTATTTCCATTTGTTTTATACATTCAGTCTCATGTTACTTAGGTTACAAAGTGAATATTCCAACATATACACATTTCTCACCAGTCCAGTTGACAATACTATAATGTTATCTTCAATAGATTATAATCCATTTCTTTGTCCCACAAATGCCTTGTCTCTCTATTTTTCTCATTAATGTCCTTCTTCAGACTCTACTCCTTCACTCGCCCTCTTCCCACACTGTATCTGGTACTCACAACCATTTACTAAGTTTCTATAACCTTTAGTCATTCAGTTTCGACTACAGCGTGCAGACACCCAGTATATATTAAGTGGAGACACCTGTTTCCTCTCTCTCCCTCTCTCTCTCTCTCTCTCTCTCTCTCTCTCTCTCCCTCTCTCTCTCTCTTCTTTCTTCCTCACTCTGAGCCCTTTATTGCCACACACACATACATGCAAACAAGTTCTTTCACCTTTTAAATAGTTACCTTTCTCAAGTTATATGTACTATAAGTATTTCTTTTTTTATGCAACTCAGTAGCTTTTCTTTTAGTTCACCATAGAGTATGTGCACTCACCAGAAAAGAGACAGAAATAGAGAAAGTGAGAAAGTATTCCCTATGAGGAAGGCCATGCCACAGTCTCCACAGTCTCGTCCATTTCTCCTTTTAGGATTCTGAAGACATGTGCATACACTCTCTGTGTGCCTATCAAGCTGCAGGGTCCGGGACTTAAACCACACACGTCAGCCACGTGAAATCCAGCCACCTATCATGCCACTGGCTGGCCCTATGCTATAAATATTTCTACCCAATATTTAATTTATTTCTTGGTTTTATGTATGTTATCTCTTATCACTCATTTTTATTTTAGGTTTCATGTAGTCGATTATATTTGTCTTTTCCCTTTATAGCAACTGTGTTTCCTGTCATATTTAAGAGCAGTTTCATTACTACAAAGTCATAATAATCTTTTTTTTCTAAATTTTCCTCTGACATTTAAATTGTTTTATATCTCACAATTAGATATTTAATCAAGCTGTAATTTATTTTTGTATATGGTATGACACTGTGGTACAGCCCTATTTTCTTCCAGATGGATAGATAATTATGCCAGCATCATTTCAAAAATAGACTATCCTAGAATTTCCATTTTTGCCAAGTTACACTTTAGATGTCCACAGAAATCATTTTTGGTACAGTGCACAGAAAAATGCTGAGTAAAGAGCCATATGGTGGTGCAGTGGTAAAAAAACACAATGCTCTGTGAAGCTGACCCACAGGGAACATTTCAGGTTCATGAATGGAGACCTCCCTGAATATGCTGGGCACACACGCCTACAATCCAGGGCTGGCTGAAGCTGGTGTGGACTGCCGCAACAAGAAACCACTGGGGGTGCTCTCTCTCTCTCTCTCTCTCTCTCTCTCTCTCTCTCTCTCTGCCTCTCTTGCTCATGGGAAAAGAGAGTATTGAAATAAATACTCAATAAAGTACAAATGAAGACCTTTTTTTTTTTCTATTTTATGATAAAGTGGGTAGGAAAATAAATGAATCGCTCAGCAGTAAAAAATAAAATGTGAATCCAAAAAGGTATTTGAGCACTAGGGCTGCCATTCACCCTGGAATTATTTGCCAGTTCTTGGTGATTATGTGCTTAGTTTACCAGACTTTATGACAAGGTCAGGAGATAGAACATGCTTCCCAAACCAGTGATAGATCAGGTAAGAGATCGTTGTATAAATCAGGAAACTCTGAAAGGCACTAGCTTTATCTTTTAATTTTAGAGCTCGTTTATTAATTTATTTTATATATTTTTTAATAAAGCAAAAATTACACGTGTGTGTATTGTGTTTGGAATGAGGAAAAATGTTCCACAGAGAGAGATGGCATGTCTCAATATTGACTTTGGGTAGAGCAAAAATAAAAATAATAAGAAGAAGAAGAAGAAGAAAATATGTCGGAGGTTCCTCACCACACTGAGTCCCCCTACAGGCAGACTTAGAGTTAGAATTCAATTCTAACTAAGAAAACTAATCAAAACACTGAATGAATGTGGGCTGGTTGCACCCCCAGGCACTTGGCAAAAGCTAATGTAAACTTTCTCTGGTGGAACAAATTTTAAATATAAGCTTCAAAAGTTTCTTCCTGATAAAATTTCCAAGAGCAAGAGCTTACAATAAAAATTCACAAAAAACACAGTCACCAAAAATATGAGTCAGTAGAATTGAACCCACAGAAACTGTAGATATGGAAATTATCAAAGGTCGAGAGGATAGAAAATATGAAAAAAGGAGTTTAAGAGACATGGAAGATAGAGACAGAAGGCCCAACTAATACCAAGTCAGTGAAGAAACTATGAAGAAAATTGAGGGGCACTTGCTAAAGGGTTTACAGATAGAACTCACTGTAGGGACACACAGAAAACATCTTCAGTGTGGATAAGACTTTTTTTTAACCTACTATTTGTTTTCCTGTGTTTCCTCCTCAGTTCACACTAACCAGTGCTAGTCAGTCTTTTATTTCTGAAATTAAAATATTCTTGAGGACTTAAGGATAACTCTTACTTCCAACAGTAATTCTTCCCACCAAAATGGCTTCTTCCCTAACTTTGAGGAATCTGAGCATGAAGTATCTTGCACGTGTTGTGACCTGTGCAGGTAACTTAATGAAACCTGAGTACTAGATCAAAGGGCACCAGGATTATCTGAAGGCCCTGGCCCATCAGGGACACTGAGGCAGGGCCTTTCACTGGCTCACAGCTCTCTCAACTTCAGAGCCCCGCCCTCTCCTGCCAGAAAGGTAGGCTGCTTTTTTTCTTCTTTCTTTTGTTAATTTCCTACTTCTTCTTACCTCACAGGGCAGCCCACAGCTCTCCAGCAGAGCCCAGTTCCATCTGCAGTCCCCTGACAAAATCTCTTCTTTTTTCTTCCCTCTTATATTGTCGTCTTCTCCTAATCCTCCACCCACCCAGAGGAACTAGACAGGTCTAGAATCATAGATTACAAACACCTTTGTATTATGAGGCTCCCTGGATCCTCCCTTTTACTGAATCACCTGCAAAAAAGGAGAAACTGCTCTTCAGACACTTGAATAGAGGACTCTTCCATTAGAGACCACATTACTAAACACAGCAGAAGAGAGACTTTGACACACATCAAACCACAGCAAAAGGAAGAAACCTGTTACCAGTGGCAAAAATATTCTCCAAAAAGGTATACAAAAGTGAATACACCACCCAGTGGCTAGAAGTAGAAGAAGAGCCTCAGGTTTGAAGAAACCAGGAAATACCATTTCTTGAAAAAAATAGAAGTTATCAAAATGGTAGACAAAGAAATCAGACCATTCATAGTGATAAAACTCTATGAGTTGGAACAGAAAAGAGACAATGAACTTCAGGAGATGAGGAAGTCCTTCCATGATTGGAAAGAAGAAATGGACACTATAAGAAGAATCAGATGGAACTATTAGGGATATAGTCTGTAATACAAGAAATCAAAAAATCTTTTGAAAGTATTAAAAGTTGATTACACCATGCTAAAGATTGAATCTCTGACGTAGAAGATAAACCACTGACCTAGAAAAAACACCAAAAAGACAGAGAAAATAACCAAAAAAAAATGAGGATAATATATGAGAGATACTAGATTCCATTAAACGTCTGAACACCTGAATAATCAGAAAGTGACAAAACCAATAAAGGCATGGAAAATCTATTCCATGAAATTCTGGAAGAAAACTTCCCAAGTCTAGAGAAGCACTCAAACATCCAAACCCAAGAAATACATAGGACCCCAAATAGAATCAACCCAAGAATCCTCCCCCAGGCTCATCCTAGCCAGCCTGGCCAAAACCACAGATAAAGACAAAATACAAAAATTGGCAAGAGAGAAACAACAAGTGACTTACAAAGGTCATCCCATCAGGCTAACACTAGACCTTTCGATGGAAACAATGCAAGCAAGGAAAGAATGGGAAGACATATTGAAAGTGTTAGAAGGGAAACAATTTCAACCAAGATTATTATATACAGCAAGATTATCCTTCATATGGCAAAAAAGATTAAAATCTTCTCAAACAAAACCTGAAATAATTTGCCAACACCAGACCAGCTCTTCAAGAAACTCTGAAGAGAGTCCTGTTCCTGGAAAACTAAAGAATGGACAGCCAGAAATAAGGGAACAAAACACAACCAAGACAATGGCCAACTTAAAGGTAGGGACAAGTCCGGGAATATCGATAATAACATTGAATGTTAATGGATTAAATTCTCCAACCAAGAGACACAGACTGGCTGAGTGAATTTAAAAAAAAAAAAAAAAAAAAAAAAAAAGGAAACCCTCTATCTGTTGCCTATAAGAAACACATTTCATGTATAAAGACATACATAGATTAAAAGCAAAGGGCTGGAAAAAGGTATTCCATGCAAATGGGGCTGGAAAAAGGTATTCCATGCAAATGGGAACCAAAAAGAGCTGGAGTCATGATCCTAATTTCTAACAAAATAGGCCTTAAAACCAAAAGTGTTCAAAGAGACAAAGAGGGCATTATGTGTAGTAAAAGGGCTAATCCATCAAGAAAATATAATGCTTATAAATATCTATGCACCTAACTCAGGAGCGCCCAAGTATGTGAAGGAAATGTCTAAAAGGAGAGAGAGAGATTGCAACACAATAATTACCAGAGACCTCAACACCCCCTATCTCCTATGGACAAATCATCTAGATAAAAAATAAGTAGAGGTAAAGGATATAAATGACACCATAAAACAAATGGACTTGGAGGGACCAGCAGTTAGCGTAATGGCTATGTCGCTGGACTCCCACGTAGTCGACCGCGGTTCGAGTCCCGGACCCGGCGGCTTAAACTCACGCCGGGCGCGAGTGCGTGCGTGCCCAAGATCCCGAGAGGAGAATGGAGGAGAGGGGATTGCGGCGTGGCCATCCCCCCTGGGGGGTGATTTCCTGCTTTCTGTCTCTCTGTCTCTCTCTGTCTGTCTGGCGAGCGCACGCACCCTATAGCAAAAACCTCTCCAAAAAAAAAAAAAAAAAAAACAAATGGACTTAACAGCAATCTATAGAACTTTCCACCCAAAAACCACAAGATACACTTTTTTCTCATACCCACATGGAACCTTTTTGAAGATTGATCACATGACAAGGCACAAAGCAAGTCTCTACAGACTCAAAGGCATAGAAACTATATCCAGCATCTTCTCCGACCATGATGGAATTAAACTTGATATTAATTTCAAGTGAAATCCTCAAAAATACACAAATACATGGAAACCAAATAAACTACTCCTGAATGATTTCACAACTTTTGAAGAAATAAAGACTGAAATCACAAGATTGATGGAAGTCAATGACAATGAGGACACGAGTTTCCATAATCTTTAGGACACTGCTAAAGCAATCATAAGAGGGAAGTTCATAGCAATTAGTGCACACAAGTAAATGGAAAAAAGGCAAATGGACCACCTAACAACGTGCCTCAGAGAATTGGAAAAGCAACAGTAAAAAAATTCAGAAAACTCCAGTAGAAAAGAAATAATAAAGATCCGAGCAGAAATAAATGAAATAGAAAATAAATGAACTATACAAAAAATCAATTAAAGTAAAAGCTGGTTCTTTGAAAAGATAAACAAAACCATTAACAAGACTTACTAAGAAAAAGAAAGAATGGAACCAGGAAAATCAAATTTGCAATAAAGATGGCACTATAACAACAGACATAATAGAAATACAACATCATTAGAGGATACTATGAACAACTATATACCAACAAACAAGAAAATCTGGATGAGATAGACAAATTCCTGAACACATATAATCTACCAAGATTGAGTCAGGAGGATGTAGAAAGTCTGAATAGGCCCATAACAAGTCAGAAGATTGAATCAGTAATAAATAACTTCCCAACAAAGAAAAGCCCTGGTCCTGATGGCTTCACCTCTAAATTCTACAGAACGTTTAAAGAAGAGTTAGTCCCCATTCTACTCAAGTTATTTCTAAAGATCCAAAATAGACCAATGTCTCTGATGAATATAGATGCAAAAATTCTCAACAAGATACTAGCAAATTGTATCCAACAACATATAAAAAAGATTATATACATCACGACCAGGTAGGCTTTATTCTAGGGATGCAAGTTTGGTTCAACATACGTAAAGCCATAAATGTAATACACCATATTAACAGAAAGAAAGAGAAAAGCCATATGATCATATCAATTGATGCAGAAAAAGCATTTGATAAGATACAACATCCCTTCATGATCAAGACTCTCAGCAAAATCGGCATAGAAGGGTCAATTCTCAATGCAATAAAAGTTATCTATGAACAACCAATAGTTAACATCATCCTGAATGGGGAAAAGCTAAAAGCTTTTCCTCTAAAAACTGGTACAAGACAAGGATACCCACTTTCTCCACTCCTTTTCAACATAGTCTTCACCAACACAATCAGAAAAGAGAATGAAATAAAAGGCATTCAAATAGGAAAAAAAGAGGTGAAAATATCTCTATTTGCAGATGACATGATTGTATACATAGAAGATCCAATGGTAGCCATGAAAAAATTCCTGGAAGTAATACATGAATAAAGTTGCAGAATACAAAGTCAACATACAAAAATCTAGAGAGTTTCTTTTCTTTTTTTGGAGAGATTTTGCCACAGAGAGAGATAGAGGGACAGAAAGCGAGAAATCACCCTCCGAATGGGGGGTCCCACACCAAAATCCCTTCTCCTCCACCCTCCTCTCAGGATCTTGGGTACGCACACACATGCGCCCGGTGTGAGTTTAAGCAATCAGGTCCGGGACTCAAACCATGGTCAACTACATGGAAGTTCGGTGACATAGCCATTACACCAACTGCTGGTCCCGAAATCTATACCGTTTCTATATACGGATAGCAGGCAGACTGAGATAGAACAGGAAAAATAATTCCATTTACCATAGCCACAAAATGTATAAGATACCTAGGATAAATCTAAGCAAAGAAGTTAAAGACCTCCACAAGGAAAACTACAAGAAGCTAAAAAAAAGACACTGAAAATGACACAAAAATGTGGAAGGATATCCCATGTTCCTGGATTGTAAGAATTAATATAATCAAAATGGCAATTCTACCCAAGTTAATCTACATATTTAATGCAATCTTAATTAAAGTGCCAGAGACATTCTTCACAGATCTAGAAAAGACAGTAATTCAATTTGTCTGGAATCATAAAGGACCTTGTACTGCCAAAGCAATCCTGCACAAGAGGAGTGGAATGGGTGTCATCTCACTCCCTAACTCAAAAATATACTACAAATCTGTGGTGATCAAGACAGCATGGTACTGGCACAGAAAGAGACAGGTGGACCAATGGAACAGAATAGAGTCCCTAGAAATAAACTCCCAAACATACAACCAACTAATTTTTGACAAAGAGTACCAGTCAATCCAATGGGAAAAGGAAAACCTCTTTAGCAAATGGTGCTGGAAAAACTGGATATCCATCTGCAGAAAGATGAACCTGAGCCCCTATCTCTCACCATTGACAAAAATCAACTCAAAGTGGATCAAAGATCTAAACCTAAGACCTCAAATAATAAAACTGCTGCTGGAAAATACTGGGGAAACTCTGGAAGACCTTGGGGTAGGGGGTACGCAAAGGCTTCTTAAATAAAACCCCCAAAGCACAGTCAATAATCCCAAAAATAGACAAGTGGGATTACATCAGATTAAGAAGTTTCGGCATGTCAAAAGACAAAGTAATTAGTGTGAATACATAGCCCTAGAATGGAAAAATATTTTTGTAAACTATGCATCAGATAAGGGACTGATAACCAGAATACACAGGGAACTCAAGCAGTTGTCCCCCCAAAAAAGATGATCAAATCTATTAAAAGATGGGAGAATGAGTTGAAAAGAATCACTCTCTAAGGATGACATATGAATAGCCAAAAGGCATATGAAAAAATGCTTAATATTCTTCATTGTAAGAGAGATGCAGATCAAAATCACAATGAGATATCACCTAACCACAGTCAGAATGACTAAGATTAAAATAAATAAATAAATAAATAAGTGTTGGCAGTCATGTGGTGAAAGGGGAACTCTTCTACACTGCTGGTGGGAATGTAAATTGTCCAGCCACTGTGGAGAACAATATGAAAAGTCCTCAAAGATCTACAAATAGAACTACAATATGATCAAGCAATCCCATTCCTTGGTATCTAACCAAAGGACAGAAGAATCCTCAGTTGAAAAAGTGCTTGCACATCGATGTTTATTGCAGCATTATTCACAATTGCTAAGACATGAAACCAACCCAAATGCCCATGAACAGATAAATGGATAGAAAAAGTGTGGCACATATACTCTATGGAATACTACTCAGCCATAAAAAAACAACAAGACCCTGGCTTTTGACAGAAAGTGGATGAATATAGAAGATTTACCGTTGAGTGAAGCAAGCCAGACTATGAAGGAGAGACACTGTATGTCTCTACTAATACATACTGAGCGTTCGTACTCCATAGTGAAAACTGAATGACTAGAGGGTATAGAAACATAGTAAATGGTTAGAAGTACCAGATACAGTGTGGGAAGAGGGTGGATGAAGGAGGAGAGTCTGAGGAAAGACATTAAAGAGAAAAATAGAAAGGCAAGACATTTATGGGACAAAGAAATGGGTTATTATCTGCTGAAGGTAACATGTATAGTATCCTCAACTGGGCTGGTGAGAAATGTATACATGTTGGAATATTCACTTTGCAAGACAAGTAACATGTGAATGAATGTATGAAAAAAAATTAAATAAAAAAAAAGAATTTAAGTTAAAACCTTATCTTTCCTATAAGTGAGAGTTTCAGAAATCTTATGGTCATCATTCATGGTATGTATTACTTAAATACCATAACCAAAATCTGAAGTCTTAACCTTCCCTTTGAAATTTTAGAATATAAATGTATATAGTAAAATCTTCTACTTGAATGACATGTACCTCATAGATGCAGGGAAGAACCATGTTGCAAGCTGTAAAGATGTACAATGATTAAATAAAATTATTAAAAAATATTAATTACCTAAAAAAAGAGATGGCATCTAGAATAGTGGGCAGATATTTTTCCCACTAAAGAAAGTTCTTATATGGTCTAAAATTAAACAGAAAAAGAAATTATATAGGCTACACTGCACAAAGTATACATAAGTTTCCCTTGTTTAACTAATTTGCATAGTCTATATTTAATTTTTAAATATTTACTGCTACAATTGCTTGGTGAAAATCATAGCATATTTGTTGTTAGTAAAATCATAAACTCAAATAACTAGTTAAATAAATGGCTGATTTTGAAATGGGTTACTGTCTTCTAATTTTACATTTAAAAAGGTATTTGCAATAATCAGTTGAACTTATAAGTTCCCTTCTCAAGAGACATCAAAAATATCTACTTCACTAAGTTTCAGGGAAAAGGGCAAGTTTTCTAATATTATTTCTATCAAACATAAAATTACTAGTATCAAATCAAATGACCACCTCCTAAAAATTAAACTCATATGTAATAGCAAACAAGAGATGTTTTTAGAGAACAAGTGATTTAATTTAATGTGATCAAATTTTACTTACAATGATTTGAATTAATTAGACTTAAATATACTCCATTTTAGTATTAAAAATGAACACATAAAGTTCTTTAAAGGTCATTTAGAATAAAAACATGTGAAATTAAAATAGTAACTAGATTTTTAAATCTTTTTTTACTAGTGAATTATAATAATAGATGTCTTTGTTCCTTTTTAAAAGTACCACATTTTAACCATCAACTGAAATAACGTTTCTTAAACTGTGAACAAGCCTATTAATGGGGTCTGACCAACATTTTTATTTAATGCAATAGCAAAGGTCAGAATACTACTTTTAAAGGTAAGTATGTTTTGTAAAATTCTTGTTTCAGTTATTTGTGTATGTGATAGAGTGAGGTTATATAAAATACATTTATTCTATGTATGTCACAATAGAAATCTGAATGAAAGCCAGTAAGGTTTTAGTAATTAGCATCAAACACATGGATTTTCAGACAGGCAACAATGCCAGCAGTTCTCCAATTGCTAAAGTATGAGGGAACCTGTAGGGAAAGCATGGAGATGGGGGAGGGGACATGAGCTATATTCAGAGTAAAAATTTTGTCACAAAGAAAGAAAGCACGTGCCCACTCAATACAAACAGGACCTGAGGATGGAAGAGGGCCAGTTGGACTATGAGCAGACTGCACTTAAATCAAGTTAACTATCCAGAAAGGGCCCCACCGTCCGTGGGTAATGGATGAAAGAGCCAGAGACATAAGGATCTACTTGGCTTTCAGCTGAAACCATCAAGGGAAGTCCCAGATTTTGTACAACCTCTTTTGGTCACCTCCTGATCTTTCTTCTACTGTGTTGCCCATGAACGTGATGTGAACTTTCAAGTACTGTACAAATGTCACACTGTCTACTTTTCAGAGTGCATTTATAGATTTCACATAGATGTCATCATGTTTGAAACTGACAAATTCTCACTAGGCAAAGGAGGGGATATCAATCATACTCTCCGTCAACATCCAACATGGAAATAGCAGGGTTGTTGGCACTGCCTGTGTCAGTTCTCAGCTTGGGGGTTCCCAGCTCTTTTCCAAAGAGATGCTGTTCCAGATGCAGCTACTATTCCAGGCTTCTTCACAGAGAGAATCACCCTACACAAGATGACTGTACATACACTCCTATTCAATTTAACATTCGTTTACATGCAGTGTCACAAGAAGGAACATATTCTTAGCTTAAGTAAATAAGTTTGAATCCAGTGAAATGTCACATAACATTTCTTGACATATTAATTAATGTCTAGACAACACATATCTTTCCTGTTACAGGTGACATTTGAAACCTAATTAATGTGAGCCAGCAAGTGGCATGGAGGTTAAGGTGACTAGATCCAACATAGCCAATTCTGTATCTATTTTTAAACCCAACAGTCTAAAAATCACACCCAGCAGGTGTGATTTTTACATGCCCAAAAATTCCGAGAGAAGAATGAAGGAGAAGGAATTGTACCATGGCTATCCCACTGGAGGATTAGTTCTAACTTTTCCTCTCTCTGTCTCTGTCTCTGTCTCTCTCCAGTGAATGCACACTCCCTATAGCAAATAGCAAAAAAAGGAGGGAGAGCAGTTAATGTAATCCCTTAGATAAGTAGATCAAGGAAGAAAAATAATGGTAATCTCAATAAATTCATAAAACTATTTTCAAAATTTAATATTCACTCATCATTTTTAAAAATGTTTCACCAAAGTAGGAAAAAAGAGTAAATTCTTTCAACTGATAAAAGGCTTCTACTAAAAAGTTTCATTTAACATCATACCAAATAGTAAAAGACTGAATACATTGCTCCTAGGACCTGGAAAAAGGCAAAAGATCTCTCTCACCACTCCTATTCATTATGGTGAAGATCCCAGCCAGCACAAAAAGGCAAAAATGGAAACCAAAAATATACAGATTGAAATGGAAGATAATAGGAACCAGCAGTTGCCATAATGGCTATGGCACTGGACTCCCATGCAGTTGACTGCAGTTCAAGTCCCGGACCCGGTGGCTTAAACTCACGCTGGGAGCATGTGCATGTGTGTGCATGCCCAAGGTCCCGAAAGGAGAATGGAAGAGAAAGGACTGCAGCATGGCCATCTCTCTTGGGGGGGTGGAGAGGTGATTTCTCGCTGTCTCTCTGTCTCTGTCTCTCTCTGTCATTCTGGTTTCTGGTGAGCACATGCACCCTATAGTAAAACCCTCTCCAAAAAAAAGAGAAAAGAAATGGAAGATAGTAGAATAATCTGAGTTCATAGATAAGATGATTGTGTATGTACAAAATGCCAAAGAATCTAAGAAAAAGAAATATGCTGCTATAACTAGTATGCTATTTATGCAGCAAGCATGCAGTGTTTAAGGGCAACATACAAAGTTAATTTTATTTTCATATAATAACAATTAACATTGAGAAATTGAGATCAAAATAGCATTCACAATAGCATTCAACAATATGCAATACTTAGAGATAAATTCAATGTAATGTAACAAGGAGTCTTCAAAATGTTCAAGGTGGGGGCTGGACAGTGGTATAGGGATATGCAGTATTCTGTAAGCCTGACACATGGAAAAGTTCTAGATTCACCTCCAGAGACTTTCTTGAACACCTCAAGGATACGTACACTGGTGATTGCCCAAGGCTCAAAGTGAATTATGGCATGAAGACCCTACTGGGGATACATACCTCTCTCGCACATGCATGTGTGCTAATGGCAGAAGGAAATAAATACACCTTTTAAAAGTTCATGAAAATGCATATTATTAAGAAATGATGCAAAAAATTCAAATATGTTTTTTCACCAAAATAAACGTGTACTTTAATTCCATGTTCTCCACTAAATTTTCAAAGTCCCTTCACATAAGATCTGATCAGAGACTTACAAAAGGTAGGAGAACAGCAACTCCTTTTCCTCCTACCTTTACTAAAAGTAAGTGAAAAAGTAAGTGAAAAAACCTACTGTATTGGGAACCAGCAGTTAGCGTAATGGCTATGTCGCTGGACTCCCACGTAGTCGACTGCGGTTCGTGTCCCGGACCCGGTGGCTTAAAACTCATACCGGGCGCGTGTGTGTGCGTGCCCAGGATCCCAAGAGGAGAATGGAGGAGAAGGGATTGCAGTGTGACCATCCCCCCTGGGGGGTGATTTCTCGCTTTCTGTCTCTATGTCTGTCTCTGTTTGTCTGGCGAGCGCACGCGCCCTATAGCGAAAACCTCTCAAAAAAAAAAAAAAAAAAAAAAAAAAAAAAAAAAACCTACTGTATTCACGAACCAAAAGATTCAACATTGTTAATATGACTATGCTCTCCAAATTAATCTATATATTCAACTTCATATAATCAAAATCTTAGCATGTGTTTTCCTAGAAATTGTCAAGCTGATTCTAAACTTTAAATGAAAATACAAAGGACTTATAATAGGCAAACCAATTTTGAAAAAGAACAAAGTTGGTGGGGTTGCACAACATGATTTCAATACTCACTGTAAAGCTGTAATAATCAAAGTGGTAGGATAGTGGCATAAGACATATAGAACAAATGGACAGAATAAAAAGGCTACAAATACACACACAAACACACACACACTCACTTTATTTCAACCAATATGTCATGATGACTCAACAGAGAAAGAATAGACTTTTTAACAAATGATGCTGGAACAACTTCACATCCATATGGAAAAAATAAAACACTCCTTAATCTCACATGATAATTCAAATTTAGTTGGAACTGAACACAGTCTTAAATATGAAAATTATAATGTTATAACTTCTAGAAGAAAAGGTTTTTTAAAAATTATAGATGACCTCTAGGTAAAGACTTCATAGGACATGAATCAGGCAAACCATACTAATAAAGATGTAAATCAGACATCATCAAGGTTTTAATCTCCTGCTCTGCAATAACACACCTTCAAGGGAACAAAATGGCAATCTATAGAATGGGAAAAATAGTTATGATACATATATATGATAAAGGACTTGTATTCTGAGTAAAGAACTCTTACAATTCAATCATAAAAAGATAAATAATCCAATTTTAATAGACATTTGAACAGACACTTTATAAATAACATACAAAAGTGATCAATATCCACATGAAAAATAATTTGCCTTCATTAGTCATCAAACACAAATTAAAGGCAAAATAACATTCCAGTATTACAACCACTTGAATGGCTAAAATCAAAGAGCTGATTATGCCAAGTGTTGGCAAGGATATGGACTATCTGAAATTATCATACACTTCTGTTAGGATTTAAAATGCTACAAGGACTATGAAAACTATTTGAACATTATATTTAAAGGTAAACATATGACCTTATAATTTCATGCTTTGATATTTTTCAAGAGAAATGCAAACAGGTATCCAGGGACTTGCACAAGAACATCTGTAGCAGCTTTATTAACAATATCCTCCAAATGGAAACAATCTGAAAACTCATCAATGGAAGAATTACTTAAAAAAAATTGTAGTGTAACCATCCAATGGTATATTACTCAGCAATATAAAGGAATAAACTATTGATACATTCAAAATATTATTCTGAGTGATGGGAGGCAAACTTCCCACCAAATATATTCCATAATGACTCCTTGTATATGAAACTTTAGGAAAAATAAATCAATGTACAGAAACTAGATCAGTTGTCGGACTCATCTGAGAAGAATTTCATGTTGGGTTGATTCTCTTTACAAGTCAAATGATGTATTGTGATTGAATGTTTAAAAATAATAATAATGAGGGATCAGCAGTTAGCATAATGGCTATATCACTTGACTTCCATGTAGTTGATCGCGGTTCGAGTCCCAGACCTGGTGGCTTAAACTCATGCTGGGGGCATGTGCGTGCGTGCCCAAGATTCCAAGAGGACAAAGGCGGAGAAGGGATTGTGGTGTGGCCATCCCCCCCTGGGGGGTGGTTTATCGCTTTCTGTCTCTCTGTCTCTGTCTTTCTGGCGAACGCAAGCACTATAGCAAAAACCTCTCCAAAATTAATTAATTAATTAATTAATTAATTAATAATAATGAGAATTTTAAAAAGAATAATCTGAAAAAAATGAAAAGCTATTTGCTGCTGCTGATGTGGATAATAATGTCTTTGTCTTGACTGATATGCATGGTAATTGTGCTGGAAAAAGAAATGTTATACACTGTAAAGATATACGTGATTAAATGTAGTATAAAAAAAAAACAAAAAATAGATCAGTTGTCTAGCTCTGGTGAAACTGAGAATTGAGAACATTTGAAGTAATAGAAACAGTGATGGTTACTTGGGAATATGTGTGTCAAAACTCATCAAACTGTGTAACTGAAATGTGTATGCTTTATTACATCTAAATTATACCTCAATAAAATTGATTTATAAAGAAGGAAAGAAAAAGAGAGAGAGAGGAAGAAAGGAAAGACGGAAGGAAGGAAGGAAGGAAGGAAGGAAGGAAGGAAGGAAGGAAGGAAGGAAGGAAGGAAGGAAGGAAGGAAGGGGAAGGGAAGGGAAGGGAAGGGAAGGGAAGGGAAGGGAAGGGAAGGGAAGGAGGGAGGGAGGGAGGAAGGATGGATGAAAGAGAAAGAAAGAAAAAGACTAGTTCCCAGCTGAACTTGGGAGCAGAATACATGCTTCTCAGTACTTATGCAAAGTTTATAGCTAGGCTGGAAAGGATCCAAATTCTAGCTATATCAAGTACCTTTAATTTGCCCAACTGTATATAATGCTTCTTGTCCTCCAAGATCTTTTGTTACAGTCAAACTACTGTCACGTACACACACTGGCTAGCAGAACGTGGTCTTGTTGATAATTTGGTACCGAGAAGACATGATAAACAGGCTTCTGCCACAGTTAATGAGGAAAAAACACTCCCTAGCCACTTAATCTTAACTATTTGGTCATGGATTAAAACTACATCAAATATAAGGAGGCTTCACTGTAATACATGGCTGGTCCACAGATAAAACTGAGGAAGAAAATGTGTCCACAATAGATCCCAGATCACCACCAAATCAAGAAAGTCTATGAAATCTGAGATAGAGAGAATACCTGTAGTCTCAGAACTAAGACTGAAGGGTCCAGAAAGTGGCATAGTGATTAAGGCACAGGACTCCCATATGGCCAGATATGGTTCAAGTCTCAGACCTGGTGGCTTGAAAAATCACACTAGGAGGAAGTGCGTGCATGCCTAAACATCCAGAGAGGAGAATGGAGGAGAAGGGACTGTAGTGTGGCCATAACCCTAGGGAAATGATTTCTCATTTTCCCTTGCTCTGTCTCTCTCCAGCGAGCACATGAGCCCTATGGTAAAAACCTAAAAAGAAAGAGGAAAAAAAAAATAGAAAGAAAGAAAAAGAGCTAAGACTGTAAGTAGTTGTAGGGGATACAATATATCAAGTATAACTTTTTATTTTTTTACATTATTTTTTAAGAGGTTTTTGCTATAGGGCGCGTGCGTTCACCAGACAGAGAGAGAGAGAGACAGAGAGACAAAAGGTGAGAAATCACCCCCCAGGAGAATGGCCACACCGCAATCCCTTCTCCTCCATTCTCCTCTCGGGATCTTGGGCACACACACACACGCCCGGCGTGAGTTTAAGCCACCGGGTCTGGGACGTGAACCACGGTCAACTACGTGGGAGTCCAGCGACATAGCAATTACACTAACTGCTGGTCCCCCAAGGATAACTTTTGAAGTTGCAACACATAAGATAATACCTTAGTGGTGGTACATAAAAATTATTTAAAGGCATTTTTGGATTAATTGGGGTGGTAAACAAATATGATATTAAATAACATTGAATCACATAATGATTTCTTCTCTATTTCTTAGGGTTTTTTTCTGATTTTATAGCAAAAAAATATTTTTTATTAGTAAATCTTTAATATTTTTTTCTTTTCTCTTTTAAACAAAGAGAAAACACAAAGTACCTGACTAAAATTCAGAAGCATTGTTTTCTGACTTGTTTATCTAGTTATCTTTTATTTATGGCAAATAAACTGACTTTCAATTTGTGATAGTGATATTAAACTTCTGCACAAAATAATTTTTCTGTTTTTATTTTAAAATATGTAAAAATACTATGATTTTATATTAATATGGTAATATATGAACATTTGAGATTGGATAACAGGGCCTTAAAATGTTTAGGTATAAGTAATAGTATGCATCTGTACATATAGATAGTAATATATTAATAAATATTTAATTATTATTGCATTACTAAATGTTTAAGAAAATTAACAGGACCATTTTCATATTACAGTAATTAATTTTTTTTTTTTTTTTTTTTTGCTATAGGGTGCGTGCACTCGCCAGACAGACAGAGAGAGACAGAAAGCGAGAAATCACCCCCCAGGAGAGATGGCCACGCCGCAATCCCTTCTCCTCCATTTTCCTCTCGGGATCTTGGGCACACACACACACACACGCCCAGCGTGAGTTTAAGCTGCCGGGTCCAGGACTTGAAACGCGGTCGACTACATGGGAGTCCAGCGACATAGCCATTATGCTAACTGCTGGTCCCACAGTAATTAATTTTTAATTCAGAATTACATGTCCCTTAATGTCTCTCCAAGTTTCAGATTTCCGATTGCTAACAGGAGACCAGATTAGGATGCTCACTATTTTCTAAACTGGGATAAAGCATGGTGAAACTGGGCGAAAGGCAGGAATACACATGCCAAATAATGAAAGGTCAAATTCCAAACTGCCTTGATCTCTCTGCTGATGAATATGCATGGATGAAAAAGATATGCAGAGGGTACCCATGGAAAAAAGATTTAGTGCCTATTAAAGTTAATAATCTACTCTTTTTAGTTTTTCTTTTTCCTTTTTTTTTTTTTTGGATACACATCTTTATTTCCTTTTGTTAAAAATCCATGAAAATGTATATTTTGCTTTAGGTTCATTAATCATTTCAAAAATACAATTCACGAGGACAAAGTTCTTCAAAATTGTTATGCTATTGTCAATGTTTTGACAGTGATGTGCAATTTTTTCTTAAATCAGCCTCAGCTATACTCTAGAGAATTTCACCAGTCAATAACAAAAAGAGGACTGTAAAACATGTCTTCATATTTAAAGAAACAAAAGACAGTTTGAATTCTACAATGCTTATAGTTTCCCAAGAGTAAAATTAAATTTGAAATGAACAGCTATAAACCCCTTACCTGTTGGAAGGTGCAGTGTTATGTTGTTGCAAAAATCTGTGAAGCAGCATTCGGTTTTGGTAACATTGTTGGAACTGTGACAGAAGACTTGAGCATTTAATTCTGGGAGGGAGACACAGGATTTGATCACCTGTTCTTTTCCATTGGTTAGCATGACTGATGCCCAACATGCTCCTTCTGTTTGGCAGGTAAAGTTTGAAGAGTCACACAGGAGACATACACATTTCAACCCTGGAAAGAGGAAGGCAAAAGCTTTAAAACGCAAAAGATACTATGCAGATGCACTTCATAATACTTGAGAGTAGAAACTCAATCTTAATGAAAATTGAAGAAGAGTTAAATAAACAGCACTTGATAAACACAAGCTAATCCTGTTACTGTCCATCTCGTGTTTAAATAGGCTATACTATTGCTAGTATTTTTGTGAATTTATTCCGTTGTTACTATATTTTCAAAAACATTCCTCATCCATGTTCCAAATTCCTCCTTCACAAGCTCAGATTGTTCATTCTCAAATCAATAGCATGTATGAAATGCTAGGAAACAGTATCACAGCAACTAAGAGGAGCTGTCCAGCATCTCACATAGAACATTCAAGTGTGGTTGCAGCAGCTGTGTAACCAAATAATCCAATATGTCTTTTCATTATCCTTTTTCTTTTAAATTTTTAAGTGAATGTCCTAAATAAAAAAAATTAAGCATAGGTATGGCTCTAAAGAATGAGTTGAGATTCTATTACTGCTATAGTACCTACAAGGCATGGATGAGCCTCTATACTTCCCACTCTTCAGGAAAAGAGCACCTCTTAGAGTGAGAGCCATTTGAACATAGACCACGACCTTCAGGCAATTTCCTCTAATGTACCCATCTACTGCCAAAAGCAAAGCACATCAATAATAGAGTTTAACGTGTCTACACCAGTAAAACTTTCAAGAATTAGACTTAGCTAAAGTAATCTGTTTACTTCCACATGTCTCCTCACCATTCCCCACTTACTACACACACACACACACAAACACACTCAAAAACACACAAATGCCACACACTAGTCAAATGTTCAATGTGATACGGTACTTCTCTGTTTGGACGTAAAATATTCACCAGCATGAAGAGTCTGAAGGTTTTGAATGATCTATTCAAATTGTATTTAAAGATGCTGTTTCTAAATACCACAATACTAAATAAGCTTTTTGCATTACTATTTTAGTGGCATTTTTATGGAGCCATATCTACAGCCCCACGATAATGTAAATGTCTGAAGTTTCACCATACCATAATTATTACTAAACTAAAATCTTTAAATTGCTTATCACTCAATTTATTGTACACCTGTAAAATATTTGATGATAAATGGCAACTGTCACTCAACTTCAAATACCAATAGAAGACCAAACAAGGGTAATATCCTAAGTAAGTGAATATATGAGAAAGAAAAAAATCACGTTAACCATAATTTATTCTTCTCTTTTGATGATTTTTCCCTAACTGGTAAAATACCATTCCTTTAAACAATTTTGTTAATATGTCTTAAGGGAAATACTATCCAAAAATAAAATACTATCTTGTTATTAACATTGAATGAAGCATAGTAACTCACTCCCTTATTTATTATCACAGTTATCAACATAAATACAGTCTTTAGACAATACTTATGTGCTACACTAAAACCATATGTTCTAGATCAATTGGGATTCTACAGAACTAAATGTATAAAACCTAGTGATTTGACAGTTAGACAGCAGACGATGGTCCTCTGAGAATTCAGGAAAAGACCAAGGTTCCAGCCCTAGCTCCATTACTTCCTGATTTATTTTGGAAACAACATGGAATCTTGCAGAGCCTTAGTGACTTCATCTGAAAATGGGAAATGACCAGAGTAGGAGCAGTGGATCCAGAAATCTTGAAGTCTCAGATACTACCAACACTTCATGATTCTAAGGATTTACAACTCATGAAAGTCTCCTGTTACAAAATACACAAAATTCATTTAACAATTAATAAACTTGGCTATTCTTCATCTACATCTGAGGAAGAAGCTGAGGACGAGAAGAGTAATTCTCCTGACACATAATATCAAACCATTCATTACTAGGCTCATCAGAATCTCCTTGAATTTTCTATTTACAAGAGAAGTTTAGTCAGGATACCAAAGCAAGAAAGAAAAGCAGGTCCACGGAGGGAAGACAACCATAAAGGGCACAAGAGCTAAGCGTCAGCCTCACGTGTATTCATTGTCACATGTAATCCTCATTTCAAATGTTGGCACGGTCACTCCATTTTATGAATAACTAAATGAGACTCAAAAAGTTTAAGTGATGAACTTAGTGTAACGTTCTCAAGATTATTTAAGCAGTGTTATTTCTACCCTGTTTAAATAAATAAATAAATAAATAAATAAATAAATAAATAAATAAATTAGCTAATAAACCATTCTCCCATCCCGCCAATTTCTCAAAATGTGAATAAAATATAATTCTAATTCAGGTAAGAACAAATAACCAATTGACAACTGACATTTTTATGTGCATTTTTCTCAAAACCTTTATAAAACCTTTCATTTTCTTCAAATAAATTCTACCTATTTTCTGAAGAAACAGGTGGTCAAATATAAATCAGTACCATGTGCCTTTTATCTAGAATAAATAATCTCATCTTTCAGCTTATCTAAATTTTGTACTAAGCATGCTGCTAAGCACCTAATTTGATATGATCTCTGTGAAGCATTAAGCATTACTAGCTCCTCATAAAAATAATTACATAATAGCTCTTATCAAGGAATAAAGTAGATACTCACTGAATGTTTAAAAAGCTATAAAAAATTACTTCAGTTTAAAGTAAATGGTACCAACCAGAAGAATAACATGGACCTAGGTCTTACAGTTAAGACAGAGAAAATGACACCTTACTTTAAATCTTGCACAATGGAACAAAATGGAGGATTTGTTAATGATAATGGCTTCAAACATCTGTTCAATGTTCCCATTTATTCCACCTCAATGGGCAGTACTATAGCATTGAGCAAGAACAAACAGCGAACTAAATGGATCCTAAAGTGTATAAGTAACATAGGACATACTCCGTCTCTCATTTTTCATTGCCCACCAGTCCACATTTGGCATATCATTAAACTATACTGATATCAATTATCCTTAACCTAGAACTCTTGGGCTGACAATTAAGATATAAGTTGCCATTAGTGATTAGACTTATGCTTTCATTATTAAAAAAAAAAAAAAAAAAAAAAACTGATACTAACTGATTCAATTATACTAGAATATTCCACGACAGAATAAATCCGGCTATGAGCAGACAGTAGTCCTGCCGTGTGTTTCATCATTTTATACCTTCCCATCGCACTGCACTTGAGTCCTATGGAAAGAGATAGCAAGTACGGTTGAAGAGGAGGCAATTACGTATAATAAGGAGGTCTATTAGATTTTTCCCAACAAGAAAGACTGTACTTTTCTTGTGTCTCTTCCCACCCTTTTAATTATCCCCCTTTCCCTTGTCTTTGCCAATTAGTCTGTAAAAGCCAAGACATCTGTTACCCACAAGACATCTGTTACCCACATCCACCAAAAGACACGCACAGTCCTAATCAACCAGAAAATAAATTTTACCCATATTTACATGTGACGGCTAGCACACTCTGGTGTCCAGAAATGAAAAAGCCATCAGACTACCAAATGCATTTATCTGTACTTATCCACTATTCCTATTAAAAAGCCAAATATTTGCTTGACTGGTTTGTTTAGAATTATATACTATTTTCAACAATCTGGTTTTATACTACCTAGGTGGACTGTATTTGGGATATATATTCTAAATTATCTCTTCCCTAGTACTTAATACAAACATCTGACACACATTCTTTCCTCTTTTCCAGAATCAGTTTATGCTTTCCAATTTCTTTCATTTTAGTCCAAGCTATTTAACACAAAATATATATTTTTTAACCTGGAAAATTGTTTCAGATTTGACCTGCTGAATATGTAATCTTTTCATTCTTTGCAGGCTTCTGAGTTAACAAAGGGAACAATGCAAGCTCATCAGTGTGGAATATCAAAAGTACCCACACAGGAAAGAAGCCGGGACAACTAGCACTAGTGAATCTGAAAGAAAGCCAGTGCGGAAGGAAATCGGGCAAAGATCTGTCTTCGTTTCTGTTCCTTCACAACTTCATTTTCTTGTCCTGTGGTCTTTTCAAACCACTTGCCTTTCTTACTGACAGAGAAAAATAGACTAGAGAAAAAAAAAAGCTTTAATAAAATATAGGTAATATAAGTGCAAACTTTTTGACCAAATAAGCTTTCAATGAAGATTTGGCTTGTAGAAATTCTAAGTGCCAGGCTGTATCCAAGAAAATTTGGGACTCTGAAAATATGGGAATATACCACGGGAAAAGGAAAATTCTGACAACTTTTCTCCTTGTTTAAGAAAACTTCACCCCTAGGCTATGTCGCTGGACTCCCATGTAGTCGACTGCTGTTCAGATCCCAGACCCGGTGGCTTAAACTCACGCCGGGCATGTGTGTGTGTGCATGCCCAAGATCCCAAGAGGAGAATGGAGGAGAAGGGATTGCAGTGTGGCCATCCCTCCTGAGGGGTGATTTCTCACTTTCTATCTCTCTGTCTGTCTCTGTCTGTCTGGCGAGTGCATGCGCCCTATAGCAAAAACCTCTCAAAAAATTTTAAAAATAAAAAAAAGAGAGAAAACTTCACCCTTACAGCTGAGAAGGAATGAAATCGCTTTACTGGGAAGCATTCTATCCAGAGCTGCTTTAAGTTCCAGCTGTAATATTGGATTCAGAAAAAATTCAGCACATTTTGAATGGTAGTACTAACTTGATATTTGGCATGCCCTTAGTTCAAAGACAGTGCTAACGAAACTGCAGATTTCACCTCGCCTCTACCATAAATTATCTAATACTTTAGATAAAATTTGTCAATCTCTCCAGATCTTAGATTGCTCAGCTAAAAACAAAACAAAACAAAACAAAACAAAAAAACAATGAGGTCAGGAAATACATTAGGTGATTTCTAAAGACCCCTCTGGTTAGATAGTCCTCTGCTGCTCTGACCTTCTGTCACAATTCTCAATGTAAGTAATATGAAGATTACCTTGTCTATGATAGATAAGAGACTTGGAGAGATGAGCACCCACAGAAGGACAGATTTGTACTCCCAAATTCGAACACTGACATGTCAGTGGGTGAGACAATCCTACAGGTTTATAATCCAGGGCAACTTCTCCAGTCAATAATAAAGATACTTTATGTTGTCCTGCAGAGTAATCCTCCCGTATGTGTTCCAAGATTCCCTGTGGATGTCTCAACCCATGGAGAGTTCCAACTCTACATATACTTATTTTTTTCCTACATATACATACCTTTGATAAAACTTAATTTTTATATTATTTGCAGTAAAAGATTAATAATAACTAACAATGAAAATAGAACAATTACAACAATATACTGTAATTAAAGTAATGTGAATGTATTGTCAAAGTATCTTATCATAGGATCAGCAGATGGCATGGTGATTAAGATGGTGGACTCCCACATAGCCAACTGTGGTTCAAGTCCCAGCCATGGTGGCTTGCTTTCTCACTTTCCCTATCTCTCTGTCTGTCTGGTGAGTGCACATGTCCTATAGCAAATTAAATAATAACAATAAATTAAATTAAATTAAATTAAATTAAGAATTCCAAAATGAAATCTCATTCTAGTGTACTTACCTTATTTTCAGAAGATGGTTGAATGTGGGCAACTGAAACTGTAGAAAATGAAACCATGAATGAGGGGGGACTATTTTGTATTTCTCATATGAAAATCTAATGTTCTTTTTGATATCAATACAAAACTCTTGAGAAATGCAGGAAAAGTGAGGAAGACTGAAAATTCTCATAGCCTCTCTAGGTTATGTTGGTGCCCAAGGACTGTTGCCTAATCCCTCTACCATAGCATACACATGCACATAGAAATGGCACACAAGACCAAAAATGGCCAAAAGAGCACCATATTGTAGAAATCTCATTACTCTACATTCCATTAAATACAAAGGAAAATTATTCCCAATAATGATCACATAGCTGACAAAAAAAAAAAAAAAGAGTTGAAAGTCAGCCAGGGTAATGTTATTTACTTATTTTTAGCCTCAAAATTGCAAATAAACACAGAAAGGATATGTATGATGGCATAATGTCACAAAACTTTTAATGCAATTTTGAAACTTCTTAACAGAAAAAAATATTTACGTTTATCAGCATAGTTATTAACTGAAAGGTTCACTTTTCAAAGACTGCCTTTTCCAAAACGCTATTAATAACACTAACCTCAAGCCCTTAAGAAACAAATACAAATCAACCATAAGGGGATACAAAAATTGTTGATGATAAAAATTATCTATTATAGATTCTCTTGAAATATTCCTTTGTGGACATGGTGTGGGTTAAGGTGGCAGAATTCCACACGGCTGAGGCTGACTATGCCATTTGAATCCTGGACCCAACAGCTAAAACAAAAAATAAAACACAAACAAAAAAAATTGCCAGGCATATACATATGCATACCCCAAATCCTGAGAGGAGAATGGAGGAGAAGAAACTGCTGTGTGGCTTCTTCCCCCTCCCCACAAGTGCAAGCACCTTATAGCATTTTATTAAAAATATTCCTTTGAAATGATTAAAATACAGAATTTTTAGATGGGAAAATGACAACTGTCTCCATCCTGCCTTTGGAAGTCAAAGCATCAGCGGGCAGACCACTGGCAGAGGTGGCAATTGTGTGGTAACTGCTTTTAGGTACAGTGAGAACCTCCTACTCTAAATTCTTGTGTCCTTGGGGAAGATACAGACTGCCTGGAGTCCCCCAGTCAAATTTAGATTTCGTAACTATGTAAGGAAGAAAAGGACCCTATTGGGGTCTCCCAACTGAAAGCACTGTGGCAATGTAAAGAGCATTTGTTAATCACAGGACACATCTTCTCTGCCACCCTCCCATATGATTCTAACTTCATTTGAGAAGTTATTTTCTCACATTGATAGCCTAAATGGTTCCTCATCAAACTGTTCTGTTTCTCTTGGGGTTTTTTAGTGTATTGGTTTCTGCTTTGGAGGAGTGCTCAATGGATTCTGATTACATTTAGAATAAAGTAAAAACACAGTCATCTTTATAATCTAATAATCTGTGCCCTTCCTGCCTCTCAAACCTCATGTCTTACAACTCAGCCCTCTAGACCACTGGTCTCTTTTTCATAGCTCTAACCTAATGATGTCTTTCCCACTCAAAGGCCTTTGCTCTTGCTGTGTGGCTGTTAGAAATCTTTCTCTCTCTCTCTCTCTCTCTCTCTCTCTCTCTCTCTCTCTCTCTCTCTCTCTCTCTTTCTCCCTCCTTTCCTCCCTCTCTCCCTCTTTTTAATTTTGTTAAAGGGCATATGCACTCACTAGAGAGACTGAAAGAGAAAAGGAAAGTAAGAAAGCACACCCCTATGGGGGATGGTCATATGGCAATCCCTTCTCCTCTATTTTCCCTTTCAAGATTTTGGGTACACACACAGACACACACACACACACACACACACACACACACACACACACCTGGTGTTTTTCAAGCTGCTGGGTCCAGGACACAAACCATGTGGTATGTCATTTGAGATCCAGTGTCTTAACCACCATACTACTGGCTGGCCCATTCCCTTCCTTCTAAGTCTTCAGGGCTCAGCTATCAACTGCCAGGACCTCAGAAAAATCTTCACTTAATAAAGGATCTGCTTTTCATCCTTACTAGTACTTATCAAACCTGTAATTAGCTTGTTTATTATATGATCCCCACTAGAGTGAAAACTTCAGGAGGGTAGGAACCTTCTCTGTTTTACCTACCATCATATCCCCAACACCTAGAATAGGGTATGGCAGTGTGATAAAAACTTTATAAAGATGTATTAAATAAAAAATTGTAGGGACCAGCAGATGGTGTAATGGTTACATCGCTAGACTTCCATGTAATCAAAGGCAGTTCAAGTTCTGGACATGGCAGCTTAAACTCATGCCAAGATTGGGTAATTATTGCTTTTAGATTTCAATTTATATGTCTCTAAAGGAACTGATGAAACCAGATTTTATTTTCAGCATTAAAGGGAAATTTAAAAACAAACAAACAAACCCTCATACTGGGCACTGTGCATACATGCCCCAAATTCTGAGAGGAGAATGGAGGAGAAGGGATTGCAGTGTGGCCATCTCCCCTGGGGGGGTGGGGGGGGGGCAGGCGGAGATTTCTTGCTTTCTGTCTCTCCAGCGAGTGTACATGCCCTATAGCAAGAATCTCTTTCAAAAAAAAAAATGTAGGAAACTATAAAGTATGGAAGAATTCAAAGTAGCCAAACACACTCACAAACTCACCATTATTCTCATTGTGGTATATTTTCCTCCAGTCTTTTTGACAATATGGGTTTTTCATAGCTGAATTCACCCATAAACACAATTTTAAGTGGGTCTCTCTTTTTCCCAGCATTGTTTCATGAGATTTACCACATCTTCTTTATAATCACTTAGTAGCATCTATATACCTATCATCAATGTAAACGGACAGGATACAGCATTTCCGTACTTCCAGGCATTCATTTGTTTCCAAGTCTTTCAATTTAAGAGCACTGCATTTGATATTTTCATTGATTAATCTTTATTTAAATTTCATTTTCTAGGCTAGAGTCCCAGAAGTAGAATTACATCATTGGATATTCCTTTTAGAAATTGTCAAATAGCTTTCCAGGAAAGTTAGATTAAGATTTCCATTGGCTCTATATGGAAGTACCCATTACACAACACACTCGTCAGCATTGGATATTCGCACTCAAAGCTTAATAATATAACAGATAAAAGTTGTATCTTTATTTAATTTGTATTTTCTTACTAATGGGGTTGAACTCTTTTTTCAAATATTTCATCTGGATATCCTCTTGGGTAAATATTTTGTCTATGTTATCTACTGAATAAATCTTAAAATTTCTTCTCAATTTGAAGGAGCTTTCCTAAGTATAGAAAGCTTTTGTTGTAAGTCTCACATATAACGTTTTCCACTTTCACACTCATCTTTTTTTTCTAACACACTGTCTTCATTATTTATGCAAAAAATTATACTCTTCTCTTGGTCAAAAAAAGTCATGTAATGCACTATAAGAAAGAAATAAAATAAACAACCCCTAATCCCATCTCCCCAAAATGACTACTGGTAACAGCCTTTCCAAATATTTCTCTGTGGAGATATTATATGTAGATATGCATAGTGATATTCTCATTAAAAACCCAGTAATATGATAGATGCAAAGTATGTCAGTTTTTCACTGTACAATTTCTTTCTTTGCCTTGAAGCTTAGAAAATCATCCCATCTAAGTACTTTCAAAATACTAATATTTTCTTCCATCATATGATTGTCTTTACACACTTCACTCTTATATTTTATATGGAATTAGGATGTGGATTATCCAAATTAAGGATAATATATAAATCTTTTTCAAATATTTTATGATAAGTACTTGGATGTTAAAAAGATTTTTAAATCATTATTTAAAGAGTATTTTACTACCTGCCAAACACTGTGGTAAGATTCAAGGAAGGGAAGGGGCGGGAGGGAGAAAAGCCCTGAGAAAACTTTGCCAAGTCGGTTAAAGGCTGTGATCGTGGTACGCTGAGCCAGGGATGTGGACAGGATGTGTCGGGACACCAAACCCGAGCATTTCTTAGCTGAGCTGGGACAGGAGGGGGCGGGAAGGCTTCTGGGAGGTGAGCCTTGGCAGTTCCGCTCTCCCAGTCGATCGGAGCTCACGTCTCACCCCGCGTTCTCTGCAGAGCCGAGCAGCCAGCGTCCCGGTGCCTGGGGAACCCCAGCAGTGCTCGCCCACCGGGCAGTGTGGCAGTTGCTCCCGTCGTGAGGCTAAATCTATGGGCACTAACCTGCCCCACGTTGTCATCGGGTCTGTTACTCCCACTCCCCAGGTGGAAAATGGATTCCTGGTCCTCAGCCTCAGCCGCCTCCCCGGACTGTGCCGCAGACAGGCGAGGGTTCGGTCACCGTCCTTGGGCTGGGAGGTCGGGGCTCGGAGCTCTCTCCCCCCAGAGCGGGGACTGGGGCGTCCGCCTCCTCTTCCCCTAATGATGGGTTTGCTGGTCCTCCCTGGGGTCATCCGGACGCCAAGGTTTTCAGCCCGGCATCGGCGTGAGTTAGTTCCAGGCCCCGACGGGTCTTGGCTCGGCTTCGCCACCCATCTGTCCGCGGGAAGCAAGGAGGAAGATGGAGTCCTCCGCTGGTTTCCCGGCGCTCCGGGTACCATCTAGTGGCCGCAGCGGCAGGACGCAGTCTATTTCGTACAAAATGCCCTCCATTGCGGACTAGCATTTCTTCAGCATTTTTAAAACCTACGTCTCTTAACGTAATTAAAAAGTACAAGGTCCAAGCTGGCTCTCAGATTATGTCTAGACAGAAACTGAACAGAGATGAAAACAGAAAGGATTTACATCCCTGCATGTGTAGAGTCAGGCGAGTGTCCCATGGCAAGCCACAAGTCACTCCTACATCACTGTCATTCCCTTTTACCCAAAGAGGATGGGGAACACCAATGAACACAAAACACGGACTCCTACAAATAAACACAAAATCTCACACTCTTGACACTCTTTTATTTGGAATTTCAAACTAAAATGCTTCGTCTAGATGCAAGCCAATGCAGTGATGATCTTAATGTCTTTTCACTTGGAAAAGTGGCTCTGCTCTAAATCCCTTGAAGATCACGGCATTAGCCTGGGAGAATGTCTTTGAAAGCTACTGTTTGCTAGACTGCCATTTGTTAAAAGAAATTTCTTGTTTGCACTAAAAGATTACAGCTATATAAATATTGCTAATGAAGTCTTTCCAAATCATAAGAAAAGAAAAACTGATAATTAAACCCTGAGTACTTATTACACTTTCCTCATTCATTTAGGTACTATTGGTCATATAACTGTTATATTTATGTTCACATCAAATCATACCTGATGGCAAGGGTTACAACATTTGGGGATTTCACTGACCAGTAAAGTTTTAAAAATAATTTGAGGACTCAACCACAGGTTGAACCATCATTTTAAAAACAAACATTACTAGGACCAACAGTTGTTGTAACGGCTATGTCGCTGGACTCCCATGTAGTCGACCATGGTTCGAGTCCTGGACCCAGTGGCTTAAACTCATGCCAGACGTGTGTGTGTGCATGCCCAAGATCCCGAGAGGAGGAGGAGAGGGATTGCGGTGTGGCCATCCCCCTGGGGAGTGATTTCTCACTTTCTGTCTCTCTGTCTCTCTCTGTCTCTCTGGCGAGCACACGTGCCCTATAGCAAAAACATCTCAAAAAATTACTTTCATTTAATCATTTCACGTTGTATACATACATCAAAATATCACATTGTATCCCATGAAAATGATCTAAAATTTAAAAATAAAAGAGTCAAAAGAGAGAGAGAGAGAAAGAGAGAGATGGAGGGAGAGAGTGACAGATACCAACCAAATAAGGAAGAACATAAGTCTCATGACTAAGGACTGACTTTACCAAGATCAAGGCTACCTTTTTAAAATTTCAAATGTTGATGCTACTTTTTTTTCATTGTCTTTTTCTATACAAGTTGCTACTCTGGGGGTGACTGTACAACCTGTTCTTGTTTGGATCTGTGTTTTATTCAAAATGAAAGGCCACACTCCATATAGAAATGTCTCACATGGAAATGCCAATCTTTTATAGTGTTATTTTTATTCAATCTGGAAAACTGGAAAAATCTGAATAATAATAGTTGCCCACACCAAGCTAAAAAAATAAAAGCTAGTGCTGGCAGGCCAGATATCTGGCTAACAAGGAACCTGGTGGCTTAGAGACCAGGGCTGCTGGACTTTCCTGACTCAACATGTTCTCTGTAGACATATGTCGCCTGCCAGTTCACCTAGTGAGGTCTCCATCAGTACCGGGGCACAGGCCTGAGCTCTGCATTGAATCAGTCTGCATATTTGGGTCTATTTTATGGGAATACTATTTTATAGCGGCTACTACTCACTTTTGGAATTATTACAGACCTATGTCCAATATGTTATTCATCAACTCTATTATTTACTTGATGATAAACCCTTGATCAGTAATACACCATACAATTTTAATATTGTTTCCATGGGAAATGATTACTAATAATAACCAACTCCTGAAAGATACGATTTTCAACAACATCCTCTAGTGATAAACAGAGATTGCTAGTCTGTTGCATGGAGAAGTGAACCCATGTAAAGTAAAAAACACCAGAGCTAGCAGGAAGTGTGGTGGTTTAAGGTACTGGACTCCCATATGGCCAACCACGGTTAGAGACCTGGACCTGGTGGCTTACTTTCTCACTTTTCCTCTCTCTCTGTCTCTCTCTAGTCAAATTAATAATATATTAATTCATTCATTCATTACATTTTTTAAAAAACCACAGGACTCATGAGCCAGTCCAGGGCATTTAGGAGTCCATTAAGGAGACCTAAGTATCCAATCCAATTTCTAGTAGCATAGTTTTTTTTTTGTTTTGTTTTGTTTTGTTTTTTTTTTTGAGAGGTTTTCGCTATAGGGCGCGTGCGCTCGCCAGACAGACAGAGAGAGACAGAGAGATAGAAAGCGAGAAATCATCCCCCAGGGGGGATGGTCACGCCGCAATCCCTTCTCCTCCATTCTCCTCTCGGGATCTTGGGCACGCACGCACACGCGCCCGGCGTGAGTTTTAAGCCACCGGGTCCAGGACGTGAACCTCGGTCGACTACGTGGGAGTCCAGCGACATAGCCATTACGCTAACTGCCGGTTCCCCATAGTTTTTGAGACTTAAGTTCTCAATTGCTCTGTCCAAGAAAAAGTCCAGTCAAATAATCTCTAAAGTTCCACTTCCAAAGTTTGATACCCTAAGAGGTGAACACATCAATAGCCAATACGTAGTATCTGAAAGAAAAATAAGGATGATTGAATACTCGGAAAACCAAGAACGCATTGATCTATCTCAGTTCAAGAAGAAAAGTGTTCAGCAGAATAATTTACTCTGATAAAGACTGGAGGGAAGAATCAGTTTATGCTTTGGAGGTCTATTAAGTCATAGAAGTCTAGTTTTGTGTTTTCAATTTCCAGAAGTAGAGAAAATATAAGCCAAATAGGAAAAGATCACAGAAAATTTGATGATGGAGGCAGAGCAGAAGTACACAGCATATCTAATCAATTTGAGAAAGACAAAATAAAATATGAGAAGTTAATGATAACAATGTTACCGTTTTAAAAGCTCAGGAAGACTGGCTATGTGGTGCAGCCATAATGCACTGCTCAAAAGAAGCTGGATCCCACAGAGCAACCACGGTCCAAATCCCTGGCTACTCAGTGTAAACCATGGTAGGTATGCATGTGAGTGCTCAAGATCTGATGGGCTAGGGACCAGCAGTTAGCGTAATGGCTATGTCTCTGGACTCTCATGTAGCTGACCACGGTTCAAGTCCCGGGCCCGGTGGTTTAAACTCATGCCAAGCGCGTGTGCGTGCATGCCCAAGATCCCGAGAGGAGAATGGAGGAGAAGGGACTGCAGCGTGGCCATCCCCCTTAAGGGGTGATTTCTTGTTTTCTGTCTCTCTGTCTCTCTCTGTCTTTCTGGCGAGTGCATGTACCCTGTAGCAAAAACCTCTCCAAAAACAGAAAAAAAAAAAAAAAAAGATCTGATGGGCTAGAGAAATGGAGGAAGATCACAGTGTGACTAGATGCCTCCCATCAATGTGCACATACGCACTCTATCATGAATAAAGAAAAAAAATGATAAAACCTAAGAAATATCTGGCCTGTTTAAAGAAAGAAATCAAACAATTTTCTAAATTACTTATTTATTTATTAATTCATTTATTTTAATTTGACCAGATACACACACACACACACACACACACACACACACACAGGGAGAGAGAGAGAGAGAGAGAGAGAGAGAGAGAGAGAGAGAGAGAGAGAGAAAGCCACCAGGTCCAAGAGAGAGAGAGAAAGCCACCAGGCCTGGTACTCTTGCCATGGTCGGACATGTGGGAGTGTCCAGCTCCTTATCTACCACACCATCTGCTGGTCCCCCAAACATAATTCATAAAGAAAAAGATAAGTAATCAATAAGGAATAGGCAAACTACAATGCTAAAAAAAAAATACATGGTTAGAAAAGACAAAACTATCTCAGGTTAAGAATGAAAGCAGCATAGAAATTTGAAAAGTCAAAATCATCCAACATTCTCAAGGGCTCACTTGTCAAATTTTAATCACAATCCACAGTTATACATTTTTATGATTAGATATGCTAAAGAACAGACAATTCTCAAATCAGAAATAAAAGGAAACTATCCAAAGTAAGAAACTGATCTAGTTAAAAATAATGTGTCAAGTGACGCTGAAAGGGGAAGAGGAGGACAAGTGATTTGTTTTGTTTTGGCTTTTTTAAGGTTGATTCCCAACTGGACCACTTTTCAACATTTGACCCCCAAGGCTCAGAATGTAGGTTGGATGGTATATATAAAGAACTCTTATTATACAAGCAAAAATAAAGGCAGCATCACCTGCCCCTCTCTTCAAAGAAGATGGATGGGAGTGGGAGCTCACGAGTAGGAGGTGAACTTTCTAAATCCATAACATTTCTTTAAAATATAATTCTCAGACTTCTAGGAATTATCATAGCTGCTTTAGAAGGTGGATTATATGGCTTCTCCTGGTTCCTTTTGTCTATCAAAGAATTACTACACAGAATAACTTCCTTTTTTGCATCTACACAAATATATTTCAAGATACAAAATCCAGGCAATATAAGAAAGAAATTACAGGACCGCTGAGAAGTTTCAAAGAATTAATATAAGCCAGAACAAAAGGCACATCTAAGGCAGGTCATCCTGAGTTTTGCTGCTTCTCTCGTGATAAATCAATATAAAACAAGATAAAATTATGCTAAAAAAAAAATTATCTTTGTAGTTATGTTTGCGTTTAACATCATCAGAACATAGTAAGCTGTAAAAAGATCCTGCGCTTTGAAGATGCCATATCTGGAGCTGAAATTCTGAGCCTCTTTTAGGCCGTGCAGCCTGGGAGGTTACTACATCTCTCTGAATCTGTGTTCCAGTGAAACAGAAATAATAGTTCCTATCTCACAGGTTATTATGAAGATTAAAAGAGATATTTTAGAAAATACATTTGACACACTGCAGATATTTTTTAAAATCTAAAAATGAAGTTCCTGCCATTACAAGTTAAGATCTATTTAGTCTGGGCCAGACTATAGTGTGGTGGTTGGAGCAACTGGATCCCACGTGCTGAACTCGTGATTCTAGTCCCGAACTCAGTGTTTTGAAAATCACTCCGGGTGCGTATGAGTGAATGTCCATAATTCTGAAAGGAGATTGTGGTATGGCCATTCCCCTTGAGAAGTTCTCTCTCTCCTTCTCTCTCTCTCTCTTTTTCTTGGCAAGCATACATACTCTCTGGCAAACTAAAAAAAAAAAAATTCTAGAAAGTTATCCTTAAATATATATATTAATATATATATAATATATGAATATACGTATATTTATATAATATATACTTTTACATATAATTCTAGAAAGTTATCCTTAATATATATATATATGTATGTCTGTGTATATATATATGCGTGTATATATATTCAGACTTCAACATTCAAGAAACAAGTCATACTCCTTAAAAATAACGTTCAGTGTTTCTGACAACTCTGGGTTTTGACTCATTTTTCCTTGGCTGTAACACTGCCACGCTAAGTGACAAAATCAGCAACTCCAAAACAACATGAACATTTTTATTAAAAAACTGACATCTAGGAGCCAGTAGGTGGCATGGTGGTTAAGAGCACTAGACTCCCACATGGCCGACTGCAGTTTGCAGTTCAAGTTCCAGACCTGGCGGCTTGCTTTCTCACTTTCTCTCTCTCTCTCTCTCTCTCTCTCTCTCTCTCTCTCTCTCACTGTACATCTCAGATCAAGTTAAAATAAGTAAATAAAAGTTAAATAAAATAGTTATTTAAAAAAGAAAAACTGACATCTAGCTTAGCCAAAGGGTATATGTATCTGGAACATTAACTCTCGTATTGGTTACTAATATTTTTTTTCCTTTTCAGACAATTATTTCTTGAGTCTGATAAATATTTCAATTGAAGAATGAACATAATACATGGAACAGAGAAAGAAAAATTATCAATAGATATAAAAGGTTTAACCTCAATAATTAAACCAGATAGTAATACAAAGACATACTATTTCACTTGCCAAATTGTATGATTTTATAAATTATAATACCAGAAATGGCAAGGGAAAGGAGGTTGATGAAATTTCATCTTTATACACAATTGGTAGAGTATCAGTCAGTACAATCTTTTAAATAATCTCATACTTTGAGACCAGCAGTTGGCATAATGGCTATGTCACTAGACTCCCATGTAATCAACCACGGTTCAAGTACCAGACCCAGTGGCTTAAACTCACACCGGGCACGTGTGCGTGTGTGTCCAAGATCCCAAGAGGAGGGACCAGTGGTTAGCGTAATGGCTATGTCGCTGGACTCCCACGTAGTCGACCGCAGTTCGAGTCCCGGACCCGGTGGCTTAAACTCACACCGGGCGCATGTGCGTGCGTGCCCAAGATCCCGAGAGGAGAATGGAGGAGAAGGGATTGCGGCGTGGCCATCCCCCCTGGGGGGTGATTTCTCGCTTTCTGTCTCTATGTCTCTCTCTGTCTGTCTGGCAAGTGCACGTGCCCTATAGCAAAAATCTCTCCAAAAAAAGAAAAAAAAAAAAGATCGCAAGAGGAGAATGGAGGAGAAGGGGTTGTGGCGTGGCCCTCACCCTTGGGAGGTAATTTCTCGCTTTCTATCTCTCTGTCTCTTTCTGTCTTTCCGGCAAGTGCACATGCACTATAGCAAAAACCTCTCCAAAAATAAATATATAAATAAGCTCACATTTAATTCCATAAACTTTTTTTTAAGAGAGATTTTTCGCTATAGGGTGTTCATGCTTCCCCAGAGACACAGAGACAGACAGAAAGACAGAAAGAAAGCAAGAAATCACCCTCAGGGGGGTTACATGCCACAATCCCTTCTCTTTCATTTTCCTCTCAGGATTCTGGGCACGCACACACACACACACCCAGCGTGAATTTTAGGCCAACAGGTCCAGAACTTGAGTCACAGTTGATTACGTGGGAGTCCAGAGATATAACCATTATGCTATCTGCCGATCCCTTTCCACAAACTTTTAAAAAAGAGTATTTATTAAAAAAAAAAAAAAAAGAAGACGACGAGCTGATACATCATAGGATAATAATAATGTTTATTAAATAAACATATTTATTTGGAAAAGTGTGTACTTATTTCTTCTATGAGTGAGGTAACAGAGAGGAAAGACAAATTTGAACAATATATATGATTGTAAAATATACTGCTTTTTAGTAGTATATAATTAGTATATAATTGAAGTGAAACTTGCTCGCTATAAATATTAAATTAAAAACAGAAGATATAATTTCAATTTTTATATATGCAATGAAATTAAGACTAGAACCAAATACCAAATTTTAACAGTGGTTATCTTTGAAGTATGAAACTAAAGTGGCTTTTACATTTTTTAAAAATTTTCCTAATTTCCTCTAATGAACACATATTAATGCTCTAATTCGAAATCAACATTATTAAGTTGTTTCTTGTTCTGTGGAAATATGTAGTTCACAGGGAATGGCTGAGGAAATCAGAGGCTATCTTCAGTCAGTTCCTCTGCAAAATCCTTTATAATAACATTGATGGCAGAGTTGGACACCCAGAGATAGAGACCCTGCTGCCATTTTATGCCATAGCTACAATTCCATTTTCACATCCAAACACTGGAATTTGTGGTCTGAAGATAGACTAGCATATTTAAAAGCAGGGCTGTCCATGAAAATGCAGACATATGATCATCACAAAATAACTCTCACTCTCGGGAACCAGCAGTTAGCGTAATGGCTATGTCGCTGGACTCCCACGTGGTCGACCGCGGTTCGCGTCTCGGACCCGGTGGCTTACAACTCACGCCGGGCGCGTGTGCGTGCGTGCCCAAGATCCCGAGAGGAGAATGGAGGAGAAGGGATTGCGGCGTGACCATCCCCCCTGGGGGGTGATTTCTCGCTTTCTGTCTCTCTGTCTCTCTCTGTCTGTCTGGCGAGCGCACGCGCCCTATAGCAAAAAACCTCTCAAAAAAAAAAATAATAAAATAAAATAAAATAAAAAAAAAAAATAATAACTCTCACTCTCCATTGAAACTTATCTGATCTCTGTGACATAAATCAGACGAGCTTAGACTGATGATCATTACATAACTTCTCATATATAATTATCTTGGGAGAGGGTTAGAACAGATATAGTGATTTAGACTGTGGAAGATAATGAAAACATGCTGCTGCCCACTGCATGCACAGGATGGTACTGAACAAGGGGGCTCTCTCACGTGACTCAGCGAAATAAGGTTGAACAGACTAATGAGCCTGTGACATGACGGCAGATGCAAGCAAAATTCTCCATAAGCAAGCTTATTAATGCTATAACAAGCCAAGAAAAGGAGCCCAAGTAGCCGGTAAGTGTTCCCTACTAGGTAATAAGTGATTTTCAGGTTGCACCAAATGCGCTCACCTAAAAGAGCAGGTTAGCAACGTTGCATTTACAATGAGCTTTAGCTACATATGGATAATGTCCCTCAGTCACAATTTCCTATGCTATCAGAAAAAATTACTGTTCTGTGCTAATTAATTTAAAAGATCTCATTTACCCCAATTTGATTTCATTTCTTTCTACTTTGTGCCATTTTACAGAATGAAGCTGATATGCAGAAAATACACTTTAATATGTACTGAAATCCTTCACTTACCAAAAAAAGTTGTATAACAAAAGTAAATCAATTACTAGTAATTTTAGAAGTATTTTATTTATTTATTCGATTATATAAATATGCATGGCAAAAAAATTGTATAGGAATAATTAAAATGAATCTGTTCAATGATTCTCATCTCCCCAAACTCACTTTCAGAGGCACTCACTTTTTTTTTCCTTCAATTTGCCAGAGAGTGTATGTGCTAGCCAGAGAGACACATAGGGAGACAGAGACAGAGAAAGAGGGGGAAAAAAGCATCCCCCATGAGGAATGGTCAAAAAGCAATCCCCTTTCCTTCATTTCCCTCTCCTTTCACGATTTTGGGCGTGCATACACACACATCTGGGTCCAGAACGCTAACCATGTGGTTGGCCATGTGGGATCCAGCTGCCTTAACACAAGGCCACTGGAGGGCACCAGAGGTACTCACTTTCATCTATTTTTGCTGTTACTCTTTTAGAACATTATCTTAGGACACTAACTAAAAATATATTGTTGTTTTTGATTAGCCAACTTGAAATTATCTGCCAATTCTTGATTTATATTAAAGACATCTTAGTATGTATATACGCTCTCCAATTTGGGAAGGAGAGGGAGAGTCAGGTTTATTGAGATGTAATTTACATAATGTGTAGTAATTATAGTAACCATTTCAGTGTACAGCATTGTAAGTTTTGAAAGCTGCAGTTCAATCATCCTTCCACCAAATTTCCTACTTACCCTTTTTAGATAACGCCTCTCCACACTCCAGCTGGTAGCAAGTAATACCATTTCCTGTTACTATTCTCTTGCCTTCTCCAAAATGTCAAATGAATACAGCCTTTTGAGTCTGGTTTCTTTTATTTGGCTTAATGTGTTTGTAATTCATTCATGAGACCAACAGATGGCATAATGGTTACATTGCTGGACTCTCACGTAGTCAACCGCTATTCGAGTCCCAGACCCAGCGGCTTAAAACTCATGCCGAGGGACCAGCAGTTAGCATAATGGCTATATCGCTGGACTTCCACGTAGTCGACTGTGGTTCGAATCCCAGACCTGGTGGCTTAAACTCACGCTGAGCGCGTGTGCGTGCATGCCCAAAATCCCGAGAGGAGAATGGAGGAGAAGGGATTGCAGTGTGATCATCCCTCCTGGGGGGTGATTTCCTGCTTTCTGTCTCTCTGTGTCTGTCTGATGAGCACATGTGCCCTATAGCAAAAACCTCTCCAAAAAAAGAAAAACAAAAAAACAAAAAAAATCTCATGCCGAGTACACGTGCGCATGTGCCCAAGATCCTGGGAGGAGATTGGAGGAGAAGGCATTCTGACATGGACATTCCCGCTGGTGGGTGATTTCTCACTTTCTGTGTTTCTGTCTCTGTCTCTCTCTCTGGTGAGCGCACGTGCCCTATAGCAAAAACAAAACCAACAACAACAAAAAAACCAACCTCTCTTAAGAAAAAAGGAAATTAATTCATGTTGTTGCACAGAAGCATAGTATTTTTATGAATGAATGTACAACAGTTTCCTTATCCCCTCACCAGTTAAAGGACATTTGTTTTTTTCCTGATATTTATTGATTAGGAATAAACTTGTAATAAAAATTAACATACAGATTATTTTTTAAGGTTTTTGCCATAGGGCACATGCACTCTCCAGAGAGACAGAAAGAAGGAAAGTGAGACATCACCCCAAGGGAAAGGCCATGCCCACATCCCTTCTTCTCCATTGTCCTCTCAGGATCTTGGGCACGCCTGCACATATGCCCAGTGTGAGTTTCAAGCCACAGGCTCAGGAACTGTAACCACGGTGAGCCATGTGGGATCCAGCACCCTAACCGTCATGCCACCTGCCGGCCCCAACATACAGATTGTTATGTTAAATAAGTTTCAGTTCTCTTTCTAAATATCTAGGAGAGTTCTATGTTGTATAGGAAGAGTATGGTTAACTTGATAAAACATTTCCAAAGTGTTTTTCCAAAAGGGTTGTACCATTTTACATTCTCACCAATAATACATAAGAGTAGCAGTTACTTATATCAGTTGCCCAAATTTTCTTTTTCTTTTTTTGTTTTGTTTGTTTGTTTTATTTTAATTTGCTATAGCACATGTATGCCAGAGAAAGAGAAAGGGGAGGAGAAAAGTGACAAAGCACTCACATGGGGAAGAGGAAAGGGATAGCCACACTGCAATTCATTTTCCTCCATTCTCCTCTTGGGATTCTGGACACACACACACATGGGCCTTGCAAATTCTTCAAACTGCCCGTTGAGGACTAAAACCATGCTGCTGGCTCTGTGAGCTCCAGCCTCCCTAACCACCATGCCACTGACTGGCTCATCAGTTGTCCAGTTCGTGTTAGGTTGTTTCCTTATTATTGAATTCTGAGATTACTTCATATATTTTGGAGATAAGTGCTTGATAGAGGTTTTGCAAATTTCACTTCCAAACCTATGGTTTGTCTTTTCATTCTCTTAATAACATTATTTAAGGAACGGTAATTTTTAATTTTAATGAAGCTTAATTTATCAATTTTTTTAACTGATCATGCTTTTTGTACTCTCATCTATGATACCTAACCTAAGATTAAACAGTTTTCTTGGGGCAAGCAAGTCGTATAGTGGTTGGGGTGCTGGACTCCCATGCAGCTGACTGCAGTTCGAGTCCCAGACCTGGTAGCTTGTTTTCTCACTTTCTCTCACTCTTTGTCTCTCTAAAGGAAATAATAATAAATAAAATTAAATAAATAATTCTTTAAAAATTTTTTTTATGTTTTCTATTAGAATTTTTTTTATCTTTTTTTTTTTTTGAAGAGGTTTTTGCTATAGGGCGCGTGCGCTCGCCAGACAGAGAGAGACAGAGAGACAGAAAGCGAGAAATCACCCCCCAGGGGGGATGGCCACGCCGCAATCCCTTCTCCTCCATTCTCCTCTCTGGATCTTGGGCACGCACACACATGTGCCCGGCGTGAGTTTTAAGCCACCGGGTCCAGGACGCGGACCGCGGTCGACTATGTCAGAGTCCAGCGACATAGCCATTACGCTAACTGCTGGTCCCCTCTATTAGAATTTTTTATAGTTTCAGATTTTATTTTTAGATCCATGATCCATTCTGAGATAACACTTGGAAAACATGTAAGATACATTTTGAGTATTTTTCTTTTTGGTTGCAGATGTCTGATTATTGCAACATCATTTGTGAAAAAAATGATCCTTTCTTCATTAAATTGCTTTTATAACGTAGTCAAAAAATCAGCTGACATATATGTTTGGATATATTTCTGATTTCTCTATTCTATTCCATTGTCAATGGGCCTCTCCTTTTGCTAATATCACACTGTTTGAGTTCTGAATTTATAAGTCTTAAATCAGGTAGTAAGAACATTCCAACTTTGCTTGTGTTTTTAAAAATTGATTTGATTATGTTAGTTCCTTTGCTTTTACATATTAATTTTAGAGGCACCTGCATTAACAGACACAACATTTCAGTAAAAATATAGGAAGTATAATGTGAAACAGAAAGTTAGATATGAAAAATAAGAGATGAAGAATGTGTTTGCTGTGTTCATCAGGAGACTTGGCACATATATACAAAAGACTCATGAATTTGAAGATAAAACAATGAAATGATCTTATAATAGTGTAATTGTACTATTATAGTCATTACACTGAAGTAGGAAGTATTAGGAGGCAAAAGGAACCAAAACAGAGCATCCAAGAAATACAAGACAGTATCAAGTGGTATAATATATGTGTAAATGGAATCCTAGAAGGGAAAGAGAGAATGGGACAGAATAAATATTTGAAGAAATCTTCCAAACATAATGAAAGATATCAAACCACCGATCACAGTCATGAACCCAAACAGGATAAATGTCTCTCTAAATCTAACACCATTAGGCACCTCATATTCAAACTGATGACTTCAAAGACTAAGAGAAAGTCTTGAAGGCAGCCTGGATAAAATAGTTCTATTTTAAATAGAGAAATAGAGTTAAGAGTTATAACAGACTTCTGTTCAGAAACTGTACAAAACGGAAAACAATGGAAGGACAAATTTAAAGTACAGCAAAGCGACCAGCAGATGATATAATGGCTATGTCGCTGAACTTCCACATGGTTGACTGGGGTTTGAGTCTCGGATCCGGTAACTTTAAACTCAACACCAGGCGTGAATTAACCATGTGGAAATGTGAAATGCCGTATCTGTTAATACATATTTTCCACATTTTCTGCTACATGTTTTAATCATAGTTATTTTAAATTCCTATGTGATAGTTCCAACATTTGCATTATATCTAAATCAGATTTATTGACTGCCTGATTTCTTGAGAATATGGTTTTTTCCTAATTATTTGTATATATCATAATTTTTGGTTGATATAAATATAATTATATTACTGGTTAATTTGATCACATTATCACAAAGTCTTTACAGTTACAAGTGGGAAGTGTTTGAGAAAGGAGTAAGTGTAAAGTACATAAATTAAAGGGTCACATATGAAGAGTAAGTACAAAGTGGCACAGTATTGACTCAAAATAAATTAAGAAAAAATACAGTTATGCCTAAAGCAGTTATTTAAAAACAATTAAGAAGAGTTCAGAAGGCAATAATGAAATAAAATGGAATACTCAAAAAGGTTGCTAACCAAAAAGAGGTTAAAAAAAAGAGTAATGGAGACACAATTAAAAGACAAATGATGAGATGGTAGACTTAAATGTATACCAATTATTATACCAAATGTTAATGGGCTAACTATTCTAATTAAAAGCAGAATGTTGGTACATTTTTCAAGAATAGAATTAAGAACCAACTATATGCTACATACAAAGGATGAATGAGCAAAAAAAAAAAAAAATACAAAGAGTCTATAAGTAAAAGGATGGGGAAAATACACATGCAAATATTAAGCATAAAAAGTTAATATAGTTGTATTAATATGAGATAGAGTAGGTTAAAGACAAAGAGAAAAACTGGGATAAAGAGGTACATCTTATAATAAAATAGTCATTGCATCAAGAAGTCATGACCGTGATAAATGCGCATATGCCTGGTAAGAGAGTTTCAAAACATAAAATAAATATTAACAAAACTAAAGGGAGAAATAGAAAAATCCACAAATACAGTTGGAAATTTTAACACAAACCTCTCAATACAAAATAGGGACTTTGAACATCACTACCAACAAACTTTACCTAACTGGCATTTTAAAATTTTAATTTGTTTTATACATTCGATCACTATACATCACTTAGCTTGTAAAGTGACTTTACCTAACATAAATACACAGCTCACATCAGTGCAGTTGAGGATACTATACACATGATCATAAACAGGTAATAATACATTCCTGTATCCCATAAATGTCTTGCCTCTCTATTTTTCTTTCCTCACACTCTCCCCCCTCTCCCATCCTCTTCCCACACCGTATCCAGTATCCATAACCATTTTCCACACTTCTATATCATTTAATCTTTCAGTTTCTGCCATAGAATGCAGACAGTTGGTATATATTAAGTGGAGACATGCAATGTCTCTCTTTCATAGACTGGCTTGATTAATTTAGCAGTAAATCTTCCACATTCGTCCACTTTCTATCAGAAGCCAGGGTCTTGTTTTTTAAGGTTGAGTAGAATTCCATAGAGTATATGTGGATTGCACAATCCATTCATCTGTTCACTGATATGTGGTTCCATGTCTTAGCAATTGTGAATAATGCCTCAATAAACATAGATGTGCAAGTACTTTGCCAACTGAACATTCTCCTGTCCTTTGGGTAGATACCCAGGAATGGAATTGCTGGATCATATGGTAATTCTACTTGTAGATCTTTGAGGAACCTCCATATTGTTCTCCACAGAGGCTGGACCAATTTACTTTCCAACCAGCAGTGTAGGAGAGGTCCCCTTTTGCTATGGCCCCACAAGCTGTGGAGGGGAATAAAGTAATCCCATTTATCTTTTTTTTTTTTTTTTTTTTAACCTTAGCCATTCTAACAGGCATTAGGTGGTATTTCACTGTGGTTTTGATTTGCATCTCCCTTATGATGAGGAATGTTGAGCTTTTCTTTTTTCTTTTTCTTTCTTTCTTTCTTTCTTTCTTTCTTTCTTTCTTTCTTTCTTTCTTTCTTTTTTTTTTTTTTTTTTTGAAGAGAGGTTTTTGCTATAGGGCGCATGCGCTTGCCAGAAAGTCAGAGAGAGACAGAGAGACTGAAAGCGAGGAATCACCCCCAAGGGGGGATGGCCAAGCCGCACTCCCTTCTCCTCCATTCTCCTCTCAGGATCTTGGGCACGCACGCACACGCACCCGACGTGAGTATAAGCCACCTGGTTCGGGACTCAAACCACGGTCGACTACATGGGAGTCCAGCAACATACCCATTACGCTAACTGCTGGCCTCGAGCATTTCTTCATATGCTTTTTGGCTGTTCCTATGTCTTCCTTAGAAACTTGTTTGTTCAACTCATTTCCTCATCTTTTAAATGGGTTCATCTTTTGTGTTTGTTTTTGTTTTTGTTTTTGTTTTTAGGTAAGCTGCTTGAGTTCCCTGTGTATTCTAGTTAACAGTCCCTTATCTAAGACATAGTTTACAAAAACATTCTCCCATTCTCAAGGTTGTCTATTAACACTAATTACTGCGTTTTTTGTTGTGCAGAAATTTCTTAATCTGATGTAATCCCACTTGTCTATTTTGGGAATTATTGCCTGCACTTTGGGGGTCTTTTTAAAGAACTTTTTGCCTACCCCAATGTCTCCCAGAATTTTCCCAGTGTTTTCCACCAGTAGTTTTATAGTTTGAGGTCTCAGGTTTAGATCTATGATCCTCTTTGAGTTGATTTTTGTTAATGGTGAGAGATAGGGGTCAAATTTCATCTTTCTACTGGTGGATACCCAGTTTTTCCAGCACCATTTGCTAAAGTGGTCTTCCTTTTCTTCAGATTGGCTTCCTCAGATTGACTGGTATCCTTTGCCAAAAATCAGCTGACTGTATGTTTTGGGGGTTTATTTCTGGAGTCTCTAACTCTGTTCAATTTTCCACTTGTCTGTTTTTGTGCCAGTACCATGTTTTTGTTTTCGTTTTTGTTTCAATCACAGTTTTGTAATACATTTTGGGGTCAGGGAGTGAGACGCCTCCTACTCCACTCTACTTGTGTGGGATTGCTTTGGCAATACAGGGTCTTTTGTAATTCCAGACAAATTCCATAATTGTCTTTTCTAAATATGTGGAAAATGCCTCTGGTAATTTGATTGGGATTGCATTAAATTTGTAGGTTAATTTGGGGAGAATTGCCATTTTGATTATATCAATTCTTCCAATCCAAGAGCATCAGATGTCCTTCCACTTTTTTGTGTAATTTTTAATTGCTTTGTTTTGATTATCACAGTTTTCTTTGTAGAAGTCTTTGACATCTTTGGTTAGATTTATTCGTAGGTATCTTATACTTTCTGTGGCTAAAGTAAATGGGATTACTTTCTGCAGTTCTGCCTCAGTCTGCTTGTTGTTCAAATATAGAAATGTTAGATTTTTGTATGTTGATTTTGTATCCTGCTACTTTACTATACTTATTTATTACAAGAGTTTCTTCATGGATACCCTGTGTCTTCTAAGTATACATTCATGTCATCTGTAAACAGAGATAATTTCACTTCTTCTTTCCCTACTTGAAAGCCTTTTATTTTATTCTCTTTTCTGGTTGCACTGGCTAGGACTCCCAGCACTATATTGAAAAGGAGTGGAGAAAGTGGGGAGCTTTGTCTTGGACCATTAAATATGATGTTACATATGGGTTTTCTATAGATATCTATATTGTGTTGAGAAATGACCCTTCTATGCCAATTTTGCTGAGAGTCTTAATCATGAAGGGATGTTGTATTTTATCTAATGCTTTTTCTGCATCAATTGACATGATCATATGGTTTTCATCTTTCTGTCTGTTAATATGGTGTATTACATTTATGGTTTTGCGTATGTTGAACCATACATGCATCCCTGGAATAAAGCCTACCTGGTTGTGATGTAAAATCTTTTTTATGTATTGTTGGATACAATTTGCTAGATCTTGTTGAAAATTTTTGCACCTACATTCATCAGAAATATTGGTCTGTCGTCCCCTTCCTTGTCATGTGCTTGTCTGGGGGATGAGGGTGATGGAGACTTCATAAATGAATTTGGGAGGGTTCCTTCTTTTTGTATCTTTAGAAATAATTTGAGCAGAATGAAGGTTAACTCTTCTTTAAAAGTTTTGTAGAATTCCAAATCGAAGCCATCAGGACCAGGACTTTTCTTTTTTGGGAGGTTGTTTACTACTGATTCAATCTTATTAGTTGGATGGTTCTATTCAGGATTTCTGTGTACTCTGGATTCAATCTTGGTAGATATATGTGTCCAGGAATTTGTCCATCTCATACAAGTTTTCTTGTTTGTTGGTATACAGTCGCTCATAGTATTGTCTAATGATGTTTTTTATTTCCATTATGTCTCTTGCAATACTGTGTTTCACTGTAAATTTGACTTATCTGGTTCTTTTTTCTCTTCTTAATTAGTCTAGCTAGTGGTGTGTCAATCTTGTTTATGTTTTCAACCAGCTTTTGCTTTCATCTATTTTCTGTATTATTTGTTTCTATTTAATTTTATTTATTTCTGCTTGAATCTTTAGTATTTCTTTTCTCCTGGCATTGTTTGGATTTTTTGTTGTTTTTCCAATACTCTAAGGCATGATGTTAAGTTGTCCATTTACCATTTTTCCATTTTTTTCTTATGCACACTAATTGATATGAACTTCCTTCTTATGACTTTTGTGTTGTCCCAAGATTATGGAAACTTGTGTACTCATTATTATTGGTTTCCATGGATCTTTTCATTTCAGTCTTAATTTCTTCAGTAGTTGTGAAGTCATTCAAGAGTAGGTTATTTAGTTGCATATGGTTTTGTATTTTTGTGATATTTTCTGAAATTAGTATCAAGTCTAATTCCATCATGGTCAGAGAAGATGCTAGATATAGTTTCTATGCCTTTGAATCTGTAAAGGCATGTCTTGTACCCTATCATATGGTCAATCTTCTAAAAGGTTCCCTGTGGGGGATGAAAAAAAGAATATTTCATGGTTTTCAGGTGGAAGATTCTACAGGTGCTGTCAAGTCCACTTGATTTATGGTATTGTTTAGATCCTGTATCTACTTGCTTATGTTTTTCTCTAGATGATCTCTCCAAAGGAGATGGTGGAGTGTTGAGATCCCCAACAATTATGTGTATTGCAGTCTATCTCTCCTTTTAGATCTAGCAGTCTTTCCTTCACATATTTCAGTGCTCCTGAGTTGGGTGCACTGATATTTATAAGCATTATATCTTCTTGATGAGTTAGCATTTTTACTAAGATGTAATGACCTTCTTGGTCTCTTAAGAGTTTTTTGTCTTAAAGTCTATTTTGTCTGAAATCAGTATTGCTATTCCAGCTCTTTTCTTGTTCATTTGCATGGAATACTTTTTTTTTCAGCCCTTCACTTTTAGTCTATGTATATCTTTACCCATGAGGTGCATTTCTTATAGGAAACAGATAGAGGGTTTCTGGTTTTTCATCCATTCATCCAATCTGTCTCTCTTGATTGGAGAATTTAATCCATTAACATTCAACGTTATTATCGATATTTCCAGATTTATCTCTACCATTAAGTTGGCCATTTTCTTGGTTGTCTTTTGTTCCCTTATTTCCGTCTATCTGTTTTTAGTTTTCCTGTTATAGCACTCTCTTCAGAATTTCTCTAAGAGCTGGTCTGGTATTGATAAATTCTTTCAGGTTTTGTTTATCTGAGAAGATAATCTTGCCTGGTATAGTAATCTTGGTTGAAATTGTTTCTCTCTTAACACTTGGAATATATCTTCCCATTCTTTCCTTGCTTGCATTGTTTTCAGTGAGAGATCCAATGTTTGCCTGATGATATAACCTTTGTAAATAACTAGACATTTCTCCCTTGCCAATTTTAGTAGTTTGTCTTTATCTGTGGTTTTGACCAGTCTGACTATGATGTGCCATGGAGAGGATATTCTTGGGCTGATTTTATTTGGGGTCCTTTGTATTTATTGGGTTTGGATGTTTGAATGCTTCTCTAGACTTGGGAAGTTTTCTTCCAGGATTTCATGGAATAGATTATCAACGTCCTTATTAGTTTCTTCACATTCTGGGATACCAATTATTTGGATGTTTGGGTATTTAATGATATCTAGTATTTCTTGTATATTGGCCTCATTTTTTTGTTGTTGTTGTTATTTTTTTCAGTCCTTTTGGTGATTTTTTTCTAGGTCAGAAGTTTTTTTCCTTCTACATCCTAAATTCAATCTTCTACATAATCTAGTCTGCTTTTAATACTTTCAAGGGAAGTTTTGATTTCCTGTATTGTAGCCTTTATCTCTAATAGTTCTGTTGATTGTTCTGTTGATTCCTTTTTACAGTGTCTAATTCTTCTTTAAATTGTGGAAGGACTTCCTCTTCTGGAGCTCTCTGTCTCTTTTCTCTTAAATCTTCTGGAGTATGTCATCTTTTTCCTCTTGCATCTCATTTAGTTTTGTCACTGAATATACTGAATTGTTAATCTGACATTTCCACAAGTTCCACTGTACTACCTGTGGATGATGAGGAATTGTTCTTTTCCCTCAGGTGAGGGATATTTTCTTTGTTTCTCATATTTCTTGTGCCTCTGCGCTGGTTTCTGGTCATCTGATGGATTGTACATTTCTTTTTAATTTCTGCACTATTTTTGTGGGACCTAGATATTCCAATGGCCTCCCAGTTTCTTGAGAAGAGGTTTGCCTGGGGCTGAGCTTCAGGGTTTCAGCTGGAAGTGGTGGGGAGACAGTGGAGTTCCCAAAGCAATCTCTTGCCTCAGTTGTTCTCACTGGCTTCTACCACTACCATTCAGGAGCCAGGAATGATGGTGACTGAGGGCGCTATAAGTGAGGGGCTCTGGTGCAAGACTCACTGGGGCCAACTACCACCACTGGGGTCACTGCAATCACGGATCCGCCACTACTTCTCCCACAACTTCTCTGGGTCACTGAGGAAGGAGTGCTTCCTCAACACAGTGTCAACAGAGCTTATTAACTGGCATTTATAGAAGAATATAAACCCAACAGCTAAAATTACTTGTTAAAGAAAAAAGAAAAGGATTAGCAGGTACAAGGTTGTAGAATGACTCAGTAAGGATAATAGGATATAAATCTTTAATATCTTGAAAAATATTAGATGACTGCATTACTTAAAATTCTGTGATGATGCACACAAGACTTATGACTATCACTATATATATGTTTTGTAAAAAGAGAAAAATGTTGGGACCAGCAGTTAGCGTAATGGCTATGTCGCTGGACTCCCATGTAGTCGACCACGGTTCGCGTCCCGGACCCGGTGGCTTAAAACTCATGCCGGGCACATGTGCATGCATGCCCAAGATCCCAAGAGGAGAATCGAGGAGAAGGGATTGCGGCATGGCCATCCCCCCTGGGGGGTGATTTCTCACTTTCTGTCTCTTTGTCTGGCAGGCAAGCGCACGCGCCCTATAGCAGAAACCTCCCCAAAAAGAAAGAAAAATGTTAAAAAATACTGAATTCTGCATAATAATATACATGTTGAAGTAATCAGAAGAAAGTATAGTATTGTCTATAATTTATTTAAAAATGTATCAGAAATAATGTATTGGACTGGCATAATAGCCTAGTGGATAAGAGTTGAATCCCATATAGCTGACTGTAATTAAAGTCTCAGCTCCAATGACTTGAAAAACATGCTGGAGGGGCATGTGTGTGCCCAAAATGCTGACAGAATGGAGAAATGGAGAAAGCATTGTGGTGTGACCATGACCTGTTGGGGGGTTTTCTCTCTCTCTCTCTCACAAGTGCATGTACCCTCTAGCAATTTGAAAATAATAATAATAATAATAATAATGTGTCAATTGAGAAATATATGACTATATTGATATATAAGTGATAAGGAAATATAATAAAATGTAATTGATGTAGTTAGTGGGTCTATGGGTGATAACTGCAAATTCTTTCAATTCTGAATTTTTTTTAGTTTACTAATAAAATTTTGGGGAAAATGAAAGTGAAATGAAAACTTTCAAAAGCAAAAATATATTATAATTGACATCAAAACAGAAATACAAAACACGATGAACGAAGTTCCTCCAGTTGTGAATCCAGATGTAAACTTAAATCTATATAAAGTAATGAAGTCTACTGGAAATGATAAATAGGTCATTAAATTTAAAATACTACATTCATTTTAAAATTTGTTTAACGACAATAACTTCCTTTTTTTAAATTTACTGTAAGGTGCATGTGCTAACTAGAGAAAGACTGAGAGAGAGATAGAGAAAGAAACTGAGAAGCATCCCACAGTGGGGCTGGCCACACCATAACCCCTTTTCTTCCATCCTCTTCTGAAGATTTTGGGCACACATGGTGGCATGTTTTTCAAGCTGCCTCTCTGGGACTCAAACCAGCCATGTACAATCAAGGCACCCTAACTACCACATTGGCTGGCCATTGGCTGGCCCTACAATAAAATATGTAAAGGTAAAATAATTACTAGGTATCTCAGACTTTATAAAATGTCTAGAAGTAAAACATGAGGTTAATAGCACAAAGGACAAAAAGAGAAAAGTGGAAGTATATGATGGTACAGTTCTTAAATATGATAATCTAAAGAAGAATATTACAAATTTTGTAGCAAACACTAAAAATAAAACAAAAAGGTACAACTTGACATATTTTTCTATGCAATAATGCAGAAAAACTTTGTGACACATTTTTGTATGGAAAAATATGTCGTGACTTTTCCAGCAATATTAATTCAATTAAATCAAATGAAGAGAAGAAAAATGTAAGGAGAGATATAAAAATAAGAAGATGACAGATTCAAACACAATCATATTGATAAATATATTAAGTGTATGGTTTAAGCACTCCAATTAAAAGGCAAGTATGTAAGACTCAATAAAAAAGCAGGCCTGTAGACTAGTGGTTAAGGGGCCAAATTCCACATTATCAACCACAGTGTGAATTCCAGTGCCAGTCGCTTGAAAAACATGCCAAGCATATGTGTATGGGTGTCCCAAATCCCAACAGATTGGAGAGATGGGGGAGAAAGGATTGCAGATCACTCCCCATTGGAAAATGCTGCTTTCTTCCTCTCTCTCTCTCTCTCTTTCCTCTGTCTCTAGTGAGGGGATGCTTCCTCTAGCAATTAAAATAAAAGCAGGACCCGATCATACTTTTTTCATAATCACAACAAAAATTAAATATAAAGACACATATATGTTAAAAAAGAGAAGATAGAAAAATCTATAAAGGAAAGACATTCAGAACAAGGAAGCTGGAACTGTTATACTAAACTTTTTTGTTGTTGTTGCTTTGTTTTTGTTTGTTTATTTTTAAGAATTACTTTATATAGTCTAAACTTCAGAACCCACCTCCCCATTCTCAGTTATAGCCACAGTGCCAAACTCCCTTTTCAGAATTAGAAAGCAAAAAAGAAAGAAAGAAAGAAAGAAAGAAAGAAAGAAAGAAAGAAAGAAAGAAAGAACGAACGAACACGGAGGGAGGGAGGGGGAGGGGGAGGGGGGGGAGGGGAGGGGAGGGGAGGGGAGGGGAGGGGAGGGGAGGGGAGGGAAGGGAAGGGAAGGAACTCCTTTTCAGAAACCAGAACAGAAAACTCCTCCTGTGAGGACCACATTGCTAACCACAGCAGAAGAGAGACATCACAACAAGAGCACTTCACAGCAAAAGAGTAGCAAATGAGCTCACAGGTGCAGAAACATTTTTCAGTTACCCAAAAGTGAATATACCACCAAATGACTAAAATTCGCAGAAGAGCCTAAACTATGAGAAAACCAGAAAATACATCTCCATCAAGAGAACACAGTAACTCTGTGTTCAACTCCACCTTTTTAAAAACGGAGTTACCGAAATGTCAGAAAAAGAATTCAGAACATTCATAATGACAAAACTGTATGAGATAGAAAAGAGACAACAAATTTCAGGAGTGAGAAATTTCTTCCAAAATTTGAAAGAAGAATTGGACACTATAAAAAAGAATCAAACAAAACTGTTAGAGATGAAGCTATAATACAGGAAATCAAAACCTCCCTTGAAAGAATTAACGGCAGATTAGATTATGTAGGAGATCAAAACTCGAATGTAGAAGACAAAACCACAGCCCTCAAAAGACTCACCAAGGCACTAAAAATAAACAAATAAATAAACAAAAAATAAAAATTAGGACACTATATGAGATACCAAAGCTCAAACATCCAAATAATTGGTATCCCAGAAGGTGAAGAAACTAATATGGGCATTGATAATCTATTCCATAAAATCCTGAAAGAGAACTTCCCAACTCTAAATAGGCACTCATACATCCAGACCCAATAAATACAAAGGACCCCAAATAGAATCAGTCCAAGAATATCTTTGTGTAGAAATACACAACATCATTAGAGGAACTATATGCCGACAAACAAGAAAACCTGGATGAGATGGATAAATTCTTGGACACATATATCTATCAGGATCGAATCCAGAGTACACAAAAATCCTGAATAGACCCATCCAACCAATGAGACTGAATCAGTAATAAATAACTTCCCAAAAAAGAAAAGCCCTGGTCCTGATGGCTTCAATTTGGAATTCTACAAAACTTTCAAAGAAAAGTTAACCCCCATTCTCCTCATGTTATTTCTAAAGATCCAAATGGAAGGAACCCTCCCAAATTCATTTTATGAAGTCTCCATCACCCTCATCCCCAAATCAGACAAGCACATGACAAGGAAGGAAAATGACAGACCAATATCTCTGATGAATGTAGGTGCAAAAATTCTACACAAGATTAAGTGCTTGCACATCTATGTTTATTGTGGTATTATTCACAATTGCTAAGACATAGAACCAACCTACATGTCCACAAACAGATGAATGGATTGAAAAAGTGTGGCACATACATTCTATGTAATACTACTCAGCCTTAAAAAACAAGAAGACTCTGGTTTTTCATAGATAGTGGGCAAATACAGAAGGTTTACTGCTGAGTAAAGCAAGCCAGGCAATGGAAGAGAGACATTGCATATCTCCACTTAATATATACTGACTGTCCACACTCTGTGGTAAAAACTGAAAGACTAGAGGATACAGAAGCATAGAAAATGGTTATGGATACTGGAAACAGTGTGGAAAGAGAGTGGGAGAAGGGGAACAGTGTGAGGAAAGACATTGAGGAGAAAAACAGAGAGGCAAGTCATTTATGGGACACAGAAAAAATTATCATCTGTTGATGACAATATGTATAGTATCCTCAACTGGACTGCTGGGAAGTTTATTCATGTTGGGAAAATTCACTTTACAAGCTAAGTGATGTATAGTGATTGAATGTATAAAATAAAATAAAGTAAAATTAAATTAGAAAGAATTATTTTATTTAACTTTAATTATCATTATCATTATTTTACCAGAGACTGACAGAGAGAGAGACAGTAAGCAAGGAAGCAAGCAAGCCGCTGGTTTCAGGACTTGAACCAAGGTCAGTCATGTGGGAGTCCAAAACCTTTAACCACCACACGACCTGCCGGCTCTTAATACTAAAGTTTTAAAAGTAGAAATACAAATATTAAACTATAGAAAGCTGGAATGTTGGGGCCAGTAGGTGGCATAGTGGTTAAGGCACTGGATTCCCACACGGTCAAATGCAGTTGGAGTCCCAGACCCAGCAACTTGAAAATTACACCGGACACATATGTGCACATGCCCAAAATCTGAGCGGAGGATGAAGGAGATGAGATTGCAGCATGGCCATCCCCCAGGGGGTGACTTCTCACTTTCCCTCTGTCTGTCTCTTTCTGAATCTCTCCAGCAAGCATGCATGCAAAAGAAGAAAACATAATATTAAATGTGTATGTACCCAACGACAAAATGTTTAAATACATGAAGCAAAAACTGAAAAAATTGTAAAGGGAAACAGACAAATCTACAAGTAAGTTGGAGATGTCAACAATATTTTCTCATTAATTGGTAAAATAAGAATACGGAAAATCAGTAAAGCTATAAAAGACTTGAATAATACTGGCAAACAACATGACCTAACATTTATAGAACATTGTATCCATCAAAAAAGGATATACAGGGACCAGCAGTTAGCATAATGGCTATGTCGCTGAACTCCCATGTAGTCGACCGCAGTTCAAGTCCCAGACTCTGTGGCTTAAACTCACGCCAAGCACGTGTGTGTGCATGCCCAAGATCCCCAGAGGAGAATGGAGGATAAGGCATTGCAGCGTGGCCATCCCTCCGGGGGATGATTTCTCACTTTCTGTCTCTCTGGCAAGCAATGTGCCCTATAGCAAAAACCTCTCAAAAAAAAAAAAAAAAAAAAAAAAAGGATATACATTATTTTCAAGTGCATATAGAATACTTATTAGGTTGGACACATGATGAGCTATAGAACAAGTATCAGTGAACTAGAAAGAATTTAAATCATATAGAGTATGTTACTTCAGCCCCAAAAAATTTACATTAGAATTTAGTAACAAAAAATTGAGAAATTAACAAAATATTTGAAAGTTAAAGGCATCAAAATAATACTAGACTCCATAAAAATTCTCTTAAAAGCAGAAAATATTTTGAACTCAAGGATTATGAAAATATAACATGACATAATTTATGATCAAGTTGAAGTAGTACCTAAGGGAAACTTAAAGCTGTAAATGCTTATATTAGAAAAGCAGAAAGTTTTAAAAGAATGGCTTAAGAAAGTTGTCAAACTATGACCCACTGTCTAGCCAATTTAAAAATAAAGTTTTATATTAAAATGCACCACTACCTTTTTGTCTATGTACTCAGTAATACTGATAAAATCTCCAAGTAGACATGTAGATAAAAAGAGAAAATCTAAGTTCTCCATGTTAGAAATATGAAAAGGGACATCACTACAAAGCTCAATTAGTAAAAGGGTAAGGAAATACTATGAAAAACTTTGGACAATATCCAAAGCACAGTTCAGTAACAGCAATTCTATAGGAGCATCTTTATCTTGATTTTGCTATAACTCAATCCTTTTAAAAGAGTCCAGTTGTCTTAACAAAATCAACTTTCTTTTCTTTGCAAAGAGCAACATTTTTAAAATAACATAACTAGAGAACAGCTGTAGAAGAGAGAGATTTAAAAAAGAGCTTTTCAATTAGACATTTATTATCCTGTAAGGAATCTTCTGTTAATTATATAATTGTTCTTTAGTAAAGTCTTTTCTATGTAATGTGTTGTCTATTTCCTGGAAATATACACTACAAATTGTAAGTGGAATTTCAGTAAGAACACAATCTCATCGTGACTACCAGAAGAAGTAAAATATTCATAGGATAGAATTTTTACTTTTGGAGAGCAATAATGAGGATGGTAGAGAAGAAAAAGACACACAACTAGGGCAGCAACCCAGGAAAATGTCATCAGATAAAATTGTGAGATGTGTTGGATTATTACTCTTTAATATATTATGGATCTATTTTAAAACAATCTGGTTTTATAAAGCTGTGTTAATCTGGATTACCACTCTCTGTGTTAACATATCTTGAATAAGTATGTATTTATGAAACTAAACATTTTGCATAAAAATTATCATTGTTCATGGCCCAGCCATCGTGGCATAGCAAAAGCACAATGGTCTGCAATGGTGGAGACCATATGGAAGATTGAGATTCAGTTCCCAGGTTGACCTATACACCATAGGCAGATGTGTGTGTGTCCACATGGTGCTGGCTGACTGGGAGGGCTGGGGTGGAGGACTGTGGCGTCAGATCTTGTTTAAGGTGCTTATCTCCACGTCTTTTTCTCTCTCTGTCTCTCTCTCATGAAAATAAATAAACATTCTTTAAAAACTTTCATTGCCCAGATGGATTGAATTTTTTTTCTAATCCTGTTTTTGACCACAGAGTCCTTATTTCAGCTAATCAGAGTTGCTCAAAAAATCCAGAAGGCGCTTAATCAACATACAGAACTGTGGCATCTATCCCTATCCTTTCACCCTGTCATGAAATAAAGATGACAAAACAGATTGGGAGAACACTTTCAACATTTGAGCATCCTAATGATTTTCTTGATGTGAAAAGTTTAATGGAAAAGAAGATTGATCTAATTTGAGATGTTTAAGTCATTGGCAAATTTAAATTGTTTTAAAAAATAATAATAAGCCAAGCTCTTGAGTCATACTGAATGATTCACCCATGAATTCTTGAGGGGATTAATTTAAAACAGTTCCAAAAGAACTATCTTCACATGCCTACTCTCTAAAAGACAGAAGAGAACAACAAAAAGGGGAAGTCATTCTAGAGGAGAAAAAGTGAAGAATCAGGACAGAGCAAAATCTTGTTAGCCTGGCTAGCCAATCAGAGCAGGTGAATTCAAGGGGCACATGACAAGCCAGGGGGCATCCTCTGGGTAGTAGTAAGGTGTTGGTTTCTGTGGAAATGAGGCATTCCTGGTCTGTTTCACACTCCTACTCACCTCCTCCCCCCCCCTTTTACTTTTTACTGGCACCCTAAGTAGGAGTAGTGATTTGAATTGTACAGATTTCAGGGAACCACATGCCTTCAGGGATCCAGCTTTCAAAGGATAAGAAAGGCACAGGGCTGGTGGCTATGGACTTGTCTTCTACCTCTTTTTCATAGCAAATGTGAAAAAGAAAGACCTGTTTTGCCATAGAAAAAACCCAGCCACTTTTCTCCAGGTTCTCTGCCTTTTCCTTGCCTAGTTACCCCTGAAATTACTGCCTGGAACTTCCATCAGAGCTTCCATTAGAGCTGGACCAATATGAGGTATTGGAGGGACTGGCAGGTGGTGTAGTGGTTAAGGGCGCGGGACTTTCACATGGTCCACCACGGTTCGAGTCCCAGAACTGGCAGTTTGCTTTATCACTTTTCCTCTCTCTTTCTCACTCTGTCCCTCTCTGGTCAAGTTAAAATAAATAAATAAAGTTAAATAAAATAATTCTTTAAAAAAATATATGAGGTATTGGACATAGAAGTCCCTCGCTCCACCATTTTTCTGGCTTCATTTTGCTCCCCATTGGCTTCACACCAGGCGTGCAGTGTCCAGGATCCTGACTGCACCATGAATAGGCCCCACTGGGGGTAAAGAAAGGATCTCTCTTTCTCTCTCTCTCTCTTGCTTTCTCTATCCCTATTTCTATCTCTTGCATGTGTGTACAAGTCCTCTGGTATAGACAAAAAAAAAATTAAACACAAGGAGAAAACCTGAAATTTTGACTAACGATATGAAGAAACCTCATAGAAACAAATGATAATGTATGATACACATACATTATCACACTCTTAGGGATATGCTCAAAAATCCCAATTGTGTCACATTAGCAGAGCCTGTAGGACCCAACAGCCTCCCTTACCCCAACTCTATCCAATTTCCTCTCTCAACATTATTTACAGTAAGAGATGTATGCTACCAAGAATCAAATAACTAACAGGACCATGACTGCTGCCTGGAAGCATTGACCCTTAAAGATACTAGATTCCTCAAAAGGAAATCCCCTAAAATGCATCCAAAAAATAACTAACTTTCAAAAGACAGAAAATTTGGGGGGTGGGGGGAAATTGCTTTCACATAAAAATCAGTTCCAGGGAGTCAAGACTTAATCTTCCCTTTCTCACACACTTTTTCCTGTCAAGGTACTCATGTAAGATTGGGAAAGCCTGAGTATCCTTCTGGTTCACACAGAAGTAGGGGAGACATTCTGTGCAAACAGCTGGGAAAGCCCATTCAAAGACACCTGGGAGGCAGTAGCAGCGCTAGAAGAGAAGTTCTAAGAGACGAGGGCTAGAAAATAGGTTCATGCTCTTTTTTTAACGAAAGGGCCAAGAATATATATATATGTTCCGGGAAAAGTTCATCTCTCAACAATATTTCTTTTGTGTTGGGCTACCAGATAAAAATACAGAGCACTCAGTTAAATTACAATTAAACAGCAATTAATTTTAATATACTTGTGTCCTATAGCATATATATGACATATGTATGTTTAAAAATGTATGCACTATTTATTTGAAATTCAATTTAACTGGGTGTTCTGTGTGTTACTTACTAAATCTGTGACCTATTTAATGCCCTTTAAAATTATCTGTAAATGTCCTTGACTCATATTTTGTTACCTTCAGTCTAGACATATCCCCTGAATTCGAGTCATAAAACTAATTGCTTACTTGACTCCACTTCAGTATTCAACAGGCATTTTAAACTCACTGTAGCCAAAACTGAGCTTCTGCTATCTGCCACCATCCCTTTTCTTCCCCAAGACAGCTTCTCCTGCGATCTGATCTGTCCCAAGTAAGAATCTATTCTTTCATTGCTTAGGTAGGTCAAAAATGTAATGTCATCCTTAGTTCCTTGCTTTCTCTCACACCTTAAGTCCTTTCTTTTTGTCCAAGTTGAACAATTCTGAGAAACTATTTTCTATTTCTGCAAGTTTGAGGCTAGATAATATGTTTAGGCAGTACAGTCCATGAAGAAACAAGCCCCTGGGAGTTTTGCACAGCTTCTCCTGGGCCTGCGATGTCTCTTCCTGGGAACCAGGGAGCCTCTTGCCACATTTGTGTCAATCAACCAGTAAATGATTACGCTTAAAGAAGGGCAAAGGTGGCAACATCTTTGGCATTTATAAACTGGTCAGCCTCAGGCTTTTACTTTCACTTCCAGAGGCACTGCTGAAAACTGTTCATTGGACCTGCTAACTATTGTTTGGGGTGGGGGGAATCTCACTACCTGAAACCCCTACTGCCACCCTGGTTATTAAAGGAAGCACATATCGTTTCACTTTTATAGAAAGAGCGTATCACTTTCTAGACTCAGTAATTCCTTACTAGGGGACAAAGGAGATTCATGAAATTAGAAGAGAATGCGCAAATCCAGTTCACAGTTTCTAAACAGAAAACTGCAGGATATCTTATGCCATTTTGCTGTTTAGTATGCATGATGACGGTTGTGAAGCTATGTCAGGACTTCCTGACAAAACATCATGGAACATGGAACCTAGATGATCATGGCAACTCACCGCAGTCTAATTTTTTAATTCAGTTCAGACCAACGAATATTTTTTTTTTTGAGTTTCCACCAGCTGTTACTCTAAGAGTCTCATCAAGGATCAATGGGCTCTTCCTTACTGTTAATACATGACATAAAAAGTAACAGAGATTCTAATGAAACACAGCCAAAGCAAAAAGGGTTTTTTGGTCTATCACATCTTCAGGTATGTAAGATTCTGAGCTTGGTACTCAGCAGAGTCAAATCAGAAGGTAGTACTTTCTGACACGCAGTTTCAATGACTATGTCATCATATAAAGGATGACTTCTTGTATGACACGCCAACAATGAAAAGTAGAAGGAGATTTCAGAAAAGGTTTGTGAGGAATAATGGAAGTAAATTGTAAGTTTCTTTTGGTAGAAAAAATTTTGAAATCCATGCACATATTTTTCCCAATAGGTATTTTCCCTGAGCTCTTTGAAGACCACGCTGACCACATAGTCACAGACAAGCAATATAACAGAATGATGCAACCTGCAAAAGTGATCAGACAAAAAACAGAGTAGATATCCACAGGAGAAAATCAAAAAAAGATCTCAAATCCCTCTACCAAATAACCAAAGCTGTGCATAAAATTAAGAATAAATAATGTATATAGCAGAGTTGTTTATGTGGGACACAAAGAGGGTAAAAGTTTCTTAAGAATATTTTTAAATAATTACAGTTGATAGAGAAAAGTTTCTTGTAAAAGTTCAACCTTATATTAATATACCAGCTCCATATCATGCATTTTTCTTAGCTTTCAAATTTTGAGAAAATAATCAAATTGAATGGGTTTATCTAATTTTTACATATTTCAATGTCAAAAGTTTCCATGAATCATGTTTTCTTATGTTACTATGTCCAGGGTCTCTGGAATTTTCTAAAATTTCTGTCAAAATTTACCTTTCAAGCTTGATTTTTTTAAAAAAAAATTGAATCTACCTGATAAAATGCAGCAAAATTATTAGCTCCCTCAAATAAAAGGCTGTACAGACAGGCTGCAGAGGCAATTTAATCGGTACTCAGTATAAATTGAAAAATTGTGATAAATGGAAGACTCTGTGTGTGTGTATGCGTGTGTGTGTGTAAATTCTATTAAATCATCAATGGTACTAGTACACCAAGTTAGAAGAGTTTTCTCCTTTTTTTGGAGAGAGATATTTTTGCTATTGGGCAAGCGCACTCGCCAGAGAGACAAAGTGAGAAATCACCTTTGAGGGGGGATGGCCACACCACAATCCCTTCTCCTCCATTCTCTCTCAGGATTTGGGGCACGCATGCACACACACTCAGTGTGTGCTGACTCTGGTCAGCCACTTCTCTTCTTTTTTAACTTATTTTTCTTTTTTGATTCATGGTAGAGTGCACGCACATGAGACTGTGAGAAACAGAAGTACCCACCACAGAGCCTACTCATGCTGAGACTCCTAAGTTTCTCCTAGCCCAAGAAACTCTGGGAACTCTTGGGTTACGTGCGTGTTTCAGGTTGACTAGGTTGGGGTTTGAACTTCCATTACCAAGTGGGATTCAGTTTCCTTTGAGCAACACCTTACCGCTGGGCCACAGAACCAGCCCAGAGGCTTCATCATTACTTCCACAGACCCCGCCCCACCCACCCCGTCAATTTTCTTCTCCTTGATGACTTTACTAACTCTAAATGCAAATATAGTATTCCACTTGACTCCATCATCTACTTGACAATCTCGCCTTTCCTCAGCGATAACAGGAATGTTTTGATTCTCGGATTATAATGATCAATTAATCCTTTTCAGTAATCGATTTTATCTGGATGTTGTAGTAAACGATTCCTTCAGGCTCCCTAAAACACTGAAATTTGTACATGACAGCAATCACACTATTCAAAACAGTCTCCCTCACATGTCATTACAGGAAAACTACCCACCCTGAGTACAACTATTGATGTCAAACAGATTGTCACCTGGGGAAACAAAAAGACGACAAAGTACAGCTCTACGGAAAAACACCAGATTTTTGTGTGCAACTGTCTTGGACATCTGATTGAAATGTTTAAAGGACACGCAGGAAATCTGTTCCTGGTCTACATAATCCAGGACAACCTGATGAAAAGAGTTTTAGAGTTGAAGGCGTTTTATTCACAGCTCGCTATGATTTTACCAAAGATTCTAGTACACATCATGAAAAAACGTTTGGCTTCTAACTTGGGTCGAAGGTTCTATTTAACCTATCAAGGCACGGACCTGTTATAAAACGTTGGGACGTCTGCCAGATTTTTTTCCCCTGGAACTCTGAGTAAAGCTAGTGCCTCGAAAGCAACGTGCACCGCAAATTACGCAGATTTAAACTCCTACTCCCGCCTCCATGGCGTGGCACCAGCAGCTTTGGGTGTATATCTCGCCCCCTAAAACTCAGCCTAAATCGCCACACTCCCCACGAGCATCCTTGCGCAGCTCTCAGGGATTCAAATCAGAACGTCCCCGAAGCGACCTGCAGCCCTCCCCTACCTCACAGGGCGAACTCACGGTGCCAGCCAGCTACTAGCGGAGCGCACACCCACCAACGCAACGGTTCTCCTCCTTCCTCCGCTGCCAACTGTCCCCAACTTAGTCACCCAACTCACCCCTACTACCCCACGTCCCCACCTCCTCTCTTCCCTCCGGCTGTTCGCTTCGTCCCCAACACACCTGTCAGCCCCTATGGCTGCCAGACGTCAGGTGCCCACGCTGCGCTTTCTCCCGCGCACCCCTCAATCCCACTGGCGCTTCCCCCTCCGCTCGGTAGAAGGTCAGTTTGCTTTTCCCCACCCCGCTGCCTATCCGCCCGCCGCCCCCAACTTCCGCCCTTGCGGGCGCAGGGGAAAAACACCGTCGTACCTGCTGAGAGCTCGGAGACCGCAGCCAGCAGCAGGAGAGCCTGGCGGAGCGCGGAGCGGAGCGCCCGGGTCATGGCCACCCGGCGACCGCGCGGGGGCTGCGAGGCCCCAGAGCCGAGCGACGCAGCCCGGGCAGCGCCGGCCGCTTTGAAGTTCCCAGGGCGCGGGAGGGGAGACCAGCCCGCTACCCGCCGCAAGTGCGCGGCTGGCTCTAGTCAGTGCTGGCTCCCTGCTTCTCCGCCTCCCCCATCCCACGCCTCCCGCGGCTGGCTGTGCGTGGCGCTCCTGCCACTGGCCCCAGCCGCCCTGCTGGAGGGGGCGGGGGGCTCCAGAGCCCGCCCCTGCCGCGCCTCCGGCCGCTGCGCCCTCTCGCAGTAGCCGGGCCGGGTGCTACCGGGCGGGCGGGCAACAGCGAAGCGATCGCGGTGCGGTGAGTACGTCCGGAACTGGGGCCACAAAACAGGGGTGGTCAGGGAGCGGAGAGGAATCCTCAATACTGACACTCCGAAAGCGGGTCCCGGACGGGAGGAGCCCCACTGAGACTTTAGGGAAGCTTAAACCACTCCACAATTGCTTCCTGCTGATCTGCTCTGCAGTCTCCTGCATCACATACACCTTGTTGCTCTGTCGACATTCATGTCTTGTCCAGCGGACACTTCAGTCTAACTAGACGGCGCTATGAGAACTCTCCCACTCCCCAAGCCTGGGTACTCCTGCCTGAGTGTCCCGCCACCGCGTTCAGGCTGTTCGCGCGTCTGCGGGAGGGCGCCCTCTCTGTCCATCCCTGGGAATGACCAATTGTCCGACGCCTTGAGGACTTGTGTCTGGCTTAAACTTCCTCTCCCATCTGATGCCTTCCCGGGACCACCTTCTCTATGAATGGCAGCCCAAGCTGGACCTTCTGAGCCAGGTGATGTGGCCACCTACAATGTGTAATCAAGGTTCAAAGGTAAAGGACCTGATTTATGGGCGGAATCTCCGCAGCTACAGTTTTAGCAATTAAAAAAGAAGTCATATGCACATGTTAAGGGGAGAGGAAGGGTAATTTGAAGTTATATATTAGAAGCTTGTTTGCATATTGTTTAGATCTCTAGTGGCTTATTTTCAAATGGGTGTGCTTCCCGTGTAGACTGGGAATATATTGAAAAATATAAGTTCGACATTATCAACTAATAAACATTAATTTAAACTCAATTCACGTATGTAGCTGATCATTACAGTGAATGGATTTATTTTAACACCAAAACCCAAGAATACAATACTGGTGATATTTCTGCCTTTAGGACATTTCTTGAAAAACGATGGAGTCTTACCAGTTGATTCTTCAGAGTAAGCGATTACTTGCTTCTTCACCCAGGTCAGCACTAAATAACTTGAATGTCCTTCCTAAGGTCTGCGAAAGATCTTTGGTGAAATGATGTACATCAGTGACTTTTCTACTAAAGGATCACAGTATAGGAAACGGATGGTTGTTGGACTTTGGAGCACTAGAGTGACAATCCTGAGTCTCTCTCCTACCACCACTTTGTGGATCAAAACATTCCTGAACAAAAAAAGACTTTGTTCTCATTTTATCCTGGATCCAAACAACAAAAAAAAAAAAATGGGGATATGGTACAAGTCTAAACCCTTCCAGACACCCACAAAACAGACGCTTTTCTTTAAAAAAAAAAAAAAAAAAAAAAAAAAAAAAGGCAAGAAAATTCGGGGACACATATTTTGGCTGACTTGGCTTGCTCAGTTATTTGGTAACTTCCCTAGATTGTGATCTGCCATTGGATCATGAGATTGGGAGGTACTATCTAGAGAGACAGTAAGAATTAGTGTACCTTCTAGGCTTGTTTCCTCTAAGTAAATGGAACTTAAGTTCTCCGAATTTCTCAGAACTATGACCACTATCAAAAAGGGTACTGGAGGTGAGAGTATTGTTAAGTCACAGGCCTACACTGATGTCAGGTCTTTATTTTGTCTTGAATAGCATCAACAATATCTTCTACAAGTTGGAAAGATCTTTTCTATGAAAGCAAGGTAATACCCCAAGTCTGATACCAAGTAACTTCAATATCCCAAACAAACTCAATGCTTTTCCTGTTAGTCTAATGGTGAGTTGTCAATATGGCATCTACCAGCCCTGTCTGGATATTGAGCACTTGAAATGTGTTCAAATGAGTTTATACCAAATTGATATGTACTGAAAGTAAAAAACTCATCCTAGATTTCATGGTGTTGGTACAAAAATAAGAATGTAAAATATGTTGTTAATAATTTTATATTGCTTACATATTGAAGTCATAATATTTGAGACATTGAATAAAATAAAATGTATTATTAAAATCACATTCATCTATCTCTTTTTGCTTCTAATGTGACTACTAGAAAATTTTAAATTACATATGCAGCTCATATTATTATCTCTATTGGACAGTTCTGGTCTAAAGAATATTTATCAGATGGCAAGGTTCATTATCTTATCTTTTTTTTTTAGAGAGAGAGACTTTTGGTACAAAGTGTACATGATGGCCAGAGAAACAGAGAGACAGAAAACGAGAAATCACCCCCCAGATGAGATGGCCATGTTGTAATCCCTTTTCTTCCATTCTCCTCTCGGGATTTTGGTCACACATGTACAAATGTTCAGAGTGAATTTTAAGTCACAGGTTCAGGACTTGAACCGCAGTCAACTATGTGGGAGCCCAATGACATAACTATTATGCCATCTGCTGGTCCCATCATTACCTTGTCTTTAAACATTATTAAAATAAATTTTATAAGGGGGGGAATTGTACCCACATGGGAACACCCCACCCACCCTATTCACATACCAGGGCCTCTCAGTATATGGAAAGTGTATGTGAACAGGTTCATGATCTAGGCTGGGGAAAATTATGTCATGAGGACCTTGTGCATGCCAGTCTCTCTGTCTCTACCTTTCCTAATGAATAAATAAGCTTTTTTTTAAAAAAAGATATTGGGCTCTCAGAAAAGTTGTGACACATTTTTGCATATAAAAACAGAAAAATGCATCATAACTTTTTTGACAACCCAATAGTTAGTTAGGTGCCTTGCCAGTTAACATATGGTCAGTCAATGATTAAATCAAGACCAGTCAAGATCCTTAGAACTCTTTTACATTTCTTTTGTTTTTCTTTTTTTTTTTTTCTTTTTCAGTGAGAGATAGGTACTTTTGACAGGATATTGTCATGTCACAGCCCACCTGCTCCAGGTTAACACTATGCCCTGCTTATTCTAAATTGGTCTAGAACTGAACCTGAATTTCCTAGGTGGCCTCAGCCTCACACAGTGGTGCCCTACTGCTTGTGCTACCACAGTGGGCCAAGATCCTTGAATTTGTTGTGCAAAGTTCTATGACACATACAAAAAAGGTTAATTGGTCAAAAATCTAAGCACTTTTTTTGGGAGAGTAAATTAAGTCAGGTCTTTTAAAGCCAATTTTCTGTCCTCTTGTGAATGTCTCAATGTCAGTCCCATGAAAGTTTTAAAGTAAGGTGCTAACCACCCTCAAATCTGAATCCCAATAACTGGCAAAATATTTTCTTAGGCAGTTACAAATATATTTCTAATATGCTTGACTTCTTATTGCCACCTTCATAGCAACCAAAAAAAGACCTTCGTCCTTATAATGTGTCCCAATTTATGCTTTATTTATACACACACACACACACACACACTCCTTTGGAAATTGATCTAGTCTTAATCCAATGCCTTTTTAAATGAACACTTATTTTAAAAAATACTCTTTGGAACATATGGAGCTGCTTCTGCTATTTAAATAGAAATACATTGTTCAAGATGTCATATAACAAATCTTTCTTTCATATTTCCGTACATAACAGAAAAAAATTTACGTAGTTTTTTTAATTTCACTGCAAAAAAATTTACATGCAAATGTGTTTCTCAAGATTTAACATCTCCCCCCATCATTCTATTTGTACATATTCATTGCCATAGCAACTTTACATCATGCCTCCTGGATTCTCATAGCCAAAAGAAAACAACAACAAATAATCGAGGGGTTCATAACCCAACAGTAAAACAAGACTGTGTGAGTAAATCTTACATAAGCTAAAGAAGCAGATATAGGGACTTTAAGTTATAAAGATACAACATGTTTGCAGAATAACATTCCAAATTAATTAGGCCGGTAAATGTGTGTAATAATTGAACTTCAAAAAATGTATATTTGTTGGGAGTAGTTGCTTGAGATTTTTTTATCATACAGGTTTCTTTTATTATCATTCCTTCCAGAACCTCCAGTAACATGCATCTTAACTTTTCATTTCATCTTGGAACATGAATTTACCATGGAATGAGCATATGGTGAGGAGGCATGCTATGATAATTTGCTATGCACTATCAAGGTCTAATTTTTTCTCATTTACTGCATTTTTTTCCCCAAACTCACATTATCCCTAAGGAAGCTCACGACACATTCATCTCCTCTTATTTCATATCTTAATCCTAGAAATCTTTGCATTGAGAAATCTCAGTTTCACTTCTGTTATTATTTTTAGTTATTAATTTCTATTCCATGAAAATAATCATGGGGGCCAGCAGGTGGCATGTGGTTAAGGTGCTGGACACTCCCAGATGCTGATGACAGTTCAAATCCTGGACCTGGTGCCTTACTTTTTCACTTTCCCTCTTTCTCGCTATGTCTCTCTCTGGTCTAACTAAAATAAATGAACAAATAAAATTAAAATAAATCTTTAAAAAAAGAAAGAAAATGTTCATGAATTTTAAGACGTTTATTGAAATTCTACAATACAGTACCTCAGTGCGCCCAAATAAAGAAAATAGCGACCCCTCTACGGACATAGGTAATAGGGGATATTAAACAGCTTCCTAGCTCAACCACCACTACTAAAAGCATAAGCTCTAATCTCAGTTTTTACATATTTTTTTACCATCTTCCAAAGTGGTCACACCCCTTCACTGATTTTTATGTCCTTTAAAACTATTGATACAGTTTTTTTCAAGTAACTCAGCCTTTGTTTTCCTTTTTTTTTTTTTTTTTTTGGAGAGGTTTTTGCTATAGGGCGTGTGCACTCGCCAGACAGACAGAGACAGACAGAGAGATAGAAAGCGAGAAATCACCCCCCATGGGGTATGGTCACGCCACAATCCCTTCTCCTCCATTCTCCTCTCAGGATCTTGGGCACGCACGCACACGCACCCAGCGTGAGTTTTAAGCCACCAGGTCCGGGACGCGAACCGCAGTCGAGCCATTACGCTAACTGCTGGTTCCCAAGCCTTTGTTCTTTCTACAGATGTTCATGCTGGACTGATTAGCTCCTCTCAATACAGGCTTTATAAGAAGCAGGTCAGAGATTCAGTTCCAAGTTAGCAAGCCATTTGGATCAGTTCCTTTAAATGGGTCCATAATTATGCCTACCCAAGTGAGGTCAGAAAGGAGTGAGAGAGACCAGTCAGTACCAATCCATCACTTCCTGGGGAAATAGCTTGAAAAAGTCAGAGTTATTGAAAACCCCAGGCAGAAACAACATTAAGGCTCTGAAAATCTTGGCTCAAGTAAAAGAGTAGTTTAAAGCAGCTGTGTCAAAGATGGCAGCCACTAGCCACTTGTAGCTATTGAGTATTTGAAAGGTGACTAGATGATTTGATGCTTGCTGTCACTATAAACTACACACTGGATTTCAAAGAATAAAGCCAAAAACAAAAGAAATTTAACATTTTTTGTGTTAATTATTTTATATTAATTACATGTCAAAAATAATATTTTTGATATAGTGGGTTAAATAAAATATCTAAATTAAATTTTATCTTTTTATTTTTAAATACAGCTATGAAAATATTACCTTACATACATGGCTTTCGTTATATTTCCACTGGATAATGCTCATCTAATAGATCCTGATCAGACCTCAAAAATCCTCTTTTCCTATACTTAACATGTAGCGACAGCAAGGCATTTCTTCCACTCAAACTGTTCCAACTTGTTATCCCGTCTACTTCCTCAATAGTAACCTATAATTGAGTCAATAATCAAGTCACATTTTTCTTTGTGTTCTCCATTGTCATTGTAGCTGTTGTTTTGATGGGTAAGCCCCCAATGATTTCACACTTGAGGTGTTGTAATTACTAACTCAATCGCCCCTGTAACTCTGTGTTATCTGCATCTTAATATATCCTCAAGGTTGCCATCAGAACAACTTTTTCAGTGATTACCTTTGCCTATGAACTCAAGGTGAAATTCTCTAGCACTCTGGTTCTCAAACATTTTTGATATCATGACTTCTTTACACACTTCAAATGCAGTATCCATATGTTGGTTAATTTCCTTATGAGCCCCATGATGGAAAGACTTAAAGACAAATTTGAGAAAAATGGAAAGAAATTAGATGATCTTGTTCTGCTAAATTGTTACATGTGTCTTGCTTAAATTTCTGTTCATTCATTTATATCCACCCAATTACATAAAGCAAATTTGGAGGGAAGAAAAAAAAATATTGGGGACCCCACAGAACTTAGGTTTAAGTGACTTATGTTTGTCAGTGTTTACTATACTAGGTATTAAATTGAGAAATCATTAAAGCACAGGAATATGCGAAGACACATCCTACTAGCCTGCAGCCTCTGAAAAATCTCCAATGCACACTCAACAGCTGAGAAGAGAAAAGGCAAATAAGATCATTACATTACTTGTAGAATTAGTTTTCACCTTGGGCCTAAAAAAAGTCTTGAGCATCCCCAGGGATACCTGGCCACCCATTGTGAACTGCTGTTCTGACTCATTTCCCTATACTTTCCCTTGGTGATCTCATCATTTGCATGTCTGCAACTTTTACTTTGGTTATGTTCTCAAGACTCCCAAAGCTGTTTCCTTGATCTTGCTTCTGACCTACACACATTTGTATGTCCTACTACCTTTTCTTAGCTAGCCCAAAGGTAGTCAAAATCTACATATGTAAAACAGAATCCTGCTGCTCAAACCTCCTCCTCTAGAGTCCCTTATCTCAGAAACTGTCACCACTGGAGCCAGATACTTTGTATTTCTCTGTACCTCTTCCCTCTCCCTTGTTTTCACACCCAGTGAATCCGTAGTTCCCGTGGATTCTAACTTTTATAAAAGTTCCATTTTTTTCACTTCTTTCCACCTCACTGTCACCAGTCCTGTCAGATGACCACATTTTTTTTTACTTGAAATACCATAAAAGCCTCCTAACTAGTCTTCCTTTTTTTTTAAGCTCACTCCATCCAACCCATTCCAGATGCATTAGCCAGAAGGATTTTTCTACAGGGCAAATGTGGCCATGCCTCTAAAAGTTATCTTAGACATAAAGTCAGATCTAAAACTAGTGCTTCTTCTTATTTAACCCCTCTGAACCCCAGTTTCCTAATCTGTAAAATGAAGGTAATTTTTGAAACTACCTCCTCTGCTTGCTATTAGAATTAATGACATGGCATGTCTGGCACATGGCGAGTGTCAATAAATTTTAGTGTGTTAGATTATGAGGGTGATGTTCGTGATGCCTCTATATGCCAACTTAAAAGTCTTCCATAGTGTGGGGCTGGCTCCAGATTGCAACAATAATGCTCTGCTCAAGAGAAGCCAGATCTCCCATCATGATGATGATGGTTCGGATCCCCATCGGTCAGCCTGAAACACACAGGGCACACGTTCAAGTGTCCAAGATCTGAAAGGATGGCAGACTGAAGGAAGGGGATCATGACGTGATCAGACCCTGTGAAGGCCGCCTCTCTTTCTACCTCTTGCCTGTGCTCTATCATGAATTTAAAAGGGAAAGAAGGAAGAATGGAAAGAAAGAAGGAAGGAAAGGAGGGAGAAAGAGATGAAGGTAGGGAGACAGAGAGGAAGAATGAAAACTATACATGGCTTAACATTACCTTCAGGTTAAATTCCAAAGTTTTTTGTTTGTTTTGTTTAGTTTCCAGAAAGGCCCTTAAACCAGCCATTGCTTATCAAGCTAACCTCATTTCATTTCTCCATCCTTCCCTCATTCACAAGCTGTCTCATGTCTTCTTTTTTTTTAGGTTTTTGCCTTATGCATTCCCCATAGAGAGAAAGAGACAGAGATAATGAGAGAGGAAGTGAAAAATCACACACAGACACACACACACACACACACATACACACACCCCAGAGAGATGGCCACACCACAGTCCCTTCTCTTTTCTCCTCACAGGATCTTGAGCACCCATACACACGTACCTGGTGTGATTTTAAAGCCACTGGGTCCAGGACTCAAACTGCAGTTGACCATGTGAGAGTGCAGCAGCATAACCACTTCACCATCTGCTGGCACCTCTTATGCCTTCTTGTCTTTGATTATGCGGCCCATTTTTTTCCTACAAGGAATGCTGCCTTCCTGGCACACCTCATTTCCTCCAACTTGATTCTATTCATTCCCCACCTCTTAATGCAGGAGTCACTCTCTCAGGAAAACTTTTTCTTTGACTTCATACCCCAACAAAAAATTCGGATTAGGTGCCTATTTCTGTGTGCTACCAGAGCATTAAACTTGATATCGGCCATGTCACATAAGACAATGTATTATAAGCACCTCTCTTTGTTGGTCTGCCAGCTTAGATAATAAGCTTCCAGTGCAAGAACTGTGTCTTCTTCACCATCCTAGTCTTGCATTTGAAATTGGCTTGGCATGTAATATGCACTCAATAAATATTTATTGAATGACTGAGTAAATGACATTTAATACCCTCACCTACATTGTCCCCAAATCTATTTTTCCAAGTGTATGTATATCTTTCTCTCTGCTCCCCACACACTGATATTATGTTTATTGAATAAATCAGTTAGCTCAACAACAGCAGCATGTTTATAACCAAATATTTGCCCCATTTGTATCCACATTTCTAAACCTGAGACTATAGTTTCGGTAAAGAAGCAGACAAAATAAAAGAGAATGCCAAAGCAAAGAGAGGGTAAAATTTCAGGCCAGCAGGTGGCGTGGAAGTTAAGGCAACTGGATTCCACATTGACAACTGCACAGTGGCCTGACAGCTTGAGAAACAGCAGGCATGTGTGTGCACGTGCATGCCCAAAATCCCAAGAGAATGGAGAAGGGATTATGGCATGGCCAATGCTGTGAGAGGATGAGTTCTCACTTCCTCTCTCTCTCTCTGTTTGTCTCTATAGCACATGTGTCCTATAGTAAAGATAATTTTCTCTTTTTTTAAAACATGAAAAGTGAGCAAAGAGTGTTTGTTAAGGAACTTTCTGGCATGGGGGCTATCATTCCACTAAAAGAAACTATAGTTCTATGTCAGTTGAGGATTTTAGTTGCAAACAAAAGAAACCTACCTTAATAAGTTTACACAGAAGTTGAATGTATTAAAGAACATTAAGTAGTTCACAGCTTCTCCAGAAAGACCCAAGAACTAAACCGGAAAGTTGTACACTAGGGACAATGTGCCCCGTTCTGCTACAAACTGAGCGTAGAGAAGCTGCTGCCCCTGCATCTTGCACCATCAGCACCTGAGGCTCAGCAGCGGATGATTCTGCTAGAACCTCTACAACTGCTGCTTTGGAACACGGAGTGTGGCTTTCTTCATCCTCACTGAAGTGCAAAAGAGGCTTGGGAATTGGGTATCAGCCTTTTAAGGGATACTCAGAAAAAAGTAGAAATTTACAAGGTAGAAAATTCTTCCCAAATAGGATGAAGACTCTAAGGTACGAGAAAGGTCCCATAGTAACAAGCTAGGATCCAAGATTCTAGTCTCATTTTTCAAGAATTTAGACAAGTTACTTAACCGTCCCAAAGTTACAGACAAAAGTTGAGATTGCAGACCTTTTATAACTTCTACTTAGTCATAAATTTATCCTATTTCATATTCTTCATTTATAAAATGGAAAACCTGTACTTGCAAGGTTTGTTCTGTGAATGGAATATGCTTTCAGGCAATTATGGAACTGTAATGTGTTATTATTATCATTATTTCAAAATTAGGGCAGTAATATTTTCCCATACGCCAAACTTTTGATAATGAGATAAGATTATGAGTGAAGTTGAATTTTATAAAAAAGTTGGAGAAAAGCAAGAACAGATTTTTAATCATGTATATGAGAAAAAATAGAGTAGAATGCTAAACATAATTAAAATGTAGAAGTATTTTGTTATTTTGTTGATAAAAAGCTTTGAAGACTATTATCTCTTTGCTTTCCTTTCCTGTTATGATCATAAATGAAGTTTATGTACAAGTACTGGTTGCCACGAGTGACCTGTTTCCAGATGGGAAGGACCATATTACTGCATTTGTTCCTTCTTCTCTAATTTGCCCCACTGCCCTCCTGCCTTTCTTTCTTCCTTCCTTCCTTCCTCCCATCCTTCCTTTTCATCTCTCTTTCTTTCTTCTTTTCCTTTGTCTATTAAGGCCTTGGTCCTTCATGTTTTTCAAAACAAAATCTAAAAAATAAAATATAAAGACTTTTTTAAAAGATTATAAGTGAAAAAAATGCATAAAAATATTTATTAAAAATAATCCCTTCCTGTTCCCAAGTAAATCACTAGTCCCTAGACTTAGAAGTCAGGAATTCCTTTTGGAACACAGCAGGAAAAGGAACTGAAAAGAGCATGGTAGAAAATGCTATCTCCTGAGGCTTCAAAGGTGAAATTTGGAAATGATGAGAAATGCTGAGAGATTGCAATAAAATCCAAGTTCAATTTTTTCCTGTTGGATTTTTCCATGTGACCCTATAGCTTTTCTCATTCTGCTGTCAGACAGGCCTTCTAACAAAGGCCTCCAGATGTTTCTCTCCTTCTAGAAGTTAATGATAAATCATTATCAAGCCACCTATTTTCTTTTAGATAATTCCTGCATTAAAACTATTAATTAGGAGGGGCTAGCAGGTGGCATGGTAGTTAAGGTGCTGGACTCCCTTACGGCCAACTGCATTTTGAGTCCCAAATCTGGTGGTTTGAAACTCACTCCATGAGCTTGTGCCTGTGTGTCCAAAATCCCGAGAGGAGAATGGAGGAGAAGGGATTGCGGTGGAGCCAATCCCTCTAGTTCTCATTTTCCCTCTCTACATATCTGTCCGTATCTCTCTCTCTCCTGTGAGCACACATGCCCTATGGGAAATAAACTAATGTATATATATAAAGAGAGAGCAAATAGGAAGCTGTGTAAGATGTGATATATTATTTTCTGGGTGCTCCCTTTCTCTTTATTATATTGAGATGTAAAATACACTGATACCTTTAGTCATGCATTCTCTGGGAATCAAATTCTTCTTAAATTCTGCTGTGGTTGGGGAAAAATATCACACAATACTAGGTTCACCACTCAAAGCCAGATTGATTTAAAGATTAACATATAGCTTAACACTCCCACCCTTTAGCTACAAAATGCAGAAGGACTTGGAGCAAGATCAGTTGACTCACATTCAGTTGATGGCCTTACTACAAAGAAAATAGTTAAGTAATCCCATCTCACCTTTGCTATTTCCAGTGAGCCAATTTTATTTCCCACTCTTTTGCTCCCTTTCTCGTACACAGTGGCCTCCTACAGTCCAACTCATTCCTCACATTTAAACAAGAAAGATTCTACTGGGTTGTTGGAAAAGTCAAGATGTATTTTTCTCTTTTTTCTGTGCAAAAATGTGTCATGACTTTTCCAAGGACCCAATCAAAGTCATATATTTATTATATTTCACAATGAACAAGATTCAGGCTATTACTGTATTAAGGATTTTGTAAATATACCTATAAGGTTGCCTTGAAGAAAGAAAATGTATTAATTTCTTTTTTTAGAGAGATTTTTTTTTTGCTTTGGTCACATGTGCTCATGAGAGAGACAGAGACAGAGAGACAGAAAGTGAGAAATCATCCCCAGGGGAAGGACATGCCACAATCCCTTCTTCTCCATTATCCTCTCAGGATTTTGGGTATGCACAGACACGTGCCCGATGTGTGTCAGGCCTCCGAGTCCAGGACTCGAACCATGGTTGGCCATGTGGGAGTCTAGCAATGTAATCATTACACCATCTGCTGGTCCCAAGAAAATGTTTTCTTAAAAAAATTTCAAGAAAATAGCAATTTAATTAGGGAGAGATTTAAAGGCTATGGAAAACTTGATATCTCATTGTCAAGAAGACTATAAGTGAATTCCTTTAAGGAAACCAGAATCTGCCTTCATCAAATCTAATATTTTCCAAGGTTTCAATGGAAGAATATTGTCCTGTGCAAAATAACCAAATGGATAGATTTCTCAAAAAGCAATTCTGCCACCACCACCTGGGCTCAGAGAATGGGGACATGAGGGACCACAAATAGAGAAAAATGCTTTACCCTTGAATACTCTGGCTTAAATGTAGAACACAAGTATTTTCTGAATTCTCAGTACTAGAGCTGACACAAGGTTGGAATATTAAAACTAACTCCCCTAAAAGCTCAGCAATAATAAAGAGAGGGAAAAAAATAGAAACATATAACTAGGAAATATAGTTCATAAAATACAATTTACTCATGTTTTATCTTGTGTTCTGGAGAGGCATTTCATCCCATAGATCCAGGCTCACTTTCCTGTAGCCAAGGCAGCAGAGACCATCTTTATCTTGTGGAGAAAGCTGGCTCCAGAGAACAAGAGGAATTCACTCTTGTTTTTCTAAAGCCTCCCATCTAAATGCTTATTCTTTTCTAAGAATCTTCCTTTTCAACACCTGATTGACTTCAAGAATAAACTACTATTTCAGGTAAAACCCCTCACCCTCCTTCCACCAATATATGTGTGACCTTACCACCTCACAGGAAAAACGTCAGAATACAAACACCAGGTATCTCACACACACGCATGCGCGCGCAGCAAGGCACCTAATGCATAGCAGCACCAAATTTATCTCTTTATGGATGACTGCCAGTCAAGTCTATAATCAAAAGCACCAAAGTGAGCCTTTTCTGAAGAGGGCTTCCTATCCCTTACCCTGCTGCAGCTGCCTCTTAATAGGCCAGGCCCAGAAAATAAGGTGGGGCAGAGAAGTAGACAACCTGTTGTCATCTGCCTCTTCAAGCCTTGGAGCATATCATACTAACGCAGGATATCTAGTAAGCTCTTACATCTTTAGGAAAATAAAATGCAGAATAAAAATTTCTCATACTCTTTCATAAATCTCAGAGATCTAAGTATCCTATGACTCATGCTATAGAAGCAGATAGAAAATTTGCTGTTTTCTATCTTGATTTGATTAGTATTATTTCCACAAAGACCTGAAGTCTTAGGCCAGTTGTAAATTTTTATCTCTTACAATATATCGAAGCACCACTGCTAATATTTTTCTTTTCTTCATTTATTCTATAAATTGAGGCACATCACTAAATAGCAGAAATGGTTTCTTGATACATGAGTCAAATAGATGTAGGTCTCAAGGTTCCCTTTTGTTAATAAAACTTGAATAAACGGACATGGTTGTTAAGAAATATTTGCTGAGTGCCTACCACATAAAAGATGTTATAGCCCGATGATATACAAGGAGACAAATTTGGTCCTGTTGTTTCAAGAGAATGAACTTATTGTGCTGAAACCACTAAATTACCGCCATCTCTACCATATGATAACTGTATAACTATGGCAAATTATGCCTTAGACTTTTTTCCCTTTCCATAGATTCATCACTAGGTAAATGTGAGAATCACAATAGAATTAGTATTCCCTAGTGTTCATTAAAATTTGTGCTTAGAATTGATTTTCCACAAATTACATAATTGGTCATTGGAAAAGTTGTGATATATTTCTCTATGTTCTTTTATGCAAAAATGCCATGGGACCAGCAGATGGTGTAGCAGTTATGTCACTGGACTCACACGTGGCCTTCCATGGTTCAAGTCCTGGATCTGGTGGATTAAAAATCATGCTGGGCACATGTGCAAGCATGCCCAAGATCCCAGGAGGAGAATGGAGAAGGTATTGTGGCATGGTCATGCCCCCAGGGGGTGATTTCTCACTTTCCATCTTGCTGTCTCTGTCTCTCTGTCTATCCAGTAAGCGCTCACACCCTAAGGCAAAAACCTCTTTATAAAGTGCATATGACTTTTCCGATGATCTAATAGTTGGTAAAATTAATTTTAATAGCTTCTATAATTAAAGTCATATAGCTGTCTAGACTGGGATTTTCTAACTCATTCATTTGCTTATTATTTACTACTTATTTCATTTATCAATTAATTTAAAACCTACTGTGCTGGGCTTTCTGAGTAGTATCATGGCACTTAGCAAGAATAAGTGCCTTAAGAAAGCCAGCAAAAAAGAAGCCAAAAAGAAAGTGGTTGATCCATTTTCTTTTTTTTATTTCTTTTTTTTTTTTTTTTTTTTTTTTGCTCTAGGGCGCGTGCGCTCGCCAGACAGAGAGAGACATAGAGACAGAAAGCGAGAAATCACCCCCCCAGAGGGGATGGTCACGCCGCAATTCCTTCTCCTCTATTCTCCTCTAGGGATCTTGGGCACGCACGCACACGCACCCGGCATGAGTTTTAAGCCACCGGGTCCAGGACGCGAACCGCGGTTGACTACATGGGAGTTCAGTGACATAGCCATTACGCTAACTGCTGGTTCCCGATCCATTTTCTAAAAAAGATTGGCATGACATGAAAGTACTTGTTAGGCCCAACATAAGAAATATTGGGAAAAACACTAGTCATCAGGACTCAAGAAACCAAAATTGCATCTGATAGCCTGAAGGGCTGTGCGTTTGAAGTGAGCCTTGCAAATCTACAGAATGATGAAGTCACATTTTGGAAATTCATGCTAATTACTGTGGATGTTCAGGGCCTATTTAACTTCCATGGTGTGGATCTTACCCATGACAAAATGTGTTTCATGATCAAAAAATGGCAGACTATGATTATTGAAACTCATGTTGATGTCAAGATGACCAATAGTTATTTGCTTCATCTCTTCTCTGCTGGTTTCACTAAAAAAAAATGCAACAATCAGCTGCAGAAGTCCCCTTATGCTCAGTATCAGCAGGTCCACCAAATCTGGGAGAAGGTGGTGGAAATCATGGCCCAGGAGGTGCAGACAAATGAGTTAAAAGAAGTGGTCAATAAACTGATTCCAGACAGCATTGGAAAGACATAGAAAAGGCTGGCCAATCTGTCTATCCTCTTCATGATGTCTTCATCAGAAAAGTAAAAATGCTGAAGAAGCCCAAGTTTGAATTGGGAAAACTCATGGAGCTTCATGGTGAAGGAAATGGTGGAAAAGCTACTGGGGATGAGGCGGTACTAAAGTTAAATGAGCTGATGGATATGACCCACTGGTCCAAAAATCTCTTTAAAGTTCAGACTTTTAATAGTGACAAATAAAAAGTCCTATTTGTGACAGTCTGTATCTGAACGGTCTTTTTAAATAACCTGACAGCTTGGTGAATTAGATATTCTTATTTGAAAATGAAGTTTTCTGACCTGTGTATGAGTTATATTAAGTCATTGAATAGGGAGTGCTGTTTACCATTTTAAATTGTTTATGATCTAGGGTAAAAAACAACAACCTACTGTATTTAATGTACTAGGCCAACCATTGGTTATACAGAGTGAAAAAGAGAGATACCATTCACTCTTCATGGAACTTAAGTCAAAGGAGAAAGAGCTCAAGTAGTTATACAATTAATTAAATTATATTAAGTATTAAAGAGGCTAGCCTGGTAGCACAGTGACAACGTAATGTTCCACAGTCTTAGACCCACATGGGAAGGTCCCGGATTCATGTCCTAGTCTCCCCATACAAGCCTGGCACAGGCGTGTGCCTGTGATCTGGACTGACTAATGCTAGGGGTAAGCCATGGATTGAAGATCATGTTGAGGGTGCCCCCCTTTCTCTCCTTCTGTCATTCTCATGGAAGAAATAAATAAATAAACCATAAATAAATAAGTCTTATAAAGAACAAATATTGTAAGAACTATAATGGCATAAATATGTCAGAAGTAGCAAGGCAGTTTTTCTTCTTCAGAAGTGAGTGCTGAGCAAAGTTTAAGAGTAAAACAGAAATTATTGTAGCCAGTCATTGTGTGTGTGTGTGTGTGTGTGTGTGTGTGTGCGCGCGCGCGCGTACTGAACTCAAGGAAAGAAGACAACTTGTTCTATAGAAACCTGAATAAGGGCATAAAGTGCTAGAAATAAGCCTGGAGAATTCAGATCAGGGAGGTGCCTTATAGGCCACATTAAGAATTTGGGTCCTGGGACCAGCAGTTAGCGTAATGGCTATGTCATTGGACTTCCATGTAGTCGACTGCGGTTCAAGTCCCAGACCCAGTGGCTTAAACTCACGCTGGGCGTGTGTGCGCCTGAGCCCAAGATCCTGAGAGGAGAATGGAGGAGAAGAGATTGCAAATTGCACTGTGGTCATCTCCCCTAGGGGGAGTGATTTCTCACTTTCTGTTTCTCTGTCTCTCTCTGTTTTTTTAGTGAGTGCACATGCCCTATAGCAAAAACCTCTCCAAAAAAGAAAAAGAAAAAAAAGAATTTGGGTCCTAATAAAATAGAATAGAGACCCCAGAAATAAACGCTAAAACATACAGCCAACTGAGTTTTGACAAAGGATACCAGTCAATTTAGTGAGTGAAGGAAAACCTCTTTAGCAAATAATGTTACAAAAACTGGGTATCCACCTGCAGAAAAATGAAACTGGATCCCCATCTTTCACCCTTAACAAAAATCAACTCAAAATGGATCAAAGATCTAAACCTAAGACCTCAAACTATAAAACTACTGGTGGAAAACACTGGAAAAACTCTGGGAGACATTGGGGTAGGCAAAGACTTCTGTAAAAAGATTCCCAAAGCACAAACAATAATCCCCAAAATAGACAAATGGGATTATATCAGATTAAGAAAGGACACAGTAATTAGTGTGAATTAACAACCCTTGGAATGGGAGAATATTTTTGGAAACTATGCCTCAGACAAGGGACTGATAACCAGAATACACAGGAAACTCAAGCGGCTTACCAAAAAAAAAAAAAAAGAAAAGAAAAGAAAAGAAAAAAGAGATTAACCCAATTTAAAGATGGGAAAATGATCTGAATAAAAAACTCTCTAAGGAAAACATACATACAGCCAAAAAGCATATAAAAAAAAGTTCCACAATCCCTCATCGTAAGAGAGATGCAGATTAAACTACAATGAGATACCACCTAATTCCTGTCCAAATGACAAAGATTAAAAATAAAAAAAACTGGTAAGTGATGGTGGGGTTGTGGTGAAAAGGGAACTCTCCTACATTGTAAATTGGTCCAGGCATCAAGGAAAACAATACAGAAGTTCCTCAAAAACCTACAAATATAACTACTATATGATCCAGCAATCCTACACCTGAGTATCTACCCAAAGGGCAAGAGAATGCTCAGTCAGAAAAGCACTTGCCCATCAATGTTTATTTCAGCATTATTCATGATTGCTAAGACATGGAACCAACCCAAATGTTCATGAACAGATGAATGGATTGAAAAAGTGTGGCACATATACTCTATGGAATATTATGCGGCCATAAAAAAACCTTGCATTTGATAGGAAGTGGTCGAATATGGAAGATTTATTGCTGAGTGAAGCAAGCTGGGCTATGAAAGAAAGATATTGTTTGTCTCCACCTAATATATACCAATTATCTGCACTCGATGTTAGAGACTAAAATATTGGATGGTATAAAAGCAGTGAAAACAGTTATGGATGCTAGAGACAGTATGGAAGGAGGGTGGAAGGAGGGAAGAGTATAAGGAAGAAATTCAGGAAGAAAAAAATAAGAGAGGCAAGATATTTGTGGGATACAGAAATGGTTTATTAACCTATTGATGTACAGTATTCTCAACTGATCTTGTCTGAGATGTATTTCATGTTGGGTAAGTACTCTTTATAAGTCAAATGTTGTAAAACAATCAATTTTTAAAATAATAATAATAATAATAAATTTTTTAAAAAGAATTTGAGTCTTGGGGCCAGCAGGTGGCTTAGTGGTTAAAGCACTGGATTCCCACATGGTCAGCCACAGTTTGAGTCCCAGAACTCATGGCTTGCTTTCTCATTCTCTCTCTTTCTCTCTGGTGAAGACAAGTGCCTTATAGCAAATTTAAAAATAATAATAAATAAAATTAAATAAGTAATTCTTTAAAAAGAGAAAGAATTGGGGCCCTAGTTTTTTGTTATTCCACAGGATGCATTTGTGTGTGAGAAAGAGAGAAAACACTACAATACAGCCTGATCACATCGCGATAATTTTTCCTCCAACTCTCCATCCCATCAGGATCCTGGGCATGACTGTGTGTGCCTGGACTTTTTTTCAAGCCTCTGGGACTGAAATTGAACTCTGGTCAGCCACATAAGATACCCTCCTGTGCACCACACTTAATTTCTGTGCTACAAGGCCAGCATCAGGGAATCCTAATTTTCAATGTAATAGAAAGTCACTGATGAATTTTAAGCAAGAGAATGACATAATCAGGTAGAAATGTTAACTCTAGCTTCTAGTGTTGAGAATGGGCAGTCGCTAGGCAAAGGTGAAATCTAGCCCACTAAGTGAGAAGGTTAAAAGGGAACTGTGGGAAAAAAAAAAAAAAGTGGCAGGAACCAATTTTGGTACAGAGATGGAGAAAAGAGCACTTTGTAGAGAGGAGAGGAGGCAGAAAAGGAGTAGAATGATTCACGGTATCACCAAGTGTTCTGCCATCTGCACCTAATGAACAGAGATGCCATTCACATAGAGAAAACGCTAAGCATCAGGTCAGATGTGTAGGAATTTCACTTCTGATCCTGAGTCCAAAATAGTTGTTAGATACCTAAGTAGAGCTGAGGAGTCAACTCCAGGAGTCTAGGATTTAGGAAATTGGTCTTTAGGAGTTCTCTCATAGAGAGGTCATTAAAGCCAAGACCTCAGGTAAGATTTTCTGGTTTTAGACCAGACTATTGAGCTGCCATGAAGCTTTTCCCTGATTGTAGTCTCCCAGCAAAGCTGACAATTGGTCTATCCTGATCCCCAATATTTTCAAGACTCAGGCTATATGACACCAAGGTTTAGACTCTTAACTTACAGCAATGACTTAAGAAAATTCAAAGCTTTCTCCTGAGGAAAGTGTTGACTCTGTGTGTAGATACCACTATATTGGCCAACATGTGCTGGTGTGTTGATCTCTTGACTAGGATAAATGTCAAATTCATGTGCTTAAATGTACACAACTGAAAGAGAACGTTGTCCCTTCGAGCCTAGGGTTCAAACTACATTGTGATGTTGTTGTTCTCTTCATAACACAAAATAGCTATAATACAGCAACTTTTAGAAAATTCAGCACATGAAGGAAATCCATTTTTGCCTGAAATAAGTGTTTGTGGGAAAGGAGGGAAACAAAATCTAATCCTCTATTAAATTCAATAATCATTAAGAAAAAATGTAATTTAAGGTTTTGGTGTTGTTTTTGTATACCATATTGACCTAATTTGGAATTATTTTCTTGTATTTTTGAAGGTTATGGTATTAACGAACAAATTTCTTCAAGATTTCAAAGTTCTGTCTCTTTTGAAGCATGGGTAGCAGAACGGGCAGAGAAGGGGAAAAAAGTTAAAATTATAATTTATATTCCTTTCTGCTCCGCAAAGAATTTGAGATGCCCTGCAAGAACACATGGAATGAAATATATGTATATATATTCAGAACAAAGAAAAATACAAATTGGAGTGGATGGCAATGACTGAGAGAAAAGTTAAAATGCAAATAAGTAGGCCAAAGACTCCCACATAGGTACTAAAGTTGAATGCAGATTTCAGTCTGAAATTCTGGCTTTTGAGTAAAGCAAAACTTTATTATATTCTTTATTATACATAAGGAAAATATTTTATTTCTTCTAAAAGTAATTTATGACTTGAGATTTTATTTAGAAGACACTGAAAGACGCATTAGAAAAGAAACTCAAAAATGTCTCTACGGTAAATGGAGTAGATTTTGTGCAGCTATTTCTGGTAGTGTTCCCTAATTCAAGACTTAAATGTAATTCCAAAAACAACTTAATAACAGCAGATTTGTGAAGTGAGAGAAGTCGAAGGAAGATGGTCAGTGTGACCCAAAGTTGTGGCTCAATGACAGGCTAACTTAATCCAGTTCCAAAACCTAGAGTATCTGGAAGTCCGACTCTTTACTGTTTTAGGTGAAATCTTCTAAGGAAATCTCATGGAAGCTACAGACTTTCAGAAAAACAAACATCGCCCCCCCCACCCCCATACACACACACACACAGCATAGCATATAAACGCAGATGGTTTACAAATCCTTTAGAGCCCAGATTGGAATGTGAGATCTTAAGTGTCAATTAAAAATAAATAGAGGTAATATAAGGGAATGTTTAGGAATATATCCTCTGGGGGTCAGCAGGTGGCATGGTGGTTAAGATGCTGGACTCCCACATGGCTAATTGCAGTTTGAGTCCTTGATCCAGTGGCTTGAAACTCATGCCAAGTATGTGTGTGTGCATGCCTGATATTCAGAGTGGAAAATGAAGAAGGAATTTGTGATGTGCCCTTCCCTACTGAGAGGTGATTTCTCACTTTCCCTCTCTCTGTCTCTGTCTCTGTCTGTCTGCCTGTCTCTCTCCAGTGAGCACATGCACTCTGTGGCAAAAACCTTAAAAATATATACATGCTCTGGTATCACTCAGACCTCAGTTTTACTTTTGCCACTTATTAGCTCTAGAGCTTTAAGCAAGTTACTTAACTTCTCTAAGCCTTAACTTTCTCATCTATAAAATCGGGCAAATAATACTGTTTACCTTTGAAGGTAGAAGTAAGGATTAAATGAGATACATATGAAGGGCTTAGCATAATGTCTTTAACAGAGTAGGGACTTAATAGTAGTATCTATTAATAATTACTAGCTTAGTTAATAAATCATTGACACTATTATTACTAGCTATTAATTATGTAGTTTCCATTTCTTTCTTGACCAAAAACAGAGAAGGGATGATCAGTTCACAAAATTCACTTACACAAAATGCCATTGATATGTAAGTGAAAACTATTTTTCTAGAAAGAATATAATCCTTTTCTTATTTTCAGTGAGCCCCATGATCAAAAAATGTAAATACCACTGGAAAGAGCCAAACATAGTTTGGCTGAGTTCTTCATGAAGATACCAACTCACACCCACTGCTCTGCCTGCTCAGTTTTGAGAGGGCATTCAGGAGCTCAGGGCTCATCTTAACTGTTATATCTCAAAGCAAGAGTAGTAGCCTCGTGGGTCATTTAATGTCCCTAAGCTTTTATTGATCGGATTCCATTTTTGGGCACTCTGTTGTTGACTTTAGTGTTTCTGACTCATCTCATAGGTCCTTGGTTGCGTCAAAGATGTATTATTGTAAGAAATTATAGAAAGCTTTCTACCTACTTATATTTGACCAAATCTCAATGTACTTAAGACCGGCATGTTTATGTTACGTAAGTTACTTAGCTATGTAAAATTACTTTAAAATATCTCCAAAAATTCCAGTAGTCACCACTACTTCCCATTTTTGACTATTCTCTCTCTTTTCCTGTCTTTTTTTTTGGAGAGGTTTTCGCTATAGGATGCGTGTGCTCGCCAGACAGAGAGAGACATAGAGACAGAAAGCGAGAAATCACCCCTCAGAGGGGATGACCACGCCGCAATCCCTTCTCCTCCATTCTCCTCTTGGGATCTTGGGCACGCACGCACACACTCCCGGCGTGAGTTTTAAGTCACTGGGTCCCGGACACGAACCGCGGTCGACTACGTGGGAGTCCAGCGACATAGCCATTACGCTAACTGCTGTCTTTTGAGTTATCTTACTCCATTTCTCTATTGTTTATGTTTCGTTTTATTTTTGCCTGACCCAGAAACTCCAATTTTGTCTTTTTGTAAAAAATTTTTACTACAGGGTGTGTGCACTCTGCAGAGAGAGACAACAAAGGGAGAAAGAGAAAGAAAGTGAGAAAGCACCACCAAGGGGATGGGGGGTGGCCAAGCCACAGTCTCTTCTCCTTTATACTCCTCTTGCCTCTTGGGATTTGGGGTACACATGCACATGCACATGCACCTGGCATATTTTTCAAGCTGCCAAACCTGGGACTAGAATTGTGCAGTTGACCAAGTGAGATCTAACCACCTTAACCACCACCACCACCTGGTCTCCTGTGCTTTTATAAAAAAATTAATTTATTATATTTTAAATTTATTTATTTATGTCCATTCACATACATCATTACAGTTTACAAAATGAGATTTTTCCATTCAGAATACACTGTATATTGGCTCAATCAAGGACATTACCATATGTGTGATCCTCAATAAATAATTTTTCATTTCTTGTTTTTTATATATTTTGCTTCCCCCCCTTCACCCTCTGCCATATCCCACCCTATTCCCACACTGTCTCTGGTATCTACAGCTACTTTCCATGCCTTTTATTTTTTCCCCAAATTTATTGATTCACAAAAGATCTTAATTAATCTAAATACTTTCAATAGTAAGTGCAGTTGATATATACACATTTATAAACACATGTCTTCCTTTAGGCATAAACTTCAGTAAGTAGAATGAAAATACTATAAAGTAGCACCTAGCTGGGGCTATATAGCTTACTTAAGTCATTAAATAGGTATTTTTAATGCATTTTTTAATTTTAAGAAAAACAGTTTTAGTTTGAATAGATCAAAATCAAAGCATGTTTAGAGAAATTTGTTTAAGACTTAGAGCCAGGAAAAAGGTTAGTATTCAGTTCAAACAATAGGTAGATAAACCTATCAATAGTTCAAGAGAAGACAAAAAATATCCTTAAATCTGGAAAACAAAGCATAGAAGAAAATCAGTAATGTTTAGTCTAAAGTCATAAAATTCTATTTCACCAATTCAATCTTATGTAATTAATCTCTCTTCTGTTGAATTTGCAGTGTTACTGTGGTCCAATCTTTCCATTTAAATTCTGGAAGTTAACTACCATATGATCCAGCAATCCTAGTCCTTGGTATCTACCCAAAGGACAGAAGAATCCTTAGTTGGAAAAGTAGTTGCACGTCAATGTTTATTGTGGCATTATTCACAATGGCTAAGACATGGAACCAACCCAAATGCCCACAAACAGAGGAAAGGATTGAAAAAGTGTGGCACTTATACTCTGTGGAATACTACCCAGCCATAAAGAAAAGACAACTCTGGCTTTTGCTGAGTGAAGCAAGCCAGGCTATGAAGGAGAGACATTGTACGTCTCCACTTAATATATACCAAGTGTCCGCACTCTGTAGCCAAAAGTGAATGACTAGAAGATATAGAAACAAAGAAAATGGTTATAAATATCAGATACAGTGTGGTAAGAGAGTGGGGGAAGGAAGGGAGTCTGAGGAAGGACAATAAGGAGAAAACAGGCAAGGCATTTATGGGACAAAAAAAATGGGCGATTATCTGTTGAAGATAACATGTATAGTATTCTCAACTGGACTGGTGAGAAATGTATACATGTTGGAATATTCACTTTGCAAGCTAAGTGATTGAATGTATGGAAGAAATCGAAATAAAAAATATTTCAAAAACTCTGGAAGTTAACATTCAACATTATTATTGATCTGTCTGAACTTGTTCCTACTACTAAGTTGGCCATTCTCTTGGTTGTTTCTGTACTCTCATTTATGTGTGTGTGACTTTAGTTTTTCTGGTATAGCACTCCCTTCAGAACTTCTTGGAGAGCTGGTCTGGTATTGATAAATTCTTTCAGGTTCTGTTTATCGGAGAGTGTTTTTGTCTTTTCTTCCCATTGAAGGATAATCTTGCCAGTTATAGTATTCTTGGTTGAAATTGTTTTTCACTTAACACTTTGAATATATCTTCCCATTCTTCCCTTGTGATGTTAGCCTGATGGGATATCCTTTGAAAATAATTTGATGTTTTTCTCTTGCCAATTTTATTGTCTCTGTGGTTTTGGCCAATCTGGCTATAATGTGCCTTGGAGAATATTTCTTTGGGTTGATTCTACATGGCGTCCTTTGTATTTATTGGATTTGGATATTTGAATGCCTCTCTAGGTTTGGAAAGTTTTCTTCCAGGATTTCAGGAGTAGATTATCAATGCTCTTGTTATTTTCTTCACCTTCTAGGATACCGATTATCTGGATGTTTGGACATTTAATGGTATCTATTATTACTTGTATATTAGTCTCATTTTGGGGATTTTTTTAAGCCCTTTTGGTGAATTTTTCTAGGTCAGGGGTTTTGTCTTCTACATCAGGTTTCAATCTTCTGCATGATCTAATATGCTTTTAATATTTTCAAGGGAAGTTTTGATTTCCTATATTATAGCCTTCATCTCTAAAAATTCTGTTTAATTCTTTTTTATGGTGTGCATTTCCTCTTTCAGATCAGGCAAGAACTTCCTCACCTCCTGGAACTCATTGTCTCTTTTCTCCTACATCTTCTGGAGTTCATTGTCTCTCTTCTCTTGCATCTCTGTTAGTTTTGTCACTTTCAATATTCTACATTCTTTATCTGAAATTTCCATGACTTACATTGTATTGTCTGTAGAAGATGAGAAGTTATTCTTTTCCCTTGGAGGAGAGATATTTTCTTGGCTTCTCATATTATTTCTTTTGTCTTTGCAGTGGTTTCTGGTTATCTGATGGATTATACATTTTTTCCTAACTTTTGGAGTTAAATCTCAACATTCAGAGGTGTGCAGGAGGAGGTGATCTGCAATCTTTCTGCAGTACCATTTTTTCTCTTTGTACAGTAGATTCCATGGGAATTGAGGATAACACTGACCCTGGCTAGATCTTGGTGTCAGAAGACTGAAGGCTAGGCAGAAAATCTTCAGTTTTCCTAGTCCTTGAAAAGGGCTGTGAAGTCTAGGCAGAAAATCTTTAGTTGTCCTAGTCCCTAAAAGGGACCAATCCTCATGTTCTTTTTTTTTTTTTTTTTTTTTTTTGGAAAGGATTTTGCTGTAGGGAACATGCGCTAACCAGAAAGACAGAGAGAGAGAGACAGAAAGTGAGAAATCACCCCCCAGGGGAGATGGCCAAGCTGCAATCCCTTCTCCTCCATTCTCCTCTCAGGATCTTGGGCATACACACACACGTGCCCAGCATGAGTTTAAGCCACCAAGTTAGGGACTCAAACCACAGACAGCTACATGGCAGTCCAGCAACATAGCCATTACGCCAGCTGCTGGTTCCTCTCATGTACTTTTTTTTTTTTTTAATTTATTTATTTGCATTCATTCTCTGAACATCATTACAGCATACAAAATGAGATTTTCCATCCAAATTACACTATATATTGTCTCAATCAAGCACATCAACAAACATGTTATTGTCAGCAAATGATCTTCCATTTCTTGTCTTCTGTATGTTTTGCTTTTTTCCCCCCATCCTAGATTCTCTATCTCTTACCCTCTGCCATCTCCCACTCTCCTCCCACAGTCTGTGGTATCTATGTTTGCTTTCTATACTGTTTTCTCCTCACATTTTATTGTAACGCCAAAGACCCTAATCAATCCAAATACCCTCATAGCAAACACAGGTGATACCCACATTTCCATGAACACAAGTCTTACTTTACGCATCCTATAAAGTAGCACCTAACTGTGGCTACATATCCTACTGCAGTCATTGAATAGATATATTTTTTTTTCTGAAACTTTTTTTTTGTAACTCAATTTACATTCCTTCCCTAAGCTTCATCACAGCATACAAAATGCAATCTCCCATCCAGTACACACTGCATAGTGATACAATCATGCACATTACAAAAAAATTTTTCCATTACTAGTTCCTAGAATTACTTCCACCCCTCTTTCTGACCCTCTGTCCCTTCCCACCCTCCTCTCACACCACCTCCGGTGTCTACAATTGTCCTTCATTCCCTTCCCACCCACGTTGCATTGATCACACAATTTCCTGCATAATCTAACTACTTTCAATGGTGAGTTCACTCATTACTACTAAGAAAACCAGTTTTAACTTAACTCAAAGAAATGCCAAGGAACTTTGCTTAAAGCCAGGAAACAAGTTAGGATTCTGTTCAAATGGAAGGTGCATGAACCTATCAGTCTCATGTACTTTTATCTTCTGTTCTGGTTCAATTTTCCTGATTAAATTCTGGCATATAATATTCAACTCCAGACTTGTCCCTCTGATTAAGTTGGCCACTTTCATAGTTTTTGGACTCTTATTTCCATGTGTCTGTGTTTAATTTTCTTGATACAGCACACCCTTGAGAACTTCTTGGAGATCTGGTCTGGTGCTGGTAAATTCTTTCAGGTTTTGTTTATCTGAGAATGTTCTTGTCTTTTCTTCCCACCTGAAAGATAATCTTGCCGGGTACAGTATTCTTGGCTGAAATTGCTTCTCTCGTAACACTTTGAATATATTTTCCCATTCTCTCCTCGCTCGCATTGTTTCCGATGAGAGATCTGCTGTTAGCCTGATGGAATGTCCTTTGTAGGTAACTTGATGTTTCCCTCTTGCCAATCTTAGTATCTTGTCTTTGTCTGCGGTTTTGGTCAACCTGGCTATAATGTGTCTTGGAGAAGATCTTCTTGGGTTGATTCTATTTGGGGTCCTTTGTATTTCCTGGGACTGGATCTTCGAATGCCTCTCTAGGTTTGGAAAGTTTTCTTGCAGGATTTCATGGAATAGATTATCAATGCCCTTATGGGTCTCTTCACCTTCTGGAATGCCAATTATCCGGATATTTGGACGTTTGATGGTATCCAGTACTTCTCGCATATCATTCTCAAATTTTTGAGCCATTTTCTCAGTCTTCGTGGTGGACTTTTCTAAGCCAGCCATTTTCTCTTCTACATCTGAGATTCTATTTTCTGAATGATCTAGTCTGCTTTTAATACTTTCAAGGGAGATTTTGACTTCTTGTATTATAGACTTCATCTCTAGCAGTTCCGTTTGAGTCTTTTGTAAAGTGTGTAATTCCTCTTTTAGATCTTGCAAGAATTTCCTCATCTCCTGGAACTCGGCAACTTCTTTCTCCTTTCTCTTTAGCAGTTCATTATCTCTCTTTTCTTCCATCTCTGTTAGCTTCGACATTACGAATGTTCTAAATTCCTTATCAGACATTTCCATGACTTTCACCGAACTGCTTGTGGATGAAGGAGAGTTACTCTTTTCCATTGGAGGAGAGGTATTTTCTCGTTTTCCCATATTTCTCGTGATCCGGCGGTGATTTCTTGTCATCTGATGAATGGCGTGTTTCTTTCAAATTCTTGAAGTTAAGCCTCAATGTTCAGGAGCAAGCAGACAGAGGTGTTCTAGAATCTGATTGCGGTTCTGTTGTGATCGCTGGTGCAGCAGATTCAGTAGATATTGGATGGAGAGACAAGAAAAGGGAAAATGAAAAAGAGAGAGAGAAACAACAACAAAAAGAGAGAAAAAAGACAAAAAACTAAAAAATTATAATTGCTTTTCTTTTTTTTTTAAGAGAAAAAAATCACAAAATAGAAAACCGCGCGGCGCCTAGTTCCCAGTTTCCATGAGGAATCTTCTCAGAGAATGGCTCAACTCTCCTGCCTGGGAGAAAGGAGCAGAAGGGATTATTAACAAAACAAAAGGTGGAGCTGAGAGCCAGAGAGAAATTCTACCTTTAAAAAAAATCGTAAAAAGGAAAAATTACCAAAAAAAAATGAGGAGACAGGAGCAGAGAGAGACAGAGACCTCAGAGACACAGAGACAGAGATAGAAGGCCAGAGGGGCTCCCTACCACACTAGCTTTGCTTGCTGGAGGCTGAATTATGAGTAGAAAATCTTCATTTCTCCTGTACCCTGAAATATCTAGTTCCCAGTATCCATGTGGAATCTTCTCAGAGAATGGCTCAACTCTCCTGCCACACTAGCTTTGCTTGCTGGAGGCTGAATTATGAGTAGAAAATCTTCATTTCTCCTGTACCCTGAAATATCTAGTTCCCAGTATCCATGTGGAATCTTCTCAGAGAATCCTCTCATGTACTTTTTAAAGCTGATTTTTACAATAAGGATATTCATTTTTGTTTACCAAACAACCAGTTAGAGTAAATCTTCAAATCTTTACTCTTCTCCAAAATGCCCATTGCATTATGCTCAAAAGCTCTTTTTTGTTTGCTGCTGGACATACCATCTAGGTTTTTTCTTTGTTTTAGATTTTTGCCATAAAGTGCATGCACTCACCAGATAGAGAGAGACAGAGAAAGAGAGGGAAGGTGAGAATCACCCCCTGGGGGTTGGTCACACTGCAATCTCTTCCCCTTCATGCTCTCTTAGACATGTACACACATCTGGCATGATTTTCAAGTCACCAGTTCTGAGTCCAGGACTCAAATGGCAGAGTCAGTCCTGTCGGATCTAGCTGCCTCAACCTCCACACCACATACTGGTCCAACAGGTTATTTTCCCAATGAAGAGCCATTGTAGACACTTGAAAAACTTTCCCCACCCTCAACCAATAATTTATGACAGTGACATAAAAATGTAAAAGCTTAGGAATTGGAAATCTTCCAAAAGCCTTGCAAAATTAGGGTTAGAGTGAAGATGAAACTTGTGAATTTAGAGGTCAATGAGCTTTGCTTTCTGAAGCTTTGCCTTGCTAATGTGTTTATATTATATATTGTGTGGCTCAAATTAAAGCCATCTTCAGCTAATGCCATTACCATTTTGTTTTATTATCATTATTTCTGTTTTTAACATTTAGTTTAAGTATTACAGTCATAAATTTCCTAGTTCAAATAATTACCTAGTATTTGGATAATATCCTCACTGCAAACCAAACCCCTTCGGAGTGCCTATGACTGAATTAATACAGAACTGGTTCCACAATGCAACAGTTAGTCTGCTGTGCAGAGGAAGCTCTATCCCAAAAAAATCTTTACTCTTCTCCAAAATGTCCATTGCATCATGCTCAAAGGCTCTGTTTTGTTTGATGCTGGACATACCATATAGGTTTTTTGTTTGTTTGCTTTAGATGTTTGCCATAAAGCACATGTGCTTGCAAGATAGAGACAGACAGAGAGAGAGGTAAAGTGAAAAGTCATCTGCTGGGGGATGGTCACACGTAGTCACATGGTCACATGTGGTCACCAAGAGTTTGAGTCTTGACCTCAGCTTGCAAAACACACCTGGAGTGCTTGTCTTTGCCCAGGATCCTAATGGAATGGACAATTGGAGGGAAAAGGATTACACATGAGCAGATCCTATTGGGGAGTTCTGTCTTTCTTTTATCTCATCCTAATTGTACTCTCTGGCATTAACAAAAAAGAATCAATATAGTGCATACTACATGCTAAGGCATGCTCTAATACTGTCATATATTATCACACTCTATCTTTATGACATTCTTGTGAGGACAGTTACTCTTCTCACTTTTAGGGGACATAAACTGAGGCCCAAAGGAGTTAAGTGACTTGTCCTTGCTTAGTGACTATGAAGTTTTAATACTTAACTTGTTTGTTTGATTCTAAAGCGTTCACTTCTCTGACTAATCAGGGACCCAATTAATTTTTTTTATTAATTTATTTTAATTTGATCAGAGGGGGACAGAGTGTGAGAGAGAGAAATCAAGCCACCAGGTCCAGGACTTGAACCACAGTCCAGTGTCCCCAACCATCACGCCACCTGCCAGCCCCGGGAGCCCAATTAATTTGATCAGAAACAGCAAAGACACTTTATAAAATTACGTATTTTTGAGGCTTCTAGTTCAGTAGATCGGAGCAGAACTCGGAAAACTGGTAAGGACTCAATTAACAGTATCTATTGTTAGTTATTAGTTATGCTGCTTTAGTTTTTCTAACAGGACTAAGAACATTAGAGAAGAGGTAATTAATATTCAAAACATCATGTGAATATGCAAATGTGCATCTCTCTGGGAAGTGTTCCATAACCTTGTTCAGATTCTCAATGAGGTCCTTAAATCTAGAAGGTTAAAAAACACTGGGTAGAGAAAAACACACATTGGTTTGCTCCATTTTTTTTTTAAATGAAGGTTTCTACTTACATCTGACTATATTTCTATCACTATTTAACGTACATCAACGTACTCAGGCATGTTTATGTTATATATTGTTACACTAAGCTCTATAGGTCACTAAGTGTCTCTAGGCTTTGTTATTGTTCAAAATACAAACACCTTGGGCCATTCTATTTTTCTCATTAATGCCCATACTCCCTGGAATTTCTAAAGTTTATGTGATTCATTCAGATTTATAGCCAGGTTTAGGAACAACTAGAATTTACTGAATATCTCGATATAATGCTAATCCTTCTTATTGACTAAAACGTCTTTATTAACTAGAAGAGTTACTGGTCTGAAATGAAAATAATGGAAGTTTTCTAAAATATATGTTATTTATGCATAGACACTAGAATATTCTTTAAATAGGTACATCTGACCACCACAATTCAATGCATAATAGTTATTTCTTTTGTGTACCATCTATCTTCCAAGGTGTTTCTGAATATGAATTTCTGATTCTTAAGAATATCATCCTTGGGAGGCCAGCAGATAGCGTAGTGGTTAAGGTGCTGGACTCCCACATGGCTGACCACAGTTCAAGTCCTGGATCCGGAGGCTTGAAACTCAAGCCAGGCCTGTATGTGTATGTGTGTGTGTGTTTGTGTGTATGCGCCCCAAGTTCCGAAAGGACAATGGAGGAGGAAGGATTGCAGCATGGCCATTTCCCCCCACCGGGGGTGATTTCTCACTTTCTATCTCTGTCTCTCTCTGTCCTTCTGGCAAGCGTATGTGTCCTATGGCAAAAAGAAAAAGAATATCATACTTGGTGTGAGATGGCAGTACCCTTTCCTTATGATTTGTTCTTTGACTTGATTTCTAGATGGGATGTAGCACACACTGTTGGCTATTTCCCCACCACCCCTACCCTGTTCTTTCTGATATTTTGGTTGAATTGTGTCCCACCCATTGTGATGAATTGTCATTGATCCAACTCGTTCTCCTTTGTCAATGATTGGTCCAGTGGTGGGCTTATGACAAAGTCCTGCCCAATAGTGCATAAAGGGAGAACAGCTACAGCTCTAGGGAGGTCTTTCCTCTTTGATAAGCGAATAGGGCTTAAAGAGAAAGCTTTCTTTTGCCCCTATTCTCTACCTTCCTCCTTGGCGATACTCTCATGTGAAGAAGTAAGCTGGGAATTGACCATTATGGTCTTCTTCTGAGACCATAGGAAACACAATGCTGACCCACTGAGTATAGCACAAAAGGAAGGAAAAAAAATCTGGTTCTTTACAAGCTTGATAAACTAAACCAACATCAAGACTCCACATCCAGTTTCCTGACTGTGAACAATACATGATTATGTGGCATAAGCTGTTTACTTTCAACCAAAGCGTCTTAACTAATGCAAGTTATGATGAACTATTTAAACTCTGCACATAGCTGTTCAAAGACATCATATTCCTCCCCCAAATTGTGACAAACAAGAAATCCTAAAAGAACGAAGGAGAAGAGCCAGCAGGTGCTATGGTAGATAGGGCACTGGACTCTCACATAGCTGACCATGGTTTGAGTCACAGATCTAGAAGTTTGCTTTCTCATTTTCTTTCTCTTTCTCTCGCAACTAAAGCAAATTAAAAAATAATAATGATAAATAAATAATTACTTCAAAAAAGGGGAGGTGTTGAACAGATAGCCAGTGGATAGAATAGAATAAACAGCTCTTCTTTGTTTTTGGAGAGATTTTTTTGTTATTGGGCATGTGTGCCTACTGGAAAAATGGAGAGAAAGTGAGAAATCATCCTTCAGGAGGGATGGCCATGCTGCAATCCCTTCTCCTCCATTCTCCTCCCTGGATCTTGGGCGTGCACACATATGCATCTGGCGTGACTTTCAAGTCATCAGATCTGGATCTCAAATCACAGTCAGCCATGTGGGAGTCCAGTGATGTAGCCACTATGCCATCTGCTGGCACCCCCTGCAGCTCTTCTTAAGAAAGGAATTGATCACCAGCCAGAAACTTAAACGAAGCCAATATCTACTAAATAAAACTTGAAGTTGATCAATTTGTAAAAACTTTGTGAAAATTCAAGTTTAGAAACCTGGAAGTAATGATTCTGAGGCCTGCTTCTAAACATAGTCCTGTGTGTATGCACGTGAGCTTCTGCACGTGTGCAGGTGTGTGTGTGTGTGTGTGTGTATGTGTGTATGTGTGTGTCTTAAAACACACAAAAACTTCTTAGAGAAGAAAATGGGACCATATCATGGAGGAATTTTTAAATATTATTTTTGAAAGCATAGATCTTACTCTGTGGATCACTGTCAGAAACAAAACTGCAAGCATTCCACCTCTCTCTTCTTGTCTGTGTCCAAGGTAGACACAACTAAACAATTACTAATCTTTCCCACCAAACCTGGTCACAGTCTGACAGTCCTCACATCAGTGTATCAGTCAGCCACCATTAATGGGTTGGAATTTGCATTCAAGGCAGATCCCATCTGCCATTCCAATTATAGCTGACTGGCAGCTATCCAGAAGCTGTTGTTGAGCTAACCGTATACTGTCAATGGGGGAGCTTATTAAAAACATAGTTTGAAGTATAGTACACTTGAGTAGGGTCTGACTGTATTTTTTTTAAGTTTTTTTTTCTGCTATAGGCCACGTGTACTCAAGAGAGGAGAGAGAAAGAGAGAGAGAGAGAGAGAGAGAGAGAGAGAGAGAAGGAAAGTGAGAAAAAGTGAGAAATCACTCCTTAGGGGAGATGGCCATGACAGAATCCCTTCTCCTCCATTTTCCTCTCAGGATTTGGGCATTCATGCACACACACCTAGCGTTCTTTTCAAGCACAGGGTCTAGGACTCAAACCACGCAATTGGCCATGTGGGATCCAGTGCTTTCATTTCCATACCACCCAGATAATCTGTGTCGTTAATAACTTCCACAGAGAGTCCTTATGCACTGCCTAGATAGCAACCCATGAGTTAAATTTGACTTTCAGGTAAGTTTTATAAGGTCAACCTATGTAATTTTTATATTTTTATTTCCCAATATTTAAAATTAGAAAAGAAAGAATCACATAAAAATAGAATGATTTTTTTCTCTGAAAATTAGGAAATCCACAACACTGAGCCTCCATTCTAACTTAGTAACAACGAACTGGAACTGCAGAGGTCTGCCTTCTACATGGTGCATGAACTTACCATTTTGTCACAGATCTCCAACTACCTTGATGCATCCTGTTCACTGAGGATGAATATCACTGATGTCTACCATCGTGTTCTCACTGTTATTTTGCTTATGCAAATAGTTTTCAAAAGCAGAAAAATAAGTAAATAAAATGGCTAGTCATGAAGGCAGAAAAATCAGTGGCATTAGGGCATCAATCTCTTTTTCATGAAATTTCAAGAAGATTAATGGTGTCTTTGGGTAATGGCTTTGCAAAACAACTCTAAGTCAGTTTCACAATTTTAATGATACCAGGGAAGCTTCATTTTGCCACTGCTTTTCTTATATTTTAAAGAGCAAAAGTTCAGTAGGATTGCAGCAGAGAGAGTTCATCCAGAATGTGACACTACTTGCTGCAGTGCAAAATTTGGTATGATGGGATTGGGTGGAGTTTGTCAGCAAATCACCTCATTACAACATAGCTTCCACACTAATGAGGACCAAGGTATTATCTTAAAACAAATGCTGCAGGGAGACCAGCTGGTGGCATGAGCCCTGGACCAGGTGGCTTGCTTTCTGACTTTCTCTCTCTCCTGTGTGTGTGTGTGTGTGTGTGTGTGTGTGTGTGTGTATGAATGTGTGTGTGTGTCTCTTTCTGGTCAAATTAAAAACTAAATGACTGAATAAAGTTAAATAAATAATTCTAAAAAAAAAAAAAAAGTACTGTAGAAAAGCCAGTCCAGTGGTTGGAGGTTTGTGAACAATCCTGAGTATTTGTGAGAGACAGAGAGACAGAAAGTGAGAAATCACCCCCCCCAGGGGGAATGGCCACGCTACAATCCCTTCTCCTCCATTCTCCTCTCAGGATCTTGGGCATGCACGCACACACGCCCAGCATGAGTTTTAAGCCACCAGGTCCAGGACGTGAACCGTGGTCGACTACATGGGAGTTCAGCGAAATAGCCATTACTCTAACTGCTGGTCCCTCCAATTGTATTCTGAAAATATAAATTAGGACAGACTTTAAAAGTAATTACTCCATTACCCTTTTCCACCAAGCAGTATTGTATAAGATAACCATGACTTTTTTAAAAAGTTTTTATTAATGAAGTACTCATGAATATATTATATTTTAGTTATAAACATTTTTTGAACTTTTAAATTTTATTTATTATTATTATTTTTTAATTGTTGTATGGCACATGTACTCACCAGAGAGAGAGAGAATGAGAGAGAGAGACAAAGTGAGAAAGCAAGCTGCCAGGTCTGGGAATCAAACCATAGTCGACCATGTGGGAGTCTGTGCCTCAACCACCATGTCATCTGCTGACCCCAGTTATAAACATCTTAAACAACAAAAAGATACAGAGAAAAAAAAAAAGTGAAAATCTCCTTTACTCTCTCTTTACCTCCCTACTATCTCCCTCCATTAAAATAAATGAATGTCACTCTCCCTAAAAGAAACATTCTAAAGTAACATTTAAGCTTGTATTTTTCAGATATTTTTCTATGTAGTTATATATATGACATACACTTTTGTTTGGAGGATTTCTCATTACTATGGCATGACACTATATATTTGTTTTGCAACTTGATTTTTCATACAATAGTTTGGGAAATCTTTCCAAGTCAGAATTTACCAAATGTTTAATTATATGGCATTCTGAATAATGAATATTTAGAATGTGTCTACTTCTTCATGACATTGCAATTAATTCCCTTACTCACATATCATAATATATACATATGAATGTGTAGAAGAGCTATCCAAATATAGCATTTGCCTGGTCAAAGTGTCTGTTTACTGCAATTTATTGGACTCTCAAACTACATTCTACTTAAAATGAATAAATATCTAATTTTTTATTCTCTTGGCTACTATAAATATTTTTAATGTTTGCCTGTCTAAAAGTCAAAAATACATCTCCATTTTAATTTGCGTTTGAGCACCTTTTACTTTTTTTGTTAGTTATATTTATATTTTTTTAATTTCTGTAAGATTGTCTTTACATCCTAGATTTGTATAAACTCTTTAGCTATAGGTAAAGAGTTATTACATTTGTTTTGTGTTTTTTTTTTTTTTTGGAGAGGTTTTTGCTATAGGGCGTGTGCACTCGCCAGAGAGACAGAAAGAGGCAGAGAGACAGAAAGTGAGAAATCACTCCCCGGGGGGATGGCCACACAGCAATCCCTTCTCCTCCGTTCTCCTCTCAAGATCTTGGGCACGCATGCACACACACCTGGTGTGAGTTGAAGCCACCGGGTCCGGGACTCGAACCACAGTTGCCTTTATGGGAGCCCAGCAACATAGCCATTGCGCTAACTGCTGGTCCCAAGAGTTATTACATATTTTACATGTGTATATGTTGCAAAAATTTTGACCTGATCGACAATTGTCTCCTGACTTTGCTTTTTGAGATTCCCTGCATAGAAACGCTGAACTTTTAAATATTAAAACCTGTCAATGTTTTCCTTCATGACTTCTGAATTTTGTGAATTTGTGGCTAAGTTTTACCTGCCTCCGGTTATAAATATATTCTCCGTTCTTTTCTATACTTGTTATCCATCAGTCCTGCTCACCTGAATATGCACCCCATAGGTAGATGAAACTGAGTGGGCAGGGCTCTTGAAAGCTTGGTGAGCACTGGGCTATGCAGGACACTTCAGGACCAAGTAGCAATGTACAGTGCACAATTAGGAAACAGGCCGTATTCCCACCTGTCTCAGTCTGTTTTCTGTTGCTATAACAAAAGACCCGAGACCGGGTAATTTATAAAGAAAAGATGTTTATTTTTCTCACAATTCTGGAGTCTGGAAAATCCAAGACTGAGTAGCCTGCTGAGGGCCTCCTGCTGTGTAAATCATGGAGGAAAAACAGAAAGGGGGTACAAAGGGGAGGTACATGTATGAGACAGCCTCACTTTATAACAATTCTCTCAAGCAGGAAAGTAAAACTCACTCACGCCCATGAAAATTGACCTAGTTCCTCAAAAAAGGGATCAACTGCTTTTTTGATCATTCTTTTTAATAACTTAATCACCCCTTAAAGGCCCCACCTTCCAACACCATCATATTGGGAATCAAATTTCAACATGAATTCAGAAAGGACAATTCATATTTAATTCATAGTATCACCTTTAACAGAATCTAGCAGTAAAATCTTCTGGCTTTGGGAATATAGCATGTCTAGAGATGATACTATAAACAATAACATTTCTACTAAGTGCACTTTTGATATCGCTGGGCTCCTGTCTAGACCACCACAGAAAGCTATCTTTCTGTGACCTACTTGTTTTAATGATAATAGTATTAATAATAATAGCAATAATATTATTAATATTATTAATAACTATTCATATTTAAATTAGCAAGTACTTATTGTTTGCCAAGGACTTGACATATATCCTCTCATTTAATCCTCATAGTACTTTGTGATAGAGACATAACTACCATTATGACCATCACTATCTACTAACATTTTCTAAAGGTGACACAGCTGGGAAACAGCAGAGCCAGAATTTAAAGTCTGTCTGACTCAAGAAGCCACAATAACCAAAGAATCACCCTTTCTCAAATTCAGTGTTTTGTGAAATAATTCTATGGAATTATTCAAAAATACAACCAAGAAAAATTAATGGAATGGCTAATATCCTGAAATCTAGTAAGAAGGGCTTCATAGCAGATAAGTTGAGCATGAAATAAGTATAAGTATATTAAAAATTGATATAAGAAGAGAAAGAAGGGCCAGCCCTGTTACACAGTGGTTAAGGGAATACTTTGTAGCAAAGATGAGAAATAACATGACTGACCACAGTACAAATCCCGGCCCCGGTAGTTTGAAAAACTTGCTGGCACATGTGCAGGTATGCCCTAAATCCTCATCCTGATGGAAGAATAGAGGGGAAAAGATTGCATTGTGGCCGCATCCAGCTGGGGAGTGCTCTCTCTTTCTCTTTCTGCTGAGTACACACATACTCTGGCAATTAAAAAAAAATAGTAACAAAATATTTTTTAGATGGATGTGAGATCTAAATATGAAAAGAATAAGCCATAGAAGTACTAAAAAGAACACTAATTTTAAAAACCAATTTGGAAGAGGAAATGAACTTTCTAAATATTAAGCAAAACTCAGAAACTAATAAAATGGTGAACATGGACACCATAAGGTAATGTTCAATGTTAAAGAAGATGACTATGTCTATATCTGTGACTTGACATTTACACACTGCATGCATGCTGTTAAAAATCATACTGCACTCCACAAAAAATAAATACATCTTTAAAAAGACTTAAGTAGGGGCCAGCAGGTGGCATAGTAGTTAAGGCATCAGACTCCCGTAGGGCCGACCATGGTTCAAGTCCCAGACATGTTGGTTTGAAACTTATGGCAGTTTCTGTATGCATACATGCCCCAAAATCCTGAAAGAATGGAGGAAAAGGGACTGTGCCATAGCCAACTCCAAGAGAGTGATTTCTTGCTTTCTCTCTCTCTGTCTTGCTATTTCTTCTCTATGGCAAACACACACACCCTATGGGGGGGGGAGGGAATCTACCTCTAAAAATAAACAATTTTAAAAGACTTAATTAAAGGGACCAACCATGGCGGTGTGGTTAAGGTGCTGGACTCCACATGGCAGTGTGGTTAAGGTGCTGGACTCCACATGGCAGTGTGGTTAAGGTGCTGGACTCCACAGTTCAGGTTCTGGATCTGGCAGCTTGAAACTCACACCAGGTATGTGCGTGTGTGTGTGTGTGTGTGTGCCCAAAATCTCAGGGGGAGAATAAAGGAGAAGGGATTATGGTGTGTCCATCCCTCTAGGGAGTGATTTCTCACTTTTTGTCTGTCTCTGTTTCTCTCTAGTGAACGAACACACGTGCTCTATGGGGGAAAAAGAGAATTACATTTAGTACATAGAAGGAAAAAATAGATGATAGAGTCTATTATATAATTTTTAAAAATTTATTGCAAAAATGACCACCAAGCCAAATGACAAATAACAGATTTTGTTAGGGGTTGGAAAGGGGGAGTGGATCTGCAAGTGATACCACAAATAAAAACTCATTAATTATAATAGCCTTAAATATAAAACATCACATAACTCCGTAAGAGAAGTCCAAGGATCAAACTGAGAAGAAATGAAAGATATATATTAATAGAAAAGAGAATATTAATGGTTCTTAAATACATGAATATAAAATATAGAAAACAAAATCATAATTAGGTGCCATTTTAATCTATAGGTCTAACTGTAATTTAAAAAGGAGAGATAATAGAGCAGGCAGGTGGCACATGGCTGACAGTGGTTTGAATCTCAGACTTGGCAGCTTGCTTTCTTACTATTTTCCTCTCTCTCTCTCTCTTTCTCCCTCTCTCTCTGTCTTTCTCTTGTCAAATTAAAAATAAAAATAAATAAACTCAATGAAATAATTCTTAAAAAAAGGAGAGATAAACTATGTTGGACAATTGGAAGTAAAATGATTTATTATACATTGTTAATAGAAAAGTATATTGTTACAAATTCCCTATACAAAGATTGAAATTTGAAATTTTTCAAAATAAAATTGCATACACTCATTAATCCAGCAATTCCACACATAAGAATAATGCTACATATATATGATCATCTGTAAAAAATAGCATAAATATGAAGATATTCACTATTGTAATGGCAAAGATAAGAAATAACTTAAGTGACTATCTTAATATTTAATGGGTTAAATAAATTATGCTGTATCTATACAAGGGATTACTTCATAGTTAAGAAAAATAAATAGGCAACTTAGAATGAGCTACTATTAAGTTAAAGAGAAGAAAGGGAGTGCAAAGTGGAGATACATGTATGAGACAGCCTCATCTATAGAGATGATTGTATAGATTATGATAGCATATGTGAGGGGAAATTTTGTACACACACACACACACATACTCAAAAAAATCTTCAGAAAGATTCACTTAGAAAGAAAATAAGAATGGGACCAGCAGTTAGCGTAATGGCTATGTTGCTGGAATCCCGTGTAGTTGACCGCGGTTCAAGTCCCAGACCAGGTGGCTTAAACTCATGCTGGGCACGTGTGCGTGCATGCCCAAGATCCCAAGAGGAGAAGGGAGGAAAAGGGATTGTGGCGTGGCCATCTCCCCGAGGGGTGATTTCTTACTTTCTGTCTCTCTGTCTCTCTCTGTCTTTCTGGCAAGCCTGCACCCTATGGCTAAAACCTTTCCAAAAAAAAAAAAAAAGAAAGGAAATAAGAATGGAATGGAAGGGAGATTTATTTTTACCACACACTGCTGTATACCTTTTGAATTTCTAATCAAATAAGACTTACCTATTAATATTGTAATTATTATTAATGTCGTTGGAAAATCTTCAAGAATGTTATCAGCAGGAAGTATTTTTATAGAAAAATGTTGGGACCAGCAGTTAGTGTAATGGCTATGTTGCTGGACTCCCATATAGTCGACCACGGTTCACATCCCGGACCCGGTGGCTTAAACTCATGCCGGGCGCGTGTGCGTGCGTGCCCAAGATCCCGAGAGGAGAAGGGATTGTGGCGTGGCCATCGCCCCTGGGGGGTGATTTCTCGCTTTCTCTCCCTCTGTCTCTCTCTGTCTGTCTGGCGAGCACACGCACCCTATAGCAAAAACCTCTCCAAAAAAAGAAAAAGAAAAATGTTGAAGACAAGTTTGATATCTATCAATGAGGAAATCATTTTTTTAAAGTTCATCACATTTTCATATCTAATTCACAGTACCACCTTTAACGTAATCCTGCAGTAAAACCTCATAGCTTTGGGAGTATAGCATGTCTGGAGTTAGTACTGTAAACAATAACATTTCCACTCAGGGCACTTTGGACATCACTGGGCTCCTGTCCAGATCAGCACAGGGAGCTGTCTCTCTGAGACTACTGGTTTAAATGATAATAATAGCAATAGCAATAATATGATTAATAACAATATTAGTAATGATGATAATATCTGAATTGCCAAGTACTTATTATTTACCAAGTACTTAACATGTATCATAATAATGTACAGCTGTTAAGAAATTATGCACCTTATGGCAAAAATCTAATAAAAAACTGATCTGTTTACATGCTTGTTCATTTTTAAGGTTTAAAAAAGATGGATTGCACACAGTGTCACCTGATTCCGTGTTTGTAAAACAGTATGTACACAAGTGTATTATGTACACACACAGGTATACTTGCAGAGAAGTCCTAGAATTTTATATACTACAGATACCTGAGACATAAGAAGGAAAGGTAATCACTTTTTTTTTTTTGGAGAGGTATTTTGCTATAGGGCGTGTGCGCTCGCCAGACAGACAGAGAGAAACATAGAGACAGAAAGCGAGAAATCACCCCCCAGGGGGGATGGTCACGCCGCAATCCCTTCTCCTCCATTCTCCTCTGGGGATCTTGGGCACGCACGCACACGCACCCGGCGTGAGTTTTAAGCCACGGGGTCCGTTACGCGAACCGCAGTTGACTACGTGGGAGTCCAGCAACATAGCCATTACACCAACTGCTGGTTCCCGGTAATCACTTTTTTTTAATCATATCTTTGTTGTTTGAATGTTACAAGGTCATGTGTTATATTTGTGATTAAAAATAGAAACTCTTTGGGCCAGTCCATAGCATGGTGTTTGAGGCAGCTGAGTCCCACATTGCCAACTGTGCAGTTTGAATCCTGGACCTTGCTTGAAAAACATCCCAGGTGCATGTACATGTGTACCCAAAATCTCAAAACAAGGGAAAAGTGAAAGAGAAGGGATTGCAGTGTGACCATTCTGCATGGGAAGTGCTTTCTCACTCACTCTCACTCTCCCCTGCAAGTGCATGCCACCTTCCTGTAAAATTCACACACACACACACACACACACACACACACATATGTGTATATATAAATATGTTCTTCATAATTTAAATTATTGAAACCTCATTTGTATTTGGAGAGCAAAGATGTCGGAGACTTGGTGGTTATATAATATGTTATTTTGTTAATTTTGTCTGTGTTTCCCAAAGATACATATTTTCCACTGGGTTTTCTACTTACTATACTCAATACTCAAACATTAGGAAATCCATATAAAGTAACTGAGAAAATTTTATTTATTTACCATGAGTTAATGTTTACATGATGAAATTAACTTATAGTCAACATTCAGACCTAAATGAAAAGAAATGTTTGATAAAATGCCTAAAGTAAAAGGTACTTCATTGGGTCTAAAAACAACTGGGATTTCAACTTAAGAAAACAGCCTAATTCTAACTTAGAATGTTTTACTATGTATTTATTCTTTTGAATCCCCATGTTAGGCCAATTTACAGATGGTCTGGTGAGCCACAGGAAAATAACCCCACTTAGCTCATGAATTATAAATAGTTACTCTAAATAGTTATTAATACAACTTCTCAAGGCATCTGCCTTAACCCTAGGGAATATTTTCCCCATAAGTTTGAATCTTGCTCAAAAGCAAATAGGTAGATTGAGTAAAACTGCCTCATAATGAAGTCCTTTGGGTACTTCATAATCTAAATTCTTCACCACAAAGAAAATTAAAATTCATTCAAACCAAATTCTGTTCTGTAATTAACAGAGCTTATAAGAAAGACCATATTTTAGAGTTTTCATAACTGAATACCATTAAACATCCTAAAATACCAGAAGAGCTTCACAATCATAATTTTTAGAATACCAGCCATTAATGGGCAGAAAATGTATTTTTACATATCCTTTAAAGTACTTGAATCTGCAATTGTATTCAACAGATAATAACCAAAAATAAAATTTCAGCTTTCAAAAGAAATCACGTATCTATCTTTCACATGCCTAAGGATGAGAAATGAATCCTCCACAGGCAGAGAGAGTCCTGTTCAAAGTTACAAAAGTAGAGGCCAGCCAGGTGGTATGGTGGTAAGGGCAGATGGATTCAACATGATTGGCTGTGCAGTTCAAGTCTCAGACACGGCGACTTGAGAAACATGTAAAGTGCATGCGCATGTATGCCCAAAACACCAAGAGGAAAAGAAGAAGGGATTGGGGCATGGCCTTCCCCTCCTGGGGGTGATTTGTCACTCCTCCCACCTCCCTTTCTCTGTCTCTTTCCTGTAAGTATTTCACCCTGTTGCAAAACTTTAAAAAATGCAAAATAAAATGTTACAAAAGTACCATTCAACTTTGTTCCTCAGTTGTGGGTATTTAAATTTATTGTTATTAGATATTAGAGACGTATACTATGTGTTCTTGAAATATAACTCATCATGACTCACAAATATATTCAGATAATAGGTATAAGAATAACAGACCACAGTCCTTCAGCATTAAGAACACTGAAGATAAAATGGTTTCCCTAAAAAGCTAAAGATGGATGATTATCTTTTGCCATTTATGACACAATCATGTTAACAGGGTCTCAAAGGAAGCAATAAATATAAAAGTGCCTAAAATCTAATTTTAATCAATAAGTTAAGTCTCTACCACTACAAAATATCTTATTTATGACAGTAAAAAGCTTTGGCTTCTATCTTTTTCCCCTATGAAGTGGACATTTTGATGAAGATTGTATTACCTTGAAAATAACGGAAGAAGTATAATATTAGATTCAGTCTAGCTCAGTGGACTGGAAGTTAGGAAACATGAAAGCTCTGTCAAGAATTGGTTGAGGGAACCAGCAGTTAGCGTAATGTCTATGTCGCTGGACTCCCACGTAGTAGACCACGGTTTGCGTCCCGGACCCGGTGGCTTAAACTCACGCCGGGCGTGTGTGCATGCGTGCCCAAGATCCCGAGAGGAGAATGGAGGAGAAGGGATTGCAGCGTGACCATCCCCCCCGGGGGGTGATTTCTCGCTTTCTGTCTCTATGTCTCTCTCTGTCTGTCTGGCAAGCGCACGCACCCTATAGTGAAAACCTCTCAAAAAAAAAAAAAAAAAAAGAATTGGTTGAGTGGCAAAGCAAAGTCAGTTCTTCTCTATTGGCTTAGTTCCTATATTTTCCAAAACAAGGAGTAAAATTAAAATGGCCTAAGATTGCACTAGATCTAAGAATAGAGTTTAAGAGTTTGTCCTTTGTGGTATATACTGGCTGTGTACACTTGGGAAAATTAACTTTTTGTGTCACTTTTAGGTCATGAAAATCAGGATATTATCATCTACTTCTCTGGGTTATTGGTAGTTATCATTGAGTTAATATGGGTTAAGAGCTTACCACATGCTCAATAGTAATGATAGTGTCTTAGTTTGTTTTGTGCTGCTATAACAGAATATTTAAAGCTGAGTAATTTAAATAAAATAATTTATTGGCTTACAGTTCTGGAGGTTGGGAAGTTCAAATCCAGGCACAGGTGTTTGTAGAAGGTGTTCTTGCTGCATCATATGTAGTGGAAGGTGTCATGTGGCAGAAGGCAGAGAGAGCAAATGGGCTGAACTCACCCTTTTACAATGGCAATGATCACACTCATGCAGGTGAAACCCTTGTGGCTTAATTACCTCTTAAAAGTCCCACTTCTGAATACTGTTACAATGATAATTAATGCAAGTAGGGAGGAAAAGAATGTGAGTAGGGAGGAAAAAAAAAAAAAACATTAAAAACGAGTTGCCAATGATGGTGATAGTGATGAGGGTGACAGTGGTAGTGAAGATGATGATTTTATGAACTAAGAATTAAGAAAGAAGAAGGTAAGACTTGGGAAAAAATGATTGGGACTAGAAAATGGCATATTAGTTATGTTGTTGGACTCCCACATAGCTGACCATGGTTTGAGTCTTAGACTCAGCAGCTTAAAACTCACACTGGGCATGCGGGCATGTGTGCCCAAAATCCCAAGGGGAGAATGGAGCAGAAGAGATTGAGGCCTGGCCATCTCCCCAAGGGGTGATTTCCTACTTTCTGTCTCTCCAGCAAGCACATGCACCCTATACTCGAGATAGCAGGTAGTGTAGTGGCTGAAGCATTAGACTCCACATGGTCAACCACAGTTCAAGTCCTGGACCTGGTGGGTAGCTTTCTCACTTTCTGTTTCTCTCTCTCTCCCCTTTCTCCCTGTCTCTCTGGTGAGCAAGAGTTCCCTATAGAAAAATTTAAAAATAATAATAATAATAAATAAATTAAATAATTGTATTTTTTGTTTGTTTTTGTTGTTGTTGTTCTGTTTTTTGAGAGTTTTTTGCTATAGGGTGCGTGTGCTCACCAGAAAGACAGAGACAGAAAGGGAGAAATCACCCCTCGGGGGGGATGGCCATGCCGCAATCCCTTCTCCTCCATTCTCCTCTTGGGATCTTGGGTGGGTACGCACGCAAACGCGCCGGTGTGAATTAAAGCCACCAGGTCCGGGACTCAAACCACAGTCAACTAAATGGGAGTCCAGCGACATAGCTATTATGCCAACTGCTGGTCCCAAAGTGTGTGATTTTTAAATGATAGACTCAATGACTTCTACTTTAGGCACTCAGAGTCTCGTTTTTAGTTACTGGAATAATTTCTTTGAAATTTGAGATTCTTGAATTAGTGAGCCATTGAAACTCATGGGCACATTTGCCATTGCCCATACAGTTGTTCAGGCATCTCCGTAAGTCTGTTATGTCTGTCATGGAGCATAAACATGCAAAAGAGCAAAAGGCTCTTCCTAAGCTAAGTCACACAGCTCTTACTCACCACGAGCCATATATCAAGCACATTTCCCATGCCAACAAAAGCAATAAGAATTTTTTTAAAAACTCAAGTAGGTAGTGAAAAATAAAATCCTTTATCTCTCTATTTGGCAAAAGGTCCCATGAGGGCCTTTTGAAGGCAAGGACTCATTTACCTTTGTGTCCCCAGAATTGAAGACAGTACCTGGTGTATCACATACATACTGACTTAATCAGTATTTGTTGACAGGGAATAAATGAATGCGGCCTGTGTACCCATTCCTAAAACACCGCAGGATGTTGTGGTAGCTAGAACACTCACCCTCTCTGAGTCCAGTGTCTGATCTGTAAATTGAGAGAACTCAGATGTATCCTATGGAGTAATGGTAAGGAATAACTGAAACAGCCTTGCGGACACAGGGCTTGGCTGATAGATGGGACTTTTGGGACTGTGTGCTGAACTAGAATCTTAAATACTCTTTGATGAGTTAACAGGCAGAGAGAGAGCACTAACTCCACCCATTCACAGTGTACTTAGACAGAACAGCCTGCTACGGGATGAGAAGATGAACTTTTCCTCCTTGTGGAGAACATTCACAGATAGTCTGCATTCCCTTGATATATAGACCACATTTATAACAGCAAAGGATTTTAAATCTGTATAATTGCCCCCTTCGCCCAGTGTTTCTGAGCTATACGGCACCAAGTCACACAGGGACCCTAGGGTGCACAACTGCAGTGTAGCACTATAAACCTCCTGGAGCAGGCATCTCCACCCTAGCCCAGCTAAGACACAGCTTCAGTGAATCCACACAACCAGCTTCATATTCCGGTTCTTGCACATCTATTTTAAAGTATCCAAGTCTTTTCTGTTTCTCCTTTTTTTCTTCTAGGCACAATATTTATTTTAACTGATTCATTTGAAACTACACCAAGGAAATGGTAAAACGAGTTAACAAAAATTATTGATACCAGGGCAGCAGGTGGCATGGAGGTTAAGGTGCTGGATTCCACATAACCAGCTGCCTAGTTCAAGTGCTGGACCTGGCAGCTTGAAAATCATGCCTGGGGGAACCAGCAGTTAGCGTAATGGCTATGTCGCTGGACTCCCACGTGGTCGACCGCGGTTCGCGTCTCGGACCCGGTGGCTTACAACTCACGCCGGGCGCGTGTGCGTGCGTGCCCAAGATCCCGAGAGGAGAATGGAGGAGAAGGGATTGCGGCGTGACCATCCCCCCTGGGGGGTGATTTCTCGCTTTCTGTCTCTCTGTCTCTCTCTGTCTGTCTGGCGAGCGCACGCGCCCTATAGCGAAAAACCTCTCCAAAAAAAAATAAAAAAAAAATAAAAAAAATAAAAAAAAATAAAAAAAATAAAAAATAAAATAAAAAAATCATGCCTGGGTGCATGTATGAGCATGCCCAAAACTCTTAAGAGGATGCTAGAGAAGAAGGGATTGTGGCATGACCATTCCCTCTTGGAGATGATTTCTCACTTTCCCTCTCTCTCTCACTCTGTTTCTCTTCAGTAAGTGCATGTACCCATAGCAAAACTAAAAATTTTTTAAAAAAATGTAAATATATCAAAATCAGTCAAAGTTATCATAATAGAAGTGAAATTACAATAGTAAAGGCAGGAAAAGGTCATATCACAACCATGGATTTCTAATCATTGCCATCCCCTGTGACAGTGGTAAATTGGGAGTGACTAAGTCTATTACTCTCAGGTTCCAAAAGATACAATGTGTACTTTTACTCAGATTAATAAGATAATAACTTCACAGCACTCTTTTCTCTTTGATAAAGGCATCTCAGTCGAAAGTTGGTAAAATAACTAGAGCAAAGTAACAGACATAAAAACATACAAACAAAACCAACTTCTATGTCTTCTGCCCTGTGACAAAATGTTACGGCAATGGAGTTAATAATGAGATTTATTAAATTTCCCAGGCTTACACACTGAGTCTGCTCATTTACCACAACAAGACAGAACTCTGTGTCCTTGACTTTGGGTTTTATTTTGGATTGTTTTTGAGGGATAAATACATCTGCTCTGAAGAGGGACACCATGTGCTCTTGGAGATGCTCACTGCTTTACCACCTAAGTGACTTTCCGAACAGCCCTTACTGGTATTCACATGGAGGCTTTGATGACAATCGACTTATTTCTTATGTTAGACACTATCACAGAGTTCCACTGCTTGATATGATTCTTGCAGGGCTCCAGGAATTGTCCCAGTGTAATGTTTCAAAAGCAACAGGAAGATCGCTTTATGTTGCATGACTTTTCTATCCTAATTTTAGAATCATCAAAACAAATTATGAATAACAAGTGACTTTTTATTTTAATTCACCAGACCTCTCCCCATCAAAGATGTTGGTACCACTGCAGTTTTGGGGGAAATGAAATCAACAGTTGGGTGGGTGAAGAAAGAGTGGAGGTATTTTTGTCATTGGAATAAAATGGAACACTGTAATGTATGATAAAACAGCAACCGCTTCAACCTATAATCACAAATCCCTCATAAAAATGGCTGTCTTTTGGTCTCAGAAAAAATGTTTAGTGTTGGCCTTCAAAGAGCCCAAATATGCCAATATCCCCAAACTTAATCACTTACTTACAATTTGAGTATCTATTTTGTAACTGGGATAGCAGTCATTTTTGGAGAAAACATATACAAGGCAAACTGATTCTTGCCCTCACGGTTAATGGCATAGTGGTTTCTTCAGGAAAAATATATCCAGGGAACCAGCAGTTAGCATAACAGCTATGTCGCTGGACTCCCACGTAGTCGACCACGGTTCGCGTCCCAGACCCGGTGGCTTAAAACTCACGCCGGGCGCGTGTGCGTGTGTGCCCTAGATCCCAAGAGGAGAATGGAGGAGAGGGGATTGCGGCGTGACCATCCCCCCTGGGGGGTGATTTCTCACTTTCTGTCTCTACGTTTCTGTCTGTCTGTCTGGCGAGCGCACACACCCTATAGCGAAAACATCTCAAAAAAAAAAAAAAAAAAAAGAAAGAAAGAAAAAGAAAGAAAAAGAAAAAGAAAAAATATATCCATAAAGCTTCGATGTGGGGAAAATTGTAAGGGTAGAAATGCTGGTGCTCTGCAGAATAGAACAGACATGTAACTGAACTGAGCTATGACCTAAAAAATGAGTAGACATTAGCCAGGATTAAAAGAAGGTGAAAGTGGCCCAGAACGAAAGAAGAGTATGAGGGGGACCAGCAGATGGCATAATGGTTATGTTGCTGGATTCCCATGTAGTAGACCGTGGTTCGAGTCCCAGACCCAGCAGCTTTAAAAATTCACTCTGCACATGTGTGTGTGCATGATCAAAATCCTGAGAAGATTTCCTCAATTGCTAAATGAAGATAGAACTCTCAGGATGGAGAGGGTGGACAGAAGTGTTCTGTGTAAAGCTCATCACATGATGCCATAGGCCTGCTCTGTGCCATGACATGTCACTACGTGATGCAAACGCGGCACCTGAAAAAGAGTGTTTATGTGGAATAGATTTTAAAATGTGAGACATTATAGAAAATGCTCAAGTTTTATCAGTTTTAACAAGAATGCCAGGTTGCTCAGTGCTGATGAAATATGGCATTGATTTTGCCAAACCTTGCCAAACAAAGGAACAAGAAAAAGAGAGGATGGAGTGAAACAGAAAGGAAAAGAGAGTAAGTGGTTTCAAAGTAGATTACTAACATCACCAAATTATCAGTAGTTCTGCTTTGCAGTAATATAGATTCTAAGAGATCAGCAGATTTTGCTAGAGACAACCAAAGCATCCAACTTGGGGATGAGGAATTAGAGAGCGGACTTTGAGGTTCTCATTCTAATGTATGGAGAGGCTCTCATCAAGAATGGACAGAATAAAACTGTGTTTGACATCGAAACATCTGGATATTTGCTTTGACACTATTAAATCATGTGCAGCCATGACAGACTTTCCATAGACTGAGCAGCAGATGATAGATTCTGGAGGCAATTAAAACAGCAGTTCACAGGACCAGCAGATGGTGTAATTGTTATGTCACTGGACTCCCAAGTAGTCGACTGTAGTTTGAGTCCTGGACCCAATGGTTTAAGACTCTGTGGAGGACATGTTTATATATGCCCAAAATCCTGAGAGGAGATTAGAGGAGGAGGGATTGAGGTGTGGCCATTCCTCCTAGGAGTTGATTTCTCACTTTCTGTCTCTCTGCCAAGTACACATGCCCTATAGCAAAAATATCTCTCTCTCTAAAAAAAAATAGCAATTCACTAGGTGAAGAACACTACTACATAAAAATGGAAACAACAGCTGTGATATTCCTGCTAGAATTTTTGGCTTACCTTTTTTTTCTACTATTATTTACTACTTCAGAAGGAAAAGAGATGTATCCAATGTACTTCGGTTTACCCAATCAGTAAACTGTTATGTCCTGCCTTTGTGTTTGAACAATGTTACTCCATTTTGTCTTGCTTGACCAATATTACTCCATTTTGTTTCCCTTTACTGAGGAAAAAATATGTTTTTATGTTAGTTAGAGATAAACATGTTAGTTAGAGAAAAACATGTTTTGATGTTTGGTATCACGTACGGACATGAATACCTGTTTATCTAAATGACACACCAGACACACCCTAAAAGGCCTATAAAAACAAGGCCTCCTCAGACACTCATGGAACAGATGCCCCCACACTTTCTCGAGAGCAGACACTGAGCATCCTCTGATTGGTAGCTCTGACCCCGAAGATCTGCCTCAACTTCCCATGGAATCAGCCAGGTGCCAGTGCCCATACCAACGTATGCTAGTTCCTGCCTATCTCCGACGCCTGCTGCTACCAGCCAGCCCTGCTCTCCACCAGGCCTTGAGTTCGCTTCGGCATCTACCCTGCACTTGAGTGTCCATACCTGGGCCACGACCTTCTGCCACCAGCCTACGATGACCTGCACCCTCATGGATTTGTCCCCAATCGCTAAATTTGTGAATGTAATTCCCCTGTGACTTGCTTGCTATTAAATGCATTGAAAACCTAATTCCATGTCCGTCTCTCTGTGAGTAGGATTCTCACCAGGAACTTTTATTGTCCCTGGCACCATCCCGGACCTAAGCCACTGTATTTCTACATCACACTTTGACTCTTAATTCTCTCTCTCCCTGTGACTATACAAAGTTTCTCTTTGCGACACAAACTTAATTCCAAACAGCATTTTTGAACCACTAGAGTAGGTTCCCTCAATGTGCTGGGAAGGTAAGTATGCCACAGAGATAATCTCACTGATGGAAAGATTAAGTATCCTCTGCTTCAAAAATATCTCTCCCAAATTCTTTTCTGGGGGATTCTTAAAACATCCACCACTTGTTCAACCCTTTAAGGACCTAGTAGAAAACTTAATACATACCGATAGGAGACAGCAGGTGACGTGGCAGTTAAGTCACTGGACTTTCACATAGCCACCCACAGTTTGAGTCCTGGACCCAGTGGCTTGCTTTCTCACTTTTCCTCTGTCTCTCTCTCTCTCTGGTGAGCACGTGTGCCCTGTAGCAAAAACAAGAATAATAGTGCTAAATAAAATTAAATAAATAATTCTTTTTAAAAATACAAACTTATATACAAAATAGATTTTAAATATATGAAATATGATCTTGAAATTTGGGAAACCCAAACTATACATTAAGATATACTCTTTGATATGATAGTAGAGAGGATAAGTGTAGCAACCAGAGAGTGTGAGGGAGTAGGATGGATGGTAGAGAATGGGTGGTAGAGGGTGAGTATGAGGTGCAAAGGCAACATTTAACAGACTAAAAAAATGCAAAGTTCTGTATTTAAATTATATATATAGTATAAATCATGGTGGAAACTGTAAGTAAAATGCAAAATAAATCTGAGACCAGCAGTTGGTGTCATGGCTATGTCGCTGGACTCCCGTGTAGTCAAGAGACTCAGACTCAGCGGCTTAAACTCACACTAGGCACGTGTGCGTGCGTGCCCAATATCCCAAGAGGTGAGTGGAGGAGAAGGGATTGTAGCATGGCCATCCCCCCTGAGGGGTGATTTCTTGCTTTCTGTTTCTCTGTCTCTTTCTGTCTTTCTGGCAAGTGCATGCGCCCTATAGCAAAAACCTCTAAAAACAAAATGCAAAATGAATCTGAAAATAGTTCTGAAATAAAGAAAAAATACTCTTTGGAACTGCCACTATATTCCAGCTTGCTGCATCAAATCTAGTCCCCAGAGTTTCTACCATCCAAGACCTACGGATGAACTTACAAGCAAAGCAGGAATTGTTGTAATTAATTTCACCTGTGACATGGAGGCTCCATCTCTTGAATGGACTCTTTCCATTATACCTAAAGCCATTAACATCCCTTCCATTAATACAGCATTCACCCTTCTACTTTATCCTTATATATGAATATAATGTATTTTTACCTGACAAAGACCCTTAAAGAAAAGAGCTTTATTTTACACATTTTTGGGTTCCCCAGAACTCAGAGAGAAAGGTCCGTCTCAAGAACTTTTACATGGGATTTTCTTAGTTGTCACCTGAAGTCTTAATTTTCTGCAGCACATTGTTTCAGTGATTCATTGTGATTCTGGAGTTTCATTAGAGACAGCAACTGCAAAGCAATTACTAAGATGGATTCTGGTTGAAAAAGAGTTTGCTAATATTGAATGTGGGCTCAACCCTACAATTCTGTAGACTCAGCTTATTCTGACTAAGCACATTCCCTATTTAAATATCCCGGGAAACTGTTCCTTTATTTACCTCTGTGCCATAAAACTAGAGTAGCTTTGAGGAATGGAACATCCTGGTGAATAGTGTGCAGCTAACTTAAAATTCTTCATGTATCACTCATTGCTAAAAACCTTTTCCATAATTTCTGTGGTTCTGTCATACTAAAGATAGAACATAATTTATATTTATTTGATCTAAGACCTTTTTTGGCTTAAGATCATTATTTGGAACATGAATTCTCTTTGTTATTTAGATTTAGGAAATATTACTATGGCCCTCCATCTCTTCAGCCCCATGCCTTATGCTCAAATATCTACATTCATCTTAACTATATTTATGACAAAGTTGTTGTCTTTAAACTATCTCTCTCACCTAGAAGCTTAGTTCAAGGGGGAAACATATCAAGCCAACTGAAGTATTTCAAGTTCTATTACACTGTATTTAGATAGAATAAAAACCCATAAATAAGGTGAAGTTCTTTTAGACACACCATACTAACTGTCCAGTCTTTTGTAATCTCTCAATAAACACAGTAAGATACACAAATGCTATACACACATTGAGAGGTCCTAAATTTTTCAAGACACAAAGAACAGTGGCAATGTCATTGTACTTAATTTGGTCAACATCTATAGTATCTGTTAGAGTGAGAGAAAAAGTTGACATTCAAGTGTATGTTTACCTTCCATGGAAAAGAGATTTGGGAAAAGATACTGCAGGCCCATGGTTTCATAAGTAAAGCTACTTGAACAGCTGGAAAATAGATGGAAGACATAGCAGTACCAAGAAGTTAAATCCTGAATTGGTTTCCAGAAGAGCTAAGAAGCAACTCATGGGACCAGCAGTTAGCCTAATGGCTATGTCGCTGGACTCCCACGTAGTCGGCAGCGGTTTGCGTCCCGGACACGGTGGCTTAAAACTCATGCCGGGCGTGTGTGCGTGCGTGCCCAAGATCCCGAGAGGAGAATGGAGGAGAAGGCATTGCGGCGTGGCCATCCCCCCAGGGAGGTGATTTCTCGCTTTCTATCTCTCTGTCTGTCTGGTGAGCACACACGCCCTATAGCAAAAACCTCTCAAAAAAAAAAAAAAAAAAAAAAAGAAGCAACTCATTTTACTCGCAGAACCCACAAACACGATAAATTGCTGGCAGTAGGCAGTAGTTACCTTTAGAGAGGTGAAGATAGAGTTAAAGTCAGGATAGGTATTTCTATGTCTGTTTAGGAAAGAATAAATCTCGAGATTCCCTTTCCATCTTGGCAGAAGACAAGACTTTATTCTCTGGAGAAAGTAAAATTGAAAGTCCTTGTTTAGGAAACCCTAGACACAGTTGACAGTGGGTATCTTAACCCTCCAAAAGGATGTGTAGATATTTGCATGTTAAATATTGCAACACCTTTCCCCCAAGCCTTTTGCCCCACTTGGATTCTTTAGCGTTGGCATCATGGCAAACACCCTCCAGGTCAAAGACTGTAAGAGTTTTCTCTAAGGAATCTGACCAGCCAGAAAGAAAAGTCTTCTAGAAAATGATACTGGAAGCTCTTTAAGTAAATGGGTCACCCATGCACAGAGTTTTCAACCAACTTTTCAGAACCTCATTCTTCTATATAAACACAAATTACTAGAGAACTCTGATATGAAGACAGAAGTTAACAGTAACAAGAAAGGGATAAAATATAAAGGATACAAAAAATTTATTTTCACACAAAAGAAAAACTAGGAAACAACACATGAGCTATAATTAATATCCAGAGAATCCAAAGACAAATATCGCAGCCATCAAACAAGAACATGTGTGTGTACATATGTACATACATACATACATATATATTCAGAAATAACAACAATAAAAACTCTTTGAAAATTTAAATTGTAGTAGAAAAGAAAAAGTCAAAAGAAGGTAGAGTTGAAAAAAATCTCTCCGAAAAGTAGGACAATATGACATAGTATGGAAATAGGGAAAAAAACATAAGAAGATTTGGAAGAATCCAGATGGTCTCAAATCTGATTAACACGTGTTCCTGAAAGAGAAAATGAAGGGAGGGAATCATCAAAGAAATAATTTAAGAAGTTTTTCCAAAACTGAACAACATAATTTTCCAGACTGAAAAGGCTCATCAGGAACTCAGCATGATGGAAGCAAAAAGACCCACACTGTAGCAGACACTTCTTTCGTATCACATCAGATTCTCCTTCACTCCTTTGTCTCGTTTCAGTCACTGTGATGGCAACCAGAGCTGCCAGTCTTTGCCAAGCTTCACATATGTCTCACCTCAAACCAGCACTGGGACTCCTGTCCCAAGGCTCTTCTGCTGGAAGTGAGGAATGAGATGTACCAGAACCCTATTTGATACCCGCACATGTGCCCACTTTGAAGTTGAGAGCAAACTTTTAACTACTGGAAAATGGAAGCAGACAGATAGACTTTTTTCCCCTTCTTTATCTCAGATGGTTGATTCTAAGATGCATTCTTCCCTGGAGGATAGTTCCATGATACCGTCATTAGTAGCTTATCTTTATACTGGCCCTACTTCTTTTCTGATTCATTCCCCAGTGTCTCATACTCTTGATTCCTAGATTTGCACTACCAGTAAAGTAATAGCAAATAAGCCTTTGCCTCAAACTTATTTTCTGGAAAACCAGTGTTAAAACACATTAAGATATATCGTCATGAAATTTTAGAACACTAGGGATAAGGAAAAATTCAGAAAAACCTTCTGAAAATAAAAAATAATTATACACACAAGGTCATCAGCAACAATGTGACCTAGAAGAAAATGAAACAAAGCTTTCCAAGTCTGAAAAAAACATGCAATTTTTATATTTATAACCAGAGGCAGAAATAGCATTTGATAAAATTCAACACCCATTTATTAAAAAACTTTTGAAAAACAAGAAAATAAATAGTTTTAACAAAAGGTATTTTAAAAGTATAGCCAACCAAACTATCAATCAAATATGTAGGTAAAATAAAGGCGTATCAGTTCACAACAACAAAAAAACTTCCATATGTCCTTTCTCAAGTAGTTGCCAAAAGATTTGCTCCATCAAAATTGAGGTAGTAGCCTAAGAAAGAAAACATGAAATGCATGAAATAAGACATTTAACCCAAAAGACAGGCAAAGGAAACCCCCTGGATGATGGTAAAGGGAAATGCCATAAAAAAATGTTGCACACAGGATTCATATTAGATCAGGTGAAAAGACTGTAGGATCTAGAAACTTCTTCAATAACATAATAGAGCTAGAATACCTGAAATACTTTAACATAATAAGAGGAGAAATAACTTGAAATTTGGGAGATAAATTATTCTAGACCTAGAAAATTAAGCAAATGAAAAGAACATGAAAATGACAAATCCCAGGGAAATTAAAAATTTAGGGCAGTAAATAAGAATAACTATAGTATATTATAAAGATCAACTATAAAAATATATCAGAATAATATAAACACTGAATACTGTCTGCCTGGAGATAATTCCCAAAACTTAGTGTAGAAAAAGGAAACCTAGAGTCAGAGTTGAGGAATTCAGAGTTCAAGGAGACTGAGAGAGTGCCAGTAAAAGCAATAAAGAAGAGAAATGGGAAGAACTTTCAAAAATACAAGGATTCCTTTTAGTCTTAGGCCAAATACCAATCTGCACACATATCAGGTAAAAATTCTGTAAGTCTGTGTAAAGAACTGAGAGAGAACAATTGTCAGGGAAGTGCAAGCAGAACAATTCCTGAATTCACACGTGACTAGGAATATTTTGAGTTCGTAAAAGCCAAAATGAAGTCTTTGTAAGAGTGGAGGCCACAGAAGGGTCACTTCATAGTAATAGTGCTTAACTAGCCATAAGGTAAATCCTATTCTACACATTCCCTAGTAAATGCTTAAGTATAAATCTTGAAAGATTGACCTGCCAATAACCCTAAATGACTGCCAGAACAAAGCCCATCAAGCACATTTAAAGGAAATACAACAAAATCCAAACTCAAATAACACAAAGTTAAAAATCCAATAAAAATTACTACACCCATATGACATATAAGGATCAGGCCCATAGCCCAGTAGTTTATGGAGTCAGATCCCGCATGAACAACTGCAGTTCAAATCTTGGCCCAGCAATTTGAAAAACATATAGGGTGTATATGCTTGTATGCCCGCAATCTCAATGGGAAAGAGAAACGGAGGAGACAGAATTGAGGCATGACTGTCCCCCATTGGAAAGTACTATTTCCCTCTCTCGGTCTCCCTGACTCTCTCTGGTGAGCACAGACACCCTCTGGCTATCAAAACAAAATGTTTAAATATGTAATATAACCAATGACTGGGATGAATGTCCATCTATGGTCATAAGTCTAAAAAAGTACAAAAAGATGTTAAAGTAATAGAAACCTTAAAACAACTGTGATCATTATGATTCAAAATTAAGAAAGAATGAATGCAAAAAGGAGGAAAATGGAAGATAAAAAATAAAAATAATTGGGGCCAGCAAGTGGCACGGTGGTTAAGGATGCTGGACTCCCACATGGCCAACTGCAGTACGAGTCCTGGACCTGGTAGCTTGCTTTCTCACTTTCGCGTGCGCGCTTTCTCTCTCTCTCTTTCACTCTGTCCCTTTCTGGTCAAGTTTAAAAAAAGAATAACAAAGTTAAAATAATTTTTTTTAATGTCTATAGATAAAAAATAAATGATCAGAAATAAAAACCTTGCCGGAGAAAATAAGTAGCAGACTAAAAGGAGCTGAAGTTTTTTTTTTTTTTTTTTTTTTTTTAAAAAGTGAACTGAAGGACAATGCAACATAAACTCTCCAGAATGAGGTATAGAAAGAAGACTTGGGGGGCAGCAGGTGGCATAGTGATTAAGGTGCTGGACTCCACATGGCTGACTACAGTTCAAGTCCTGGACTTGGCAGCTTGAAATTCACAACAGGTGAGTGTGCATATGTGCCCAAAAATCCCAGAAGGAAATTGGAGGAGATGGAATTGTGGCATTGCCATCCGTTCTGGAGGGTGATTTCTCACTTTGTGTCTCTGGTGAGTGCACATGTCCTATGGCAAAAACCTTACCAAAAAAAAAAGACTTGGAAAAAGGCGAGTAAAAAGGAGGAAAGGAAAGTGATGTTTATCCTTGGCAACATGTGAGACAATATCAAGAGTCTAATATAACATACATGTAACTGTAATCCCAAGAAAAAAGAAGATAGGAGTGGAAAAAATATGTAAATATATAATCAGCAAAATTTTTCTAAATCTGAAAAAAATGAAGACTCAACAAACTTGATGATTCACAAGCAACTGAAGTATAAAGAAAACCGTGGCATGTTGTAATCACATTGACCATAACTGAATCACTTGATATCACATTTATGGCATGTTACTTGATCTTTATAAGTAGCTCATATGGTGTGCAGGGTAGGTGATGTGTAATATTACCACAACTTTGAGATCACCAGAGACTCTCAGAGATTAAGTGACTTTCCCAAATTCATGTAGTTTATGAGTGATGGAACTAGAAGCTGTCTTCAGACTCAGACTCATCTGTTCTGACCATAAGAATAACAGCTCAGATACACCAAGCACCTACTCTATGCCAGGTAATGTTCTAAGTGCTCCCCACGTATTGATGCATTTCATCTTCTCAAAAACCCTATGAGATATATATTATTGTTATCCCCATTATACAAATAAAGAAACTGAGACAGAGAAGAAATGAGGAACTTGACCAAGGTCATCATCTAATAAATTTCAGAGCTAGGATTCAGACCAAGGCAGATTTATTTTTTTAATGTCAGGCTTATTTAGACATAATTTATTTACAGTAAAATTTACTTTTTTTAGATATACAGTCTAATGAATTTTGACCAACATATACACTATGAGCCACTATCATAGTCAAAATACAGAATATCTTCATCACCCTAAAAAGTTAGTTAATATCTCTTTGTGGGCAATCACTCTTTCTACTTTCAGCCCCTAACAATGATGTGTTTTCTATCTTTATAGTTCTGCCTTTTCCAGAATATTATATACATAGGATCATATAGTATGAGGCCTGTTACATCTGGCTTCTTTCACTTAACATAATGCTTTAAGATTTGTTCATGTTGCATATGTCTTAGTCATGCATTCCTTTTTGTTGCTTTATTGTCTGGATACACCATAGTTTACTCATCTATTTCCTTCTTGATCGATATTTATTGTGTTTATGTTTTGACTATTATGAATAGTGTAGGTTTTAAGAAAACAAAAATAAAAGCATGGCAAAGTCATATACTGCCAATGATAATGAATTCAGTTAAAAATTTTAAAGTACCAGATTTTAATTTCATCGAGTTTGCGTGTTTTCTAACTTATTGCTTTCTACTAGGTAAACTGAACAATAAAAGGAGAGAAGACACACTTATCCCATATTAGAAATTAAAGAGAGGGATTTTACTGAGACCCTACAGACATTTATGAGAATAATGAAGAAATATTATAAACAAACCTATGCCAATACATTTGACAACCTGGAAGAAATGGAAAATTTTCTTGCTAGGCACAAATTACTAAAATGAACCCCAGAAGAAACTTAAAAATTAAGTGGCCCTATATTACCTAAAGATATTGAATCATGGGGGCGAGCAGATGGCACAGGTGGCACTGGACTCCCACATGGTTGACCCTGGTTTGAGTCCTGGTCCCTGTGGCTTGAAACTCATGCTGGACATGTGTGTATGCATGCCTAAAATCCCTAGAGGAGAATGGGAGAAAAGGGATTGTGATATGGTCATCTTCCCAGGGATGATTTCTCACTTTTTGTCTCTCTGTCTCTATCTCTCCAGTGAGTGCATATGCCCTTTAGAAAAAAATCTCTCAAAAAAAGATGCTGAACTTTTCATTAAAACCTCCCCAAACAGAAAACTCCAGGATTAGAGAGCTTAAAAAAAAAATTCTATCATATAGTTAAGGAGAGAAAAATATCAACCCTTAACAAATGTTGAGGAAGCATGAAAACTTTTCAATTCATTTTATTCAGTATTACCCTGATACCAAAATCAGATCAACAAAGTTGTTAATGAACATAAGCAAAAATATACTTACTAACATATTATCAACTCAATGAAGCAATGTATGAATAGGGTAATATGCCATAATCAAGTGGTATTATTGTAGTAATGCAAAATTGGTTTAAGATTTTAAATACTCATTGATATAAATCATCTAATTTAATAAAGGGAGAAAATTCTATGATCATTTCAATAGATATAGAAAAACCATTTGACAATTCTTAGCACTCATTCACAATAGAAACTTGGCAAACTAAAGTAAAACTTCTTCAACTTAATAAAAGGCAATTGCAAGCGCCCTACAACTAACTTAATGGTGACAGGCTGGGTGTTTCCCTTTAAGACAGGAAACAAGAGATGATATCCACTTCTATCAGTTCTTTTCAATTTTTGTGCTAGAGATCCTAGTCAATACAATAAGGAAAAAAGGAATCAACAAAATAAGATAAATTATTTTTTAAAAGTGTCTTTATTTATAGATGATATGGTAGTCTGTTACCATAAAAAAAAAAACTATTTAAAAAATCTGCTGTGAATAATAAGTAAATTAAGCCAGGTCTCAGGAGACAAAATTAATATGACTTTCTATATACTAACAATAAAGAATTGGCAGGTAAATTTTTTAACTTTAAGAAATATTATAAAATATTTAGGGGTAAATTCATCAAGAGATACACAAAAATTAACTTCATCTCTAAAAACTTATTTAAAATTTATAAATTAAGAGCTATACCATGTTCATAGATAGGAAGATTTGGTATTTTTAAGATGTAGATTCTCCTCAACTAGATGAAATGCTACAGCATGCCTTTTCTTTTTCTTTACAGAAATTGGCAAGGAGATAACAAAATTCATATGAAAATGCAATGGTCTTCCAATAGCCAAAAGTCTATACTGGAAAAAAAAACAAAAAAACAAAGCTTGAAGGCTTACACACCTTATTGTAAGACTTATTACAAAGCCAAAATAGTTGAGAGTTTATTATTTGCATAAGTATAGATATATAGATAAGAAAATGGAAAAAGACCACCCTTCTAATATGGCTTAAATTGAAAAAAAAATACAAAAACAAAACAAAGAAATGAAAATGTCAAATGTTAGGAAGAATACGAAGCTATGGAGCAAATAAAACAAGCACACGTTTTGGTGGAATGCAACATACTATTAGCATTTTCTTGTAAAAATGAACATACGCTTAACATATGACTCAGTAATTCTACTTCTACATATTTACCCTGAAGACAGGAAGACCTATATCCACACAAAGATTTGTACATAAATGTTCATGGCATATTTATTTAGAATAGCCCCAAATTAGAAACAACCAAATGTTCAACACCTGGTAAATGCAGAAAGAAACTGTAATACATGCATACAATAGAATACTGTGCAGCAATAAAAAGGAACAAACTGCTGGTGCACACAACAACCTGAATAATCTCAGAAACATTATGTTGAGAGAAAGAAGCCAGATATAAAAGAGTACATATTGTAGAATTACATTCATATGAAACCCCCCAAAAAGGCAAATCTATCCTATTGTAATGTGAAGCAGGATTACAGAAAGAAGAGTGAATGAGAAAAGGTACAATATTACCCTTTATGCTGATAAATATGTTGTAAATCTTGTTTGTGGTGGTGGAGCCACATACACACATTTTTTTAAAAATAATTATTTATTTTATTTATTCATTCATTTATTATTATACATTTTTTTTAGTTTGACCAGAGAGAGACAGAGGGTGAGATTGAGAGAGAGAGGAAGTGAGAAAGCAAGCCACCAGATTCAGGACTTGAACCCTGGTCGGCCATGTGGGAGTGTCCAGCACCTTAACCACCACGCCACCTGCTGGTCCCATACACACATTTTTCAAAATTCATCGCTTACATAGTTAAAATATACGCACTCTATTATATGTAAACCTTACCTCAATAAGGTTGATAAGAGGACTAAATTAAAATTAAAAGGAGGTAAGAAATAAAGAAACAGAAAAGAAAGAGGAAAAGGAACCTGTAAAAAGAGAGAGAGAGAGAGAGAGAGAGTAGAAAATGATGACCAAATTCGGAAAAGGAAAAGAAAAAATTCGAAAAAAAAAGAAGGCAAAATGGACTCTTACAAAACTTACTACTCTGGGCTTAGCACATTACTGTCTCCCATGAGGCTCACATCAACCTTGCAAGTTAAAGATAATTGCTTTCATTTTACTGATATAGAAATTGAAACCTTGAAAGGTCAAATAATTTTCTAATTTTTCACATTTTTTTCCAGTGGCTCTCAACCCTTTCTACATGTTAGTGTCCTCCTTTGGAAGTCAGTTTTCACAGAGTAGGTTCTCCAGATGTATATGCCATGACGGAGTTTGCTTGCAGGGTATATATAATTGATCAACCTCCGTGGGAAGAAGGTGAAGAAAGTGGGATTGACCAGAGGGAGAATTCAAACTGCAACACAAATTAAGAAAATCTCTGCCAATAGCAGTGAGGGGTTGGGTGGGGTGTTGCTATAAAGTATATGTACCCTCAGAGAACCCCTAGGGTAAAGCAGCAAGGTCTTGCTAGCAAGGTTTTTGTCAGCCATTAAATATGGGATGCTCCAGGAAGGATATAACATTTGGTGAGATGTCCCCTCACAGCAAGCTGTTATCTGAAGCACATCTTCTTACAACTGAGGTAACAAATACTTCTTTGAAGAGCTATGTAGATGGTCTATCTCTGTGTCTATCAGAATATCAAAGAAAGAGAAAAATTATATAAGAGAGGAAATATTTAACTATTCTTAGCAGGAGACAGAACTGGGGGCATGGATTTGCAATCTTTCCTCTCCCATCTTTCCATATACTGTGGCACCTGCTATCATGCCAGTTTTGGGCAGTGGGAGTGTTAGAGGGCAGAGTTCTTGTCCAGAGACCATCCACCTTTCTCTGAAGTGATTCCAAGACAAGAAAGGAAGGAGATGGATTCATATAAATTATTATTGAGTTTTCAGGAAAGTCATGACACATTTTTGCATACAAAAACAGAAAAACACATCAAGACTTTCCCAACAGCCTAAAATAATAACACAGTTGTTGCTATTTTACATGTTAAGCATGGTCCAAAGAACTGTAAGTGTTTTAACTCATTTAAAACTCATGACAACCGGGACCAGCAGTTAGCGTAATGGCTATGTTGCTGGACTCCCACATAGTCGACCACGGTTCGAGTCCCGGACCCGGTGGCTTAAAACTCATGCCGGCCGTGTGTGTGTGTGTGGGCCCAAGATCCTGAGAAGAGAACGGAGGAGAAGGGATTGTGGCATGGCCGTCCCCCCTGGGGGGTGATTTCTCGCTTTCTGTCTCTGTCTTTCTCTGTCTGGCGAGCGCACACGCCCTATAGCAAAAACCTCTCCAAAAATAAATAAATAAATAAATAATAAAAATTAAAAAAATAAAAATTAAAAAAAAAAAAAAACTCATGACAACCTTCTGAGGTAGCCGCCATTTTTAAATCTCCACTTGACATCATAGAAACTGAGGTAGAGAGAGATTTAGGTTTATAACCCTAAGGCCATATAGCTAGTAACTGGAGATGCTAGAATGCATAGGATCCCTATCTGGCTCCAGGAGAATCCACCTTAATCCACACACATTCTGCCTGTTCCAGCCTCAGAAAGACACCTAGCATTTTTAAGTGACATACTATAGATACACTTGAACAAGTGCCAACTGGAGTTCCACAGCTCTTTCTCAAAAAAAACACCCACCGAAGTCCTCATGTTGCTCTTCCATTTGAAACAAGAACCTTCTGATTAAATACATATTTTCCCTCAGGCAATCTGTTCTGACCCACTTGGCCTTGAACCAACAGCTTTGCACATAGGAGCCTTGCACAGTAACTTTAAGCTGTGAGGGAAAAGCTCTAAGGAAAGCGAAGAGCCACCTGGAGGGAAAACAGACTGAATTTACTTTGAATTTAAAATGAAAGGTTTTTAGGTGCTGATACACTGCCTCCACTGAGCCCAGATTGGTCTGTAACACAATCTGACTCTTGAATACTTAAAAATAGAGATAATTGAACACCCCACGCTGTGATGTGGGGCCTTGAAATTCAGTACTGAATTCAGTGGTGGGAGGGCTGATTTGCATTAACTTAGTCATGCCCACCTCATCAACTTAGATAACTGATGTTAGGTCCCTAGAGTTTGCTAGGAACCTAAGTGTGCCTAGGAACATACTAGACTAGGAATTAGACCAGGATTTTATTTCCAGTTCTTCAAGTAGTTCTGTAATCTTAATTAGCCCCATTTCTCAGGGCTTCAGTCCTTCATCCATAGTCTTTAGGATTTGGAATGGGTAAGGTCCCTTGCAGCTAATTCTGTAATTTGCCAAATTCAGTTGGGAAGCTTCAATATGACTTAAACATAGGAGTTATTTAACTAAACAGCCATCCTTCCCTAAAACATGTTTCTGGGCCTGCTTCATTGTTGCAGGGGCACAATTTCTTTTTTCACTCCATAATAAGCATCTTTAAAACAAATCATGTTCTTACTAGTCCAGCCTTGAGTTGAATGAGGTAACAGACAAGCCACAAAGGGATCAACCCATGTCAGGAGGCAGCATAATGTGAAGGAAGAGCCAGGGTTGGAGACAACCTTAGAGTAGCTCTGTCATAACTCATCTTAATTTCTTCTTCGTGAAACATTCTTTATGGTAACTGTGTTCTCTCAGGAGAAAGACTCAAAGAACAAGAGAAAGGAAGAGGGGGGGAATCTCAGAAAATTAATTTTGCCTATAAAATGATTGAGCTCAGGAACAAAGAAACCACTTTGCCGAGTATGTAGGATGCATTTTGAGTTCACCAGATTTCATTTGATTAAGACAGAGGCAGGTATTCAGTATGGCTAGCTTTACTGCAAAAGAAAACCAGGATGAGGAAAAAAAGCTGAAACGGGCTTCATATAGGCCAGTTTTCCTTTTTACTGCTAGGGAAATTGACAGAGAAAATGATTTATCCGGAGTTTCACAGAAAATTAGCTGCAGCTCTATTTCTAGGACTTGAGTCTTTATTCATTTATTCATTGAAAAGAATACATATTGAGCACCTACATGAACAAACACCATCCTGCCCATGTGGGTTGAGCAATCGAATAATTCCATAAGTAAATGTAGAATTAAAGCTGTGACAATTAACAAGTAAGGCACACGTAAGTAAGGCTATGAGAACACAGAGTAGCAATAGAGGAGATGGAGAGGGATGTGGATGCTAGACCACAAATACTTCGTAGGCAATGTTCATTCATTCATTTATTCATTTACTCATTCATTTTTATACATTTATTTATTCATTCAACAAAATTTTTGAACACTCATCAAGAAACAGGTATTGTACAGTTATCAAACACTAAGCAATGAACAAATAGTCCCTGCCCTCACAAGGATTACACTTTAGAGAGAAGGAGACGCAATATATAAGACAAGAAATAACAAAAGATTATGATTTGTCAGGTGATGATAGGCACCATGAGATTAATGAAGCAGGAAAAGAGGAATGAAGAATGGGGGTGTCAACTGTTATTTTAGGAAGAGTGATGGGAAAAAAAACTGTTTAAAATGGTGCATTTTAAGCAGATTTATAAGTGAAAGAGAAAACCATTTATCTATAAAAAGGAAGAAGGTTCCAAGAAGAGGAAATATAGGCAAAGGTCCTAAGATGAAAGCACACTTGAATATTTAAGAGACAGCAAAAGAGAAGTTTGCCTGGAGCCCAGGCAGCAAGGAGAAGATTAAGAACATGGGAAGAATCAGAGGAAGAAGGCTGTAGAGTCTTGAGGTCAAAGTAAATACTGACTTTGTCTCTGATGAGATGGGAGATCACTGAAGCATTCTGAGCATAAAAATAAGATGATCTGGCTTATGTTCTAGGAAGATCGTCCCTGCTGTTCTGTGGATAGAGACTACAGAAGGAGAAGAGTGCAAAGAGAAAAAATAGTTGGGAATTTATTGAAATAATCCAGGTAAAAAATGATGGTGGCTATAATGAAGGTGGTAAGAAGTGGTCAGATTCCAGAAACATTTCAAAGGTAGACACGATAAGATATACAGAAGAATCAGAAGGGTGTTAGAGAAAAAGGAGTTAAGGGTGATGACAGTATGCAGATAATGAAGTACGGGCAAAGGATACTCCATTACGCTGCATGTTTGATGAGCCTCATTGTTTAAGTGAGATGCTTTGAGTGGGTCACGCTGGGGGGTGTTCCTCCTGGTTCATAAGCTAAGTTATCCCACACAGTAGTGAGTTTTTCCTTTACTTGAACTGCACTCATGTTTGTTTGGTGTGAACCAGCCACCTGGCTATGACAATGGACCTGTCTGGTGCTTTCTTCTGAAATACAGACTTGTGACAGTGACAGCAAGCCATCTCCTGTGAATGGCAGAATGAGAATCTGACAACTGGGAAGCTAGGAGTGGTCGTTGTCCATTTTATAGTCTGCAGAAGTAGAAAGATGGCTGCAAAGAAAAGGAAGATGTAAAGGGAAATGCTGAGGCAAAAGAAAAAGGACTGAGATATTCAATGTCTAGTTCTGATCTGTTTCTGAGGCCCGGTGATTTTCCCACACTGAATGCCTAAGGCAGTCTTCTATGAAGATGATAAATACAACTTTTAAATTCAGTTGTTTAATAATTTTTCTTACTTTTACCAAAGAATCATACCTAATGATGTCTTCAGTTAAGAAACAGATATAAAAAGGCTTTATTTTTCTTTAGGACCAACTAGAGAACTCTTGGAGTTCCTACGTCAAAAATCATCGTTCCAACAAAAGATGGATCTAAGGTGTCCACCTTTATCCCACTCAGCCATGAACGGATTTCTCTCTTCACCCCAACAGTTGTCAAAAGGAGGAAAAACAAAACAGATGTGGTTGACAGGATCTTGACAAGAGTCCCCCAGAGTCTATGAAACTGGCCATGGGTTGTAAAATGCAAGTCACTGATCTATTTATGTATAACAGATAAAGCTTACACCTTTTCTTTGGTTAGATTTATCAAGATGGAAAACAGAAATGAAAGAGAAACAATGAGCCATATTTCTTGATTGACATAATGAAATTTAGCATGTTGTACAAAATTATGAAATTTGTTTCATAAAATGACCTGTTTAAAAAATACCAACAAAAACAATGTTAATAAAGTGTGCTGCTCACCTTAGTTGAATTTAGAGAGCTCTACCATGACTTCATCTGATGCTTGTGTATTGCCTAGAAGTGGACCTGGGAGGTGAGTGGAAGAAAAGGAGGAACAGAGCACCCTGATGGAGTAGGAATGGGGGAGTGTAAGATTTGAAGATAGAGTAGGAAGGGCGGGCGATCATACTACTCAATCAGTTTTTAAAAGCTGAAAGTTTTGTGTTTTGTTCTGAGGGTTTATGAAATGGGTAAAAGTGAACCTCAAAATGGTCACATTGTCAAAAAAAATATATATATATCAATATGTCCCTCTCCCACTGCATGCTAGGTGGTAATTACTAATAGGTCTATACAGAGTGTAGCCCAGTAGGCAGTAAGATAGAACTGGATTTCTCATATTTCTTTTTTTTTAATTTATTTATTTACATTCATTCGCTGTCCATCATTACAGCATACAAAATGAGATTTTCCATCCGGAGTACACTGTATATTGGCTCAATCAAGCATATCAACATACATGTTATCGTCACCAAATAATTTTCTATTTCTTGTTTCCTGTATGTTTTGCCTTTTTTTTTTTTTTTTCATCTTTGATTCCCTATCTCTTACCTCTGCCATCTCCCACTCTCCTCCCACACTGTCGCTGGTAATCTATGTTTGCTTTCTATACTGTTTTTCCCTCACATTTTATTGAGTCACATGTTTCATTTTGCTCATTCAGCTTTTTTTTTTTGCCCCCCTCCATGACTGAATTTTTTTAAGTGTGAGGATGTATACAAAATTTAGACTTAAGTTTCTCTTGGATAAAAGAATACTGAAACTCTAGGCCCTTATTCTCAAATGGCATTAACTGACTGGACCCCAGTGTTCAGATTTGGGTAAACCATTCTCTTTTCAGTCTACTAGTCACCTGGGCTTCTTTGACTCATTTCACTCATTCTATATCTTCCTGATTCTTTAAGGTACCTGAGTTTGCCGTCCTCTGACCTTAAGCCTATAGTCGTAGGTGAGAACTGTAAATACACCTTAAAGCAAAGCAGCTGTTATTTTCCCCCAACATGTAAGGCCATGTGATGATAAGCAAAGTTTGCCATTTGTATTTTTATGCAAAAATATTTCCATTTTTAAGTGGTAGCTACCAATTCAACTTTTCAAAATGCTCTAACCAAATGAAACACCTGTGAACCACCAGCCTGTGCCTGCCAGGTGCCATTCTTCCTGAATTACAGGAAATAAGTCCACATGGAGAAGTTTGGGATTTATTTCTTGCTATGGCACCAATACTAGAGATGCTACTAAAGAAGTCCAATCATGATTTCCCCAGAGCAAAAATCTGTTTGAATGAATTTGACAGACACATTTAGCAAGTATTTCCAGTATACATGGCTCTGGGATAGGCACGGTGAAGAGGGTGGAAATACAACTGGAACAAAACCACCCTCCAGCATTCAAGGAACTGAATCAACCATGTGTTTGGCATCACCAGTAGGTAAGTGACATTTGTGTTCAGCTACCTTGATGCCCAATTGCCATGACACTTTTTCTTTCAGGGAGCCCCCAGGTAATCCCAGAGCTCTCTGTTACTCAGATGTTCTTTTACTAATGTTTCACTATACTTCTACTGTTCCTATGATTACTACTACACTGTACTGCTGGCAGCAACCACTACAAGTACTACCACTCCTACCAGAACTAATACCATCATATAGTGTGTCTTCTTGTGCTAAGCACATGGTATGAATGATTTCTAATGTTCACACCAGTTCTGAAAGACAAATACTAATACCCATTTTACGCCTGGCTCAGTTAAGTCAATCACCTTTTTGAGGCTACAAAGTTGGTAACTATCACAAATGGGACTGTGATGCAGGATCCTTGGAGTCTTTTACATCGTGCTGTTACAAATGACATCCACCCTCCTACCAAAATTTCCCATCTCTTCCCTCATTTATTTGGGACATGCCACCCTTGGTTAATATCTCTTTTTTTGTTTGTTCGATTTATTTATTTATTTATTTATTTATTTATTTGCCATAGGGCACATGTACTTGCTGGAGATAAATAGAGAGAAAGACAGAAAAGGGGGAAGTGAGAAATAACCCCTCAAAAGGATGGCCAAACCGCAATCCTTTCTCCTCCATACTCCTCTTGGGATTTTAGGTATACGTGTACCTGGCATGTTTTTCAAGTCGCTGGATCTGAGACTCTTACTGTAGAGTCGGCCAAGTGGGATCCAGCACTCTAACCACCACTCTGCCTGCTGGCCCCTTACATTACATCTTAAATTAGACCATCCATGTCTTAACCCTGGTAGTGATCAGCGGCAGGAATATTAGCCATTGCTGTGGCTCTACTGTAGTATTATCTTTGTACCAGAGGTGTGTAAACTCTAAGGTCATACTGAGTTTGTGTTCCTATGCTCTCTTGGCATCAGGCGACTCAGTTGACAAAGTGAGTTATAAAGGTGGTATCAGCACATTTTTTTTTCCTGTGAAGGGCTGGATTGTGAATTTTTGGCTTTGCAGGCTATTCAATATCTATTGCGACTTTTCTATCTTGACTAATCTACTGTTGTAGAGTAAAAACAGTCACAGGCAGTAGTATATGACTGGGCATGGCTATGTTCCTATAATACTTTACTTAACCAAAACAGACTTGGGCTCTATTTGGCTTGGTCTCAAGTATGCTCTGTGACCCTGGGGGAAGACATCGCAACTTTCTACACCTCACTTTACTTAGCAGTAAATATAAAGATGTTACTATCACTTCAACTAATGTATAAAAATGATAAACCACAATGGCGCAGGTGGTAGGCACCACTGTATGATGATGGAGCTGCATGAACAGCCTGAATTTGGATATTAGGCCAACATAAGCATGCCAGGTACCATGGTGCATGCCTGTAATCCCAGCTGACTGGAAAGCTGGGGCGAGAGGATCACAGCAAAGCAAGACCTGACAAAAGTCTCTCTCTCTTTCTCTCTCTCTCTCTCTTTCCTTTACCCCAGCCCTAATTTTAAAAATGATAAGATTATTCTGAAGATGAAATTATATAATCATTTTGTAAACTGTCTAGTGCTAGTGAAATTATTTAATAATTAGTACACAAAACTAATAATGGTTTTCTGGAAAACTTTTTTTTTCTCTCTTCACCCAATTCCCTACTTATTAATCCTTGTTCATGCTATCTCTCTCTCTCTCTCTCTCTCATACACATACACATGCACATACCACATATTTTTACCTATTCCAGCTGTACCTAGGGCCCTCTTTTTTCACCCCCAGCCCCCTAGACCCAATTTTTACATGTCTTTCCCAGTTGTCACTCTTCACTAGACTAGACCACTAATGGCAGACTTAATATCCTGAATAATCCAACATTCTTTCTAAAAGGAGTGATTTGGGACCAGCAGTTAGTGTAATGGCTGTGTCACTGGACTCCCATGTAGTCGACTGAGGTTCGAGTCCTGGACCTGGTGGCTTAAACTCATGCCAGGCGCGTGGTCAAGATCCCAAGAGGAGAATGGAGGAGAAGGGATTGCAGCATGGCCATCCCCCCTGGGGGGTGATTTCTTGCTTTCTGTCTCTCTGTCTCTCTCTGTCTGTCTGGCGAACGCACGTGCCCTATAGCAAAAACCTCTCAAAAAAAAAAAAAAAAAGACAATAAAAGGAGTGATTTGTACACAAATCGTTTATTCCAAGATGCCCTTGGTGCATATCTCAAAAAAAGTCTGATAATTCAAGCAGAGTACATGGTTCTTTTTAGAGCACATTAGACAACTTCTGAGAAATTTACTTACAGCCCAAAATAGCAACCTGGAGAAACTCAGGTTTGGGGGATGTCATGTGAAGCTACTTCCAAACTCAGAGTCATATTAACCGAGTGGGAGCTCTGCAGACAGTGTGCAGAGGCAGGTGTGGCTAGGGAGAAAGGCTGAGTCTGGATCTCTTTCCCAGTTGCTGTAATGAAGAGATTAAAATAAATTGTGAGTGCATCATAGTGGTATGCTGGTAAAATGGCTCACTGAGAAAAAAAGAGAGAAAGAGAAGCCAGCCTCTGTTTATAGCATTTATCAATTTCCATGGAGTAAATACTCCCACCATGGACAATGGCAAGTTATCAATGGTTTAACAACCATTAGCTCACAAAATTTCACAATCATTTGTTCCTGCCAGCTCTGACACATCACTGGCTCTATCAATCAGTGGTTTCAGTTTTTGATCCTTGATCCCAAGAAAATACATCGATATAGCTATAGTTTAAATATGTCTCCCAAAAGTTTATGTAATAAACCAGTGTAATGGGATTGAGAGGGTGAAAATACTATTTGATTATGGTATCAAAAAGTGAGGTTTCAGGGGAAGAGATTAGGATTAAGGTCATTAGGGCAGGGCCTACATGATTGAGTTCTGATGGGTTTATAAGGAGAAGGAGACGGACAGACACATGGAACACAGACGGTGTTCTTCTGCCCTCTGCGTTTTGTGATGCACCCTCAGCAAAAGTGCCTCCTGGGACTCATACTTCCAAGCCATGAGCTGAATAAACCTCTGTTTTTGTAAATCACCTTGGTTCAAGTATTTCCTGCTAGTAGCAACAAAATGGACTAGAATGAATGAAATCATATAGCTAGTAAAGAAGCTCTCTCTTCTACATACACATAAACACACACCCTTCACTGTATTCCTCCTGGACTAATTATTGTTTTCTCCCAAAGTAGGCATTCTATAAGTTTTCTTGTATTATGTGTTAAAAGGATTTTTGACAGCTAGAAATCTAAGGCTTTGCTATGCTACTCATAGTGTGTGTGGTCCACATCACCTAAGAACATATTAGAAAGTAGCATTTCAGGTTGTACCCCTGATCCAATAAATCAGGATTTTTAAAAAAGATTTATTTATTTTTATTTATTATCATTCTCCTTCAATTTGGACCAAAGAGAGACAGACAGCAAGGGAGAGTGAGAAAGCAAGCCGCCAGGTCTGGGACTTGAACCAAGGTCAACCATGTGGGTGTATGCAGCTCAACCTCCATGCCATCGGCCAGCCCCAGAATTTTGTATTTAACCACATTTGTACATGCATTACACTTTTGAAAAGGACCATTCTAGGTTCCATTCAACCTACATTTTGGATCTACACAAAGACGCTGATGAAATTTTCTATTTTCCATACCACAAAAATAAGTATCAGTCTTGTCCCTTCACAGTGGTGATTTTTAAAAAATTATATACCTTGTTTTTTTACCTAAGACATAAACATATTCCAGAATTAGTTTTATTTAAAACATAAAAGCATACTGTCCTCCGCAGAAGTAATAACTATACTCTTAGGTAACTACTAAAAATATGATAAAGAGATGTTGTCTTAGTTCCAACCTTCCTTTCCAACTTTATGTCCATCACTTCATTATATCCTATGATAGAAAGAATGATGCTCTTCCTACAATGTCCAGATCCTAATCCATGAAGCCTATGAGTAGGTAAACTTATACAACAAAACAACAAAATCCTGATTAAATCCAGAATTTTGAGATTGGAAGATTATCCTGGATTATCCAAGTAGCCATTGGAATTGCAAATTCCTTAAAAAGAGGCAGGAGGGTCAGAGATGTGACCATGGAAGCAGAAGTTGTATTGATATAATCACAAAACCCAAGTGATCTGGCAATCTCTAGAAGATGGAAAAGGAAGGAAACATTTTTAAATGATTTTTCAGGGTCAGCAGGTGGTGTGGTGGTTAAGGGATTAGATCTCCATGGCTGACTTCACAGTTTGAGTCCCAGACCTGGTGGCTTAACAAATGTATGGAGCACTTATGCATCTGTGCCAAACTTCCGAGAGAAACATAAAGGAGACAGGATTGCTGTGTGGCCATCAACTTTGGGGGGTAATTGTCCACTTTCCCTCACTGTCTCTAGGGAGTACATGCTCCCTATGGCAAAAATCTTTAAAAAAAAAAAAAAAAAAAAAAAAAAAAAGAAAGAAAAGAAAAAAAGAAAGAAAAGAAAAGGGAAAAAAAAAGTTTTCCAGTAGAATCTCTAGAAGGAATGTAATCCTGCCAATACCTTGGTCTTAGCCCATTAATACTTGTATCAGATTTCTGACCTCTAGAATTATAAGATAATAAATGTGTGTTGGTTTTTTGTTTGTTTGTTTTTTGGAGAGGTTTTTGCTATAGGGCACGTGCACTTGCCAGAAAGACAGAGAGAGACAGAGAAATAGAAAGCGAGAAATCACCCCCCAGGGGGGATGGTCACGCCGCAATCCCTTCTCCTCCATTCTCCTCTCGGGATCTTGGGCACGCACGCACACACACCCGGCGTGAGTTTTAAGCCACCGGGTCCGGGATGCAAACCGCGGTCGATTACGTGGGAGTCCAGCGACATAGCCATTACGCTAACTGCTGGTCCCAATGTGTGTTGTTTTAAGCCATTACTTGTGTGGTGAGTAGTTACAGCTGCAGTAGAGCACTAATGTACCTCCTTTCTTCCCAATAAGAGAATTTCAAACCTATGACCATATCCCCCATACTGCGATCAACTCCAGTGCCTAGCCAGTGGGTTCATAATAAATATTTAAAAGAAAAAAAATGACAGAATGAGGTAGTAATCTATTCTCCTATGCTGTAGCTACTTGATCTTATTACTTCACTGCCCAAAATGCTTCAGTGGAATTTATTACTCACAGAATAAACAAAAACTTTAACATGGCTATAAAGACCTGCATGGCCAGACCATGACCTCTGGTCTAGCCTTGCCTCCAGCACCACTCCCAGTGTTGGCCATTTTTCATGTTTGAATCCATCAAAACAAGTGATCTCTCCCTACCCTCCACATCCAGCTCTCTTGTTCTGGTTAATCTGTTTCTTCCTTTAGATATCCCTGAAATATCATTTCCTCAGGGAAGTTAGTCCTTTACTTGATAGATTATCTTTCTTTCATAGTACTTAACTCCCATCATAAATAAAATTTTTCTCTCTTCTACTTGATTCTAAGCTCAATGAGAGCAGAGACCATGTATTTCAGCACTTATTCTGGGGCATGGCATAGATAGGACCCAGTACAGTCAGTCCTCTGTATCAGTGAGTTCTGTAGTCTGTCATTGGTTGAATTTGAAGAGACAGAACACATGAGTGAGGAGGGCCAACTGTACTATATGCCCTTATGGGACTGGAGAATTGGCAAATTTGGTATTCCCAGGGGTTCTAGAGTCAATCTCTTACAGATACCAAGAGATGACTATAAGTATTTGTTGAATAAAAAATATTTATAGACAACTCTCTAGCTGTGTATAGGGAGAAAAATCCCACATGACCCATTATGGTTCAAACCCCAGTCCTGTTGGCTTGAGAAACATGATGGGCACCTGTGTGTACATGCCCAAAATCCTGAGGGAAAGAAAAATGGAGGAAAATGAATTATGGCATAGCCATGTCCAATTGTGGAGCAATTTCTCTCTCTCTCTCTCTCTCTCTTTAGTTCTCTCTCTCTGGCAAGCACATGCATATATTTGTGTATATCTGTGTGTATATGTTATATATACATGGATGCATACGTTTCATGTATATGTGTGTATACAAGTTACACATACACACATGCATATGTTATGTACATATACATGCATGTGTTTATATGTTATATATGGTATGTATGTTAATAAAATACAGTCATTGCATTTCTAAAAATATATGCTTTAGTGATTTCTGAGCTTCTAAGTCATAAAGAATTATGAGTTAGCAAAACAATTTTAAGATAAAAGGAACTTTCTAGAATCCCCATAGTACATACTACTGTCTTTAGATTTCATTCTCTGACTCCAATTTAGAACCTGCTACATTGAGCTACTGCCCACATTTAACAAGTCGTTGTCATCTTTCTGTTAAAGAGCTGCTAATGACTCCCCAAATTGGTTCAGTCAACATTTTCTTCTAGAGTTGTTAGTCAGAGCCCTTACAGTGCTAGAGTCAATTGTAAGCATCTCTTTCCAATTTTGCATTCAGTCATTTCACTTTGGTATTTTGAAATTTGCTTTGGTAAAAGTATTTACACCACAGAAATGAGTACATGTTACAAATCAGGTTCTCTTCTTTTAATTCAGTTACTAAAACATATACCTATAGATCACTACCCGGAGCTTTTCTCTTTTAGAGGTTTACATGGTACAGAGCCTGATATATGAAGCCTTGAGATATTGCCAAGAAATTATAATATGATAGGGGGGGCACTAATTCTAAATTAACTACATATATGTTAGATTACTCAATATTGTCCCTAGGGGGCAGCAGGTGGCAAGATGGTTAGGGCACTGGACTCTCACATGGCCAACTGCAGTTTGAGGACTATGGTTTGAGTCCTGGCTCTAGTGGTTTGCTTTCTCACTTTTCCATGCTCATTGTCTCTCTCTGGTTAGTGCACATGCCTTACAGCAAATAAAAATACTACTACTAATAATAATAAGTAACATTTAAAAAAATTTTTTTAATATTGTTCCTAAATCACTGGCATTCTCTTTAGTGGTTTCAGTTTTGTGTTGTTTTCTTTCCTTTCTGAGTTTCATTTTGGGTTACTTTTATTGCTGTATCTTAAAGTATACCAACCTTTGGTATTTAGAGTTTAATCTTTTGTTATTTAAGCCAGTGAAATTTACGTTTTATATATTATGGTTTTCATCTCCAGAAGTTCAACTTGGTTCTTGTGACATCTTGTTATCTCTTATTCTGTTCATGCTATTTTAAATCCATAATGTATTAAGCATATTTAAAATAGTTGTCTTAGCATCCTTCTCTCATAATGCCATCCTCTCTGCTATTTTTGGGTCTATCTATATTTCTGATCTTTGTCTTCATTATGTATCACATTTCCTGTTTCTTTGTACATGTCCTAATTCTTTATTATTAGACTTTGTAAATATTATACTGTTGAACATGGGATTATGTATATTTCCTTAAGGAGGTTTAAACTTTGATTTGAATATCTAGTAGTTATTTGTGAATAGTTTAATTAGGGTGCCTGTTTTCATTCTTTTATAGAGTAGTCCTTTAAGAGTCTTTATTCTGAGGGTAATTTAGCCCAGCTACCAAGGTGTAGCCCCTCTGGAGTCTATATAAAATGTCCCATGTATTCAATAAGGATTCTTTACTCTGGCTATAAATGAACAATTTCCATCCCTGAGTGAGCTTGGAGAATTATTTGACGTATAATTAACTGTTTATTCCTTTTAAAATTTTTAAGTTTATTTATTTATTTTCAAAAGAATGACAGAGAGAGAAACAAGCATCCTAAACAGGGTCTCACACCACAATTTTTGCTACCCCAGCCTTCCCAGCAAGTCAGAATTATGGTGCACATGCCCATTATGTACGGGCCAAACCTCAGTCGTCCGTGTGGACTCAGCATTGCTTGACCAGGGCACTGTGACTGTACCACCCAGACCACTGTTAAAAGATTTCATCATTCTACCTCACAGGGTTTTACCCTATACATGTGCAAATTGTTACTGACCTAAAGATTTAAGCACATCCTATAAACATTTTTAGTGTTCTTCCACTGCATAGTTCCTGCCTCACCATTATTTTGTTCCACACACTGTAGCTGCCTTGGTTTCTTCTATCTCAATTCAATAACATTGTGAGGATATTTCTAGGCTCGCCATCTCTAAATTATAGAAATGTGACATATGTGGGCTTACCTCGTTTGTAAGACTTACCCCCATTTAGCTTTCTGCTCTCTACAGTAAGAGGCTGATGTGATTATAGGGTCTACCTTGTTGAAACGGGAGATAGACCTCACTTCTTAGGTAGAGAGAACAGGTACCCGGAAAGGAGAGTTATTGTCTTTCTCTTTTTGAAGTCACTATCTATGTTCCTTTGTTCTAAAGACTAGTTAATGTACAATATAACAATGTACCTAACATATTCACAGCTATGGAGATTATGATAGGAATATTGTTGGGAGTGGTATTAGTCTGCCTACCATAAAGAGCATATAAACAATCCAACATAATACCCTCCAACTTTAAAAATGGATTTGGCTTAAAACTTAAATTTTCAAAAAAAGTAACTTATAAATATTTTAAACCCTGCTGTTTAAGGTCTTAAGAATACCATTGGTGGGAGACTAACAGATGGCGTAATGGTTATGTCACTTGACTCCCACATGGTGGGTTGCAGTTGGAGTCCTGGACCTGGTGGCTTCAAATACACACTGGGGATATGTGCATGTGTGCCCAAAATCCCAGAGGAGAATGAAGGAAAAGGGATTGTAGCATGGAGGAGAAAGAATTGTAGCATGGAGAAGTACCTGTAGCATGGCCATCCTCCCTGGGAGGGCGGTGATTTCTCACTTTCTGTCTCTCTGTCTTTCTGGTGAGTGCACACACCATATAGTAAAAAATTTCTCTAAAAAAAAAAAAGAATAACTATTGGCAAAGCATAAAATTCATTTCTATTTATTTTTTTTGTTAACTGGAAAATAGAATTTGGAAATGAATTTAAAATTCTCTTTTGTAGAGTTTTATACTGGTCACTTTTATCCCTCTTAACATATATTCATAAGTTGTTTTAAATATATAAGTAAATGAAGAGTAAGTCACTATTGATCATTTCATGGACAGTAGCTTCAGATTCCTAAAAAATCATGTGCTTATTTGAATACCTATCTTCTTTTTCAAGATGTGAAATCTTTCTGGCTTTTATTTAACTATAATTCTCATTTTTCACATGTGTCAACATTTAATCTCCTGACTGTGGGTATGATATTCACAGCTGGGAATATGATCTGGAAATGATGCTACTTAGAGGACATATTAAGTTTTTGCAGCAGTTGATAAAAACTAATAAGGTTGAAACTTTGTTGAGTATTAAAATAAGAGGGGAAAATCTGACTTTATGTTTTGCAATATTTCAGATTGCAAGAATGTGCAAAGTAAGTCAGTCTTCATATGTGAGGAGAAACTGGCAGAGACTCTCAGTCAAAAGTCAGAATGCTTGCTCCCGCCTGATTTCTCTCATCTCCTCCTCATTTTGCAATTTCTCTGATCACTCTGCCCTGTGACTGGCTCTGTTTTCTTCCCCAGCCAACTTGACATTTCTGAAGAGGTAGACATCTTACTGAAGAGATAGATAGCTTTCATTTCTTTCTACACATTGTTCCTCAACAGAAGTTCTATGACCAGATCTGATGCATACTGGGTGCTGAGGACTCATCATGGACTTTCCTGAAGATGGTGCCATCCTCCAGGAAATTCTTAACATATCCCATCAAATATATAGTATTTTCAAAATCATCCTTTTATGAGAAAATTATCCTTATAGCCTTGGTGTTGTGCTATGGGCTCATAGCAAACATTAAGGATGATTATGAGTGTAATTATAGGTAAAGGACTTTCCAGAGAAAACTCCCACAAAGCAGCAGATTCCCTAAAAAGAAAACAAAGAGTCTTCCTTATGCCAAAACGGATGAAGTTGCCACCCTATTCGACACTACGTGACAAAGCATCACAATCCCTTGCCTATATCCTATGAACAGACGAAGAACAGATTTAATAAAATCCCTATGTGGCCAATGTAGAGATTTTCTCCACTTTTCTCTTTAACCCAGAGTTGTTCTCATTGGTCTCCATTATTTTCCATCTCCGCTCTTTCTCCTTTTGAAATCCTTGTCTGTAAACTGTGCCTTAGAAATGTACCCCATATGCTGGCTTCATTATTGCCTCACATGATCTGGTCTGTTATTGGATATCATCATAAACTAATTTTTTAATATTCTGTGCGTATGTGTGTGTGTGTGTGTGTGTATGTCTGTATTATGTTTCTGCATGCTAAACAAATTATGTAAAAACAAAATAGGGCTGGCCATGTAGTGTAGTGGTTAAGCACTCTGAAGAGGAATCTGGATCCAAATGGCTAACCAGGGTTCAAGTTTTGGCCCCCACAGCTTAAAAAATATGTTGGGTGCCTGCACCTGTGCCCAAGATCCTGATAAGATTGAGAATTGGAGGAGAAGGATTTGGGCATCACCAGATTCCTTTGGGGAGTTCTCTTTTTCTTTCTTTTGCATGCAGTTGCCCTCCGCATTTAAAGTCATAAACACTTAAAAGAAAACTATTATTTAGCTGTCGCACAAAGGTAAAAAGACATGTAGAATTCATGTATAATATACAGACCTCAGAAAGGTTCTCTGGAGTTGGCCCAGTGTTTTTAAAAATTGTTAAATTTTACACAGTAAGGAAGTTTTCTGACTTACCTTGAAAAGCTGGAAAATGTGGCAACATAGGAGCATCATGCTAATCTGGCAGCAATCAGCTAGATGTGAAGAGCACTTACTTCCACTGATTAGACATGTCCGTTCCACCATGCCCCAGTCCCAATCACTCCTTCTTCTCTTACCCTCATCCTACCTGCTTCATTAAAATGTAGAAACCCTGGATCAGACAAAGCTGCCAAGGAAGGTAGGTCCTAAGGAAGATTCAGCAACATTTATGACAACTTCATTCAGCATCTACTACAAAGGGAGAAAAAAAAATATCCATTAGGTATTACATGTGCCAAATGATCCCTGCTATCAAGTGCCTCACTAGAATGTGAAGGACACAGCAAGGAAACAAGTGGCCCAAGTACAGTAAGATACACATCAAGATCTCAGCAAGGAAAACTTCATGTTTGCAACTAGCCTTTTTCTAGGCAGGCACTGACTGAGTGCTTCCAGCAGCAAGAAGTATAAAACCAGACACAGGGATCTGCATTCAGGACAAAACTCCAAATCCTAGAAGAGACTGTCGCTGCAAGGCTGAAACAAGGATTGGCTATATATTCCATATTTCAATTTCCTCACATGTCAATGGGAATAATAAGAGCCTCTCATTAGGTTACTGTGAGAAATGAATGAGTTGATTTATTCGATGAGATAATGTTAACCCTGTGAAGAGTTGTGACCCATACCAAATGACATATAAATGCTAGTTGATAAGGACTCTAATGTAGGAAGTTCATTGTGGTGATAGCAGAAAGGGAGCATGGGGACAGAAGACCTAGGCAGATGTGGTTAGAGTGGCCCCTTTCATCCATGGGGAGCTGCGCCAAGACTCCTACTGGATGCCTGACTCCACAAATAGGGTCAAGCCCTATATATACCATGGTTTTTCCTGTACATGCTTAAAATGAAGTAAAATTTATAAATTTAGGGGGACCAGAAAATAGCATAATGGTTACATCACTGAACTCTCACATAGTCAACACAGTTTGAGTCCTGGACACAACTTGAAACTCATGCTGGGCATGTGCGCATGCGCACCCGAGATCCTGAGAGGATAATTAGGATCCTGAGAGGATCCTAAGAGGAGAAAGGATTGTGGTGTGGCCATCCCCCCACCCTTGCCCCCAGGCTAATTTCTCACTTTCTATCTCTCTGGGGCACACACATGCCTTATAACAAAAATCTCTCTCAAAAATAAATGAATAAATAAATTTAGTACGATAAGTAACAATTAATAATAAAACAATGTGCTATCATCACTACTCTTGTGCTTTGGGGCCACTATTAAATAAAATGAGGGTTACTTGGAACACAAGGACTGTGATACCATAAGAGTTGATCCAATAGCTCATATGGCTAACTAACTAGGCAAAGGGATGCTTCATGTCCCTAGCTGGATGAAGCTGGACTGAATGAAATTTCATCACACTGCTCAAAACAGCATGCAGTTTAAAACTTAAAATTGTTTATTTCTAAAATTTCCCATTTAATATTTTTTGACTATGAATGACTGTGGGTAACCAAAACTGCAGAAACCAAAACTGTGGGTAAGGAGGATTATTGTACAAGAACACCTGTAGAACTCAGTGACTATACTCAACCAGAGAATGTATGCACCTCTTGGCAATAAAGAGCTCTTACTCTAGAACTCCTAATATGTTAAAAGCACCCTTTACAGTTTTGCATGGCTTTCTTATTTGTATGCAGGGAGGGTACTTCTTGTTTGATGTTTCCTAGCACCTGCTGTAAACTTGACTCTTGGCAGATAATTAACAAATGGTTATTTGGAAAAAAAATAAGTACATGAAGAAATGAGAAAACTTGAAATTGGACTGATGCCAGTCTTGAGAATGGCAGGACTGATGAACCTAGCAGTGAGGGCAAAGGGGACCCAGACGGAGGACTGAACAGCTCCATGAGAAAAGAATATATGATACATATTTAATCAATTATTGGGTACTCACAACTGTGGCACAATTGCATTAACTGTGTATACTGTCTAGCAATGTACAAAATCATTTTTCTTTTTATATACCAGTTATCCCCCGCCCCCCGCCCTTTACTCAAAGTGTTCTGCAGGTTACCAATCTTTCATTCTCAAATCAGGGTCCGTCCAGGAAGAGCCAGATTATTTAAATATAAATAATTTTATCCTGTGCAAGAAAGAAACTACTTTAAAAAAGAGCAGAATCTTTTGTGTTTTTCTCTTCTCTTCCTCCTTTTTCCATTCTTGAATGGAAGAAAGAAGAGGCCAGGGCCATCATGTGGCCAAGGAAGACAGAGCAAGCGACCAGAGTGAGTCCTTTTAGACAAATCCATCTGTCAGGGAATCTGGCCCACTGGTGTTGAAAGGCCATTTTTCTAAAGATAAATGCTTTTGCCCTACATTGTTGCAACTCTTGTTGAATGCACACTGCTCTAGGCATGAACTCCTCTCCCCTTTTTTAATACTGCCAGCTTCCCCCTCTGGAGCCAATAGCTTGTTTACTAGATATGGCATTAGGGACCAAGCAGTCCCCAAAGCTGGGACATGGTCTCTGATCACAGATTTTTAGCTCATTTGTGTTGAAAACCTTACATGAACGATAGAATTAGTTACTGTTAGTACCCAATTTTCTCTCATGTCCCAAGCTCATTCTGCTATGAGGGAAGGAGAAATTTGAAAATAATTCTCCTAACCAAGAAACTTTCCAAAAAGAATGATAGTATTTCTACTTCCTATATTGTATATGTAACCCTTTCTTCTTCAATTCTTTGCCTGATTAGGCCAAATAACATGTAGGTGAGACTGGTAGCTACCTGATTATGAGGATTCAAGAGCACCTGAAATGCTTTCCATGACTCTCTCTCCCACTCACTTAAGCTGTGGATTCTAAGACACAGATTATAAAACATTAGCACCCATCACACTTATCTGTGCTAAAATACAGACCACTGGATTTACCCCTACTTGGTTTCTTATTCTGTAGGCCTGAGGTATGACCTAAGAATATGTGTTTGTAATAAAATTCCAGGCAACACTAATACTGTTAATCTAAAAACCACACTTTGAGGACCATTGTCCTAAGGTACAATTCAAAATCTGAAAAATTAATCACTTAGCACTAGAGAAAAATACATGCCATGTAAAACAGTATGCAAATTTCAAATGAGATCTTCTGAAAGCAACAGCATGTAATCGCCTAAATAGTATTTGACTGGGTTCTGATCAGTGCATGTGTGTAAGGAAACCAATAAACAAGGTGGAGAAAACACAACCTAGAAGAATAAGAAGCAACTGCCCTTGGTCTTTACACTAAGCTAAGAATAATGCATGTTTCTACTAGCTAAGGTGGAAAAAATGCATGATTCATAGGACATTGGGTAAAGTACATTAAAGGGTCTTACCTCAGAAGTGAATATCCCTAGGCTGAATACTGCCCCAGTCTCATCTTAAAAAATCTTAAAGGAAAGAACAAAAGGATCAAACTATTTCCAAGTAATTTAATAGCATCATAAAACAATGTTTAGGGACATTTACAGGAATACAAAAAAAATCTGGTACTCACTAAGGTAAAATTCACAATGTTTGGTATCCAATAAAAAAATTACCAGGATTGTAAAAAAAGAAAGAAAGAAAGAAAAATAAAGAAAAAGATGTCTACAATGAGAAGAAAATCAATTAATTGAAACTGATCCACAGATGTTAGAAATAGCAGATAAGGATAGTAAAACACTTAAACACTTATAACTATATTCCATATGGGCAAAACTTTAGCCACATGGAAGATTTTTTTTCTTAAATAGTCAAATTGAACCTCTAAATGAAAAATAAATAAATAAAATAAAAAACCCCTGCAATATATGAGAAAGAAAATGTGGTGTATGGGATTAATGGCAGACTAGATATTGCATAAGAAAGGAACAGTGACTTTGAAAACTGAACAATAGGAGCTATCCAAAAGAAAACACACATAAAGGTCCCTAACTTAAAGGCACCAGGGACTGGTTTCATGGAAGACAATATTTCCATAATCTGAGGGGTGGGGGAGATGGTTTCAACATGATTTAAGCACAATTATTGTACACTTTATTTCTATTATTATAACACTGTAATATATAATAAAATAATTACACAATTCACTCTAATGTAGCATTTGCAGCCACTCCCATTGCTGGCATCACTGCCTCAGCTCCACTGCAGATCATTAGGCATTGGATTCTATGAGGAGCACACAACCTAGAGTCCTTGCCTGTGTGGTTCACAACAGGGTTCATGGTCTTATCAGAATCTAATGCTGCTTCCTATCTGACAGGCAGGGATGCTCAGGCAGTAATGCAAATGACGGGGAGTGGCTGTAAATACAGATGAAGCTGCACTTGCTCACCTGCCACTCACTTCCTGTAGCTTGCCCTAGCTCCTAACAGGCCATAAACCATTATTGGTCTGTGGTCTGGGGGCTAGAGACTTCTGGTCTAAAATATGTGTAACAGAAGTCACCAAAGAAGAAAATTAAGAACTAACAAAAATTTAAAGAAAAAAAAATTTTCAAATTTGATAAAAACTATAACTCAGAGATTCAAGCAGCTCAGCAAACACTAAGTGTGCATGAGAACACGTGTGCATATGCTCACACACAAAGGAAAAGAAAATTTACACCAAGCTGCATCATAATCAAATACTTAAAAATAGTGATTCAGAACCAGCAGATGGCATAATGGTTATGTCACTGGATTCCCATATAGTCAACCACCATTCAAATCCTGGACCCGGTGACTTAAAACTCATGCCAGATGCGTGTGCGTACATGCCCAAAATCCCAAGAGGAGAATGGAGGAGAAGGGATTGCGGTGTGACCATCCTCCTGGGGGAGGGATGTGTGTGATTTCTTGCTTTCTGTCTTTCTGTTGAGAATATGCACCTTACAGCAAAAATACCTCTCTCAACAAACAAAGAAACAAAACAAAACAAAACAAACAAACAAACAAACCACACCACTGTCTTCAAAGCAGTCAGTGTGTGTGTGGGGGGAGACATAATGTATATAGAGAAACAAAGATAAGGATGACAGCAGATTCTCATAGGAAATAATGCAAACAAAAAACAGTGGAACATCTTTAAAGCACTGAAAGACAAATTTTCACTTGAGAATTCTATAATCAGTGAAAACATCTTTCAACACTGAAGGTGAAATAAAGACTTTTTAGACATCAAAACCTAAAAGAATTTTTTCCAGCAGATTCACGTTACAAGAAATGTTGAAGGCAAAAGGAAAGTAATGTCAGATGAAAGTATAGATCTATGCAATGGAAATAACAGCACTGGAAATAAATACATGGTTAAGTAATAATAATTAAATTATTTTTCTTTTAACTTACTATTTCAGGAGATATCTAGGAATTATCTAGATGAGCTCTTCTAATTCAATTTCTCTCTCACACACACACAAAAGGAAAGAACAAAGGGTGGGTTAAACATATGTAGCATAAAGCCAGCATGTCCTTGTCTTCAAAATAAATTAGAAAACATTTCAGAACATGTTCTTGATTAAATTAACAAGGGTTCTTATGCTCTCGCTCTCTCGCTCTCTCTCTCTCTCTAGATAGATAGATAGTGTTAATGGATGGGAGAATGTCGAGCTGCATTGTGATGTCCTTGGTTCTTTGGGTCCAGATCACTAAAATTAGAGATCTGTCCCTAGGCGCAAAATGAAACTGCAACCACGAATGAAGTAGGTAGAAAAGAAGGTTTAATAGGAAAGAAAGGAAAGTACACCCAAAAAGGCTCTTGGGCGGGCAGATTGCCAGGTAGCAACTGCACTTGATACTGGTTAATTGTTACTTTTATTACTAGAGGTGATTATGAATATTTATTGGTGGGAGGTCTGTCATACTACCTATGTCCTTCGTTTGAATTAGAATCCCCGTTTTCTCCTGCTCTTGCACAATTCTCTCACAGGTAAGGAGTGAGGAATTTGATTACCTTATTGCTCATGCCCAGTGTGAGCCAGGTTGTTTAATTAGACAGCCTAATTAATTCATCGTTCTAGTGGGGATTAGGGCGTTGACCTAGTGGGAATTAGGGCTTTGACCAAAATGCTTGCTTGGGTCTTTTTGATAAGAGAAAAATCTACAAATCATCCCTGTATGCTTCCCTCAGGCCCCAAGGAAGGAAGACAGCAAATTGCCTCACCCTCCTGGCGCCTGGGGCTAGGTGAGCCTTTCCCTTTTCTCTTAGGCCTGCCTGGTCATGACTAACTGCCTAACACACACACACACACACACACACACACACACACACAAAAAGCAAGCAGTCAGCATTTACACTTAAAATAACTTTTAAGAAGCTGCCCACTTTCTGGATATAAAATATATTACTAATATCACTTAAAATACTATTGAGAGGGCAGCAGGTGGTATAATGGTTAAGGTGCTGGACTTCCACAAGACCCACCATGGTTCAAGTCTTGAACCTGGCAACTTGAAAATCATGCCAAGTGCATGTGCATGCAGGCTTAACATCCCAGGAGGAGAAAGAACTGCAGTGTGACCATCCCTTCTGGGGGTGATTTCTCACTTTCCTTCTCATAGTCTCTCTCTTTCTTTCCAGTGAGTACATATACCCTACTGCAAAAACCTAAAAACAAACAAACAAAAAATGGAAACAGTATTAAACACTAAAACTGAAGAAATATTAATAGGTATTGACTCATTTAATCCTCATGACAATGCTATGAGATGGGTATTATTACCCCCATTTTAAAGAGGAAGAAAATAAAGCATAAGAAAGTAAAGTGACTTCCTCAAAGTTATATAGATACTGAGCAGCAGGACTGAGATCATCATCTAGGCATCTATTTTACAGTCAGTGTTCTTAATCTTTATGCTATATTGCGAAAACAAAGATTTAGAAAATACTTATTAAAAATTAGAAAACAGGCCAGAAGATCCAACATCCAAATAATAGGAGCTCAAGATAGAACTGTGGTATAAATAGAAATCCTAAAAATTCTGCTGGGAAAAAAATAAATGTCACTTACCAAGATTACTAATCAGAATGCATGAGACTTTTCCACATCAACACGTAAAGCGGGATGATGTAGTAATTAGTCCAAATTTCTAAGAGAAAAGTCCAACCTATTGGGCTGTCGGGAAAATTATGGTGCATTTTTGCATAGGAAAACAGAAAAATATGATATGATTTTCCCAACGACCTAACAGAATTCCCTAAATTCTTAATTAAGTGTGAGGGTAGAAATACTTTTATTTTTTTTAAAGAGATTTTTGCTGTAGAGCATGTGCACTCACTAGAGAGACAGAGACAGAAAGATAGGAAGTGATAAATAACCTCCCCCCCCCAGGGGGGGATGACCACACTACAATCCCTTCTCTATTCTCCTCTCTCAATTTTGGGCATTCATGCACATGCACCCAGCATGAGTTTTAAGCCACTGGGTCTGGGACTTGAACTGTAATCGACTACGTGGGAGTCCAGTGATGTAACCATTCCATCACTGCTGGTCCTAAAATAAAGACATTTTGATATGTGAATGATTAAAAAAAATTTATCTACACACACTCTTTTGCAGACTACAAGATGTATTTACTAGAAGGTGTACTTCAGCAAAACAAGAGAGTAAATAAGGAAGATACTAAGAATAAAAGTTTTTTACACAGGAATGAGTCAGGTTAATTAATAATCATAAAGGAAAACCCTGGGAGAATAGCAGTAGTATCTCCAGAAAGCAATCAGTACAGACTGAAGCAGGATAGAGGACTCTAGGAATTCTAGAATATCTTCATGATTAACACTGGTAATGATCTTGTGTGAATGGACTGAGAGATTAACACTTTGACAGAGTGTTTGTTCAGGATAATGATATAGTGATAGTACTATGAAAACATAGCATATGCAAATAGAAGAAAAACCACTGACTTCAAAGACAACAAAAAGCTGTGCAGGAAAGAAAATAAGATCATTGGTAATATTATTTATTTCATTTGGTAACAATAAAACAAGCAGTGGACATTGACTTAACCTAAAATTATACTCTGTAAAAAAAACTACATCATGAGTTGAGAGATTTCTATTTTGTAAACTGTTTTTTGTTTTTGTTTTCTCCTTGACAATGAGAGCTATGCCTGGCACATAGTAGATCTCAATATTTGTTGAGTGAGTGAATGAAGATAAGGAGAGGACGAGGATATATTTGAGTCATCAGAGAAGTCATGATGTATTTTTTCTATGCAAAAATGCATCATGAGTTTTCCAACGACCTGATGTGTGTGTGTGTGTGTGTGTGTGTGTGTGTGTGTGTTCAGGAAGAGGGTGAGGAAAAGCTGAGATGAGAGCTACATCCTCTTCTTCCATAGCAAAAGTTATAGGGGGACCAGCAGTTAGCGTAATGGCTATGTCGCTGGACTCCCATGTAGTCAACTGCAGTTCGAGTACCGGACCTGGTGGCTTAAACTCACATCAGGCACATGTGCGTACGTGCATGCGTGCCCGCGTGCCCAAGATCCCGAGAGGAGAATGGAGGAGAAGGGATTGTGGCGTGGCCATCCCCCCTGGGGGGTGATTTCTTGCTTTCTGTCTCTCTGTCTCTCTGTCTGGCGAGCGTGTGCACCCTATAGCAAAAACCTCTCCCCAAAAAAAGAAAAAAAAGTTAATAGGTAATGTTTACAACTTAGAAAAAAAACAAAACAAAGAAATAAAAGAATTATGCCTTTTTAAAAACAAAAGTTTAAGAATTAAACAGGGGTTACCATTAGAAAGTGGGAAACAGCAAAGCACTACTGCTTTCTATTATAAACTTTGCAGAACTATTTCATTTTACATAATGACATGTATATGTTAGGAAAAAGTTAAAATTCACAAAAATAATTATTAGCCACCTCCCAAATCACTTAGTAAATAGCAGATTGACTTGACCTAAACCAGTACAAAACTGCCATTCCTTCAATATTTCAAAATATGTTCTCATTATACAGAAAAGAAAAATACAAAAAAATATTAAGCCAGAGCAGCACTACTCAAAAATAATTGTGCTAAATATTTTGTTACAACTGGATAGGTTTTTTTCCTAGACATTTTTTCAATAACCGAATTCAAACATGACATGTAAATTTGTATCCTGTATTCATTTCTGAAAATGCTGAAACTAAACAAGAGGGAAAGATCATTAGCTGGAGGAAAAATGTCAACCTCTCATTACTCATCGCACAGCAAGTTCAGTATGCATACTCTATTGAAAAGGAAGTCAATAATATCATTTTCATGCAAAAAAGCGTGCAGGAAAAAATTGCCTTATTTATTTTAACAAGCAGTAGCACATTGTAGATTAATGAAGAGCCCAGGTGTAGGAATCAGACTGTCTGGATTTAAAACCCAGCTCTACTGCTTTCTAGTTGTGGGACAGACACTATCGCAATCTCGATGAGCCTCAGTTGCTCTGTCAAATAAAAATAATAATAGTACCTACCTGCCAGTGTTTCTAGTTTCTAGGAGTCCTGTTCAATAGTAGACAAAGGACCCAGCATACAGTCAATTTTCAGTCAACGGTAAACTATTAGCTTGTAATTATTATTAAAAACCATTGAGTGGGGAGCCAGCAGGTGGTGTTAGTAGTTAAAGCACTGGACTCCCATGTGGCCAACCGCAGTTGAATTCCCAGACTTGGCAACTTGAATATCATGCTGGGCGCGTGTGTGTGCATGCCCAACATCCCAGTAGGAGCTGGGATTGTAGTGTGGCCATCCTCCCTGAGGAGGTGATTTCTCACTTTTCCTCTCACTGTTCTGTCTCTCTTTGGTGAGCACACATGCCCTGTGTCAAAAAACTAAAAAAGAAAAAAAATCAAATTTTTTTTTAAATCCAAAAAGGATTTTAAAAAAAGAACGAACGAACAGAACAGGGCTACCACAAAGGCAAACAGAAAGGCTCATCAGTGTGAGAGGAAGGGTGATATGGAAACCTCTCCTCTCTGGTAACTAGCACTCAGCATTTATTTGTTTAAAAAGTAAATTATGGATGTGCTTTAATGTTAAAGCTGAGAAGCTTAGGAGCAATTTCTCTATCTTCTCTCTTGTCTCTATCTCTTCATTTTATGGAAGAAATAAAGAGACTTCGAAAGAAAACAACAATTTTAGCTCTGCTCCTAATCAGCTGAACAATCACTCTTCACCACTACCTCAGTGGTTTGATCTGCACATTGGGGATGGAACATCTGTTCTCCCTCCCTCAGGAAGTATCAAGAAAGAGATAAAGAGACAATGCTTGATCAGTCCAAGTCCATCTCAACACAAAAACCATGCCAAGTTTTTGTTATTTTTAGTAAAGACAACAGAGAACTAGGTATAACAAAGTATTCATTGGGAAATTGAAAAGACTAAAAGAACACTAAAATAGCAGGAAGGAGGCAACTAGAGGAAGCAGTTACATCCCTTAGTCTGCAAAAACAAAGGGAAGAAAGAACAATTTGTAGAACCTGTAGGCTGAGAGGGGAAGGGAAACCACAGAGCAGACATTTGGACTTTGCAGTGCAGCAAGTCGCTGGGCTACTGCTGGTTTTGGGGCAAGCCCCGTGCAGCTGAGACCCTGCCCTCCAAGGAGTGAACCCTGGTCGGCTGACACTGGATCTCTGAGGTAGAGCACAACAAAGCTGCTTCTCCAAGTATTAGAACAACTGCAAAATGGATTTACCTGCTGTTACTGAAAGGCACTGCTGTTGCCAAAGTTCGAGAAGCTAGACAGTTCTGGGTTTGCTCCTGAAAGCCGTTCTGAACATGCTTGACAAGCTCTAGCACATGATCTGGGGCTGGTTAAAGCTTGGGATGCACTGCATCAAAAAGCCCTGTTGGAGATGCCTATTTCTCTTTCTCTATCTCACTTGTGGAAGAAAGAAACTTGAAAAAAAAAAAAAAAAATTGATGGGGCTGATGCTTGTAGACCAGGAAGGAGCAGGTTTCTTTTTTTTCCCCATACCTTCTTTTCTCCCTCGTACCCCCCATAGCAGAGCCACACTGGTGGAGTCATAGTCCACTTATTACAAAGTAGTATATGAAAGAGTGGATTGAAAAAAAAAATTATTTAACTTTACTTACTTACTTACTTACTTATTTTAATTTGACCAGAGAGGAACAGAGAAAGAGAATGAGAGCAAAAGCGAACAAGAGAGAGAAAGAAACAAAGTGAGAAAGCAAGCCACCAGGTCCAGGACTTGAACCATGGTCAGCCATGTGGGAGTCCAGCGTCCTTAAACACCACAACACCTGCCAGCTCCGAAAAAGTGAAATTTAAGCTGAGGACAATAACTTCCTATCTGGTATAAAGTCTACAAAGTTCTAACTGCTGTCTTTTCTTATAGATCCTTTGACATGGGACATCTCCACTTTATCTGCCTGAAAGAACTAAGCAAACCAAATGTGTTCTCAACGAATAGCTTCAATAGCAGTGGTGCAGCTTAGTGACTGTGATCCAGTCCAAAAGAAGGTAGAAGTCACCCTCGAGGACTGATGAGCAGCCTATGAGAGAGAGTACCAGTACTGAATCAAAAGATATAGGCCTTTTGATCAGCAAACCTACCTGGGTGGGCCTCAGTTTCCTAACTGGACACGAACATAGCACTGGTCCACATAAACCTGTTTTATACGGGCTAGTATATTCCATCTTCTCACCTTATCCATCTGCCTGATCCCTGAGGTTAGGCTTCAGCCAGTTAACAGGCAAAAATTAGATGTGGTCAAAGTTGATGATAATGTATATGGAAATGTCTTTGACTTGACTGTATCCATGATGGGAAAAACCCATGCTGTAGTCTGTTAAGATGTATAGTGATTACATGTAAATAAAGAAATAAAGGAAAAAATACTTATAAATATGCCATTTTAAGACCCACACTTAACCTACTGGTCAATGTGGCCAGATTACCCTCCAGAATTGGAAAACAACTTTTTCGATGGTGAGTACCAGATGAAGTAGTTATTGATTGTTCGAGGGCCATGTTGTATAAAAATGATGCAGTGCTAGACTCACACTCAGCCAGCACATGGACACTGAGATCCATATATTTACATTTTAGAAATTCCTCTCACTTGGGTTCTATAGCCACTGAGGAGAATGACAAGAGTCACTTGTTTCATTTACTCATGCTCCCCCTTTGTTTCTTTGTTTTGCTGAATGATCTGTACAACACCCACCAGAATGACTAAAAGGACAATATAGAAAATATTAAGTACTGTTAAAAACATACAACCAGAACTCACATGTATGGCTGGTGGGAACGTAGGTTAAATAAGCTTTTCTGGAAAATGGTTTGGTAACATCTATTACAGCTGAGCACATACCATACCCTAACACCCAGTGGTTCTACTCCTGTATGCATGCACCTGTATATTCCATTGACAAAGTCCTCAGTAAATGAACATAATGTACAATGTTAGAAGTCAGGAGAGCAGTTGGGTTGGGGAGAAAGACAGGAGCTAGAGGAGAGCTTTTAGGGTGTCATAACATTCTGCTTCTTGATCTGGGTGTTGCTTCTGAGTGCAACCAATTTATAAAAATTTATAGAAGTTCAAAATTGTATACTTTCATATGTGTCTACTTTTATACAAGTACATAACATTTCCTCTATTTTTATAAATGACCCAGTTTTAGGTATTTTGTGTTATTAGCAACAGAACTGACTAAAATTCCCTCCAAATAAATGTATCTGAATAAAGTTATTAACTTACCTCTACAGGACATTCCAGAAACTTCATATCTCTTCTTTTACTGGAAGACTGTAAATCCTACCTTTTCAAACCTGTTGAGCACAAGAAGTGAAAGAAGCCAAGAACAGATTCTCCCAAGCAGCAAGGAAGACCACTTTACATGCACTTCAGGTCTTTCATGAAACAAACGCTTTAACATTCTTCTTTACACTCACAACCGTGCTATGAGAAAGGCCAAAGAGCTCTGTCGCCCCTACTTACTTCAAAGACGGAGCGATTGACTGGGAAATAAAATCACAGTCAAAAAAAGAAACCAAGGAAACTCAGAATTTATGATAACAAATTCAAGCTGGAAGATATCCTCCTAATATTCTCAGGTTCAGTAGTAGACTTGAAAAACAAACTCAATTTACAAATTAATTTTGTGCTTTACAGCTTCCGTAAGGAAATGCTTTATATTATCTTGATCTTTTTTTATATATTGGGAAAGCAACTTCACTGTTTGACTTGAAAACAGTTTATTTAATTTATACAAATAACTACTAAATACAAAAAGTAGATTAAAACAAAATAGTTATTTTTTTCTGGCAGAGTTTAAATGCACATAATGGATAATTCCGAAGAAAATGCATTTTCCCCACAGCGTTCAGGACTAAAATTCTATTGAAATCTTTGCTTCTAAATCAGTATTATATTCGGTGGTGTCACATGGGTAATGGCTAAATACGTTCTGCATATGAACTGAAAAAAAAAAAGTTACAGTCTACACACATACAAATGTGAAGCACTTAAAATGTGAATTTAACCAATAATAAAAGAAAATGTCCATTTCAGAGTATAGTGTTAAAAACATTTCAGTAATAAAATCATAAGACCACATAAAAATAAGCTTTAACATATGCACGAGGCAGTTTTGTAAAAACTGCTCAGTGCACAAGTAATAAATAATTTGCAAAGTTGTGTATAAACAATTCCTAATGTTCGGCATCATTGTAAACATCAGCACATGTGTAAAATGCAGCAAAGTCTGACATTACATTTTGTTTTGCCAAATTGAATTCCTATTATCCAAAGACAGACCAATGGAGTACGCAGCCAACATTTTGGCAAGTTGGGTCTTTAAAATTAAGAGTAACAGTGCAAGTAAGGAATGCAAAGAATTCCTAGTGCAATAGAGAAGAGAAGCACAGGCAATATTGCTGATTAAAATTCACCACACCTCCTTGAGTTTCCCGTGGGGAGTGTCTAGGAGACTTGTGAAAGATATGCAAAGCCACTGTCTTAATGCCCAGATCTCTCTTAGGATTTCTCTGTGTTCCTCCAGTTCCCTAACTTTGCAACAGTGTCTGTCCCACATTAGTCTCTGTAGTGTGAACAGTTCGTGAAATGCCCAGTTCACAGTCATTGAGCGAGGTTAGGGTGGTTTTGGTGTCTCCCCAACACATGGCTGGGTAAGATGTCTGCCTTGTCGAAGCAGCCATCTGCAGAGGGAGACAGATGGATTCTGTTCTGACAACCAGTCAGGCCAGCATTAGGTCCCAGCTGGACAATGAGAACAACGTCCAATCTTCCTTCTTGACACCTTAAAAATGTCAACAGTCAGTTTTCAATTTGTCTAGGGAATTATCAATTTTGGTCAAAGTCTTTTTGATACGCAGAGCTGTGAGTCTTGCAGATGGATTTTGATACCAGCATTCTTTCATCAGCTTGGCCAGAGAGGTTAACGTCTGAGGAGACAAAGAACAAACACTACAATGACAAATCGGCTTTCTAGTGGCTCTGGAAGCTGGGCAGATATCTATCAACAATTTTGAAGAACTACGCAGGTCTTGTAAAGTTAAAGTGATGTTACTGCCTTCTTATATACACAACTAATCAAGGCCTCAGGCACCAAGATGCCACTCTTAAAAGTCTTATGAACTCTGTCCTTTTGGAGTCATACTATCAACTTACATCATTGGGTAAATTACATAAGCCATGTTGGATACAATGACTTTACGGATGCTAAAATCAATAGTACTAACCCAAAGATAATACTGAAATCTGCAAATAGGCTCATTTTTTGGACAATGTCTTAGATCTGTTCCTATTTATTAGTAAGCAACACAGGATCATCAGCATTGAGCAGCTTGTCTCTGGAATTTCAGATATGCAGAGATGAAGAGGATGTTAAAAGGATCACTCAAGGTCTCCAGGCTTACACACAAAATTGCAGTTCTGCTAGCAGCAGTGGTACTGAGTTTTCCAGTTCCTAGAGCTGGTCAGTCATAGAAATTCTTATGAATATTTGTCATTCATTAACGAGATCTATCAGATATGACTTTTAAGAATAAGACTGTTTCTGAACCTACTCAACTAGGTCTAACACCCGTCCACATAAAACAGGGAGAGGAAGCAAAAAATACACAGGGCGGATAACTCCAGTTGGAAGACCAGAGGAAGCAAATAGCAAACAGCTGAGGACAGAGCTAAAACTAAGAAGCTGGCCTCTTACCGGGTCTGAGAACCATCTGTTGGGTATATTTGGCCTCTGTTGATCCACGCAGACTACTTTCCTCATATCTTCAAAACTTGGATCGTTGGGAACCACATCATAGAATGGTGGCTTGTAATCCTCCACTATACCTGCACACGAGGACAAGAATTGTGTTGGATTAGCAGGAGAGAAGACTTCCTTATGATGTGATAAGACAAAGACTAATCACCTTCCTCATACCTCAGGGCAGCTCTGGGATCTACAGGTAGGACCGAAAATAAGTGAAGAATAAGGCAATAAATATACACACTGCAAGTAATTGGAAGAAAGATGATCGCTCAAAGAAAGTGTGCATCAAGTTCTCATGTAATCACGATTCCTAATAAAATGTTCCAAGAGTGTATATGAAGAGCTCTGTAAGGCCCAACAGAACTCTGGAGACCGAGGACAATTCCTCCCATGATCAAAAAGGGACAAGACACCTAGTGGTTTCAAACTGTGAACAGGAATAAAATGCTGACCACAAACTAGAGCCAGTAAATGCATCAATACCATCATCAAGATACCCCTTTTTGTGGGAACCAGCAGTTAGCGTAATGGCTATGTCGCTGGACTCCCACGTAGTCGACCGCAGTTCAAGTCCCGGACCCGGTGGCTTAGAACTCACGCTGGGCACGTGTGCGTGCGTGCCCAAGATCCCGAGAGGAGAATGGAGGAGAAGGAATTGCGGCGTGACCATCCCCCCTGGGGGGTGATTTCTCGCTTTCTGTCTCTATATCTCTCTCTGTCTGTTTGGTGAGCGCATGCACCCTATAGCTAAAACCTCTTGAAAACAAAACAAACCCTTTTTGTTATGAAATTATTTTGTAAAAAAAAATCACTGTTATAAAATAATTTTTCCATTAGGGGAGATGCAAGTAATGTAATATAAAATATTCATTTCCTCCTTCATTCATCCTATATCTACCAAGTACCCACTAAATGCCAGGCCCAGTTGTCTGTTAGATGACTCTATTATTTACTCTCAGGTTGAAGGTACAAAGTAAAACAGAGAGAGAATAGCCATTTGGAAAGGCAGAAAAACAAAACGGTACAAAAGAATAAATTCTTCCATTGCCCCAAAGCAAATATGAATGTGGCTAATTTCAACTTCTGTATGATTTCCAATGTTTTAGAAACTTTTATTCTAATCAAAATTACAGTTCCTTACATTTCACAAAGAAGAGTAATTCTACAAACAGAGAAATTTGAAACTTCATCATGTAGAATTAGAAAATCGATTCTTCTCCTTACAGAGATGAAACCAAGAAAATCCATTATTTCTTTTCTTTCATCAAAGGCTTTCACAATGTCAGTGGATAACTTGGTTCACAGCCCTCCTTCCTCCCTCTGTGTGACTTTCTTCTATTACTGAATACATAAGAGGTTTTGGAGAGAGACAGACGGAGGCTGTGAGGAAAGTTATAATTAAGTTTTTCTAGTTCCTACAAACCACCTGAAAAGCTTCAAGTCCCTTTTCATTTATCATAGAAATTACTTAGTGAGAATCCATTTTCACAAATATAAATACAAACGATTTAAGCACAAGATTAACTATAGGGAGCATCTGTTCAAGAAATACTAAAGATTTTTTTAAACTTCACAAATTCAACTAAATAAGAGTTTATGTTAAAAATGGAAAGAAGCCTAAATTCTATTTTTTAAAATTCTAGTTTATAGCGTCTTAATTCTGAATAACTTTTCCACATTGCATAACTGCATTTGTAATGTGTATCAGTCAACGGATTAGAACCTTTCCTGGCCAATCGTAATCCGCTCAGTCTGGGCTTAAACTGCTGCTGACAGAAGACTTGGAACACCTCACCTCAGAGGCCTTACCTACTTCTCTTATACGGCTCCCAGGAAGTATTCAAACAAAAATATGTAAATCCTTTTCAGTACTAAATGATGCCACCTAAAATACAACTGGAAAAGGGCCTGAAAAGATAACATACTTCTTCCAGGCTGTATGAAACAGTAACAGACGTGTGTGCCCATCATCACCTCTCAATTATTAAGGGAGAACACATTTACTACGCTGGCTGAATCATTTAAAATCTAGTACAATAGCCAGTTATTTGGGGGCATTTCAATTTGCTTGGCAATCTTGGGAAGGCTTATGTGACTATGAATAGTAGTATAAAATGGGATTTTTCTATAAATGCAAACGAAAATAAAACATGGCTCGATTTTTCAAACATGGGATCTGATGATACTCAAAAATGAATTCCACTATACAAAGCTGGAGTTTTCCCTGGTGGTGCTATGTCCATTCAACTTCCTAAATGCATTTAATAAAGAGTCAAGTTTGAAAACACCATTGAATTCATTATGCCTGGACCTTAGTCACACTGCCTTTCTTTGACCATTGGTCAATTGTCAACTGTTTCCCTCTGACACTTACCAGTCTTTTCCAAAATAAAATAAACCTGGGATCAAATTTTAGAAGCCTTTTGACACTCCTTTTGGTCAAGGAAAGCAATCACATCGGTCATTCAAAGTACATCATGTACCTACTACGTGTGGATATCATATTGGTTGCCAAGTGCAATAAAAGTATAAGACATACTCTTATTCTTCAAGGAAATCAGAATTTAGTTAAAGATCAGGAAAAGCCCCAGTCTTTCTTCTTTTTATAATAGAAATCTTAGTTAAAAGAATCTCAATTTTTTTTTCCTTTCCATTATTTAATTTGGACCTTGACAGGCAAAGATACACAGAAATATTCACTATAGTTTTATTTGTTAGACCCTAAACTGCCTTAGTAACTATTTTGATTCCTTAAACTCTGCATGTTAGAGGTTGTATTTAGCAGAAGGGCTACAGAAATGAAAAATATTCAGTACTGGATAAGAGACCAGAATGATGGGAAAAGTAGATGACAAAAAATTCCAAACTAGCATGAGAGGTAGGCGGGAAGAGGTGGGATGGAACAACGGGCTTGGCCATTGGTTGGGCTCAGAAGAAGAAACTCCTGTATGGATTGTCAAGTAACCTACACCCTGAGTGCCATGGAGGCAAAAGTCAGCTCTCAGATGCTAGGGTTGGTGGGACAGAGAAGGAAAAGAATGAGTTTACAAGTCAGAGAAGAGACCCGGGGAGAGAAAACATGTAGGAGCGGGTGCATGTGCCAGGCAGAGGGAAATTCTGGGGTAGAGAGGAGTTAAAGATGCTGCTCACATGACAGATGGAGAGACGTTCCCTATGGCTGCAGTTAGGTACCAAGAGTCCTGAGGAGTGAGGAAGGAAAAGAGGGGGCACAGCAGTGGGGGGACAGCCAGGCTGTGAAGTGATTGCTGTTGTCAGACAGGAAGTGACTGACTTACACCTGTCCTTACTTCTGCCAGAAAGTGACAACCCATCAGGGTAACCGTAACTCAAGAAAGTTTTTACAAGGCAGCACCCGATGAGCAGCTGCCACACCGTGAGCCCACGAACAGGACAGCATGCGTTCAGGAAAGTACTGCAAGTGCCAAATGCATGGGACACACACAAGTGATACGGGACTGAGGGGAGGAGGAGTGCTTAAATAGTGGTCAGAGAAGAAACCAACTGGACCCGCCTTCCCCTGGAAGCCAGCTGGTGTGACTCAAGGGGCCCCGGGAGAGAAATCCAAGAAATTATTCAGAACTTACTCCCCCACAACGTTTGGCATGTGTATCTGATTCGTACAATAGTTTTTTTCCTCGGCATATGTCTCATTGAAAGTTCTCTCTTCCTTGGGACAAATCTGTCTTTACCAACCAATATCCTTACCGATAATTTGCTGCATAGCTCTCAGTGAACTCCTTAGTTGCTCTTAGTTTTCCAGAACTCAAAAGAACACATCACAGGAACCAGGCGATGGCACACTGGTAACGCAGCTGGATTCACCTGGGCAAGATCTGGGTTCACATCCCAGGACCTTACTGAGCACGTCAGTGTGTTCATGCCCATGATAAGGGCTGCATTGTGGGATCACTCTCTGTCTCTCTCTCATGGAAAGACACATATACACATACTTTAAAGTACATACCACAAAGCTCATGTGCAGATCAACAAGAATGCTCCTCAAAAGCAGGAAAATGCCAGAGCACACTCCTCCTACAATGCAAGCATCCAGAAACAAGATCCTCCTCAAGATTCTGCCCACAAAGGCCTCAGACCAGAAACCCATCTTTTGCCCCCTTGACAGCTGATGTGGATTCTCTGCTGAGTCCTCTGCTGCCAGCCCTCCACTTCGTCCCACTCTCTACAGCAAGATCCTTGGGAGAAAACAGGGAAAAGTTCACCACATGTTTCCTCTACGTGTTCCACCAGTGCAGTCCATGGGATCACGCTCGTTCTCCACTGAAGTCCATCCTTCACATACCCGGGCAGCAGTCACACCAGAATTCCTTGCAATCCCCTCAATACAGCACCTTTATGACTTTCTTCAGCTCCTTGTCTTACCTGGGACACCAACCATTACCACTGCCTGGTGTTACTTTTCTTTCCCACCTATTCCTCACATCCTTCCAAGCCTGCCCAACTGAGCTCCTATTCAACCTATTTATGACGCAGTCCATTTTCTATCTTCAAAGAAGACCTGCCCATCCTGTGACCACAACTTCGGGGCCCTGAAATTCAAGGTCCACCTATTTAGTCACTTCCCTGAATGCCTCAGCCATGTGGATTAATCTTATTGATAGTAATTTGTCTCTTCAACTACTAAGTCCCTTCCAACTGGATTTTTGCTCAACTTCTTCTTCCAAAACTAATATGTGGGTTCATGTATTACAGTCATTAAATACATATTAGTTGAGTGAATATTGCTTATATACCCCAACTACTTTATCCAAAATCCTTGAGGTTAGGTGTGTTTGCAGAATTTGGAACTTCTTACATTTTACAAAAGTTGTAGGATGCATATGATGGATTTTGTACGCTCCCAGGTCTGCAGAGCACCCCATAATCAAATACATTTCTGCAGTGAGACATATGAATACTTGTTTTAAATGAAATAAATAAAGACTATAAGAGGACTCATGCCCACTCAGGTAAGATTGGAATATCAACTGAACTCAGTCCAAGTTCTACCAGAAAGTTAGGAGAGAGTTTTTGAGTTTCACAGATTTTTACAATTTTTCAAATTGCATAAAAGGGATTGTGAACTTGAGTATCCTCATATAATCCAAATGTGAGGCCAATGGGATATTTGAACCATGTAGATCACATCCTTCCTTTTCTTCAGAAGAAGAAACTGAGGACCACACAGGAAAACATCCTTGTCCCAGTTTACAGCTAATTCATGGCAATGCCAACCTAGAATCCTGACTCTATTTCTATTCTAGAATTCTCCCCAACTAGTCAACAGTGGGATATAAAACGCACCCATCTGCCTGGACATCATGTCCTATGATGCTAACTTCTCCTTGCACTGCCTCTCTCTACCACCCTGCAGTCACACCAACACCCAGGTAATAGGTGAGGAGAAGAGAGTCCCTGCTCTACATCTACCCACAGAGCTGCTGTGAACAGTTATCTCCTACAGAACTACTGCAATCCTTCAGAGATCAGAATGTCGGCAGGAGAGCCATTTTAGAAAGAGAGGGAAAAAAAGAATCATTCAGATTTAACTTCTGAGAAGACTAGGAGTTACTATAATGTTTTTCTCAGTGATGGCATAAGAGAAAATGTGACGTGGCTCTTGGACAAAACGTTTCCATCTTATTAACTGCGTATTTATTTATGGAGCTGCTATCCATTTAATGCCATGTGACACTGGTTTTCCATTTCCAGCAGTGATATTTATTTCCTTCCAAAGTAAAATTAAGTTTAAAAAGAGTCAATTAAAGGAAAGGATCTCATAAATAATGCTGTGAGTAGCACTTGAACATAGAACATGCATGAAAGTAGTATGTGTATGAATGAATCTAGAAAACACTGCATTTACAGAAAGGCAGTCTTCCTGGTGAAATAGGATTCAGTGATATATCCACTAATTGTGCTGCATTACCTAACACACCCCATAGAAAATATCAAAATATTTTTCACACCATGACACGCATAAAAAACTGATTAATGGATAGAGGTCAGGTGGTGGGACACTGGTAACACAACTGGACCCACATGGGAAAGGTCCTCGGTTCATGACCGAGGACATCCCTGAACATAGCAACTGCATGTGTGCTGATGATCTGAGCTGGTTGAGCCAGGATAGAATGCAGCATGAAGACCTTGTTGGAAGGGCCTGTGTTTGTCTCTTTGTCTTTCTCTCTCATGCAAAAAAATAATAAATGAACTTTCAAAAAACAATTAACGGATAAAGTCGTTTATGGCAGAGGGGAACTGGATAATTCCAGCTCCATGGTCCTACTTACTGGCAGAGGGTTACGAGAGTCAGGCCCTCCTTCCTGACAGCAGGAGCAGAGCTGTAAGGACACACTGTTCCCTGATGACAACGGACATACTGTGACACTTGTGTCCTCACCCTTGCATTCCCACTACCATCCCTGACACACGGGACCATGTTTATTACTTGGAGTCAACAATAACTGTACCCTTAGGAATCTCGGTTAAAATTATAAAATGAATTTACATTCTTGGACTTCTCGCTGATACAGCATAGCAAAAGTAAATAGTTTATAAATTACCAAGTGGTCAGGGCCTAATAAAAGATCTTTATCAATTTTACTGTCAGTTGTCAGAGGGAAGAGCAAGGCCTAGCAGAGATGTGTGGATATTGCCTGAGTTGAGCTATAAAAGATGCTATAAATCTTGCGTACTCCCACACCTTGAGAGAGAGAGAAGCACCACGAGCTCCAAACATTGGGTAGCTCTGGAGGCCTCTTGAAAACAATGCACTATCACTGAACGTCAGGGCTGTGGTAAGGTTCATGGTGGTGTAAGAGCTCGTAGAGGCGTGTCAAGGAAAACGGCCCTAGGCCGTAAACAGGATCGAAAACAGTCATCCTACTGGTTTCAGGTTGTTTTGTCATGAAGTCAACTGACTGCTCTCCTACCTCTGTTCTGAATCAATAAATAAGGGATGGGAACTCCTAGGACATCTAGGAGGAAAATAATCCTTCCCTTGTACTACACCTTCATATTTCTAACCCCACCCCCCACCTTTCCACTTAGAGTTTAAAAATTAACAAACTAACAAAATGAAAGAAATGACTTCAATAGATAAACGAAATTGTACCTACTATGATTCATCCTTTTGTTCAAATCTTAATATGTACTAAAATAGTGAACTAGAATCATGAAACACGTTGGATATTAAGTTGCTGCAGAAAATAAGAGTTGTCATGGTTTCCGTACACAAGCCCATTGTGCTTACGAAAAGAGGCACATGCAGTTCCCTGGCAAGCTTAAGGATTAATTAGAAGAGGTTTTTCCAAAACGCATATTGCAAACATAAGCTTATTCTAAGAAGTATTTCCTAGACCCCACCCCATAAGAGATGCAGGTTGGCCAGCAAGGATTTTTTTTCCATGAGATACAAATAGTTTTCGACACATTTTAACACTGGATTCCATCAAAAAATAATCAAAGCCAGTGACGGTTTAATGTGTCTACAGAACGTTCCTGAGGGCAGAGAAGAGGGAAACAAACATGGTACAGGGCGAAGTGGTTGGATAACAGGAAGGGGGAAAGGCGGACTGGGATCTGCAACACCTGGTAGTCTTCATTACCCATTTCCAAAGGAAAGGTAACAACAGCGTTTCCAATGGAAAGGTAACAACATCGAAGGTTTGTTATTGAGCACTTACTGTATCTCATTTAATCACCATAATCCTTTCAAGTTGATACTATTATCAATATTTTTTTTCAATGCTGAAACTGATACAAGTATTAAGTTAGAGTATAATTCCACAGCCCAGAATGTTACTAATTCCAATTCACGGCCTCCACTGGACCCAGGAGGAGCACCCAGGTTTCTGAGTGTATCATTCACTTAGGCTTCTGTGTGTAGTGTGATGGCTCTGGGAAAACCACAGCAAGGGAAGAAGAAGCACATCACAGAAAGGTGTGGTGACCAAATACCACAGGTCATGAAAGGGCTGACACTGTAGCCTAAGGGTTAAGGGCGCTAGATCCCACATGGCCAACCACAGTCCAAATCCTAGCCCAGCAGCTTGAAAAATCACATCAGGTATATGTGTGTAGCATTCCCCAATTCTGACGGGAAGGAGAAATGAAGAAGGCACTGCAGCGACCGTATCTCACTGGCCCACTGGGTGGTGCTTCTCCCCTCTCCCTCTCTCCCTGCTCTCTTTCTCTGGTAAGTGCATGTGCCTTCTGGCAATTTATTTAAAAAAAAAAAAAAAAAGTCATAGAAAATGCATATTATGAAATACTATGCAAAGATTTCAAAAATATTTGCCACAAAATAACTTGTACCTTCATTTCATTTTCCAGGAGCCTTTTTTTTGGAGAGATTTTTTTCGCTATAGGGCGCGTGCGCTCGCCAGACAGACAGAGAGAGACAGAGAGACAGAAAGTGAGAAATCACCCCCCGGGGGGATGGCCATGCCGCAATCCCTTCTCCACCATTCTCCTCTCAGGATCTTGGGCACACACGCACACGCGCCCGGCGTGAGTTGTAAGCCATCGGGTCCGAGACGCGAACCACGGTCGACTACGTGGGAGTCCAGAGACATAGCCATTACGCTAACTGCTGGTTCCCTCCAGGAGCCTTTTGAAGTTCCCTCTTTGCCCTATCTTCTACACATATTTGCCCATACAGTCTGGATACACAGCCTTTTCAACAATTTTACTGTACATTCAGATGGAAAATTTGGCGTATTTACTAGCCCTAGAACGACTAAACCAGAAACTCTAGGGTTGGGGTCCTGCGTGTTGTGTCTCACAAGCATGCTTCAGTTTAAGAACTAGTAATTGAAGGAAAGCCTTGCCTTAAGTCGATATAGAAAATTCACAAAGGAAAGGTGAGAAAACCATATTATTTCCTAATGACTAAATTCAATGCCAAACTAAATACCAAAAAGTAAATTCAAAAAGACGCTCGATAAATTTTCAGATGTGAAAATGGACTGAACTCTCATTTCCTGTTTTTGAACAGCATGAGGTTTATTATTAGCAGCAAATAAATGTAAAATTCCAATAAAAATACAAGATGCAAGGCATTTTTATGCTCATGGTTCACTTGAGGATCATATTACTCCAAGAGAACTATCTGGTCATCAATTTTTAGAATGGACTCAGAAACACAAAGGATGCATAATTATAATGACCTTCTTCATATGAGGTATTCATATATTTAAATGAGGTACATTTTATATGCAATCATTTAAAAAATATATGCTCTTTTAATGACAGTTCCTAAAGCTGGTAAAAAAGTGAAGCAGGTACATCACACCCTGGGGTGAGGGGGATATTGTAAATTAGTACAACTCTTACGGAAAGCAATTTGGCAATATGTGTCAAGCTGTAAAAATGTCCATACTCTTTAACCTATTAAGTCTATTTCTTTTCAGATTAAGAACTAATTCTCCCAAATGAAAAAAGTTATATGCACAGAAATGTCTTCTGCAGGCTCGCGATGGAGGATACAGAATATCTAAAAAGATGAAAATGATTTAAAATATCATGTGATCATGTGACCATTTAAAATAAAAGCAGAGATTATCTGATGACATTAAAACACACACACAAATGAAAAAGAGTATCATGATACAGAACTGTATCTACACTGTGTATACAACTAAGTTCAAAAATGGGTACACAGAAAGGTGGAAAGAAACATGAGTGTTGGGATTTGAGGGCAAAGTCTCTCTTTTTCTTTCTACTCACCTGTTTTGGAGGAGTAATGACCAAAATATTAATTTTAATAAAAATAAGTTTGCAAATAGCATTGAACACTTTCAAGTTTAAGGTTAGATAAATGAATTTGTGAGTGTATGTATTGTGTGTGCATATGAACGTTCACAAAAGAGCGACTAGAGAAGGGGAAAGTGTCAAATTAGTCATTGCTAAACAAGGGTAGCCAACTTAAAATGAGACATGAGATAACCTTATTTCTCCTAAAAAAAAAAAAAAAATCAAGCCACTTCAGGGGGTCCTACAGGTGATGTGATGATTAAGAACACATGGCCAACCACGGTTCGAGTTCCAGACTCGGTGGCTTGATTTCTTGGTTTCTCTCTCACTCCCTCTCTGGCTTTCTCTCTCTCTGGGAGTACATGTGCCCTATAGCATTTAAATAATAAATAAATAAATAAGTAAATAAAACTAAATAAGTAATTCTTAAAACAGAAAAAAATCAAACCACATCATAAAAGCTCAACCCATGGGATCAGCACGTGGCGTGGTGGCTAAGGTGCTGGACACTCCCACATGGCCAACCATGGTTCAAGTCCTGGACCTGGTGGCTTGCTTTCTCACTTTCTCCCTCTCTCTCTGTGTGCATCTCTCTTTGGTCAAATAAATGAATAAATAAAATTAAATATTTCCTTAAAAAAACAAAAAAGCTCAACCCACAAAATATTAGGAACTAGCTAACAGTGTAAATGATGATGCAAGCAGGGAGATTAATAAATCAGGAACAACAAAAACATTCTCCCTTTGCTCTACCCTCCATGATTTCTTTCCAAAAATAATATTAAACACAGGATCTAGAAAGCAAGCTACCATTTGTTGAGCTAAATGTTAAACTGATGACTCTAACTGCAAACAGACTACTATTAATCATGGCTGATCTTTAAAGGCCGTTTGGGTTTCTGCCTGTGACATGGGGAGCGAGTTTGTAACATGAGTTCTTACAAAGCCCAAATCCTAAATTTCTGCCAAGCAGATCTGTTTGGTTCTGCTCTGCCCACACCCACAGCTGGAAATGCTACTGTCCTGGCAATGGAATACCAACTTCTTCGGGGAAGGCAAGTTCCCCATCACACAGTTTATTTTGACACCAATCCTTCTTTAAATAGTCTAAGATAAACTAATCAAAATTAGATTTCCAGTTCCAAAGTGGTCAAGAATGACTGGGGAGGGGGTGAGGAAATAAAGTTGATGTGCAATTTCAGGCAAAGTTCAGAATTTTATAAATCAGCAAAACAATCTCTCTGTTGCAAACAATTCTCAAGGCGCTTCAATGGCACAAAATACAAGGCTCCCAACTATTGAGAAACAATTACCAAGAAAACGTTCATCACTCCATAAAAAAGTACTTTAAAAGGACTGTCAAGTTACAATCCCTGTATGTCTAATCTGGAAAACTTACTTTGATACTCTCAGAGCATTTGTTTGAGGCAGACATACTCTGCTGTTATAAAAACTGCTACCATGAAGGCATGCCGATTTTAATTACTGTACACTACTAAAACTGTACTAAATTACCCAATTCTACTTCCCTCACAGAACCTCCTAATTTCTGGCTATGTTAGTCATGAAAACTATGACTGACCCACAAATCTCAATCTTTAGAAGAAAATCATCAGTGAAAGGTGGGATGGACGACAGATTAGTTAAAGACTTCACGTATATTTCCCTTCCTTTTTAAATTTTTTTAATAGTTTCTCTCTGTCCTCGGTGAGGGAGAGAAATGGAGAGACAGGGAGGGAGGTAGAGAATGTAAAAGAAAGATAGTGAGAGAGCACCCCAACAGGGCCCTGACTGCCATTACCCTCGGCCTCAGCCTGCCCCCGATCAGGGGTGCTTGTGCACTCGGCATATTCAGTGAGCACTCTGGACAAGAACTCAGAACATTCCCATGTGGAGAATGCTCAGCCTTGCAGAGTATAGTGTTACTGCTGCATCACCATTCCACTCCCTTTCTCCCCTCTCTCATTTTTTCTTTCAAATATAGGGCAGACTTTATTTAAGGGGGGTGGGAGGGCACAGCAATAGGTACAGGGATCACTACAATGTGGTCTTGGGGCAGAGGGATTAGCCTCAACTCCCCATGCGTGATGTCTTTTAATAATTCATATCCAGAATTCCAGTGGGTCACAGGAGGGTAAAATGTAAAGTATCTTTTGGAAATGAATATTAATCTAAATATATAGCATTTTCTTCTGTTTTCCTGGAACAATTTCAGACACATGCTCTGTGAAATCAGATTCTCAGTTGTGAAGATATAAAGAGGTTCATCTAGTCACTTCAAGGGATTCTGCTATTAAAAACCACTTTGTGGGTAGTTGGGGCATGCCCAATTTGAAAGAGTATATATACTTAGTGCTTTCAGAATACAATGTCCTTAAAGTAAAGTTCAACAATGTATTTGTGGATGCTTGGGCACATGGATGACAAAAGTGAGAGCTTACTATATGAACACAAATTAAAAATGATTGATAAAGGCTTCCCTAACTGCTAAGGCAACAGTTTGTACAACTACTTAGAAACAGATAAACATAATCTATCCACCTATCCAGGATTCCCTAAATTTAAATTTGATTCATTCAGAAGGTGCAGCCTGCTCCTTACAAAGGAATGGCTTCTGAGTGTAAAATCTAAGCCTTTTCTTAATAATCCAAAAGTAAAAATACCTACACTAGCAGAATTCACCCTTAAATTTACTTGAGCATTCTGCCAAGTTACACCTACCTTCTAAGAAGAGAAAAAGAGGAAAAAGGGTGAGAAGAAATGCAGAATAGGAAGATGGAGGAGAATGGAATGAAATGTAGACCCACCTGAAGACAGACTACAGTTAGTCTTTTCCAGAAATAATGTTTTTCAACTGCTATCTGCCCTTGTTTGTGTATTTCAAACATGATACCATTACACTCCACCCACCAGCCACGAATAAAATATAAATGCTTACGGCTTGATAAATATGATTCAAGGAACAATGTGGACTTCAACATGCCCCTTTGCCCTTTTAAAGGCAGCAGGATCAAGAGACCTTGATGAGGACAAATTGCATGAGATCGGACACCTACCATTGCTCACCATTCGCCTTGCCACTTCCCATAAAACAAGTCCAAAGGCCCAAATATCAACCCTCTTGTAAGAATCAAAACAATCCACTTGAATGGTTTCATCTAGAACTTCGGGGGCCATGTAACGCTTGGTGCCCACACGGGGGTTGTTCCCCACATCAAGCTGATTGGTGCTCTGGGAATGCATGACTGCCAGGCCTAAAAGAAAGAAGACAACAGTGTCATCATCTCACATTCTTTCTCATAGAAGGTTGCTGAAGGATTTTAAACGAATCCCAAACAAAAGCGCCCTCTTGTGGTATGCATAGTCACTGTAATGTTAGCACCCAAAACAATCCCTGAAATGCCCTTTGCAATGCCTTCCAGAGTGACAGCAGGAAAAGAAGGGACTAATATGCCAGAAACGTTCTGGGGCTTTCAGGTTAATATATAAACCTCTAAGAGACAAAAAGTGTTGGGTAAATGTTAGACCAATGCACTAAGCCAATATGAGACCAGTATTTGAAGTCCACAGGAAAACAGACTCACATGTTAAATTCGAGGCTCAAAGCGGCTTAACAAGAAGCAAATTAAGCTCCCAATATCCACCGCAGTTCCCACTAGTCTCCAAACACAAATTTTGAACAGTGTGAGACAAAGAGTTTGAGGTAATTTATCATTACATAAAGGGCAATCCGCTACAGACACAGCTCCATCCGTAAAGGAAGGGCTGCTCACCCGAGCAATAATGCTACCAAACCCACAGGCCTTTCTCTAGAGCCAAAGGAACAGAGAGCATTAAACTGGACTTCAATCCATGCACACCTCTCTCATTACATGGCTTTGAAACACTTCCTTACACCATGACTCCTTTCAGGACTTTCAGTCAATTAGAAAGACCAGGTATTCCTCACTGGCCAGTGGGGCAAACAGCTGCAAGCACGGTTTATTTGAGGATACAATTATTTGTTAATTGGATACGCAAACCAACTGAAAATGATTCCTGTAACACTCAATAAAAAGTACCAAACTAGAGCAAACTGTCCCTGTAAACCTTATCCAAAGACCTCTTGGGGATCCCTTAAGCTATGTGTAGAAAATAGGTATCCTCCTACTGTATGACTCTGAATGTGTGGAATGATGACTCCATGGTAGTGCCAGGAAAAGAGCACACATGTTTTCTAGCTTCGGCTACCCAGAGAAGATACTGGCAACTGCACTCAACTACAGCAACTGGTTCTTCTTTCCCTTACTTTTAACAGACAACCCCTAGATTCTGTGGCTACTGCAAACATTTCCCAAATCATATATGCCACTCCATTTTTCTCAGAACCAGAGTCAAAGTAACCAGAATATTAAAAAGGTAAAAGGAAGGGAATAGAAGAGAAAAAGAAACAAACATTTAAGAGCCACAAAAATGGAAAATTATCTGTTGATGATAATGTCTATGATAAATATCTTTAACTGGACAGTGTATTCATGCTAGGAAAATTCATTCTGTAGGCTGTAATGATATTCAGTAATTAAATTTATAAAATACATACACACACACACACACACAAGGTTCATTTAAATGGAACATAGAGATACGAGCTGTGGTAGTTTTAAAAATATGTCCACAAGTTTTTGAAGCTTCTCTCTTCAGGAGGTGATGTTTAATTCCCCAGCCCATGAATGTTGGCTGGACTATCAAAAAGAATACTTGCAAAAGTAATGGTGTGTGCCTTTAAAATTGGGTTACAAAAGGTATTAAAAAAGTATGAAAGCCTTCTGTTTGTTCTCTCTTGGCTCACTCATTATGTTATAAAGATACTCAAGCAACCCTGTGGAGAGTTCCACATGACAAGGAACTCAGGCCTGCTGTCAACAACTGTGCATGCGCCATCTTGGAAATGGATCCTCCAGCGACCTCAAGCTTCCAAATGACTGCAACCTCACTGAGGTCCTGAGGTCCATTCTGCTAAGCTGCCCAAGATTCTTGACCTTCAAGGAATTGTGAGATTATAAATTTATATGACTTTAAACTGCTAAATTTTAAAGGTAACTTGTTACCTTGTAACAGATAACTATTACACCAAAGACATTAAACAACCAAATGTACCATATGAACCTTGACTGAATTCTTGTTTGAAAAAACTGGAAAAATATGAAAATGGCTATTAAGTGATAGAAAATGATCAATAATCTCTGGGTGTGATAAACTGTGGTTATACAGGAAATGCATTTTAACGTATTGACATGTAAAGAGTTATAAGGTCTGCAATGTATCTTCAAATGGATTAATAAAAATATACGCAGGCCCAGACTGGTATAACAGGTGGTAGCAAATGGAACTGCAGGGCTGTAAGTCACACAGCTGTGGTTGTGGGTCCCTAAGTTGGCTTAAAAACACTCTGGACACATGAGCAGGTGCTCAGGATCCTACAGACCTAGAAGGCTGGGCAAAGGGGATCACAACATGATTAGAAAGGGGCATTCATCTCTCTCTCTCTGCCATACATACACTCTATGATTAATAAAATAAAATAATTTAAACTATGCATACAGCCACATACAGATGAAGCAAATACACAACATTTTTAACAATTTGTCTATAAATGATGAAGATTTAAGTAATCATCATAATATCCTTTCAATTCTTCTGTGTACTTAAAATTTTTAGAATAAAAAGTTATAAAAATAAATACAACACTGGCCCTTTGCAATATTAATAATGGAATTCTGTATCTAATGAACTAACCTTGATTTCTGGATATAAAGTGATTATATGTAAATGATCATCTTACAGGAGCTGTTTCCTATACTATGTTATCTAGTCACTGAATAATGACTCCTTAATACAGACTTTCATATCAACCCATGTAATTCACTAGAAGGCTGCAGGCCCCTCCCCCCTAAAAAAAAGGAAGTGTACAATACTTGAAGAATTAATTAGCTGGACATTTTTTAAAACTCCTTTACTCCCTCCCCACCAAACCCCATAAACCAAAACTAAGAGCTGTCTTAATGTGCCTGTCCTCCCCAGATCACTGGATTATAACCACATCTACTATGTGCGTCCTTATGACTTACCAGGTGTTCATAATCATCTCTAAATCTTATCAGGATCTTGTGAACTAGGCTTGTTTTTCAGTTACATGAGTAATGCACGCATATGCTATTGTGAACGCTGGAAACGATGCAGAAGCACGGTGCCTGGGGTTGGACAATGGAGTTCCCTTTGGCACCAAGTAAACAGGTGAGCAGACTTGGACACAAATACGAAGTGAGAGACTGGGAAAGCTCAAATTCAAACCCAAATCTCTGCCTCCAAGGACCAGGAACTAAGCCATAAAAAAGTCTTCCACACCACAACTACAATTGCCTGCAGAAAGCTTTCGGGCCATGCTTGACAATGTTTAGCCTAAATATTTTCTTTCTTATTTATGGAACATGGTAAAATAATCTTTCAACATGAAAGCAATGAATTCAAAAGAGATTCAAAGGAAGTAAATTTTGGTAAGATGTCAAAACCCTTGTGCTTGGAAACACACAAAAAAATACCTGAATTTTATTCTTTACATAATTCAAGCTAACTGTATCAAACCTTTATCAGTCTAACAAGTGCAATGATAAAAATATTATATATAATATAATCCACTTTTTAATCAAATAGACTAAGGACTCTCAATAGTCCACTAGCATGAATAACCAATTTATGATTCAATTTTCATTAATGTAATTATTCAGGCAATATTCTAGATGTCTAGGATAAATATGGTTTTATATGAAATGTCACTAGGAATTAAAATAATTTTATTTATAATGCAACTAAAGTTACATTGAGCATGATCCTAACATCACAAAATGAGATACCCAGCAGGGCAAAAGGCAAATTGGTTTGGGGATTGTTTTCCTTTTTGCCTACTTTTTGCCTCAGTGATAGGAGAATGATTTTAGAAACCATTTTTAAAATTAAGTCATTCCTTAGACTATTTAATTGTGCACCTACTTTATGTGAAGTGCTGTGAAATTAGAATGTAAAAGTATTGGTTGCTTCTGGGACAAACAAACCTGAGGTGACTCTCTAGAGTAAAGGGAAAGTCTGTATCTTGAGAGAGATTTGGGGTTTATAGTGGTTGTCAAAACCCTCAGGATGTACTTAAGATCTGTGTAGTTCGCAGTATGCAAACATTACCTGAAAGGAAAAAGAATACATAAATAATGCACCTTAGTCAATGATATGCTAGTGTGCATGAGGCAGGATATTTTTAGGAGAGAATTCCTCTGTTTCCTTTGGAACATATCAAAGATTAAGATGGACTGCATGGCATTCCCTTTTGAAAAAGCAATGTAATACACTGTAAAGTTATATGTAACTCAATGTAATATAAAGAAGAATATGATGATAATAAAAAGTTAAAAAAAAAAGATTAAGATGGACTGATAGAGGGAAGATGAATAAATGTACATGCTAACGGGCATGTAGGTAGTAGATCTATAGCTGCTCACTATGAAGTTCTTCTAAGTTTTCTGCATGTTTAAAATTTTTCATAACAACACATTAGGGAGAAAAAGATACAACCTGGGTAAACATTAAAGTGTAACAAAAATAAAACCAGTAATTAAAAAAATATTTTAAAAACTTACCCAAATCTGCTATGCAACACTGTCCATTCTTCTTAACTAGGATGTTTTTGCTCTTTAAATCTCGATGGGCAATGGCTGGTTTTCCTTGGGTCCCAAATATCTCTATGTGCAAATGTGCAAGACCACTAGCTATGGACAGCACTATTCGAAGGCAGCTAACTGTATCCAGAGTAGTGAGCTGAAGATAGTCATACAACGATCCCATTTCATGATAATGTGTAATTAACCACAGTTGGGTACTGGAGTGCCGTGATGTCATGTCCGAAGCAATAAAACCTGGAGAGAGCAAGAAGAAAATTAACACACATGTGAAAATTCCACTTTGTAACTTTCACTATCCAAAAATACTGACCTACACAGTAGACATCATCTATAACAAAAAATAAACTAACCAACTACCATGAGAAGAGATTTACAGAAGCATCAACAGAGAAAAATAACAGCACTTATTCCTTAAAAGGGCACTGTTAATGAAGAGGAAATTTTCATATTCATTTCCATTGTAAGGAACCCTTTAAAAAAATTTCCATTAAGACACAGATAGGAATATCTTTGTGCTTATCCATAATGATAGTACAAAACTCTTTATCATGTTGATAAATCAAGCAGAGATCATTCATCATCACCCTAAAAGGCAAAACCTGGAACCTAGACACCTGTATTCTAGTTCTGACTCTGCATGTGGCTTGCTATAGAATGTTGGACAACTCCATTAGGCTCTCTGGCCTACATCTGCTCAAATGTAAAATAAGGGGGCAAGTTTATCTTAAATAACTGACTAATACAACAAATGGAAACAGGAATCAATAGAATGTAAGATGCATTTATGATATTCTTTTTCAGGTATACAGAAAAAACAAGATGACAGTATTTGTTGGCTAGATAAAAAGGAAGAAATTACAATATAAAGTAAAAAGCACTGCCATATATATCTGCAAAAACAACATGAGCTCAGAGTAGGGAATCATAACAACTCTCACCAGATGCTACAATAAGCTTCCATCAGGAAGTGACAACTGAACTGCTCTTGAAGAGAAGGGAGATCCTGACAGATACGGATAAAGACATACAAAGCAATTTTCTAGACATTCTAAAGGGACTCTTAATCTTTAATGACTGTCAAAATTAAAAACCCCAAACTATAAAAGCACCACTCCAAAGGAATTACACTGCTATGATGTATCTGTATGGCTTCTACTGACTATTTCTTCTAAGAGAGAGTAGCTTTTAATTAAATAAATAATATATAAATTTTATTCTCCCACCTTCCTTTATACCTCTTGGGTTCTAGAAAAAAAAAATTGTCTGTCCTGTTAATTATGCTCTAGATCTTCATGAAAAATGACATTTAAATAAGTAGGATTTTTTTTCAATGATTTATCTCAAATGTGAATCATGCAACTATGTTTGCTTCACATTGCTAGCACATCTTTAGAGGATGTCTTTGTCCTGAGTCAAACACTCTATAATCAGTAGAAGTAGAATAGGTGTCTATAGAACAGAACCCTAGCACAGTCACTGAATGTGTTCATAAATGGGAGAGAAAGTGATTAGGCCAAAGCCTTTTACTTAATAGCCGAAGTCATACTGCTACTCTTCTCAAAAGCTGAAATAAACCCCCAAATCTCAAGTGAGGTGATTGATGCCCTTTGTGAGCCAAACACTGGCAATACTTTCAGGAACCAACTACTGGGCAGCCCTGACAGCTAAGATGTGAAGATACACATGGTAGACCATGGCGGTCAAGTTTATTGGGTCCTAGAGTCATGCTACTGGGACTACGCTTTGGTTTTGCCATCCCTGAGCTACATCATCTTACCCAAGTCACTTAAATTTCTCCCTTGGTTTTCTAATTTATCAGATGAAGATAACATCAACACATATTTCAAATATCATGAGGATTAAAAGTTATTACACGTAGAGGGTTCAATATGAAGACTAACACATAGTAAGTGTTCAGTAATACTTAGCTATTATTATATTTTTAAATAGTCCATGATTCATTTAAAATTGCAACAACTTTGTAATTTACTATCACTTGTAGGTAGTTTTCCTCATCACCTATGGGTCTCAAGAAATTCTGACAGATAAACAGGTAGGCAATACCTTTAAAGAGCATGAGACAGTTCTGGAGATGGATGGTGGTGATGGCTGGACAAGAATGAGAATGTATTGTATAGTATTCTCAACTGGATTTGTCTGAGAAGTATTTCATGATGGGCAAAGTATTTGTACAAGCAAAATGAGAAATAGCAATTGACTGTTTTAAAAAAATAATTAGAATAATAATAATAATGATTGGGGAAAACAGAACAGATATTGAATGTTGAAGCGGGGAGATTAATGTCTCTGTACTGACTGACATGCATGGCATTCCCTTTTGAAAAAGCAATGTAATACACTGTAAAGTTATATGTAATTCAATGTAATATAAAGAATATGATGATAATAAAAAATTTAAAAAAAAGAAAAAAAAAGAATGAGAATGTATTCAATGCCTCTGGACTGTACACTTTAAAAATGATTAAAATGGTAAGTTTATGCTATGCACATTTTACTACAAATTTTTTTTAAGTGTATAAGATAAGATTTTGGACTGAAATTCTCGTGTTAATTCAGCCGCCTTGGTTTTTGTAATTAGGAAACAAATGCTCAGAAAAACACACCTGGTAATACAAAGCCACACAGTGAGCCTTTAACGGCCCTCAGAGTAAAAGCTACTGCGTTGTCAGAAAAGTCAGATGATGTTTCTATCCAAAAATGCATCATGACTTTTCCAATAGCCCAGTGGTTTTCCAAACTCTTAGACCACCTTCCCTGCCATGATATGTCATAGCCTCCTGTTATCTGCTAACTTCCACCTCAGACACAGTAGAAAGAAGAGCTGAAACTCGGATAGTCCATTTGAATGATATTACTGTAGGGACTTGGGCAAGGAGATAAACAAGAGCCCAGAGTTACACATGTATGTATGTGTGTAGATAGACAAACAGATTCATGTAATTTAATTATATATTTTCAGAGGTTAGGGTCAGCAATATGCACTGGTTGGGGGAGGAGGTTGTAATCTAATATTCAAAACATAATATGCTCTTTGGATATTAAAGAAAATGATCAAAGAAAGTCTCTACACCCAGAAGGCTGCTAAATGAAGGGAAAAAATTAAACAAAGTTGTACATTTCTGTGAGCTTTCTCAACTAAAAGAACCATGCAGTAAGACAAATCCACATGGTTGTGATTCTGATGAAGGCAGAAAGATCTCATGAATTCAGAATTTCCATGGATCATTAGGTAATAAGAAATGGACAATGTTTTGCCCTGTGTGACCGCATTAAGGGAACCTAACCTCTTATACGTGAATCATACTGCAAAGGTGCCTTTCACATTGCCCTTGTGATTAAATCCAATTTAATTAATACTTACTAAGCATCTAACACGTGCGAGGCACTGTGCTCAGCACTGGGTATGCATGCAAAAACAATAGAAATGATTCCTGTCTGCAGCATACAGTGAAGTGGTATCACAGATCATTTAACTCGAGTGTGTGAATAAAGAGACTATTTGCATAGCATGGTGATTTCCAGAGTAATTTGCTCAATGAGTCTGTGAGCCCCAAGAGAGTGAAACAGGATGCATGATCATGCCCTTCCTCAGTAAGCCTCAGACCCCAAGTACTTCTTAAGAGTATATACACCTGCCTGGTAAGAGTAATTCTACTTTTAAAGAGGAATAATTTTACTATATCATGGTTTCTAAGAGAACCAATTCTTAACCTACTGCTCAAAGTCAGTTTATTGCAGGATCAGAGGAAAAATGGGAACATTCAAGGGTAATTTTGACTACAGATGAATTTTTGTCTCTTTCCCTTGACTCCAGGGATGGAAGAAACAATTCCACTAGCAGACTATGGTGTAGAGTACAAAACTGTGGTTAAGAATTAGACTGCGGGGTGTGATTCCCAGCTCCACTACTTAAGCTCTCTGTTACATCAGTAACCTCATCACTTAAAACTGGGAAAAATAGCATATCAACTCTCTTACGTTGTAGTAGAGGTTAAATGAGGAAGTACACACAAAACACTTAAAGTAGAGCTCACTACACAGTCACTATCCACTATCGTTCTTGGTGTCGTTACTGTGGTCACACACAGGCATCCAACTGCAACACAAGGCGGAGTGTACAAGTTATACAGAAGTACAAAATAAGGGAGTACGGAAAAGCATGATTAGTTCCCCTGGGAGAAGCTGGAAGAGAATTGAGAAGTTTGATGGAGGAAGGAGTAGTCAGTCAGAAGGTGGGAAAAGGATACTATATGGTCAAAACAACATGAACAAAGACACAGAACTTAATGTTTGTGGCAGTCCCAAGGAACAGCCAACTATTGGTAGCAGCAGAATGTGAACACATTTATAGATGATGCTTAAGAGACCCCTTGGAGGCCTACAGTAGAAGTGTCCTTAGTGCCAGGCCCACAAGTCACACATGCTGCAGGCAATTCAGAAGCCATGAAAAACACCGAGCAGAGCTATCTCTGCTCCCCCGTGAAAGGCAGCCCGTGTGGAGGGATGGCTCAATCTGAAAGGGGAAGCTGACTGCAGAGATATGAGTGAGGAGGATTAGGGCCCAAGGGTTAAGGACAAAGAAGAACTCAATAGTAGAAACTGAAACAATTCTGGGATGGAACATAATCACTACACTGTTGAAGCAAAGCTTTAGACAACTGACTGTCAAACTGTTACTTGAACACAACTTGACCTGGACTTAAATACTAAACTCGTGGTACTAGAACAGAAATAAATTTTGGCAGTGGCCTTCCTTAAGCCAGACCTAATCCAATAGCCATTAAATGGCCAACACTATCCTATACAGAGTTAAATTCCACATAAACTTTGTATCTACTATTAAAGAAGCACTCCAGGCAGCATTTACTACCTATGTATTAATTCCTATACACACATTAAGAGAAACTTTTCAAAAATACAAAAGTCAATGTGCCCAGGGAATATATGTTACACAATATAAAGGGAAATACACTTTATACTGCCATAGGAGTATTTCAATGGGCACTTTACATATTTCACAAATGTTACTAAGCTTCAGTTTCTAAATTAAAATGTACACTGAATCCCTCTGTAAATCTGGGCTTTAAAAATGATGCTTAGTTTGAAGGAATGTGCATTTAATTATGATGTCCCTGGGAGCTGTGAATCTCTAGGAAATAGTCCAAAGATCTTTCTTAGTTTGATTCAAGTAATAAATATTCAAAAAGGGTGGAGTAAGTAGAACAACCAATGAAGCCTTGAAGTGAACAATATGGGACAAATTTTTGTTGTTTAACGATCTGCAGATGTAGGAATAAGAATTAGCAATAACGGATTTCCTTTTCATCATCCAGAGAATCTTAAAACTTATTTGCAGATTTAAACAAGAAATTGGTGTTCAAAGAAAATTAAACAGTACATAAATGCTAAGGATTCCCATACTGCTTCCAGGAGAGACTCTCCAATTCACATTCGCCAACACAAAGCGGGCAGGAAATGATTTCTCTCTAGACAAAATTAATGAGGGGATTACCCTTGCACTTACCTAAAATATTTTCATGCCTTAGCATCACAGTGTTGTACAGCTCTGTCTCCCTGAACCACGACTTCTCATCCCGGGAGGAGAAGATCTTCACGGCCACGTTTTCCCCTTGCCAGCTGCCTCTCCACACCTCGCCATATCTACCTTTCCCTGTGGAAAGCGAAACAGAGGTGACACCGGGCAGTAGGCACAGGAGGGGCAGCCAGCACAGATGACTTGTGAAAGATAAGCCAATAAGCTTAGTGCTTGTGATGCAGTCCCTCCCATTGCTTACTGGAGACTCCATTTAGGGATATAAATACCACCACCTTTTTTGTCTATAAAGACATACAAAAATGAGGTCAAGCCTGCCCCTGGTGTCCACCCTACTGTGAAAACAAATTAAACTGCCTTCTTTATCTGCACTGTACAATTTACTGTGAACTACTCAGTTTACAATTAAATTTCTTCTACTGAAAGGCATAAAATGCATATGATTTGGAACCAACAGAGCTTGTAATGGTTACGTTGCTAGACACCCACATGGCTGACTACAGTTTGAGTCCCATACCTGGAGGCTTGAAACTCAAGCTGGGTGTGTGTGCGTGCACGCCCAAAATCCCAAGAGGAGAATAGAGAAGAAAGGAACGTCATGTGGCCATTCCCCTAGGGGGTGATTTCTTGCTTTCTTTCTGTCTCTCCAGTGTGTGCACATGCCCTACAACAAAGTTCTCTCAAAAAAAAAAAAAAAAAAAGCATATGGTCTTTACAAACACATAAAGGTCAGTAAAATTGAGGAAAGTTTTAGGCACTGATGGACCAGCCAGTGCCAAGGTAGTTAAGGTGGCTGAATCTCACATAGTTGACTCCATGGTTTAAAGCTCTGGACCTCCGACTCAAAAGCCATGGCATGTGCAAGTGCACACATGAACACGTGTGTATATGTGCACCCCAAACCCTGTAAGGAGGGAGAAATGAAGAAGGAACTGCAGTGTGACCATTCCCCATGGGACATGCTTTCTTACTTTCTCTCTCTTGTTCTCTCTCCAGCATGCACACAACTCCTCAGGCAAATTTTAAAAAATAAATAAATATAAATAAAGATTATTTTAAAACAAAATGGTACTGATTGTTATCGTTATTCTTTCAATGTTATACTGAAAGTCAAATGGCTTCCTTGGTTCCTTCCTTTCAGATGAGATCAGCACAGGTATTTCCTAAGTGTTCAAATTCATGGTTTGCCTAATTTTTTTTTCCACAAAGAGGACTATTATGTTTGAGATGTATGTTCTGAGAATCAAAATCAAAAGCAAAACTAAACAAAGGACAATGCTGTGTAGGGAATCGACAAGCAGCCATTGCCATCCCTAACGGATTTCTTCGTGAAGGATATATTTCAAAGTGGATTTACAAAGTCTTAAAACACGTAATCCCAGAACGGTTCTGATTTCTGACATTGGTCATGGGCATTTGTTTGTTAGTCCCTATGATGCCATAAGTGGCCAACACTGAAAAGGCAACTCAGAGCACATTTTGCAAAACCTGGTGACCCTGCTGTGGTCGGATCTGTTTGGTGCACGCCCGCTCCAGCAGCAGCAACATGCTTGTCAGCATCTCGAGCGCATGCTCCCTTTTCCATTCTCCTCTTTAATTATAGGTAGGGGTGATCAGGGAGGTTAGGAAGGGAGGTAACTACCACCAGACTGTGGGGCTCAAGAGGGCTATAATCAGCCCTGATAACAACGCAGCAGGAGATACAACTTGCAGGGCAGTGGGGCTTTCTACCCCGGCAAGTGGCTGCTTGGATCACATGGTTTGTAATGAGCAGCTGCAGCACCACCTGCATGTATAGGAATACAGTTCTTTGCTGGAAAACTGAGCCACTGAGAACCCAAACATGCAGAGATGGGCCGTCTGTCCAGGTGGCATACCTGAAACATAATCAAAACCACAAAGTCTAGATTCCCTGACAAGAATCAATGCCCCTATTAAGTTCCAGTGATGAATCCAAAGATGTTAAATGTGGCTCTAGGTGCTTACTGTGGGCTTCTTTCAGGTCACACAAATACTATTTGGTACAAGATTTACTTTAATAAAGTCATAGCAATTGCCTAGCATTTGAGCTCAAGATAAGGGCTAGTGCTAAGATACTATAAAATCAGCTGCTAGAAAAACGAGATTGTTAATCTTTTTTTGCCTTTGGTTTCATTTTGTACTTTTATTTTCTTTTGCCCTCATTTCATCATTAGGAAGAAACAAAAATAACCCAGGAAATTATGGACAAAAAGTTGCTTCAAATCCCATCACCTCCCTTAAAAGAAAGGAAGAAAAAAAAAAAAGGAACGAGAGAAAGAAAGCAGGAGATAAATAGACAGGGTAAGTAGATAGAATTAAAATAGAAATCTATTTCAATGATGTTCAAATGTTTTTAAAGTTGTCAAATGCTTTTTGCAAATGCAATCTCATGCAGAATACCCTAAAACAAAAGCAAAGCTACCCAAAAGCCCTAGTCCCAGAGCCCCCGATCCCTAAGGCATATTGGGGTTTTGCTGATCCTCATCTAGGAATGACTGATCTAGCCCAACTTCCCATGTTTTTTAACTAAAAATTACAAAATACTCTCTGTGTGGTTTGTCACATATATTTTTGTTTAAAGTTGTACCACATGAACACCAACCCTGAAAAAGACTGCTTTTTATTGAAGCCTTTAGTACTAACCCAACAAAATGTGTTAGCTGAATTTAGATTACTTCACAAAATGGTGAAGAATATCTCTAGAGCCAGAAAAAGTACATATTTAAAGGTGTACTTGTAGAATAATTTTGCACTTTGGATTCTGGGGCCAATCTCTGAGAAGTGCTCTTGAGCTCTCGTGCTGCTCTGTGAATGGGCCATCAGACAGGAGGGGAGAAAGGCAGGCAAGATGGGTAAACGTGCAGCTCACAGACGCCCTGTCCGTGATCAAATAGTGTACTCGCTGGCCCAAGAAGACAACTCTGGCTGCACACAATGAACGCATTTGGTGCTTCTCCATCTTTACTTTCTCTCTATAACCTGCAGAGGCAGAGAAATGTGGAGAAGGTAGCCAGTTGCTACAGCAGCAGAACTAGAAAAAAAGGCAGCAAGGCTTCCACGGCCACCTGCGTGCTTTAGAGCAGCAGTCTCTGCTCTTCCTTCTTCTGCCAAGCCCCTCTTCCTAGGAAAACACAAAGAAAATCTGGAGGACAGCAGCCAAGTTGTAGAGGCAGCTCGTGATGGCCAGTTACCTCCCAAAAGTAAAAGAAAACAGGGCAGGAGCAGCAAAGCCCAGCCCAAAGAAGCCACGAGCCCTGGGAGGAGAGCCTTCCAAGGCTGCCAACCCACCACTGCTGCTGCCGCCACCCACATGCCACCTGAAGGAGAAACTAATGAAAACTGCCACGGGGCCTGCAAATACTTGTCACATCAAAGTTAAAATAATACAAGTCAGGACTTTTTGAAAAGCACTCGGAGGGCCAGTCAGTGGAGTGGAGGTTAAGGTGCTGGATCTCATATAACCAACTGCACAGTTTGAGTCTCTGATGCATGTGTATGCTCAAAATCCCAAGAGGAAAAGGGACTGAGGTATGGCCATGACCCCCTGGGGGATGTTTCTCACTCTCTGGTGAACACATGTGCTCTAAATGTGGTGGGGGGGAAGCATTCTGTGAGCCAATGCCACAGTGCTGTGGCTAAGTGGTGGCTAAGTGCTGCATGGAGGAAGCTAGATTCTGCAGGGTTCAAGTCCTGGTCCCATTAGCTTAAAAAACTAGGCACATGTGTGAATATGCCCAGGATCTTGACAGGATAGGACAAGAACAGGGGAAAAAAGATTATGTGACCAGGTCTTTCTCCCTTTCTTTCTCTTTCTGGCACACATGCCCTCTCGGGGCAGGGGCAGGGGGATCCTGAAAAAAGAGACAAATTATATACACTCTGTGATTACTTCTACATATAAATATGCTCATACATGGGAAAATGGGAAAGGCCATAGAGAAATGCAGCTCTTGCTAACAAAGGTTACAAAGGTACCTTTGGTAAAATATGTTTATTTAGTTTTAAAGGGAGGGGAAGAGTGAGAGGAATCAAGAGTATCACAAAAATAACTTTACCATCCAATGGCCTACTTACCCCAAACAACTCAGCATCCATAATAAGGGGCAACCATATCAATTCACTTGCAACTGAAAGCTTTTGACTAGGCCTTCTCTACAAGGAGTCTTCAGATAGTTCATGGAAAGTATGTTTTATAAAAACACTAAACATGGACTTCAGAGAATTTTGTACCAAAATAAACTTGTATTTTAATTCCATTTTTCCTACAAATTTTTTGAAATCCCTTTCTATAGTAATTTGTTAATAGACTCCTTTGACAAAAACCTTAACAAACTGAAGTGCTTAAACAAGAAACTCAGAGAAGAGAGACCAGGGCCACCTCACACCTCCTAAGTTTGATAATGAAGCAATAGGCACCAAGGACCCATTCTTCAAGTTCCATCCTTACTTCTAGAATCACAACCAACATCACATGTTACCAGCCAGCCAAAGAAGGAATAAAAGAATTACCAACACACTCCAACAATGTAATCTGGCGAGCCACTGTTCTTTGAACCAGAAAAGGAAGACCAGAGCCACTTCCTGATGTACATGAATGATCCAGTAAATCCTGTGGTTTAAAACAAAGAGAAAAAAAGAAAATGAGCAATAGCTCTGGTTTAGAGCATTGGCATGTATGTTGTAATGCACACGGACAATAATCCTGGACACGTGGCCTGTTGGTGTGCATGGAAAGCTCTACTGGAAGGTCTGGTTTCGTTTATTAGGAAAACTAGAAGCCAGCCCTTTTCTTAATATAGGTTTTCCTGAAGGATAAACAGTTCTATCTTGTACCTAGAGTTATATATAATCCTGTATCTAGAATGTAAGACATAAAGGGAGTACCTAGGTGACAGTTTAAAGATGTAAAATAGAAAGTTCAAGATGTAGGACTGAGCACTAAGGGATGCAGTAGAAACAGCAGGTGGTACAAAAGCGGGGTGGTGGGGGCAGGGAGGAGTCCCTTCAGTCCAAGGGCTGGGCACCATTTACCATATTCTACTCTGCTCACTAAATATCTACCAAGTGAGTCACTTTGGTTGCCTTGCCAACTAAAGAATTCTAATTAGGAACAAACAAATTAGGAATAAAGAACAAACAACTGTAAGGTTGCAATGGAAAAACTCCAGTGACCATGTGGGTCATTAAATTGATACACTCAGGTTAGGTTAGGATCCCCGGCAGGAGGTTACCTCCCAGGTGTGTGAGAAACAAAAGGGTCACTAAATGAATACCTATTTGTCATTTATTGGTATGAATCACTCAAATCTGAGAGGGGGAAAAAATAAAACTAAAAATAAAATAAACTTAAAAATACAAAGCTAGAAATCAACTTCTAACAAATAAACATGAAAAAAAAAAGTTGCCAGTTAGTTCAATCATGAAGTTTTCCTTCTTACACTCAATGCAAGCCAAAAAATAGAAATACTTCAGAACTGAGCAGGGATGATGGGGTTCAGGTTACAGTAATGTTGAGCTAACATTCCCAAAGCTCATCCTTTTCCAAACATTTTCACTGGCCTAGTAGCACAATACATTGATTTGTGTGAATTTAATGTTCTTTCACTTCCTCTGAGTACCACTGTGCAGTACTGTTGATCGGCAAAATTATCAAAAGATGAACATGCAACGGAAGAAATTTAGGACCCTTAAAAACCACAAAAGAGATAATGAACAAGAAAATGAGTGTAGATGCAGTAGAGTTTCACATCTCCCTAACCATTCTCTTTCTTGTTTCTTTTGCTTTTAGTCGTTCAATTTTTTGGGGGGAAGAATGATTCTGAAATTAAACTATTATGTTGTTTTTTTCATAATGTATAATCCTAGTTTTAAATCCAGCTCTCAGATTTAACAGGGGTGGGGGGGTTATTCACGACTAATACAATCTAATTCAACACCTGGATCCTCTGAAGGCTTTTCAGTGGATGCAGGCATTTTAGTTAAAGGTATGTTCACTGAGTCAGATAACTGAGCATCTCGCTTAAATAAGCAAGTGTGTTGACCAATAATGCAACCAATTTTAAATAGCATTCTTTGCTAGGTAATTATACTATGAAATACTGTCATCTGGCATGGTTGAGTTTAGAAGACTATTTTGGTCGACACTTCCATTCCTTTTTCAAAATTCTGAATACTACTTTAACTGTATTTTACACTAGATATTCTTATTATTACCCTTGGTAATTAGTTATGTTAGCAGTTCTGAGGAGGAACAAGATTCTGTCTAATCTATTTTAGAATTTTGCGTTGCTTGTCAAGATTCATCCTCATATCTTTTTGCTACTAACTCAATACGCTTACTTAATTTTCCTTAAAGCATGAAACAGACTTGTAAGTATACTGATGAAAAACGGTATTTCTCTATTTTTACGACATGATGTCCATATATCCTCTTTCCCCATTTCCACTGTACCATAATTTAAATAGCACATAAAAGGAAGCAACACAAGATTACCTGCCCCCATTTCATATCAAAAAATATACTTGGCACATGGCTCAGTGATTTGGGTAGTCAGTAGGACGGCATGTTTCCCCGTCTGGATCAGCCACCACCAAGTAAGTGCTTTGACAACGTGTCAAGAGTGGCCCTACAGTTGTCCAGATTCAGCACCTGAGCAGCACCATGGCCACTGGAACAGGCGTCTTCTCCAACAAAAACTGAAGTTGCAGGGTTAAGAATAACTACAGAGCCACCAAGCCTTACCAAGCACTTTTAAACTTGTTGCCTAATAACAAGACTTAATACAAGATGATGCTGGGTGATGCATGGATGGGCATGGTGTTAACATAGACTCACAACAGCAAATTACTACTTCAATTATCTTGCAATTCATTGGCTTATGAGGAGAGAGTCTTGATTTATTATTGGCATGTCCTTCACAACTAACACCCACAAATCTTTGCCTTTTTCAGAGCAGGCATGAGGTTCAACAGAGTATCCATATAGACTATTATTATTTTTGTTTTGTGCTTTAGAATAACCTTCAATCTATATCAAGTGATATCCTTTTCCCATGTGAAGTTGATTAAAAAAAAAAAAAAAAAAAAAAAAAAAAAAACTAAAGGAAGGAGCCAGCAGGTGGCATGGTAGTTAAGATGCTAGATCCCATATAGCTGATTCCACAGTTCAAGTCCTGGACCCATTGGCTTGAAGAAACACGCTGGGTACGTGTACATGTATAACTAAAATCCAGAGAGGAGAATGGAGGAAAAGGGATTGTGATGTGGCTATCCCTTTGGGGGATGGGGGTGATTTCTCACTTTCCCTATAGCAAAACCCTTAAAAAAGAAAAAAAAAAGGGGGGGGGGGGAGACATTCACTTTTTCATGTGATTTCATAATTCAAAATATGTAAAATAGTAATCTTAAAATGTATAAATGCAGTGATTTCTAACCCTGTGCTTTCTAATAGGGTAATAACTAACCAAAAGCTGTTACTAAGCAAGTAAACTGTGACTAGTCTAATAATATAGGCTTTAAGTAAAAAATATACCCAAGATTTTTGAAAATGTAGTCAACAAAAATAGAATATAAAGTATCTCATTAGTAATCTTTTACTGGGAACAGACAGTAGCACAGCAGTAAAAAGCAAAGTTCTATGAGGTGGCTCACATAGAAAAGTTCTGGCATTGCATATGGATACCTGGCCATGCCAGGCACCTAGGTGCCCATGATTCAGAGCTGCCTAAAGCTAGGAGTGAGTCATCGTGCCAATACCCTATTGGGGTTGCTATCTCTCTGTTTCATCCTCTGTCTCACTGATGGAAGAAATAAATAAACTTAAAAAATAATTAATCATTTCTTATTGATTATAGGTTGAAATGATAAAAATTGTGTATAATGGATCATTCAGCATTTATTACACTGTTGAAATGAATTTCATCTTCTTTGGTTTTTTCACTTTTTTTAAGGAGGCTACTTAAAAACACCAGATTACAGATGTGGCCCACACACTGCAAGTGGACTGCACTTGTTTAACCAGGTGACTGCACCCACAAGGGGGCAGCACAGGAGCATGAAAATTTAATAGTAGCTTTTTTGGATGTCAAGTTTTACAGTCTTAAATTACAGGGTGTTGAAATAATTTAGAAAGGAAATTGATTTTTAATATTAAGTAAAACGTGCTTTTTTAAAAAGCACTTTATTGCTAAAAATAGAGTAGCTGAATACTACAAACTCCACGTTCTCCAAAATTGCAGGCCTTTTTCCTGTCCCTTTTCATTTACTCCCTAAAGAAAAGTAACTACCAAGAAGCTACTGCTCTAAATCCCTTCCCTCACTTAAATGTGTGTCTGCACAAATGTTCTCATGTAAAGAAGGCTATGCAGGTGCTGGCGTATGCTTGCTTAGGACATAAGTGACCAAGAGCACGTGAATAGAATGCCTAGTCACTTTACTCTAGGGATTTCCGGTGGGGTCACAAACTCACTGCTAAAGTGCTGTCTCCAACATTGGTGGTGATGAGCCCTTCGATGGTGCCATACTCCACATCTCTAGGATTGAGGCGTTCTTGGTTGCGCCTTTTAAATTTTCGGAGAGCAACTCCCAGTAGGCAAGCTAGAAGGCATACTGCGAACACTACAGAGAGAATAATGAGGCCAACTTCCAAGTGGAAATTCTGTGTTCCAGGGAAGGATTTCCCTAAAGGTGGGGAAGAAAGAGAGGAATCAGCTCTAAGGATCAGTTATAACTTACTATTTAGCATAACCAACATCCTAATAAGAAACTCCTGATCTTGACCACCAGTCTCACAAGTCACAGTGTTAAAATTAAAACTAAAATGCTTCCTAATACTTGGCCAATGGCCCAGTTGTTTTAATCATCATTCAATTAGACACAAGTGGAGTTTGTCAAAATTCCACTGAGAATCATCTACATTAATGTGTGCACGTGAAATTGCTTTTAAAACATAAAGTACTCTAGAAATCTCTGATATTACTCTTATTAACTAGGACTTAGTATGTAAGGATGTCTTATTATCAAGCCCTTACATATGCTATGCTTTAATATTCCCAAGAGAAAATGCCATTTGATTTACATTCAATTACCCAATCTGTGGTCCCTGTCTTCAATACACCTTGAATGTCTACTGCTGAATTCTCACTAATCTTTCTACATCATGTTTTCTGCCTTAGGAACCTATTCATTCATCTATTCATTTACTTAGTTATTCAAGCATTCATTCACTGATTCATTCCCTTGTTCAGACACTATTACATACTTAAGCAATGGTGAAGTCACTTTAATATTTCACATATCACTCAAGCAAACGTCACTCTTTCTGCTGACCCAATAGGTTTAATTAAAATTTCTTAGTTGGACAATGAAGGTCCATAATTAAAGGTTCTGAAAACAGTAATCATCTCTGCATCTCAGACCCCTTCACAACATTATGTCACCAGGCCCTGTTCTTCTCTTACCAGTTACCACGTTCCCAGCCCCTTTAGCAATCCAATTTCAAACCCAACTAACTTCCTTTATATTTCTTTAACTTTCCAACCCCAAAATAATCAATGACTTGGCACACACAGTTCTCCATGGTACATTCCATTTGTGTGATTAAGTATAGAACCAATTAACTGTAGCATTAAATGATAAATATTGTAGCTTCCTTAATTATATTAGGAAGAGATTCCTTAAATAAAGAAAATAAATCTACTTCAGCTTAGAGTCTAGCAGACTGTTCTTCAGATTAGAAACATCATATAATTGATATCATAATTCTGTATGAATGGGAACATTTCATGTCCATCCACTTAATAAAAATGTATTAATCACAAGTGTAATAGTAATTCACTATCAAGTATCCGTTAAATTTTAACCATTTAAATACTTTATCTTTTAAAAAGTATCTTTCATTATTCAATCCTACTTGCTCATCCCATTTTTTTCTATTAATATATGCCTTAAGGTTACTGTGTTAAGCTTAAAATAAATTTTAACGTGATCTTTTATCAGCTTTCTAATTTTTTGTCTCCTCCCTTGTTGGCTGATTTTTCTAGCCATGAAAGCTTCTAACAGCAAAAATAATTTTACCTATTAAAAATGTATATTAAGGGAATAATTTGGCTTGGTATAAGTCTACATTATTATTTGCAGGGATTTTGAGAGAGCAAATAAGGGCATATTTTATAGGGAACCAGTTTCAGAGGAGGACTGACTTCTGCAGGATATGAAATCTGTATTGAATACACTACAGAGAACATGTCACATAACCTACAGGGTTCGTGTGCAGTCTCACCCAGCTGTACATTCTAGGGACAAGCCACTAGAGATCCAGATGGGAGAAGAGGTGAGTGAGCCTTGCTTCCATGAGGCACCAGATTTGTGTTCTACTTTCCTCCCTACACACTTGACACAGATGTTAGGTATTTATCAAGCAGAACTGTTTCAGCGATTATGAATGACATCATGGTTCCTTAACAGGAAAGGGTATGAGGAGCTGTTCACCAGTTTATACACTGGTCAATCAAGCCATCCCAAAGTGGACATCCCTTACTCATCCTTACTCATTTCCCCAAATATCCCTCCTCCTACTATTCAATAGATGCCAGAAGGCCAGGCCTTTCTCTTCCTTGTCTCATCCTTGCCTCTCATTACCTCCGGTTCAAAGAGTAGGAAGAAAGTCTTGTGGTCATTTGGAACTTTAACCCACACAGATTCAGGACAACACTAACAGACATAGAAAAGCCCATGAGAACCTTTAGTGGGCAGCTGGGCCGTGATGTTCCTGTTACACCAGTCCCCTTGGCAGCACTCCACAGCTTGGCCAGGCGACGGCGGGGTCTTACAGGTCATCTTCCCCTGCTCGTAGACCTGGAAGCAACCTTTCTGGTAGACATGGAAGCCATCATTGATGCTCAGGGAGGAAAAGCACTGCTGGCCTTCACAGTGGTCCTCATTCCCGCAGGAGAGACCTTCACACACACACATGTAAAGTTTGGGGTTGACCTTGGGCTTCTCATCTACAAAGAAGTGACAAGAGGGGAAAAAAAAGTCATGCTCCAGGTTTTCTCTCCATTGGGAAAATAAATACAGCTTCTGTAAGACCATTCCAAACACATTCACCAAACAGAAAGCCGGGCTAAGTATTACCCCTGGCCACGATGTCCGCATTTTGTGACCTTATCACCTGACCAACAACCAAACAAGCTCTCTCAACATATGAATGCATTTATATGAATGTGCATCCTTTTAGATGAAACTAGGCCAAAGCCTGGTAATCACCTGTCCAAAGACTTCTGAAAAGAAGCTGCTCCCAGTTCTCATGTTACCTTCAGCTCGACAGGCACTCATCTCCCCATTCTTGCATCAAAATAGAGTGTTTTACTGGAACACAATGATCATCACCTTTATTTCATATAAAATGGCTACTACATATGTGGCAGCTGTTAATAGCAGTTTATTCTTGCTCCGTACAAATCTCTATCCACTGATAAAACAAGGAATTCTGACGTTCCTGTAGTCTTCGAGAATACAGAATCTATTAGGTTGTTGGGAAAGTCATGACATATTTTTCTGGCTTTCTATGCAAAAATGCATCATGACTTTCCCAATAACCCAATATAATTGTAAGTCCATATTATCAATATACAGGAATTCTAAAAGTTTGTGAAAAATGTAATGAAAGCACACGTTTATTTTGGTGTAAAAAATTTTGAAATCTACAAGTAGGTTTCTCGTAATATGTATTTTCCATGAACTTTTTAAGATTCCCCCCTCGTATTTCTGGTTAAATTCCTAGACTAACTGTTCAATGAGTAGCAACACTGAAGTTTTTACACCAGAATGGGAATTGGTAGCTGCTCAAGAACTGGTAGGGGAAAAAAATGAGGGCCAAGTGTCAAGGACAAGGGCAGAAGGTGACAAAGAGAGTCGAACAGAATGGAATAGGATAGGATAGGAAGAAGAAACAAGGAGGAGGAAGAGGAGGAGGAAAAAAAGAAGAAGAAGGAGAAGAAGAGAAGAGTGGAGAAGAAGAATAGGACAGAATAGAATAATAGAATAATAGGATCGGATAGGACAGGACAGGACAGAACCGAACAGAACAGAACAGAACAGGACAAAGGAAACGTCTGAACATTTGGTAACAAGACAAAGGAAAAGCCCATACTTGGTGAGTCTAAGGTGCAATGGAGGGACAGAAGGGAATATACCATTGAGGCAGCACAACAAATCAGACCTCTTCACTGTCTCCTCCTGAACACTTGTATTTGCAGTTTCATTTTTCACCTCACTTTTTCCCCCTCCCTGTTAGAATGATTTGTTCTCACCTGCTGGTCCTAATAGTTCCTACGAGCAAGGATGAAAAGTACAGACAGGACGTAAATAGCCAAGTCCTAACGGCCAGTGATTGGCTAGCCAAGGCCATTGTCACACATCCTGTTCATCTAGGGAAACAGAGCTGTGCGAGTTCCCTCTGAAGGTCTACGGCTCCTACAGGCTGCCTGCTCATCCCCGAACCCTCGGTATTGGGTCTGTGAGATTCAGCTGTTTTCTTAAAATAACAGGTCGGGGTGGCTGTCCTTTTATGAGAAGACTTTAAGGTAAGGTCTTTGAAAATGTCAAGTTCATTTACACAGATTTGTGTAGGTGTGTGTAGAGATGTGGGTTAAGTTAAAAAGAGAAAATCATCCTTCCTCTTTCTTCTTCCCTCTTCAAAGAAGTGGAAAAATAGTTCACTGCCCAGTGTAACGTGGGTGCCTGGTCCCACAGAGTAAGTGCACGCAGACACACAGACACAGGCCTTCTATTTATAATTGACTCGCTAGTTCTTTTGAAAACCACAAGGGGCTCATCCAAGAGCAAAGACATGCCTGAAAGCAGAAAATCCAGAATAGCCGCTGCTGGTGTTATGTATGTCACCAGTCTCACCCCTGGGAATCAAGAGCCCTCAGACATTTTTAATGAGCAAAAATTTTAATGAGTAAAAAGATAGTCTTTATTTTCCCTGCCTAGAGAAATCCAGGAGAAATTCCAGCACCAATCTATTTCTATGAGGATGAGAAACATATATATCTGTTGACATAATCCGGCAGAAAGTTTACACTTGCCAAAAGAGAGTTGAAAGATAGTATTTCTAGGGAGTCTAGACATGCTTGCCACTCTAGAATGGCACAAAGCTGGGCGGAGGGCTGCCAACTATGCTGCCGACAGGTGATGAGTCTTTGGAGGGAAATGGGTGAGTGGAGTGAAGGGGAGTTTATGGTGCCGCGGCGATGTTTGTGACCCACAGTGGGAAATGAAAAGGATGGTGTTTCTGAAACTATGAAATAATGCAACTGATGTAACTTATACCACAAGCATACATAAATTTGAGTTTATTTATTTATTTCTTCCATGAGTGAGAGAGACAGAGAGCGAGAGAGAGCGCAAAAGGGAGACACAGCACCTTCACAGGGTCTGGACATTGTGACCCACTCCCAGCTATAGCCGGCTCCTGATAACGGGCAAATACATCCTGGCTGCTACGAGAGGTGTCGGGACGTGAACCCAGCCCTATCCCATGTGGGTCAGCCTCGCAGGATGTTGTGTTTTACCACAAACATGTATTTTAAAACCCTATTTTTAAACATTTCAAATATGCGGGGCCAGCAGGTGACATGGTGGTTAAGGGCGCTGGACTCCCACATGGCCAACTGCAGTTCAAGTCCTGGACCCAGTGGCTTGCTTTCTCACTTTCTCTCTACCCCACCCCCACCCCGGTCCCTCTCTGGTCAAATTAAAAATAAATAAAGTTCAATAAAATAGTTCTTTATTAAAAAAATTCAGATATGCAAGGATATTTTACCTAACTCATTAAAGAATATATGCCTGCTGGTCCTGGACTAGGGAGAAAGTGTTAGCATGCGGACCACGTGGTGAAATGAAAATAAAATAGGACAGCAGACAGTCACTGACTGATAACAGATTGGTAAGCATGATTTATTCAACTTGCTCGACCAAAGGTCGACTATGAAAAAAACAAACAAGGAACTCCAGGCTATGGCAGGCTCTCTCACTCATCACTGATCCTGTGGAAATGATGACCGCAGGTACCAGAGACATGATGACACTTTGTGGTCTTTTTTTTTTTTTTTAAATTAAAAAAAAGGTTTTGTTTTGTTTTTTTTTTTAAATTGTGTGTATGCTTCCCAGAGAAAAAGAAATTATCCTCCAAAGGGACGTAGTCACATTGTAATCCCCCTTCATCCATTTGGTCAGGACTTGGGCATGGCAAGTTTTTCAAGGCACCAGGAATAGGACTCAAACCACAGTCAGCCAGACAGGATACAGCTCCCTATGCAGAAGGCTTACCCATTGTACTACAGGGCCAGCCTTCCCATTTGAAAAAAAATAAAAACAATAATTTCTCTATTCTCTAACACACTCTCACAGTAGACTCTACTCTGTCTTTAACAAAGTTCCAGCCTAAACTAAATTCTAAGTCCACAAATGGCAAAAAGGGTCACTGGCTTTTCAAGGTCTCTAGTTTTTGACAGGATGTGCAGACAGTCTGACAGATGTTTGGACTGAAATCTAGAAAAATTTTGCCAGTGAGCAGCCTCAAGAAAAGACTATTTTAGTAAAAATTCAACTCACTCTACCCAACTCTACAGTCTGTACTGGCACAAAGTGGTATTGATCTTAATCAGATCTTAATCCTGTGGGGTCATAAACTAAGTCAAAGGGATTCATTCATCTATTAAACACCCTGAGCCTTTTATATGCTTCCTATAGTTGCACACAGATGTCCAGGGCTTGACTTCCTTTAAGTTGGTGATTCTCATTAGTAAAATGTCAAAAACCAGTGTTCTCATGTCCTTCCCTCCACAATCAGGAAAAAAAAAAAAAAAAAAAGAAAAGAAAGATATTTGTTCCAGACATGTAATAATCATCTCAATCTTGAATACAGAGGAACCGTGACTGGAGTCCAGTAGTCAGCTGAGGGTCAGGGACAAAACCTTCTCCAAATTCTTTCTCATTCTGCTCTTCATTCAACACTTGATCTTCTTAATTTGTACATCCCCATTTGACTCAACAGAGTCCTTTGTGTATTTATTTTTATATACACCCAAATATATATCAATAATAAAAACCCTAAATTCATAAGAACGTAAGAATGACCACACGCACAAATACACACACACACTAGTTCACTATTAAACGTCACTTTGGCAATTTCATCTGACAGCATGGATTAGTTTGAGGAGAGGCCTAAAGGATTTTCTGAGCTAGGATTATCAATTCAACAAAGAAGGTTAAAAGCAAGGTAGTTGCATTCTCAGCTCTTAATACCCACAATTCTAAAGAATATGGCAGGCCTCAAAATGCCCATGACTCACTTTTAGTCTTGTCACATTTAGGAATACCTCTAACATGTACGGACTTAGGATATTTTACTTGAGGCAGATGTGTGGGTGAGAGGTGGGACTCAAGGAGGATCATAGAACCTCTTTAAGGGCCATGTTGAGGGTGTGTGCACCCATAATCACTCAAACTGTGATATAAATACAGTACACATCAGGGAACACCAAGGAATAGATAACCACGTTCTGTGACTGATTTTCAACAGTACAGACAGGAAGCACGATATCTGACGTGAAGTATTTTACACTTGCCTGTGCAAAAAACCAGGAAGTGCCCTGGCAGAAGGCAGCAAGTCTACTCCACCTAATTGACGTGCATTTAATAATTCAGTGATTTAAATGTCAAGTCAGAGATATTCCCTCTCTGCAGAGCTCACCCGCATTGTTTGTTCTAGAAGGCACCTCCCGGCATTACTGTGTTATGGCTGGCACAGCGTCTGGATCACCAGTACCAGGGCTGCATCAAAACACAACCTGGGCAGGCTGGGAATAGCAGGAAGCTCTGATCACAAGTGAAGGCTGCCTGGAGAGGACCAAGAGGAGACCAACTCCACTGGGTAGACCCAGGGCTGACTCTGCAAACCAGAGGCACAGGCTGGAAATCCCAAGAGTCGACTCTAGCCAAATCTTTAAAAATATTTTTCTCGTTCTGGGCGATACCCAGCTCACCATCTGGACACACCTCCTCTGAATCTAATCCTAGACTGGCAGAGGCAGAGGCAGAGGCAGAAAGAGCATCGTGAACTTTCTAAGATCGTCCACGGTTTGGGATAATGTCATGCTTCAGAGGTGAAGTATTCATCTAAGTTTTGGTGGGCCTTGAGAAATACAACACACCACTGTCCGCAGGTCCCTGGTGTTCTCCCTCCCACCTACCCAGAGTGGACTTTAATGCTTTAAGGCATTGAAACTGATTAGCATTCTAAATGGCACACAAAACCCCTCAGGTCCCGCTGAAGTCTCTGACACAAAAGACAAATGAGAAAATGCTACAAGTAAACCAGCCTGCAGCTACAATCCATCCTAAGGGTCAGCAAATGGAACAGTCTGAGTTTTTTACAGGCTCACCTCAAAGTAACACAAAAACATGGCAATTAGACCATAATTATAAAAGCCCAATAGCTCAGAACTTGTATAGGCTAAAAAAGGAACTCCAAACATCCCTGGACTCCTTCCAATAGTCTAACAATTCATTTGTTTGAAATGGCAGCTTTTATTAGGTTTATAGATTATGGCAGTCCTTCCATCATCTCCTAATCCGGGAGCACAGTTTGGCACCTCTCCAGAATCTGAAAGCATCTGAGATCTCTGGCATTAAACAAAGGCTTAAGGAAGGATTTAGCAATGCCAGGTATCATTGCCAGCAAGTCTGCTCCCGAGACAGAAACACAAAGGTCCATTCGGAATGCCTAGTGAAGGGTATGTGATCCTCTGGCAAGAAACAGATGATATGCTCAGAGAGGAAGTACATGGGATACCCAAATGCCCTCAGAAAACACTCATTTAGGGAACCTCAGTCTCTCTCTCTCTCTCTCTTCATCACAGAGATTGATACTTGGTAAAGTTGAAAACTAAGGAAAAAAAGCAATCTAGTTGTTACAAGAGGGAACAAAGGTGTTCCAATGAGATCACATATAAATCAGAAAACAAAACAAAGCAAAACAAAAATTTTCAGGATTATGATACCTTCACTCCAAATGAACCTTCCCCGTGTCCCATAACTCAGCCCAGGGCTTCCCCATTCAGTCACCTGCACAAGGCCAGTTCTCTCTGCCTTCCCCTACTCTCGAAATGCAGACCACAGTTGTTAACCTGGCCTTCCGGTTCTGGTTGATCTGATCACCTTTTTGGAAGGCCTCTTTCACCTTCCGCATCTCAGGTCTTTAGGTGTGGAACTTCCCCCACATGGAGTGCTTATCTCCCTCCCTGCCAATACCCCATTCACCTCAGTACCTATCTTCCCTGCGGATCTCAAAGATCTCACTTTGGATTCTCACATACTTGTGTCTGATTGGCTGTTGAATGTCTAACCCTTTCACCCAGACTGTACACTCCCTGAGGGTGGGAACCGCATCTACTTGCTCACCGTTATACCTGCCAGCACTTCGGCACTCGGGACAAGTGCCAAACTGATGAATATTTGCTGCGGAATGAATTGTCTCTTCACAGAAAGGGTTTAGAGGTGAAAAGACAGAGACCTGATGCTGGTTTTTAGAGCAGGCTGAGCCCATAAACTCTTTAAATGTCAGCACAGATCTAAAGGCAAGGCTTAGGCACTGAGCTGGCATGTCTGTGCAAACCATTACTTCCGAGAGGAGCTCACCATCCCTTCACATCTGTTCACCTCCTCGGGCTCACGAGGCTTCTGTGGTGTGGTAGGATTTTCCTTTGCTTGTTTGTTTGTTAGAAGAAATGGGTAAAATATATATAAAGAGTTCTTAAAATAAGTAACTAATACATGAATAGAACAGCTGGGCTTCTGCGGTGGTCCTTCCTCAGATGGCTGACTTCAGGACTGTGGCCTACTATGATGCTACGGTGATCAGAGTCATCAAAACACAATATATGCCTTCAACTCTAGTCAATTTAGAGGGGTCAGTGCAGGACCTGGCTGCTTAGCAGAGAAAAAGTTACCCCTGGCCTTTGCTGCCATTTTTTTTTTCCTTCTGTCAGTGAAAATAACAGTTCAGCAGGGAGTGGGGAAGAATGGATTACATCATTTTTCCCCTTCTTGCTTTGCTGAAGGTGATAAGGATTCCTAAGTCATCCTGCATTAGAACTGCTGAAGCTGAGGGGGGAAAAAAGTGCCATCTGTTTATTTTGTGTCTGGGCTGACTCCTTGTCTCTGAAATAATCCCTATAAATTCAGCCCAATGCAGCAGCCACACCTATTTGAAAGCCCAACACTCAGCCTGTGTTCAAGTGACTAACAAATTAAAGAACTCTGTGGGGATAGTGACCTAAGACAATCTTGGTCTGTCTTTTCAGTGCTTTTTATGATTCTCTGAATGTAGCAGACTTGGCTTTATTTAGTATGTGTACCGTGTCTTTGAAGCAACTCCTTACTATGGGAGAAAATAAGAGCCCTTTTCTTCATTTTGTCTTCAAATTCTGAAACATCTCCTTCAGAGAAACAAATGATTGTAACAGAATCTAATCTGATAGGAATTTCCAACTGAGGAATACTTTGTTTTTATTAATTAATTTATTACTTTCATGAGTGAGAGAGAGACAGAGACAGAGGGTTGTACCCCCACAGGTTCTTGATGCTGTGGCCCACCCCTAGCCTCAGCCAGTCCTGGCACACTCAGGGTGGTCTCCACATGCAAGCCTAGAACCTGCCCAGATGGGTCAACCAGCCTTACAGAGCACTGCATTTTACCCTCACGCCACTGTCCAGTCCCAAGAATATCTTTAAAGACCTTTATATAGGGACCAGCAGTTAAGAGTAATGGCTATGTTGCTGGACTCCCATGTAGTCGACTGCAGTTCGTGTCCCGGACCTGGTGGCTTAAAACTCATGCCGGGCGCGTGTGCGTGCGTGCCCAAGACCCCAAGAGGAGAATGGAGGAGAAGGGATTGTGGTGTGGTCATCCCCCCTGGGGGGTGATTTCTCTCTTTCTGTCTCTCTGTCTCTCTCTCTGTCTGTCTGGCGAGCACATGCACCCTATAGTAAAAACCTCTAAAAGAAAAAGACCTTCATATATTGGGTTGTCGAAAAACTCATGACGTAATTTTCTGTTTTTCTATACAAAAATGTGTCATGACTTTTCTGACAAACCAATATATGCCAGTGCCTCCTTGAGGCAAAGCTCCAGTTACAGGGATAGTGACAGGAAGCATCAGTGTGAAGGACCAGAAGTTGCTAGTTACAGTGAATTATAAACGTTTCAGAGAACTCACTCCTTGTTCAGATTTAGGAGAGAGCCAGGGACGGTATTCCATTTATTGAATGTCTCAGTCTTGAAAGCTCTGCTTACAGTCCGAAGAGTACTGACTCATTTTTGCTTGTTTCTCTCACTTTCTTGAGCTAGCCAGGAAGTTCATGGCATTCCTGTGATGGTTTCTCACCCAGAAAAGTCTGGTTTTACAGGAACGTTAAAGGATGGGCTCTAGATGAGATGGAAAATCAGAGAACCCACAGGGTGGTTTCCGTGCCCAGCTCTGTACCTGTTTCTTCATCTGTACCTACTCTTCCTTCCTGAAGGATTCAGGGACCCTGCCTCGTCTACGCAGCTGGTCTTGGCTCTGGTTACCATCAACAAGCCTCCACCACACACCCTTGCACTCTTTCAGGAAGTTTTCAAACCAAAGATAAAAACCCTTCAAAAGTTGGGCAGGGCTCCAATTTGTTCAACAACAGTCTTGGAATGTAGCCTCCAGGCATCTAGGCACCCCAACATAAAGGTGAAAATGTCCTGAATTAGTTAAATTCCCTTTCCCTAGGTTCTCTACCCTACAGAAAAACACAGAGGGAACTAAGTAACTTCTAGATTACTTTCTTTTCATTCTAGATGAAGTTAAAGAGATGAAAACATTTCTAAAGGGGAAAACATTGAAGCTGAGTTCAACACTCGGATACTGCTGCTCTCCTAATTCCCAACTTCCCAGTTCATGTCCTAAAGCCCTACTCAGTCCAGAACACCATAAAAGGTTAATGAAGAAAGGACTTCATGTCTCCAATCCCATGAATACATGCCTTGTACATCTGTATGCCAGCCTTTATCACCTGATCTTTGCCTTCCCTATCTTCTTTCTTCTATCAGCCTAATTAATATGGTCCAAAAGAACTCATCAACTCTCAAATTCAATTCAACACACTTAAGAAGAATGGCTTAGAAGTTGGAGTAAGGATCCTATAGTCACGATGATACAGATGAGCATGGGTCGTTTTGAGCACATTCTTTTTACTGCTGAGTGCACAGGAAATGTTCCAGGTGCCTACACTCAGGGTAAAGCAGAAAGCATCTCTCCAGAGTGCTGTGAACCAGAACTAGCTTTTCAAACACACAGTCCCTCCCCGTCAATCTCTGTGCCATGGCAAACCACTTCCAGCTTCCATGCTAATCTTGGGTCTTGGCAGAAGCCAGCTAAATCTGAGATATGTCACGAGGCCACTGGCTAGGGAGCAAGACTGTGTAAACACAAACCCAGGCGAGAGCAACAGGCAAGGGTTTCCACAGATTCCCTTTAACTCCTGTAGCTGTAGATCACTGCCAGCCTAAAGATAACCCAAGCATCTATGAAGGGTCACTTTTAAATAGTAGCTTTAATACCACCAGTCATTTCAGAAGCATTTCCTTCCAGAGCCTGCTTCCATCCACACTGGCATGCCAAGCCTGTCCAACAATGGCAAGCCCGCTGAAGAGATGAAAGCCCAGAAGGAAATGAAAGGAGTCCCAAAGGGGAAAAGACAGCTCCTGACATGCTGTGATTCTATGTGCGCTCGCATTTGGACTACTGAGAAATACGCATCCAGCAAAGAGACACGTTGTCAAAGTGATCTACTGACAATCTCTGGGGATTAAAGCTCAGGTATAAAATAAAACAAAATACTTTAACTGACTGGTTCCCCTTTCTAAAGCTGAAGCAGTATTACCATGGATGGCTCCCATCCAGCTGTTTTTCAGGAAAGCCTTTCCCTCCAAAAAAAGTTTACACCGCTTAGTCTACCAGACCTCTGTTTGGCTGAGTGAGGAGAGCTATGTGAAGGCTGCAGGTATACTCTGAATGGCATAGCCCCTGTGGCCACCCACTCACCACTGAACCGCCAAATGGAACTCCCTGGAAGCCTGCTACTTTTTTCCCTTTCTTTTAAGCAGGGCCAATGTTCCCAAGATCTTCCCAAGAACAATTCAAATTTGCTCAGGACCTCACCTGTCTACTGAATGCACGTTGTCTTAAATGGCAGTCGGCCAGGGGCTGGTGTACAAGGGACAGGTGCTCACTGGGCTATTTTCAGTTGCTATCAGCGCCATCGGGAGCTGCACATGCTCAGTAGGCTGACAAGTTTTGGTTGTGTTTCAAAGTCCAGGCAGCCAAGAGACATACACCTTCCACAGCTGCCAGGGCAACCAGCTGCCCAGGGCTCCTCCCAAGACGGGAGCAATGAAAACAGTGTAACCTGGCCAGCCTACATGCCAGGGAGCGAGCTGTACCTCTAGTCTCACTGCCTGGGTTATTCTGAGCGGGGCTTATTGACACTCCATGGCAACACAGGAACAAAGGGCCAGCTAGAGGGATTGAAATGTCTTGCAAAAGTTGCTAGAAAAGTCTGCAGCTCAGGCTTTGGTTTTCATAATAAAACTAACAGTGGAATTGTTATTAGATGATTGTCATTTTGTCACTGTTCTTTTATTTGTGAACTACCTACAGTAAAGTTCTACTCTTTGAAGCAAGGTTTTGTATTTATTTCACTTGTTTTTTTTTTGGTTTTGTTTTTTTGTTTGCCTTTTTTTTTTTTTTTTTTTTTGAGAAAGTTTTTGCTACAGGGTGAGTGCACTTGCCAGAGAGACAGAGATAGAAAGCGAGAAATCACCCCCCAGGGGGTACGGTCATGCTGCAATCCCTTTTTCTCCAATCCCTTCTCCATTCTCCTCTCGGGATCCTGGGCATGCGCGCACACACGCCCAGCATGAGTTTTAAGCTACCAGGTCTGGGACTCACCCCTACTCACTTGTTATGACTTAGTATCCCCGATAGTCTCACTTCCCTAGATACCGCACAGCCTTGCCTAAAACAATCTTCTTAATCCTTCCTTTTCTGGCCCAATATCTGCTCATCCTTCAAAACTCTCCATCTTTGGGCTGTGATCCCCAATCCCAGACCCATGTGGGATAAAGGCCTTCCCTGCTGAACCCTTGTCACTGTGCTATAACCTTAGCTTTATGCTCTGGACTCTGACCTCCTGAGAGCAGGAACCACTTCTTACTTGTGTTTACATGGCCAGCACCTACCAGTGCTACCAACTGGGACTTGATGTTAATTTAATCAATTAAAAGAGAATAAGATCATCTTGTAACTGATTCTCTTTCCCCAAACTCAAAGTAAATTCTTTGAAAGGGCACGTGTACACTCTTTCTCCTCAGCCCAGATCAGTCCCCTGTCTCTTATGATGCCATCATTTTTTACTACGGTAATTATCGGTACGATCATTATTTATTCATTTGTCAATTATTCATTGAGCACCAACAACAAACCAGGCAGTGTCTTAGGCACAGGAGACAAAATTGAGCACCAACAAGTTCCGGCCTCTCACGTTCTAGAGCTCACGAAGTGTCTCTTTGCAATGTGGTCCCCTTGACCCCTCGCTATAAGCTGGGTACTGTTACTATTTACGCTGTGCACAGAGAAGTGACATAACAAACACAGAGAGACACATAAATAAGAAGATGGCTACTGATAGCTTTGGTTCTTCCTGAGGAAGACCTGACTCCTATGTATACAAGAGCCTTCCTTCCCTTCAGCATTCTTCGCTATTCACCAGCAACACCGTTGGACTGTCAAAGATTATCTGAACCCTTTTCAAAATTGAAATTGTGAAGTACAGGAATTAGGGCATGAAGTTACAGAGAAATCATGACTGTGGAATTCTCCACGATATTCTGCAGTATCATACATATTGCAAGAGTCAAATTCTAAACCGGTCTATGTGTTTTTTCTTTGTTTCTTTTTCTTTAACTTTCCTGAATGAATCTCTGGTCACTGTTATTGTTTCAACTGAAATATCTTGGTGTAGGTATTGGAATTCAGAAAATGAAACAAACAGAGTAAAAATAAACAAAAGAGGCCGTCCCTACCCTACCCTATATCCCCCCTAATCACCATTTGGATGAAAGTTGAGAAATTTCTCATTCCCCCTCTTTCTCTCGTCCCCCAAACATACATATCCTCAGGAAGTCCATGTTCTGCTCTAACCCATAACAAAGAATTAGATGCAGCATTAACTGTGGCTCTAGGAAACACCCTGCTCACAGAGCTCAGATTCAGCTGATTAGAATCAGGCAGCAGCTGTTCCAGCGTTAGGACCAAGGCTGAGAAGGTGCAAATGTAAACTTCCCTCTTCCGGTCAAATCACTAGCTTGGAGACAGATGATGGTCAGACTACACGAAGTTGTGGAAAAAAATAGAAGATCCTAGACCAGTCTTGCTGGAGAATATACCACACGACCTCAGGCCAGTTGCGAGAGCTTTCACCTGCGGGCAGCAGGCGCTTCCAGGAAGTGAAATCCTGGAAGCAGAGGGATGATCTCTTTAAACTATGGGCTACGACCTACTAAAGGGCCGTAAAGTGAATTTAGTGGACCAAGACAAGTTTTTTTTTTTTTTTATTTTTTTCTGTCTTTGTAATGAAGTAAAACTGAATAGAATAAAAATGACAAGAACTAGGAGCACGTTAAACTTAGTAAGAATTACTGTTCCATGAAATTTGTATTTCAGATATGTGTGGGTCCTACATATGCCCTGGATCCTACATTGAAATGTTTCTTGCTGTGAGTCACAGTCAAAAGTTTGAAAGCCGCCCCGCCCTGAGTCTTACAGTATCTTGGAAAGAAAGACATGGGTTCTGAGTAATTATGACTATCATGAATAATCATTATCCATGAAAGCTTGACTGAGGTCATCTCAGGCTGCAGAAGAAAAATCCGGAGGACAGGGACAAGCAATGTTTTGAGAGTTGCAAACGATATCATTTTTCATGCGCTTTCTTTTCCTGGGTGTTCTTTTTTTCAAGAGTGAAAGCTGCATAGATGACATTTCTACAGATCTCCTGCTTTACAAATTTTCCCATTAAGAGAAGCCGGCATCCATCCTTTCTTGAGACATCTTTACAGAAGAGAAAGCTCAGAAGCTACTGTGTACCACATACAGTTGACCAGAAAGAAATCATTTCATTGACCTGGGTATTGCGCTTGTTTTTCCATCTGCTCAATATCTGACTTTGTTTGATTAAATTTTTAGAGTCCTCCCACCCCCTGCTGCTACCCACCCTACTCCTAAAGTCATCCACTAAAAAAGCTACATGAATACGGGTGTAGTTTACTCCATACAGCTGAGACAAGCATTTCCCAGGAAGGAAAGACTAAAAGGAAGCTTTGTCACAGCTCACCTTGCACCAGCAAATACATGATTACTTTGTTAGATAAGAAAATTTTATAATAAAGAGGCAATATCTTGAAAATGCAGCTTCATCAGATATTTGAATTTAGGTTCCAGTAGTGGCAAATAACTCAGTACATCTAACTCTCTCCCTAAAAAATTCTCTCATTTTATATATACTGAAGAAAAAGATTTTATTCAGAGCAAAAGGAATGAACTCTAATAACGAGAAATGACAGCCACAAATTTCATACTGAACATTTCTCCTGTAATCATTCACCCCTTCAAGAACTTCCTGATTCCTCAATAATGAGAAATTCAAAAAAAGGCTTATTCTCCTACCCAGTGGCAAAGAGGGGCAACTTTGTTTGTGGACTGAAACAAAAAGTCCATTGAAGTTACCCCTTCCTTCCCTCGTTGGGGAGTTGGGCTGGAAAGTCTTAGTGGAGATGACTCTGGAAAAACTAAAGTCAAGTCAGAAAATAATTTAAGACCTAGCAATCTCCTCTACAGCAAGCCAAAATATCTTGCAACAAAACTATGCATAAATCCGGCCTTCCTTGCTGTAATAAAATCGAACTGTGGCTTGCCAATTTAATAACGTGGGTTATCTAGCATTGAAATATTTCCAAAGAAGCAATATTCCATTTTAAGTATTTGTGTCATGGTCTTCACATGCCAGTATGTACAGGGACAAAAGGAAAGCCAGAGATGGAGATTCTGTCTTCCTCCTGGTGGCATAATAGTAGTAGTAGAGCATGATTAGTCTTATTAATGGGAAGGAAATGGAAGAATATACAGGTAATTAGTACTCGAGTGCTCTTCTCTATGAGTGCAAATAAAACTCTTCCTGCATCTAGAGCTGTATATATAATGAACATGAAAAATGATTACTAGTAGGACAAGAGAAGTAAAAAACACAAACCCAATGAAGGGGCCTTATCATTTGCTACTACAAGTTCTCTTCTCAACCTCTCAAATAAGACTGGATTGAGCTGGATTCTAAACACAATATGAATGTGGATGTAGCTAATTTATGGCACTACAAAAAGCTAACCAAAATTTGAAGAGGACTGATAATGACTGAAGCTACTGAATGTTATTTCACAAATAACATTCATGCCTTGTGTTGGCTCTGTGACCTTAAGCAAGTTCTTTAACCAACATGAAAGCACATTCATGGGCCAACCAGTAGTGCTGTAGTAGTTATTGTGGCTTGATTCCACATGGCTGACTATGCGATTTGAGTCCCAGACCTAGCAGCTCAAAAAACACTCCAGGCACCTGTGCACACATGCCCAAAATCCTGACAGGAGAAGGGACTGTGGTGTGGTCATCCCCCCAGGGGATGATTACTCATTGTGAGGTCTCTTTCTGTCTCTCTCTGGTGAGCACGTGTGCCCTACAGCAAATTAAAAAAAAAAAAAAAAAAAAAAATTAAAAAGCCTATATTATTAGGGTCATTAGGAAGATTAGACTATGGGGAAGAATACACATAGAACAGCTAGTCAAGTAACTGATACGTGTGTGTGTGTAGTTTTGCTACAGGGCTCTTGCACTCACAAAAAGAGCGAGGGAGAATGTGAAAAATTACCCCCACCCTTAAGAGGACAGCTACATCTCAATTCCTTCTCCTCCATTCTCTTCTTGGGATTTTACACATGTATGCACAGGTGTCCAGAATGATTTTCACCCCACCAGGTCCAGGACTTGAACCATGCAGTCAGCCGTGTGGGATCCAACTGCCTTAGCCTCCAAGTCATCTGCTGGCCCAAAGCTTGATACATATTAAGCACAAAATATATATTACTTTAATCAGCAAAGAGGGTAACTGTAGTGGAGGTATTTTCCAATTTATTTGGCAATAAAGTCCTTTTTAGCACAGAGTTTTTGAGGCCGTAGGCTCAAAGTCTACCAAAAACCACGATTTTGGACCTATTGTTCATCATGTTTTCACTGTTTCTAATCTAAATATAATGTTTCTAAATATATTTAAGATACACACAGAGTGCTGAAGAGCTATGCATTGGGAGCTGGGCTCCACAGAGCTGACTGCATTTCAAGCACTGGCCCTGGCAGCCTGGCGGGGGGGGGGAGGGGGGGGGACGACACACCAAGCGCTTGTATTCGTGTGTTCAAGGTGCTGACAGGATGAAGAAATGGAGGAGTGAGACCTGTAGCACAATCATGCCCCATTACGAGGTGCCTTCTCGCTTTCTCTCTGGCAAGTACACACACACTCTGGCAATTAAATATATGTATTTGTAAGATACACAGAAACAAAGGGTTAAGAGTAGTTTAAAAAAATTTAATGGACTAAAGAGAGTATATACTACTTGTCAAAATTTATAATACAAAAACTCTCTATGACTCATTCATTTATGCACCACAATGTCATTTAGCATCACAGAAGAGCAATTAACATGGTACCTTAGCAGCTCTATAAACAGTAGATCTGGGTCGACTTCCTTTTACATTTGGTGGTTTTAAAGCTCAGCATTTGACGAGCTATGATAAAGATTTTTGCTATCTGCTCTATTATTTTGGTTAAGTATTTCGTACTTAATGTTTGTTTTATAACTAATGTTGAGTACCTTAGAGCATATTACAAATAGGATTTCTTAGAGGTTTAAAAAAGTTCCTAGTAAATACATAAAAACAAAAGTGCCTTTCATAGAATATGCTGTTAACAGTGAGCAGGGAGCTGAGTCACAGAGGGACGGCAGCACTAAGGCAACCACTGTTATGGTTAGAGCACTCTGGCTGCAGCGCTCTGGATGTTCTGTTTATGAAGAGAGAGTGCGATCGCAGCTAAAGGATGATGTGCTCTTTTCCTTACTTGTAAACATCCTAGAGGTGATGGAATATTAAATAGGAAAACCTCAGTGGCCATCCATTTCCATCTCAGCTCAGGCTAACTAGTTTCATTATGTGTCTTCACCGTGGCATTAAGAAGTCATTTGCAAGATTCTCTGAAAAGCTTAAAAACTGAAAGCAGGAAAAAACCACAATGGCATAATTGTGATTATTGCTTTACATGTGCCCAGTTGTCCTTCTCTTTTCCCCATTCTTTCTCCAGTTCTCCTTTCTTCATATCTATCTATCTATCTATCTATCTATCTATCTATCTATCTATCTATCTCCACTTCTCCATCTCTACTACTCTTTTTTTTTGGAGAGGTTTTTGCTATAGGGTGTGTGCGCTTGACAGAAAGACAGAAAGTGAGAAATCACCCCTCAGGGGGATGGCCACACTGCAAATTCTTCTCCTCCATTCTCCTCTCAAGATCTTGGGCACACATGTGCATGTGCCCAGCATGAGTTAAAGCCACCGGGTCCAGGACTCAAACTACGGTCAACTAAATGAGAGTCCAGCGACATAGCCATTATGCCAACTGCTGGTCCAAACTACTCTCTTTTTTCTATCTTGCCAAGACCACAGGTCCACCCATGATATCAAGTGAACTCGAAAGGAACTGTTTAATGCCACAGAGAACTGATGAGGTACCAAGGGAAAGGTGTGGAATTTGGAAGGACTTTAATTCTCAGCATTCTTCAGATTTTTAAATAATACAGTGTTTAGCAATTTAAAAGAAGGGGGGGAATCCTAGAAACTTGGTTATAAATATCTCCAGAAATTATCAAGCATCCCTTGGGGGGTAAAATCACTCCCTGTTGAACACTACTATTAACTCATCAAATCTTCCCAGCTTTAATATAAGCCCATTTCCTCTTATTAATTTCTTCGACACTGCCACACAGCATCCTTTCTCCATAACTTCTTGGCACTAAGTGACAAACTGCCATCTTAACTGGAGTTTCTTTAATGACATTACTTAGAGTAGAGTCAAGACTCTAAGCTGCTCTATCACAGCACTGTCCAGTAGTAACCAACGTGAATTACACCTTGGATAATGCTAAATTTTCTCACAGAAGTAAAAATTAAACAGAAAAAAATCTGTATTTTTTACTGTCTTCAATATCAGTTTGTACTTTATACTTACAGCATACCCCAACTCATATTAGCCACCTTTCAAATGCTACCTGTGACTAATGGCTATCGTATGTGAAAATAGAAGGTGTAATATATGTCCATGACTATGGAAAGGAAATAGGAACAGATCAAATATTATGAACCTAATATACAACAAAACAGCTTTCTAGTGCATTAGGCATTAATTTTCCCACAGTGTTGGCTACACTAACTTACCAAATTATATGCCTGTTTGGAAACTCATGAAAGTGGACCACTACTCCTCAGCCCATAACAGGGGTGTTAGTCTTACTGTCGCAGCTGATCTTAACAAGACTGAGAGTCGCACGCAAGACCACATTTTCATGGAGGAGCCTTATCAAATAAAGTAGGCATTACTCAATACACAACAGATAGAGCTTGTCTGTGGGACATACACCAACATACTAAAAGCAATTACATGTAAGTACAGGGAATTGAGAGTAACTTTTGTTTTCTTTCTCTCTTGATTATCCTTTGCGGTTTTTAACAGGGCAGTACCATTCCTAAACAACTTTTTGGAAACTGGGAGTGGGGGGATGGAGGGCAGTAATGGAAGTAAGTACAGCAGTAAGTACAGCATGTTCCAGAGATGCCCAAGGCCCTGGTGGTACCACACAACTAAGAATTAGCTGCTACAGTTGGAATGTTTGTGTCCCAGCTCTGCCCCACAACCAAAATTCACATCAAAATCCTAACTCCCAAATTGATTGTATTAGGAAATGCGATCTTTGAGAGATTAGATCATGAGGGCAGAATTCCTATGATTAGGATAAGTGAGTGTTCTTAAAAAAGGGACCCCCCCCCCCGGGGGGGGTGATTTCTCACTTTCTGTCTCTCTGCTCTGTCTCTCTCGCAAGCACACGTGCCCTATGGCAAAAAATAAAAAAAAAAAGGGACCCCAAAGAAATAGATAAGCCCTTCCACCGTAAGGACACAGAGAGATGATGCCATCCCTGAAGGCTGGGCTCTCACCAAACGCTGAATCTGCCAGCACCTTGAACTTAAACTACCCAAACTCCAAACCTGTGAGAAATAAATGTTTGTGGTTTTTTGAGCCACCATAATGCTATAGCAATCCAACATCCGATGTCCCATGAGTTCTGACTGTCCCACAGAGCATTCATGTAAATGACCACTCTTCATATAATTCAGTGAAACCTTGTAGAAAATTGTTACACATAAAAACACAGAGTATGTCTTACACTTTTTTTTTCTTTTTTTGGGAGAGGTTTTTTTGTTTGTTTGTTTGTTTTTGCTAAAGGGCGCGTGTGCTCGCCAGAAAGACAGAGAGAGAGAGAAAGCAAGAAATCACCCCCCCCCCCCCAGGGGGGATGGCCATGCCGCAATCCCTTTTCCCCCATTCTCCTCTCAGGATCTTGGGCACGCACACACACGTGCCCGATGTGAGTTTAAGCTGCTGGATCTGGGATTCGAACCAAGGTCGACTACATGGGAGTCCAGCAACATAGCCATTATGCTAATTGCTGGTCCCTACCTTACACTGTTTTAATGTACACTAAGTATTCCAAGAACATAGCTACTGTATAAATCTAGGGTCAATACTTCTGTTTTGTTGGGATTCTACCAAATTTGTTCACCAGTTCAGAAAATACAGTCACCGAAGGTAAGACCACTTATGACAATTAAGCCACCAATATAACATACAATAATAGTACCAATCTGTTTTCAAAGATGCCAAAGACTTTTTTCCCTTGTTTTTTTTTTTAATGCCAGAAGATGTGTGTACATGTGTGAGAGAAAGCACTTCCCACAGCAATCCTTTTTCCTCCAATTCTCTATTCCATCAGGATCCTGGACATGTGTGTATGCACCCAGTGTATTTTTCAAGCCAATGGGCCAGGACTTGAAGCCTGGTCAGCCATGTGGAATACAGTTTCCTCTGCCCAATGCTTAATTGCACACTACAGGCCATCCTGAAGAGTATTACATATATAGGTGCAAATAAGTACAACTTTATTGTCTTTCAATGTACAAATGCCCAACTACACCAGAATATATTACATTTGTTTATATATCATGTTCTGTTGTTACAAAATTTCCTTTCACCTCTCTTACATAGTTCTTCCAAGTAAGGCATTATGACTTAACTAATTTTTTTCTAAATTAAGGATATGTAAAAAGTAAGACATATGTAAGAATTTCATTTTAAAACAGGCATTACCAAACATTTATTATAAAAAGGGTGTGTTAAGTCTGACAGGACTAAAAAAACAACTAGTTTACAGTAAGCTAAACAAAACATAACACACTTTTTTCCTAACCCAAACAGCTGTGAGTCACTTACCTTCCAAACTCGGGGAAGGGAAAGCAATCATCATTAACACAGGCAGAATCATCACTCCATCTACCATTGTACAACTGCAGGCAGGAAAAAGAGAGGGGTGTCAGAGAAACGAAAATCTGTAACGCACAAGGACAAATTACATTAAGCACACTGTCTTCACACTCTTTCCAAGGATGCTCTAATATACCCCCCTTATATACATTGCCTTACATTTTTAACTTTTCTAAACATTTTTTTAATTTCACATTTTACATAAAGTCCCTATCATGATGTATACAATATATATTAGTTTTCAATAGGGAACTTTACATTTTTTTGTCTGCTAAATGTTAACAAGTTAAAAGTAAATACTTATGGGGACCAGTAGATGGCCTACCAGTTATGTCACTCGACTCCCACATAGTCGACCACAGTTTGAGTCCTGACCCGAGAGGCTTAAGATTCACACCAGGCACATGTGCATGTGCCCAAAATCCTGAGAGGAGAATGGAGAAGAAGAGATTGCAGCATGGACATCCTCCTTTGGGGATGATTTCTCACTTTCTGTCTCTCTCTCTGTCTCTCCAGCTAGCGCACGTGCCCTATAGCAAAAAATTTCTCTTAAAAAAAAAAAAAAGTACATATTTATGTCTTCCATTAGAGATAGAGATAGGGACAGAGACAGAAACAGAGACAGAGATAGGCATGCCTAATAGAGACATTCTTCATGCCACAGTCCACCCCTAGCCTCAGCTGGCCAAGGTCATGTGTAAGTGTGTGCCTGCCGGTGTGGCCATGGACATCCTGGGATGCAAAGGCAGGAAGTTTCCCATTGCGCCCAGTGCACGACCACTGTACCACCATCTGGCCCTGTGTCTTAGTACATTTAAACATACACCCTTCACATGGGTCTAAACAAATCATTTTAAGAAGTTAATCAGATTTATCTCCGACTAGTGGCCACTCTAAGGCTACTTTCTCTGAGCCTATCCTCTTACAAAGAACTCAATAAGGAAGTGAAAATTTTTCAGCTATGAAGCTAGATAGTCCCCAAAGATTTTAGGTTTGAATTTTGTCTTATCCTATTGAACACAAAATTGGCATTAAATGAAAAACTCTGAGAAGCATAAACAGACTATTCAAAAAAGATATAAAAGATCAAGTGACTGAATCATTCAAGCCAAACTGCTATATTTGAGCTGTACTTCTCCTTTAAAAGGACGGGAGATAAAGCAACCTGCACCATCATACTGGCCAAAAGTAAAGCAAAATAAAGCAAAATTTACCCCTCATGTAAAACAAAGCAATGCATTCCTGAATTAACCTCTAATTAACAACGGATAGACACAACTAAGGCAAAAATATTCTTAAAATAAGAAATCATATAAATCTATGGGCTGGCACCATGGCCTAGTGATTAAATTTAACAAAGGATAGACAGAACTAAGAAAGATTCTTAAAATAAATAATCATATAAATCTATAGGCTGATCCCATGGCCTAATGGTAAAAGGACTTGAGTCCAACATGGAGACTGATTTGAATCCCAGCCCCAACAACCTAAGAGACATGTCAGGAGTGTGTGTGGGGGGGGTGGGGTGGGGGGGTGGGTGGGTAGGTGTGTGTGTGCATGCACACCCAGACAAGATGAAGAAATAGAAGAGAAAGGACTGTGGCAACTCCACGCCCCACTGGACAGTGATTTCCCTTTCTGTGTGTCTCTTTCTGGCAAGCACATGTGTACTCTGGCAATTAAAAAAAAAAAAAAAAAGAAATCACGTAAATCTATAAAATGTGAAACTCACTGAAAGAGAATAAGGAAATTTATACAAATTTCAAGTGTTGGCCTAAAACTACATTGGCTGGAATAAAATGTCCTGAGTTAAGGACCTACAACAAAGAACTTTTCCACTTGAATGTAACAACCCGGTAAAATGTTAAGAATATGATGAGAGTTTGGTTATAGTCATTCTTCAGTACAAAAACTGCATTAAGAACTAAGTCTTTGGGGACCTGACAGTGCCACAGTGGTAAAAGGCAATGTTCTGTGAGGCAGGATTGCATGGAAGGTTGCTGATATGTCTGGAGACCTCCTGGAATATACCAGGCGTGTATATGCCCATGATCCTGGCTAGATGAAGCTGTGGATCACAGCATCAAGACACAGTTGAAGGTACTGTATCTCTATCTCTGTCTCTCTCATCATGGAATAACTAAATAAACCCTAAAGGAATAAATAAATAGGGGTACCAGCAGATGGCATAATGGTTATATCACTAGACTCCCACTCGACTGTGGTTCAAGTCCTGGACCCAGCCACTTCAAACTCACGCCAGGTGCATTTGCATGTGTGCCCAAAATCTCAAGAGGAGAACAGAGGAAAAGGGATTTCAGGATGGCCATCCCCCCTGGGGGAGGTGTGATTTCTTGCTTTCTGTCTCTGTCTCTCCAGCAAGTGCACATGCCCTCTAGCAAACAAATAAATAAATAAAAATTTTTAAAAAGGTAAATAAATAGAGGGCTGGCAGGTGACATGGTGGTTAATGGTGCTGGACTCCCATATATCCAACCACAGTTTGAGTCCCAGACCTGGCAGTTTGCTTTCTCATTTTGTGTCTGTCTCTCTGTCTCTCTCTCTCTCTCTCTCTCTCTCTCTCTCTCTCTGCCTCTGTCTCTCTCTCTGGTCAAATTAAAAAAATAAAACAAATATTGATAATAAATGAAGTTAAATAAAATAGTTCTGAATAAAGGAATAAATAATCTTTGACTAGTTGTAATTTTCTAGATGGCAAAATAAAGAGAAAAGCTGGTGAAGTTCTTCAACGAATAGGTTAGTGTGCCATCTTACCCATACAGCTTCAAAGCAAAGAACAAACGTCCATTGCTATCTAATGTGTTTGGAGTAGACACCTTCAACCCACCTTTCTTCAAATCAGATTTTTTGGCTAGTATTCTGATTATATATTCCCCACACCTCATCACATTCACTACCCCTTATTTCAACTTATTTTTCTTTATTCCATAATTATATTCCAGTCTATCCCTTCTCTAACAACAAAGCAAGGGAGGTATAATGAGTATTTGTATGTACCTTCCTTTTAATAAAACATTTATAAAAGCACATGAAATTCGAGGGGCCAGCAGGTAGCATAGTGGTTGGGGTGCTATACTTCCACATGGCTGACTGAGGTTTGAGTTTCAGATCTGGCAGCTTGCTCTTTCACTTTCCCTTTTTCTGTCTCTCTGGTCAAATTACAACATAATAATGAAAACAATAAAATAAAACATTCTTTAATAAAAAACACATGAAATTCGAGCAAGTCCTTTTGTATTATTGTTGTTGTTATTACTTCCATATTCCTGAAGGTTTTTTCTGATGTTGGGCCCTTTCTGCAACATGGAAATCCCTCATCTTGGGCCCTCACAATTCGAAGATGACTCCTTCCATGCCATCTTGGTGCCTTTCAACATGAAAATGCTGCTTGGTGACCTCCTCTGGAGCTTTCTTGAGCCTCCTCCTCCCCTCCCACCAAGTCTCCTGCTCCTGCCATCCAGTCTAGCTGGAAAGGCACACACATGGTGGGCAGTTCTCCCACAGCAGGGCTGTCAGCCCCACACTGGCTTCATCGTAATCATCTGCTAGGGTCAGGCCCAGCACCAGCTCACTCCTCTCCAAAGCCAGCCCAGGCACCCAAGGATCATGCAAAGCAACCCACTGAACTGTGAAACAAAAACACTAAAATTTCAGGCAGGCTCATGGGGAGCTTCTCTCTCTCTCTCTCTCTCTCTCTCCCTCTCCCTCTCCCTCTCCCTCTCTCCCTCCCTCACTCACTCATTCTCTGTCTCTGTCTTTCTGTCTCTGGTGAGTGCACATGCCTTCTGGCAACAACAATAAAAACACTGAAGTTTGTTTTGTTTAGAAATATTTTGATCCAGTATATAACTTTAGCCTTTATTTGGTCTCTTTATCCCCATGACAGCCTAGTTCTAAAAGGCATCTTTCGGGTGGGAGTTACGTAATGTGAGAGCGGACATGGTTTGCTTATGGTGTATAGCCGTGTACAAGGCGGATTCAGTACAAAGCTATTTTGGTGTAAAAAATTTTGAAATCCATGCACAATTTTTTTTTCTACTATGCATTTTCCATGAGTTTTTGGAAGACTCCCACATACTACAGTTAGACCATTTAAGTAGGATTAGAGGTATTTTGGCTAGTTATAATGAAACGAGTACTCTCCAAAGGGCAAGTGTTCTAAAACCATTAAAGAAACAAAAGATTAAATTTGTTACTAATGCAAACACCAGAGAAGAGTAAGAAAATGGTAGGCCTGACACCTCTTACTCCTAGCGGTTCTTCCTCAACCACTTTACTTGAGAAAAGCAGTAATATCCAGTTCAATCTGATATGAAGCAATCATCCTAAACTCAAAAAATATCTTTAAAAAGGATTCACATCCACTAACATATAATGAACATTACCTTGGGTGTCTTCAGTTTTTCATTAATGATAATGCCATGCCATCTCCATTAGCTATAGCTTACATAATCTCTTTAAATTTTTAATTTTCCATTTATTTTATATAAAACCAACAACCAACATACATACTGAGAGTACATCAAAAACACCATGGCTTTGGGAGATGCCTTGAAAGTCACTGAAAACCAATGAACTACAGCTCCACCATGGTGGTGCAAGTAGAGGGTGCCACTACATGGTGGCTACAGCTGCATGGGAGGCCTGGGTACAGTTCTCAGCCCAACCTTCACAGGCCGAACGCGGTGGTATGCACCTCTGGTCCCAGCTAAATGGGAGGCTCGAACAAGAGGATCAAACCTGGTGAGACTGTCAAAAAATACCTATTTCTCACTCTTTCTCTTTCTCTCTCCCTCCCTCCTTTTGCACAAACTCTCTCAAACAAAACAAAATGAACACTGAACTAAACTATTTCTTACCTGTTTTTTGAATTTCCAGTGTTTTATTCATTCATTCATTCACCCACTCAAAAACTGAGAGCCTACTATGGACTACACATTAGAAACTTAAAATGAGAAAGATGCAAATGTGGTCCTTGCTATTGCAGAGCTTACAAATGTGTTTACAGTGGTAATTAATCAGCCAAAAGATTATGTAATTAAAAACTGAATTAAGTGTTAGGGAAAAACAGTACAAATAATACTGCAAACAAAACAACTTAAGATTTTCTGGAGGGTCAGGGAGCTTCCCCTGGATGATAACACCTGATTAGGAGCCAGGAAATGAGTAGGAGGCACTAGAAAAAAGGACAAAGGTCTAAGTGTGGGAGGAAGGCAAGGCATCAAAGGGTATCAAAGAGACCTGAGCATTAAGGGAAAAGGCAGACTATCTCAGCTTCCATAGAGGCCCTGTGGCCAGGACAAACACGGTGTATCCTGAGGACTTAAGACAGACCTCAGCCCTGAAAAAACACCAGCATGTCCAGGACACAAAGAGCCTGAAGACTTGTAAGAGTTAGATAAAACCTAAGGTTGGAAAGGGAGGCAAGGGTCAAAACAGCAGTTAAGACACGCTCAGCTTCTGCTCACCTCTGTATCCTCACTGTCATCAAGCCGCTGAGAGTCTCACCACCTCCACTTTTATAAGGACTCTTGGATCCTACCACCCTGTTCTCCGAGTCACTCCCACCAGCCATTTCCTGCCTATCTCTGGACCTTTATGCACGATACTCCTTGTGATGGGTGAACCCAGGCTGGCTCATTCCTGCTCATCTTCAAGTCCCCGCGTTTAGAACCACTTTCTTCTCAAAGCTTACCTAAACCCTCAAATACCTCCTCTCACTCTAATGTGCTACTTTGTTAATCTTCACTCCTAGAAATCATAATTAATAATTCTATATTCATACCTGTGTATGCTTTTGAACATCTGCCTCTCATTAGACTGTAAACTCCACGGTAGCTAAATCTGTAGTCTTATCTTGTCACGGCTGCCAGAGCCAAGGAGGGGCACGTTTAATAGTTTTTTAATTAGATTTCCTCTGAATTAATCAGCTCAATTCAAGCTTCCAGCCTAAATAATTAGCAGCACCCCTCCCACCCCTACCTCCACCCCCAACACACACACAAACACACAAGCAAGGGAATGGTGGCAAGATTAAGAGATTTACCATCTCTGTAACTTTAATCTGTAGAGTTTAGTACAGTAACAGCAAAAGTCAAGAGTTACTAGTTTTAAAATCCTTTCACCATTAATATCCTTTCACCATTAAAGAAAAAAATAACTTAAGAAACAACCATCAGAGGCATACTTTCCATGTTAAAAATCCTACTAAAGCCCATGCCCAAAAATTCCTAGTAACAGATTATTACTGTGCAAGTAAAACTAACACACTAACTGAGGTTCTTAAACAAAAAAAGAGAAAAAGAATTATAAATTCAGTCCCCTGGCCTAACCTATTGTTTAAAGATATTCAAAATTTGCCAAAAATCTTGGAAAAAGTCAACCTCATTTACAGGCTAACATTTTTTTCAGGGTCTAAAGGGCCACTATGGATCAGTTAATTCAGAGATTAAAAATATCTCATGGTGGGACCAGGAGATGGCATAATGATTATGTCACTGGACTCCCACCTAGTCGACTGTGGTTTGAGTCCTGGACACGGTGCCTTAAAACTCACACCAGGTGTGTGTGCATGCGTTCCAAAATCCCGAGAGGAGAATGAAGAAGGGAGAAGGGATTGTGGCATGGCCATCCCCTTAGGGGGTGATTTCTTATTTTCTGTCTCTTTGTCTATGCAGCGAGCACATATGCCCTATAGCAAAAATCTCTCTGAGGGGAAAAAAAGGCACGTGGGGCCAGCAGGTGGCATGGTAGCTAAGGCAATGGACTCCCATATAGCTGACTGTAGTTTAAGTCCCAGATCTGGTGTCTTACTTTCTCGCTTTTTCTTTCTCTGATAAGTGTATGTGCCCTGTAGCAAATTATGAAATAATAATAATAAATAAAATTAAATAAATAATTCTTTTTAAAAACTATAGCATGTACCGCCCCCAGCCTGGAAGGGGGCAGCAGGTGGTATAGTGGTTAAGGCACTGGGCTCCCACATGGTCAACCACAGTTCAAGTCCTGGACCCAGTGATAGGACACATAAGAATGCATGCACAAAATCCAGAGAGGAGGAGAGAGGAGAAGGGACTGTGGGGTGGCCCTGCACCCCAGGGGGTGATTTCTCACTTTCCCTTTCTCTGTCCCTCTTTCTGGCAAGAACACACATTCTATGGCAAAAACCTTTAAAAAAAAAAAAAAAAAGGCAACCCACAGAAAAGAAGGAAAAGAATTTAGAAAGGAATATGTTATGAAATTTGTCAAGCATATTTTAGTTATAAAAAATCCATATGCTACCATCTCAATCTGAAGCCCTAAAGATACATTCCTAATTTAAAAATATGCTAAAACAAAAATAATGTTTTTAAAGGTAAACTTTTAACTCCCCTCTCTCAAGTACTTTTTGCTAGTGTTCTCAGGTGTGAGTTGGCAAGAACAAGAGACAGGTAGCAGAACTGGGAGGGACAATAACTTAACGGTTCAGAGTTGCATTAATCCAGTACTTCTCCAACTTTTGTTCTCAGGGTCTTTCTATATTCTTGAGAGTTACCTAGGCGCTTGCCTATGGAGATTGTGTCTATTCATATTTACTGTATTAGCAATTAAAAGTAAGATTTTTAAAAATATTGTACTCATTTAAAAAACAATAAACACACTACTCTATTTTTTATAAATTTTAAAATAACCATACTTTTTAAAAAACGTAGTGAGAAAAGTGACATTGTTTTGCATTTTTGCTTGGTAGAAGACAGCTGGATTCTCATATGTATGATTCTATATTCAATGTATTGTAACAGGTTGTATTGGCTAAAGTAAATGTAGAAAATCAGCCTTGCACTTGACATTGGAAGGAGAACCTCCTGGAACTCCTGACAAAGTCTCAGGGACACCAGAGTTCTTGAACCACACTTTGAAAACCACTGACTTGCTCCTTCAAAAGCTCAGTCTTTCTACTGTACCAAATCACCAGATGGAAGCAGATATTTTACAGAGTACTGGCCAAATACATGACCGAAGTGTTACTGTTCTACAGTTTTAGAAATCTCATTAATGTTTCTCGTATCAAGGAAGTCAATGAGTCTAACAGTCAAGAAAAAAACGCATTAGATTTGTTTTTTAGGTTTTTTGCCATAGGGCACATGCACTCGCCAGAGACAGACAGAGGGAAAGTGAGAAATCACCTCTCAGGACAGATAGCCATGTTGCAATCCCTTCTCTTCCATTTTCCTCCCCGGATTTTTGGCACACACACACGTGTCCAGTGTGATTTTCAAGCCACCAGGCCCAGGACTTGATCTTTGGTCAACTGTGTGGGAGTCCAGTACCTTAATCACCATGCAATCTGCTGGCCTTTCCATTAGATATTTTAAATGTAGGAATAATATTTTGCATATACAATTAAGTATTTTTAATATGGATACAAACCTAAAATAAGAAGGTACTCACAACTTCTTGTATCATTTCAATTCAACCAAATCCTTATGCAATATCCTAATGCCAAAATCTCTACCTGAAAAATCAGAGGCTACTGGGGATTACAATACATTATCTGAAATGTTCAAGTATGAATTTTTGCCTATACTATATACACATCTCCCTTCTATTTATAGATAAGAACCCCTATCCCTGGAAATTGATCTTAATCCTTTGGGAAAAATAACTACTCAGAAAATGGTTAGTGACCTCCTGTCTTAACTTAGGTACCCTCTTTAAATCAGTATTGTCTCTTAGGAGGTCTCAGGCCTGCTCTCCTGGGAGACAGACATTCCCATGATATTCTACTAAAAACAGACATATCACCAGGGCAAAACAAGGCTGCTTTCCAAACCCCATGGTACTTGTTAAACTCCATTTATAGATGAGACTGATATCCAGTTAGGAGCAAGTGTTTAGCTCAATTTCTAACATGTGTAGGCTTGAGACCAAATTTGGCACTTCTTTGGTTCATTATGGCTGGATAAAACCACAGATACACTGCAATATACTGCCCCCCAAATCACTTTGATATTGGTCATAAGTAACTAAGAGCATATGACATATCTGTATTCAACTTTTGGGACCCATATTAGGTGATCCAGTGGAAAATCTATAGTACGCAGTAAAGGATATTTCTAAAATCTAGATCTGTGAGCAGCACACATGTTGTTCTTTATTACTATTGAAGATGAGAGGAAAGTTGTAAGATGAACACTAAGATTCCTTCTCACTGGAAAAGTCTACAAAATAGTTAGTTATCTAGACTGGTCGCCTAAACTCATTTGGTTGGTCTAATCATTCAATACCTAAGTCACTGAGCACCTACTCATTCAATGAGGATTTTCTTGATATTCTTCTCACAGTCTAACAAGCTCTAAAGTAGAAAGACTCTTGTAAGTCTCCCAATCCTACTTTGAACGACTTTATTACATGAGTCACATGAAGTCGTCTTCTCCATGCCTGCTCACCACTGGTTTGCTCACTTACGCTCACGTGTGATTGCTCACATTGGTAAAGGCTCTCATTATTATTCCATGGTAGCTTTTCCTTATATGTCTGTATGCTAGCTATCCTATGTATTCCATAAGGGAAAAAAAATCATTCTCTTTAATATAAAAGCCAGATGCAAAGCAGAAAAAGAATTAGAGTTAATTCTGATTTCCCTTAGTCATCTGTCAACATTACATCATTACCACATTTAACAGCAGTGGTACTACTTAATGAGCCAGGCATTATGTTGAAGGAATCAGTATCATCTCATTCAATCTGCCCCAAAACACTATGATAAATATAGTCAGCCTTCCTATCTGTGGGTTTCATATCCAAAGACTGAAAAAGTTGTATGTAGGACCAGTAGATGACATAGCAGTTATGTTACTAGATTCCAATGTAGTCAGCTGTGGTTCGAGTCCCAGACCCAGCAACTTAAAACTCATGCTGGGTGTGTGCGCATGCATGTCCAAGATCCTGAGAAGAGAATGGTGGAGACGGGATCCCTCCTGGGGGGAGGGGTGGCAGGGACAACCCTCCTGGGGGGGTGTAATTTCTCACTTCCTGTCTCTCTGGTGAGTGCGCATGCCCCATAGCAAAAATCTTTCTAAAAAGAAAAAGAAGAAGAAGAAGAAGAAAGAAAGAAAGAAAGAAAGAAAGAAAGAAAGAAAGAAAGAAAGAAGAAAAGACAAGAAAAAAGAAAAAAGTACATTGTTGCTGACATGTCCCACATAGTTAGGCCCAGGATGGCTGTGTCTGTACTTAACAAGTATGGACATTTTTCTTGTCATTATTACCTCAACAATACAGTATAACAACTATTTACATAGCACCATTGTATTAGGTATTCCAGGTAATCTGTAAATGACTTAAAAGAGGATTTGCATAGGTTATATGCCAATACTGTGTCATTTTATACAGAGGACTTGAGCATCTGCGTATTTGAGTCCCCAAATGCGGTCCTGGAAGCAACAGATAATGGGAAGACAACTATACTCATTTATCCCATTTACAGATTAAAATGGGTATACCAAGTAACTTGCTCAAAGATACAAGGTCAAACAAAAGTTCATCTGACCAGAGTTTAGATATTTATTATTATTTTTTATTTATTTATTTTTTATTTTTTGGAGAGGTTTTTGCTATAGGGCGCGTGCGCTTGCCAGACAGACAGAGAGAGACAGAAAGCGAGAAATCTCCCCCAGGGGGGATGGCCACGCCGCAATCCCTTCTCCTCCATTCTCCTCTCGGGATCTTGGACACGCATGCACACGCGCCCGGCGTGAGTTTTAAGCCACCGGGTCTGAGACTCGAACTGCGGTCGACTACATGGGAGTCTAGAGACATAGCCATTACGCTAACAGTTGGTCCCTTATTATTTATTTTTTTAAAGAATTATTTTATTTAACTTTATTTATTTATTCATTTCAATTTGACCAGAGAAGGACAGAGTGAGAGAGAAAGAAAGAGAGAGAGAAAGTGAGAAAGCAAGCCAACAGATCTGAGACTTGAACTGTGCTTGGTCATGTGGGAGTCCAGCACCTTTAACCACCACATCACCTGCCAGCCCCCTTTATTATTTTTTTTAAGAGTGATTTTTCCTGCAGGGTGTGTGCACTGGCCAGAGAGACAAAGCAAGAAATCACTCCTCTCCCCCCGGGGGGTGGGGGGGTGGGGGTGGCTATGCCACAATCCCTTCACCTTCATTCTCCTCTTGAGATTTTGGGCACACACGCAGACACGCCCAGCTTGAATCTCAAGCCACCAGATCCGGGACTCAAGCTGCAGTTGACTATGTGGGAGTCCGGCAACATAACCATTATGCATGCCATCTGCTGGTCCCTAGAGTTTAGATCTTTTTTGGGTTTTTTTGACAGGTTTTTGGTATAGGGCGCATGCACTCACCAGAGACAGAGAGACAGAAAGCAGGAAATCACCCCCCAGGGAGTATGGCCGCGCCGCAATCCCTTCTCCTTCATTCTCCTCTCGGGATCTTGGGCATGCACGCACACATGCCCGGCCTGAGTTTTAAGCCACCGGGTCCAGGACTCGAATCACGGTCAACTACATGGAAGTCCAGCGACATAGCCATTACGCTAACTGCTGGTCCCAAGTTTAGATCTTAATCAATCACCACTCTACACAACTTTTGCACTTAGCCAGATATAGTTTAACAATCTGGTTTTGTCATCCTTAACATTTTACCCAGGTCTCAGTTCATTCAGAACTTCATCAATTTTGTTTTTCCTCTTAGAGAACAACCTTACAAATAGTTATTTGGGCTACTTTTCAATCATGCCTTGTTTCCATCTCCCTAACTTCAAAATTAATTTAATAGAATCTGAAGCCTCCAATTATCTCCCTCCTTTTTCTTTTCCCCAGAAAAGAAATGCCTTAAGCATCAAAGAAAAAAAAATAGCCACTTTTCTAGGACATCACATGGTCTCTAACACCATCTTCCAGCCCTACTCTTCAGTTCCCTTATAATTCACACCTAAAATAAAAACAGAAATTAGTATAAGGCACATACTGGGGCCAAGTTAGACCCAGCAAAACAAACTTTACACATGAAACTTTGAAGGAAGATACACTTACAACCACCTCCTCCAAGTGGGGCAACCTCAGCCATTCTAACTGATTAGATAATGTAAGAACAGCTGGTTCTCTTCTATGCTCAACAGGCCGAGCTAAGCCAAGGCAGCCTGCTCCACACTACCTGGGCCTTTGGGAGGGGTGAGAGAGACACGGGCTGTCAGTAATAGCCACAAGAAAGCCTAAGCTGAAGCCATCATACCATATAAGTTAAGTTTCTCCCGTTCAAAAATGACCTGTGAAATATTTTTAACACCACACTCTGTCTGATCTGGCAATGTGCAAGTTGCCAGAGCTTGGTTTTATATAGACTTCATGGCTGCTAGAGGGTTCCTGGTGGGGTGTCACTTGCAGAATATTAGCATGTAATTTGATCTTTGCGATAGATGAATACAAATAGCTTCTTGGACAAGTACTACAGAACTGAAAACCAGCCCTGGATCAGTTCTTCCTGTAGTTAGAGGAAATAATTATAGATCATTTCAGGAAAGAAAGAGTTTTGACTGAAAGAGTTACACTACAAACATTCCAGCTGTGACAGATGGACTCGATATATGGGTTAGGGAGGAGCAGAAGAAAACAATATAATCTGTAAAAAGAGGGGGGAAAGATAAGGCTTAATTCAATAAAAATAGATAAAGGGTTTAGCTTAGACTACCATGTGAGAAACAAAGACTCCCCAGTAAATTTTCTTCCCTTGTACATAGAATAAAACTGACTTTGCTGTACCCCTACCAAATATACAAATAAAAACAAAGACAAGTGCCTGAGAATCCCATGTATTGATCACCCACTGCATGCCTTACTGCCACCTCAAAACTAGGTTTCATTTTGACACGCCTGATTACATGGCGACTGTCCTTCATCTTCCGCTTCATTCCCTCCGTATCAAATAGCCATGGTTCTTCTGCTTTGTTTCAGCAGATAGGCCTCTTTGTTATATTCCCCTATGCAGCTTAGGGCTCCCCTTTTTATCCTTCCAGTTTGCAATATTTTTTATTTACGGGTAGGAAGGGCCCTCTTATTCTCTCCCATAAAACACTTTCAGATTCAGAACTCTGGAATACATTTAAACTCCCACTTCTGGGACAGGATGGTCATGGAGCAGAAAAACACTCCTCTATTTAAGGCTGACCCACGTGGGAAGGCTCTGAGTTTGTGTCGAGACCTCCCTGAGGGTACCAGGTATGCACACGTCCATGGTCTGGGCTTGGGTGCAGCTGGGCATGGACTGCAGCATCAAGACCCAGGGGGAGGTGCTGTCTCTCTGTCTTTCTCACTTAGGGAGGGATGAGGGAGGAAAGAAAGAGGGACACAGGAAGGACTATAACCCCCACTTACTGCGAAAGTTCTCCGACACTGCCTCTGCTCTTTGTCTCATTCCTAACTGTGTCTGACCTGAAGTTTCCTCTTTAACCTAATACTGTAGACTTTTCTATCCCTCCCATTATAGGCGGACTATCCCTGAAGCAAAATGCTTGTGACCAGTAGTGGCTTGGAACTTTTCCAGATTTTGGAATACCTGCATATACATAATAAGATATCTTGGGGATGGGACTAAAGTCTAAATGTGAAATTCACTTAAGTTTCATATTACAGCCTAAATGAACAGCCTGAAGGTAATCTTATATAATATTTTTGTATTATAATGTTTTGACCTCAACCTGATATATGCGGTCTGGTGTGGTATTTTCTACTTGCAGCATCATGTTAATGCTTAAAACTTCCAGATTCTGAAGCATTTGGAATCTCAAATTTTTGGGTTAGAGATGCCCAACCTCAACTAGACAGTTCGTGTTGCAGGCACCCACCATCTGCTACAACCATCCCACTTCTAGGGTTAACGTGATTGACATGTAATGATTTGAAGGAGGAGGAATAAGATAAAAAGAGATGGCAGGGTTAGGGAAGTATACCTCACTCTAGGTTTTTTTCTCTTTAATGATAGAAAGTGGTGTGCACACAAATGAAGGGGGGGGGCACTCTAGCACCTTAATCATGGTCTCATCACTCCATGCTCCCCTTTCCCCAGCACTCTAATATGTTTTCAAACCTACCGACGGATCCAAATCCAGGGTCAGCCATATGGCTTACGGCCATGCAGGGTACTGCATTACCACTGCCACAGTGGGGGCCTTATTTCTCTTGTTAATGGGATATACTAGAGCATATTTCTACGGAGGTGAAGAAAAACTCTGTTGGCCCAGCCTAGACGGCACAGTGGGCAGTGTACCAGAATGCAGTGCTGGAAAGCACATATTCAACCATGGGCTCAGATCACTGGCCTGGTAGATCTGAAACATGCTGGGCTTGCATGCGTTCTCTCTCTCTCTCTCTCTCTCTCTCTCTCTCTCTCTCTCTCTCTCTCTCTCTCTTCTTTCTCTGTGTGTGTCCCTCTCTCTTGCTCTTTCTCTCTCTCATACACACACACACACAACATCCATTCTCTATTCTCTTTATTCACAGGCCTAACCAGAGCCTTCCCTTTCCCCCCCGTCACTCTACCCCCATTTTCCAATCCCTGCCTGTCTCAGCTCTTCCCACCCACCCCCATGTATTATTACATATTACTCTGCCATATCTTCTTCATAGCATTTGACACTGCGTGAAATTTGTCATTTCTTTTTTTCATTTTTGTTATTTTTATTGTGTTTCCCCCTCTCCTGTCCCTCACTTCTCCACACACCTCAATGCATGCAGCATGAGAGTAAGAACTCTGCCTGGCCCAAGGCAACAACCCCACGCCTGGCAAATACCAGGCTCTACAGAAACTTAAACACAGGAATTTTAACTTCTTAGACTATGTAGACTATGCTACACTGTGGTTTGGGAGGGGAGAGGAAGGTGAAGTAAGTTTTATACAGGCTAGCCAGAAAGGGACTGGGAGCAGGGAGTGTTCCATGTCCTCAACTTGATATAGTAGCAACCGGGTATCTGAGATAAATTAAAAGATATCATTTGTAACTTGGACTCCAATTTTCAAGGGTGTCATCCAAGAGAAGCAGCCAAACAAAAAGACGGCTGGCAACTCCAAGTAAACCAGACAACTCCCTGGTGGACAATATCCCATTTGGAAAGGACTGCTTGGAGCTCTAGTTGCAGACACCAGCTGATATGCCCAGAACCATACCCGGTGACCTCTGAGACAGCTTCTGTAGCTTGAAAATACATCTCCTACAAGTCAGAAATTGTCATTATCTCCCCCTGAAGCCTTCCAACAGTTATTGACGCTATCTGGAAGACCATGCTACCATGCCTATTAATAACCTTCTGAAAGAACCCTAAAGGAAAAGTGTCCAGAGAAAAACAGATTCAGCTAATGGAAGTCAAAGACTCAAGCAGAGGTGACAGTTAGGAATCGGTACATTTCACAAAAAAGAAAGTTTGTAACTTCTGTATTGGAGGTTGTCTTTTCAGGAAGCTTTAAATAATAAACACTTAGCCAATGAATTCAAGGAATCTGAGTCAAGAACCTTGGTCTTTACAGAAAAGAACCCTTTTAAAGACCCTTGACCTATTTAAATGGATTAGCACCAGCAACTAACTTTATCTAAACATCAATTATTCCAGGGAATTTTGCCTACAGGGCTGATATTATCAAACCTTTGATGGTTATTTACACCTTTGTGAAGTTTCTCCAAGTGACACATTAACTGGCCACCAGATCAACCTACTCTAAATAATGGAGTCACTAATTAACGTTTAGGTTTAAAAAGACTTTTCTTAGTGGTCTTGCTGCTCTCCCCTCCCCCACCTAGAATGTGTTTAATGGGATTCTCTCACAACTGAGCTTGGAATATGCTCTTGCAGTCAGCAGCTAAAGCAGAATCAGATAATTGTGGTATGACTCAACAAACCCACAGCTGTTCATTTAAATATATCCATCAAAAGTATAAATACGATCATGAGAAAGAAAATGAGCCATGTACCAGGGTCAGCACACGAGTCAAACGGGTCAGCAAGCAGGTAACCACAACAGAAAACAAGGAGACCGCGAAAGGTTCCTGATGGATATCTGGTGGGACGAGACCAGAAAGCGATGTCACCCCAAAATCACGCACCAGCCCAAAACACTCCCTGACCTAAATAAGAAAACAATGTGAAAAGTAAAAATAAATGCACTATATTAATTAGGAAGAAAGAAATGAAATTTATAAAACAGATGATGCTCCAAAGCACAGAGACAAAGCCCACAGGGTAGAAAATGACAAATCCAATCTGTTATTCAAAACAAAACAAAGTCCCCGAGGCAGAGGGAAACAGGAAGAACAGGATTCTCCCCTCAGTCCTCCCCCATAGCCTTTGAACACTGTGATTACAAAATCATCATGGAAGTGTAGAAATCCCTCTTATGGTCCCAAAATAAATAAATGAACAATGATGCTACTCCAAATCAGGCAAGCCCTTTTGGGGTTCTACACACTGGAGACTGCCATGTAACTGAGGCACAAGTTCACTAACAGAAAAGGTCTTTCTCTAAACCTAACAACAAATCCAGCATCTGACTCAACTAAAGAGAAGAAGAGAACTAGAACACAGCAGGGGAGGGGTGCTTGTGTCCAGCGGTGCGGACCTCATTTCTTCCTCTTCCTCAGGGAGGTCTTTTCCTGAGATCTCTTTTCTCAGGAAAAGATCTTGGTGTCTCTCTCCTCTTTTAATACATCATTCAAAATAATAACCAATGAAAGGAACATCTAATCTATGACGGCAATTTTCAAGCTTTCCTTGAATCATCAAGAATCTATTTCTTTCCGAAAATCTGCCTGATTGGGATGGGGGAGGGTGCTGCCCACATGCACAGCCAGACTTTGCACCCTGCACTGAGAAGCATTCATGGTCTCCCCCTTTTCCTCCTATACGAGCAATGGCTCTTGTATTATCAAAAGCAACAAGTACTTTAGCAATCACTACCACCTTCAGCCTCAAGTCCTCTCACATCCACCTCTTCTTCCTTTCACAGAAAACTTTCTAGAAAAGCAATCTACATAGGCTGCCTCCACATAGTCCATCCACAATGGTCTGCTCTACCAAATTCACTGCAATCTCCATCCCCTTGCTAAGATTCTAACTCTTTGTAATTCTTAGGTTATTCTTTATATTCACAGGGGAACTTTTTCAAACCAGGGATTCCCACACATTACCATCTAGAGATACTGATCTGTAACAAGGCATAGGAATCCCCCAAATCCCACTTAATTATTGGAAAAAAATGAGGAGGGTCTCACTCGTCCATTCTGTAGGATGGTGGTACTGATGATCCCCTTCTGCTCTTGGGTTATTGCCTAGCTATGGGGCTCTCTGGTGCCTTTACTTTTTGTTCTCATGATTGTTTTAAAGAATTATTTATTAAATTTCATTTAGTCATTCATTTATTTTCATTTGACCAGAGAGAGACACACACACACACACAGAGAGAGAGAGAGAGAGAGAAAGTAAACCACCAGGTCCAGGACTTGAACCACAGTCAGCATGTGGGACTGTCCAGCACCTTAACCACCACGCAACCTGCTGGTCCCAGCGCCTTTACTTTTATGTGTGTTCCTTGATAGATTCCGTGAAGGGGGAGTTCCCCTTTTGCCACTCATCCCTTTAATCCCGGTTTCCCTCAAGGTAACCACATGTTAGCCTTCTCTTCTTCTCACTCCAGATGTTACCTGTTTTCTTGGATTCCATCACAGCAGGTAGTGTGGTGGTTAAGGCACTGGATTCCCACATCACCGACCACAGTTCAAGGCAGCTTGCTTTCTCACTCACCCTCCCTCTCTCTCCCCCCCCCCCCCCCCCCCCTCTCTCTCTCTCTCTCTCTCTCTCTCTCTCTCTCTCTCTCTGGTCAAATTGAAGAATAATAAAAATAAAACAAAATAATTCTTTTTTAAAAAAAAAGAATAGAATCACCCTTCTTTAGTCAACCTCCTCTATCCCTTCCTTCCTTATTACCTTCGTCTCCATATATTCTGCATTTTTACTGTTCATAAGATTAATACATTTTATTACAAATATTTTCAAGTTACAGAGAAAGTGATAATAGTATTATAAACCCCATTTAAAAAATCTATTTATATCATCCTACCCCCCTCGCCATTCCAAAAACAAACAATCTTATTTCCTCTATTCTGCTCAATTTCTCCCTGAAGTACTTTAACAAGAATTCCACATCAGATCATTTCACCCACAAATTCGCTAACAGAGAAGGACTTTTCTAAACATAACAACAAATCCAACATCTCACTCAAGTAAGTTAAAATTATTCCTCCTCCAAATATCATCTAAAAGCTAATCAGTGTTTAAATCTGCCAGTTTTCAACAACTATAAACACCCCCCAACATCAAGAGGAGAATGGGATAGCATACCAAAAAATTGTTTTGATCAGTTTTCAGTTACTGTAACTCATGGTACAGCGTTAGTATTGTGACAGCATCGAGAACACTGAGTGAAGAATGTGAGGAAGCAAGTGTAAGCAACTATGGAGTGTTCTAATCACATCATCCCTGTTGCTGAGAACCAGAATTCTCCGAGCGGAATAAAGGAGATACAGAAAAGATTAAGAACAAACGTCATAAACTGAATGTGAATTGAAAGTATCAGTATGAACTCATGAAGTATTTTATATAGGTTTAATGTCCAGCTCTGTGCACTAAAAAGGCCCAGAAATAATTACTTTGCCAAAATGTGGTGCTAATACCAATTCCAATTAAAAGAAGAAAACAAGTTCAACTGAGCTATGAAGATGCAACCACCAAAATCCAACCAGTAAGAGACTACAGGTCACACAGCCAGGTTTTTCAACAAATAAACTGTAGGGAAAATAAGGGCTAAGAGAGAAAACCTGAGGTTTAAGAGACATTTAAGACACACAAGATAAGCAAGATTAAATTATAGTACTAGGCATAAACACTTAGGTGATAATGCCATTAAAAAAAAAAAGAAGCACTACTATATGTATACATTACATAATAAGCCATTTCTTGACCTGTATGGTGGTCACAAAAAATATTTGCCTTATATAGTTAACTAAATTATGCCTGATTAATGTGTAAATTGTGTTTTCTTTTACAATTAGAAAAGTAAAAAGAAGGGTTGGCCTGTGGTTAAGGGAGCCAGATCCTACATGGCTAAACACAGTTCGTCCCACCCTGGTGGCTTGAGAAACATGCTGGGTATGTATATGTGCCCAAGGTCCTAATAGGATGGAGAAGGGATTGTGGTGTTACCATGCCCATTTAAGGGTGCTTTCTCCCCCTCTTATCTCCCTCTCTCTCTTCTCTCTCTCTAGGAAGCAATTGTGCCTTCTGGCAATTAATTAAAAAAAAAAAAAAAAAAGAGAGAGAGACAAAAGCTGAATATGTGTCAGTAAACAGACGCACATGAGTGCACATGTGCGCAGACACATGCACACAGACACACACTCTGAGGAAGTAACAAACTTCATGCATCATATATATGCAAAAAATTGCCTAGGAGCAGGTGTTACATAAGTTTATATCATAAACTTGTGAGATATCAACTCCCCCTTATCTTAAAACTGAGGAACATTGTTTTTTTCAAATTCCAAGATTATTTTTAATAAAAGCACTAATTTCCTAGATATAATCAGAAATAAAATATTAAGACCCAGCTGCAGTGGCACAGGTGGTAGGCTGTCCCTGTACAATATGGGAGCCATGTAGGAAGGCCCAGGTTTGGATCCTGGGTGGACCTGGCCATGTCAGGCGCACGCCCCATCCTGACTGGCTGAAAAGCTAGTAAGCACGGTTAGGGCAAGGTAAGATCCTGTAGGGCGTACCTCTCCCTCTCCAATCAAATATTAAAATGAGATTAACATGACATCGTATAAGTTGGTACTTTCGCCAACCTACTGCAATTAAATAAGTTTCAAGGGTCAAAGGATATGGAAAGACCAGGTTCAACTCACTGCTTCCCAAAGGAACAAGGCAACACTATCATCAAAATATTAAAAATAAATAAAAATAAAAAAACTAACATCAATAAAAACGTGAACCCTAACAAAGTTTATCTACATTTAACAAAATTCTAATAATAATATTAACAGGTTATCTTCCCGCAGGGAGAAGGTAGTGACTGTATGATTATATTAAAGTTGATATTCTTAAAAAAAAAAAAAATGTGCATACACACACACACACACACAAAAAAATTTTGTAAAACAGGACTTAAAACCTCTATTATTTCTTTTTTAAGACTCATTTAAGTTTATTTATCATTCATATTACTTAATTTGCTACAGGGTACATGTGCTTACCAGAGAGAGACAGACAGAGAGAAAGAGAGAAAGTGGGAAAGTGAGAAAGCAAGCCTCCAGATCTGGGACTTAAACTATGGTTGGCCATTTGGGAGTCCAGTGCTGCAACCACCATAACCCCTGCTGGCCCCATATATTTAGAATTATTTCGCGAGTGAGAATAGTGTGACTTGGGTACTTAAAGAAGCACGCAGATCAGTGAAACCTAAATGACTCTCCCCAAAACAGACCAAAATGTATTGGTTGTCAGAAATGTCATGACACATTTTTGCATAGAAAAGCACGTCATAACTCTCCCAACGACCTAATATATGGAAGTTTATACTACAGAAGAACGCAAAAGAGAAAAGTTAGAACTAAACAGTAAAACTGGAATCACTGACCAATGTAAAAAAACTAATTTTCCACTAAAACTCCTTCCTCTATATTTCAAAACTCCTAGGAGGGAGAATTCTGAAATGTTCTCATTACAAAAAAATACAAGTGTTTAAGGTGAAGGAAAGACATGATAATTACCTTGATTTGATCATTATACAATATCTCCATATACTTAAATATCACAACATACCCCATAAATATGTAAAATGATCATGTGTCAATCAAAAAAACTAAAACAAAAAAATAATTAAATATTTTTCCCTTTTCCTGGGAAAAAGGTGACCAGCAGAGATTTCATTTCCCAGCCTCCCTTGTGGCTAGACATGCCCAGAAGACTAATTTCACGCCAACATAAGCTGCAGTGAAGCCTGCAACTTCTGATCACTTGTCTGGACTTCTTCCTTTGCCCTTCCCATTGAGTGGACCCAGATACAGCAAGAACCCAGCTATGACCATGCAGATAACCACAATAACAATTACTGGTGCAACAGGACAGAGGAGCCTGAGTCTCTGCAGGACCAATGGATATGGACAGTTCTGCTGACCTGTTTTGCTTACACTGGAACTGTGCAGTGAAAAAGAAATAAATATCTATGTTCTTCAAACCAGAACATATTTAGGTCCCTTGGTTATAGCAACTCAGCTTTACCCCAATTAATAGGGAACCCAAAAAGAAACTAAGTTAGATTCATGCCTAACATTCCAGTTGGATCAGAGATTTAAGTCTATAAAAAGAACCATATGAGTGCTGGCATGTGGCATTGTAGTTAAGGTGCTGAAATCCCACATGGCCAACTGTGGTTCAAGTCCCAGACCTGGTAGCTTGCTTTCTCACTTTCTCTCTCTCTTTATCTCTCTTTCTCTGGTGTGTACATGTGCCCCATAGCAAATTTTAAAATAATAATAAATAAAATGAAATAATTTCTAAAAAAATTAACATAAGAGAACCACACGAGGCACCAGCAGATGGTGTGGTGGTTAGGGCACTGGACTTTCACATGGTTGACTATGGTTCGAGTCTTGGACCTAGTGTTGTAACTCATGCCATATGCACGTGCATGTGTGCCCAGAGTCCCAAAGGGAGAATGGAGGAGAAGAAACTGCAGCATAGCCGTCCCTTACAGGGGTGCTTTCTCACTTTCCTTCTCTTTCTCTCTCTCTCCAGCGAGCGTACTCATACTAAGGCAAAAACCTTTAAAAAAAAAAAAAAAAGAAGAAGAAAAGATACTAGAAGAAACAAGGAGATAAGTTTTTTAAATTTAGAGCTGGAAAAGGTCTTTAAATATGGTATAAAATGTTTACTAATATGCACAGCAAAATAATTATTTTTATGTAAATGACCAACTTGGGAAAAACATAAATAGCATATATCACAAGGAGAATAGAATGGCTATAAGGTAATCATAAAAATCAGTACATTGATAAAAAGTCATTGTTTTGCTAATAATAATTCAATAACCCAGTAAGAGGCCAAGCGGTGGCTCAGTGGTCATACAACTGCACTCACAGGGAAAAGTTCCTGGGTTCCTTACAGAGACCTCCCTGAGAACACAGGTGCATCAGCGTGCGCCCATGATTCAGGAGGTGAGACTGGGGACAGATCATGGCATGGAGACCCTGTTGGGGATGCCTGTCTATCTATCCCCCTCATAAAAACTAATATACAATTTAAAATATAATACTCAATAGAAACATACACAAAGAACACAGCACGGAGGAAACAGAATTGGAAATACAAATGGCTTTTAAGTTATAAAAAGATGTTCCATGTCAATAAAAAGAAAAATGCAAATTAAACGTACATTAAACTGCCATTTTTTTAATCTGTCAATTTGGCAAAGAAAAAAACCTATTAGTTTACCTATTACACCATGCTCTGTAAGGGCATGAGGGAACAGCATTCTCATCCACCGCTGGTGAAATCTAAAACTTTTCAAGCTCAATGAACAGAGCAAGTTGGCAGTAAATTTCTACCAAAATTAAAATGTGCATACCCTTTGACCCAACATTTCTATTAGAAATGGATCCTACAGACACACTTGCACCTTGGAAATGACGCATGTACAAGGTTATTCGCTACAGCCTTGTTCATGATAATAAATACTGGAAATGATCTACATGCCCATCAATACAGGACTGGTTAAACTGATTACACCACATCTCTACAGCAGAACATCAGAATCCACTCAAAAAAACACAGCACTAATATGGATGATCTTCCAAGAAATATCATTTTAATGAGCAAAGGTGTGAAACCTTATATATGTTTACCATTTGTGTTTTAAAAAGGAAAAATTGTAATAATCTGTAAGTTATGTGCTTGTATATTATATATGCTCTGAAACCTCTGAAAGAATACACAAGAAGTTAGGGCCAACAGATGGTGGAGCGGTTGGGGCACTGGATTTCCTTATGGCCAACTACAGTTCGAGTCCCAGACTTGACATGACAGCTTGCTTTCTCACTTTCCCTTTCTCTTTCCCTCTCTCTCTCTGTGTCTTTTCTGGTCATATTAAAAAATAATAATGACAGACAAAATTAAACAAATAATTCTTTACAAAAAGAATACACAAAAATTGGTAACAGTGTTTGCTTCTAGAAGGGTAACAGGGCACTTGGGAGACAGAGGGAAGAGAGTAATTTATTTCACCCCATACTCTTACGCCTTTCTAATCTTATATACATGAATTGCATTACCTTCCTAAAAATCAATGCTTTATGCAATATCAAAAAAAATCCCTATTACCAGATACCTGAAAACTTCTTTGGTGATTCTTACTGTTAAACACATTAAGAAACTACTAAGCTGAAAAATGTTAACCATTTCACAACCAAGAATCATAGGGTTAACAATTAACAACACCCATGAACTCTTCCTCCTGCTTCGAATAAATATGTATACATATAAACATATAAACCCCACATATATACATCCATGTATATATATATATATATATATATATATATATATACACATATATATATCCACACACACACAAATACAATCAGCCTCTTAATGCCATCTGTTATTCATTACTTCTTAAAACTAATTTGACTTCCCACCACCATAAATGGGCATGAAAGTAGCTCCAAATAGTCAAAGAATAGTAGCCAGAACTAACAACTACAGTAATATATTCACACAGCCTCCAGAAAATGAAAACTTGACATAACTGACACCTCAGCAAAGTCCAAAGCGGAGCATCATCCGCCTTGGAAAATAAGTACTCACATCCTCAATGATAGGAAGTCCAATGTCAACAATCATGGCTTTGGATTTTATCCCCTATGTGGAAGGCCATTTCATGACCCCCTCTAAATTATAGGCTAACCTCTCACTTGGGGACTGGTTATTACGTTACAACCACATGAGAACACATGCAGGCATTATTTAGACAAGAATTAAATTCTGCTTAAAAGTGAAAATGTCCTTAGTATATCAAGTGTAGAGAAAAAGAAAGTTGTAAAACAAAATGTGAAATGCTCCATCAATTTTTAGGTGGCATAGAGGTTAAAGCACTGGATCCCACATGGCCGACCATGCGGTTTAAGTACTGGACCTGGTGGGTTGACAATCACGTAGGGCACCTGTGCATGCATGCCCAAAATCCCAAGAGGAGACTGGAGGAAAAGGCACCGTGGCATGGCCTACCCCTGGGGGGGGAGGTGATATCTCCCTCTCTCTCTCTCCCTCTCTCTGGCCAGTGCACACATCCTATAGCAACAACAACAAAAACATAAATAATATGTACATTCTGTTTGCATATAAAAATGTCTGTATAAAAAGAAGTTTATGTGTCAAAAAGTATGTTTTCCAAGCTATTAGCCAAAGATGAAAAAGAGAAGGGAGCAAGAACTTTATGTCTGTCCTTTATATATCGATACTCATACTGTTCTGCACTACATGAAATTAAATCATCAAAAGAAAGCTTTTGGGCCATGATACAGCAGTAATGTACTGCTCAAGAGAAGTTGCACGTCACAGGGACACCACAATTCTGATCATAATAAATGTACTACACTGGTGTGGGCTATTGATAGTAGGAGAGGTTGGGAGGTGTGTGTTTTGGGGAGGGGGATTGGGGAATTCTCAGAACTTTAGGCTCAATTTTACTGTGAATCTAAAACTGTTCTAAAAATTAACATCTATTTAAAAGGAAAAGATAGGGGTAGTCTTAATAGTGCTGGTGGAAGGTATCACGCCAGGATGCTAGAGCTATATGGGAAAGGCTCCAAGTTCAGATCTTGGGTCAACCTAAACATGTGGGACAAACCCATGGACATGCCCATGATCTTTTTCAACTTATTCTTTTTAATTTTTCCTTTGTAAGGCTTGGGAGTTGAGGAGTATCATGTTGTAGTAAGACCATTCAAGGGTAACCATCCATAATAAATAAATAAAAGGAAAAAATATACATACTGGCCCTATGAGGTGAAAAGAATGGCAAAAGTATGTTTTAGGGAAATGTTGGTCATATTTGAACAACTTGGCCCAAGGTAAAGATTAAGTACAGAACACCCAAATAAAAGCCTACCATCAAAGCACTGTGAAAACTAAGAACTATTGTGCTGGTCCTAACTTTCTTATTTTAGATGCCTATAAAAGCAACACAATAATCACTTGTGGCAAAGAATTTACCCTGAAGATCTGGTCTATGCCAAAGAACATTAAAAGAGGTGACTTGTTGGAATGGCTGTACTGCTGGCGCTGGCGAGGCTGCTCTCGAAGCTCCTGAGTAAGCTGACTCAGCTACCTTCAAGCTGGCTCCAGCACGTCTGCCCACAGTCCTTCAAGCAGTGTGCCTCCTTCAGAGCTTCACTCCTTCTGTTCACTGGGAGACAGGGAGTGGGAGAGGGGCTCCTGGAGTCTCCCAGAATTACGAGTCTTCCAGCAGCTCTTGCTACGACAATTGCAACGTTCACAAGCACTTGGGGCTGCAGGAGGAAAGAAGAAAGAAATCCAACTAAGCAGAAGAAAACTCTGCAGTTGTGAATGTGCTAGTCAAAGCAAGGTCACACTTGACAAGTTCTTCAAGTGGGGCTGCAAAACTACAGCTGATGAACATGTGAAGCCAGTATGGAAAAGTTTGAAAACACAAAATGTTGTGGGCTGAGGTCATGGATCTACAGTGGTCTTTAAATATTTTTCTAAATGACATACAACCTAGTCAGATCTGTACTTGGTAAATTTCAGAACCAAGTTCCTTTAAAACCCATATGCTACTTACTCTAGGGTATTGCTAAAGAACAAAAAAAAAGCAATGGCTTCCCGTATATTCATTATGACATGTGCCTGTTTCAAACACAGAACCAAGTACAGAATGAAACCTCTTCCTTCCAAGGCCCCTGGCCCCTCTTGAAGACATCCAGAGTACCTGAGTGTAACGAATTTCTTGTGTATCCACTAAGAAGTATCTGGTTTTGGGCCATTTTCAGCAATATTCTCAGTAGTGCACAGATCTAGTTCAAAGTCTCGTAAAACAATGGTGGGGAAGGAGCACGAAGCGGAAGGCAAGGGGTACTCCAGATAACTAACAAAAAAACAAAAAGCCACCCAAGCTCCCTTTTCCTTTAGGAAGACTTGAAAAACATCAACATTTGCCAAAGGAAGAGGAAATTTTTATTAGAACCAAACTTTCCCACTCAAATCGTGAAATAACATTGAAAAAACTTACTTTTTTTGGAAAACAGTGCGTTTTTTTAACCTCAAAGGGCATTTTACCAAGAAAATGTTCATGTAAATAAATCTAAGCAGAAAATAAACCCAAAATAAAGCATTCCTAAATAATTATGTGGAAAAGAAAAATCTTCCCCTCCACCTTGGATTCAAAGGAGACTTACAGATACTATCAAACTGTTCCCTGCTTCAGTTTAAATTAAGACAAAGTATTGGAAAAGAAAATTGAGACATGTAAAAAGCATACTAAAAATAAGAAACATAAAAATATCCCCTTGTAGAGAGGTCAACCAGAAATTTGCCATTTTCAGCAATCATTCAGCAAAGTTGAAAAGAAAAATTCCACCCTTAAAAACAAATTCGTCAGAGAGTAGCACCCACAAAACCTTTGAGTTTCAGAACAAACTCTTGAGATGTTGCTTTTTCCAAAATGCTGGGGCCAGAAAAATTTGGCAGATTTTGGCAAGTTGTTTTCCCTTCCACCAAAGACTCACTTCATTTTAGGAGGGGGCTGGTGCTAACCTGTCTTGCCTAATAGCAACCATGGAAACAGGTACTGGGGCCAGGCAATGGTGCAGTAAAAAAAGCACTGGACTCATATGGGAAGATCCTGGGTTCATGTCCTGGGACCTCTCCGATGCATTAAGTGCAGAGATGTCCATGATCGGGGCTTGATCATGCTATAAAGACCCTGTGAGGAATGTCCCTCTCTCTCTCTCTGTCTCTCTCTCACCCCCCCTCTTTCTCTCTCATGAAGAAATAAGCTTTGAAATAATTAAGCTTTAAAAAAATTAAGTCACAGATACGGTACTGGTGGGAAATTTAGATAAAACAAAGAAACACTGGTGCATTATTTTTTCTGACTCTCTTTTTAAAATTCAGAGATTAACTTTCATTTATTTATTTATTGATTGATTGATTTTTTAATTAGAAAAGTGGTTCTAGTTCCCTGCCAACATTCCAAAGCTGTCAGATTTCCTGCATGGAATTCCTTCTCGAAGGATTATTCTATTTTCCAGATCTTTCTCATGCTAACTCCTCTAGTATTTATAATCTATATGATTCAACCTGGAACGTAACTGTCTGTCATGAACTGAGTCTGTCTCAAAGCCAATTTAAAATTAAGTGCCAATTTAAAATTAAGTAGTTAGAACGTGGACTTAGGAAACAGTGGAAGTGAGTTTTCCAACCTACTAAATGTGACCTGCACAAATTATTCAGCCTCTGTCTCTGTCTCCTTTTCCATGAAATGAGGTAAATACTACCCATCTTTGAGAGTTAATAGTAACTCCAGCTATCATTTAGTGACCCCTCAGTTCTGGAACTGTGCTAATCACATTACTTGTACTGTCTGATTTAATCCTAATGACAGCAACAAAACTGGATCACAAATTATTCTTCTCCTCTATCCCTCTTTCATGATACCTGGCATATAGCTGGTGTTCAAGAATGACTGGAGGGACCAGCAGTTAGCGTAATGGCTATGTGGCTGGACTCCCACGTAGTCGACCATGGTTCGAGTCCCGGACCCAGTGGCTTAACCTCACGCCAGGCGCGTGTGAGTGTGTGCCCAAGATCCCGAGAGGGGAACGGAGGAGAAGGGATTGCGGCGTGGCCATTCCCCCTGGGGGGTGATTTCTTGCTTTCTGTCTCTCTGTCTCTCTCTGTCTGTCTGGCAAGCGCACGCACCCTATAGCAAAAACCTCTCCCAAAAAAAAGAATGATTGGATAAAAACCAAATTTCCAAATGAAACATAATTTAACACTTTGTTTTAAATTCATAGGCTTTCAAATAACTCAGGGACTGAAGTGAGAACTGCAGTGCACTATAAGAAAGAATAAGTTGGTAAAACTTAGAAGACAAAGAGTTGAATAAATTCTAGATGCTTAATTTTTCAAAAGCACTATTTAGGATACATGTTCTCCCAAATACCCTTCACATCAACGAGCAAGTTTGGCAAACCCAAAAGGGAGAGGAAAGCAGTTGTTTTCAAAAACCAAGGAGTGGCCTAAAAAATAATAATAATAAAAACAAGCAAAAAAAAAGAAAAAAAAGTCGTACACACTAATTTAAATCAGTGCTATAAATATCTGAAAAATTAACTCTAGCAATTAGTCACAAAACTTTCATTAAGCTGAGTTTTTTCCCCACAAAATATTTAGCCAACTAATTTGTTTGCCTATGGAATTTTAATTATTGGCAGTTAATCGAGCCATGTAAAAATTTGACACATAAAGTTCAAAGGTACATTCCTGTGAGGGAGAGAGGGTAACTGAAAGGATGAGGCAAAGGAAAATCTGATAAAATTTTCTAACTCTAATTTTGGCATTTCACATACTACTACAATTTTCTTTAATCCAGTTTAAAAGAATACGCATAGTTTCTTACAAGTCACTGTAATATAATGGGGTCTGAGTTATGGCAAGCATAAAAAGAACTTAAAGTCAAACAAGTTCTTGGCAGTCAACACAGCAACTAAGCAACAAGGAAAAAAATTAGGGCAAGTTTTCTCAACCTTTGAGTTATAACTATATCCTTAGCTCCTAGCAATCGTGGCTTCCAAATTTTGCAAATTGTTGCCCTTTTGAGAACCATCCCATACCTTCCCTGTCTGTCCACTCACAATCCAAATAAACAGTGTACCCTGCTGTGGGGTTACCATTCACTGGTAAAACTTTAAGACACAGAATATGGTAGTTAGAACGTGCAGGAAACAGTGGAAGTGAGTTTTCCAACCTACTAAAATGTGACCCACGCAAATTATTTAACCTCTGTCTCTGTCTCCTTTTCCATGAAATGAGGTAAATACTACCCATCGTTGAGAGTTAATAGTAACTCCAGCTACCATTTAGTGACCCCTCAGTTCTGAAACTGTGCTAATCACATTACTTGTACTGTCTGATTATTCCTAATGACAACAGATTGAAGGAAAGTACTATATCCGTTTTAAATGTAAATTGAAAAAAACTCAGAGACTAAATAAGAATGCCCACGGTCACATTTTTTTTAAAAGATGTCTTTGCCTTAGGGCATGTGCGGTGAGAGGGAAAGTGATAAATCTTCTCCCCAGGAAGAATGGCCACACAGCAATCCCTTCTCAAGACTCCATTCTCCTCTTGGGATCTTTGGCATGCATGCACATGCACCCAGCCTGATTTTCAAGCCACCGGGTCCAGGACTTGAACCATGGTCACCCATGTGGGAGTCCAGTAACGTAACCACTATGCCATCTGCTAGTCCCCAAAGTCACATTTTTTTAATAAGTGGTAAAACCAGATATCAACCTATGTTTTTCTGACTGTAAAATCTGTGTTCTGAATTATATTAAGTTAAAATACATCTCCTAAAAAAATAAAAAAGTTTCTGGGCCAGCAGGTGGTGTGGTACTTAAGGTACTGGGTCCTACATGGCTGACTCCATGGACCTGGCAGCTTGAAAAACACACCAGGCACATATATGTGTGTGCTCAAAAATCCCAAGAGGAGAATGAAGATTAAGAATGAAGAAGAGTGAAAAGAAGGGATTGTGGCATGGCCATCTCCCTGGGAAGATGTGATGTCTTACTTTCCCTCTCTCTCTGTCTCCTTGTCTCTCCAGCAAGTACATGCAACCTATGGCAAAAAATCCGGGGCGGGAGGGAATGATTCCTTTCTTTCTTTCATTACAAAGAGAGGCAGCGCGAGAAAGAAGATAAGCACCTTTAACAAGGTCTCACATCGCAAGTGTCCCGCAGCCTCCCAGCCTGCCAGAATCACAGGCATGTGCACATATGCCCAGCGTGTAGAGGTAGAGCCTGGAACCAAATTCCAATCTTCCATGTGGCCTCCAACGCGGTGGTGAGTTGCACTACCTCTACACCACCACTGCGGGCCTAAATTCTTCCTGACTGTAACTGAATGCTCAGAGTAGTGGTCTTATTTTGCTCACCTGTCTTCTGCCATTTGAGATAAGTATTAAAATAGCATTGCAGGGAAAGTATAAAGCATACCAATACCAAACCATAACACAAATCACTGGCATGATACTACAAATGTCTTCTTATTCTGGCTCTGAAAAAATATTGGTACAATCAAGCATATAAATGTCGAGTATCCCTGAAGAATAATCTTTCCCAGGCCCTTGAATGTGTGGGAAAGACAGGTCTGATCTACTAGTAATTCTGTAGAAAGGCATAAGGGTCATCAGTCAGTTCCCACAATTTCTGATCTCCCAGTGGGGGGAAAACAAGTCACATACCCTAAACACTGATAAACCCAGCAGGCACCACAGAGCAGAAAGAGGGGGTACCACATAGAGTTGAGAAAAGATGAACACTGATTAAATCAGGAAGTAGAAGCACAGATGAACCTTGGCAGCTCCACTGTTCTCGAAGTTTCAAAATTCTAACAATATTAACCTTTGGACTTGGAAATAAGAAATGGACATTTCCAGGAGAGTCTCCAGAATTCCCAAAAATATTACTCTTAAAATACTTCCAAACATTCCCTATTTATTATTATATCTGGAAATATTGTTAATAGGAAATAGTAAGCTTAATAGTATCTACAAAGAATTGCAGCCAATAGCCAATATTAAAATCCTGGAAAATGCTAGCGAACATTACTGGATAGCATAATACAGCAGGTAAAATCTAACTCACAGTTTGTTTTTGCAAATAAAACTCATATTGGAAAAGGTGCACTTGTTCACTTTACTTATAGTCTATGGCTGTTTTCACACTGAAAGGGCAGAGTTGATAACTGTGACCAAGTCCACATGGCTGGCAAAGTCTAAAATATTTACTCCCCAGACCTTTAGAGAGAGTTTGTTGACCCCTGCAATAACCTATATTCGGATATACAAGCAAGGTTAACAGCACTACACAGAATCACATGTTGAAACTGCCAATTAAAAGACTTCTCTTGCTTCTGAAACCTCTTAGAAGACCACACATAGGATTTGTATATAGTAGGCTATGCATATAAACTTATTTTATTTGCAAGGATGACTCACCAGTAGTAGTAGACTGGGCCACAAATACACAGTTATAAGACAGCAACAGCTACACACAATCCCGACCCGACTCTCCCCCACACACTCCTATGCTGCCCTGGCTCTGGGAAATGCCAGCCTTACACTTCCACTCCACAGCCACCTTCTCTAGTTCATGCTTTCAACCAGACCAGTGAATTCCTTCCACCTACTAATATCTCTGTGTTTAGTATCTTAATTCTCACAGGAGAACTGCAATACTTTTTCTCGTTTATCTGATAACTGATTTTTCTCAGGATTTAGAAAAACATAAATCTCTAAGAAATGCTTTGAAGGAATTCTACCAGGGGAACAGTAGTTTCCCCAGGTGTATATCTAGACACTGTATAGGAGGCAACTCTTAAAGAAAGAACAGGAAAAATAAAAAAGAAGAAGAATTTCAGACAGAAGGCCAGCCATGAAGAAAAACAAAAGCTCCAGGCAGGCTATTTTGTGATAGAGATTAAAGTCTGTCTCAACCTAGAGAAACACGAGCCAAAATGAAGACAGAATGAACATGAGCTTTTCTATGGTTTGCGTTCTACTGATGGATTTAAGGTCCTAATATCAGAGCACCTTTCTCTTACACAATTTAAACTGTAATTTTGATGAGAAGAGACAGACCCACTGCAGATTACTTAATTACTAAGTGTAATTAAGTACCAGACTACATTTCTGAAGATAATATGCTTATACTTAATAACCTCAAACCCTCAACTGAAGTGGTTTGGTGGTCCATCATCAAAACCCCTTTCATCCATCCAGCCAAAGACTCTTTATTTGTGCCAGAAATATAACTGAAGAGGATCAAGGCTGAAACTTAAGGGAACAAAATTAGTGGACTACAGTAGCATGAAGAGGGTTCCGGACTTGGGAACCAGCAGTTAGCGTAATGGCTATGTCGCTGGACTCCCACAGAGTCGACCGCGGTTCGCGTCCCGGACCCGGTGGCTTAAAGCTCACGCTGGGGGCGTGTGCATGCGTGCCCAAGATCCCGAGAGGAGAATGGAGGAGAAGGAATTGCGGCGTGGCCATCCCCCCTGGGGGGTGATTTCTCGCTTTCTGTCTCTCTGTCTCTCTCTGTCTGGCGAGCGCACGCGCCCTATAGCAAAAACCTCTCAAAAAAAAAAAAAAAAAAAAAAAAAGAGGGTTCCGGACTTGAAACAAGCAGTTCTGAGTTGAATCCCAGCCAGTAGCCACGTAATATTGAACCAACTTCTGCATCACAGTCCCCTACCAGCAACACAGCCATCAGGACTTCCTCGCAGAGCTGCCACGTGTGAAGTAGGCAGCAGATAGTGGGTGCTGGTAAGTGACAGTATTACCATAACTCAGAATTGAAGGAGCAGCTGTAAGAAGAAGAGACAGTATACTGACTGAGGTTGAATCACTGGGTTGAATCATAAGAAACTGCTGAGACTTGACCATGTTTACTCGTAAAAATGGCCATTTAAATATAAATATTACAAAGGGCTCTGCAAAGAAGCCTGAAAAGAGGGAACATGAAAGACGAATAGCCCCATACTCATTTCTCCACTGGTGGCAGCTTCTCCACTGAAATGGCAACTCCAGACACCAAATAGGAAGGATACAAAATAAAACACAATACTTCCTTAGTCAGCTCCTCACCAGATCGGAGGTGTGAATTCAGAGAAGAGTACACTCCACAAGAGACAGACAAAAAGTCAAACACACACATACATCCTTACTCATAGAAAATCCATATTTCTCTCTCTTTCCTTCCTCCCTTCCTGCTTTCTCCTTTCTTCCTTTTCTTTCTTTTCCTACACAAAACCTAGTATTTTATTAACTAGTCTGGGAAGGAAATAGACATATCATTTCCAGTCACCTTATGTTACCAATTACATAGCTAGTTGCTTATGGTGTCAATGTGTCTCTCCCAAAATTCAGGTGTTACAGCTTGGTTATAATGAAGGTATAAAAAGGAGACTTAATTTGATTATAGTGTTGAAAGGTGGGATCTTTGGGCAGTAACTCGTCATCAGAATAAGGCCTCCTTAATTGAAGTATGGTAGGTTTATACGGAAAGAGAATGAGACACAAAGGGAGACAGACACATTCTGCCCTGAATGCATTTTTGCCCTCTGCCATGTTGTTCACTAGCAAAAGAGACCCTCGCCAGATGCAAAGCATGGGCCATGGACCATGGACCTCCAAACTGTAAACTGAATAAACCTCTAGTCTCTTAAATTACTCAGATTCAGGTGTTTCTCTTATTAGCAACAGAATAGACTAAAACAGTAGCTTAGTAAAGAAATCAATCACATCCCCCCCTTACTTTTCTTTCTCTCCTTCATACCTTAGGTATTACTATTTTCAAGTCCTGTCAGCTCCCACCCAGTTAACAGGGCTGTGGTTGATCCAGAATCAAGTCAAGTCTTGGGTGAGAATTGAGTTTCATGACATCTTCCTAGTCTAAACTCAAGTAGCTCTATTCCTGCGACACAGAAAACCTCAGAAAAGTGCTAAATTGAGAGACCTGAGTACCTTGAGTAGAAAGGGATTAAGAACAGGCAGGAGTAAGAAAGGAGGAACCTGACATGTCTTCCCTTCTCCCAGCCCACTACTCCCTAAACAGAATCAGATTGTACCAGTAATTAGATCACCTTTCTTGGTCTGTTGGGTTCAGGTTTAATGTGTATACATTCCGCAGCATTTCTGCACCCCCATCATCAGCAGACACCCATGTTTTAACTGTTGTCTTACAGGAATGTGGTAATCCTTGATGATTACCCTCACACATAATTCCATACAGGCTTTCATCAGCTCAGGATCTCAAAGCACTTTTACAAGAGTTCGAAGGGATGCCACCCACTGGGCCAGGACCAGATTTTCTGGTTTTCTAATGGGGTGTCTGGCATTTTGTTTCTCCTAAGCTTCACTGGAGGTTACTGTGTTATTTATCCACACTACACAGATATTAAGAAAAGGTTCAACGAAGAGCCTCTTGAAAGCAGGGATTCTGTGCATCCAACATCCTGCTATATCTCCAATACCTGAACTAGCAATGCCTGACTGATTAAATTACTTGTGGAGTGAATGAAGTTTAAAATCACAGAAAAACCAGGAACATTTACAAATTCAAATTCATAAATTTAGCAAAGAAGAATTTTCTATCACTAAAGCTAAGTGTTTCCTCTAGACATCAACTCAAAGCAGTAGCAAAAAGTACCAACTCTCCTTATAGACTCTTGCAAATATTGTGTCAGTCATCAACCTGTATCAAAATGTTCACCAGGGTCACATTCTTTAATTAAGGTTCAACAAAAATAAATGAAGGCAACCAGCATTCTTTCTCTCACTGTTTCATTTCATTGATCATTTGCCCACAGACATTTTGGTATTTCCAAGGATAACAGGAAAACCACTTGCCCTCCATGTAGAGAGAACAAGGTAGCACACAAAAAAGATCCAGTAAAGTTAAAAATAAAATGAAAAGCAAGCAATGTTTTGTGTGGTCTTGTTTTCTTGTTGTTAGCATGTGTGTGTGTGTGTGTGTGTGTGTATACATAATTATGTCAGATGAGCTGTATGTTTTATAAGTAGCTGCTAGTACTATAATGAGTTATTTGAAAAACGTGCAAGCTTCCTAAAGCGAAAAAAGGTCTCTTTTTTGAGTTTCATAATTGGATAGTATCCCTTCCTTACTAGAGAGACAACAAATAGTTTTTGACCTATGAACAGTGAGTTAATTTAAAATAAGGTTAAAGCCAAGAATTTAGGTAACTTGGGTCTACTGCTGAGCCAGCAACTTCAAGCATTAGAGTTCTTCAACTCTTGCTCTACCATCTCTACAGAAGTATGCAGAGTCATCATGGTCTGAGGGAGAAAACACGTGAAACATGCCTCTGCACCACTGCTGCGTGATACTGGGGAGTCACTTGATCCTCTCTCTCTCTCATTTTTCCTAACAATAAACTGAAGAAAACACATCAAAGCACTAAGTTCCTTCAACATCAGATTCTCAGTTCAGATATTTGACAACTGCTAGTAGGAGGGCCCAGCAGGTGGTATAATGATTGCATCAATGGACTCCCAAGGTGCCAGTGCATGTGTGCCCAAGGGAGAGGGGATTGAGGCATGGCCATCCCTCCCAGAGCAGGGTGATTTCTCGCTTTCTGTCTCTCTCTGTCTTTCCAGAGGAGAGCACATGCATCCTATAACAAAAATCTCTCAAAACAAACAAACAAAAACAATTACTAGTAGGAACCTTCAAGAATTAGCTAACAGGAAGGGATATTCTTCAATTAAAGATGGTTTTCCAGAACCAGCCTTGTCATACAGTGGTAACCAGATCCAGCACAGCTGACCACAGTTTGATTCCTTGTCCTGGCAGCTTTAAAAACATACTGGGTGCATGTACATATACCCAAAATTTGATGGAACTGAAAAATGGAGAAAAAAAGATTATGGCATGAGCATACTTCTTTGGGGGTTGCTTTTTCTCTCTCTAGCAAGCATGCACCCTCTGGCAACTACAAGAAAAAAAGATGGTTTTCTGGTCTACTCTTTATTGAGGTGGCACCTACCTCACTTGTTAAATTAAAAAAGTAAAACGTAACATTTTCCATTTAATTTAGCAATTTCTTAACTCAGAGGTTTGCTTTTACTTTACTTACCAATTGAATAATAATTACTTCAAAAATTCACAAAGAGATGTAGAATAACAGTGTGTGGAGGGGGGGGGCATCTATCAAGAACAGTCTCTTAATGGGCAAATATATCCAGGTTACCAAGGCTAAAGTCATCATGTCCACCTCACTCACCACTCAAATCTGCTAATCTTCATTTATGTTCTATATCTTTTGCAATGGAACCACCCATGAACCTGACTACACTGGAAATTAAGTTCACCTTATAGACCCTACCACTGCCTTCAACCTGGCCCTTGAGACCTTGACCTTTCTCACCAACAGTTGTCCAACTGACTCAAAAGTTTAAAGGATAATCTTTTACCTAAAATATTTATACACATACACACAAAAATAACTTGAGAGCAATGCTCAAAAAGTATGCTAACAATGTACTTTTACTAGAAACTAAGATACTATCTGTAAAATATAAGGGAGATGCTTCATCTTATGGGAAAAATGTTGATTTTTTTTTTTTTCCTAATAAAATTAGCCCTGAGATGGTCACTTGGAGCCATGCCCCCATACAATGCCTGCAGCGAAGTTCTCACTCACTGGCCTCTTTCCAAAGATCTTCAGTCAAGGTGACTGAGGGACTACAGTGAAAAAAAGATATGTTCTCACCATGACAAAACTCTCTGAATGCTTCTCCACCCCCTTTCCTCAATTTCTCACCCCCAACCTGTTTAAACCACACAGTGGGAAGAAATGAATACATAAATTGCTATATAATGTTATTTAACTTACTTTAAGAAGCATGAAGAATGTAGCAACAAAGATGACAATGGACAAAGCTGAATTTTAAAAAATAAAATAGGTGGGCTGGCTCTGCTGTGTAGTGGTTAAGCACTGTGCAATGGGACATGGCTGGCTGCAGTTTGAATCCCACCCGAGCAGCTTGAAATACACACCTAGGACAAGTGCATGCATGCCCAGAATCCTGACAAGATAGAGAAATGGAAGAGAAGGGACTACAGTGTAATCACACACCAATGGGGGTACTTTTTCTTCTCTCTCTCTCCATCTTTCTGGCAAGTAAGCACACTTTTTAGCAAATTAAAAAAAAAAAAAAAAAAAAAAAAAAGAAAAGAAAGAGTAAGAAGACCCAAGGAATAAAGTTACCTGTTATTTATATTCCTCGACTAAGATCACTTTAGTTTACACATGAAATCACTTAATACATGAGTCATTTCAAATCATGACTGTATTGAATCATTTCATGTGTTCAAGCAAACCTGCAATAAAGATTACCTAGAAGTCTTGGTAATTGAAGTCTCTCCAATAAAAATAATGGAGGGGGCAGATACATTTCAGAAAATCAAAAAATAAAACATGTTTAGAAACGAAATGTTAAAATCTAGTTGTTTTCATAGTACAAATAGGCAGAATAAACTGCTGAGTTTATCAAAACTGGACATGTTGTCTTGTTTTGGTTTTGTCTTATGAAAGCTAAGAATTCACTGTCCTGGAAGATTCTAAGGGAGTTCACGCCAATGTCCACTCTGTACCCACTGGAGTGCTGAGGCAGGAACTTGGCTCCTATCCTCTCAGTTCACAGGATGACAGTCACAATAAAACTGTAAGTTAAAAAATCAGTCTGAAAGCTCTTAAAGTCTGTCCATACAACTTAGATCTTGAGAGTATGCTGTGCTGTGCCTGTTAACTACCTGGACATGTTTGTCTCCCAAATCACTTTTTTGTGGAAAGAGCTGAATCTCACAGTTAGGAAACAGAACCTAGGTAAGTCATGTGCTGGGCACTGAGATCTTGAGCACATTTTCTGAACCTGTGTTCCTTCTATAAAACAGGCACGGGCCCTAAAGGTGGCACAATGGTTAAGGCACTGGACTCCTACAAGGCCGACTCTGGTTCAAGTCCCAAACCAAGCAACTTAAAACTCACGCCATGGGACCAGCAGTTAGTGTAATGGCTATGTCGTTGGACTCCCATGCAGTCGACCGCAGTTCGAGTCCCGGACCCAGTGGCTTAAACTCACGCTGGGCGCATGTGTGTACGTGCCCAAGATCCCGAGAGGAGAATGGAGGAGAAGGGATTGCGGCGTGGTCATACCCTCTGGGGGGTGATTTCTCGCTTTCTATCTCTCTGTCTCTCTCTGTCTGTCTGGTGAGTGCATGCACCCTATAGCAAAAACCTCTCCAAAAAAGAGAAAAACAAAAACAAAAACAAAAAAAACCTCACACCAGGCACATGTGCATGCCTGCCCAAAATCCTGATAGGAGAATGACAGAGGGATTGTGGCATGGCCATCCCCCCTGCGGGGGTGGGTGGTGGCAGGGGGAGAATGTCTTGCTTTCTGTCTCTCCATCTCTGTCTCTCCAGTGAGCATACACACCCTATAGCAAAAATCTCTCAAAAAATAATAAAAATAAAACAGGCAGAGACTACCACCCATCCAATGAGGATGGAGAACCTGCAAATCACTACCACACTCAGACTGACATTTAGCAAATGACAGATCATTAAAATGAAACAGGCTCAAAGAAAGGACACATGAGGTGTCAAGGGAAAATAAAAGGGAAGGAGAAAATGCAGGAAGGCTTATAGCAAGTGAAGAATCTAGACAAAACTACCTGGAATTAGGGCAATCCCCTATGGAATTCTCTTTTGGAAAATTCTCGTTCTCTGGAGTGAAGGTTACGTAGGATGGGAGGGTGGGACGGTTCTGCTCCTACAACGCTGTGCTCTTATCAACACAATGTTACAGTATTTGTGATATTTCAATCTCTGATTCCTTAAATCAAGTAATTTTATGAGTAACCGCCAGGCGCAGACATTTTCTCCACTAATCTCCTCAAGTGTCATTGAGCATTCAGTCCACTAATGGAGTTACAGTCTCTTGATTTGGGTTACTATTCACTAGAACACACAGTTTGCATCAGAATTCATTTTTTATAAATTAATTCTATAAAATGAAACATGCCTGAAGTTGACTATGTTGGCAGTCTTTTCATCACAAGCCTCAAGGTTCCACACCTGTGATTAATTTACATCAGCACAAGCTGAAACATCAGCTTTCCAACCATTGGTGATATTACAACTCTTAAGAAACAACTTCCATGACGATTAATGCATATTATCTATATTTACCATCAATAACCCAAATTCTCAACTGGGTCAGAATTGCCAATGTGAAATGAATTCTTCATAATTGGTTTTAACACCCTTCTCATTTGAAATGCACTCTGTTTGTTCAAGCAACAATTGAAGAAAACAAACTTCATAAATAGAAACATACAGGGCTAGCAAGTGGCATGGTGGTTAAGGTGCTGAACTCCCATGTGGCCAACTGCAGTTTGAGTCCCAGACCTGGTCAAATTAAAAAATGATGATGATGATGATGATGAATAAAATAAAATAATTCTTTTGAAAATATGTACACCTATGGGAACCAGCAGTTAGCGTAATGGCTATGTCGCTGGACTCCCACGTAGTCGACCGCGGTTCGCGTTCCGGACCCGGTGTCTTAAAACTCACGCCAGGCGCGTGTGCGTGCGTGCCCAAGATCCCGAGAGGAGAATGGAGAAGGGACTGCTGCGTGACCATCCCCCCTGGGGGGTGATTTCTCGCTTTCTGTCTGTCTGGCGAGCGCACGCGCCCTATAGCGAAAACCTCTCCAAAAAAAAAAAAAAAAAAAAAAAAAAAAAAAAGTACACCTATATAAATGTGTGTGTACACATACAAATAAACTTCATGCCACACACATATCTACCCTTCAAAAGTAATCCATGAAAAGCTGGAGATTAGCAAACAACCAGTCCAAGGTTCCCACAGGTAGAGAAGACACTACATTCTCATTAAAAGTTTCTCTAGAAGCCAATAGGTTAATACACTAATCTTCATGCCATAGAAGTTGGCCTTCTGTCTTCTTGCTTCCCTGGTGTCCAGCACATTCACAAGTTCAGTGGACTACAGAGGAAGGGCAGGCAAAGATTATCCAAAACACAGGGTTAAACAACTGAATGAGGCCAGCAGTCTGACCCCTGGCTGCACAGTAAAGTGCCTGGAGACCGCTCTGGGGTGGAGCTGGAGGGTGAGTATTGTCCCAACTCTCCAGGTGAGCTCAAATGAACAACAGGAACTGATTATCCCTGAGATAGACTTGATAAGAAACAGTTAACTCCCTCAAGACTGTTTCAATAAGACAGGATGGGAAATACACCACCAATATAAAAAGGAAATAAAAATACCAATATAAAAATATTAGCAACTGCCTATGTTTACCACTCACACTATTAACAATTCTGAGAAAAAAAATGAACAGTTTCTTGTCATTAAACCCTAGTCCATTTCATAAACTGATTTTGCTTTTTTTACTTTTTAAATCCCAGAGGGAAATGATAATCTCCCCTAAGTTATAGAAAGACTTACTTTCTTAGCTGACAGGAAGTAAAAGCCTAGCTTCTGTTAGTTTTAATTTTGAATGCATTAAAATGAGGAGAGGGACTCTTAGATAATAGTTTTTCTATTTACAATTTTTTTCAGTTTTTTCATGTACAGCATTTCTGTCGGTTCTGCCAACACTTCTGTGCACTCAGGATTATGTTAAGACAACACATACTAGCATAAACTTAACTGAGTTTCTCAGAACTTACATCCAAATTTTTACACTTGTTTCAATCATGCATGAACTGTCCTTCCATTTTTTGCTGAAAAATGTATGACATGTATGTGATCTAGAAGCAATTCTGCTTTAAATATAACTTTGGTTGAACTTTCTTAGCAAGCATGCATGCCTATGTGTGAGTACGTGCACACACACACACACACACACACACACAAATGTTTTATTGAGAAGTGAGGACTTACTCCTGTTATTTTGTTAGTTGTTTTCTGGTTTGTTTCATTCTTCTCTTATTGCCTGTCTTTGCAGTTTAGTGATTACTTGTAGTGATATGGTTCGATTCCTTTCTCTTTATCACTTGTGTGCCTGGTCTACCAGTGTTTTCTATTTCCATGGGTTTTCCTGATGGAAGTTATCCTTTTGCCTCCAGATATAGGACTCTCTCTTATTTTTTAAGAATTATTTTATTTTGTTGTTATTATTATTATTTTTAATTTGCTATAGGACACATGCACTCACTAGAGAGAGAGAGAAAGAGAGAAAGAGAGGAAGACAGGGAAAGTGAGAAAGCCAGTCGCCAGGTCTGGGACTCGAACCATGGGAAGCCATGTGTCAGTCTGACACCTTAACCACCATGCTACCTACTGGCCCAATGTAAGACTCTCTTAAGCATTCCTGGTTAGGGCAGACTAGGGTGGTGAATTTACTTTTTGTTTCTCTCAGAAAATAGTTCCTTTCTCTTTCAATTCTGAAGAACAGGTTTGCTGGGTATAGTATTTTTTTTTTTTTTTGGAGAGGTTTTCGCTATAGGGCGCATGCGCTCGCCAGACAGACAGAGAGAGACAGAGAGATAGAAAGCGAGAAATCACCCCCCAGGGGGGATGGCCATGCCGTAATCCCTTCTCCTCCATTCTCCTCTCGGGATCCTGGGCACGCACGCACACGCGCCTGGCGTGAGTTTAAGCCACCGGGTCCGGGAATTGAACCGCGGTCGACTACGTGGGAGTCCAACGACATAGCCATTACGCTAACTGCTGGTCCCTGGTATAGCATTTTTGATTGGCAATTTTTGTTTCTCTTTTAGGGCTCTGATGATATCAACCCACTCTCTTCTGGCCTGTAGTTTCTACTGAGAAATCTGCTGTCTAATAGACAATCCCTTATCCATGTCTTCTCGCTTTTCTCTTGCTTTTAAGATTCTCTTTGTCTCTGACTTTTGACAGTTTATAATTGCTTCAGCAAGGACTTCCTTAGGTTCAATCTATTTTGGGTTCTTTGAGCTTCTTGAATAGCTCTTCTGAAACTTGGGGAGTTTTTACCAATTACTCTACTAAATAAACTTTCTCTACCTTTGTCTCTTAACTTCTAGAACGCCGATATTCGAATGTGTGTTTGAATGTCTGTTTGTTTAATGGTATCCCATGTGTCCCAACAGGTACCTTCATTCTTTGATCTTTCTTTTTCCCCTCCAACTGGATGATCTCAAAAGACTTATCTTCAAGGTTACAGATTCTTTCTTCTGCTTGATCTATTCTGCTGTTGAACCTCTACTATATGATGGGACTTCAAAAAACTCATAGAAAAACAAAGTTAAAGAAGGAGTTTATTTTGGAACAGAACATTTTTGATAACGATGCATTTTTTATAATATGCATTTCCATTAACTTTTGAAGACCCTGCATATTTTTTATGTCAATTATTGTGCTCCTCAGTTTGATGATTTCTGTTTGGCTCCTTCTTATGATTTCTCTTTGTTCAATTTCTCATTATGGTCATGGATTGTTTTCTTGATCTCACTGAACTGTGTTTGCTCATATCTTTCTGAGTTTCCTTAGGATTATAATTTTAAGTTCTTTTTCAGGAGTTTCAAAGATCTTCATGTTTTGGGGGACCAGCAGTTAGCACAATGGCTATATCACTGAACTCCCACGTAGCTGACCGCAGTTCAAGTCCCAGACCCGGTGGCTTAAACTCACGCCAGGTGCGTGTGTGTGCATGCCCAAGATCCCCAGAGGAAAATGGAGAAGGGATTGTGGCATGGCCATCCCCCCTGGGGGGGTGATTTCTCGCTTCCTGTCTCTCTGTCTATCTCTGTCTCTCTGGACAGCACACGCGCCCTGTAGCAAAAACCTCTCAAAAAAAAAAAAAATAGAAAAAAAAAATCTCCTTGTTTTGAGGATCTATTACTAGTGAATTACTATGTTCCTTTGGAGGATTCGTTTTTCTTTGCTTTCTCATGTTTCTTATGTGAGTTGATATTTGCACACCTCTTCTAATTTTGTGGAATAGCTTTCTTAGGGAAAGAACTTTTCATTTAAGATGTGTCCTATAGGGGCCGGCTGGTGGCATAGCAGTTAAGGGCATTAGACATCAACCTGGCTGACAATGGTTCGAGTTCCAAACGTGGAGGCTTGCTTTCGCTTTCTCTCTCACTCTCTGTCTCTCTTTCTGTGTGTGTGTGTGTGTGTGTGTGTGTGTCTGTGTGTGTCTGTGTGTCTCTCCAGAAATACTAAAGTTAAATAAAATAATTCTTAAAAAAAGCTTAGTCTCTTTAAAAAAGATGCATTCTTGGGAACCAGCAGTTAGCATAATGGCTATGTCGCTGGACTCCCACGTAGTCGACCGCGGTTCGCGTCCTGGACCCGGTGGCTTAGAACTCACGCCGGGCGCGTGTGTGTGTACCCAAGATCCCGAGAGGAGAATGGAGGAGAAGGGATTGCGGCGTGACCATCCCCCCTGGGGGGTGATTTCTCGCCTTCTGTCTCTATGTCTCTGTCTGTCTGTCTGGCGAGCGCACGCGCCCTATAGCGAAAACCTCTCAAAAAAAAAAAAAAAAAAAAAGATGCATTCTATAGCGTGAGGTAGGTAAGGGGTTCTGATTTAGATTCTAAGTAGACAGTCTGTGTGTGACTCCCTTGGCTACAATCAATAGCAGTGGTGGCTACAAGTGCCTTGGTGCTCCAGAATGCAAGTGTGTGGGTGTAGTGGCAGTTTTCCTGTGGGTGAGAGGTTACTAGCAGCCAGTTGATCTCCAGCATCTCCAAAAACAGTGTGCCTGGTCCTGGGAGGACAGCCTCCCCAATAGTGGTAGACCATCTGTGTCCTGGAGTACCTGGCACTACATGGGACAGGATACCAGGGTCACAGTCCTGCTTGTCCAGTGGGGTGGCAGCTACCAATACCTGTGTGGGCATGGTGGGATGGAGGCAGGGTCTGCGGTAAGTGGGGGCTACTCAAAAATGTTTGAACTTCTACTTCTGGGTTACAGTCAACTCATATAGAAGGTAACTTTTTAAAAAAGACAAACAAGGGGACAGCCTATGGCCTAGTGATTAAAGATGGCTAAGCCCCACATGGCCAATGGCACAGAGCAATCCCCAGACCCAAAGGCTTGACAAACACACTGGGCACATGTGTGTGTGTGCGCCAAAAAAATCCTAAAAGAAAGAAGAAATGGAAGAGAAAGGATTGCACCATGACTATACCCCAAGTTGGGGGTGCTTTCTCATTTTCTCTTTCTCTCTCTGGTAAGCACTTGTGCCTGCTGGAAAAGAGAAAAAAAATTAAGTAAGGCAAATACTCCAAAAAGTGAGAGCATGAGGTCTGGAGAAGCTTGAATAGCTTTCATATATGAATATATTGTCTCTCTAGGGGTAGACAAGTGGTTCCCAACTGTGGGATTAACTGTACATTAAACAAGAATAGTAAGAAAAAGTGGTAGTTCACAAACATATTTACTGCTATTTCTCAAATATAGTATGCATTCATGGCAGAAATATATATAAAATACACACATACAAATACATACGCACACACACAGTCTTCAAAAGTTCACGGAAATAGGGGCTGGCAGGTGGTATGGTGGTTAAAGATGCTGGATTACCACATGGCTGACTGCAGTTCGAGTCCCAGACCTGGTGGCTTGTTCTCTCACTCTCTCTCTCTCTGTCTCTCTCTCTGTCACACACACACACACACACATACACACTGTGGCCCTCTGGTCAAATTGAAATGAACAAATGAATGAATGAATGAATAAATAAATAAAGTCAAATAAAATAATTCTTAAAAAAATAGTTCACAGAAATATATACTATACAAAAGTTATCCTTGGGGGCCAACAGGTGGCATGGTGGTTTAGGTGCTGACCTCCCTCATGGTCCACCATGGTTCAAGTCCTGAACCTGGCGGCTTGGTTTCTCACTTTGCTTCTCTTTCTCTGTCTCTTCCTAGTGAGTGTACATGCCCTACAGCAAATTAATAATAAATTTTTAAAATAATTCTATAGAAAAGAACTACGCATGGATTTCCAATTGTTTGCACCAAAATAAATTCATACTTTAATTCTATCTTCCCACAAACATTTTGAAGTCCCCTCATAACACACATACTAACATACAGATATGAATATAGAGATCTAATCTCTTCTACTGTCTGAATGTTTGTAGCTCCCAAAATTAATATGTTGAAACCTGATCATCAATGAAATGACTAGGAGGTGGAGCTTTGGGGAAGTGATTAAATTTTGAAGGTATTGTCTCATGGGATTAGTGCCATTACACAAGAACACCCAGAAAACTGCTTTGTCCTTTGACCAAGTCAGGACACAGCAAGAAGATGCTACCTATGAGGTGAGAAGCCCTCAGCAGACACCAAATCTCTAGCACCTTGATCTTGGGCTTCTCAGCCTCCAACACTATAAAGAATGAAATTTCTGTGGGTTTATAAGCTACCAAGCCTTGGTATTTTGTTATAGCAGCTAAATGAACTAAAACAATACATATATCTTAAATATATATATATATATATTTAAAATGCCACTAAAAACCTTTCCTGAGACCCTAATGCTCTTTTCTAGGAAATTGCTGGCACTTTAGACCCCACCCCACCTCAAGTGTCCTCTATCATTATCCATTTCCTCCTTTATGCTGCTAAAACCTAGGCCTGAGTGAGACTACCCAATTTAGAATCCTGGCCCTGCCATTTGCTACCTCTAAGGCCTTAGGCACTAACTTAATGCACCTCATTTCCTTCATCTGCAAATGTTAGATTAAAAAATTGTACCTGCTTCACAGAGTTACATTATAAGAATTAAATAAGTTAATGTATATAAAGCATTCAGAACAGAACCTGATATAAGCACCATTAAAGGATAAGTTATTACTATTATTTATGCTCTTAGAACTATAATCCTGACTTTTATGATACTCATTTCCTTCCTTTTTCTTAATAACTTCTACCTTTAACCAACTAAAAAAATACATTACTATACATGTCTTTGAATTTCCTTCTTTTCTCACTCTGACAAACACAATAGAAGGCATGGCCTAGCAATATGCACAATGGACCGCTATTTAGTTCTGCCCCAAATGGCAGAGTTGAAAACCAATGGCAAAAGCAAGGACCCTTTAATCAGTAGAGGTTATTGACAGAATAAGAGGAACCCTTCAGATTGATAACCAGTATATAGAGCCCATGCCCCCAGCATTAACTAGAATAAAAAACTGAAAGCAAGTCACCAGCAGCTGACCATCAATGGGGCCTTTCATTGGATGTATACACTATGTTTTTCCTGTAGAATAGATACATGCAAGCATCTATCAAGACTACCACAGAGCAGCCGGCTGGTGGCATGGCGGTTAAGAGCACAGGACTTCCACATGGCCAACCATGGTTCAAGTCCCAGACCAGGCAGCTTGTTTTCTCACTCTCCCTCTCTCTTGCTCTGCCCTTCTCTGGTCAAATTAAAATAAATAAATAAAGTAATTCTTAAGGAAAAAAAAAAATAAAAGACTACTACAGAGACATTTAAACCACTATAAAATGTAAAACAGAAAAAGTGTCACACCTGGAATTCACACAAACCCTTTGAACATATAAAATTAACACAGTAATGGCCTAACATTTAGAAAAACGTAAGCTAGAACAGCAGTGCAAGCATGACATGTTAAAGACCATTCTATATCTAATATCAATCATGGAGGAATCACATTTCCTCAGAAGGTTCTCTCTAGTTTGCCATCTAAATAAAAGCTTTACCAGGAAAGACCACATTTTTAAATGCCTAACATATAGGCTTTATCTAAAAGGGCACAATCAGCACCCATACTTTACTTGGCAGTTTTTAGTCCCAAGAGAAAAGAAACCACACAAGATATTAAGCTAATGGCCACTTGGTGTGGCCTCGGATAAAAGTTCTGCAGCTGGGGACCTTGAGACAGTTCACAGAGAAAGCACAGGTTACACCTAAAAGTGTAACTTATTATTCTTCTCTAGACATTTTAATCAGTGACTTCACGCTGTAATCAAAGCCCTCCATTTCAGGAAGGTAACCTGGACAAGCTTCCCTCCCAGCCAAGCTCATCACCAGGTATTTTTCTCAAGATTCCCCTCCCCAAGGTACATGGATGCCCACTCTTACTCTCCCCTCCGCTAGCTTTGCCCATCAGGAAATGATTACCACCTTCTGATAGCACAAGGACTTCATCCTCTTCAACTCCCAGCCCCTAGATCCTGGCAGAGTGCCTGATACAGTGTACACACTCGAGGAAGTATGCTTTAAAAATAGGAGGGGACTTCAAAACATGTGTGGACAAATGGATATAAAGTATGAGTTCATTTTGGTGCAAAAGATTTTCTAAATCCATGCTTATTTTTCTCATAATATCAAGTTTCCATAAACTTTTTGAAAATGCTTCGTAAATTAATGTCTCCCCCCCTCCATGAAATCTTTTGAGATTTAAGGCTTACAGGATTTAAAAGCACAGTGTACACCTGCACCTCAAGTCACCAGCATTCTGAGGAGTCTAGATAAAGAACACTCCACCCCCTTTTCCGGAGACCCACTGCGATCATGTACTATAAACACCAGACTGCTGGTTCTGAGCATGCGTTTCACTCCAGATACACCCATGAACAAGGAGGAACAGACTCTGCAGCTTTGAGCAAGTTCATTCTCCAGCTTTAGGCTTCTTTCACCTGTAAAATGAGGCTATGAATACCAACTTCCTAATATATAAACACTCAAATATCTGTTCCCATTCCCTCATATACTATGAATATAAGTCAAAGGGGGACCAGCAGTTAGCATAATGACTATGTCGCTGGACTCCCACGTAGTCGACCATGGTTCAAGTCCCAGACCCAGCAGCTTAAACTCACGCCGGGTGCATGAGCGTGTATGCCCAAGATCCCGAGAGGAGAATGGAGGAGAAGGGATTGCCGCGTGGCCATCCCCCCTGGGGGGTGATTTCTCGTTTTCTGTCTCTCTGTCTCTGTCTTTCTGGCGAGCGTACGCGCCCTATAGCACAAACCTCTCAAAAAAAAAAAAAAAAAGGAAAGAAAAAAGAAAAAAAGAAGTCAAAGTAACTTAGACTTTAAACACAGGTAACAGACAGATGTAGTTCATCAGATCACCTTTGTCTTGAATTGGCAGGGATGCTTTTCTACAACACTCAAACAGCACCTCTTTCCTTCCCTTCTTTGGAAATCTAAGGGTTTACCTGAACTTGAAATGAGCAGTAGGTTCCCAGTGTAAGATTTCCCTGGCAAACAGCCATACCTGGCCAGGGGTGAAGAGGGCCTTACTACCAAGGGCTCAGAAAGTAGGACGGGACAAAGAGCCACACAGTAGAGTAGTGGTAGATCGTGAAGCACTAAATCATGACACTGTGTGATGCTCTGCAAGTCAATCCCACATGGGACGGTTTCCAGTGCAAGTCCACAGACCAAGGAGCCAACATCTGCTCATGATCTGGGGCTAGCTGAGGGCTGGGGTGGACCACATTGTCAAGACCCTATTGGGGATGCTAGTTCTCTCACGCCATATCTCTCTTACTTCTGGGAGAAATAAACTAAGAATAAAGTCTACAAAAAGAAAGCCCAGGGACCAGCAGATGGCATAATGGTTATGTCGCTGAACTCCCACGTAGTCAGCTGTGGTTCAAGTCCCAATCCTGATGGCTTAAAACTCACACGAGGCACATGTGCATGTGTGCCCAAAATCCCGAAATAAGACTGGCGGGGAATCGATTGTGGTGTAGCCATCCTCCCTGGGGGTGATTTCTCGCTTTCTATCTCTCTCTGTCACTCCAGCAAGCACATGTGCCCTATAGCAAAAATCTCTAGAAGAAAAAAAAAAAGGAAAAAGAGCACAAAGGGACTTCAAAAAGTTCAACAAAAATTAAAGTATGAGTTTATTTGGGTACACAAAAATTTTGAAATCCATGCATAGTTTTTTCATAATATGTATTTCCATGAACTTTTGAAGACCTCCTCCTCAAACAAATAGAATGATAAAACCAAGCCTCTGTCATTGTCTAACATAACTTTTATAAGTGAGATGCTTTAAAAATTTTACTCCAGGGGCCAGATGGTGGCATAGTAGCAAAGGCCACTAGACTCCACATAGCAGACCATGGTTTGAGCCCTGGACCTGGCAGCTTGAGAATCATGCCAGGTGCAAGTCGGTGCATGCCCAGAATACTGAGAGGAGAATGGAGAATGGATTGTAGCATGGCCACCCCCTCCCCCCAGGATGATTTCTCACTTTCCCTACCCCATGACAAAAAGCTTAAAAAAAAAATTACTACTGTACTTTTGAACATATAAATTCAAGGCTATCTGGGGGAGGGGGGGAATATAGTATTACATTCCTGAAGTAACTCCTCTATCAAACTTCAAGGACTGTAACCCCTGGATACATTTTATATAAATTAACTATTCCTGTTGTCAGACTCAAACTAACCCAGACAAATAAGCTTGAAAACTACCAACTAACTTTACTGTGAGTAACTGTTATGTTTTCTTCAGATACGATTCAACTTCTGGAACGACAAGCATTAAAGAGGTTCATCAAGGAAAATCAGCAAGAAGAGGAGGAGAAGAACAAATGCACCACCACCCCCAAAGCCAATCATTTAAGTGGGACCCTTGCCTCGATACTTGTGTCCCCTTTTGCAGCAGCTGTCTCCTGCAGTTGGCATGAAGTGCTGCCAGTCTGGGACTGGCTTCCAGTGAGGACAGCATTGTTTTATTGGCTACTTAGTCAGTGCACACACCATTAATGGAGTTTTTATCTCTCCATTTTCCTGTCAGTACAGAACCAGCCAGTCTGACTCTGTTATTATCATTAAGAAAGCTTTCTCCCCCTCCCTACACACCCTCTTTAATCCAAACAACATCTGGGAACTTCAGCCTCTATCATGTAAAAGGAAAACGATTTAGAGGGGTGTGAGGGGGAGAGTACAGTTCCAGCCACACTAAACAACAATCGAATACCAACAAGCCAACTTATCTTGAGCCCCTCATTATTTTTGAATGCTGCTCATTTCAAAAAATGCAAGGTATATTCCATAGCATTGCTTTAACCCTCCACTAGACCATTACTATACAGAAAAAAAAAAAAAAAAAAAAAAAAAAAAAACCTATTTTGCCATGTAGCTTTAAAAAAAAAAAAAAGAAAGAAAGAAAAGAAAAAAGATAAACTTTTAGTACTGTTTTCCTAGATGGGAAACCCAGTAGGAAAAAAAAAAAAAAAGTCAAGAATCATATTTTTTTTATGTTTTTTAAAAGAATACTTTTTCTTTTTTTCAAAAAGAAGATAAAATAAAGACCTTTTATGAGACATCACTAGTAAGTACATGACCACTGTACAAACTAATAGGAAAAACCTGGCACCACTGAACCCAGAAAATATGTCCTCCTGTAACAGACAGCTGTCTCCTCTGTAGTTTAAATGTGCTTTTTGCTTAGATCATGCTCCGTGAGTCATGAAATCAATACAGGAAAGCACGCAGAGCCAGCCACACTGCAGATTCACACAGAAGAGTAAGTTCAAGCCACACCGTTCCCCTGACCCCTTCTTCGCGCTTACTTCCTGCACTCCCCAGGATACATGTCTGAGAAAATGCACACCCCCGTTTCCACTTCACGCTTGAACTTCTCCCCTGGGGTTCTCAATGTTGGTCTTTTCAGCATTATTTCTAGGTGACTGGAACCTAAAATTTAGAGACCTCCAACATGCAGGTGTCAAGCAATCCACTCTACACCTCACCCCCACTCCTTTCTGAGTCCTCGACAATGTACCAATAACAACTATACTCAGCTAAAGGATTTGCATCCCCAGAAATGCTCATCACCCCCTAGAGAACACAATCAGAACTGAACATCTAAGTATCAGCAAAGGTTAATAGTTTATTTTTAATTTATTTTTTGTTCCATTCAGCAAAAAAGAGAGAAAATCACTAACTGTCGGAGCCACAGGCTCCCTCTCACTGGAAGCTGTGCCTCCCAACCCCTAGCAGTCTGTTGTTAATGACAGTCTCAGTAACCTGATCCTCTCTCAGTGGGAGACTTGAGTAAGCACTGGCCTCTCTCTGGTCTCGCCTTTCTATTGTCCCACCCTGCAGGGCCAGCTGTTTCTGACAGCCAAATTGCTGCGTGCTAAGCAATGAATGCTGTCAGAGAAGGAATTTTCATTTCTATAATGCATAGGCCTCCACGGACAAATTATACAGCTTATGATGCTGGCTGCAGGATGCTGCTCCAGGCTTGAAATGCTGCCAAAATGCTGCCTGTCCTCCCCCTCTCCAGTCCCAAGTTGACAAGACAGTCACCCAAAATGAATCTGAATGGCCAAAGAAAAACGGAACACGTGTTTTCAGAGACAAACAAAACGTATGTGGAAAAGAGCTGTCCAGCTATAATCTTTGATGTAACGGTATATAGTGAAAGCTAACTGAGCTAATATCACACCATAGGGCACGGCGTCGAGTAAGACCACTGCAATAGTATACCCTGCAGAGGGCATCCCTGGGGATCAGCAAAACCACTGACTGCTTCTGGGGGACGCAAAACCTACCCAGAAAATACACCAAGAACTCACTACTCCTTCATAACCAAGCAACAATCTAGGAGCTCCAAGAATAGGGCTCTCATGATAACGAGGGCCCCATAGAGGCTTTATGGAATCACTTCTTAGGATCTGTTTGCCCCTCTAGCTTTTCCACTCCCTCCTCCATACAGCAACAACCCCTGAGTTTGGGTTGGGAAACAACTCCTTCTACATTGAGTCCAAGATGTTGGGGGTGGAGGGATTAGACCAATCAACACACTGCCTTGATTCTGGAGTGGAATGTGGCCTCAGCTAGTCCAGTCAGATGGACTCTCTAGATTTTACAGAACCTGCTCGAACTTATGCCTGAATGCAGGATACTCGAACATAGAAGAATATGCCACAGACATTCTGCTACCAGAAAGAGAGAGCCTACTTGATAATGGAGTCCAAAAGGAAGGTTAATGGGGAGGGGAGGGATAACAGGGTCCCAGGGACATTTTTTGAGCCCTGGGTCAGCCCATACAGCTGAAACCTGCCCTATACTGGACTTGCCAGAATGGTAGCCATTCAATGCTCATCTTACCAAAGCTAGTGTGGGCTGAGTTTTCTGTTACTCAGAGGCAAACTAACACGAACCATCACTCCACCCTAAAAGTACCCAAGGGTCAACACAAATGCAAGTATTACATCTTACATGTAACCAAAACAAATTTTTTTTCCCATTTTGGTTATTTTCCATGAGGACTGACTCTTTCAAACCTTTCCCTTCCAGTCTTCACACTTTAATGTGAGCTAAAATGTGCAAAGCTTCATCTGATTTAGGTCCCTTCTGCAAGGCAAGCTCAGCTCAGATATCTAGAACTCAAAGAGAAATGAGGAAGCTAAATTCATGATGTGCAATGTGTGTGTGTGTGTGTGTGTGTGTGTGTGTGTGATAAATCTTAACCTGGCAGTGTGTCATAATAAAAAGGGGCTCCAGTTCATGAGTGGCCCATCTCCTCCCTGTCAATAAAGCCGGCTCAGGGAAAGACCAGGAAGCCATTGCAGCCCTGACCAGAAGAGGCCACCTGCTCTCCCTCTAGCCTGTAGGTCAGCCAAAGCACAAGCACCTGCAGGCTGTGAGCCGCCAAGGCCATCACGCGCCACATCCTGCAGCCATCCACTTTATCATTAACTACTGTCTGGCCAACAAGGGCAGGGTTCGGTTCAAGAACACCGGGAACTTTAAGGCAGGAGGCGTATCCAGAACCGTGGTCGGCTCGCAGCCACTCACTACAGACTATAAATATCCTCCTGGCTGCCGTCCCGACAGCAACCACAATTCTTGTTCCCTCGTTGGTAATAGAACTGCAGGCCTTTTCCAGCAAGAAATTCAGCACAACCTATCAGGTATGACAGAAATTATGAAATGTGCATATGAGTTTGCTCAATGCCCTGGGCCAACGCTGTTTCTCACCCTCCTCTCATCAATACTTGGCTTCTAATCCCCAAAGATCAAAAAGAGGAGGCACTAAAAGAGAAATGACATAAATAAGATCTCAGTTTGGTTCTGAGAAAAGACTGTAGGACACACTGGCTCAAACGCAACAGAGGGAGGGAGAGAATAAGCCCAACACTCAACCCCACTCCTTCAAGACAACCATGGCAACTTCACACCCCTATCTTCATTATTTTATCTGGAGTTAAAAGGGGATGTGATGATAGGAGTATAGGGGTGGGTAAACACGCTCTGACTCCTAGGGAGAGCATAAAATGACCACTGACTACCCAAACAGGGAAATGTTAGAATTAAATGACCAAATTAACCTAGCTGCTTCTCAGGGACAGTAAAATGGAACATTTTCAGGACTGACTTGGGCATAATGGTTTAAGATCCACCCGATCCCCTGAATTTAGAGACCACTCTGCTACTTTAGGAGGTGTCGTTCCAGGGAAATAACTCTTGTTACAACCACTCTTTAAAAGAAACAGAGGGGTCACTGGTGGTGTATTGGTAAAATAAGATGCTCTCTGAGGCAAGCCCACATGAAAAGGTTCGCAGTTCAAGCCCAGAGACTTCCTTTAGTACACTGGGTATACACTGGCCCATGATCTGGATCTGGCTGGTGCCTGGGGGTGGACTATGGCTTAGACCTTCATTGGGGAAGTTGTCTGTCTCTCTCTCTCTTCTCAGAAAAAGTAGATAAATAAAAATTAATGAGCTGGCCGCATAGCCTGGTGGTTAAGGAAGTTGGATGGCCTACTACATGGTTCAAATCTAGGCCCCAGTGGCTTGAAAACCCATTGAGTATGTATGTGTGCATGCCCTAAATCCTGATAGGAGAGAGAGTGAAAGGAAAAGGGACTGTGGCATGACCCCACTGCACTGGAGGGTGTTTTCTACCTTTCCCTTTCTCTCTCTGGTGAGCACACATACCCTCTGGCAAATAAAATACTAACTGTAATAATATTAAGTTAATAAACGAAAGAAATAGAACCTCCAACAATCCAAAACTGAGGACGACACTGGAGAAGGTCTTCTGTCCATCGCATCTCTGGCACAGGGACTCAGTTGCTGTTCCAATGTGGAGATGGATCGCTTTTCCAACCAACTTCCTGACCCTTAGCACAACTAGAACAGAAATAAACTGCACAGACTACAGAGGGTGTTCTGAATCCAGCAAGCTCCTCCCCATATTAATTTAGGTTGTACTGAACACCTGCTGTGTGCCAGGCAATTTTGGGCACTGGAGCTACAACAGCAAATGGAACCAAGTTCCTCCTCTCATAGTTTACCAGATAACTCAAGCATTCGACCATATATCTCCTATCACCATGAAAGATTTCTTCCAGGGCACGGTGGCTAAGGCAGCTGGATCCTGCATGGCTAGCTGTGCTGTGTGGTTTGAGTCCTACACTCAGTAGCTTGAAAACCATGCCAGGTGTGTGTACATGTGTGTCCCAGATCCCAAAAAGAATGAGACATGGAGGAGAAGGGATTGACCATTTCCCATCGGGGGGGGCTTTCTCCCTTTTCCTCGCTCCCCAAAGAGTGCAGATGCCCTCTAGCCAAATTATTATAGATAGATAAATAAATAAATAAACGGCACGTGACTCTGCAAGGAATTCTTCAACTGGTAAACCAGTAACTGGCAAAATCTTCAACATCCAGACACAGTACCAAGGTCAGATGATGAGATGATGCAGTATACTCAGTTCAGCTCTCTATGTTCACCTTTTGTTCCTCCCTGAACACTCAATAATAACGTGATACACAAAGGGCCTTAAGGAAAGTTATTTTAATCCAAAATATTGACTCTAGACAGGGGACTGTTGTGAGGATCATCTACTATACATTTTTTGGATCTCAAAGTCAGAGAGGGTTTGAATTCCAAGTTTCTTAGTACAAACAATGTACTAAATCACATCTCTTATAAAAGCTACATAATATGTAATAAACTCTTAAACAGTCACCAAATTATTCCTAAAATTACAAATTTAACACTAAACCACACTCTAAATTCTATCATTTAACTAAGTTCAAGGTAGAGGCCTTGAATTAATGGGAAGCATGGTTTACAGAGCTGGCATGATAAATGCTTCAGATCAGTAAGAAAGTCAGTACACGTGCTTTTATTCATCTCGCTTTTCCACCTTTCTACAAAGTAACCAAATAAATACCTTATAGCAATACTAAAATGGCTGATACATTTGATACTGCATTACTCAATACACTAATGATATGTTTCTTAAATTCTACAAGTTAGGGGGCAGCAGGTGGCACGGAGGTTAAAGTAGCTGGATCCCACATCGCTGACTACATGGATCAAATCCTAGACCCAGCAGCTTGAGGAACATGCCAGGTGTGTTTGCTTGTGAGCCCAAAATCTCAAGAGCAATAGTCTCTTCACAATAAAGGTGAAGGGACTATGGTGTGGTCATTACCCCTGAGGGGTAAGTTCTCACTTTCTTCCTGGAGAATGCATGTGCCCTGTGGTGTAACTAAAAAAATAAATAAATAAAATAAAATCTGCAAGTTAGTCACTGTGTGTGACTTGAAAACATTCCTTCATGTATCACGACTTTCCCTAGAAAATAAATAATAGCAGCCACAATTTTTTTACCACTTCCCAGGTACCAGGCATTACTATGTTAGAGATCCGCATGCCTAACATTGCATGTAATTCTCCCAACACACATCACAACACAGGAGGAATTATCATCTCAATTGAAGTTCAGAGAGGCTAGGTAATGTTTCTGTCACAAAGTTAGGAAATGGCAGGAAAGGATTCAAACCCACACCCGCCTGACCAAAAAAGGGTCATTCTTGGGACCAGCAGTTGGTGTAATGGCTATGTCGCTGGACTCCCATGTAGTTGACAGCAGTTAAGAGTCCCGGACCTGGTGGCTTAAACTCGCCAGGCGCGGATGCGTGCATGCCCAGGATCCTGAGAGGAGAATGGAAAAGAAGGGATTGAGGCATGGCCATCCCCCCTGTGGGGTGATTTCTCTCTTTCTGTCTGTCTCTCTCTGTCTTCCTGGCAAGTGCACGTGCCCTACAGTAAAAACCTCTCAAAAAAAAAAAAAAAAAAAAAAAAAAAAAAAGAGCCATTCTTATCCACTACATTAGTCTTTAGATTCTTTCCAGCCATGACATTACATGAGAGAATTAACACACATCTTATGGGCCAATCTCGCTATAGAATGCTATCACCATAATAGATACATTTTACAGACTTCAGGAGTTAATTAGGATTAGTGGATATAATGAAACGCCTTATGAGGGTAACTATTGAATACCAGCTTGAAATACCAAAAAGACAGAAATCACTCATCTTCAAATATTTAGTACAAAAAAATCCAGAGTGTCACTGAAACTTTAATAGGGTTAGACTGCCAGCATCCATTCAAAGTATGACTGAGACAAAAGCAAAATAAGGAAGATATCAGTAACCCTGACATGAAGCCAAATTTTCCAAAAAAGAGAGAATAATTACAAAAACAGCCAAAGATCTGCACTCATTGATAAGCTTTACAGAGCAGCTATGCTTACAGGGTAGGCAAAGTAAAGACCGTTGGTCAGAAGACGCTATGAAACCATCTGCTTATAGAAAGCAAGGTTGGGGTTGCCCTGGCATAGCCCTCCATTGTCCCAGGGGGAGATAAGGCTCAGGTGCCCGTAAGAGTGTCTTCTAGGTTTATAAAATCCACTGGAGGGAACCAGCAGTTAGCGTAATGGCTATGTCGCTGGACTCCCACGTAGTCGCCCGCGGTTCGCATCCCGGACCCGGTGGCTTAAAACTCACGCCGGGCACATGTGCGTGTGTGCCCAAGATCCCGAGAGGAGAATGGAGGAGAAGGGATTGCGGCGTGACCATCCCCCCTAGGGGGGTGATTTCTCGCTTTCTGTCTCTATGTCTCTCTCTGTCTGTCTAGCGCGCACACGCGCCCTATAGCAAAAACCTCCCCCCCCCCAAAAAAAAAAATCCACTGGAAAGGATTCCAGTGAAGATAAAGATTGATAAGAGATGGGGCCAGCAGGTGGCATGGTGGTTGAGGCGCTGGATACTCCCACCTGGCCGGCCATGGTTCAGGTCCTGGACCTGGTGCCTTGCTTTCTCACTTTCCCGCTACCTCTCTCTCTCTCTCTCTCTCTCCTCTCCCTATGTCTCTCTCTGGTCAAATAAAAATAAATGAATTAATAAATAAATTAAAAAAAAAAAAAAGATTGACAAGAGACCAGGTAAGACTAATTTCCAGTAACAGTGAAGGTCTGCCAACAGGGTTCCAAGCTGCGGAGGGTAGATCTCCAAATCTATCGTCCCAGCCAGGACAGCCCTTCCCTCTAGATGCTTTTCTCTGGTTAGCTCTGCTCCCTGACAACCGCGCACTTAAATAAAAATCAGTTACTTATTCTTCCCAGGAAGTAAAGAAATGACCAAACAAGGGACCAGCAGTTAACGTAATGGCTATGTCGCTGGACTCCCATGTAGTGTACAACGGTTCGAGTCCCGGACCCGGTGGCTTAATTTCACACCAAGCACATGTGTGTGTATGCCCAAGATCCCAAGAGGAGAATGGAGGAGAAGGGATTATGGTGTGGCCATCCCCCCTGGGGGGTGATTTCTCACTTTCTGTTTCTCTGTCTCTCTCTCTCTGTCTTCCTGGTGAGTGCACACGCCCTATAGGGAAAAAAAAGAAAAGAAAAGAAAAAAAGAAAAGAAAAGAAAAGAAAAGAAAAGAAAAGAAATTAACAAACAGAATTAACAAACAAAAAACTTGGGAGTGAGAAAAAACTTCTGTTGTATTTCCAAATAATACAATGATAATCACCATGCCAGGATTTTTACTTGACACATTCTATTTGCTTCAAAATAAAGTCAATCTAATAGGTATTTCTTAAGCACACCTTAGCTAAGCAACCTGCTAGGAGTTAAGGGTTACTGAGTGAAAGAAGGTTCTTCACCTCAAGGTTGTTATGGTTTGAATGTTGGGTGTCGCCCCAAGATTCCTACATTGGAATCAAATATCCAAGCGTCAGGACCTTTAGGAAGTGATTAAGTCCTGAGGGCTCTGTCTTCATATGGAATTAGTGTCCTTATAAATGAGGGCAGGAGCTCTCTGCCCTCTTCTGTCATGTGAGGACAAAGCAAAAGGTGCCATCTTCAAAGCCTCCTCAACAGACACCAAATCTGCTGGCACCTTGACCCTGGACTCAGCCTTCTGTTGTTTATTAATTACCCAGCCTAAGCTATTTGGTTATAGCAGCCCAAGTGGACTAAGATGAGGGTTTGTGGTCTGACCAAAGAGGCAAGAATTATCAGTAAGTAATAGGATAGAGATGGTAGGGTCCAAATGAGTTCTGTAGATATGCTAGTAACAAAAAGTCAAAGAAATAAGCTATGACTGCAGGCTGAGGAGGTGCAGTGGGCTGAATGGTGGATCCCAGAAGGATACGTCCATAACCATAGAGCTCATGAATGCGATCTTCTTTGGAATAAGGATCTTTGAAGATGCAATTGAAGATCTTTAGATAAAATCATTTTGGATTAGCTGGTGGGCTCTAAATCTAATGACAAGTGTCCTTATAAGAAATAAACTAAGGAGCAAGCAGGTGTCATGGAAGTGAAGGCGCTGGACACATGGCCAACTGCGGTTTGAGTCCCAGACCTGGTGGCATGAGAATCATACCAGGCATGTGTGGATACAGGCCCAAAATCTGAGGAGGAGAAGGGAAGAGAAGAGATTGTGGCATGGCCATCCCTCTTAGGGAGTGATTTCTCACTTTCCCTCCCTCTGTCTCACTTTGACAAGTGCATGCACCCTATGGCAAAAAACTTTAAAGAAAAAAGAGAGAGAGATGGGGGCCAGCAGGTAGTGTGGTAGTCCATGTGGGTCCCCACATGGCCGACCGTGGTTCGAGTCCCAGACTGGCAGCTTGCTTTCTTGCCTTCCTTCTCTCTCTCTCTCTCTCTCTCTCTCGCCAAATTAAAAAATAATAACAACAACAAATGGAATTAAATAAATAAATCATTCTTTTTAAAATAGAGAGAGAGAAAGAAATACACTGCAAGAAGGCTGTGTGAAGATGGAGGCCACAACTATAGTTATGGGATCCCAGGCTGAGAAACACCTGATGGCACCACAGGCTGGAAGGACAAGAAAGATTCTGCTCTTGAGCCATCAGAGGGAACATGGCCCTGCTAGCACCTGGAACTCAGACTCTGGATGCCATGGTTAAGAGGGACTGCATTTATGTTGTTCTAAGTCACAGTTAAAATTCACAGTAATTTTATTTTCAGGTATTTTTCTTTTCCCATAGGATGTGTGTACTCACCATAGAGAGACAGAGAAAGAGACAGTGAGAGGGAAAGCGAGAAATCACACCCCAAGGGGATTCCTATACCCCAATCCCTCTCCTTTATCCTCCTCCTGGGATTTTGGACACGCATGCATGCACACATGCCTGGTGCGAATTTCAAGGCTCCAAATCTAGGACTTAAACTGCAGTCAGCCATTTGTGAGTAGAGTACCTTAACCACCTTAACCATCATGTCACCTGCTGGCCCATTTGGAGTTACTTGTTTTTTGTTTTAATTAGAGGTTTTTGCTTTAAGGCACATGCACTCCCTGGAGAGAGACAGAGAGAGAAAGTGAGAAATCTCCTCCCAGTGGGGATGGCCACGCCACAATCCCTTCTCCTCTATTCTCCTCCTAGGATCTTAGGGACGCAAGCACACACACCTGGCATGATTTTTCAAGCTACTGGATCCGGGATGTGAACAACGGTTGGCCAGGCAGGAGTCCAGCAACGTAACTGCTCCACTACCTGCTAGCCCATTTGCAGTAAAATTTTAATGGCTGCCTTAGAAAACTAATTCAGATGGTGAGAAAACTGCTGCTAGGGAAGGCCTTGAAAGAAGTAGGAAAGCACTAGAGGCAGCAGGAAGGGTCCGAGCAGGGAAAGAGGCCAGCTGGTCTGGAGGAAATGAGGAAGTCGTGCTGCTGCAGCCATGAGCAAAGAGGGGAAAACTCAAATGGAACTTGGGGTGTAGAACTAGTATGTCCTCTAGGCCCTACTCATTTATTAGCTGAGGAAAAGTCACCAAAGATCTCTGAGGAAGGAAATAACATGTACAAAGCGGTGCTTTAGAAAAATTCATCTAGTATTTGAAAGAGAATGACCCTTGAAAAACAAAAACAAAGTATCCATATCCTAATCATCGGAACCTGTAAATCTTACCTTACATGACAAAGGGACTTTGCAGACATGATTAAATGACAGATTTTGAGATTATTTTGGGATTATGGGGGGGGGCGCTCCTAAATGTAATCACAAGTGCACAGAGGGAGCTTTAACTTCGGAGAGGGGAAGGCGGCCTGACAATAGAAGCAGAGACCAAAAGAACATGCTGTGCCAATGAAAAGAAGGGAGCACAAGTCAAGGAAGTTAAATTCTCCCCTCAGAGCCTCCAGAACTGAAAGAGAACAAATGTGTGCTGCTTCAAGATACTAAATTTGTCATGACTTGTTACAGCAGCGAATGCAAACTACGTTTTATGTTTTCTCCTCTCAAATTCTGATAAACCTTCCTTCCTTCTTTGGCTCACCCAAGCTGGTCCTGTTCTATTTTTTTTCAAAATTCACATTCGGCCTCCCAACTCCTTGTTTTAACACTTCATTACTCAGTTACTTCAGATCTGTGTGCCCTTCGAAACGCAACATTAACAGGCAGCTCTCTGGTGCAGCGTGACACACTGTTCACGAGAAACCAGATCCTACATAGTAACCACGGTTCAAATCCCTGTCCCAGTCAGCATGAAGCATGCTGGGCATGTGTGCAGGTGCCCAATTTCCAGAGGGACGACTGAAGGGAAAAGATCGCGGCATGACCAGGCCCCGTAGGAAGTGCTCAGCTCTCTTCCTCATTCCCACTCTCATGTGTGCACAAATATGTTTTATCATGATTAAAGAAAAAAAAGTTTAAAAACAGAAGCAAAAACTGAACATTATGACCTACATCTGCCATACAACAGAGTTGCAGAGAATGGTCTAATTTACTTACATACCTTCCTTGTTCCAGAAAGGATTTAAGGATAAGCTGTTTCTTTCTGGGGTGATGAAAACATTTCATCTCTTTATCTACATGAGGTTTATATAGATGAATACAGATGTAAACATTCATTAAGCTGTATACTTAAGATTCATGTGTTTTACTATATGAGTGCTCTATCTCAATAAAAACATAAAAGAAAGAAAACCCTACTCTAACTGCCCCTTCCTTCCCCTTGAGGGCAGAAGAGTGGGCTTAACATCTCCAAACACAAAGAGAGAAAGCAATTAGAAAACTGAAGCTTGTTATAAAAAGAGACTGGAAGGTGAAAAAGAGATTGAGCATAAAGGAACATCTATTTATGGCCCCTAAGAAGGATCTGTAGATAAGCCCCCAGAAAAAACAAAGAAAAGGAATAAGCTAAAAACAAAACAAACAAAAAAGAACCAAAATATCAAGAGTTTAGAAAGTGGTTGCATAGGACAGTGTCTTTCCATTCTTTAATTTTTTTTTAGAGAGAAGTTTCTGCTATCGGGTGCGTGTGCTCACTGGAGAGACAGAGACAGAGACAGACAGAGAGACAGAAACCAAGAAATCATCCCCCAGAGGGGATTGCCATGCTGCAATCCTTCTCCTCCATTCTCCTCTTAGGATTTTGGGTACGAATGCACACGCACCTGGCATGAGTTTCAACCCACGCTCAAACCAACCATGGTCATGTAGGAGTCTAGTAACAACCATTATGCCATCTTCTGCTCCCCTTTCAAATTTTTTTGATCCCTAACTATAATTGAAAATATAGTTTACATTTCAACTCATTATACACACGTGTATATAAAACTAACAATAATGTCATGAAATAATGCATACCCCTGCAACATGTGAAGTTGTTTAAAATTTCTTTTTATTGCCAGAGAGCCTATATGTGCACCAGAAAGAGGGAAAGCATGCCCCATGGGGTATTATCAAACTACGATCCTTTTTCCTCCCTTTCTCCATCTCATCAGGATTTGGGACAGGCATTCACAGGCCCCCAGTGCATTTCTCAAGCCTCTGGGGCCAGGATTTGAACCACGGTCAGCCAACTCCATTGCATAGGGCTGAGCAACTATGTTACAGAGCCAGCTCAGCATGTGAGTTTTTATTCAGAACTTCCATTTCCTTTTCTTTCTAACCTGGGTGTGACTCACCAAATTGATCCAGTCATAGATTGAGACCTACAGTTTGCAAAAACACTAATGCCTGAGTATCAAAGATTGACTTGGACAGAAAGATGTTCATAATATTCAAAGAGCTACTCTCCTCTAATTTTATGACTACGGAGGGAAAGGTTTAGATATTTTACTTTACAATAGAGACTCAATTTGAAATGTTTTAAAATACAACATCAGAAACAATCTGTATTAAAAGGGAAGTTTTTAATTGTCTCATTACAATTTTTCTACTTAACCACTGCTACATTCCAACACATTTGAGTGCCAAACTGGAAACTCGGGGTGATACTAAAGATTCGATTCAAAGAACCTATCTTTAAATAAGGAAGAAAAAAGAACTGCAATGTGACCATAACCCATCTGAGGGTAATTTTTCTTTCTGGTGAGTGTACATGCTCTCTGGTAATAAGAATAAATTTTAAAAACTTCACATTGCAAAGATAAGAACTATTTCATGAAATTATTGTTTTCTATATATCTGTGTATAATGAGCTGAAATGTAAATTTCAATTAATTTGAAATTGTAGGGATCAAAAAATTTTGAAAGACCTTGGCACAAGATATGCAAAGGTACAGACATGATTCTTACCGTCAGAAAACTGATAATCTACCAAAGAAGAAAAAAACTAAAAAAATAACCACAAAAAAAGGCCAGCACATGGTGTGGCAGTTAAAGGTGCTGGACGCCTACATGGTCAATTGTGGTTCAAGTCCTGGATCTGGTCACTCCAGGCACACGTGTGTGCATGCCCAAAATCACAAGAAGAAAATGGAGAAGAAGGGAATGCAGTGTGGCCGTCCCCACTGGAGGGTGATTTCTCACTTTCCCTCTCTGACTCTCTCAAGCGGGCATACATAACCCCTATGAAAAAATTAAATTACTGAATATATAAATAAAAACCACAAAAAAATTTAAATAGCAATGCTGTGGAGGCAAGAAAGAGGAAAAAACTTATTTCAGTCAGGAGATGAGACATGACAAAGGCTATATGGAGAAAGAACATGGAAGGAAGAGGAAAACGGAGGAAGAGAGTGGTTGACATGCAGACACAGAAGAGTACAGAGGAAGTCTGGATAATATTTGACCTCAAAACATGGCCTCAAAATTCTCTGGCTCTTGGGGTACTGGACTCCCACATGGCCAACCGTGGTTCAAGTCCCAGACCTGGTGGCTTGCTTTCTTACTTTCTCGCTTTCTCTCTCTCTCAGTCCCGATCTGGTCAAATTAAAATAAATAAATGTTAAAGTAAAATAATTCTTTAAAAAAAATAATTCTTTGGCTCTCTTCCCATCAGGGAACCTATATTCTGTCCCCTTGAATGGGGCTTTTTGACAGCTTGACCAATAAAATAAGGAAAATGTGACATTGTACCCAGGTCCAGATCTTTAAGAAACCAAAACCTCCCACTTCCAGTTGCTTGAGACATTTGCTCTTGGAACACAGCCGCCATGCTCTGAGGAAGCTCAGAATAGCCCAGGCAGAAGGACTACAAGTAGGTGTTTCAGCAAAGCTCCTAGCCTACAGTCAGTAGCAACCAACAGACACTGGAGTAACTGAGCCTTCAGAAGATTCCAGCCTCCAGCCTTCAAGTATTCCCAGAAGAGACCTCAGATGCTGTGGAACACAGGAAGCTGTGCTTGCTGAGTACGTTCCAAATTCCTGATTTGCTATACTGTGCACATAATAAAATGGTTGTCGTTTTATGCCACTACATTTGAGATGGTTTATTATTCAGCAAGAGACCATCTGAAGAGTCAGAAATCCAGTTGGGCTACTGCAAAGAGCCTAAGAGGACATGATAGAAGATAACCATGAAGAAGAGTTTAAAAGAAGATGGATCACATCTTAAAAAGTCAACCTAGGGGACCAGCAGGTGGTGTGGTGGTTAAAGTGCTGGACACTCCCACGTAGCCGACCGTGGTTCGAGTCCTGGACCTGGTGGCTTGCTTTCTCACTTTCTCTCTCTCTCTTTCTCTGTCTTTCTCTTGCTGGTCAAATTAAGATGAATGAATGAATAAATAATTTTTTAAAAAAAAAATCAACCTAGGCAATTTATCAATAAAATTTCTTCCACACAATATTAAGTAGTTGACGGTCTGGAGGTCAAGGGCAATATATGACTGGATTAGGAAGATTAGACTAGCAACAATGTAAGGGGATTTCCAGCAAGCTCAAAGAATCATTTGACATTGGTACAACAATCATGAGTGTAGTTCTCTTAACTATACACCTTTTACAAATGAGATACTTGAGGAAGAAAGATAATCTAAAATTATCCGACATCTAATCCTGTAGCAAATTCCTATGGCTTTATCTGCAAAGTGTATCCTGATGTCAACTTGCTTTTTCTCATACTTCCAAGCCTGGTCCAAGAAATCATTTTCTCTCACCTAGAGCGACATTTATCCAACTAAATTTACCACCCATAATGGACCAATTTTTTTTGTAGACACCTGTTCAGTGAGTGAATTTCAGATGTGGCAATGTCAAAATGCCAGAAGTCTTTAGACACTTCATCTCAATTTCTGTGCCTATCACATTACAGCTGAGGAACAAATAGTTCTTAGGACATACACTATGATTATTGTTCCCAATTTCCCTATACATATCAATCTTCAGAATTTGGAAACAAGAGATTAAAATTCCTAAGAATTCCTGAAGTCATAAATTTAAAAAGAAAACTTATAAATGCTCTTTGCTCACTATTAGAATTATTTTTAAGTTGTTTCATATATATGAAATATTAAGTTTAGGGGCCAGCAGGTGATGTGTTGGCTAAGGCACTGGACTCCAAGTGTCCAACTATAGCTCAAGTCCCAGACCCAGCGGCATAAAAAAAATAATCACACCATATGCACGTACATGTCTGCCGAAAATTCCAAGAGGAGAACAGAGGAGAAGGAATTACAGCATGGCCATCTCCCTAGGAGGAGGTGATTTCTTACTTTCCTTCTTTCTGTCTCTCTGTCTCACTGTGGCCAGTACACATGTCCTATGGCAAAAATCTAAAAAACAAAGAAAAAGAAAAAGGAAGAAAAAAAAGAGAATTTAAGTTTAGCAATATTTATAAAAGCTGTAGCTTCTAGAAAATATCCAAGCACTAGGAAGTGCCTGCAAACATTACTGTATAGTATTTTTTGTTGTTTTTGTTTTGTTTTGTTTTTTCTTTTTTTGGAGAGGTTTTTTTTGTTTTGTTTTGTTTTGTTTTTTTCTTTTTCTTATTGGGTGCGTGCACTTGCCAGAAAGACAGAGACAGACAGAGAGAAAGAAAGCGAGAAATTACCTCTCAGAGGGGATGGCCATACCGCAATCCCTACTCCTCCATTCTCCTCTCAGGATCTTGGGCACCCATGCACATGCTCCCAGCATGAGTTTAAGCCACTGGGTCCGGGGACTTGAACCGTGGTCGACTACATGGGAGTCCAGCGACATAGCCATTACGCCAACTGCTGGTCCAAATTATTATTGTATAGTTTTGAATAATCTAACAAGGTTAGCAGAACTACACAGAATAACGTATCAAAACTGCCCATTTAAGGACTCATTCTGCTTCCAGAAATCATTATCTCTTGGCACATTATTCATAAGATTTTATAAAATATACACTACACATAAATGTATTCATATTTATTATATTAGCAAAAATGACATTGTTATCAGCAGACAGGGCCACGAATATATACATACAACTTGGCAACAGCAGCAAGCAAATCTAACTGTTTAAATTCGTGACCACTTCTCTTTCATGCTCTCTCTCAATTCCCGGAATAGTCGACCTTAACCTTCTACTCCATGTGTCAGCATTTCCTGCTCCTGCTTTCAACTAGAAGTCAGTAGATTCCTTAGAGTCAGTAACATCCCTATGTTGTTTGCAGATAGTGGCTACCTGATTGGACAATGCAGATATAGAGAATCTTAGAGGAGGGAGACTAAAAAAAAGAAGAAAAGCAATCTCAGAAAAATCCAACATTAGGGGAAAAAGAATCAAATCAAAATGTTCAAGTGATTAGGACCAGCAGATGGCATAATGGTTACATCACTGGACTCCCACGCAGTCGACCCGGTTAGTGTCCTGGACCAGCGACTTAAAACTCATGCCGGGCACATGTGCCTGCATGCCCAAAATCCCGAGAGGAAAATGGAGAAGAAGGGGTTGCGGTGTGGCCATCTCCCCCTTAGCCCCCACCCCCAGCCCCAGCCCCAAGGGTGATTTCTTGCTTTCTGTCTCTGGTAAGCACACATGTCCTATAGCAAAAAAAAAAAAAAAAAAAAAAAAAAAAAAAGATCAAGTGATTTACTAGATGTTTTAGAAAAATTAAAATGAGAGGCCACCACCAAGAGACTACAGATGCTAACTGAAGGTCCATGCAAGATTTGGGAAAGAATTTTAAACATTTACAGAATGGTGATCCCAGGGGCCAGCCCTGTCACCTAGTGCTTAAAGAAGCCAGACCTCACAAGGAAGACAGCAGTTTGAATTCCAGCTTGAGGCTTGAAAAACACACTCAACACACACACATGTGTGTGCCCCAAATCCTGACAGATTGGAGAAACAGAGGAGAAGGAATCACTACATTGGGGATGATTTCTCCCTCTACCTCTCTGTCTATCTCAGGCAAGTGCATATGCCTGCCAACAAATTGAAAATAAATAAATAAAATTTTTAAAGTGGCACTCCTGGGAACCCTATTAGTAATAACAGAGAAAGAGGGAAAGTGAGAAATTACCCCACAGGGGATGGTCATGCTGCAATCCCTTCTCCTCCATTCTCCTCTAGGAATTATGAACACACAGACACGCTGGTCGTTTTTCAAGCCACTGGGTCCAGGACTCGAATTGCTTGGTCAGCCATGTGGGATCCAGAACCTTAACTTCAATGCCCCCTGCTGGTTCTCTTTTTCCTTTTTTAAATTTTATTTATATATATGTGTGTGTGTATATGTATATATGTGTGTGTATATATTACTTTAATATATATATATTACTATATATATATATTACTTTAAGTATATATATATATATTTAAAGTAATCTCCTTTCCCTTTATTCATGATAGAGCACCTACACATGCATGTAAGAATGAGAGAGAGAGAAAAAGAGAAAGAGAGATGAATCTGGTCACGCCACTCTCCTCTTGTTCCAGCCTACCAGTTCTTGGGCACTCATGTGCCTTCTGTGTTTCAGGCCACCCAGGTCAGAGATTTCAACCACAATTGCCATGTGGATTCTGGCTTCTTTTGAGTAGCACATTACAGCTGTACCACAGAACTGGCCTTCCTCTTTATTTTTAATATAGGGTCTTACTACGTCACAATTCTTCTGCCTCGGCCTCCCACCTATGACCACTAAGTACCCATGGCTTTTTTTAAGACAAGGTCTTGCTATTTTGCCCAGGCCAGCCCTGAGCTCACTAGCCTCCTTCTTCAGTTTCCCCAAGCTGCTTAGGTTACAGGTACACATCACTGTGCCCAGCCTCTAGGTTGAACCAGGAACCAAACCCTGGTCTCTCATGTGGTCCCAGCCTGCAGAGCACAGTATCTCAGCAATAGGTACCATCGTGCTGGGCCCAGTTTTCTTTCTCAGTGTGACTCCTAAGCTGGCAGTTCAAGGGAACATACAGTTTGAGATTTTAGTGAGGCATTGACAAAGTCTCTTAAGGAACTATTTGTGATCAAGATGAACAAAAAGATTAAACGAATGTATCTAAGTTACTGTATTCAAAGGGTACTATTTAGAAATAATTCTTATCTTCCCTAAATGATGGAAATGAAATCCAACAGGACCAATAGGTGGGTCCTGAAAATTCATCCAGGAGGCCAGGTGGTGGCACGAGGGTAACGCAACAGGACCACATGGGACAGGTCTTAGGGTCATATCTTGGGATGTCCCTGACCACTCTGGGTATGCACCTATGCATGTGTGCAGGCCCATGACCCCATCAAGCTAGACTACAGCTGGATCATGGCATGAAAGAGCCTACTGGGAGGTACCCATTTGTCTGTTTTTCTATGTATGTTTCTTTCTCATGAAAGAAATAAATAAACAAACTCTAGGAAAAAAAGAAAGAAAATTCACCAAGGTAAATTCCAGGTCCTACATGTTATGAAGTAAATAAAAGACAAAGGCACAGGCAGACAAGTAGAGCCTGAGAGACAGGACCCCGCAGCAGCAGCTATGAAAAGACTCTGGGCTTTCTGTTGGGAGTCAACTCACTCACTAGGACGTTGGGGCTATCTGAAGTACAGCAGTTTGGGCTGCTTTGGGATGGAAGTCAAAAAATTAAAGAAGGGGGCCAGCTGGTGGCATGGATGTTAAGGTTCTGGATCCCACAAGGCTGATTGTGTGGTTTGAGTCCCAGGCAGTTTTTTTTTTTTTTTTTTTTTTTAAAAAAAGAAAAACACTGGGCACACGGGCATATATACCCAAAATCCTGAGAAGAGAATGGAGGAAAAGGGATTGTAGGGTGGCCATCCCCTCAGAGAGTAATTTCTCACTTTTCCTTCTCTTCTCACATGAGTGCACACACCCTATGGCAACAATTTAAAAAAAAAAAAAAAAAAAAAAGGAAGAAAGAAAGAAAAAGAAAGAGAAATAAAGAAAATCAAGAGTAAACCCATTCAAAAATATTGCAATCAGCTCTAGATACCAATTTTTTAAAGAATTATTTAATATCAATTTAATTTTTTTAAGTGTCGCTATAGGGAACATGTGCTCACCAGAGACAGAGAGAGAGATGAAAGAAAGAAAGAAAGAAAGAAAGAAAGAAAGAAAGAAAAAAAAAAAAAGAAAGGAAGGAAGGAAGGAAGGAAGGAAGGAAGGAAGAAAGAAAGAGGAAGGGAAGGGAAAAAGAAAGAAGGAAGAAGGAAGGAAAGCAAGAAATCAAGCTGCCAGGTCAGGGACTTGAACCGTGGTCGGCATGTGGGAGTCCATCACCTTAACCACCATGCCACCTGTGAGCCCATAGGTACCAAGTTTTACACTTTGAATTCAACAGAAGTATAAGCAACAAAGTGGGCAGGATGTAGACAATCACTTAGAAGCTCTGGAGGTATTCTGCTTAGAAGAAAAGAGTATTAGTATTTATTAGTATTAGTATACCAGCTCTAATTATGTACAAACAGCAATGTATTCTATTCTGTATAGCTGAAAAGAGAAAAACAATGGCCAAACAATAAAAAAGAAAACTGCATTTATTACAGATAGGGGAAAAAAAAAAAAATTCTGATCAGAGCTGTCCAAAGGGGAGTGGAGACTCGGTAGATTCTGTATGCCCTGACTCTGTAGATTTTGGTGAAGGCTTAGGGCTCACTCTTGAGGACCCAATGCACAGCAACTGCAGCACAGCTGGGTGAAGTAAAAACCTCCTCCTAACCTAGTGACTCCATCCCTAAGAAGGGGCCTCTGGATAAGTCATGAATACACCTGAGAAACACGCTCACACATGGCCTCAACCTGGCATTTGGCACACTTCAGAAATATGTAATGAATGGAAGTAACTTCAGAAGAATGTTAGAAGAAAAAAATATAATGTTATGTTCTGAAGACTAGGAGCTGAGGAGGCAACATCAATGAGCATGAACCCACTTTTTGAGCTGCTTCTTCAGGAAGTGGTTTAGGAAAGCTACAGGATTCAAAACACCTTGTTTAATGATAGGGGAGACTTACACCTATTTGTAAGCCCAACAGGAAAAGCCCAAAAAGAGGATAAATTGGAGGGGTCTAGAAGAAAAGGGCAGAGAAAAATATAAAGACCCTGGAAAAGGAAAAGAAAAAGAAAATTAGACTCAACCTCAAACTATCAGGAAGAGAATTAAGTGTTGGATAAGATATTTAACACATATCTTCACACGTACAAACAAAAGTATTAAAAATATTCTCTTTTAAATAGTTTTTGAACACACACAGGAGAAGTACCAATATTATGATAAACATCTCAGTCTGCCATAATTCCATGATCCTCTAAATGGTATTAATTCCCAGTAAATGTAACTCATGTGAAGTTCCTGAAACCACACAACACAGAAGACTCCTTCAAGATAGTATCAATGCCACAGTACCACAATTAGATGAAATGGGGCTCGTGGCACTGTCAGAGGACCTCAGTCATTAAGTACTGCTAATTAGGCCATACCAATATGCTGGACGAAAGACAATGCACAAAATCCAAGGCATCTATAGTAAGCAGCATTAGTAGATTACTTTCACAGAAGGTAATATCTTGGGCCAACAGGGGTTAAGGCACTGGACTCCCACATAGCTGACTGCAGTTCGAATCTCAGACCCAGCAGCTTGAAAAATCACACTGTGTGTGTGTGTGTGTATGCATGTCCAAAAATCCTAGGAGGAGAATGGAAAAGGGACTGTGGCATAGCCATCCTCCCTGGGGAGGAGATTTCTTACCTTTCTCCGTCTATCTCTTTCTGGCAAGTGTATGCACCCTGTAGCAAATACCTTAAAAAAAAAAAAAAAAAAAAAAAAAAAAAAGAAAGTTTTAAAAACTACTACTGGGGAGCCAGCAGATATGTGGTAGTTAAGGTCATAGACCCCGCATGGCCGATTCTGTGGTTCAAGTCCTAGACCTGGTAGCCTGATAAACAAGCTGGACGCATGTGCATGTGTGCCCAAAATCCCAATAAGAGAATGGAAAAGAAGGGACTGTGGAATGGTCATCCTCCCGCGGTGGGGAGGGGAGTTATTTCTTACTTTCTCTTTCTCTGTCTCTCTACATGCCCTATAGAAAGAAAAAAGAAAACAAACAAACAAAAAAAAAACCCTGCTACCAGGAAATCCAAGTCTAAACAGATCTCTCCTACTCAGTGTTCCCCATTAGCTAGCATAGTTTAGGAATAAGATCTGAACTATTCAACACACAATAAGGAGACTTTAAGATTCAGCCTTACTAGGACCAGCAGGTGGTGTGGTGGTTGAGGTGCTGGACTCCCACATGGCCAACCACAGTTCAGGTCCCAGACCTAGTGGCCTGATCTCTCACTTTCTCTCTCTCTCTGTCTCTCTCCCTCTCAATGTCTCTCTCTCCCTCTGTCACTCTCAATCAAGAGTGTGAGCCCTATAGCAAATTTTAAAATAATAATAATTAAATAAAATAAAATAAAACAAAAAAAGATAAAGCATTGGCACATTCCTCCAACTTGACGTCACATTAATTTCCACACACACCCTAAGGTATAGTTCAACAAAACTGTCTGTGGTACCCAGTATGTACCATGCGTTTTGGTCACCTCTGTTTATGCTGAATGCTCCCTGTGCTAAAATACTCTCCTCCACATTGCCAGGCCATCCTCCACTTATTCTTAAAGACTGCACTTAATACTTCCCTGGGTCAGAAACCTCCCGCATCCTTTCCCCAAAGCAGGCTAGGTACCCGCTCTGGATCGCTGCTGCAGATCCTGACACTGCATTTGCTGAGCTGACTGTAACCACTGACTCATGGTCTCCCTTACTGAGCTGTGAATTCTGCTAGAGCCAGGAATAGCACCTTTGACACCAATGCATATCCACACAGAGCCTGACACATAGTTGGTATTTAAAAAATAATAATAAAATTGAACAGATGAAAACATGAATGAAACAGACCCTAAGGCACTTTTAACTGCTAATATTTCATTCCCATCTCCCACACATATACCTCTAGTTAGTTATCTCCTTGATTTGCATAAAGATTGAGTGATTATTTGCATCCCTAGCAAAATGAAATGAACACAACAGAGAAAGGATTGAAAGAATGAAAGCCAAGATAAGGGGGAATAAGGATACTTTGCCATAGAATCGGTGAACCCCAATGCACAGAGAGGGGTGTGTCTTCACCCAGAAAACAGACTTTGCATGCTCCCAATGTGATGGACTAGTTTAACATTTTTTCATAAATGCCAATGAGTAACTGATAGTTCCCACTCAGAGGAAAACTGTCCGACTCAGACTCACAGGCCATATTTTTAGGTTTTAACTCAATTAAAGCACCTTCTCTAAATGAACAACTCACTTGGGCCCCATTCATGACAAGTGCCAACTTTACATACAAGAGTCAGAGCAACGGTGGGTGGTCTTAAAGGAAGGGTTTTATAAACTGTGAAGTCTGTCACAAATGCCAATGGTCATTACTGTCTGAGTTACACTTGCCAGGTCGATGGCCCTTCAGCAGGCGGGTGGCTGAATCAAGTGGAGGGAAATGACTTTATGTTCTGACTCATATTTTACCTTTTTCTCCTCCCAAGAGAAACAAGCCCCTCATGGTACATTTTTTGATGACCAAACATTAACTCATCCGCCTAAATCTCTTCAATGACTAAAATGTTCCTCACTTCGTAATGAACCAGTAGCTTGAAATTGTAACGCAAACACAAGGAGTCAAATTTTTATGCCTCTTCCCCAACCTACGACACCCTCAAAAATCAATTTTAATGTAGTCTGAATTACAGATTCTTAGACATGACTGTACAAAAGAGAGTCAAAAAAGAGCTCCACTAGTCCTCGGTAGAAAAAGTGTTGTAATGTGCTTTTGTCCTGTGGCTATAATTAAGGTTGAAAAAAGCCTTCGGTTTTCCTCTCTAAGACATCATCTGATTTGAATTACTCCCATCTCATCCTCATATCCCCTTGGTGTGCACTTTTGAAAGTGCCTCCACATATTTCCAGTTTCCCCTGAGCAACTCCTTCCTGCTTTCAACTGTTCACAGCTCACTCAAAACCACTCGTCTCCTGTCCTAAAACTTGCTGATTCCCTTTCTTCATTCTCTTTCATCATTCCCCTTCCCGAAATCCTAACACTGTATCTTTAATGACTCAAGGGAAAGACCGTTAAAAAAAGAATAAATTGACGGTGATCTATTGTGATAAATTGAGAACGTGTAACACAAAATAACACCTCTCTCCATTCAAAACAGCAAGTGTGTGAGTGCCCACCGTGTGCCCTGCAGTGGCAACAAAACAAGATCAGCTTTACTGGGCTTGGAGCTTTCTGGGAGGAGCTGGTTGATCTTCATGTCCCTCCATACAACTCATCAGAGGGTTTCACAGGCACAGGGGGACTCCTCTGAAGTCCAGAGACTCATGGCCTCTTTTCTATAGATGATTTCTGGCATTAATATATTGGGTCACTGAAAAATGTCATGATATATTTTTCTATGTTTTTCTATGCAAAAATGCGACATGACTTTTCCAACAACACAATATGAAGAAATGCTAAAACAGAATGACAAAAATGTATATGTTCTAAATATTTACAAAACATGCAGGCAATACTACTGAGCTGGTCTCCAGGTAACCACATAGTCTAGTAATGAGACACACATTAAAAGTCTGTGATCCATGATGCCTTCTTTCAATCTTGCTGGGGTATCTCTGAGACTCTATGATTCAAAGATAATGTCATGAAGCCCCTTGTTAGGGGAAAGTGTGGACCAAAAGGCCTCCACCACCACCACCACTCATAGTCTCTGACCAGCAGTGCAAGAATGAGTCACTATAAAACTCAGAAAAGAGGCCAGCTGGTGGCACAGTGGTTAAGGCAGGTGGATTTCACATGGCCAACTGTGCCGTGAATCTTTTTTTTTTTTTTTTGAGAGGTTTTCACTATAGGGTGCGTGCGCTTGCCAGACAGACAGAGAGACATAGAGACAGAGAGCAAGAAATCACCCCCCAGGGGGGATGGCCACACCGCAATCCCTTCTCCTCCATTCTCCTCTCGGGATCTTGGGCACCCATGCACACGCGCCCGGCAAGAGTTTTAAGCCACCGGGTCCGGGACGCGAACCGCGGTCAACTACGTGGGAGTCCTGCGACATAGCCATTACACTAACTGCTGGTTCCCCTGTGCCATGAGTCTTGAACCGGGCACTTGAAAGACACACTGAGTGAGTATGCATGCATGCCCAAAATCTTAAAAGGAAAGAGAAATGGAGGAAAAAGAGGCGTAGGGACTTTGGTGTGACCATTCCCCATGGAGGTGCTTTCCTGCTTTTGCTCTATCTTTCTGTCTGCCTCCACTGAGCACACACATCCTCTGTCAAAAAAGTAACAGAGGGAGGGAAAGAGTCACAGAGGGAGCGAGGGAGGAAAGCAACAGCAATGAATGCATGGTCTCAAAGATTTATAAACAGGGTCGGCAGGTCGTGTGGTGGTTAAAGGCACTGGACTCCCACATGGCCAACCATGGTTCAAGACCCAGACCTGGTGGCTTGCTTTTCTCACTTTCCATCTCTCTTTCTCTGTCCTCTCTGGTCAAATTAAAATAAATAAATAAAGTTAAATAAAATAATTCTTTAAAAAAAAAGATTTATAAACAAATTGAAAAAAGAATAGAGACACCTTTTCCTCCAATACAATGGAAAAAGTACTGCACCTAAAAATCAGGATAAAATTTACTGATGATCTATCACTAAATCATCGATCATCAGCAAGTTACTCTTAGTATACCTAAAAATTTCCAGGTTTTTGTTTTGTTTTGTTTTTAGTCCTGTAAAATGGATTAATAGTATTTTCTGCCCTGCAAGAATGTAAGGTTATCAAGACAATCACATAAGATATGGTGGGTACTGGGGCCAGACAGTGGTGCTGGAGTAAAACACAATGTTCTGCAAGGCGGATCCACATTGGAAGGTTCCAGGTCTGCATCCAAAGACCTCCTTGAATATGCCAGGCAAGTATGGGCCTACGATTCATCGCTGGCTGAGGTGGGGGTGGATCACAGTGTCAAGACCCTGTTGGGGATACCATTCCCTGTCTCTCTGCTTTTCTCGCTCATGGAAGAAATAAATAAATATTTTTTTGAGAGAGATTTTTTCCTATAGGGCATGTGCACTTGCTGGAAAGACAGAGAGACAAAAAGTGAGAAATCACCCCCCAGGGAAGAATGGCCATGCTGAAATCCCTTCTCCTCCTTTTACCTCTCGGGATTTTGAGCACGCATGCACACATGCCTGGCATGAGTTTTATGCCGCCGGGTCCGGGACTTGAACTACGGTGGACTATGTGGGAGTGGGAGCCCAGCGACATAACCATTATGTCATCTGCTGGTCCCAGAAATAATTTTTTTTTTTAAATTACAATTAATTGGACCAGCAGGTAGAGTGGTAGATTTCGAAGCGCTGGATTCCCACATGGCCGACTGCGGTTCGAGTTCTGGACCTGGCGGCTTGCTTTCTCACTTTCCCTTTCTCTCTCTCTCTGTCTCTCTCTGGTCAAGTTGGAAAATGATATTAATAACAAATGGAATTAAATAAATATTTTTTAATTACAATTATTAAAAAAAAAAAAGATGTAGCATTTCTTTGGTAAACTACAAAGCCCTCCATCAACATGAGCTACATAGGAACAGAAGTTGAAAACAATGACACACCACCTAATCATCACTTTAAAAATAATATTAAAACTTGAATGATATTTATGAACATGTAATTTTGAAAATAAAGATTGATGTGTCCACAGAAAAACAAAAATAAAAAACTGTGGGGAGAAAGGGGAGGAAGGTGAGTGGCTATGATTTGAAAGTAAAGTGATTTTTATGGCAGCCAGAGAACTGTGGCAAATTTTCTGTGAATACCTGTATATTTCTTATAATCATTATTCCTCGTTAAAATAACTGCCATCAGTAATCAGAAGATGACTACTCTCCCACAAATCCCAAATTTATCCCAAGGTTTCATTGCATCTAAGACTGCTTCTTCTGTTCAATCTTTTTTTTTTTTTTTAAATAATTATTTATTTTATTTTTTATTTATTCATTCATTTATTTTTTAATTTGACCAGAGAGAGAGAGAGGGTGAGAGTGAGAGAGAGAGGAAGTGAGAAAGCAAGCCACCAGATTCAGGACTTGAACCCTGGTCGGCCATGTGGGAGTGTCCAGTGCCTTAACCACCACGCCACCTGCTGGTCCCTCACTCACTCTTGCTGTCTCCTCCCTCTGAACGCACTGTTACCGGGTCTTCTCTCCTTATGATGAATTACAAAAACGCTATTAATGCTGACAAAATTACTAACACAAACTACCCGTGGAGATCTTCTCCTGTGCTTCACATGAGTATCTGAAGAAGCCTTTCCTTCCTCCTCGGTGACAGGAACCCTCTTCAGTGGCCCAGCCTACTCTCAGAGTCCCTCTCCTGGGGCGGTCCCACCCTCTCCCTTTTCTCCCTAGAGAATCTGATTCCCACTTGAACTTCAATTTCTCCTGACCCTGTGTCTCCGGCCCAGCCCTCCCCTCTCAGATTTTCTTCTAACTACCCACTGGACAGCTCCACCTGGACCTCTTAAGGCCCCTGGAATTGAGCCTGTCACTTTTCCGCACTCCCCACTCACTCCCCACTACTATCATGAGATCACCATAGCCCGTGGCTATTCTCCTCTTCCTACCTGATCAGATCAGCGACTCTATCTCATCAGCTCAACCTCCCGAACATCCCTGTAATCTACCGTCTAGTTCCAACCAACCCTCCTCATTTCTTGCTGAGACTGCTGCTCCCTCTAAGGCTTTCCCAAAGTATGAAACATGTATGGCTGGTCCCCTAACATGCTATTAGGGGGCTCTTTGACTTTTTTCCCATATAATTATTAATGATTTTTCTATTACATATAAAAAGAAATCCATCAGTAGCATATCAAGACTGTATTTCCGAAGGAATGATTACTTTGCACAAACTTTCATGCAAGTTAGAACCTGGGAGACCTTTGTAACTGTCCCTTCAGGCCCAGCCGTGGAGGCACAGGTGGTAGCATAGTGAACGGCAATACTAGAAGCCACATGGCAAACTTTGGGTTTGAAGCCCTGACTCCCTAGACCTGACACACATGCGCAAGACCCTGCCTAGCTAGAAAGCTGTGAGGAGATCTTGGTGTGACAAGACTCTGTCGAGGGTAGCCTCCCCTTTCATGAATGCACACATTTATTTACCCTCTATCATCAATAAATAAGCTTAAAAAAAAAAAAAAAGCAAAGTAAAATAAAATGCCAGCCCACACTCCGTGCACCATATTCCAGACCAATTATATCACAGCTGTGTGGGGTGGGCATCGGCATTTGGAAACTCTCCAGGTACTTCCACAGTGGACAAGTTTGGGAACCAGGCCTTTAGAATCAGCCTGAAACAGGTATTTAAAGGAAAAGACTAAGTACACCTAAAGAAAATGAAGTAAATAGTCCCATGTGTGGTGAACAGACAGAAAGGGCACCCACCTCACTCCAATGTGTCCAGGATATTAACACTGAAAATGTAGCACCCCAGGAAATCCCTCAGTCCCAGGAAAGCCCAGACAGCTGGTCACCCTACTCTGAGTAGGCCAAGGGTCTGAAGTTTGGGGAGCAGTACTAGCAACTCCCAAACTCTATTTGACAGAATGTGCTCGACTACCTGTGGGGTGCCACCAACTGTGAGCCTACACAGGGTCTCACTGGGGACTAAATTTGGAGGACTCCAAAAATATCCCAGGAAAACTGATTGACTTAGTATTATTCTCAAGTGCTGACTTTTCAAGACTTCCAATGTACTCTGATATACTTTAAGTGTCTGAAAGAAGGAAATAATCTTCATTTCTCTAACTGATTTGAGGACCTTTTCTTGTGGACCATCTTATACATTGGGTTGCTGGAAAAGGCATAACACATTTTTGCGTATTTGAAAAAATATGTCCTGCCTTTTCCAAAAACCCAATACAATTAAGGCTTCAAGATATATTCTTGGTCAATGTTGCCCTACAAATACTTCCAAACAGTTTCAAAACATATAAATCTGATTGTTACTTCTCCAAAATCAATTCTGTGCTGTAAGAAAAAAATGATAAAAACTCTTCTGCAGGTGACCAGTGTACTTTCCCAGTTTGCCCATCTTTTACACCTTAGTGTGCTCTAGCCCATTGTTTCTCAAGCTTTTAAAATCATTCAAATCACCCGGGACACTAGTGCAAAGCCCACTATATTAAGTAGGATTTAGGGGACCAAGACTCTTTTCTAGGGATGTCGTCACAGTTGATCCAAGCACCACAATTTGAGTGCAAGTTTCTGGGTCACGTTCCATTTTAAAGGATGCCATCCTGTCTTTAAGCCTCAGTGCTGGGAAGATTCTGTTCCCTCCTGGTCACTTCCAAGTTCAATCTTCAAGACACTCAAGAACATCAACCCACTGAAAAGATGACCTCCAATGCAGACTGAACCACACATTCCAATTTTTCTTTTTGTTTAGATCTCCATTCTGCCATTTTACTCTGCTATATTTTGATTACTTATTTATTTTCCTGCTTCTGCCACGCTGAGCTCTCTGACAGTCTTTCAGTCTATACACTCAGCGCCTGGCACACAGTCTCCATGCAACCAATCTATAAAGAAGGAAGGGATGGCCATGAGAAGGAGATAACACATGAACTTTGTCAAGGGAGACTTCCAGAAAATAAGCCTGTTATGCAACATCAAGTCTGTCGGTGTGGAGTTATGTGTCTGGGGACCTTCGGCAGGAAAAATAAGAAGAATCTATGTTAGCATTGCAGAGAGTCAGATCACGAAGGAATAGATAGCATCATGTATTTTTTTCACACTATACAAAAAATAAAATTCCCACCAGGTTTCATAAAATGAAAACTAAATCCAGATAATCTACTGATTAACATTTAACAGATCAGAAATCAACTGGCACAGTGGGAAGTGAACTACCATTTCACCTCTAAATCTATGTTCATCTACTAAAGTAGAGAATCCTTCTGACAATTTTAAGTTTAAATAAACCTTTGTGAAAAGAGTACTCCAGCAGGTTTAATGTAGTCACAGAGGTCAAAATCATGGGCAATGCATCACACTTAGAGAGCATTTGAAAATGTGTCAATAATTATAATTAGACACTTGTACCAGATCTAATATATTTTCACTACCCTTTAACTTTAACTGATGTGAAATTAAAACCAGTTTCTTAAAAGTGCAACTCTCAGATCATAATTTTATCCCAAAGTAGATATAAAATCTGTCACATTACAGAGACACAGCGCATTTTTCTCCAGGGGAGAAAAGGCCACAATATCGTAATACATCATTTCAGGTAAGGTGACCACCTTTAACTCGGAAAGGGCGAAATACATTATTGTGGTGACAGAATCTTCCAATATTTACTTCACTCATTTATATTTAAAAATTGTCTCTTCCAAATTATGCATGACCCGCAGCCCAAAAGATAGCTGTTAGTATTTCAGTTTATTTCCCCCTAGTCTTGTTTTCTCTACATCCATATGTATATAACTACAAATCTGGAATTGTACTGTGCTTTATGTTTATGTTTATGAAATGGTACTATAGAACTGTACATAATTTATGTGAATGGAATTATACTACGTTTTTAGTGTCCTGCTTTTTCTACTTAATGTATCCTCTCCACAATCACTCACGTTTTCCAAAAATTTCTGCATGCCTACTATGGATAGGCAGTACACTAGACAAGGACACACACACACACGGTGTCAAGTAGATACTATCCCTGTTTTCTTTAGTATTTACCCCACAGACATACTGATAGTATACACAGGGTAGTTTATGTAAGATAGAGAAATGAATTAAGGATCTACCTGGAAGAGCCAACAAAAGCTTCTTTGAGAAGGTAGCTATAAAGTAAAATCTGTCCCTAAATTTCATCTAAAACAGTATTTTCAGTGATTACATAAGATTCCATTGTGTGTGTGTGTGTGTATAAATATATATATATACACTTAGCCTCTATTATAGAACATTTGTTTCCCTTTCTTTTCTTGCTACTCTATAGCTAAATGAAATAGCTAAATGAATAAATTTGTATATTTTAACAGATTTAGTTAAGTTATTTTTAAAAAATGAGTGATCAAGGGCTCAATATTTTTCCATGAAAAAAAAATTTTTTATTAACAACTCAGGGTTACCTAGTGGCATGATAAGTAAGGAACCAGGATCTCCCATGGCAGACTACATGGTTCGAGTCCCAGATCCAGCAACTTAAAAAATATGCCAGGTACATGTGTGTACATGCTCAAAATCCCAAAATGAGAAATGGAAGAGAGAGGATATGGCAATAACCACTCCCCATCAGGACTTCCTTCTTACTCTACCCCCTCACACATGTACATCTTTCTCTGGTGAATGCACTTACTCCAGTAAATTTAAAAAAAAAAAAAATTATGTTAGGAACTCAAAATTTCCATGTCTTCAAATGAAAATTCCAAATACACTACTTAATTTGAGGGAGCCAATTCAAAAATATATATATATAGTACAAGGAACAAACATTTTTTTTTTGGCAAGAGGGTACCTGTACTCAATGTACAGAGACAGAGACAGACAGAGAGAGAGGGAAAAAAGAAAGTACCCCTCTTATAGGGAACTGTCATGTCACAACCCCCTCTCCTCCATTTTGCCTTCATTCTAGGATTTTGGGCATGCACACACACCAGGTGTTTCTTAAGTGAGTCACAAACCACTGGTCAACTCCTGTTCGATTCAGCTGCCTTAACCACACCACAGATCCAGCCAATAAACATATATTTTTTATTAAATTTTTTACCACTTTTGAATTTTTAAATACATAACCACCAGGAAATCCAATCATCTTATTAAACAAAACTGATTAAACACATCAAAATCTCTAACAATCCCTATTTTACCATCTCTATAATATAAAATACTTCAAAAGACCAAAAGCTATCTGCTCTGGTCTGCTCTAGTCATAAATAAAACGTTGCTGTTCCTTATAGACTGTCTATTATATGCATATTGCTTTTTTTAAAGCAATTATAAAATAAAACTTTTTCCCTAAGTCTAAAAATCCATTGTCTCTCTCCTTGATCAATAATAAAAAGCTGATTATATGAGTTTCTTGGTCACTAAATGCCTACTTACCACTCGCTATATTTAAAAAAAAAAAAAAAAAGTAATCAGCCATATACGCTCAGCTTTTAACATAAAGCACAAACCAGACATGGTGCTTTAAAACAATCGAAGCAAGGCTGTGGTTAGCATGACTTCCAAGCCCAGAGTTCTTCTCAGACTCCAACTTACACAGGGAAAAATAAATAAACAAATCATCAAGCTCCTCTTACTGGAAAGACCAAAAAAGAAACTAAGACAATCAACAAATAACTAAACTTTAGAAATAACTGAGTCTATGCCCTTCTTGACATATAAGGAAAAGGAAGAACCGTGATGAAATGAGTTAAGAAAATTATTTGGGGGGATAACACAACTGGTCTTCACCAGAGAAGAGATGAATGCTTAAGTCTCATGGGTTGTTCTCCCATTCTCACCACGCCATGTTGCTTCACAAACACAAATCAAAAACCCAACTTATGGAACAACCTACACTGAAATTTAAAATACAAATATCCTTGCAGTCAGCAATTTTAAGATTTATCCCTAGGTTTACAGGAGATAAGTAGGTAGACAAAACAATCTATCTATAGACGTATAGTAGTATATGTAAGACAGTCACCGCAACGTTGTATTCCATAATATAACCTAAAATAACAAGTAAAAGATTGGTTAAAGAAACTACAGCATACAACAGAATTCAAAACAATGATGCAACTCTGATCTCACTGATAGGAAAATATTTCCAAGATAAATTTTTAAGTGAAAAAAGCCAGGTACAGAACTGAAATAAGCACAACAGAGTACAGCATACATGAGAAAAAGCACACTTGTGTATATTCATAAATGTGAACATTATTACCAGAAGAATACAAGATAGTTCCTCTTCAGGAAGAGAAAGTAGAAGGCAAGAGAACAAAAGTTCCTTTTCACTGACCACTCTTTCTTTACTAATCTTGTGTTATGTACACATAATTCTTCTTAGAGTATAAAAAGTAGGGCCTAGACAGTGATGAAGCAGTAAAAAGTGATGCTACGGAGGCCAGCAGGTGGAGTGGTTGTTAAGGTGCTGGATTCCCACATGGCTGACCGCAGTTCAAGTCCTGGACCCAGTGGCTAGGAAATCACACTGAATACATATGCATGCCCAAAACCCCTGGAGGAGAACGGCAGAAAAGGGATCATGGTGCAGCCATCCTCCTGGAGGGGTGCGGGGGAAGGCAGAGGTGATTTCTCACTTTCTCTCTCTGTCTCTCTCCAGTGAACACATACACTCTATGACAAAAACCTTGAAAAAAAAAAAAAGGAAAGAAAAGATAAAGAAAAAATAATGCTCTGTGAGGCAGACCCACATGAGAAGGTTGCTGGTTTGTATCCAGAAACCTCCTTGTGTAGGTCAGGTACACACAAGATCATGATCCAGGGTTTGCTGAGGCTGGGGATGGATCGTGGCATGAGGACCCTATCCGGGCACCATTCTCCTATCTCTTACTGTACCTCTCATGAAATAAATAAACTTTGAAAATAAATATAAATACTATCAAAAACATGATATATCTTAATAAAATAATTTGAATCCATGAAAAATGTACAGACACCTATATTAATGGACACATGTAATAAAAGTTATCTACAAATTAAAAATATAAATATCAACTCGAATTGAAAAAAAAAGACTAGTATTGCCCCCAAAGAAGTCAGTTTATAAAAACCAAATACCTTCTTGCAAGATTTCCTCCCACCTCACCCACATCCTAGGAAGATTCACCACACATTTCTCAGAAGGTCCTAAAACAATAAGACCTTTGGGATCAAAAGGGAACCAAGCAGGAGAAGGGAAAGGAGTTGAGGTAGACCTAGCTGATTAAGAAACAATGGGTTGGAATCCTAAACAAGCAAAAAGAAAAGAAAAAAAGAAATAAAAGCTCAATTGAAATTCAAAAGGACATCCCATTCTAAACTGGCTAAAAGCAAGAATACACCTCAAGCGGAAAGTCATTCTCTTATGGCACTTTTGCCCATTTCAGGGCGCCAGCTACCTCTCTTTCTATGACATATAATACCAAAAAAGGTATTGTTAGAATCAGTTTCGCCTAAATACGACTAATTGTAATGCCTTTAATTCTATGAGCAGATATTATTGGTCCCCACATTCTAAAGTTAAGACTGCATTTTACTCCTTTATTAGGATAAACATTTGATTTACTTGTGAGATAGGGCACTTGATCCAAAAAAAGTCAATAACAGACTTTGAACTGTTTGTACCTGGTTCATTTTGACATTCGGACCTCAGCCCACTCTTCATTTACAGAAGAGATCTCTCTTCTAGAACATTCTCAACCTCCCACCAGACACCAATGAAGATCCAGTCACCAATACAAAGCCAAAACCCCAAATCCTCTACTCCAGGGTTCCAGACAATATTCCCAACCTCTCATGAGACTCAAGTAAGCCTTGTATGGACCTGTTCCACCAGAACTTCATTCCCAATGTCATAGTCCATCTTGCCAACTTTCCACTTCCCTTTAATATCAACATCATTCTCCCAATCATCCAGGTTCCAAAAGTCAGATATGTTTATCTACCCTACCTCTCATCACAGAAGCGATTTATTCACCAAGCCTGATGGCTTCTCCACCCAAGGCTGAAACCCTAGTTCCATCTAGTCTGATTTCCTGGACATCCTATCCTCACCATTGATTTTCCAGGGCCCACAGAAGGCTATGACAGAGGTCTCAAGCTCATACATCTGTAAGACAAAGCAGTAAGCATACAGAAATGAGGTACACTAGGAATTTTTAAAAAAAGAAACACACCAAACAATAAAAAGGAACGCATGCTGGGTCTCAGTGTGAGCAAAAACAGGATGAACTGGGGCACTGGCAAACAGAACGCACATGTCCCCTCAGAGAGACACAATCCCAAAGAGTGCTGCCAGGTTCCTGCTGGAATATGATCCCGCTGCTGTTAGAGTTTTACATGTTGTAGGAGCAGCTGGAAACCTTGATTTTTAATGGGAAATCTCTCCACTTTTAAATGTTGGTAATCTTTTCAAAAAATATTCACCTTAATGTACAGTCTGCACAGTCAAGTCACATCACATGGCACTGTAAGTACAAACCTGCTACTCCTTCCAGTTGTCTCAGGTCTTGCATGCCTCCCTGGGAAGCTGCATCTTGGATTCTAGTGATTAACAACATGTGCGACTATGCTTTGTACAACTCGGCATCTAAACAAAATCCAACTACCTCATATTCACTTGTCCCGTTCCCTCTTTTTGGAATGTTGCCTATTCCACAACTTACACATACACAATACCTCTCAAAGTGATAATGTCAGAATGATACCTGTCTCAAGGGCCAGCCAAACCACCCTTTCTTCAAAGGTGTTGGCTGATCCTTATCCCTCCGTCTGTCATGACCAGCATACTCAGTGTTCTGCCATTCACTTCCTTATTCAAGCACACCTTAAGATCAACTTAGTTTCACTGTCTAGCGATCAGTGCAGGAAGATTTGATAAATGCTTAATATAGGACAAAGAAGAGGGGAAATGATGAAGTAGCAGTAGGACAAGGAAATTTTAATAATGAAAGTAACAACGATGACTGCTCCCACTTAATTAAGGTTTTACATCTTTGGATGCAAAGAGCTGTCCCTACTAACTTTTAGTTTTTCATTTTTCCTACCTAACCTTTTAGATTTTCATTTTTTTATTTCTGAATGATAAACATATGGGGGGCTTCTGAGATATCGCAGTAATGCACTACTCAAGAGAAGCTGGAGCCCACACGGAGACCCTGGCTGGTCAGTCTGAAACAACACAGGCAAGAGCACAAAGCCTGGGATTGGACGGACTGAGGACTGGAGGAAGGGATCAAGGCATGACTAGATCCTGATGGGGATGCTCTTCTCTTTTTCTCTATGATGCACACACACATGCTCTATCATGAATAAAGAAAAAAATTTAAATAAAGTTTAAAAACCAAGTAACAGCTTTAAAAAGAAATTAAAGGATCCAGCAGGCGGCATGATGATTAAGGCGCTGGACTTCCATATGGCTGACCACAGACCTGACGGCTTGCTTTCCTGCTTTCCTTCTCTCTCTTTCTCTCTCTCTTTCCCTCTCTCTCTCTCACACACACACAAACATGCCCTATAACAAGTTTTAAAATGATAGCAATAAATAAATTTTTAAAAAGCTATTTTTAAGGAGAGAAACTGAAATTATATGAACATAAATAAATAAGTATACGGAGTCATCTTCCCCAGCTCCCCTCCTGTCCTTCTGGCACACATACTCAGTAGGTAACTCTGCGCTCCCCTCGTTATTGAAAGTCACCCTCCCACTGAAATACAATCTAAATAAATAGAGAGCTGAGCGGCTCCTGCCCCACCTCTGATGCTGCCTGGGCTCAAGATGATGATGATGGACTCTTGGAGCTACTCCAAAGCACCTATCACTCACTTTAATCTGATTTGGAAAAACAAGCAAAGACCTTTACACAGGGGGAAAAAAAAAAAATGGGCAAAAATGGGAGACCACTGGGGTGTAGATTCTCTGTAAAATGACTGAACTTATACAAAAAGAAAAACAAAATTCTCATCCAGATTAGCAACTATTCAATAAACAAATTAAGGCTAATTTCTGCAAATTTCTGTACCCAGGAACATTTGCTTTTTTTTTTTTTTTTCCCCAACTGCTGATTGGCAAGTTGTAAACTCACTTTAATAGAAAGAAATCAGAATTTTTTAAAATAAAAATTGAGGCCAGTTCCGTGGTGCAGCAGTACTGCACTGCTCAAGACGTGCTGGATGCCACATGGCAAACACAGTTCAAATCCCCACCAGTCAGCCTGAAACACACCAAGCACGTGCACCTGTACCAGGTCCGATGGGCTTGAGGACTGGAAAGAAAGGGGCCACGGGCAGTGGATGCTCCTCTTTCTCACATATGTTCACACATACTCTCGTGAATAAAGACAAAAATTATAAATAAATAAATAAAATTGATAAAAAGTATTGCAGTATTGTTTTGTAAAACCTACCATTTGGTTTTTTCTCTTTAAATGCCAGAGGGTGGGGCTGGCACGTGATGAGCTGGTTACGGGTGCTGGATTCCCACCCACCTGGTTGACCACGGTTGAAGTTCTGGACCTAGTAGCTTGCTTTCTCACTTTCCCTCTCTCACTCACTCTTGCTCTGTCCCTTTCTGGTCAAATTAAAATAAATAAATAAAGTTAAACAAAAATTCTTAAAAAAAAAAAAAAACTCTTATCATTAAAAAATTAAATTAAATTAAAATAAATACTAGAGGGTGCGTGCATTTGCCAGAGAGAGAAAGCACCTCCCAATGGGACTCGGTCACATAATAACCCTTTTTCCTCCACTCTTCTGTCATAATTTTGGGCAAGTATATATACCTGCTCCATGTATTTTTCAAGCTGCTGGGGCTGGGATTCAATCGGGGTCAGCAATGTCGAATCTGACCCCTGCTGCACTGCGCTTAACCACTGCACCATGGGGCTAACCCTTTTTTAATAAGTGCATGTGCTTGTGTGTGTGTTCATAACATGTCATGATACAAAATGTACTACTGAAAGTCAAAATGAAAGAGAACGTCTACGTTCATATAAAGTAACCGATGGGGCCTGAGCTTTTCTACTCTGTGCTAGGCCAGCCTCATAAGATACCTGCTCTTGCTATCTGCTTTTCACAACAGTTCAGGTTCTTCAACTCCAAAACAGCATATGAAAAATATCACTTGGCAGACTTGTCCCTTTCCATTTTATTCTGGAAAAAGAAAGGTAAGGGTCACCTTACTTACACTTTATCTTCCTACTGACCTTGTGTAATTGTGACATTAAGACAAGAGATCCAAGCCCAAAGCCCCAGCTTTCTTGGCGGCGTTTGCTTACACACATTAACCTACAATTTTGAATAGTCAAGCACCTTATATTTCTCCTAGGCTGCAGCACCACTTATTAACAGCCGTGAGAGTGGAAGATTCAGAACTTGGCTTAAAATACTGTCTCAGCCCACCTATGGTGGCACAGGTGGTAGGGCACCACTTTATGATACTGGGGCCATCTAGGAAGGCCCCAGATTCAGATTTCAGGTCACCCTGAACATACTGGGTGCACCTGTGATCCTGGCTGTAAAGCTTAAGGGGTGGGGGCTTTCAGTGTGGTCCCAGCAAGGGTACCAGTCTCTCTTCTCTTCTTTCATAAAAGAAAGAAAGAAATTTAAATATACATACACATATAGTCTTAACTCACTCCTCTATTCCAGACTGCTTTTGCTTGAGTTAGTTTCATTCCACTTTTCTCCGTATCTAACCTCTAATGTCCCATTTTGCCCAAGATCACCCTTAGCTTCCTTTATCTTCTCTGTGTATTTCTGATCAAACTTAGAAGGTTTTTTTAAAGATTTAATCAATAATCAATTCTTCCATAATTTGCTAAAAAAGAAGTAAAACCTAGAGCAGTCTCATCTTTCTATGGAACCTATGCAGCATGGTGACCATTAATGGCCACTCTTGGCTTTCACAGATAAGCAAAACACCCAGCTATCAAGTATTCAAGCTGCAAAGCTCTATGTGGTGGGCCCACTTAAAACAGCCCTCAAAACCTACGAGAAAAGGAGTTCAGGGGCAGGATGGTGGTACAGCAGTAAAACGCAATGCTTTGTGAGGCTTACCCACAATGGAAGGTTCCCGGTTCACATGGGATGTGCCAGACACATGCACCCATGATCCAGGGCTGGCAGAGGGTGCGAGTGCACCAGAGCATGAAGATCCTGTTGAGGGTGCTGCCTTTCTGTCTGTCACTCCCTGTCTCTCTCACTCAAGGAAGAAATAAATAAACTTGGAAAAAAAATGAAAAAGAGTAGTTTACTTTGGATCCCATCCATTTTCCAAAGAGGTCATCCAGATTCTTCTACCTTTCACATAAGCACTGCCTACCATCTGTGTTTTCACTGTCAACTGTTTGGGAATGAATGTCTGCAACAGGAGGAAGTTAGAAAAAAGAAAACAGTTACACAGTTTAAGGGGCCAGCGCATGGTCTGGTGGTTAAAAGGCACCAGATCTCACATGGCTAACTGCACTGTTCAAGTCTCAGACCCGGCGGCTAGAAAAACACGCTGGGCACATGTGGATATGTGCCCAAAATTCAAAAAGGAAGGAGAAGCTGAGAAGAGACTGTAGCAAGACCATGCCCCATTAGGGGTGCTTTCTTCCTCTCTGTGTCTCTGTCACTGGCAAGCATATGCACCTTCTGGCAAATTAAACGCACACACACAAAGTCAATTCGGGGTCAAGTAGTGGTTTAGCAGTAATGCCTCACAGCCCACACGAGAAAGTCCTTGGTTTGCATCTTGGGGTGTCCCTGTACACACCTGGCACACTCATGAATGCCCAAGATCTGGCTGGCTCACACTGGAGACAGATCACAGTGTGAGGACCCTACTGGAGGTGCCTGTCTGTCTCTGTTTCTTTCTCTCTCTCTGTCTCTCTGTCTCTGTCTCTGTCTCACTTATAAAAGAAATAAATTTTAAAAAAGAAAAACCAAAGGAATTCAATTTGCCAAGTTTTTGGGTGCCAGCCATATATACATTAACAAAGGCTGCCTAGCTCTGTAAAATATAAAAAAAATTAGTGGATACTTTCTTCCCCCAAAAGGAGGCATCACTTCTTAAATACAAAATCACACAAAAACGTAAACATATACAGAAAAGAATACAATGAAAGTTTGCTGATTTCACTAAATTCAAATTATAATCTAGCGTAAACTGGAATATCAAAAACAATGCCTTCAGGGCCAGCAGGTGGCATGATGGTTGGGATGTTGAACTCCCACATGGCTGACTGCAATTTGAGTTCCAGAACTGGTGGTTTGCTTTCTCCCTCTCCTTCTCTTATACTGGTCAAACTGAAGAATAATAATGATAATGAAAATAAAATTTAAAATTCTTTAAAAAAAATTCCTTTTACCTATAGGATCTTTCATCCTTGCTTCCCAAACTCATCCATAAGGACCATGATGACTAGTTCCAACTTCTCTGAGATTTCCCAGGTCCCTAGAGGACTGGGTCCCTTTGCACCCCTAAGAAATTTTTTAGAAACTGATTTATAACTGTGTGGTCTGGGCCAGGTGCTGCCTTAGGTAAAAAGGTATACAAAAGATGAATAAGACACAGTGTCTCTGCCTCAGAAAACAACGGAGGAGTAACTTGACATCCTTGCTCTCAAAGAGAACAATCAAGTCCCAGAAAGAGATAGGAGGATAATAAAATGTTAGACTTTCCAAAGGCAAAATTGGGAAGCCTTCTTCTCGCTTGCAATGAGATTACTCTGAGCCTTGAAAGAATTTGGCTCTTGCCAGAAGAGGGAGGGAAAGGGAATGCAGAGGGCCAGACAGCCAAGGCCTCCCTTAGAATGACTGAGAACTGACCTCTTGGAGATCCATCAGGACACCTGTGTTAAACACAGCCCCTTACCTTATCCCACCCCCCAGAACAACCTTCACCTACTGCATGAACTTCCATAAAATTTGGAAAGACTAAAACTTAAAGTTACTTTCCCAGTCACAGAAATAAAGGCCAAATGCCCAGGGTAAACAATGAAGCAACCCTAATGGGCAAAGAGGAATGTTGGTCAGAGACTGAAACCCAAAAATCAAACAACTGAGTTGTGGTGGCTCGGCAAAACAAAGCTCTCCTGGATCACATAAGAGCCTTTAGACACAGAAACAAGCTCAAATTTCTACAACTGCTTGGAAGAGCGCAGGAATATTATTCAACCATACAGTCAGTTTGAATGCTGGGGGCATGGGGGTATTTGTTTTTTTTTCACTTTTCAAAAATTTTTTTTGGGGAACCAGCAGCTAGCGTAATGGCTATGTCGCTGGACTCCCACGTAGTCGACCGCGGTTCACGTCCTGGACCCGGTGGCTTAAAACTCACGCCGGGCGCGTGTGCGTGCGTGCCCAAGATCCCGAGAGGAGAATGGAGGAGAAGGGATTGCGGCGTGACCATCCCCCCTGGGGGGTGATTTCTCGCTTTCTGTCTCTATGTCTCTCTCTCTCTGTCTGGCGAGCGCACACGCCCTATAGCAAAAAACCTCTCCAAAAAAAAAAAAAAAATTTTTTTTTTAGTATTTTTATGTTATTTTATTCATAGTCATTATTTTATTTTACTTTTTTAAGGTCGACCAGAGAGAGACAGAGAGAGACAAAGGGAACGTGAGAAAGCAAGCTAGCTGCCAGGTCCAGGACTTGAACCACGGTCAGCCATATGGGAGTCCAGCTGCCTTAACAATCACGCCACCTGCCAGCCCTTACTTTCAAAACTCTGAAGCTGCTAGGTCTCTAGATAATTTTCAGAGTGTAAAACTACCTCCCATGTGAACCATGATGTGCCTACCACACCAACTTGATGAAGCTCTCTCAAAAGGAGTCTTTCATTTGAATGCCTTCCCAACAGACAAACGCGGGCTTGGAACCTCTGATTTTTAAACTAGCACAGCAAGCAAGAACAACTGGCCAACTACTAAAACAGAGGCGGTAAATCTTCCATTCGGTTCTTCTGAGAACTAGAACTGGCCACAGAAAGAAACACAAAGTTTTCACTCCAAAAGATCAAAGGCAGCATTTTGTACCAGGAAACCCAATTCCAAACCCCATTTCCAGGAATAAAGCCACAGTGCCCAATTCTTGCTTGGGAAAATAAAACAGGAGACTGGATTCCAAGTAAAATCTCCGATGGCCTTATTTCCCAGCCTCGCCAGTTTAATGCTGTTAACATGTTACTCAGGCACTGCTTTAAATTAGACACCACTTCTAGCTCTGACTGGTCACACTTTACCACTGGGTAAAAACAAAAGCACTTTAACAGGTCGCAACAGCATTCCTTGCCCCATCCCAAGTACTAGACAGAAGACAAGGTGATGCTGAAATGTGCTAGCTTCAGTCCCGTTTGTGTCCCACAAAACTGCAGCCAGGCAATACCTCACTGCTACTAGAGACGAAGTGGAAACAAGAGTGTGAGACGGGAAGGGCGTAGGAAATTTGGGGGGGAAATGGAAAGGTAAGACACCTGTAGGACACAGATAAGGCTTATTATCTGTTGATGAGGACATGTATGGTGGTCTCAATTGGGCTGGACTGAGGTGTATTTCATGTTGGGTAAAGTCTCTTCACAATCTAAATAATGTATAGTGATTTCATTTATGAATAATAATGAAAAATATATAAATCTTTTTAAAAACCTCACTGCAGCCCTTGTTTTTTCACGCTCTTATTTTAGTACCAATATTGGAAATAAGAGCAGATACAGCAGAAAATAGAGGAGAGGCCATACCTCAACCTTACTCAAGTATAACAAACTGTCAACTAACTTTAAAATTATCACCTGAGACCTTGTCAATCAGCCAATAGGACTTGCATGCCTACTTCATACAAGGCACCACACTAACTCTAAAATCAGCAGAGTGCAGGGAAACATTTCCCAAGTAATCGTCCTTAACGGTTATGTTTAATTTTCTTTGCTTCACAAAAAGGTATGTATCGTGTATGTAGGTGATGAAGTCTAAAAATGAAATCAGCACTCATGAACCCATCACCCAATTTGAAACCCAGAACATCACCCATACTGTATGGCCCCTATCAACCTCCTCCAACACACACAAACCAGGTCATCGTGATCCCCAATTCAAGGTTACAGCACAAGTGTGAATGTACCTTTGTAATTATCTCCTATTTCTAGCAAGTTGTCTTCTCAATTATGGCACTGATATACAAGAAAACTTTGAAATGTTTATGGAAAAAGATAACTTAAATATGACTTTATTTGCGACCAGTAGATGGCACATTGGTTACGTCACTGGCATCCCACGTCGTGGACAACAGTTTGAGTCCCAGACCCAGCAGCTGAAAACACACTGGACGCACGTGTGTGCGTGCCCAAGATCCCAAGAGGAGAATGGAGGAAAAGGGGTCACAGCATGGCCATTTCCCCTGGAGGGTGATTTCTCACCTTCTGTCTCTCTGTCTCTCTAGAGAGTACACACACCCTATAGCAAAAAAACTCTTTAAAAAAAGATGACTTCATTTCAGTGCAAATTTTTTTCAGTCTACACATACTGTGTTCACAATTTGTATTTTCCATGAACTTTTTGAAGATCTCGTATTATTTCCTCTTAAGACATGCTGTCAAGTTGTATTTTGTTTTGTTTTGATTTTACGTGAATCACAGTGGGTCTGTGACTGGTGGTTAAGGCACTGGAGCCCCCATGGCTGGCTGTATGGTTCAAGTTCTAGACCCAACAACTTGAAAAGCACACCAGGCATGTTTCCATGCATGCCCCAAATTCCAAAAAGGATGGAGAAATAAATGGAGAAGGGACTGCAGTGGGACCATTCCCAACGGAGGGTACTTTCCCACTTTCCCTCTCTCCTGCAGTATGCGCCCTTTAGCAAAATTTTTTTTAAAGGTGTGTTATTTTAAAGAAACTTACTAAGTAACAAGCTAAAGAGATTTTTCCTGATAAACCCATAAAGACAGCATACAAACAAATGGAAGTTACGTAATTAGTGGGAAAAATGACCAAGAACATGGGTTCAAGAGTTTCACTGCCCTGGTTCAAATCCCCACTCCATGACTTAAATTTGCTTACTTCTACTTCGTAATTAGGAAGGGTAAATAATAAAACATATGACAGTTGTAAAAACATAAAGAAAAAGTACTTGTAAAGAACTGAGCTTTAGTGCCGGGCACATATCCAGCACCCCCAAATCATCCCCATCATTACCACGGGTTTTGCTACCATCAACGGTTTACTTCTCCACGATTCCTAACGAGTTAGACATGAGATCTCTTCACATAAAAATAAATCTAGATGCAGGGATCCAACAGCCCAACAAGCCACAGACGACAGCTCCCGGTCCCAGCATTGATTCCGTCATCACCTCATGACCTTGAAGAGCAGGATCATTTTTCAAATCCATTTCTGTCCTGTTCTCCCTCCCAAGAAGGCTGGACTACTCAGTCCGATCCTGTGCATTACCTAGAGGACTATCAGAATCCTCACAAGATTAGTTCAGTCCAATCCAGGGTAAGATCCAGGCACAGCCTCTACTTACTGATTCAATCACAGTTATCTCCTCTGTGCAAGCATGAAGAAAATTTGGTAAATCACTACCTTGGGAAAAAAAAGTCACTACAATGCTATTGATCAAATTAACACCCTCACTTCTGAAATAAATTCATTACGTTTCTGAATATACTATTTTACTCTGTAACCTTATTCTTTTCAATTACTTAGAGATAACAGGAAACTTACTTGGAATCTAATGACTACTTTCTTTCAAGGTGCAGAAGTTGTAAAACTACTACCTAAACCACATTATATTTAAAACCACTCTATTGCAAGAAAAACTCACCAATTCAGCTGCAAAAGAAGAGCACAAACCCACTCTATACCCATCCTGGCCCTTGCCTTGGTCTCTGTTATCTGTCCAGAGTTTATCTCAACATCACTCGCCACCTTTGAATATTTGCATGAGGAAAGCAAGTACACTGTTATTCAACACGCAATTACATCAACTTAAGGCCTACATTTCAGCTTCGAAAGACTTGTGTTTTTCAATCCTAGGCAGAAAAGCAACTGAATCACAAAATAAGACATTTGGCCTCAGAAGGTGATCCAGGTCCTATCTGACTTAAGATAACCTCTGGACCCGGGTGTCCCCAGAGGGTGAAATGTCCAGTGGGGTGGAAGAGGCCTGTACTTCACACTTAAGCAGTCTGTACACCATAAAGCTGCATGGCAAGGCGGGTGTCTGAGGTCAGCAAAAGTCTAGTGTCTGCTGCTGCCCAAGCCCGGGCCTCTGGCCAGCAACCCACCTCCAGAGACAAGTGCCAGGACATACTATAGTGTTTCCATTTAAGGCCTGCCACTTGGATCAGCCCATCTCTGAAATGTCTTAACACCACCTTTCCAGGAAGAATTTTTTTGGGGAAAAGGGAGGTGGTGTCTATTTTTTGCCACCGCCTTCCCTTGGGCTGTCAGAGCAGTCTGCATCTCCGGGATAGGATTCTTTAAAACCACTGGGTTTATGGTCTCAATTCAAGAGCCAACCAGTCCCTTTCCCTACCATCTAACTCCTAACACACACGCTTTGAAAGAGAAGGAAAAGCCCAATAAAATTAACAAACCCATTGAATTACCTTGCTACCCTCTCTCCAAAAGCCAAATACATGACAACTTTTAACCAAGACTTTTCTTCTGCTACTAAGTGGAAATGTTTTCTCCCCTAAGTAGCTTCCTCCACAGCTCTTCTCCAAGGCACAGAGCTTTGGGAACTCCAGGGGAAAGGGGGAAGCGAAAAGAAGGTGGGAGACAAGTCTGGCACCAACTGGACAGGGCTGAGACAGTCTAGAACCCGACGGAAGTTACTGAAGCCAGTGGCCAAAGAGGCCCATATCCCTCCCCAGAGCGCCCAAGGTTCTAGCCCCACTGTTTTGGTTACAGTGTTGAAGGAAGGGTTTTAAACTTGGCAAAGTACCGAGCAACATCTGTAACCACATTTGCCTTCTGGGGATCGGAAGATGAATCCCACATTCCTGGCTTTGAAGCTTTTTGAAACTGCAGCTAGGAAGAACGGAGGGAGGGAGGGAGTTGAGGAGAGTTTATTGGCTGTCTCTCCAGCAGAAAATTCCTCTTGGAAGAGATGGGTATTTTGAGGGTGGGAGTGATTCGCCCATCTCTACTCTACCAAGCTCAGCTAGGAAGGTGAGCCCCGTTGCGGGGCAGCCAGATCGATTTACAAGTCAGAGGCGCACACCCTGGAGTTCACCACACACACACACACACACACACACACACACTGCAAACCCGAGACCCCTGCTCCAAGCCTCTGCCTTTCCCCGTATCCCACCAACAGTTCAGGCCCAAAGCAAGACAGTTTTGTTCCGCGGCTCCTTCCCACACCGAGAGCGGATCAGGCGTGGGGGAGAAAGGAATGAAAGCGAGGGGGGAGGCACCGCAGACGCCCACCCTCCCGCCCCCAATCCTGCTCTTCTCCCGCTAGGCTCCCTCCTCCCGCAGTTCTCCTGGCTCCGCAGGCGCGGCCAGCGACCTGCCCTCACCTCTGGTCCCGCGGCGGCCGGGGGCTGAGCCGGGGAGGCGGAGTGCGAGGCAGCCGGGCGCTGCAGGTCGGCGCGGCACGGGGCGGCGCGGCGCGGGGCGGGGGCGCGCGGCGCGGGGCGGTGCAGCCGGCGAGCGAGCCCGGAACTCTGCGGGCCGAGGGCCGGCGGCCGGTCGGGAGCGGCGGCGGAGGCTGCCGCGGAGCGGAGCGTGGGGCCAGGGGCTTCCAGCCCGCGGGCCGGCGCGGCTGGCGGAGGAGAGGCTGGCAGCGGCTGCAGCAGCAGCGGCAGCCACCCGGGGGAAAGAGCCGGGGGAGGAAGGGGAGGCGGGGTGAAGAGGAGGAGGAGGAGAGGGAGGAGGGCGGGTGGAATAAACTTCCCGAGGCGCAGTGGCTCGGGCGGGGAGGACGGCCGCGGGAGGGGCGGCCGGGACGGCGGGGCTTGCCCCTGGGGGCGGTGGGAGAGACGGTCACAGAGAGTCGAAAAGTTCCCCCAGCGCCGAGGGGGAGGCTGCGGCGGCGGCGGCTGCAAAGAGCAGGAGCTGGAGCGGGAGGAGCGGGAGGAGGAGGAGGAGGAAGTGGCTGCGGAGCGCTCGGCCAATGAGTGTCTGGAGCTGTGATTAACCAGGCAGCAACACATCATTTCCTCCCGGCGCGGATCCAGGGAGCCGGGAGGGAGAGGGAAGGCGGCGGGGCGGGGCCGTCCCCGCGCCCCCTGCAGGCGCCCGGCCGGGGGCGAGCCCGCCGAGCCCCGCCGAGCCTGACCGCGCCGCCCCCGGCGCGCCGGGCTCTGTCTGGCCTGACGACCGGCCGCCGGCAGGGAGCAGGCAGCGAGCGCGCCGCCTGCGGGGCTCCTCCGAGGCGGGGAGGCGGCGGGGCAGGCCCAGCCGGGCTCCCGCGGCCGGGGTGGGAGGAGGAAAGGCCGCGCGGTGCGGGTGAGTGCCCAGGTAGGCGCGGGCGGGGCCGTCTGGACAGCTCCCGGGGGCGCGCGGGCGCGAGGGAGGGCTGCCTCCTGGGCCCCGGGACTGCGGGCGGCACGCAGCGCCGGCCCACCCCAGACAGGCCGGGTTCTCGGAGAGAAGCCTCAGCCTTCTCACCCAGGCCATTTCTGACCTACCTTCAAATCTCCGCTTCCACTTTGCTCATTTCCTCACAAGGTCTGAGGTTATGCCAGAGCTTGGGATTTTCGCACTTGGCTTCCTTAGCAATAAAAATAAGCATGGGGAGTGGGGGGCTTCTGCAGTCTTCTAGCCCTGTCCTAGGCGCCATGGGAGCTTTACGGTGAAAAGGAAGGAACATTCCCCGCCGCGAAGAGGCTGACAACCTCTGTCCTTAGATAGACAAAAACACCCCAGTGTGCTAATATTATCCAGAGCATCAAAAAGGCATACAAGGATCAAATTTTGCATGGTGCCTGCTGAGTGTAAGGAAAGCACCAAGCCATTTTCTCTGCCCCCTCTAAGCTTATAATGCACAGCCCTCTCGCACAAAGCAAAATAAAAAGCATGAAACCAATAAACGGGAATACCATAAAGTATTTTTATCTCTACAGGTTCATTCATGCAGAGGGCATTTATTGGGTGACTGCAGTACTGCAAAGGGTTGCAGAGGAAATGGAAGATCTAGTTCCTGCAGGTCAAGAGTTTACAATCTAATTAGGAACACAAGGCATATATACATGAAACAGCTAGAAAATAATCCCCAGGTGTTATATAAGCAAGAAAATGAAGAAGGTGGGGCAGTGTTTCATAAGAAAAGGGGGCTTTATTCCTACATGATTGGTAAGGATCAGGAGAGGAAATTCCAGCTCAAATCAAGGCAAGAGTGCCTGTATGTCTCCCTGCTCTATGGAACAATATAGCAGGGACTCAGCATCACTGGGCTGAAGTGTCAGCCCTGCCACTTACAGGCTGTTTTGACCTTGGGCACTTTTTTTAACCTAAGAAAAGAATAAAGCCTGTTTCATTAGGTGATTCTGCCATTCAAATGAGATGACCCACAAATGAAAGCTTTTTCAAGCTGTTATGTACATTACAGAATCTTCCTTGTATAAACTGGCCTCTGTTGGTTACTTTCTTCATTGATCCCTCTAAGCTGTAAGCTCCAGTGAGAGCAGGGACCAGGGTTGGTGGTGGTACCATCCCTTAGCAGAGTGGTACATGTGGGTGCTCAATAAAAGGTTGCTGAATACGTGAATAAATGAACTAATGAACTCTGTTGTGCTTTGAACCTTTCCTTTCATACAGTCTTCCTTTGGTATGCACAGGGTTTGTGGGAATTCATTCTAGGACCCACTCCCAGGGATGTCAAAATCCAAGCATGCTCAAGTTCATTAAATAAAATGGCATATTATTTGCATATCACCTACACATATCCTCCCATATAGAAATGATTACTTAAGATTATTTCTAGATTACTTATAATACCTACACCAATGTAAATGCCATGTAAGTAGTTGTTATACTGTATTATTTAGGGAATATTGACAAGAATAAAGTCTGTACGTGTTCAATACAGATGCACCCGTCTTGGCTGCATACTGCATGGTACAGGTCAGCAGCAGGGTTAACATTTTTGATCCTTGCTTTGTCAAGTCTGCTAAACCAGAGCATCTACCTCAGTTCCTTGGTAATAGTCTATTGTTCTTAATGGTATGAGGCTCAGTGTGAGGTGGAAGAAAGCTAGAAAATGAAAGGGGGAGAAGGGGCTGGAGCACCTGCCTATGTGGCCAGATAGAAAAATCTATCAGGGGAGGCAGCAGGTGGCTCGATGATAAAAGGTGCTAGATTTCCACATGGCCGTCAGCAGTTTGGTTCCTGGACCTGGTGGCTTGCTTTCTCACTTTCCCTTTCTCTCTCTCCCTGTCTCTCTGGTCAAATAACAAAATAATAATAATACAAGTGGAATTAGATAAATTAATAATTCTTTTTAAGAAAAAAAAAAGAAAAACCGATCAGGGCAGAAAAATCCTGCACCCAAGATAATGTAAGCAGGAAAGGTCCAGTGGAGGATATCTAGCTGATTAAGTTACACTGATATAGACAAGGAGGTGGATCAGTGGGCCCATCCAGTGATCAGCCAACACGAACTAGATTTTTAAAAATTATAAACCTCACAGAATATAACTGCGGGGGCTGTTGAGCCACTCTCTCCCCATATGGGTGTACCCCTACCTCTTGAGAGTGTACTTTTGCTTTTACTCAATAAACCCACCTTGCTTCCACTGTTGACATTCAACTCTGTCTAAAACACCAAAAACCTGGACATCACAGAAGCCATCCTGCAACAAATGCAAAACCCCCACCTCAACTCTCCTGTGACTAACTTGTGTTCCGGGAGACTGTCCAGAAGGATTCCGGGTGGGACTTGTGGCCTTGTAACATAGATTATGTGTGTTTGTGTGTGTGCATAAAGCAAAAGTATACTACTGTGTATGTGGAGGGATCCAGTCCTCCACATAGTCCCTGTGAACACAAAGATACAAGTAAGTCCTCTGACTTGGGCACCTTAATCCAGGGCTTGTCAGCCTTGGCACCGTTGCCATTTTGGGCTGGGTAATTGTTGTGGGTGCTGTCCTGTGCCTTGTGAGATGTTTGACTACCCACTAGACACCCTCCTCCCACTGTTGTTAGGACCAAAAATGTCTCCAAGTGCTGCCAGATGTCTCCTTTGGGTGGAGGTCAAAATCGCCTGATGAGAACCACTGCCTTACCTGAAGATCTAATCCCACTGGTTTAACTCTGGTGGAAAATTCACACCAGTAAAGTAACTTGGAGGAAATACATGATCTGTTATTCTAAAATTCGCAGATCTCCTTGATGATCGTATGTTTCAAGGAGCACGACTCTTGTTAATTAATTGCCTGCTGCATTGTGAATTGGCATCTCTTCTGTTTTCTGCATATCCTCCTCCTTTACGCCCAGATCAACATGTTCATTTCTAAAAGTCAACAGCTTTCCAAAAGTATTAGGAAATGGGGTCTTGAGCAATGTAAGAGTCCTGTATGATACTTTCCTTTAAAATTAGAGGAATTTATTTCGTAAAATTTTACAGACAGCTTCTCTCTTATAGTTAAGCTTCTAGACTTAGAAACAATAACCACATCCTCTCTGCACTCAAAATTGTAAGTGATACAGGATATAAATTGTAATTTTTTAAAAATTATCCCATTTAAAATATTTAAGTAAATACATTCAGTAATTTTATTTCATCTCAAAGCCGTATCTACTTCATTCCAAAGAGAGTTTTCATTTCATAATGTGATAAGAGAACATATTTTATTAAAACCTATCAAATGAAGGTCAACTTAGTTTTACGTACCAACTTCCAGATGCAAATTCCTCAGAAGAACATTAGTGGGACGTTTGAAGGCTGATGTTGATGAAAATCCTGATGGGTTGAGATGCTACATCTCAATTTCTAAAGATTTCTTGAACAAAAATAAAGAATATGGTTGAAAGAATGAACAAACGGGCCAGCAGGTAGCATGGTGGTTAAGGTGCTGGTCTCCCAAATGGTTGACCATGTTTGGAGTCCTGGACCTGGTGGTTCAAAATTCATGTCAGCATGTGTGCATGCATGCACAAAATCCTAGGAAGAGAATGGAGGAGAAGGATTGCAGAAAGGATGACGATCCCTACCCAGTGCTTTTTCACTTTCCCTCTCTCTGTCTCTGCCTCTCTCCAGTATCTCTCTAGTAAACAGTGAATGCACTTGCCATATGGCAAAAACCTGAAACGATAATACATTTTTTAAAAGGAATGAATGAACAAACTAATTCAGGTAAATCTCTTTGCTCAGTAACAAATATGTAGAAGCGGAGACCAGCAGGTGGCGTAGTGGTTAAGGCGCTGGACATTCCCGCATGGCTAACCAGGGTTCGAGTCCTGAATCTGGTGGCTTGCTTTCTCACTTCCTCTCTCTCTCATTCTCATCCTCTGTCTCTCTCTGGTCAAATTAAAAAATAAATGAATGAATAAATCAAATCAAATAAATAATTATTAAAAATAAAATACGTAGAACCAAAAAATAGCAGACAATAAATAGTACCAGTTTGTGATGTACATACCAAAAGAATCACCTGTCTCATTAAGATTATTTTAAGCATTGATTTTATAATTTTGTTTGTATTTAGTTTAGGTTTCATAGGTATATAATGAACCTAGCCATGTGTACATTGGTTTTTATCTATAGTAGTTTAGTGATTATTCACATTTAAGTTGTGCTTTGAAGACGTAAATCCAAAATGGTTTAGAAACAATGTATGGATCTGGATAGCGAAGCAGCAATTACACACAATGCCTGTAAGCCAGACACATGTGAGAAGTTTTCCAGTTCAAGTCCAGAGACCTCCCTGAGTATGCTGGCATCAAGATTTTGTCATTAGTGCTTGTATCTTTTGTATCTCTATCTCCCTCGCTCATGGAATGAAAAAATAAAAAATAGAATAAATTTCCGTCAGGTTGAATGTGGTTTATTGCAAAGTAATTCTTCAATTTCTGTTTTGTTAGACTAGAACAAGGACATAGACTTTTAGGGGTTTAACAAATTCCCTATGAAGCATGAAATTGGTGCTTTTGCCTAGTTAAAATGGTTTTAAAATATATATTAAAGATATCAATTATCATGCTTATTCTGGGTCATATAAATGTCTACAGTGGCCCCACTGCCTTTATGTGTGCGCATATGTAATCTGCTGTAGGGCACATGTACTCTCTGGAAGGAAACAGAGAAAGAGAGAAGAAGCATTACCAGCAGGGGGGTAGCCAAGCTGCAGTCCTTTCTCCAATCTCTTCTCAAGATTTTGAGCATATGTGCATACACCCATCATGTTTTTCCAAGCCACCAGGTCCGGCACTGGAACCAAGCAGTCAGCTACATTTTAACCACCATGCTAGCAGCTGGCCCCTGCCCACTGCCTTTTTTGCTGTACATTTATAAGGACATGCAGTTTATTTAAATAATAAGAAAAATAATTTAAGAATTAGCGCTGTAGTGCAGCAGTTAATCTCTGTGCATAGGGAACCAGATCCCACATGGCTGCCCTTGATTTGAATCCTGGCTAAGTGCCTTGAAAATGGTGTCGAACACTTGTGCACACATGCCCAGAATCCTGACAGGATGAGGAAAGTGCTTTCCCTCTCTCTTGCTCATGGGCTCTCTCTCTCCTTGGTGAGTACACATATCCTCTGGCAATAAAAAAAATAATAGTAATAATATAATACATCATTAAATGTCCCTGATAATTTTTTTTTTCTTTTAAGGGTGTCTATACCTTACTCGAATATGGTAAGTATAGGTCCCACAGCATGATACCTATTCTTGAAAAATAATAAAAGATCTAGAGAGGATCAGCAGGTGGCGTGATGGTTAAGGCACTGAACTCCCACATAGTCAACCATGGTTTGAGTCCTAGACCCAGTGACTTGAAAATCACGCCGGGCATGTGTGTGCTGTGCCCAAAATTCTGAGAGGAGAGTGAAGGAGAAGGCCATCCCCTTGAGGGAGGATTTCTCACTTCCCCTCTCTCTGTCTTTTGCTGGTGTGCCTTATGGTAAAAATCTAAAAAAGGGGAGTCCAAATCTGGAGACCCATTAAAAAAATCAATATTATGTTCTAAAGAACAAATGGACTGGATCAGAATAATAAGGGATGGAAAAGAAAAATCACAAGCTGAAAGAATCACTAAAAATCCTGTTGCACTTGGCACATTTTTCCCCAAAAAGTAAACATTAAAACCAGTAAGAACAGACAGTTGTTTACCTTCAAGTTAAACTTTCCTAGGTATATCAATGACTCATTAATTGTGCATTTCATATGAGAGTATTGGCCATCTACCATATTTAAGGATCTGTGGGAGCTGTGCAGGAAGTCTCCAAGCTGCCTCTCTTTAATTTTATTATTTTTTTTTAGTTATTGTTATCCTATGCATGTGCTTGCCAGAGACAGAGATAGGAAGAGAGGGAAAGTGAGAAATCCCCCCCACCCCCCCGAGGGGATGGCCACACTGCAATTCATCTCCATTCTCATCTTGGAACCTTGGGCACACACACACACACACATGTACAAGCTGCTGGATCTGGGACTCCCCTCAGTCAACCATGTAGAATCCAACCACCTTAACCTCCTCACCATTTGCTGACCCAAACTGCCTACATTTTAAGTGGAAGTTCATATAGTGCCTCTTCACATAAGCTCCTTGCAAACCTGTGGGCCAACCATGTGAGAAAAAAGGTATCATAAATTGTAAAAGGAAGAAATTATTCATTAGACAATATTGAGACAGTTGGAAAAAAATTCTGTTATTGTCTCTGTTTACACCATTCCTGAAAATATTTCCAGAAGGAAGAGTTAAATATTATTTTTAAAAATCATAAATTAACTCAAAGCAAATATAGTTAAACATCTTTAGATGGGAGAAAGACTATCAAAAAAAAAAAAAAAAGGAAAGGAAGATTGGTTGGCTGGACTATATAAAAATACTTCTCTAAGTTTTTTTTATTTGCTCAGCTTTTTTCCTAAAAATTTCTTAGGGAATAATCAAACCACTAGGAGAAGGAGAAGAGACAAGAACCTGTGCTCAAGGTTAAAATTTTTAATATATTAAAAACTCCTACAAGTCAATAAAATGCCTCCTAGTAGAAAGTTGGGCAGATATTATGAATAGACAACTAAAGTTAAAATTATTACACAGGAGGATTAGAAAAAATGTTCACCGTCTCTAAAAATTGAAGAAAAGTAATACACACAAAAGTAGTAAAATACTGGGTCATCAGAAAAGTAATGACATATTCTTCTGCTTTTCTATGCAAAAATGTGTCATGACTTTTCCAATATCCTAATATTTTATGTAATTATTTTACATACTTTGTCAGTAACTATTGGTGAAATTGACGTTATAAGAGACACAGTTGTTGTGAAGACTATAGACTAGAAAACAATTTCTTGAAGATAATGATTTGTATTAAACACCTTAAAATATTTATAGCACTTGACACTTAAATTACATTTCAGGAATTTCTGCTATAGAAGTTGCACAAAGATTCATGTAAAACGGCAATAAAACTTTGGAAATGGCAAGAATAAAGTGTAAGTTGAAAAGAATATAACATAAAGGTAATATTCCCATTTCATAACCCTTATAATAAACACATGTTAGTCATCGCTTATACTACTATCTAATCAAAAAAGAAAGACTAGAAGAAAATATTCTAGAATATTCAGCACTTATCTTGGGTTATGACTTTCATTTTTTCATTATACTTGTCTGTGTGTTCTGACTTTTCTATAAGATATTTTATTTTCTTAATTATTTTATTTTATTTATTCATTCATTTATTTCTGTTTGACAAGAGAGAGAAAGACAGAAAGTGAGAAAGCAAGCCACCAGATCTGGGACTTGAACCGTGGTCAGACATGTGGGAGTGTCCAGTGCCTTATTCAGCACACCACCTGCTGGCCCCTTTATAAGGTATTTTATAATCAGAAATAACAAACAAAAAAATAAGAAGGCACTCATTTTTAAAAGTATATTGCAGGTAGCATGGAGCTTAAGGGTGCTGGATCCCTCATAGCCACGTGGGTAGTTTGTGTCCCAGACCAGCTGGCTTGAAAATCATACCATATATGTGTGTGCATGCCCACAGACCCCGAGAGGAACTGGAAAAGAGGAGATTGTGGCATAGCCATCCCCTCTGGGGTGGGGGGGGGGGGGGGGGGGCGATTTCTCACTTTCCTTCTTTTTGTCTCTCGGTCTGTCTGTTCTCACTTTCTCTTTTTCTGTTTCTGTCTTTTCTCACTCTCCCTCTTTCTGTCTCTCTGTCTCACATGCCCTATGTGGGGGCAGGAGAATCTGACAGGAGGAAAATCACTAACGCATATGGGACTTAATTTGTGAAGTGGGAAATTCAGTGATGAGAATGGAATTAAACCTTTGGCATTTTTTGTGTGCTGTGCTGTGCTGGTAGGTCCATTTCTTAAAAAAAAAAAAAAAAAAAAAAAAAAAAAGTTTTCCTGGGGACTCAGAGACCTGATCTGCATCCTTTTGCCTGCATTTCAGGCTTTCTGTGACCCACTTCTTTGTAGCCTCGAGGGCAAGATGCCTGTCAGCCCTTTACAGGATCTTGCTCACATTCTGAGGCTCCTTGAGTTTCTAATTTACTTAACTATGGTTAATTTAGCTACATTGTCTAGATGTGGATTTTAAAACCTAGTCCCAGGGATGAATGCCCTCTGGAAGTTAGAATTAATTTCCTCCTCAAATTAAACAAATACATTTCAAATATAACTGTGTGGTTCTTGGTAGAATCCAGCATTACAGTGGCTTTTCCTTTTAGGGAACATTCTTTTTCCTGATTGGTTTCTCTGAGCATGGGCATCATGAAGACATTTTTAGGATAAGAAATCAAATTAATTTTCTGAGTCCAAATGTAGCCCCCCATTCTACCAATATCTAAAATCCAATGGCTTCCTTTTTATTAACCTACTTTTGTTTAATGAAACTCCAGAGAGCAGCTGCTAAGGTTAATTACATATAGTAAAAAACTAGCTGTGCGACCTTAGGCAGAAACAATACATCCCCCCTTTTCCATGGTTTTGCTTTCAAAAGTTCCAGTTACCTCTGGTCCACTGCGGACCAAACTAGATGAGTCTATTACAGTAAGATATTTTGAGAGAGACCACATTCACTTACCTTTTTTTTTTAACAGTGCGTTAAAATTGTTCTATTTGTTACTGTTATTCATCTAATACTGTGTCTAATTTATACATTAAGCTTTATTATAGGTATATATACATAGGGAAAAACAGTATGTATGGAGTTCAGTGTTACCCATGGTTTCAAGCATCCACAGGGCGTCTTATAATGTGGGATTACTGTCACTGCAGACTTTAGAGCCTCGTTTCTTCTCAGGTGTGGAGTAAGTAGGTTGCACCTTAGAAGTTTCTCAGTTTTGAAATTCCTCCGCTTGAGTTGGAATTTATAGGAAGTTGATTATCTGAAGTTGCTGATGCCGTGTTTGACATTTCTGGGGATGAAGAGCTTAAGATTTCAAGGGACTTGAGGAAGTCCAATGCATTGGGCATGAAGTGAACATATGGTCAGATGGCCATGGAAGACTGAATTGGTCTGTCCCAGTCAAGCAGGTCTCAAGTTACGGCACCAGAAGTGACTAAGAAGGTTTACCCGAGGAAGTAAGTGCCAACTTTGCTTTATGCCATTTATCACAATATCCAAGATATCCATATTCCTTTGTTCACGAGACCTTTTTCCTAATAATTATTTCATTGTTTAAGAAAATGTTACTGGGCCAGCCACATAGTCACTGAAGCACAACACTTAAAGCCAGATCCCACATGGGACTGAAACAGTGTGAATCATGTTATTAAAAGAAAAAATCTAACTGGTTGTACATAGTCCCCATCCTTGATGTTTATAGTTTACATGGCTATTTTACTTATGTTAGCTGACTTAGTATCTGCATATATTTCTAGATATTAAGTAAAATTATAAAGGATATTTATTCAGTCCAGCAGTACATTTTGAAATCACTGAAATTAATTTCTTTCTTAAAGTGTTCAATGTAAAACATATAATAGAAAATAAACATATTTTTAAATATTTGCCATTTTTAACACCCTTTAAAAAAATAATAATTTGAATCTGAGCTCCAAAAAACATGTTGGGCACAAATTAAAAAAAAAAAAAAAGGAAAGAGAAAGAAAGAAAGAAAGAAAGAAAGAAAGAAAGAAAGAAAGAAAGAAAGAAAAAGACTTTTTTTTACAAAAAAGGGGGACAGCAGGTGTCATGGTGGTTAAGGTGCTGAACACTCCCACATCGCTGATCACAGTTCAAGGCCCAGACCTGGTGGCTTGCTTTCTCACTTTCCCACTCTGTGTCTCTCTGTGTCTCTCTCTGGTCAAAGTAATATAAATGAATAAATAAATTAAAACAGAGAGAGAGACATTTTCAAAAAACATGTTGGGCCCATGTGCATGCATGCTTAGTATCTTGACAGGTTGGAGAAATAGAGGAGAAAGGATTGCGACGTGACAATGTGCCACTGGTAGGTGCTTTCTCTCTCTATCACTAAGAAGCTCGTGTACCCTTTGGCAATTAAAAAAAATGCACAAGTACAAACAGATATATTGTACAGTGAAACATATATTCCAGAACAACCACTGTTTTCCAACTGCCTGGCTTCTTCTCAGAAAAGTTCTATACATATGAAAAAAAAAATGTATTTTCTTTTTTGCTATAACGCAAATGTTAACATGTTATACACACTCTTGTATGCTTTGCTTTCTTTTTATTAGTAATGCATCTTTTTAGAAAAGAATTATTTATGGGAACCAGCAGTTAGCGTAATGGCTATGTCGCTGGACTCCCACAGAGTCGACCGCGGTTCATGTCCCAGACCCAGTGGTTTAAAACTCATGCCGGGCGCATGTGCGTGCGTGCCCAAGATCCCGAGAGGAGAATGGAGGAGAAGGGATTGCGGCGTGGCCATCCCCCCTGGGGGGTGATTTCTCGCTTTCTGTCTCTATGTCTCTCTCTGTCTGTCTGGCGAGCGCACGCGACCTTTAGCAAAAATCTCTCTCAAAAAAAAAAAGAATTATTTATTTAATTTTATTTATTCATTCCTTTATTTTAATTTGACCAGAGAGAGACAGAGAGAAAGTGGGAAAGCTAGCCACCAGGTCTGGGATTCAAACCATGGTCGGCCACATGGGAGTGTCCACCGCCTTAACCACCACACCACCTGCTGGTCCCTTAGTAATACATCTTTTTTTTTTTTTTTTTTTTTTTTTTTTTTGGAGAGGTTTTTGCTATAGGGCGCGTGCGCTCGCCAGACAGACAGAGAGAGACAGAGAGATAGAAAGCAGGAAATCACCCCCCAGGGGGGATGGCCACGCCGCAATCCCTTCTCCTCCATTCTCCTCTCGGGATCTTGGGCATGCACGCACACGCTCCCGGCGTGAGTTTAAGCTGCCGGGTCCGGGACTCGAACCGCGGTCGACTACGTGGGAGTCCAGCGACATAGCCATTAAGCTAACTGCTGGTCCCAGTAATACATCTTGAGGATTACGTCTCCTACTGATAAATCATCTTTGCTATTATAATAAAACTGTGACACCCAGGTCTTTACCATTTTTATTGTACCGTCCTCTCAGGGAAACACAGAAGTCTAGACTTCTTAGGGACCAAAGATCTCATCTAGCCCCAGCCCTGACTTTTTCACTTGGAAGAGTTTGTGACTAAAATGTTACGAGACTCTTCAAGGTCTCAGAGCTAGTTACAGCAAGGCTGGGACTAGAACTTGGATTCCCTAAATACCTCTAGTCTGATTTTACTTTCTGAATATGAAGTTCTACAAGTTTTAATGTAAAATACTTTGGGGGGCTGCCCTGTAGCCTGGTGGTTAGGGTGGTTAGGGAGTCAGATGTTGATTCCAGTCGCAGATCCAGTGGCTTAAGAAAGAAACCAGGAGTTTGTGCAGGAAAGCCTAAACTCTGACAGATGAAAAGATGGAGGAGAGGGGATTGCAGCGTGTCCACACTCTCTTAAGGATGCCTTTTCTCTCTGTTTGTCTCTGTCCTTCTCTGGTGAGAGCACATGCTTTCTAGCAGTTAAGAAAAAAAAAAAAACTTTTCAAATGGTTTGTTAAAAAAATATGTAGTATTATGAAAAAACTATGCTTGGATCTCAGCATGTTTTCACCAGAATAAACATATTTTTAAATTCCATTTTTCCACAAACTTTTCGAAGGCCCCTCATATAGAGTGACCCAATTTTTAGTTCTTTAAACAAGCATGTATGATGCACAGAAGCAGATCTGGAAAGCTATTTGCACCAAGATGCTGACAGTAGTAATCCTAGGATGGTGGCTACGCGCGTGATATTATTTTTCCAAATAATTATTTTTTAATTTTATTTATTCATTTATTATAATTTGACCATATATATATATATATATATATATAGAGAGAGAGAGAGAGAGAGAGAGAGAGAGAGAGAGAAAGTGAGAAAGCAAGCCACCAGGTCCGGTATTTGAACTGCAGTCGGCCATGTGGGAGTGTCCAGCGCCTAAAAAACTATTTCCAGGACTCAAACCGCAGTTGGCCATGTGGGATTCCAGACGCCTTAACCTTCACGCCACCGGCGGGTGTGCACGTGATCTTTATACTAGCTCTTTTGTTGTTCCTGGTAACAGCATTATTGAGACATAATTCACAAACCATACAGTTCGCCATTTAAGTGTACAATTTAGGCCATCCATATTCTGGTGGTTAAAGCAGCTTAATCCCACATGGCCAATTGTGCGGTTAAATCAGATTCAACAACTTTAAAGATACACTGGGCAAGGCCAGCAGGTGGCGTAGTGTTTAAGGGCGCTGGACTCACACATGGCCAACCACGGTTCAAGCTGCTTTCTCACTGTCTCTCTCTTTCACACTCTGTCCCTCTCTGGTCAAAATTTAAAAAGAAAGAAAGAAAGAAAGAAAGAAAGAAAGAAAGAAAAAGAAAAGGAAGGAAGGAAGGAAGGAAGGAAGGAAGGAAGGAAGAAGGAAGGAAGGAAGAAAGAGAGAAAGAGAGAGAGAAAGAAAGAAAGAAAGAAAGAAAGAAAGAAAGAAAGAAAGAAAGAGAGAGAGAAAGAGAGAGAGAAAGAGAGAAAGAAAAAGAAAGAAAGAAAGAAAGAAAGAAAGAAAGAGAAAAAGAGAGAAAGAAAAGAGAGAAAGAAAGAAAGAAAGAAAGAAAGAAAGAAAGAAAGAAAAAGAAAAGAAGAAAGAAAGAGAAAGAAAGAGAAAGAAAGAAAGAAAGAAAGAAAGAAAGAAAGAAAGAAAGAAAGAAAGAAAAAGGAAGGAAGGAAGGAAGGAAGGAAGGAAGGAAGGAAGGAAGGAAGGAAGGAAGGAAGGAAAGAAAAAGAAAGAAAGAAAGAAAGAAAGAAAAAGAAAGAAAGAAAGAAAGAAAGAAAATAAGAAAGAAAGAAAACTTAAAAAAATTTGAAAAAGATACACTGGGTATGTTGCTCCTGCCCAAAATTCTGGGGAAAATTCTTGGGAAAATGGAGGTGAAGGGATTGTGCATGGTCATCACTCTAGGGGATGATTTCTTACTTTCCCTTCTGAATCTCTCTTTCTCTCTCCAGCACATGCATATGCCTGATAGCAAAAACAAACAAACAAAAAGAGCATATTTTGATGGTTGTTAGTACAAAGTTGTGTGACAGTCACTACAGTCAATTTTAAAACATTTTTATCACCCCAAGAAGAAACCCGGCACCCATTAGCAGTCTTTGGCCAGATTTACACTTTTTTCCTATGATGTACTTCTTGAATGTTCTGCAATAATCGGAGTTATTTCATATTATCGGTTATACATAGAGTTAATATAGTATAACATTCTCTTGGTCTTTTCTATTTACATATCTAGTAAGATGTGGTTTCTTCTGACTCCTCTTAGTTATACTGTGGACATTTTCCCAGATATTCTCCAAGAGTATAATTTTGGACTGATTAAAATCTATGGCTATGCCACAATTTTTGACTGAATTAAATTATTGCCTTTGGATAGATTCCTAAAATAGGAATCCAAATGTTCCCAATTGCTAGGTAATCTGCACTCTTTCCAGTGACTTGTCCATCTTACCCTTTATTGTCTTTGTCACCACACCACCTATTACAGGGCCAACTTGTAAACTTAAAAAGTTATGTCTTAATTTGCATTAATTTGATTGCTAATGAGGTGGTACCTTGCTTACGAGTATATTAACTACTTTGTATTTTTTTAAGTTTCCTCTCAGTTAATGCTCTTTGCCTATTTTTCCATTGAAACATTAGTGTTATTTTGATTAATAAAACATAAAGATTCTTTTTCTTTTTCTTTTTCCTTTTCTTTCTTTTTTTTTTTTTCCTGAGGACTTACTAGATAGAAATTCCAATCTATAAACAACTTTTTTTCTTTTTTAAATTTTGCCAGAGGGAACGTACACTTGCCAGAGAGAGAAGGTGGTGACAGAAATGGGGCCTAGTCAGGCTGCAAACCCTTCATTTTTCCCTCCTTTCAGAATTTTGGTCACATACACATACACACACACACATGCGCGTACTCCTGGCATGTCTCTCCAGTTGCTAGGACCAGGACTCAAATCATATGGAATCCAGTTCCTTAGCTAGCAGGGCACAGACTGACACTATAAACAATTTAAAAAAATAATAAAATATTTCTTTCATCATTGTGAGAGACACAAAGAGAGAGACGGAGAAAGACAGAGAGACACAAGGATCCTCAACAGGGTCGCACACAGTGATACTCCTCCCCCAACTTTCCAGTCAGATTCCTAGTGACACACCCATCACATGAAGAAAACCAGACACTGGAACCTGCGGTCATCCACATGGATCCATCACCGAGACAGCATCTGTAACTTTTAAAGACCACTTGTTTTCAACTATTGTTTTCCACATTTTTGCAGTAGGACTGGCTGCTTTTCTTTTGCAGACTTTTCATTTCTGTTGCACTGAAGAAATTGCTAGGGAAGAGAGAGAAAGATCTATGAAGTTCCTTTTTTTTTTTCTTTCGACTTTTTTTTTAACAATTATTTATTTAATTTTATTTATTTATGCATTTATTTTAATTTGACCAGAGAGAGTGAGAGAGAAAGTGAGAAAGCAAGCCACCAGGTCCAGCACTCGAACCGTGGTCAGCCATCTGGGAGTGTCCTGCATCTTAGCTACCATGCCAGCTGCTTGTTCCCCCTTTCGAATTTTATTAGACTCAGTCAATCCTTATATTTTGATAAAATGATTATTTGTCAATTTCATTCTAAAGCTCCCCAAACAGTATTGTATGTCTTACCATAATATAGAAACCACAGTAAATACGGTTCTATTTTCCTAAGTAGTCAGATAAAGTGTGTTCAAGCATATCTAGCCATCCCTATAAAAGTTAACATGAATACTGAGCCAAATAGTGCTAGAGTATAAAATGTGCCCAATCTCACTTCACTTTTCGTTTTTTTACCAACATAAGTTTTAAACCAATGAACAGTCTGAAGTTTAAGTATGACTCAGTTCCTTCTAGTGCTCTACCACAGAGTACAAAAGGTTACTAAGTCCTCCTTTTTCTAACATCGAAATCCAATTTGGAACGAAAGAAGTAAACGTCCCACTCTTTAACAGCTAGAGATGTTACTGATCATATCTAAGAAACTGGAGTTTCAAAATGTGAAAACATTTGAATCTTTTCACAATGGAAATCACCTTGGAATGAAAAAGAAATACTTAGTAAGGAAAAAAGTTGTTGGTGACAGTGATTATTCCTCAATAGAGAACTGCCACACAACCTATTTGGTGAAAAGAGAGGAAAAAAGTGATGTATTGATCTGGGTGAGCACACAACAAAGGCCATTCCGCACAAGTTCTCACTTAACTGAGACGGGCGTTGAAAAGCTAAGTCTAGCTGCTAGGTTCCCTGTTGACAAAGCAAGTGTTCACCACAAGTTTTCCCACAGTGGATGGTCTGCTTCCACTCCATTCTCAGTTACATATTAGGTACCAGTGAAATTTTTAAAACTTATTTATTCATTCATTCATTCATTCATTTATTTTAATTTGATCAGAACGACACACACACACACAGAAAGAGAGAGAAAGAGAAGGAAAGTGAGAAAGCAAGCCACCAGGTCCAGGACTCGAACCGTGGTCAACCATATGGGAGTGTCCAGCGCCTTAACCACCACGTCACTTGCTGGCCCCCGAGGCACCAGTGGAATTTAATGAACAGAACACAGTCTTAATTAGACATACAGTGTGATTTTTAAAATAAAACAAAAATGTGCATTTAGAACTCATTTAATATAGCTTCCACCTGTGTGTATGTGTGTGTGTGTGTGTTGATATGATGATACTAAGGTTTCCATTTAATGAAAAGTTTTGAAAATAAACAAAAAAGAGAAAACAGCATAGTAAGCCCGATACATCTATTGAGTTGCTGGGAAAGTCATGACTATTTTTTTTTTTTTTTGGAGAGGTTTTCGCTATAGGGCGCGTGCGCTCGCCAGACAGAGAGGGACATAGAGACAGAAAGCGAGAAATCACCCTCCAGAGGGGATGGCCACGCCACAATCCCTTCTCCTCCATTCTCCTCTCGGGATCTTGGGCACGCACGCACACGCGCCTGGTGTGAGTTTTAAGCCACCGGGTCCGGGACGCGAACTGCGGTCAACTACGTGGGAGTCCAGCGACATAGCCATTACGCTAACTGCTGGTTCCCATGACTAATTTTTTTCCATGTTTTTCTGTGCAAAAATGCATCATGACTCTTCCAACAACCCAATATTATTAGATGGAAAAATTATCAAGATCAGGCCAGACTTGATTTATCTACCCTCCCCTTATTTTTGAAAATATTTTAAAGTAATTTTAGCCACCATGTCATTCCATCCTTATAACTTTCAATAAGCATCTTTGAAACGTGGACATTTCTTGCACAGCCATAATGCTATTATTGGGTGTAAAAAATAACATGAATGAAATGAGCTCTGTGAAAGGAGCCTTTACACCATCAGGGCAAATGTCCGCACAGTGAGAGATAAGTGCCATCTTGGTATTCTCAGGACGATATTTTTGGCCTCACAGACCCCCTTGGAAGTAGTTGTATGACTTTGGGAGTCCATAGACTGCCCTGATAAACACTGCTCTGTTGCAAACACTGAGCCAACCTTCATATCTTCCAAGTCCTGAGAATGTGGTTATCAAATGCCACCCCTTGATAAGCTTAACCTCCTATGTAAAGCTGAAAACACTGCTGATTGTTCATACACAGAAGTTGTCTGCCAATACCAATACATATGAAGGTATACTCTCCCCCACCCCTACCCTTTTTTCCTAAAATAAAATGAAAAAAAGGGAATGATTCCTAACAAAATTAATGACTTTCAGATTCACTATTTACCGTACAATATTTTATTTTAAAGAAGTATTATCCCCTAAATTGTTTATTTGTTTGTTTGTTGGAGAGGTTTTTGCTATAGGGCCCATGCGCTCACCAGAAAGACAGAGAGACAGAGACATAGAAAGTGAGAAATCACCCCCCAGGGGGGATGGCCAGGGCGGCAATCCCTTCTCCTCCATTCTCCTCTTGGGATCTGGGGCACACATGCACATGCGCCCGGCTCCTAAATTGTTTTGAGTTATAAATAGCTTATGAAGGAAGACAAAGCATTTCTTCATATATCCCAAAATAGAACATTAAAACAACATATTATTCCAAATAAATAATCACAGTACTTTTTTTTTCTCAGAAAGGTCTTTTGTGAAATCAGGGTCCATACCACTTATTGCATTTGGCTGTTTGACCTTTTATGCCTCTTACTGTTGATACCCGTTAGTTCTCACCACTCTCTGGACCCTACCCATTTTTGTAGTTGATGAAGAAGAAAAAGATGCCATTGACTTGTTAATGAAACCAGGGCACTGTGCTCCATCTCTGTTTTATTTAATTTTTTTTTCAACTGTTTAAGACATAGAGGCTAAAAGAGCTTGTGTGGATTTCCCCAAAAGAGGTAGTGGATCAGCACAGAATGTCGGTCTTTTAATTCCATTCTATCACGCCCTTTTCTTTTTTAGCCCCCTTTTTTTTTAAAAAAAAAAAAAAAAAAAAAAAAAAAAAAAAAAAAATATTTATTTTAATTTGACCAGAAAGGAAAAGAGCAAGAAAGAGAGAGAGAAAGTGAGAAAGCAAGCCACCAGGTCTGGGACTCGAACCATAGTCGACCATGTGGGAGTCCAGTACCCTTAACCGCCATGCCACCTGCCAGCCCCATATCATGCCCTTTTCTATATATCATAGCACCATACTGTAGTTTTACAATAGTTATGATTTTAGTATTTTGTTAGCTTAGAAGCTATTAGAAACACTTTAAACTCGCCTTCTTTCGTGTTTATTTAAATTTGGAATTCCTAGTATGTTCCAAAAGTTAGGGTTTAGAATTTCCAGCTTCCTTTTTGTTTAGGCTGGTCCCATTGAAGTTACTCTATAAATGTTACTTTCTGAAAATATACCAAAATTGATTGAAAAATTGAATGTTTCTAAAAACGAAATGATAAATAAATCTCATAGTAAATCAATTAAAAATTAGTCCTTTCACTCAAGATTTTAAAACAAAACTCATCAAACAAGAATTATGCACATAAATGTGTACCAAAAATTAAGATAGAGCATTAAAAACTTGGAAAAGTTCAAAAGCAAATGGCAGGCAGCACTGACTTACTGCACTCTGTCTTAGTTAAGTGGGGCAGTTTTCTGTTGGTAATACCATGGGTACATGAAATAAAGCGTGGTGCAGGAAGGAGGCATGAAGGTGGAGAAAACGCAGGAAAGGCAGAGAGAGAACACATCTTTCCTCATCCATTTCTCAAGACTCCAGAGGAGATGGGAGAGGCAAAAACTGAAATCCATTTCAATGGCTCCATCTTTGCCCTCTTTGACTTTAATGAAGTCAATCAACAAATCATAAAAAAAATAGTTTTAACTAACAGACCTTTATTCGTAAATGTTCTTTTTTTTTTTTTTTTTTTTAAGTCTTTTTGTGCTCTTGATTTCTAAATAAGGCTTGTATCTTTTAAATATCATACGTGGCCAGCCAGTGGCATGGTGTTAAGGTCAGCTGAATCCCACATGGCCGGCAGCATGGTTCGAGCCCTGGACCTGCAACATGAGAGACTTGCCTGATGTGAGCATGGAATCCAGAAGGGAGAGAGAAATGGAGGAGGGAGGATTGCAGTATGACCATTCCCTAGGGGACAACGGGTTGCTTTCTCAGTTTCCCTTTTTCTTTCTCTGTATCTCTGCTCTCCAATGAGTGCATGTGCCCTCTAGCAAATTCAAACATAATAATAAAATAAACACCATAATTTCCTCGCATAAAAGTGAAAACTTCTTGACCACATTTTCCCCCTTAGGTTTAGGAGGCTGTAAACCAGGGATTACCTACCTTATTTGGTAATTTCAATCCTCAAGTATATCTTTAAGGTCTTAAAACATTATTCATTATGGTGGAATAGCTAATAGATTCTGTATGGTTGCTGCTGAATTTTTTCTTCTTCTTTTGGAGAAAGAAAGAGAAAAACTACATTGTTTTGAAAAACATGTTTTTAAAATAATTTTATAGATTGCAGATTTTGTAAATGATCATGTTAATTGTTGGGAGGGGGTTCCCAACCTTGTTAATGTCCCCTTAGCATTAGGCTTTTGTTCCCCTGCGTTGAATATGTCATTTTCTCCCACAGACTGCATTTCTAGGGGTATAATTGCTGTCTCCATGTAAAAGACAACTCATGTGCATAAATTTCCACTCACTGAAACGAGACTCTGCCTCCCCTCATTTTAATGCAGATGTGATCCAGGGGGTAGAGTTACACTTACTTCCCCAAGCAAATGAAACAGATTACACATTAAATATTGTCTTTGGAACCAGGTGCACAGAAACAACCAATTACCTAGACAGCTCATCAAGTCCTGATATGTTTACCACATTGTTTTTTGTTTTCTCTTTAAACATTTGCTGAATTATTCTGAGGCTTTCATTTTTCTATAATGAACAGAATATGCTTATTAATAAAGGCCCCTTTTGTGTGATTCACTAACAGTTGACTCACGAAAGCCTTTAAAGCCATGTTTGAAAGTTTCTGAACCGAACTTGAGCTCCTGTGAAGACAAAGTCTTATTACTACAAAGAGGATAGCGTTTCTGGTTCTTGGCTAAATAATTGAGATCTAAAACAACTTAAAAGGAGGAGAAAGGACATCTATTTGTGAAGAAGATAGACGGGCAGATGCTTTCTGCTCTTCTTCCTGTAAGTTTTTTTTTTTTTTTGGTTGTTCATAGACTAGCGCGTCCACATCAGTTTATCAAATTTTGATAACTGCTCATTATATCCTCTTGGATTTTTAGGCATCACATTGTTCCTTTTGGGGATTTTAATTAGCCTAAAATGCAGATGAACTCGAGAGTTCTTTTAAGACTTGTTTCTGTTATTCTAAGAGACTTTTACCACTTCCTGTAAAGCGACTGTGTTAAATTTCCACAGTCATTAACCTCCCAAAGAATGTGAAAAATAAATACAAGGACAGGGGCTCAAAGATGTATTCTTGCAAACTATGAGGAAGGTGGGAGGCAGGGGCCTTTGTGGTGGGGATGCCTGATGGTGGGCTGATGGGAGAGAAGATTGGGGATAGGACACAGGAAGATGTTAGCAGAACTCCCAAGGCTTAGTGGTAAAAAGCTTGGAGATGAACCATCTGCTGGTTGAGCAGGCAAGCAGGACAGACTTGCTGAGAGTAACCCAGACACATAAGCCATGTCTCCTCTGAGCTTCCTTTGGAAGTTTGGGGGAGCTCCAAGCAGTAGGTGACTGCACAACAGAGAAATTTTCTGTATGTGTGTCTGGGTGATGGGAGAGAGGGAAACTGAGTATAAGCCTTTTGTTTTTCTTGTTAATAAAGCAGTTTGAGACATTTTAGGGAAGAACATTCAGATGTGGGAGAAGGAGAACTTGAAATCAGAAACACTGCAAGTTACTCTCATGCATTATGGTTAGAGTGGAAGTTTGTACAAATGTCTGTGGAGGGCATTTTGACATGTTCTTGCAAAATTATAAATGCACATACACTTTGAACTTGCAATTTCATTCTAACATTAGAATGGAATATACCCTCAACATATATCCTCAACCCAGTTATGAAATGGCCTATGTATATGCACTGTGTAAAAGACTGGAAACAACCTAATTGTCTATCAATAGAATACTGAATTGGCAAATTACAATACATCTCTACAGTGGAACACTATGAAGCTTTTAAAAATAACAATAATAAGGAAATTCTTCATCTATTAATGTGAATTGAGCTTCTCAATAAAGCGACAAGCAAAAATAAAAATCCTACAGATCTTGGGAAAATGGATCATATTCTACCATTTAAGAAAAAACTGATGGGCTACACACACACACACACACACACACACACACACACACATATATATATGTATACACATTACCTAGTATAATTAGGCAAAAGTTCTCAGAGATGAAGTGAGATGGCAATAACGGGAAGGAAAGGACAACAAAAGGTTTCTTTATATCAAGTAGACAAAATACCATGTGAATATATTACTTACTCAAAAATGTAAAAGATAAGTTACTGGATCTGGAGTTCTAGTATATCGGCTTTAGCACTTTCTGATAACCTCAGTTTCCTTTTATGTAAAGTGGGAATAGATAGTACTACCTGTCTTATGAGGGAGCTGATGGTATTCATGTAGACATACATGTAGCATGCAATGGAGCGGGTACAGTGCCTAGGATATGTCCAGTAGATGCTAGTGATTACCGTTACTCTTTTGATTAATATTATCTCCACCCTTCTCATAAATAACTGCGTATTTGGAGAAAAGGTGGGGAGTTATTCATCTCCTGGGGCCAGCAGGTGGCATGGTGGTTAAGAATGCTGGACTGCCACATGGCCGATCATGGTTCAAGTCTTGGATCTAGGGGCTTGCTTTCTTGCTTCTCATCTCTCTCACTCTTTCTCACTCTGTCCCTCTCTGGCCAAACAAACAAATAAGTAAATAAAATTAAAGAATTCTTTATTTAAAAAAATAGTCAACTCCAAAGGGGTCTACTGATGGAATCAATAACATCAAAATTATTTATAGAACCCTTGCCTGCACCTGGCATTTTTCTCTGCAAAATTAACAAACAGGGACCTTCTGAGTTTCGTATCACGTGCCTCTGATTCCAAGTTCCAGTGTAGAAAATGGAAAGACGTTGATCAGTCTAGCATAGGAAGTGCCTGTGTCTGGACCGCCAAGCAACAGACACGTGAGAAATAGCAGCTCTCAGAGACACTGCACTGTTGGAGTGGGCAGGAGCAGATCCTAAGAGATGAGGAGGTAAGCTGGGCAAACACAATAGGCCCTGACCACAGACATTTCTGTGGTAGTTCTGTTTATAAAAAAGTGGGGATGGAGGGGTGGATGAGAGTGGATATTTTCTGTTCTATCTACATGATCACAGGCAGCAGGCTGAGTGGTATTTCCCTGGGCCTGCAATGAGGGAAAGTGGTGTTTGTTGTTTGCAGATATATAGAAGGAGTGTCTTAAAGACTTACCTGCTGACCTGTGAAGTCAAGAAGCCAGTAGATATGACCTTGAAACTCCAGACCTCCAGGAGATCATAGATGGACCGAAAGGTCCCGAGAACCTGAACATTCAGTGTAAGTTTTTTTTCAGTATGGGAATACATATTTTTTTCTAGGAAAATCCATAACTTTTGTTAGATTTTCAAAGAAGGCTGCTGTCCAAAAAGGATTTTAAACCCCTGCTAGGCCAATGATGATAGTACGTCATGACCAAGGATTATGATTTAATCCAACACTGAGAATTTGAGGCCCATACAAGCAAGCTTTTAAAAAAACATAAAGAAAGAATAAAAGACCCACTGCTTGGCTATAGTTGCCTTCTAAGCAGCCATTCTTTTTTTTTTTTTTTGGAGAGGTTTTTCGCTATAGGGCGCGTGCGCTCGCCAGACAGAGAGAGACATAGAGACAGAAAGCGAGAAATCACCCCCCAGGGGGGATGGTCACGCCGCAATCCCTTCTCCTCCATTCTCCTCTCGGGATCTTGGGCACGCACGCACACGCGCCCGGCATTCTTATACTCTTGTTTTTGTTTTGTTATATTCACTTTTAGTATTTGCTAAATATTTTTTAAATGTGTCTCCTTTTTAAATTTTAATGCCCAGTTTAGCCTTATCCTAAGCAAACGTACCTGTGAAATCAGGGTGTGTTGTGTGATTGACAGTTTTCCCCCCTCATGTGTATTAAAATCAATTTATTACTATTAAAATTTAAAGATGGTTACATAGTTTTCAGAATCACTCAGTGCATGCACAAAGGTGGCTTATGGCACTTCAGAGAACACTGTCTCTAAATATTCTAAAACCTCAGGCATCCATTTTACAGAGAAGGAAACTGAGGCATGAGACCATTAATGCAGCCTATCAGGGATTCTAAGCAAATGTGAAAGTGCTTTCGGGAATGCTCTATCTGCTAATGGTTCGGCCAGGCTGTCTGTCCTATTGCCAAGCAAAGAGTTAAAACAGATTTCTTCATGTACCCATATTTCTCCACTACCATGTAAAGAGAATCAAGTCGACCAGAGTAAAACTTGATTGATTTCGTACTCTGGTTACAATCCCAGCCACTGAGAAAGGGGGGTAGGGGGAAACCAGCGAGTTTCTTTCTACTCAAATTTTATCTCATTTTTTATTTTCTCTTAATGTTTTTTTGAATCCCAAGTTCTAAAACCTGTCCCCTATTATGCAGTGCAAACGAGAACAGATGGGGAAAAGTTATGTTGGAAAGGGCTTTGGAGGGCCACAGAGAAGAGAAATATGACTACTCAATGTGTCACACACCAACCTGCAGCTGCCACCAGCCCTTCTACAACGAGCTGCGTGTGGAACCAGCCCGTGGCGCTCGGGAGAGCAGGCTTACTGTAGGAAGGCAGCGCAATTAGGGAGCGTTCGCTTCACTGTGTTTCCTTGAAAATATGAATAAAGAGCGTAGCCGCAGCACAGTCAACAAAAGAGAAGTGACTCCAAAGGCTAGCCTGGAAAATGGTTAGCTGTACCTTGAGCTTTCCAAATGCTAACTGATAATTGTTTTTATTCATTCTTTTTACATCAAAATATTTATTTAAGTGAATAAGATGCCTCAGCATTTCTCAAAGTCACCGCTCAGGACTTTGTCTAGGAATTGTTATTCTAGAAAGCTCCAACTTGCTTACGTGCTTGACATGGCCTTCCAACAAGTATTTTTCAGAATTCACAGCTTACTTATCTGTTTGCTATTTCAAGTGTGAAGTAACTGACCTGGTTTCAAGTTGCAACTCAGCCATATCAGGCTAGGAACCTAACCTCTCTGAGCCTGGGGTCCATCATATATAAAAAGAGCTAATATGACTTTGCCTTTAAAGGTTTTTGTGTTCTGGGCTATCTATATAAATGACTGACACAAGTACATTTCTCAATACATGGCAGCTATGATTACTGTGATGATCAGAAAGCATACAAATTATTCCTCTCTCTTCAAATGCAATATAAAGATATTAAGAATGTTTACAACGGCACATATATGTGTGTGTGTGTGTGTGTGTGTATCCATGTATACTTTCACCATAGATTCTCAAAGATTCTTATCTAAATATATTAAATATATGTGTGTACATATATATATTTGGCTAAGAATCTGTGTTGAATATGTCCTTAAGGTTAAGATGATTTGATTCAGCCTCCAGTGGTTTGCCACTTACTAGCAAACTGAGCTGCAGCGCTGGAAGCCACACGGCCAACAGTGACTTCATATCCCTTGGTCAGCCTGAACACATACCACGCACACACATGGATGCCCAAGATCCCGATGGGCTACTGTGCTAGAGAAAGGGGGCTGGGGCATGATGAGACCCTGCTGAGGGTGGTTCCCTTACATGCACACATGCACTTGCCCTGTACTATGAATAAAGTTTAAAAAAACAAACATGGTTTAAATTGTTTGATTCAAATAGTGAATCAGACTGTATGGACAGGATCTGTGAACAAATCTTAATGTTGTGAACAACTGTGTTAAAAGAGTCCTTCAGAGACTTCTCTGAAATCATGCCTGTCTTTGTAGAGTAAGTACAAAAAGATTTTATAACGTAAAATAATATTTTTCTTTCCAGAATAGTTCATAAATTACTTAGATTAATATCTTTACAGGAGCATGTTGAAATGCAGTTTCCTGGGGCCAGCAAGTGGTGTGGTGGTTAAGGTGCTCTACTCTCACACTGCCAACCATGGTTCGAGTTCTAGACCTGGTGATTTGAAAAAATCATGCCTAGCGCATGTATGTACATGCCCCACCTTCCAAGAGAATGGAGGAGAAGGTACTGTGATATGTCCACTCCATGCATGTGCCCATCACCCGACTGGCTGAGGCTGGGGGTGGGTTGTGACATCAAGACTCTGTTGAGGCTGCTAGCTCTCTTTCTCATAACTTCTTTCTCTCTTGCTCATGAAACAAATAAATAAATAAACTTTTTTTTTAAAACAAGGGCCAGCAGGTGGCATGGTGGTTTAGGTGCTGTATCTCTCATGGCCAACTTTGTAGTTCAAGTCCCAGACCTGGCACCTTGAAAAATATGCTGTACATGTGTGCATACATGCCCAAAATCCCAAGAGAAGCATGGAGGAAAAGAGATTGCAGCATGACCACCTCCCCTGGGGGGTGGTATCCTACCTCCCCTCTCTCTCTCTCTCTCTCTCTCTCTCTCTGTCTCACTGTCTCTACACAGCAAGCATATCCACCTACGACAAAAAGAAGAGGACATGGAGAATCTAGGAAATATAAATGAAATAATTTCTTTTCTCTCACTAAGCAGCCCAGCAAATAAAGCATGGATGTAGCACCATATGAAGATAATATTTTCTTCTTTTTTGTTTACTGAATATAATCTTGGGGGAGTTATTCAATATCTCTTAACCTCACTTTACTCATATGTAAAAAGATAATAAGGCTCACTTCGGTTGTGGGAGTTAATAAAACTTGGGTATAACAGACTGGTTCTGGGGTTAGGTCTTCAGTAACTGTAGTTCCACTATTGTTCTTTCTATCATGGCCATGCTGCCCTATAAATTCACAAGTCACCTGACTTTTAAAATAAGAGTCCTGGGCCAGCCCCATAGCATAGATCCTACGTTCAGAAGAGAGCCAGATCCCACATGGCCAACTGTGCTTCAAATCCTATTCTTGGTAGCTTGAAAAATATACTGGGTGCAGGTATGTATGTGTGGCCCCAGAATCCTAAAGGGAAGGATAAGTGGAGGAAAAAGACCAAGGTGACCAAGCCTCATTGAGAGATGCTTTCTCTGTCTATCTGGTGAGTACACAGAACATCTGGCAATTAAAAAAGGAAGGAAGGGAGGGAGGGATGAATGAAGGAAGGAAGAAAGAAGAAAGAGAGAGAGGGAGAGAGAAAGAAAGAAAGAAGGAAAGAAAGAAAAGAAAGAAAGAAAGAAAGAAAGAAAGAAAGAAAGAAAGAAAGAAAGAGAAAGAGAAAGAAAGAAAGAAAAAGAAAGAAGGAAGAAGGAAAGGAAGAAAGAAAGAAGAAAGGAAGGAAGGAAGGAAATGAATTAAGAAGAAAAAAAAAAGAGTCTTTACAAGAGGAGCCATCACAATTTTTTGAAAATTGAATAGGTTTGGGTGTCTGGAGACTTCTTTCTTTTCTTCTCTCTCTCTTTTTTCTTTTCTTCTTTCTTTCGCCCTTTCTCTCTCTCTCTCTCTCTTTCTTTCTTTCTTTTTTTTTTTTTTTTTTTGACAAGCTCAAAGTCATAAACTCTTTAGAATAGAAAACAAATTGAAGACCTTAAAGGCAGATAATAACTGAAGACTGTTCAGAAACGACATAATTATATTGTAATCTTAACTAAAAGAAAAAAACAGAAGAGAGAAGAAACAAAAGTAAAGGAAATAAGAAAAGAAGAGGTGATAGTTTGTGATTGCTAGTCAGCAAGACTGACTAGAACGTGCCCTGAGAACTTGTACAGAGGGTTCTACTAGTTTTCCGAGGGTATAGGTGGGGTGAGGAGTAGTCCACCCTGTGGAAATGAAGCTACTGTTCAGCTAACTGTTGCCTCTCAGCCATCCAGACTGCTATTTGGGTGGGCGGGATGGAGAAATAGTATTCTGTTAAAATGAAGAGCTTTGAAGTGGAGACAAACACAATCTGGTAGTATTACAGAGGCATTATTCACCCCGATGATTCACTCTGGCTCCCACACAGCAGAGGCAAGAAGTAACATTAGTGACCTTGAAGATGTTGGCCAAGTATAGATGCAGCCTTAAGCACTGATTTTTCATGTGAATACTGCTGTATGTGTTTGTGTGTGTGTGTCTAGAAAGAGAGAACGAGTACACGATACTTGTTAAAGAGTCAGAATGTATAGAGAACAATTCTTAAAAAAGTATAAAGCCTATTAATATTCAAATAACTAACTCAGCTAATTAACAAATACAAAGAAATATCCATGTAAGAGCAGGTCTCAGTTCAGAGTACTAAGGTAGTTGGATTTGGGAACATTTAAAATAATTATTCTTTTTTTTTTTCTCCCAAAGTTCTCATACACTCACCAGAGAGAGACAGAGAGACAAAGAAGTGCGACGTCACCCACCCAGGGTGGATGGCCATGCCACAATTCCTTCTCCTTCATTCTCCTCTTGGGATTTTGTGTACATACTCACAAGTACCTGGCATGTTTTTGAAGCTTCCAGGTCTAGTATTTGAACTGTAGGGTCAGCCATCTGGGACCTAGCACCCTAACCACTATACCACCTACTGATCCAAAATAATCATTTTTAGCCAGGAGGTAAATATGAATCCATTCTCTATTCTTGGGCTCAAATATCTCTCATTATTTCCATTAATCATGATTTTAAAAAATTTTTATTTATTATCATTATTCTTCAATTTTGAACAGAGAGAAACAGACAGTGAGAAAGAGAGAGTGAGAAAGCAAACCTCTAGGTCTGGGACATGAACCATGGCCAACCATGTGGGAGTCCAGCACTTCAACTGCCACATCACCTGCTGGCCCGTGATTGTGATTTTTTTTTAAAAATATTTTTAATTTTATTTACTCATTTACTTATTTTATTTTGACCAGAGAGACAGAGAGAGAGAGAGAGAGAGAAAGTGAGAAAGCAAGGCACCAGGTCCAGGACTTGAACCATGGTTGGCCATATGGGAATGTCCAGCACCCTAATCACCATACCACCTGCTGGTCTCCAATCGTGATTCTTAATGAGCCTAGTTTGTTAAGAGTGCTGATTTCTGTTTGCAGCCACACACTGCTCTATGCTTAGAGCCTTCAACAAAATTCAAACAGATGTAGTCCTCAGGCCTTTGACAACATGCAATGGAAAGCATACAGCAATAAAAGGGTGAATCAGGGTGTACAGATGAGCTGGCAGCTGCACCATGGCAGAGTCATGGACTTAGACCAAATGACCGTCTAGGCTAGTAAAAAATTATCAACCTGGAACATAGTCACAATAAAATAAAATAAAACAGGGGCCAGCCGGTGGCATGGTAGTTAAGGTGTTGGACTCCCACATGGTGACTTCGGTTCAAGTCCCAGACCTGGTAGCTTGGGAAATGACACCAGACACATGTGCATGTGTGCCAAAATCCCAGGAGAATGGAAGAGAAGGAATTATAGAGTGACCACGCCCTGGGAGGTGATTTCTCACTTCCCTCTTTTTGTCTCTGGTAGGCACACAAGCCCTATGACAAAAACCTTTAAAAATAAAATAAAAATAAAGCAAAACTATGAAGTCACTTGACAGTGATTAGAAAAAAGAGAACTGGGCTAGCCCCATGGCCTAGTGGTTAAGGGATCCAGATCCCACATGGCTGACTGTAGTTTGAATCTTGGGCCCAACGGTTGAAGAACATACTGTGTGTGTGTGTGTGTGTGTGTGTGTGTGTGTGTGTATACCCAAAGTTCTGATGAAGATGGAGAAATGGAGGAGAAGGGATTGTGGCATGACCATACTTCATTGGGAGTGGTGCTTTCTTTCTCTCTCTCTCTTTCTCTCTCTCTGTCTCTGGTGAGTGCATTCACCCTCTGGCAAAATTTAAAGGAAAAGAAAAAGGGGGGGGGGAGGACTGACCAAGTTGTAAAAGCCACTTTATTTATAGTCTGGTTAGATACTTTGCCAGAGGCCATGGTTGGGAGATGACTGTAGAATATGAGGGAGGTAGCTCAGACAGAATCAAGGTGCCCTTATGTGCAAGAGCGTTGATCAGCATAAGGGAACAGGCTAATGGCAGCACGCACAGGCAGCTTTCCTGAGCTGCGGAAGAGGCAGTGTGATGTGGCAGAAAGCAGAGAGAAGCTGGAATTACAGGCTCTGGGTATCGATCCCTATAACAGAAGAACCAGAAAATTCCAAGATTATATTGGAGTTTCATTCTGGCAGAGGTTGCAGAAAACTGACTTCATTTGATGTTCAGCAGGAAAGGCGTTTCTATATCTCAAGTTCTGAACACTGGTATTGGTGGCTACTGTTCAGGAGTGGAAACTAGGAACTTCTGGAAAGAAAAGGCATTAATCTGAACAGAACTTACAAAGCCAGCCCCATAGCCTAGTAGTTAATGGAGCCAGATCCCACATGGTAGACCATGTAGTTTGAAACCTAGCCTTGGTAGTTGGAAACACATGCTGGGTGCACACCCGCCTGTGTGCCCGAAATCCTCACAGGATAGAGAAATGAAGGAGAGATTGCAGCGTGATCATTCCCCATTGAGGGGCACTTTCCTTCTCTGTCTTTCTATCTCTAACTGACAAATGTAAGTACCATCATTAATTTTAAAAAATAATTTTTATTTATTTATATGTATTATTATTGTTTCTAATTGACCAGAGAGAGACAGAGAGAAAGTGAGAAACTAAGCCTCTAGGTCCAGGACTTGAACTGCAGTTGGCCATGTGGGAAAGTCCACCACCATGCCACCTGCTGACACCCCTCCAATTTTTTTTTCAATTTGGTGAAGCCAGACCATAGTGGAGCCAGACCATGGTTCGGCAGTAATGCAGCACTCTACAAGGCTGGACCCACATGGGAAGGTCCTAGGCTTTTCATCCCAAGGCCTCCCTGTGTATGCCAGATGCAAGCGTACATGCCTATGCTCCAGACTGGCTGAAGCTTGGTGGTGGATGGTGATATGAGTACCCAGTTGCCACTCTCTCTCATACATGAAATATAAATAAATAAATAAATAAATAACTTTTTAAACATTTAAAAAATTTAAAGCTTAGTATCACTTTGGTTTTTTGGAATCTGTCATTTGTAATTTAATGAATTGACATTTGAGTGGGGAGGTGGAGAAGAAAAACTGAGCGCTGATGCGGATGTCTCTTTCCTTCCAGAAGGAAGGGCCAGATCTCGGGTCCCTGATCTTGGGTCAACAGCAATATTCCTCATGTCATTTTTGCAGTAATGACCCTGCCTTCTTTTCCTTGTCCTTTACCCCCTTGCAATTTTTTTCTTTACATAGGGAAATTCAGTTGCATCCTGCAATTTGCCACTGCCCTAGTCGCACTAAGGAGTGGGTGTAGTAGAAATTCAATATCCACTGGTATGTGTCATTGTTCCTGAGTCAACTTTGCTTTTCAAAAACACAATATGTTATTAAACAAAATCTCTCCTCTGTTCAGAACAACAGACTAGCGGTTGGGTTTTAAAAATATATATTTAAGAAAATAGTATACATGCTTAGTCCACTCAAAGGCTAACCACCTACCAGAGTTTACTGGGAGTTGCTAGGGTGGGCTCCCCCCATACCAATTCTTGAGTCACACAATGGCAACATTTTGCTATAAAAATGCTAACTTCTTTTCTGTTGTACTTCTGCTGTTATTCAAAAACAGCCAAATGGATGTTATTGAAATCCGGTCCCAAAAAAGGTTGAAATTGCTCCCCAGCTGGGCCTGAGACCCTGTGTGCCAAATTTCAGCCTAAAGAGAATTCTTATATTTGAGTCACTGTGAGCAGCTGAAAATATGAGGTTTGGGGTGGAAATGCTAACAGACTCTTAACTATCATTTTGCAAAGCATGTGATTATAATACAATGCAAACCTCCTCTGGAGCAACTCTCTGGCAAAAGCAACAGAAACAAGACGTCTGGGCCCCAAGTTCTGCCTTTACAAGCTTCTGCTGGGCTAGCAGGAGGCAGAGAAGGCCTGGCAATGACACAGTCGACTTTGCTGTTCTTGCTGAGGTGACAAGATGGGCCCTGTTGGCGAATTTCTGTTAAATAACTAGAGTGTGTGCAGCTCATTCCTTTACAGGGCTCCTTGGAACGCAGGTTTATGGTCACCCTTGCTTGTTCTGGAAGTGTGAACGCCAACACAGTGCTTGATTCCAACCAGACACGAATTGTTTGCCACCTCTAGTCCCATTGGCTTAGTCACACTTGCTCCCATTCCAACTTGGCAAAGATGCCTGCACTGCTTGGACACTTGCTTCTATCATCTGGCATTTAAATGGGAGCTGAATCGCTCCTCAGTAACATTCGGGGCCACAGAGATGCTTTGGTTCCAGGCTTCAAACACATGTTCCAAGGAGCAAGTGCCCAAATGTAGGTAGAGCTTCCACAGGCCGATCCATTCATGGAGCCCTCACACGACGGAGAGGCAATCAAATCTTCTTGTAGGCAGAGCCCAGAGCACTGTCTCTGGAAGAGTCTCAGCACACCGCCCATGACACCCAACCCTCTCTAGGACTGTGCCCACAGCCCAACTAATTTGTTCCTCCACTTACCAGCCTGTTTGCTTTGGGTAAGACATTTAACCACACTGAGCCTCAGTTTCTTCATCCGTGAAATGGGAGTAGTACCTGCCTCCTATCTGCTTGTAAAAATCATAGAATGTGAGAATATTTTCTAAATTGCAATGCACTATACACACTTTTGGCTATGTTCTTATCTCCAGAATCTCATAACTTCAAATTTCTAATTTAAATTAAGACTAGAGTGGTCAGACCCAGCAGGTAGCATGGTAATTAAGGTGCTGGACTCCCACATAGCTGACTATGGTTCGAGTCCTGGACCTGGCCTCTTTCTTTCTCTCTCTCTCTCTAATGAGCACACATGCCCACAACAAATTTAAATAATAATAATAATAATAAAATTAAATGAATAACTTTTTAAAAAAAGAAAAAGACTAGAAGTGCAATATGTCGCTTCATCATCCTGGAAGCCATATGAAAGATCAGGATTCAGTTCCTGGGTTGACCTGTACATGCTGGTGCTTGTGATACCAGCTGGTAGGGAATGCTTGTGGGGGTGGGGGAGGGCTTCAGTGTGAAACCCAGTTGAGAGTGCTTGTCTCTCTTCCTTTCTCTCTCTCTATCTCAAGTAAAAAAGAAACTAAAACAAAAACCAATTATAGTTGAAAAGCCCTGCTTCCATTAGAAACCACAGACCATGGGGGTTATTGACAACCTGTATTTTTCAGATGCCTTATCTATGCTCAGTACTTTGTTAAAGACTGCAAGATACAAGTAATTAAAGCCATGCTCTCTAACTTTAAAAGAGTATGAGTTACACAAAAAAACAAGATATCTGTTAATTAGAGGAAAGGTATTCCTGATATAGTAGCCATTCAGAAGTACAGAGGAGCTGTGAGGGCCCAGAACTAGGGGTCCTTTCCTGGATAACGTACATGATAGATTGTGTTGTTTGTGTCTATCGGGGGCCCTTCTTTAAGAGTATCTTAGTCTGCTGGGGGCCCTTCTTTAAGAGTATCTTAGTCTGCTGGGGTTAGGGGGCTTGTTTAAGAGAATCCTAGTCCACTCAGGGCCCTTCTTAAGAGTGCTTAAGTCTGCTCAGGCTGATATAACAAACTATGTTAGACTGGATAATTTAGAAACAGCAGAAATTTATTTGTTTTTAGAGGCTGAGAAGTCCAAGATCAAGGAGTCAGTAGACTTAGTCTCTGGCGAGGACTTGCTCTCTTCTTCGTACATTGTACCCTCTAGTATTATCCTTACATAGTGGAGGGGGTGAATAAGCTCCCACTGCTGCTTTTATAAGGGAACTAATTCCATTCACGAGGGCAGAGCCCTCACGGCTTTCATCTCCCACAGGCCCCACCTTAAAATGCCATCACATCGGAGATGAGGTTTCAACATATGAATTTTGTGGGAACACAAACATTCAGAACATAGCAAGGGGATTTAGTTTTCTATACTCCATGTGGTTTTAGTAGGTTGGTCGTAATACTGAACCTCCCTGGCTACAAATGTGGGCATATTCACTGGGCTTAGTTATTGTAATATCCCATCTTTATAACCAGAATAATTAAACAAAGGAATGAGATTTATTCTAAATCAGGCCAGTAAAAATTCTCTCTTCCAGAATATTATGATATGAGGTGGGGAAGGGAAACTCTTGTGTGTTACGTGTGAGGTGAAGCTTCCTGTGTCCCTGTGCCACCCCTTCAGTCTGCGGGGGGGGGGGGGGGGGGAATGTCTGTAGATGGAGAGCATAAATCTAGTGCAGGGAGAAGTGAGCCTGGACATGAGAAGAGAGACCAAATAGCTCTATGTGGTCCCTGGCAGCCTGAGCCAGCCCTCTGTTTTTCATAAAACGAAATTCCCCTTTGCACCGCCAAAGTTTGATTTGGATTTTCTTTTATTTGAACCAGAAGAAGTCCCAACACTTCGAGAGTGGGATTGAAGTTGTGTATTTTCAAAACAGGTAAGTTGGGCCTGTTGATGACATGGCAGTTGGTGTCCGGATCTCATGTGCATGACAGTGTGGTTTGAGCCTGGTGGCACAGCATGCCCAAAACTGAGAAAATGGAGAAGAGATCATGGCGTGCCATGGCCCCTGGCCGGTGCTTTCTCACCTTCTTTCTCTGTTTCCCTCTAGTGAGCACACATGCTCTACAGCAGATAAAGAAAGCAAGCTAGCCTGTCTTCCTTAAACGAAACAAAATAGGTAGAATTTACTTTTTAAATTTTCTGCCAGAGTGCACTATGCACTCACCAGAAAGAGAGGAGGCACCCCCTAATGGGATGTGGTCACCCCACAACTCTTTTTCCTGTATTCCTCCTTCCCATCAGGATTTTGGGAATGCACTCCCATGTGCTCAACACGTCTCTCAAGTCGCCAGAGCCAGGACTTGATCTGTAGTCAAGCATAGAGGATCCAGCTCCCTTATCCGCCAAGCTATAGGACTGAACCCCAAAAGTTCAGTTGGATTTTGATACGCCCAGAGAAGACAGAATATTCTGGGCTAGTAGAGCCACTTTAATGGAAGTCCAGAGATGAGAATGAACATGCTATGTTGGAAAATCTGAGAAAATCAGCCTGACTGAAACAACTCTATAGAAGTCGAGAATAAGTAACATAGGTGTATCATGAAGGGAGAGGCCAGTTGGCAGTTTCTTTAAACTAGTTAAGAGCTGAGACTTGACTAGGAGGAAACAAAGAGTCTCAAAAGATAAAATAAGGAAAGCTGCCTCTGTCTAAAGGAAAGATTCAGGAAGTCTATTTATTGGTCTACTCAGGCTGCCATGACACAATCCCACAGACTGAGTGGCTTCCACAGGAGACATTGACTTTCTCACAGCTCTGCTAGCAAATGTGGTTTCTGGTGAGGGCCTTTTTCTTGGCTCGTAGATAGCTGTCTTCTCACTGTGTCCTCACACAGCTTCTCCTTCGTGCACATGTGAAGAGAGAGCGAGTTCCGGTGTCTCTCTCGTGTAAGGACTTCTGTCAGGTGACAGTCCACACTTGATTTTTTTGTTCTTTCATATTTTCTTATTTCCATGTAATTGTCATATGTATGTATGGCTTACAATATGTTTTTTGAAAGCCTGCATGCAGTGTGTGATAATCAAACCACAGCTATTACCACATCCATCATTTTCAACACAGAACCTTACATTCTTGTCCCTGTTCAGTGTTTTCCACCACCCATCCGGCCTCCACAATCCACTCTGCTCCCGTGGTCTCTGGTATCTCTACGCTTGTTGTACTGCTACTCTGTCTTTGAATCTTTTGATTTCTGTCATAGAATACAGACAAGGGGTATATATTGAGCGGGGGACTTACGGTCCTTGTCTTTCACGATGGACTTATTTCACTTAGCATTAAATCTCCTAGATTCATCCACTTCGTACCCAATCACTGAGTTGCCTTGTTCTTTATGGCTGAACTCACCTTTGATTTTGAACACTGACCTCTGCTTCAAAATGCTGGAAGAACCTGTAGCTAGTGCTGTTGCCAGTGACAGCAAGGCTTCTGCGGGACTCAGGCCCTGCCCTGATGTCGTGCTGAGGGCCAGGGACCTCTGATGGGGTGACGCCCCTGGACGTGGGTGTGGAGTGGAGGAAGCGGTGTGTGAAGAGAATCCATGGTCACTTGAGCCCCGAGCTCCAGGTGGCGGTGAGCACACCGGCTCCCTTTCTTGCCCGCAAGTCTGGGCATACTGGAGGCCTGAGGGAAGCTGATAGAGATCAAGAACCTGCAGGACGTGATCAAGAACCAGGTGAAGGCCTTGCAGGCTTGAGCACAGGGCCCCCCATGGAGTCTGGGCCTGCATGGTAAGGAGAGAGCAGTGAAGCTGTGGCCAAAGTGGTGAAAAAGACGGTGTGGATGGGCAAGAGGATCGTGGAACTTCACCTGCAGCTGGACAGCAGCTTGTGCTCCTGAGCAGCATGAGAGCCGGTTGCCCCCGATGGACGCTGTCGAGCTGGTAAGGAGGCCTGGCTGCTTAGATCAGCTGAAACCTAAAGAGCCTTTACTTTGGTCTCTTCCGCTATTTTTCTGTCTGCATTTTTACCATGTTAAATACTAAATTTCCAGTACTGTCCTGGAGGATGGCTGAAGTGTTAGATTGTCAGTTGCAGTTTTTGATTAACTGGTACATCCAGCTTTTAATTAAATGTTCTTTCTTACATGAAGGAATATGGCCCAGAGTGTAAGCTGCCGCATGGCTGTATTTGCTACTGTGATTTTATTGTACTTTTAAAGTTTGGAAGTATACTCTCCTCTGCTATTTTATGCTTTCTTGCACTGGGGGACTGATGAGGTCAGAGTCCTGCAAGTGAGAAAGCACCATTTGGCTGCAGCTGGCTAAGCAGTCGTCCCAAAACTCCAGCCAAGGCTTTGGATGGGACAGTGTGGGATGAGACAAGGAGGGCCCAGAGGATGCTGGGGCATGGAGGGTGGCTCTGTAAGAAAAGGAGGAAAGCTGCCTTTTTCTCTCCCCAAAATGTACATTTTCTGTGGCATGTTAACTGGTGCACATCACCTAACCTATCTGGTAAGCAGCTTAGAACCGGAAGGAGTTCTAGGGACATGTATTTGCTGACTTGGGGTAAATTTCTTTGATGTAAAACAGTCAGGTACTTCAGAGCGCTAGGAAAGGAAAGGGTAAAACTGGACACAATGGGCCCCAGATTGATAGTCAGGAGGCATCTTCCAGGCTTAGATGAGCAAAGCCCAGACTTCACAAGATTGGATCAGAGCACTAACTTGTTATGATAAAGTTTGTTTGCCTGGACAAGCAAATACTGAAAACCAACTTTTAGAGACTTTTGTGTAAATGATCAAAGCCATCGACTTAGCTAGGAAAAGGTGAGGTAAATAAATTCTCTTGTTCAGAATGAAAAAAAAAAAAAATGAAGCTTATCCTTTTGGCCCCATTTAAACTTAATTACCTCCATAAAGTCCCTGTCTCCAGATACAGTCACTCTGGTGGTCTGGGCTTAACATATACATTTTGAGGAGACATAATTAAGCCATAACATCTGTCAAAACTGAGAGTATGCGAGAACAAAAGTAAGAGGGGCCCTCATAACAACTAGTGGGAGGATAAATTATCATTGACTTGGGTGGAAAATCTGGCAAAATGCTGAAACATGTACATCCAAGACCCAGCAATTTCATTTGTACTTTGCAAAGACTTTTGAAATTGTGCCTTGTGAAATACTTTCAGAAAGATTTTACAGCATTCATTTTAAGGGTCAAAAAATGGAGAGAATCTAAATATCTATCAAAAAGAAAAAGGAAAAATTTAATGTGTTCATGAAATAAACCTTAATACCAGTAGAAGTGAAAACCTAGAAATTCTTGTATCAACATGACAGATCTCAAATATAATTAATGTCAGGCAAAGAAAACAAGTTAATGGAGGACACAAAAGCATAACAAGTCAGTGGGGTGCAGGAGCTGGTTTGCTCCTCTTACGGGGCTCATCTCTTTCCAAATCCTATTCACCGATGTCATGTGGTGGCCTGAAATCGGTCGTAGTTGGAGTATTTACACCATGGAAATTGGGAGATGCTTTAAATCAAATCCTTTTCTACTCCCATCCCTGGAGAACTTGGTTGCTAAACAGTGACCAGGATACCATTTTTATAAATATTAAAATATTTAAAAGAATGTAATATACTATTGATCTGTATAAATAAAGACAAGTAGTTGGTGTAATCAACAGTACATTCAGGATAGTGATTACTTCTTGAGAGGAAGAAAAAAGAATGTGATTAGGGAGGAATATACGAGAACTTCAGTTGAATTTGAAATGTTTAATTTCTTTAGCTGAGGAGCAGGTACGTATTAGTTATTTGATGCTTTGTACTTTTTGTTTCTCTGAACTATTTAGTAAGTCAATGAAATTTGGAACCCAGTCCTCTCATCCTGTTCAGAGTTACATGGGCGAGGCAGTGGGAGGTACTAGTCACGGTCTCTACCCTTCTGCTATCCTGCTAACTCTTTAGCTCTGTAGCTGCCAGATTTGTCACTGGGAGAACCCACTGAAATTTTTTGACCAGATGGATTTTAAGTATCTCCAAGGTTGAATGCAAGTGCCACGTTTGGTTCTAGAGATCCCCCCAAAAAAGTCCCACAATGAAAAGGCAAAAGAACATGAGCACAACCTTTTAGACGGTCAGCATGACTGTTTCAGGATGATCCTTCAGTCCTGTCAATCTCTACAGGCTGCCCAACAGGCAGGGCGATGGATTTGGTATAGGCAGGAAATAGAGACTAAATTGTACAGGTGACTATTTCTAGTCCATTTGGGTTATAAAATGATTCTGGTTCTCCTAAAAAAGGGGCACGAGTAGCAAGTGTTAAGGGCAGGCCTACAGCCAACAAGTCAGATGTTAGCAAGGGATGACTGCACACAGGGGAAAGGTACTCTAGTCCTTCATCGGGGCTACTGCCATGTTTTCATTTCTAGGTAAGATGTTCTAAAGTACCCTATTTCAGTTGCATTCTCATAACTCTTGGAAACAAATTAATAAAGCATTTATAGGCTGTCTGGATTTCGTACCTCTCCCAGACCCCTTTCTTCCCCTTCACGTTGAATGATACTTAGCAGTATGCTAAACACACGGTACTCTTTCTGCACATGCTGTTCTGTCTGGAATATACCACCTTACCACAGTTCTTCTCTTCCTTTGAGCTCTTTCTGCGTACAAACTTTTCTCCCACCCTTCCACATGAACAGAGTTTCTCTCTCTTCTCTGGGCACCACCGTCCTAGGACATGCTTGCCTTCATCATTTCTCTTTGCATGTATCATGGTAGTAACTGCTCCTGTGTCCATCTGCCGTATTTCGGTATTGAGCTCCTTCGAGATAAAAATCTCCTATTGTTGAACTGTATCCCCGGGACCTATGATAGAACCTGGCACAGACACTGAGTACTTGGTAGAAAAGAAGGGACAGAAAGGGGAAGAGAAGGCAATAAAAAGGACCCAACTATTCATTTCTCTTCTTCCTCTTCCCCTTTATCTTTCTTCTTTGAAGTTACCTACTAACATCCATGCAGAACTTACTTCTGAACAAGGAAGCAAGGCAGGTAGAGTAGGATAGACCACCGATAAGACACTAATGGGTACAAAAGGCATAATTGCAGGGCCAGGCAGTGACAGTGTTAATGCAATGTTCCATGATGCTGGCCCATATGGGAAGGTCCTAGGTTCACATCCTAAGGTCTCCTCATGTGTGCCAGGTATGCACACACATGCCCATGACCCTGGCTCGATGAGGCTAGGCGTGAACCACACTGTGAAGACCCTGTTGGTGCCTCCCTCCCTGTCTCTCTGTCTCTCCTCTACGTGGAAACAACATATAAATACATTTCTTTTGAAAAAGCACAATTCCGTGCCTTTCTAGAACTTTTTATTTTATCTAGTGCAGTTGTTAGGAAATAAACTGCCCAGGACACAAAGGCTTGTCATCCACAGAAGGCAGGGGTCAGGGATGATGACAAAGCTCCTGGCACCCTCCTTCCCCTTTAGCTGTGAGCCTCTTCTGCGCCTTTTGCATGTGGGTGTCTCCTGACCTGGTCTGTCATCTCCTGAACTGTCAACGGTTACCTACTTTATGTGTGTTATGCCCTAAATTCTGTTCTGAACACAACTATGGTAGGTTCCACTAATTAATTAAATTGTACTTCATAGACTTGGAGTCAGGTCTCTTGAATACAAGATGCAAATTTATGCAACATATGCAAATCACTCATGTTCTCAAATTCCACGAGCAAAATCTGGTAGCCTTGAGATAAAAAAGCCCCTGCCAAGCATCATCTCTCCTAATTATTGCTTAATTTCCACCCCCCACACCCCCCCTTAACATTGAACTAACACTTTCAGGCTTGGCAGAAACTGGAAGAAACACAATGAGAGCTGGTTAATAAACAGGAAGTTCCTTAAGGGCAAAGACCCTGTAATCTATTTACTTGGTGTTCTCCAGTGGCTTCTAATATACTACTGAGCACACAGCCTTGCACAGGGTACACCGCCAGTCCCGACTACTAAATTATGGATATTTCAGATAAACAGAAGCCACGAGCCCTTAAAGCTTTGTAAAACATGGCATTTAAGACCAGAAGCAGGAAGATCAATTCAAATGAAATAAAATTACTATTCAGTTTTCCGTCAGACTAGCTACGTTTTAGGTATCTAAAATTAATAGCTGTGTGGCTAGTGACGTTCTATTGGGCAGCACACGTATAGAACATTTCATTATCACGGAAGGTTCTACTGAACACTGATCTAGACACTCTCTACTCCAAATTTCATTCTTGGACTAGCAGTACGCCATCGCATAGGAGCTTAAAGGAAATGCAGAATTTCAAGTCCTACTCCACATCCATTGACTCTGAATAAGCATTTTAACAAATCCCCAATTCACTCACATGTCTATCAATGTGAAAGATATTACATTGGTCCAGATCTAGAACAGAAATCAGTGGTTCTTAAATGTTAGCATGCATCAGAAGCACCTGGAGTTCTTTTTTAAAAAATTATTTTATTTAACTTTATTTATTTATTCATTTATTTATTTCAATTTGACCAGAGAGGGAGAAAGAGAGAGAGAGAGAGAGAGAGAGAGAGAGAACAAGCTGCCAGGACTGGGACTCGAACCGTAGTCAGCCATGTGGGAGTCCAGCACCCTTAACCACCAAACCACCTGCCAGCCCCGTACCTGGAGTTCTTATTAAAAACAGTTTGCTGGGACCTCAATGTAGAAGTGTCTGATTTAGGACCTGTCACATGGTGTGGTAGTTACAGGTGGTGGATCCCACATGGCTGACTCCATGGATTCCATTCTGAACTTGGTGGCTTGAAGAACACCCTGGGTGTGTGTGCACAGAATCCTGAAACGAGAATGGAGGAAAAGGAATTGTGGCGTGGTCATCCGCTTGAGCTTTTTCTCTTTCGAGCTCTGTCTTTCTCTGATGAGTGCATATGCCATATAGCAACAAATGCAAATTAAAATGTCTGATTCAGTAGGTGTATTAATTTCCTACGGCTGTGATAAGAAAGCCCTGCAAAGTAGGTGGTTCAAAACAAGATAAATTTATTCTTTCCATTTCTAGAGGCTAAAAGTCTAAAGTCAAGGTTTCAAAATACTTTCTCTGAAATCTATAGAACATAATTCTTCTTGCTTCTTCCTAGTACCTGGTAGTTTGCTGGCAATCTTTGGTTTACCTTGGTTTATGCCTATATAATTCTAGTCTTCCTCCATCATCTTATGGATCCTGCTCTTGTGTCTCTGCCTCCTCTCCATATAAGCACACCAATCTTGCTGGGTTAAGGGCTCAGTTCACTCCAGTGTGACTCATAGCTTAACTTAAGTACCTACAATGACCCTATTTCCAAATTGCATTCTGAAGTCCTAGATGTTAGGACTTCAACATATCCTTTTGGGAAACACAATTTAATTCATAATGGGGAAGCTAGGGTGGGACCTGATAATCTGTATTTCTTTTTTTTTTTTTAAGAATTATTTTATTTATTTATTTATTATTATTTTAATTTGGCCAGAGAGAGGCTGAGAGAGAGAGAGAGAGGGAAAGTGAGAAAGTAAGCCGCCAAATCCAGGACTGGAACCGTGGTCAGCTATGTGGGATTCCAGTGCCTTTAACCACCACACCATCTGCCAGCTCCAATAATCTGTATTTCTAAAAATTTCTCTGCTGGTGCAGACGATTCTCTAGGGAACACACTTTGAAAGCTACAGGTCAAATTATCTACTAAACAGGATTACGTAGAACCAAAGGTTGAATAATATCATAGAAATACCTATTCAACTTTCCAAATGTATAAAATTCAATTTTATTTACTTACTTATAATTTGCCAGAAACTAGCAGGACTCTTTCTCCATTCTGTGTCTCTGAATACACTTGCTCATTGTCTTACTATCTCCTCTGCCTTTTTTTTTTTTTTTTTTTTAAATTTGCGAGAGGGTGAATGCACTCACGAGAGAGAGAGAGAGAGAGAGAGAGAGAGAGAGAGAGAGAGAGAGAGAAAGAAGGAGAAAGCATTGCCACAATGGGGCATGGTCATGCCACAATGCCTTCACCTCTTTTCCCCATCCTGTGAGGATGTTCGCCATGCATGTATAGCACACCCAGCATGATTCTCAAGCTACTGGGACCAGGATGCAAATAGTATGGTTGGACATGTGAAATCCAGCTTCCTTAGACTCCAGGCCACAAGGCTGGCCTACATTTATTGGTCTATTTTATGATAAAAAAAAAGAGAGAAAGAGAGGCATCCTTGACAGGATCATCTCACACTGTGATCCCCTTCCCCCAGCCTCCCGGCCTTGTTTCGGGCGCCAGTGTCGTCTATTTATTGTGGGCAACACAGTACAGCACAGAGACGACACAGTGTTACAACTCTTTAGGGTCGCTTCGTCTGTTGTAAACAGCACAGAGACGACGCAGTGTCACAGCTCTTTAGGCTCGTCTAGAGACAATGTAGTGTTACAACTCTTCAGGCTCGTCTAGAAACAATGTAGTGTTACAGCTCTTCAGGGTCGTCTAGAGACTGTGCGGTGTTTCAGCTCTGCAGACTCTCCAGGGTCGTCGTCTTCCTGGTCTTCTGTGTTGTCTTCGCTGTCTTCCCAGTCGTCTGACTATTGTGGGCCAGGCATGATGCTTATATACACATTAGTAAATCACAAAAGTGGGTTATAATTAGTTACAAACAGTGGGCCGTAATTGATTGTAAACAGTGGGCCGTAATTGGTTATAAACAGTAGGTTACAATTGGTTGCTTTTAGACCAATCATAAAGTGCCAAATATACAAATCTAAGAAATTTCTAGTGACCAATCATGGCAATTGTTTACTCTCTAAAAAACCTCGGCAGACTCGCTGTTGCGCAGCCTCCCACACCAGCCCTCCATCTTCTCATGATCCCTGAGTGTTTCAAGTCAACCTGGGGATCCAAACCCAAAATCAACTATCTACCTTCCAGCTTTGTACTTGCATAACACCGCACCATGTACTTGTGTGACACCACACCATGTACTTGTGTGACACCACACCATGTACTTGTGTACTTGTGTAACACCACATCATGTACTTGAGAATTTGTGTAACACTGCACCATGTACTTGTGTACTTGTGTAACACCTCACCATGTACTTGTGTACTTATGTAACACTGCACCATGTACTTGTGTACTTAACACTGCACCATGGTATCTGGGCCAGAATTCCATTTTAAACCATACTTGAGAGATGGCCATCCAGTATGTGCATGAATACTACCAAAGACTGGATATCCATTCTGAGCAATGCCCATGAGAATTCATAATTCATGTCCTTTTTTTTTTTTTTTCTGAGAGGGTTTTGCTATAGGGCTCATGTGCGCACCAGAAAGACAGAGAGAGACAAAGAGAAAACAAGAAATCACCCCCCAGGGGAGATGGCCATGAAACAATTCCTTCTCCTCCATTCTCCTCTTGGGATCTTGAGCACACATGCACACGCACCTGGCATGAGTTTAAGCTGCCGGGTCTGGGACTTGAACCACGGTTGACGTTATGGGAGTCCAGTGACATAACCATTACACCATCTGCTGGTTCTGAGAACTTATGTCCTATGAACTTTCCAAATACTTGCTATATCTGGGTATCTGATGGCAGTTGGATGTCTCAGCATGGAATGCCACATTCCATGGGTTGGCAATCTCAGACTTCTCTAGGTTCTGGCTAGCCTCTAAGGACACTCATTCAAGGGAATGAGTAACCCTAACCCCCTTGTATGTGATTGATTCCAGAATGGAGGCTTCAACCAATCAGAGTAACTGACCACTCCTAGTATGGTCCCAACTCTGATCTAGCCCCAGCAATCAGCCAGTCCTGTAACGTGGGCACACATGTATATACCTAGGGAGGTTCCCTTCCCCTGCTGGCAACCTTGCCATGTGGGTTACCTCACAGAACACCACATTTCATTGTTGCTCCACAGCTGGTCCCCTCAAGATGAAAGCTGTTGTTCAAAGGTTGGAGATAAGATTTTCTAATGAGAAGTCATCTTATTCCATGAGCTGATGCAGTCATCTCGTGATCACAAGAGGAACCAGTACAAAGAAACCTTGCTCTTTGAGAGTGGACAAGCTCTAAGAAGAGCAGAGAACGGGAACCAGCAGTTAGCGTAATGGCTATGTCGCTGGACTCCCACGTAGTCGACCACGGTTCACGTCCCGGACCCGGTGGCTTAAAACTCATGCCAGGCGCGTGTGCGTGCGTGCCCAAGATCCCACAAGGAGAATGGAGGAGAAGGGACTGCGGCGTGACCATCCCCCCGGGGGGTGATTTCTCGCTTTCTGTCTCTAATGTCTCTCTCTGTCTGTCTGGCGAGCGCACGTGCCCTATAGCGAAAATCTCTCCCCCCCCCCACCCCAAAAAAAAAAAAGAGCAGAGAACTAGATTGCAGGGACCAGCAGATGGCATAATGGTTACGTCGCTGGACTTCCATGTAGTTGATGTTGTTCAAGTCCTGGACCAGTAGCTTAAAACTCATGCTGGGCGCATGTGCATATATGGCCAAAATTCCGTGAGCAGAGAGTTTTCACTTTCTGTCTCTCTGTCTCTCCAGTGAGCACATGCATCCTATAGCAAAACTCTCTTTCTCTTAAAAAAAAAAATAGAGCAGAGAACTAAATTGCGAATCCAGGTTATAACATGTTACTTTACCTTTGGATTTTGTTGCTGTAAAAGATACTAATTTTCCTATTGTTTAAGCTATTTATGTCAGTGTCTCTGTTGTTGCCAAGTGAAATAATTCTTTCCAATAAAGTACTCAAATATCATTCCTATGGGCATAAGGCTGAGTCTCCACCCGCCAATGCTCCAGTTTAATTAATTAATGCTGCTCTTAAAATATGTGCCTTATATGTGTAGATTACTCAAGACACTGTGCTACCAGTATCTTTCAGGACCCAGTGCAGTACCTGCCATAGAACGCATGCTAAGCAAACACTGGTTGAACATATGCCGCTGGAGACTGCCTTAACATTTTTAGCAGATGCTTAATAGTTGTCTTCTGTTCAGATGAACTAAAACCCCTAGAATACTTTTATAAAAATCAGTGCCAAAACTGTTTGCCTTCACCCTGTATCTGACCAATTGCAGGATAAATGAAGTTTTCCGTTTTAAGTTTTTAAGTCTCTTTTTACTTATTTTTCCATGAGAGAGGGAAAAAAATAGAGAGACAGGCACCCCAAAAGAGGCCTCATGCCATGGTCCTGACCCTAGCTTGAGCCAGCCTGGATCACAGGCACGTGTGCTCACCACTGGCGTGCACAAGGAGACCTCAGGATCCTTCCATGGTCTTAGCATTGTGGAGCATTGTGCCACTGCTATGCCACCAGGACTGGCCTTTCACAGTTTTTTTAAATTTTTAGGTTTTTGCTGTAGGGCACATGCGCTCACTGGGGAGAAAGAGTCAGTGAGAGGGAAAGTGAGATCTCAACTCTCCCCCCAAGGGGGGTTGGTCACACTGCAGTCTCTCCTCCTCCATTCTCCTCTCTGGGTGCTTTTTGGCATGTGCACACACACGCCCAGTGTAATTTTCAAGCCACTAGGCCGGGGACTCAAACTGCAATCAGCCATGTGCGAGTCTAGCACCTGAACTGCTACTATACCACCTGTAGGCCCCAATCTTATAAAAAAAAAAAAAAAAAAAAAAAAGGCCAGGAAGTGGGTGCATGAGAGAGAGAGAGAGAGAGAGAGAGAGAGAGAGAGAGAGAGAGAGAGAGAGAAAGTGAGAAATAACCCTCCATGAGAAATGGTCTCTTCTCCATTCCATTCCCCAACCCTGCTGGGATTTTGTGCATGCACACACACACAGATGCCTGACATGTTTCTCAAGCCACTGGGTCCAGGGTTTGATCTGCAGTTATTCATGTAGAATTCAGTGACTTTAACCACTCAACCATGAGTTGGGTGCTTCCCCCTTTATTACTTTTTTTAGGTTTCTGCCATAAGGTGCGTGCACTGGCCAGTGTAAGGGAAAGTGAGAAATCACCCTCCAGCAAGATGGCCACACTGCGATCCATTCTCCTCTCCAGATTTTTTGGGCACACACACACGTACCTGGTGTGATTTTCAAGCCACCAGGCCCAGGGTTTGAACTGTGATCATCCCTGTGGTACTCCAGCACCTAAACCACATGCCACCTGCTGGCCCCTTTCATTTTTAAATAATTATTTTATTTAACTTTATTTATTTATTTTAATTTGACCAGAGAGGGACAGAGTGAAAGAGAGAGGGAAAGTGAGAAAACAAGTCTCCTGGTCCAGGACTGGAATCACTGCTGGGCATGTGAGGGTTCAGCGCCCATAACCACCACACCACCTGCCAGCCCCAAGGCTGGCCCCTTTTAAAGAATTCTGTTGAACCTAAACAAAACCCTCTACATTTATTGCTGTTCAATTGGCTTTAAGAGATTCCAGCTAAGGCTACACTCAGTTGTAGTTTTTAATTGTGGTTCCATCATGTGTCAGGCCAGTTACTCTTCCTATTTTGGTATCAATTTCCAAACATATATATTTGGTTGTTAAAAAGTCATGACGCATTTTTGCATAGAAAAAACCACATCAAGACTTTTCCAACAACCCAGTGTATTTCTTCTGTCTACATCTTCATGACTCAAATAACAAAATAGTGATGATGATAGCTGCAAGAAAAGAGGATCCTTCCAGAAAAGTCAGGATCCCAACTTCCACCTTTTTTAGTCCACTCCTACATCCAGCCATGGTTACCCGTTACTTGGATTTCAGAGAAGGAACTGAGAAGGCCTGAACAAGCCCTCTTTGTAGTCTTCTTTGAAGTCATATCTGGGCAGGACATTCTCCTCTCCAACAAGCACTGAGCTGCTCCCACCACAGCAGTGGTCCAGCTGTGCTGTGACTGCACAGGGAGTTTTAACTGTGTGAGCGCTGGGACACCAGGAAGCATTAGTGTCCAGATTGTGGGCACCTAACAAGCCAGATTCTCTCATTAGCTTCATTAGCTTTACCAAAAACAAAGGTGAGGATGTTTTCTTTATCCAGTTGACATCTATGTTTATTTATCCTATTTATTTATCCATTGCTTCAGAACTTAGACTAGTTCAAGTGATTTATTATTAATTGACTCTTCTCAAAGTTCATTTTTTTTCTTTTTTTTTCTTTCTTTTTCTTCCCTCTTTCCTTCCTTTCTTTTTTTCTTCAAGGGTTTTGCAATAAGATGTGTGTGTTCGCCGGAGTGGAAAATGAGAAATCATCACCTCCCCCCAAGTGGGGATGGTCACACCATAATCCCTTCTGCTCCATTCTCCTCTCAGAATTTTGAGCATGCACACACATGTGCCCAACATGATTTTCAAGCTGCTGGGTCCAGGACTTGAACTGTAGTTTGTCATGTAGGAGTCTAGCTCCTTAATCACCATGCCACCTGCTGGCTCCTCTTTTTATCTTTTTCTTTCTTTCTCTCTTTTTTTTCTTTCCTTCTTTTTCTCTTTCTTTCTTTTTTTCATTTTTCTTTTTTTTGACAGAGTCTTACTATGATGCAATCCTCCAATCTCAGTACTCCAAATAACTGGGATGACAGGCACATGCCACCATGCCTGGCTTTAGGTTGGGTCAGGAGTCAAATCTGGGCCTCCCCTGTGGCCTCAGCTTGCTGAGTAGCAATGTCATCAGCACGCACTATCATATCTAGGCCCCCAAACTCAATCTCAGTCCACATTACAAGTTTAATTGTTTAACAGCTTCAAATACATCAACTCCCCACCCCCACAGTGGGCACATGCACTCACTAGAGAAAGAAACAGAGAGAGGAAGGGAGAAAGTATCTACCAATGGGACATGGCCATGCTGCAATCCCTTCTCTCTCATTGTTCCACCTTGCAAGATTTTTGGCATGAACGTACACGTGCTCTGCATGGTTTTCAAGCTACCAAGAACCAGGATTTGAACCATGCAGTTGACCATGTGGAATCCAGCTGCCTTAACCGTCAGGACATGGGAGCTGACCCTATCAAAAAACATTTTTATGGAGGAGCAATTCCAGATAAAGCAGTTCTATAATAGTTCTCTAACTTGACAATTTAACTGTCCAACTAAAGGAGAAAAGGAATTAGTTTGACTCAAAATATGACTTGCTGGGATCAGCGGGTGGTGTAGTGGTTAAGGTGCTAGACCCCACATGGCTGACCACCATTCAAGTCTTGGACCCAGTGACATGAAAATCATGCCAGCCACATGTGCTACAGTGCGTACCCAAAATCCTGAAAGAAGGGAGGAGAGGGAGTTGTCGAATCACTCCCAACCCCCCTTTGGGAGTGATTCTTCACTTTCCTTCTCTCTGAATCTCTCTCTCCTTTCTAGTGAGTACACACACCTATGACAAAAACCTAAAATTAAAAAAAATTAAAAGTATGACTTGTTTAGAACAAAGTCACCACAACATAGGTGGTTACGTGTACTATTTTTAAAGAATTATTATTTAATTTTATTTACCATAATTATTATTATTTTTAAAAATTTTGCTAAAAGGTACATGTGCTCACCAGAAAGAAAGAGAAAGCGAGAAAGCAAACCTCCAGGTCCAGGGCTTGACTCTCAGTCGACTACATGGAAGCCCAGCACCTTAACTAATATGCCACATACTGGCTCCACTTGCATTTTTTTAAACAGTTACAAAAAGAATCTCTCGAAAAGAGTTAAAAATTGTCTGTTCATTTAATATTCTCCATGAATATTTAGAAGAATCAGCCTGTAGCTTACACATTTGTAGTTTCCATGGTTCTTATTATTTTCCCTTTCTGAAAATTGGAATGTATTGTTTCACTGAAGCCTTTGACTGGCTTACTGTCTTAATTGTAAACAGCATCAGCTTGTCCAGCTGTTGACTGAACATGGTCAAGTGCCTTACGTCCTCATGTTGGCTATGTGCTTTATGCTCTTACTCTTTAGCTTGTCACAGTGCCTATAACTTCTCTGTCTCTAGAAAAACGATGCTGAGGTGACATGGTAGTTAAGTCTCTGGACTCCCACATGGCCAACTGCAGTTTGAGTCCTGGATCAGGTGGCTTGTGTTCTCACTTTTCCTCTCTCTCTCTCTCTCTCTCTCTCTCTCGTGAGCACATGTGCCCTAGAGCAAGTTTCAAAATAAAATAAATAAATACATAAAATAATTTTTAAAAATAATGCTGAGAAGGGTATTTACTACTGTGATGGAAGTAAAAGGTGTAAAAAAGGATGACATTCTTGGTTTTGGAAGTTTGTGACACTCTCGAGTCAGACGCCTCATGATTGTCAGGGGGCTCACGTACTTTGGCAGCATGATGATTTATTGAAATACTGATTTGTGTTGTGCTCTCTGTATTTTTTCTCCTCCTTTTATTCCAAAAATGTTGTTGGGCCATTGCATCGCTAAAGCTGAAGTGGTTTCATTGTAACCCTGCTGCTTATCTTCCATGAAAGTTTGAGTTTATTGAAGTTACACTAGGAGTTCGAAAGGAAGAGAGGAGGAGGCTTTAGAAGAAAGAGAATGAGATTTTTCCTAGACAGAGAAATCTTAGAGTTTGATGACTCCATAATGTTCCTCTCCAGAAGCAGCAGTAAGACCACAAGGGTATAGCTGCAGCCTCAGTGAATCCCACTGAGAGACAGAGAGCCTCAGGCTTCCCCTGGCCATGTGGGCTGGGGGGGACAGAGAATATAACGGAGGAAACCTCATGGCCTCCAGATCAGATGCGTTGGTAGAAATTGCTAAATTTTACTAATAGTTGCATCTTCTTGCTAAACATGCATTTAAATTCAGTTTTTCTGCCAGCTTCCTTGTATGTACATGGAGCCAGAAGCCTGACGCTGACTGACTGAGTGTGGGCTAACATTATGTACACCACTTTAGGGCCTGGCCCTTAAAGATGTCCTCAGGACTTCTCTTTCTGCAACTCCAATTCCTTTCGAGTCTGAGTGTCAGGAAGTAAAGGATTCCAAAACCCAGATTATGTCAGAGCTTTTTGATGGAAGGGAACTGGATCCTTCCAGTTGGAGGAGAGCTGTCCAGCATGGCTTTCTGAGTAGAAACATCCACACTGGAACTTGTGTGAGCAAGGAATGACCTTCCTATCTTTATTTATTTATTTATTTATTTATTTTTGAGATGTTTTTGCTATAGGGCGCGTGCGCTCACCAGACAGAGAGAGACAGAGAGACAGAAAGTGAGAAATCACCCCCTAGGGGGAATGGTCACGCTGCAATCCCTTCTCCTCCATTCTCCTCTCCGGATCTTGGGCACGCACGCACACGCGCCTGGCTTGAGTTTAAGCCACCGGGTCTGGGACTTGAACTGTGGTCAACTACATGGGAGTCCAGAGACATAACCATGACGCCAACTGCTGGTCCCTAAACGTCCTATCTTAAGACATGATTTGGAGTGTTTTTTGTTTTTTATTTTTGTTTTTGCATGTAACTCATTTAATTACACTGCCTAATTCAGATGCTTTACCCTTCTTGCTCACACAATGCCAGATGCTTGGGGGGGGGGGGGGGAGGGATACTCAAATAATACCTGAGGTTGAAATTTCTCATTGACTCAGTGAGACTCTGATTGTTGCATTTCATTTAGAGAAAAGAATTATTTTGAAACAAAGACAACATTGTAGACTATGTTTTACTTTATTTCTCTATCTTAACTCCTTTTTTCTTAAAAAGATACAGATTGAGGAGTTCTGATTTCTCTGACAAAGGAGGCTTCCAGCACACACCTGACAGAAGTTCTCCCGCCAAGGTAAGCATCAGCCCTGACCTCTCTACACCATCCTTTCACTCTCAGGTCCTCGTGGTCCTTCCAGAGTATGGCCATGAGTCTTAAGGCCTGGGTGGCAGAGTTAAGCCCTTCTTTCAGGCCTTTTGCTCCTTTAGTCAATTAATTAGATTGAAATTTCAACTTCAGGCTGATCTGCTGATCTCTAGCTAGTGCTGTCACCTGAAATACTGCCCACCACACATGAGCTTTTGACAGCAAGAGCTGTTCAAAAGCCTCTTCACACTTCTATTCCAGGAATAACCCAAGGAAAGGGTTGATGTCTGTGAAAGCTGAGTGCTGAAGCTCTCTCTGTCCACTGCTTCAAAAGAATAACTGCCATCGGCCTGCCTTTATTTTGTATTATAGCTCTTCTTTGTCAATGAAACGTCCCTGCTCTCTATTCATTATAAAGAATAAAGAGCTTTTCAAGTGTGAGTTGCTAAACCCAGAAGGGAACAGAGCTATTTTTAAGAGGGTTTCAACTCTGAGCTGTTACATCGGGCCAGCCTGCCAGCAGGGGAGGTCTTCCAGGGAGGCCAAAGGCAATTGCAGCCTCTCTTCAGGAGGGGATATTCAGGAAGGAAGCTCCTGGGGCTGAAATATTCTAGCTCTCTGGCCCACAGACAGCCCTGGTGCCTTCATACCTGGCTCCTCTAGACAGAACTTGCTAGGGGGTAGGAGGAGTAGTTTTTACTCTCACCCATTTGAGGTTTGCCTGCTGCCTTAGGTTTCTCACATCCATTTCCTCCACATAGGAAACAATCTGCTTGGTTCTCATCCGGGGGCACAGCGAGGGGAGGAGGTGGCTTTATGTCCTCTCCTATCTTCGTCAAGCCATATGCAACTGGCAGCCACCACACTTCTCTCTGTGGGAAGAGGATAATCAGAGCTGGATTCCCGAATGAAAGGAGGAACATGCAGAGTTGCCTGCATCCTGTCCAACAGTAGTGAAATCCTCTTGGTCTGGGTCTGTCCAGAGTTCTGAAGTCAGTTCACTTTAGGGGCAGGGACAGGCTCATACATTCGGAGCTAGAGAACCTGGCTTCAAAGCCTCTTGGAGTACCTTTAGAGTACCATGAATAGTACTTTCCTTTCAGAGGTGCTATAGGGAGAATTATCACGTAGGTATGAAAAAGTTTGTCCACTCTATGCTGTGTCACGTGCATAGTAATCATTGTTCTGGGGTTGACAAGATATGTGCTCTAATGTCTTTCAAGGGCATAAAATGGTGCCAATGGATGACAGAGAAAATACTGAAAATTTGCTAGAAATTCTTAGGAATTCAGGAGGATTGTTATTACATTTTCTTTCTTCCATGAGAGAGAGAGAGAAAATGGGAGATGGAGATAGAGAGATGGGCATCCTCAACATGATCTTCATGCCATAATCCACTCCCAGCTTCGGAAGGCCCTGCATCATGAGCATGTGTGTACTAGAAATGTTTAGAGAGGGTGAATCTGGAACCTCCCCATGTGGGTCAACCTTGCAGAGCATTGCCTTACCTCCATTCCACCATCCATCCCCTTGATAGAATGTTCTCTATCCTGCCGGTCCATTTTCCACTAGGGAATTATAACTATTCTGTAGTTCTGACAGCTTTTTGAAGTAAAAGTTATACATGTGTACTTAAATACTGAGTTGTTGGAAAAGTCATGGTGCAATTTTGTATAGAAAAATTATGCCATGACTTTTCCAACAACCCAATAGTTAGAAACAATATGATAGACTAATTTATTTTTTTAAATAGTTGTTTATTTGATTTTCTTTAGTATTATCATTTTTCAATTTGACCAGAGAGAGACAGCAAGAAAGAGAGAAAGGGAAAGTAAGAAAGCAAGCCACCAGGTCCAGGACTTGAACTGTGGTCGACTATGTGGGAGTCCAGTACCTCAACCTCCCTGCCATTTGCTGGTCCCAATCAACTAATTTCATATGAAGCATGGCTAGAGAAAATAGAGACTCCTTTTGATGATAATATTTTTTGTACTCAGAGGATTATGACAGTTTACAGAGATACAATTCAGTAAAAGTTAGTTTTTTTTTTTTTAAGGAAAAATTATAGTTGGGAAACTATAAGAAAAACAGGATATTTAGATTACAGGAAAAAGATAGTATACATATATACACATGATAAGGTTATACTGTGATAAAAACGGGGTGGCCAAATAAGCACTGAGCTTCCAGGAAGCCAAAGCAAAAAGAGAAAATATGATCTGTCACTAAATTTGCATCTTTCATGAGGAACTCCCCCCACCATTACAAATTCATCATCCTTTTTTGTCATAAGACTCATAAGCATAGATATTTATCTTAAAGAAGAGAATACTTAGGGAGTTTCATTATGGCCCTCTTCAAGTATTTTATGGGCTGCCAAGTACAAAAAGGAAAGATTGCTTTGGGTAATTCCAGACCATAAAACTAGAATCAATGAGTGTAAGTTAAGGGGAACAGATTTTGGTTAAAAATAAAGAACTTTCTAACAATTAGAGTTGTCCATAAATGGAACGAGCTGTCTGGCAAAGAAGTGAGCTCCCTGTTACTGGAAGTGATCAAACAGAGGCTGGCAAACCATCTGTTAAGGATAAGAAGGATTTGTGCATAATGAGAGAATTATGCAACCACATAATATAAGGCTCTTCATGACAGTTTTATTTATAATAGTAGTGGAAAAATAGAATCAATCTAACTGTCCAACAATAGGGGATTGGTTTGGTCATTTAGGATACTTTCATATAATTTTTAAAAATTTTTTACAGGTTTAAAAGATATTAAAAGTTGGTGAAACAATGACATGGGGAAATGCTGATGATTTATTATTTAGTACCAAAAGCAGGCCATAGAATTAGCATACATATTGTAATACAATTTTGTAAAGAAAATTTTTTTCATGAACGATAATACTAAAAAGAGTACATGAAAACATTAATAGCGATTAACATTAGTGTTTGAATAATGGGTATTTCATCTTCTCTGGACTTCTTGGGCTCCCAAGTCTTCTACTTTGAGCATTTCACCACTTATGTAATTAGAAAAAAGAAAAGAAAATGGCCTTTCATTAGTCATTAGTTTTAGATGATCTCTGAAGTTTTTTCAAGCCAAATATTTTATGATTTTTATATAGTGAGTTTTAATATAAGTGTCTTTAAGAAAAATTGCCAAGGTGTATGAGCTTGCCAGACAAAGAGAGAAAGAGAATGTGAGGAAGAGAAAGTCTCCCTCTCCCAAGTAGTTTGTGGTGATGCTGAAATCCTTTTCCCTCCATTTTGCTGCCACCCCATCAGGTTTTAGGCATGCACACACACATTTTTCAAGACACTGAGGCCAGAATTTGAAATAGGGTCAGCCATGTGGAATCCAGCTCCCTATGCATGAGGCTTGACTGCGACACTACAGGGCCAGCTCTCTACAATTTTTATTTTAAATTTAGGTTAATTTCTTTCTTATAAAATAACTTGTTTTTTTTAAAAAGACTTCACTGAATATAAATATCTTTCCAACAAAGAAATATTGACTTAACTTATGAAGCTTAGGTACAATCTAATACATTACTGATTACTAGAATCATTTTCATCTGAAGCCTCCTTTGGAAATAATGCAGTATGTAATTTAAAAAATCTGTACAATAGGCTGAAAGAGCTCAATATTGGGAATTAGACACCCTTGAGTCTCAAATTTTGGCTTCACTGCATACTAACCTTAATTTCCTCAACTTAAATATGGGATGATAATAATAATAATAATACCTAAGATTTGTAGAAAATCAATCTGTGCCAGGCACTGTTTAGGTGCTTTATATTCTATGAAATCCTAAAAACCATCCCTTGAGGTGAATTCTACTTTCTTTATTTTTCAGAAGGGAAAATTAAAGCACGGAGAATGTCGATATCTTGCCAATTTCATGCAGTCAGTAAGTGATGGAGTGAACGTTCAACTTCATTCTATAGAACCTTAGGATCCATGGTGTTAACCGCTCTATATATTGTCTTATAGGATGTGGGAGGATTAATTAAAATAACATACATAAAGTGCCTAGCATAAAAGTGGGCAGCCAGTATGCTAGTTTTCTTCCTCAACTTTCCCATAGCTATTTGGCTCCAGAAAGACTTTTGATCACCTTCCGCAAGTCTATATTCATTCAACACCCAGGAGAAATGTGGCTTGGGGGTAGATAGTTTTATGAGTTCATTATCAATGGCATTCATGTCAAACTCAGGGTAATTTGAAATCATATCACAAAAAACTACATTCTGGGACTGATTCTTTAATATTTCATCAATGATTTACATGGGTAAAACAGAAAATAAGCTTCTAGCACTGACAGATGATAGCATGCTGTTAGCAGATGACACCCATCGTCAGTGAGGAAGGCGAGCATCCAGGACAGGATTAGAATTCCAAATGGTCTGGCAAGATGGAGAAGAGGTGGAGGCAAAAAGAATGAACTTCATTAGCAACTATCACAGAGAAATACACTTATTAAAAGGAAAAACAGATCATACTGATAGAGCAAGGGCAGTGACTAACAACGAATGGTCGTTGTTGGAAAGAGTTAATGGTAGAAGTTACTGATAACTGGAAAGTAGAAAGTCACATGTGATTCTGGAAATGTACTGACAAATAAGATCATGTTGGGGTATATCATTCTTCCATTATATAGTATATTTTTAAAACCCTTTTTCGAGTGCTATTTTTACCTCTCAGTATTATTCTGGACATCTTGAAAAAGGCACACAAAAGGCAAAAGAAACCTATATGGTTGCAAAATGGAATCCAAGGGGATGGTCAACAACCTTAAATTGAAGAAGACAGTCAATTGCTGACGATGGGTTTAAGAATCCCTTACTGATCACCATCTGCGTGTCAGCCTTTGTGCAGGGTGCTGGGAGACAAAAGGAATCAGGATCTTGTTTCTATTTCTGCCCTCGAAGAGCTCAGAGACAAGAAAATACTCACTTTTAAGTTAAGACTAGGTATTTTGAAAAAGATCGAGAACTCTGATAATTGTAGCATTCATGGCCAACTCCTATTCATCTCATTTTTAAAATCACTTCTTTCTTCCCTTCTTACTCTTCTTTTTTCTTGCCCATCCCTTATAGTCTTCAGATCTATGCTTGGAGTCCATTAGCATGGCAGCCTAGCCAGTCATGTCCAGCAGAGCCCCACCTGAAACTTTGCCTGGATATCAAGCACCACTCTTCTTATATTTCCAGGTTTCCTATAAAATTGTCTTTCATCCTCCATGTACTTCAGTAAAACTTCAGGCAACAAAGCAAGGCACACAGAGAGAAGTAGAGAGGCTCAGGATGCTAAGGAGGCTAGTTTGGCTAGAGAGAATGCTGGAATGTATACATTGCAATGACATAATATTAAGGAATTTGAGCCTTATTTTTTGGTGAAAGAAAGTCACTAAAGATTTTGGAGCAAGGGAGTAACAAGAAAAACTTAGGGTTTTAGGAAGACTAATGTATTGTGGGAGATAGAATGGTTTGATAGGGGACAGACTAGTGGCAACTGCCCCATTAGGAGGTATTTACTAAACTGTAACAATAAGTGCCAGATTAGGTAATAGCAGTTAAAAGAGGCCGAAGATATGAAGAAGAGAAACACTAAAGGAAGAATGAATAAAATTGGGGACATAAGTAAAGTTGAGCCTCAAAAGAGAGAAAGAAATCAGAAATAACCCATAGGTCCTAGACAAGGAGATTGGGAAATGAAAATATCACTAGCTAAAACCAGGCAATAGGAAAGTAACAGTGGTTTGTGTCAAAGAAACCATGACAGGTTCATAACTAGATAGGTTGCCTTCTTGTTGATGAGATACATAAATAAAAACCATACATCCAACAGGGAGCTAGGAATAGATTTCCTAACAGCTCATCCTCACAGAGGTAATAGTGTGTTTTGGACATCTCCACCTGTATATCCCACTGACACATCACACTCTGCATGCCTAAGACTGAACTTTGCTGTCATTCACAAACACAAAGCTTAATTTGCATTTGCTTCTGAGGTTAATCACATCTTTAAACAAATTCAGAGTCATCTCTGGCACTTTCGACTCCCATATTCTCCCCTCCAACCAGTGACTACTCAGTGGGTTCTAAGAGCAAAATACATTGTGTATCAATTTCTATTGTCATAATTAATGCTTTCATGCCCTACTCCCTTAGCTATCACAACAGTTTTATAGCAGATTTTTTTGGTATCACATGACTTTATTTTTCCATGGCTTAGGGAATGGAATTTGGTCTTTCTAGAATCAATACGCCTGTTCAACCTAATCACTGAGAATTTCCATACTCACCCCACAGGAAAGCCCCACTGGTGTCTTTCTTTCGTGATGCCAAAATCCATGATTCTGTGGCTCCATTATTTAAGCATACCTTTTTTTTCCCCTTAAGAAAACTATCTTACAAGTTCTGAATCACATGCTGGTACTATTGTGAGGCTTCTCTAACTTCCTATTGCTTGTCTCTCTAAATTTATTGTTGCCTTTTTTTTTTTTTTTTTCTTTTGAAAGCCAGAGCCTGAAAAGGAAGGTGGTGGTAGACATGGGAAGAAGCAAAAGAATATTAAAAAAAAAAAAGGAGAAGATTCCTCATGGAAACTGGGAACAAGATATTTCAGGGCACAAGAGAAATGAAGATTTTCTACTCATAATTCAGCCTCCAGCAAGCAAAGCTAGTGTGGCAGGAGAGTTGAGCCATTCTCTGAGAAGATTCCTCATGGAAACTGGGAACTAGATATTTCAGGGCACAGGAGAAATGAAGATTTTCTACTCATAATTCAGCCTCCAGCAAGCAAAGCTAGTGTGGTAGGGAACCCCTCTGGCCTTCTATCTCTGTCTGTGTGTCTCTGAGGTCTCTGTCTCTCTCTACTCCTGTCTCCTCATTTTTTTTTGGTAATTTTTCCTTTTTATGATTTTTTTAAAGGTAGAGTTTCTCTCTGGCTCTCAGCTCCATCTTTTGTTTTGTTAATAATCCCTTCTGCTCCTTTCTCCCAGGCAGGAGAGTTGAGCCATTCTCTGAGAAGATTCCTCATAGAAACTGGGAACTAGATATTTCTATTTTGTGATTTTTTTCTTTTAAAAAAAAAGAAAAGCAATTATAATTTTTTATTTTTGTCTTTTTTCTCTCTTTTTGTTGTTTCTCTCTCTCTTTTTCATTTTCCTTTTTCTTGTCTCTCCATCCAATATCTACTGAATCTGCTGCACCAGCGATCACAACAGAACGGCAATCAGATTCTAGAACACCTCTGTCTGCTTGCTCCTGAACATTGAGGTTTAACTTCAAGAATTTGAAAGAAACACGCCATTCATCAGATGACAAGAAATCACCGTCGGATCATGAGAAATATGGGAAAACGAGAAAATACCTCTCCTCCAATGGAAAAGAGTAACTCTCCTTCATCCACAAGCAGGTGAAAGTCATGGAAATGTCTGATAAGGAATTTAGAACATTCGTAATGTCGAAGCTAACAGAGATGGAAGAAAAGAGAGATAATGAACTGCTAAAGAGAAAGGAGAAAGAAGTTGCCGAGTTCCAGGAGATGAGGAAATTCTTGCAAGATCTAAAAGAGGAATTACACACTTTACAAAAGACTCAAACGGAACTGCTAGAGATGAAGTCTATAATACAAGAAGTCAAAATCTCCCTTGAAAGTATTAAAAGCAGACTAGATCATTCAGAAAATAGAATCTCAGATGTAGAAGAGAAAATGGCTGGCTTAGAAAAGTCCACCACGAAGACTGAGAAAATGGCTCAAAAATTTGAGAATGATATGCGAGAAGTACTGGATACCATCAAACGTCCAAATATCCGGATAATTGGCATTCCAGAAGGTGAAGAGACCCATAAGGGCATTGATAATCTATTCCATGAAATCCTGCAAGAAAACTTTCCAAACCTAGAGAGGCATTCGAAGATCCAGTCCCAGGAAATACAAAGGACCCCAAATAGAATCAACCCAAGGAGATCTTCTCCAAGACACATTATAGCCAGGTTGACCAAAACCGCAGACAAAGACAAGATACTAAGATTGGCAAGAGAGAAACATCAAGTTACCTACAAAGGACATCCCATCAGGCTAACAGCAGATCTCTCATCAGAAACAATGCGAGCGAGGAGAGAATGGGAAAATATATTCAAAGTGTTACGAGAGAAGCAATTTCAGCCAAGAATACTGTACCCGGCAAGATTATCTTTCAGGTGGGAAGAAAAGACAAGAACATTCTCAGATAAACAAAACCTGAAAGAATTTATCAGCACCAGACCAGATCTCCAAGAAGTTCTCAAGGGTGTGCTGTATCAAGAAAATTAAACACAGACACACGGAAATAAGAGTCAAAAAACTATGAAAGTGGCCAACTTAATCAGAGGGACAAGTCTGGAGTTTAATACTATATCCCAGAATTTAATCAGGAAAATTGAACCAGAACAGAAGATAAAAGTACATGAGACTGATAGGTTCATGCACCTTCCATTTGAACAGAATCCTAACTTGTTTCCTGGCTTTAAGCAAAGTTCCTTGTCATTTCTTTGAGTTAAGTTAAAACTGGTTTTCTTAGTAGTAATGAGTGAACTCACCATGGAAAGTATTTAGATTATGTAGGAAATTGTGTGATCAATGCAACATGGGTGGGAAGGGAATGAAGGACAATTGTAGACACCGGAGGTGGTGTGAGAGGAGGGTGGGAAGGGACAGAGGGTCAGAAAGAGGGGTGGAAGTAATTCTAGGAACTAGTAATGGAAAATTTTTTGTAATGTGCATGATTGTATCACTATGCAGTGTGTACTGGATGGGAGATTGCATTTTGTATGCTGTGATGAAGCTTAGGGAAGGAATGTAAATTGAGTTACAAAAAAAAAAAAGTTTCAGAAAAAAAAATATATATCTATTCAATGACTGCAGTAGGATATGTAGCCACAGCTAGGTACTACTTTATAGGATGCGTAAAGTAAGCCTTGTGTTCATGGAAATGTGGGTATCACCTGTGTTTGCTATGAGGGTATTTGGATTGATTAGGGTCTTTGGCGTTACAATAAAATGTGAGGAGAAAACAGTATAGAAAGCAAACATAGTTACCAGAGACTGTGGGAGGAGAGTGGGAGATGGCAGAGGGTAAGAGATAGAGAATCTAGAATGGGGGGAAAAAAGCAAAACATACAGAAGACAAGAAATGGAAGATCATTTGCTGACAATAACATGTTTGTTGATGTGCTTGATTGAGACAATATATAGTGTAATTTGGATGGAAAATCTCATTTTGTATGCTGTAATGATGTTCAGAGAATGAATGCAAATAAATAAATTGAAAAAAAGTGAAAAAAATAATAATAAATTACTTAAAGATAAACTTAAAAAAAAATTCCAAGCAAAGGATTCTGGGACACAGACAAGTGAGAAGAAAAAGAACAAAAACAACACTCTTGACTGGTTTTGGTTGGCTGGAAATAATTATGATAAAGAAAGAAAAAGAAAGATGGAAGAAAAGAAAGAAATGATTAATTTGATTTGGAATGTGTCTGGGTTGAGAAATGAGCAATGAACCTGAATTAAGCTAACTGAAAATTGAAAAGGTCGACATAAATGAAAAGAGTAACTGCTGATCTCTGCTCAAATTGGATCCCTTTTGATTATGATAAAAGAGGCCAGAGAAAAACATTTAGAAATTATATGCAACAAGATGATACAACATAATCGTGGGCCAGAGGAATGGAGATCTCTGAAGAAGAATCTCTTAGAAGACAATGTTTATAAAAAGAGTTATAATGATGTTATCAGCTTCAAAGATGAGAGGACCAAGTTCTACCAGCAAAATAGCCAAGCAAAGACAAGTCACCAAGTGAAATTGTTGTGCTCAGGTTGGGAAATTCCCAAAAGACCACCAAAGAGCCGATTCCAATGCAAGCACACAAGGGTCGTTTTTATTCGAGCTCAAGCCAGGACTCTCAATCATCACCGACACAACAGATTGGAGTCGAGAGCCCCGGTGTTAGTTGGGCTGGGTTTTTTTTTTTTTATGGCTGTTAGTGGGGGAGGTCAACGGGTGCTGAAGAATGCACTCAGGCGGCTATACATTGGCTGTAGGTTACAAGAAGCATAGTTGTCTTTTACTGATTGGTCGTCAGACCGTTAAGTTGGCTAAGAAAGTTACTTCAGGTCTCTGGTATTTTCTTTGTTTTTTTTTTTTTTTTTTTTTTTTTCATTGGTCAGCCCCGGTGGGGTGGTGGTCTTATGACCTTTTCCTACGTGATTGGCTGGACTCCTTGAAATGACGCCGATTCTCAGTAAGGTGGGTTTAACAAAATGGAGTCGCCCCATAAAAATGGAGTCACTCTGGTCCTTCAAAGTTACATATTTTAGCTTTCCCACAAGGTGAGTCTGTCTTTAACCTTCATGGGAAACTTTTGGTTTCTAGTGATATGCTTTTAATTTGAAGAAACTGATCTCTCCTCAAATTGGATCCCTTTTGATTATGAATCATAATTGCTAGCATGGAAAATTAGTCATTTTTCTCTTGAAGAAGTAGTCCTTTGTTAAATGAGGGTATCAAACCAAAGTTTTGTAAGAGAAAACTAATCCAAGACAGTAACAATTCAAAAGCAGGCCATGGAATTAAAAGAGGAATCAGTTAGTAAGGGCTGGTTTTCACATGATCTGGTAATGTGTTGGGGATGGGGTGGAAACTGGAATAAGGTATGTTAAAAATGAATTCAATCTGATAAAATTAGCTTTTGAAACTAGCTTCAGAAGCAGTGTTTTTTGTTGTCTTTAGAAACATTTATTAAAATAAGAAATATAAAAATATGTTTGCTATAAAAATAATTCAAACAATTTATAAATACAGAAGTAAATAGGAAAGCCACACAACCACAAACAATGTGGAACAGGTATTTTTAGAGTTTTTCAGAATATATCTTTTTCATAAGTGATCTGCCCAACTTCCACCATCCTAGTTCATCTAAAAATAACAAGCAATGGACAAAATGACATTAATGAAGTTACATTTGTATAGACATCCACATGTACTACATTCCACATGCATTGTATCCTCAATATTTAATGTTCAGAAGTAGGCAGGGTGGGATTATTGGTATCATTTTAAAGAGGATGCTGGGGCAGGGGGGTGGTCAAGCATCTAAAGGTGGACTCTCGTATGTGTAAATTCAGTGACTGGTCATGCTTTTCCACGTGTTGCATGCTATATAAAATGGGATGTAGCTTCTCCTAGGGCAGAGATTTTAGTATTACAACAAATAAAAGTTTACCAAAGTTTAATGAGGACCTGTCCTTGCTTTGTCTCTTCCAACTTCAACTGGTTCAGGCTAGTAGGGGCTTACAGCTCTTCCTTGTGAGGCCATGCTCCCTGTAAAACAACTGTAGACAGCTTGTGTGAGATGGAGCTCACTCTCTGCAGAAACAACTCAGATAACTTCTGACAGAATCTACTTTGCTTATGTTAGGATACAACTGATGACCACCATGTAGTGGTGCATAGAAAAACAGAAAAACATGTCATGACTTCATGACTTTTTTGACAAACTTACAGTTGTCTATTTTTTTTTTTTAAGATAGGAAAGGGTGACCTTCCCACCTTGATCTATCAAATATCTGATCACATTTCAAAGTGATGACAATAAAAGGCACAATAGGGATCAGCAGTTAGCATAATAGCTATGTCGCTGGACTCCCATGTAGTTAACTGCGGTTAGAGTCCCAGACCCGGTGGCTTAAACTCACGCCGGGCGCGTGTGCATGCGTGCCCAAGATCCCAAGAGGAGAATGGAGGAGAAGGGATTGCGGCGTGGCCATCCCCCCTGGGGGGGTGATTTCTCGCTTTCTGTCTCTCTGGCAAGCACACATGCCCTATAACAAAAACCTCTCCAAAAATAAAAATTAAAATTAAGAAAAGGCACAATAAAAACTCTATAGGACCCAGGACCAGCAGTTAGTGTAATGGCTATGTCGCTGGACTCCCATGTAGTCAGTCGACCGTGGTTCATGTCCCGGACCCGGTGTCTTAAAACTCATGCCGGGTATGTGTGCGTGTGTGCCCAAGATCCCGAGAGGAGAATGAAGGAGAAGGGATTGCAACGTGGCCATCTCCCTGGGGGGTGATTTCTCGGTTTCTGTCTCTCTGTCTCTGTCTGTCTGGCAAGTGCACACGCCCTATAGCAAAAACCTCTAAAAAACAAACAAAAAAACTCTACAGGATCTCACACTGATGTCTCTCTATATAATTCAGCTAATAAATAATGCTGACAATTGGTGTATCCACTATTGGACAATGTACTAATGATGAAAATTTGGAGGAAAGTAATGGGAAAAGCAAACATAAATAAATGAAACTATAGGCCAGCCAATGGTACGGTGGTTAAGGCAGCTGGATCCCACATAGGCGAATGTGCAGTTCAGAAATGTGCTGAGTGCATATGAGTGCATGCCCGATTCCAAAGGAGAAATGGATGAAGAGGGATTACATCATGAGCATCCCCCATAGGGGGTGATTTCTCACTTTCCCTCTCTCTTTCTGTGTCTCTCTCTAGTAAACGCATGTACCCACTAGCAAATTTAAATAACTAAATGAAACTATATTAAACTAAAAAGCTCCTTATTGTAAAGAAAACATCAACAAAATGAAATGGCAACTTACATATTTGCAAACCACATATCTGATAAGGTGCTAATATGTAAAGTTCATTAAAAATTCTTTTTTTTTTTTTTGGAGATTTTTTTTTTGCTATAGGGCACGTGTGTTCGCCAGCCAGACAGAGAGAGACAGAGAGACAGAAAGCGAGAAATCACCCCCCAGGGGGGATGGCCACGCTGCAATCCCTTCTCCTCCATTCTCCTCTCGGGATCTTGGGCACGCACGCACACGCGCCCGGTGTGAGTTTTAAGCCACCAGATCCGGGACGCGAACCTCGGTTGACTACATGGGAGTCCAGAGACATAGCCATTACGCTAACTGCTGGGCCACAAAAGCTTATAAAAAATTCTTATAACTGAGTAGCATTAAAACAAATAACCTGATTTAAAAATGGACCCAAACATACTTTTCTGCAAAGATGACACAGAAACAGTCAACAGGTTTATGAAAAGCTCGTCGATATCACTAATCAGAAAAATTAATACCACTGTGAGATACCACCTCACACGCTTAAGGATAGCTCTTATCAGAAAGACAAGAGATAATGAGTGCTGGTGAAGGTGCGGAGAAAAGGGACTCATAGTACACTGTTGGTGGGAATGTAGATTGGTAGAGTCATTATGGAAAGTAGGTGGTGCTTTCTTTAAAAAGAGAACTACCATATGATCTATTAATAGTAATCCCTTTTCTGTTTATGTACCCAAAGAAGATGAAGTCATCACTTCATAAAGATATCTGTTCATTGCAACATTATTCATAGTTGCCATGATATGGAGACAGCTTGAATGTCTGTCAATGGATGAATGGTTTAAAGTGTACACACACACACACACACACACACACACAATGGATTATTACACATCTTTTTTAAAAATAAGGGATCCTGCCACTTGCCACAAAATGGGTGAACCTGGAGAAAATAATTATGTTAGGTTAAATAAATCCATATAGAAAGAAAATATTGAGTGATCTTACTTATCTAGAATAACAATAATAATAAAAGAAGTCAAATACACAGGAATAGAGAATGAAACAGTGGTTACCATGGGTGAGGAAGTCAGGTTTGAGGGGGAGAAAATGAAGAGATGTAGGTCAAAAGACACAAAGTAGCAGATATGTAGGATGAACAAATTTCAAGGTCAAATCTACAACACAGACTGAAGTTAATAAAATTTTATTAGAGATTTTGTTAAATAAGTAATTTTAGCTGCTCTTGTGATACAAAACAAGTAAGTAATTATGTAAGATGTTATATATGTTAATATGCTTCACTATAGTAACGATTTTACTATCTATATACATTTGATAACATCCTGTTGTAAACCTCAAATATATATGACAAAATTTAGTAAAAATAAAAAAGGATGTAGTACTGTGGAAAAAGCATTTTTTAAAAAATAATTGTCTTTTTCTTTTTTTTTCCTTTCCTTGCTTTCTTTTTTCTTTTTAATTGCCAGATTGTGTGAGTGCTTGCCAGAGAGAGAAAGTGAGAAAGAGAGGGAGAGATAACACTCCGTCATGGGTTATGGTTTTGTCACCCTCTCTTCTCCAATTCTCCATGCTGTTGGGACTTGGGGCATGTGCACAAGTATGTTTTTCAAGCCACTGGGACTGGGATTTGAACTCCGTAATTAGCTATGTGGGATCAAGCTCCCTTAACCAGTAGGGCACAGGCTGGTCCTTGTAAAAGGCATTATGCATGTTAATTTCTGAAACACCTATTTTTTTCCTCTATTCTGATCCTTGGAAACAGGCATTTTTCTTACAAATCTATAGTTCTTTGAATTGGTAAAAAGTACTTAGTAGGGACCAGCAGAAAGCATAATGGCTATATCGCTGGACTCCTATGTATTCGACGGCAGTTCAAGACCCAAACCCAGTGGCTTAAACTCATGCCAGGTGTGTGTGTGTGTGTGTGTGTGTGTGTGTGTGCATGCATGCCCAGGATCCTAAGAGGAGAATGGAGGAGAAGGGATTGTGGTGTGGCCATCCCCCCTGAGGGGTGATTTCTTGTTTTCAGTCTCTGTCTCTCTCTGTCTTTCTGTTGAGAGCATGCGCCCTATAGCAAAAAACTCTCAAACAAACAAACAAAAAAAAAAGGTACTTGGGTTCACACAGAAAAGAATTCAAGAATGAGCCTTTAAGGGAGAGTAAAATGTGTGTTAAAGAAGGTGTACAGAATGGACTACTCCAAAATGAAGCAGCCCTGTGAGAGAAGGGAGAGAACTGTTACCCGAAAGGATAGAAAATGCTACCCTATAGGTGAGCAGTCCTGAACTTTGGTGTGCGTCTGGCCTACATGACTTGGCTTAATGCCAGGCTCAGTGAGGTGCAGTTTATTCATGGCTTTCCCAGGAAAGGGTTAGTGCTCTTTCTGGAACCCCTTTACTAGTCTCATTGGGGTAGTTCCAGTCATTGCCATGGTTATTCCAAGCTGTCATGGCACTGGTGGGAGTGTCATCTAGCATTCTAATACATTCTAATACAATGAGAATATGCGTTTGAAAGTTAGGCAGTAATCATTCCAGGTGTCAGACCCAGTCTTTAAGCTAGTTCTTTTTTTTTTTTTTTTTTTTTTTTTTTTTTTGAGAGGTTTTCACTATAGGGCACGTGCGCTCGCCAGACAGACAGAGAGAGACGTAGAGACAGAAAGCGAGAAATCACCCCCCAGAGGGGATGGTCACGCCGCAATCCCTTCTCCTCCATTCTCCTCTCGGGATCTTGGGCACACACGCACACGCGCCCGGCGTGAGTTTTAAGCCACCGGGTCCGGGACGCGAACCGCGGTCGACTACGTGGGAGTCCAGCGACATAGCCATTATGCTAACTGCTGGTTCCCTAAGCTAATCTTGTCTGTCAGATTTTATTATAGGTATTTGGAATGTCCCTCCCTCAGCTTGGTCCTCTCCTGTCTCATTAACATGTCGATGGAAAGAAAATAACCAACTGTAAAATTAATAATTAATAATTAATGTGGTTTATTTCCAAGCCAACTGTGAGTGACCTAGGCCCGGAGAAGAGGCATACATGCCTTTTCTCGGGGTGATCATGTACAGAGGTTCCTTTTATTTGTTTTTGAGATTGTCAGACAACATTTAGTGAAAAGCTTTTCCATTGGTCTGGCCCAAAAAGGCGGGACATGTAGAAGGGGGCGGGGCTTGTAGGTTATAGGTGGGTTCCGCAATTCTTAGGTTGGTGATTGGAAGGGAAGATCTGTGTCTTAGTTAAAGAAAGGCTTAATCTACATCTCAAGGAAAAGGGAAGTTCTGTATCTTGGGAAGAGATAAACAAAAGAATATACTGTAATCGGTTGAAATATACATCTCAAAAATACTATGCCAGGGACAGGAGGTAGGAAGAATCCTGTTCATAGAAAATAAATGGTCTGTTAATGTTTGTGGGCATGACTTCCCCAGTCCCCTTTTGAAAAGATTTTGGAAAAATAGGAAAAGTAGTCAGACTTCTGTCCACAAACATATATAAGATTTATCATGGGCCATACAGAAGGTGCTTTTAATAACAACTACCATTTATTGAGGGTTACTGTTCTGGCTACTGTTTTTAATGCTTAAGAGATTTCTCATTTGATTCTTAAAGCGAAACTCTTAGGAGAGTCCTATTAATATATGAGGTTTGTAGATGAACAAGGTGAGATTCAGGGGAATTTAACTAAAGGTTACAAACCTGTAAGTGGCAAAACAAGAGGTTGAATCAGACAGTACAAGGCCAGAGTCTCCCTGGGTAAGCTCAATACTGTCAGCTTGCTTGCTACTTGTTTTTTCACATCATCTTATTTTTCCTTATTTCTTTATCACTCCTCCACAGGTTTACTAGCAAATTTTGATTGATTACGAACTCAAATGCCTTCAGGATTATAAACACAGAGATGGCGAGGAATGATAGATGTTCTGAACAGTAATCCACATGATGATCAGCCTACACACACACACACATGCACATGCACACACACACACACACACACACACCAGACTAACCCTTTGGATTGCCTTTTGCACAATGTCAAAAAAGGTCAACAACAAATCAAGTTAAACAAACCAACCAAACAAACAATTTGGAACTGACTCTTTTGAAATAAAGCAAAGGAAAAATACACACACACACACACACACACACACACACAAGAAAAGAAGAAAGAGACAGAGAGAGAAATTAAAACAATAAAGTAGAACAAATTAAATTTATTAAAATCCCTTTGATGTCCCCCCCACCCAAAATGTGGTGCCTACAGCTGCTAGTTTGGTAATTTCCTTTAAATTTCCAAGAATTACAGCAGTACCTGCAAACACTGGAGGAAACTGAAGGAGATAACAAAGGGAAGAAGATAGCCAAGAAGGGCTGCAAATTCCTTGAGAGGAGGTCCATCCCCGCGTTTTTATTGAACCCTTCCTATCAAATACTAGGTACTTACTCATCTCATTGTCTCAAGCTTCTTTGTTTTATGCTATCTCTGGGGAGGGAGATTGAGGTTCCCATTTTACAGATTAACCAGGTAAGATTCTAGGAAGTGAGTCAAAAATCCAAAGGCTTTTCAGTACTCTTGGCTGGGGGTCTGTTGTGGCTGTATTGCAATGCTAATAAAGGCTCCCAGTGGCATTCCATCTATCCAAAGCCCTGTACCTGATTTTATTCATCTTTTTATGTTCTCTTTCTTCATCTGGAGGTCTCCCTAAATTGTATAAATGCCATGCCCCAAATCCTTGGTCCTGTCTTGGAGCCAAAGGTGGCAATAACACGCCCTCTCAAGCAAGTCAGCCTCGAGACCTGAACGCCTCTTGGGTGCTGAGAACAACAAAAACACCAGGATCTCTGGACAGCTTCAGGACGTGGGACTTTATACATCTTGCATTCCACCTGGAGGTCTTTCCTATAAATTCACATTTAACTCTCTTACATCCACTTACCTTGCAGAGATGCTTGTAGGACAGTGTTACTTCATTTTTACAGCACTTGTTTCTCTATTACTTTCAAAGTTATCAGTAATGCAGAAGAAATGATATGCCAAAAGGAAGGAAAGTGGACCCCTTCCAGACCACAACTCTCGGATTATATTAAACCAGGAGCAAAAACCTTTTTAGCATTTGAAAGGGAAGGCAATTGTATTACTAAGCCTCACTCCACCGCCTCCAGACTTTTCTCAGCCAGCCAACAAAGGGCAAAAAGCAAACACCACTTCATACCCCTATTCACTGGAGGGTAAAAGAGACCTCCCACTATACAAAAGTCCGTCTAAAGGTCAGTTTGGGAGTGTACTGAGGAGGAGGGCACTGGCCAGGGAACAAAATGTTTACCGTCGCCCTCAGGCCTGTTGCTTCTGTTTTGCTTTCAGCACGTGCTCTGGGTATATCTGTCGGAACTGGACATTTCCACCGCTGTTTAGCTTGTTGGTGGTCAAATTATACTTCCTCGGTCCTCTGCAGTCCTTTTCCACATTCTTCACTCCAGATGAACTGAGAAAGTAGAGCCACCCAGAGCCAGGACAACTTCCCTGGGGAAGATCGTTTATTCATATTCATAAAGCCAATCTATTCTCATTGAGCACCTAGTGTGCATCCCGCTCGTGCTAGGCGCTGGAAGCTTGTAACAATCTCAGAGCTGATGCAGTTGCCTTACAGCTTCGGTTCAATTCAATTCAACTGAAAAGACTTGACACTGAACAATAAAAAACACAGTTAATTATTTAAATTCAACTGCGATAAATGTTTAAGGAGCACTGTGTACAAAGAGAGCTTAAAAAGAGTGGCTGATCTCAGTTGGGTTATAGGAGAGGGGGCTTTTCTGAGGGAGAGAAGGAGTAGGAGTTAGCTATGTGCCAGGGCAGTTGAGATCATGCTGGGCCTAGGGGAGCAGCAGGCAAAAAGGCCCTGACTTGGGAAAAATATGGTCTGGCACAGGATCTGGACGACTATTTTGTGGCTGAAGAGCACAGGGAAGCCAGAATGGGGCTGGGGCGAGACAGGAGGGGAACTTCCGCAGGGCATTGTACTCTGTAGGCTTTTGCATTCTGTCTCTAAAGCAATGGGGAGACAGTTATGGGCTTAAATGAGCAAAGTGCCTTATGAGGTTGGCAGTGTCAAAAAAGAGTTTTGAGGGACAGAAGACTAATGCAGGGAGACCAGTTAGTAAACTGTGCCAAAAATCAAGATGAGAAGTTCTCAAATTTTAATGAATTGACTGGAGATCTTGCTAAAATGCAGATTCTGATTCAGTAGTTCTGGGTTAGGGCCAGATATTCTGCATTTTTAACAAGCTCCCAGGTGCCTACTCTGGTAATCCACTCTACAGATACGTTAGTAACAGTTTTAGATCAGAATAATTGCAATGAAGATGAAAAAAGGGCCAAATTTATGAGCTGTTGATACTATGTAGGAAGTGAGTGGAAGTATCAGGATACCCTGCAGGTCTCTGACGGGGGCAACTACGTGGAAGAAGGTGGTATTTGCAGGGACAGGAGGTACCAGAGAAGAGTAAATTTGTGTAGGAGGTGAAAGACTCAGTTCTGGACATGTTGACTTTAGTGTGTGTCTTCGTCCGTTTTCTGCTGTGGTAACAGAATACCACAGACTAGGTAATTTATAAAGAATAGAAGTTTATTTGGCTCACAGACTGGGAAGTCCATAAGCATGACTCTGGCATCTGGCAAAGGTCATCCTTCAGTGGAAAAGCAGAAGATAACATGTGAGACCAAGAGAGGAAATTGAGTCAAATTCATCCTTTTTATTAGGAACCTACTTTCCCAATAACTAATTCATTCGAGATAACCATGTTAATCTATTCACAAGGGCAGAGCCCTCCGGACCTCGTCACCTCTTAGAAGTTCCAACTTGGGTGATTTTTCGCTCTATGTCTCTCTGTCTCTGTCTGTCTTTCTAGAGAGCACACACACCCTACAGCAAAAACCTTTTTAAGAGAGATTTTTAGGGCATATGTGCTTCTGGAGAGTCAGAGAAAGACAGAAAGCAAGATATCACCCTCCAGGGAGAATGACCACACTGCAATCCATTCTCCTCTTGGGAGATTTTCTTTTTCCTCTTGGGATTTTGGCTATGCATGCACACACTCCCAGCATGAGTTTTAAGCTACTGGGCCTGGGACTTGAACCACGTGCAGTTGACTATGTGGGAGTCTAGTGATGTAACCATTTTGCCAACTGCTGGTTGTGACATTAAAAAAAAAATATTTATTTATCATTATTATTATTATTTTGCTTAATTTGAACAGAGACAGAGCTAGAGAAAGAGAGGGAAAGTGAGAATGCAGACTGCCAGGTCTGGGACTTGAACCATAGTCAGCCAAGTAGGAATACAGTGCCTTACCCATCACACCACCTGCCAGCCCTAAAAATTCCAACTTTAATACCATTATAATGTCAATTAAATTTCAACCTGAGCTTTGGAGGTGACAGTTAAACCATAGCAATGTGTCATAGGTATACCCCAGCAGGTGATAATACATATGGATCTAAAGCGCAAGACAAAGGAAGAAGCTCAAGATACAAATTTAGGAGTCATCAATATGTAAAGGTAATCAGAGCTATGAAAATGGGTACTATCAGCCTAGGTATAGAGTACTAACTCAAGTTTTGCTTTTCAATCATCTTTTGGTCTTCTTTTAAGTACTTTGGGAAGAGAAGAGGCCCAGTCTCAATAATTTAACAATGAGTGGGGAGGAGAAATCAGCAAAGAAATGTAAGGAGAAGACTGTCAAGTTGGAAGAAAACCCATGTTGGTATCCAAGAGTTATACCCTTTCTTCTTTGCTATTGGAAAATGTTTTCAGCTTGGAGAGGCTTGAGATCTAGCAAGGCAGATTCTGCAGCCTTTGTGCCACGTTATGGTTGATCTAAATCAGGTAAGATAATATCACAGCACTTTGCTTGGAGATTGGTCCAATGGTGAATTCTTATAAAACTGACCAATGAGACCAAAATCAATCAATAAATAAAACAAAGTAGACTGGGTTGAGGAAAACATTTTTCTTCCTTAGAAAAAGGACAAGAAAAGAGCTTCATGGTGCCATTATTGTCCCCTTTTCTGCTTGAACTCAGACATGATGTCAGAGCAAAGTCAGCCTTTGTGGGACAAAGAGGAGATAAGGATGAAAATCTGACATCTAAGAAGAATGAAATAAAAGCTGAAAAGTGCCTGCATTGCTGATGACACAACCAAGCAAGCTACTGACCTCCTCTGGAACCCTTCAGTCTGTTGTTATATGAGATGGTAAATGCCTGTACTGCTTAGGATACTAGTAGGTGATTTTTCCACTTGTAACTGAAATATTTTTGGTAATTAGTGTATATTGTATGGTAACATGGTAGAATGTAGTTCTGGAGTTAGAAAGATGAGGTTCAGATAGTTATGGTTTTTAACTTTGGGTATTTTGTGTGTTTCCTCAGTTTCTTCATCTGAGAAACTGAGATAATAACAGTATCTATCTCGAGAACTTCCATATACTGTTGGTGGGAGTGTAAATTAGTAAACCTACTGTGAAAAGTAATTTGGCAGAATTTACTAACACCGAAAGTGCTCATAGCCTAAGGTTCAGCAATTCTACTTCTAGGTAAATCTTAGAGAGACTTTTGCACAATGCATTGACAGACATGTACACGACTATTCATTTAACACTTTTTTAATAGTGAGAATTAGAAATAGTCTAGATATGCATCAGAAGAAAATACATAAGTAAGGGATAGTATATTGATGTGAGAGTATACAATAGAGCGATTTAAACAGACGAACTAGCTCTCTCTATATATATATCAACATGGATCTCAGAAACATAATGCTGAGTAAAAAAAGCAAATTGCAGAGTGAGATATGCAGTATGATCCATTTATATACATTTTTAAAAGCAGACACTATACTACATATTTTTATGAATCTGTAAGTCTATGGAAAGTAGATTGGAAAGACATACATTAGCTATACTTGTGGGTAAGGGATAAAGAAGATAAGGAAAAATAAGGGTCATGTCTAGACAGATGATTATATAATGCCAGTAAGAAAGGACTAACTGATTGAATCAGTTCAATTCTATGCCTCTGTGGCTCAGCCTTCGAAGCAAAACAAAACATAATACTATTGTTTTTCTAGGCTTAATGTCTTGCACATAGTAAGGGTTTAACAAATGGTGTTAATTTCTGTTATTATTATATGGGGTGTGTGTGTGTATGTGTGTGTGTGTGTGTGTGTGTGGTGTTTCAGACAGTGTCTTGGTATGTTGTGATCTTCCTGCCTTAGCCTCCCTAGTAACTGGGACAGCAGGTATATATTGCCATGCCCACTTTTCAGGGTGGGCTGGGAATTGAACCCAGGCTTCTTGTTTAGTCTCGGCCTGTTGAGTTGCAGCATCAGCCAGCTCACATGACCATGGCTGGGCCCATCTTTCTTATATGCTCACCTGCTGTGCTCAGCCTTTTACTTCCCATAGGTTTTTTCTAGAACAAACTAGATGTTGGATACATCTCCCTGCACCTAAATTTCCACTTCTCACAATTAACTTGAGAGCTGTTAAACAAATGGTTTGGTTTAGGGTCAAGGTATTGATGTGCACTAAGGCTACTCTAATGAGTTAAAAAAATTAAAAGAAATAAAAGATACTACACACACATACTCAAGGGTAGCCCCATCCAACCAACCCACTAAATAACCACAAGAAACAGGAACACCTTACTAGCGTAAGTCCTTGCATTTTGTGTAAGTAATTTATATTAATCAAGACTAGTTTGGGTAAAAAGGAAAATGTATCAGCATACATAAGATTTGGGAAGTTCAAGAAAAATAACTGCTCAATTTTTCCAACTGAATTGGGGAATTCTCACTGCATTGCCCCTATTTAATTTGGCTATTTCCAGCAGTAAGGCTCTGTTGCTTGCAAAGCCCAGGAACCAATTCTTCAAGCAACTGAAAGAAGCTCTCACTCGCCTAGGCAAAAAAAGAAATTTATTAGAAGGATATTATACAACTCACAGAATTAAAGGAAATGCTGAAGCAACAGGTCTTGGGAAGAAAAAGAAGTAAGCAGTTGTAAGATCTAAGAAGTATAAATACTTTTTTCCTTTACTCACCTGAAGTCTTTCTGTCATTCTCCCTGGAGAGTCTCATTGACTTAGTTTGGGTCAGATAAAGGCAGCCTGTGATTAATAGCTCTACTAATACTACAATACACAGAATAGGAAAGGAGTAGTCTCCCAGGAGAAAAGTTCCTTTCAAAACAAGGGATGGGATGCTTACTGTCTTGTTGGCTTGGGCTATGATAATGAAATACCAGAGAACAGGTAGCTTAAACAACAGAGCTTTTCCACACAGTTCTGGAGGTTTGGAAATTCAAGATCAGGTGTCAGCGTGGTTGGGTTCTGGTGAGGGCCTTCTTCCTAAATTGCAGGCAGGCACCATCTTGCTGTGTTTTCTCATGGCAGAGAGAGATCTCTCTATCTCTTCCTCTTTTTATAAAGACATAATTGCATCAAGAGTGCCCTATCACAATGATCTTCACTAATACCTAATCATGTCTCAATGGCCTCATCTCCAAATCTCATCATATGGGTTAGGGTTTCAAAATGACAATTTTTTGGGGGGTAGGGGTCACAATTCAGTCCATAGCACTGGTCTAGCAAAAACAACAGATGTCTGCTTTACAGCTGAAGGTTTGCATCTTATTAAGGAGCTCCAAACTGAAAGATACAGCTTCCCTATCAGCTTGCTTAGTGACTTATGGGACTTCCCAATTCTTTCTTCCATACTTGCAGAATGGGGTTCATGATACATGCTCCTATGTTGTATAACCAGACATATGGCTCAGCAAATTAACAATAACTCAGAGTCAAAAAGGGACTCAGACCTCTAAAGGGAGAGATTCTCCATCTTACCTTGGCTGCACATTAAAATCACAGGGGACCCTAGCTAAAAATGTGCACACCCAGAGATCCTGATTTAAGTGGTCTGGGAGGGAAAGCTTGGGCATCAGTATTTTTTTTTTTTTTTTTTTTTGGAGAGGTTTTTGCTATAGGGCGCGTGCGTTCGCCAGACAGAGAGAGACAGAGAGACAGAAAGCAGGAAATCACTCCCCAGGGGGGATGGCCACGCCGCAATACCTTCTCCTCCATTCTCCTCTCGGGATCTTGGGCACGCATGCACATGCGCCCGGCGTGAGTTTAAGCCACCGGGTCCGGGACTCGAACCGCGGTCGACTACGTGGGAGTCCAGCGACATAGCCATTACGCCAACTGCTGGTCCCGGGCATCAGTATTTTTTAAAAGTTCCCCAGATGATTCTAATGTGTAGCCATGCTTGACATGCCCTGGTTTAGGGATAGTTTGCTTCCACTCCACCATCCTCCTAAAAAAAGTCCTTCTGTGTCAATGAGAGGAGACTGTCAGCTTCTGTTTCAATGATTTCAGCAAGCACAGTGTCTTTGTTCAGGATGCCATAAAAATATCACAGACGAGGTGGCTTAACAACAGAAAATTTATTTTCTTATCGTCTGAAGGCTGGGAAGTCCAAGATCAAGGTTCTGGCAGGATTCAGTTCTTAGTGAAGGCTGTCTTTCTGGTTTGCACGGCAGAGGAAGAACAAGCTCTCTGGTATCTCTTTGTATAAAGTCATTAATCACACTGGATCGGCACTCCACCTTCGTGACCAAACTTAACTTTCCTTACCCTCATAGAGGTTTTACCTCCATACAGAGTGGCGCAGGTTGCTTAGTGACTGGGTTAGGGATACGTGCTGAGAAATGCATTGTTCAGGGATTTCATCATTGCGTGTGAACATCACAGAGTGCATTTACACAAGCCTGGATGGTCTGGCCTACTCTACACCTAGCTGTATGATTATTGCCTGTCGCTCCTAGGTTATAAACCTGTGCAGCATGTTGCTGTACTGAATGCTGGAGGCAACTGTAACACCATGGTAAGAATTTGTGTATCTCAACATATCTAAATACAGAAAAAGTACTGTGAAAATATGGTACAAAAGATAAGAAAAGGTACACTGATACAGGGCACTTACTGTGATGACTGGAGCTTGCAGGACTACAGGTGACTCTGGGTGTGTCAGTGAGTGAGTGGGTGAATATGAAGGCCTAGAGATTAGTATACACTCTGAAAATTTTATAAAGATTGTATACTTATAAAAACAATTGACACTAAATAACTAAAATTAATAAACACTAAATTTATAAAAAATAATTCCCTCTCCAATAATAATTCATCTTAGCTTACTTTAACTGCTTGACTTTATAAAGTTTTCATTTTAAAAAATTTTCAACTCTTGTGACCAGTGGATGGTGTAATGGTTACGTTGGTGGACTTCCACATGGCCAACTGCAGTTTGAGTCCCAGACCTGGTGGCTTGAAACTCATGCTGGGCGCATGTGTACACGCACATGCGTGTGTGTGTGTGTGTGTGCCCAAAATCCCGAGGGGAGAATAGAGAAGAGATTGTGGTGTGGCCATCCATCTGGGGGGTGATTTCTTGCTTTCTGTCTCCCTATCTCTCTCTGTTTCTCTGGTGATTTCACGCATCTTATAACAAAAATAAAAATAAAAATAAATTTTTGACTTTTTATAATAACACTTACCTTAAAATACAAACACGTACAACCTAAAATATTGGGTTGTTGGGAAAGTCATGACATCTTTTTTTAGTGTTTTTCTATGCAAAAATACATCATGACTTTTCTTTTTTCTTTTTTATAAATTTTATACAAGCTATTTTTAAATTTTTATTTATTTATTTTAATTTACATTTTATCACATCTTTACAGTATACGTTTCTTTTTCCAATGCAAAATCTATGCATGTCAGTCAAGACAAGGATGTTTCTATATACATTATCATCTGCAAATAGCTTCTCATTTTTTGTCAGTTAAGCATACTTTTACCCATTTTTTCCTTCCCCTTTCCCCTCCCTCCCTTCCACACTAGACTTTTTTTTTCACATTTTATTGATTCACAAAAGATCTTAAAATATGGAAAAAGCTAGAATCTAGTGACAAGAGCACTGTAATTTTCTTCTGGAGCATTTTTTTCTTCTTGCTCAATTCCCCCTTTTACTAAAGAATAATAAATAATAAATAAATAAATAATAAATAAACTAATTTATTTGGTCCCCCCCAAAAAAAATTAGGCTAATTTCAACATGGTCTGTTATTTGCACAAAGCCCTGTAAGAATTCAATTTCTGATGCAAGGCAACAGATACTATTTATTACTGAACTTATGCAAATAACCATTCTGCCACAAAATAAGAATGCTGACAAATATTTTCCAATTGCAAACAGGTCAGGAAGGGAGAAAAGTTTATGTTTCAATTAAAAAAATTCTTCAAGAAATTGCTGAACCCAACAACTCAGAAGAAAACAAAAATCCTTAAATATGGAAGACAAAGCATAGAAGAAAATCAGTAATGTTTTTAGAAAAAAGTCATAGAATTCTATTTCACCAGTTCAGTCTCGTGTAATCTCTTTTGTTGAGTTTGCGGTGTTACTGTGATCTGACCTTTCTGTTAACGTTCAACATTATTATTGTTATTTCAGAACTTGTCCTTACCATTAAATTGACCTTTCTCTTGGTCACTTTTTTTTTTTTTTTTTTTTTTTTTTTTTTTAAATTTGTCTGTCTTTAGTTTTCTTAGTATAGTACTCCTTTTAGAACTTCTTGAAGAGCTGGTCTGGTGTTGGTAAATTCTTTCAGGTTTTGTTTATCTGAGAATGTTTTTATCTTCCCACATGGAGGATAATATTGCCAGATGCAATATTTTTGGTTGAAATACTTTTTCGCTTAACACTTTCAATATATTTTCCCATTCTTTCCTTACATGCATTGTTTCCAATGAGAGGCCCAATGTTAGCCTAATGGAATATCTTCTGAAAGTAACTTGACTTTTTTCTTTTGCCAATTTTACTATCTGTCTTTGTCTGTGGTTTTGGTCAGTCTGGCTGTGATGTGCCTTGGAGAAGATCTTCTTGAGTTGATTCTATGTGGGGTTCTTTGTGTATTTTGGGTCTGAATATTTGAATGCCTCTAGGTTTGGAAAGTTTTCTTCCAGGATTTCATGGAGTAGATTATCAATGCCTTGATTAGTTTCTTCACCTTCTGGGATACTGATTATCCAGATGTTTGGGCATCTAATGGTATCTAGTATTACTTGTATATTATTCTCATTTTTGGGGGATTTTTTTCAGGCTTTTTGGTGAATATTCCTAGGTCAGAGGTTCTATCTTCTACATCTGAGATTTGAACTTCTGCATGATCTAATCTGCTTTTAATACTTTCAAGGGAAGTTTTGATTTCTTGAATTACAGCCTTCATCTCTAACGGTTCCACTTGATTCTTTTTTATGGTGTGTATTTCCTCTTTCAGATCGTGGAAGAACTTCCTCACCTCCTGGAACTCTTTCTCTCTTTTCTCCTGCATCTTCTGGAGTTCGTTGTCTCTCTTCTCTTGCGTCTCTGTTAGCTTTGTCACTATGAATATCCTAAAATCTTTGTCTGACATTTCCAGAAGTTCCATTGTTCTGTCTATGAAGGATTGTTCTTTCTCCTTGGGGGAGAGATATTTTCTTGATTTCCCATAATTTTTGTGCCTCTGAGATGGTGGTTTCTGGTCATCTGATGGATTATACATTACTTTCTACCTTCTTAGAGTTAATTGTGAGTGTTAGAGGTGTGTAGAAAGAGATGGTCTATAATTTTTATGCAGTACCGTTTCCCTGATCCTCATCAAGAAACCTGTACTTTTTTCAGTGGAACTGATTATTACAAAGGCCTCACACTTTCAAGGCAATAGGGGCACATGGGCTGAACTGTGGGGTTTAAATATTCATATGTTTCACTACTGTGTACCTGACCTACGTAGACACTCAAAGTGTGGAAGGTGAGAAACAAGGTGATAAAGTCGAGTAAAAGAAAAGAAACAAAGGGAAAAAGACAAAACAAAAACAAACCAAAAGAAGCCCCCAAAACAATGAAAAGGGAAAAATATTCATTAAAAAAAAAAGTGAAAAAATCAGAACTGCATGGCACAAGGAAAGCCCACCTCAGATGTATATGGATTTTGAAATTAGCAAGAGAAAGGAGAAGTCAGAGACAAGAGACAGTACCTATAGATAAAAAAAAAAAACCCACATATATATAAGAGAGAAAAATTTTGAGAGAAAGGGAGGCAGAGAGACAGAGACAGAAAGAAGACAGAGGCCACCTTACCTGGATTTTCACTGGGTATTGAGCTGGAAGGAGGGGTTTGGGGCAGAGGCTTTTTCCAGTTAAAGGGGCAGGGAAAGCCCACCTCACATGCACATGGATTCTGGATTTTCGTTGGGTGTTTGTATCATGGCTTTTCTGACAACCCAATATATATATATATATATATATATATATATATATATATATATACACACACACACACATATTATATATATATATATATATATATATATATATATATATATATATATATAAAATATCCTTAGTCTATATTAACTGTTTTGTACTTAAAACAGTTCTTTAAAGCTTTATAAGCTTTTTTGTTATAAACTAAAACACACACACATTAGCTTGGACTTACACAGCATCAGGAACATCACATCACTGTATTCCACTTCCACCTCTTGTCCCACTGGAAGGGCCATCATGCACAAAATAATGCAAGATTAAATCAAGCACAAGAGGAAATGATGCAATCAGGAGATGTAGTAAACACGGGATATATGAGGCTGCTGCTATGGTTAAACTACATACTGTTTTCCAGTAAATATTTTATAAATAAAAGGGGTACACTCTAAGATAATGATAAAAAAAAGGATAGTATAGTAAATACATAAGCCAGTAACATGGTTATTTTCATGATCAAGTATTGAGTACTGTATATAATTGTATATGCTATACTTTTTTTTAATTGTCAAGGGGTATGTGCACTCACCTGAGACAGACAGAGGGATACAAAAAGAGATGGAGAGGGAGACGATCCCCCCTGCAGTGGAGTGTGGTCACACTGCAATCTCTTCTCCTCCATTTCTTCATCCTGTTGAGGTTTGACATACTTGCACACATGCCCAGAGTGTTTTGCAAACTGCCAAGGCAGGGATTTCAAACCATGGTTGATCGTATGGATCCTTTAACCACTAAGCTGTGAGGCTGGGTCTACTTCTTTCCTTTTTCTTCTTCTTCTTTTTTTTTCAGAGAAAGAGAAAGAGAGACTGTTTTGTTTTGTTTTAGATTTTTTCTATAGGGTACATGTGCTTGCCAGAAAGACAGAGAGAGATAGAGAGACAGAAAACAAGAAATCAGCCCCCAGGGGAGATGGCCACAGTGCAATCCCTTCTCCTCCATTCTCCTCTTGGGATCTTGGGCACGCACACATATGCATGCACGGTGTGAGTTTTAAGCTGCTGGATTGAGGACTCAAACTACATGGGAGTCCAGTGATGTAACCATTATGCCATCTGCCAGTCCTGAAAGGGAGAGATTTTTGACAGAATTCTTCTGTCATAATCCTCCTGTCCTGTCTCACTCACCCAGGTAACTAGGAGTACAAGTGCGGGTGGTCACACCTGGCCTGTTTAGATTGGACTGGGAACTTCATGGGCCTTCCATGCAGCCTCAGCCTCTGAGTAGCAGCATGTGCCTCGATGGCGGAGCCAGTGCTATATATTACATAACTGGCAGTGCAGTGTGTTTACACCAGCATCATGTGAGCACGTGAGCAATGCATTGTGCTATGGAGCCAACATCATAAATGCAGTCCATTATTGTCCAGAACATCATTATCTAGCACATGACTGCAGTCACATTGGGGGTTAGGGCTTCAACATGTGGGTTTTGAGAGGACACAATCATTCTGTCCATAACATGGAGTCATGGCTCATGGACTGTAGAGTGATGCAAATAGTTAGAAAGCTCTTCTTCATATTAAGCTCAAACCTGTGTCTTCTTCAATTCCTTTCATTTTTATTCTACATAAAGCATTAAGAGAAATGGGAGGTTGGGGCTGGCAGGTGGCATGGTGGTTAAGGGCACTGGAATCCCACATGGCTGACTGTGGTTTGAGTCCCAGACCTAGTGGCTTGCTCTCTCTCTCTCTCCCCTCATTCAGTCCCTCTCTGGTCAAAATTAAGAATAAATAAATAAGTAAAGTTCAATAAAAATATAATTCTTTAAACCGTTTTTTAAAAAAGAGAAATTGGCAGCAACTAAGACAACTAACAACTATTTGCTAGGTATTTTGGATATCTTACCTCCCTCAAGCATTGAGAAAATACTGTGAAACAGGTATCATCCTCCCCAATTTACAAGTTGGAGGGTTGATGTCAGAGAGGATGAGTAATCTGCCTAAATTCATAAAACTTCTACATGGCAGAATGAAAATTCAAATCCAGGCCTTTCTGCTTCCCAAACCCACGCTCTTTCTATCATCATGCTGCAGAATTTATCTCTTGCTCACAAAACCCCTTATATATTTGAGGGTGAAGTTGCCTCAGAGGCCTGAAAGCTCTGATCCTGAGGACACGCTTTATCCATGCAAATGCTGCTTCTGTAGTGACTTGGGCTTTGCTTTTCCTTCTTTCTCTTTCTCTCCCTTATTTTAGTATTTTATTTTCTACTCTTAACACTAGCTTCAATTTAATTTCTATCACCTGGTAATGCATTTTGCCTCAGTGTCCTTCCTAAAATTGCTTTTGTTACATAGACCCCAGTCTAGACCAAACTTTAGATATCCACAGTGCGGATGGTCACACTACAAGTTCTTCTCCATTTTTTTCCTGGGATCTTGGCATACACACACACGTGCCTGGCGTGTTTTTTTTAATTGTCATCTCGGGACTTGAACTATGGTCGACTACGTGGGAGTCCAGCGATGTAACCATTTGCTGGTCTCTCCATATGCCTTTTGGTTTTCTTCTCTAGAGACATGGTCAGTTTGCACTTCCAGGACCTATGACTATGGCTGGCAGACACAGAAAAAGCTTTGAGAAGACAGAGTCTGTGCCTCATGTGTGTGGAAACTGGTGATTTGTGTATAATGTTATTCTTTTTTCTGCCTACCATCCTTTCCTATTTTTTCTGGAACAGCACTTCTCCTTTGTTTTGGGGAAGTGATTTTTGCCCACTCTGTGTGATCTTAGAGGGTCTGTCAATCACATGATCCCACTTATTTCACCACAGGAGTGGATGCAGGAATCCAAAAAGCCAGTTAGAATATGTACAACTTTTTCCTGAGCATGGTGCTTGGTCTAGCTCCTTGATTCAGCTCCTGATCCATGAAGGGGTACTCAGAATCTTTTTAAAGAATTGTCAATGAATGCTGGGAGAAGAAAGGTGTTCTTGGGACCAGCAGTTGGCATAATGTCTATGTTGCTGGACTCCCATGTAGTCAAAGGTGGTTCGAGTCCTGGATGCAGTGGCTTAAACTCACGCCAGGTGCGTGTGCATGCCCAAGATCCCAAGCAAGAGGAGTATGGAGGAGAAGGGATTGCGGTGTGGTCATCCCCCTGGGGGTGATTTCTCACTTTCTGTCTCTCTGTTTCTCTCTGTCTTTCTAGCAGCGAGCGCAGGCACCCTATAGCAAAAACCTCTCCAAAAAACAAAAAAACAAAACAAAACAAAAACACCAAGAGAGGTATTCTTTTCTTTGCTGTTGCTAGCTGGGATGATGCAGGGCTGATGAAGCTGGTGGCCATCTTTGCCCTCATATGGATGAAGGACATCTATCTAGGAATGAAGTGAACACAGAGGAAAACATAACCTAAAGACAAAGAGGGAGAAAGACAAGTTCTGATCAGTACTTCTCTGGGTCTCAACCTTCACCAAAATACTTCAACATTTCTTGGTAACTTCATGTAAAGACTGCTTCACAATCTATTTTCAGTTGTAGCAGATGAAAATAGTGCTTAGAACACTGGTTCCGAGTTGGACACAGTTGTGTTCAAATTGTGGTGTACAACTTCCTACTAAGTTGTAAACTTCCTGAGGCTCATTTTTCCCTGTCTGTAAAATGAGGACAATAACGTTATTTATGAAGCAGTTATGACTTTTTTCTAGTCCGGTATTCTTCTTTTATCTTTTTTTTCCCTCATAACTCAACTTGCTACCCTGGCCCAGGGTGAATATTTATATCAGTCACTCAATGACAGTGCTCTAGTTACACTGGTGTTACTTTAGTTCTGCTTGGAATTCAAATTGTGATTGAAAACCCACAAATGTAGAAGGCTGTTAAGCAGAGATAGCCAATGATAGTACCATAGGCTGAAAAAGATGAACAAGAGCTGTGACTTAGTTCCTGAGAACCGAACTGCTATTGTTTCTGTCCTTCCCAACCTTGTTTGTGCAGCTCTTCTGATCTGTGAGCCAGCCCTTCCAATAAACCTTTTTTATTTGTTTGTATAGGATACAACCAAAGAGACTTAATGAATCTTCGTCAAAAATTTGCTTTGAGAATTAAGTGAAACAATATGTTCGAGGTAGTTAGCACATTGCTGGGGAAATAAATGTTCAATTAGTATTAGCTACTGTTTTCACTACAATTTGACTTCTACTTGATGACTCTTAAATGGTTACACAAATAAATCCATTTATTATGGAGAAGTCAGCTATATGGAGCTGCCCAAGTGAAAAGTAGCTTGATTGTGAACTGAAGCCTACACAACACTGTCATTCTTACTCCTCTAGTGAAGGTAAGAATCAGATGGAGAGACTCTGATTTAGTAGGTTGGGGTGGGGAGGAAGACTTCAAGTTAAACCACCAATTATTTCCTTCAGGCCTGGTGTTTTTACATATATAGTAACTCTCTTCTGTTTGGCAGATACATAAAATTTCTATTGTTTCTAAATTTTGGGTTCTCTAGAACCAGATTGCTCTTTGACAAGGTGGAATCCCCGAAGTTAATTTCATATGGGCTTCATGTTTTAAATGAGTCCATCTGTAGCTGGCTGAATAATGGCCCTCCCAAAACATTGTGTCCTAATCTCTGTAACTTCTGCATGCTAACTTTTAAGGACAAAGGATATTGGCAGATGAGATTAAGTTAAGGATTTTGAGATATGGAGGTTATCCTGTGTTATATGGTTGGGATTTAAATGTAATCACAAGTGTCTGGTGGTTTTTTTTTTGTTTTTTTTTTGTTTTTTTTTTGTTTTTTTTTTGTTTTTTTTTTGTTTTTTTTTGTATTTTTTCCCCGATTCTTGCTATAGACAGAGAGCTAGAAAGTGAGAAATCACCCCTCAAAGGGGATGGCCGTGCCACAGTCCCTTCTCCTCCATTCTCCTCTTGGTATTGAGGGCACTCATGTATATGCCCCTGGCATGAGTTTCAAGCCACTGAGTCCAGGACTTGTAACCATAGTCAACTATGTGAGAGTCCAGCGCCTTAGCCACTACACCACCTGCTGGCTCCCACGAGTGCCTTTAGAAGAGGAAGGCAGATGGAGATGTCACATACACATAGAGGAGATGATGTGAAGACAGAGGTGGAACTGAAATGATGTAGCCACCAGTCAAGAAATGCTGACAACCCAGAAACTGGCACAGCCAAGAAATGGATTCTTCTCTAGAATCTCCAGAGGGAGCATGATTTCGCCAACATCTTGAACCAACTTTGGGTTTCTGGCCTCCAGAACTGCAACAGATTACATTTCTCTTGTTTGAAGCCACCAAGTTCATGGCAATTCATTATAGCAGTCACAGGAAACTAATACATCATCTGAAATACTTTTGTCAAATATATTGAAAATCTGTTCAAAAAACTGCTACAACAGCCAGAAACTTAATTTTATTTATATAGATTATTTGGCCCTTTCCTACCCTGCTAGTGTTCCCAAGAGCTAAGAATTGTTACTACACATATTTACCTTTTCTTGTGGAGTCACTCACAGGCTGTCTCTAAATGAATCACCCCTCTGTAACAGGCACCCAGTTCATGCTTCTTCTTCTTTTCTTTCCTTTTTAATGTTTTCAAAATGTATTTATTTCTTCTGAAAGAGAGAGAGAGAAAGTGAACCCCAGTAGGGTCTTGACACTGCTATCCAGCCTTAGCTTTAGCTCGACCTTAGGCATGTGCATGCCCAGTGTCCTCAGGGAGGTTTCTGGATGTGAACCCAGTCTATCCCATGTGGGTAGCTTCACAGAACATTGCACTGTATCTCTGTACCCCATCCAACCCCTGAGTTCATATGCTTCTGATGCAGTTCCCATTGCTCTTGGATCAGATTGCAATCTTAAAGTCCTAAGCTCCTTCTGAAGAAGGAATAATAGAAAATGGCTGGCTGCAGATGATAAACTTCCTTCTCTTCATTCCCACCTTCTGTAGGGCCCAGGGAATGATTAATTATATAAGCATCCAAAGACCTTCACTCATGTCTTCCCTCTCTTTGGAATGGGCCATGTGAAGTTAACCCTCTTAAGGTACAATCAAGGACATTATTAAAGACTTCTTTTTATTCCAGGTCTCTCTCCTGAGAGAGAGGGTCCCAATGATCCTCTTACTTCTTCTGATACTATAAAATATTATATAAATGTTTATAAAAATTTTTTCAGACATGGAGCATATCATTCCATTTTATTTTCTTCTATGTATTTAACCAGGATTCAAAAATGATGTTTTCTTATAGAAATTTCTTCTTTTTTTTTTTTTTGGAGAGGTTTTTGCTATATAGCGAGTGCACTCACCAGAAAGACAGAGAGAGACAGACAGAAAGCGAGAAATCACCCCCCCAAGGGGGATGGCCATGCTGCAATCCCTTCTCCTCCATTCTCCTCTTGGGATCTTGGGCACACATGCACACGTCTGGTGTAAGTTTAAGCCCCTGGTTCTGGGACTCAGACCGTGGTCCACCACATGGGAGTCCAGCGACATAACCATTATGCTAACTGCTGGTTCCTTATAGAAATTTCTTTAAATGCATATGCACTTTATTGATATGTACATACATGTGTATAAATTTATATGCATACCGACAGAGAGAGCTTCTTCTTTCTTAAGTAATGATAATAATGGAAAAAGATTAAATGTCAAATCTAAGTAACTCTGCTATGCCAAAATTAGGCCAAGGTTAGGAAAATGAAACTACAGCTGGCTCTGGGGACTTCCAGAAGAATGCCATTTAAGATTTTGAACCTCAGTCTTCTCCGAATTCTCATGGTCTGCAGTGGTGATCGTCCCTCTCCATTACGACATCACATCCCCTTCCTTGCCTCACGATGATGGAGAGGTCCTTCCTTGTAGGGCATCATGTGCTTTTCTCATGATCTATTCCTTTTCACTTTCCAACCATTAGATTAGGGTTAAGTTCCAACATAACACAGGTGAGGACATACTTGTTTTTATTGCCTGCAAGATTTCAGACATCATCACTATTCTAGGTCTTAGGGAATGTTTTATACCTTGGGAAAAAATCTCATATGACTTGTGTCAGAGCAGGGAGCCCACTTTACTACAAAGACGGTAGAGTAGTAGGGCAATGACCATTGCATCCACTGTTTATATAACATGTCATACCACTCCAAGCCAGAAGTCTGGGAGAGTATTGAAATGGTCTGGTTAAGACAAAGTTGAAATGCTAGCTTAGAAATAACACTTTGTGAGAAGAAAACCTCTATTTTCAGTAGATGTAGTTGACATGCTACTGAGAACCAATAGAGATTGGCTTCCATTCTCTGGAAAATTCAGTTAAAACTTTTGTATGATATTGTATCTCCAATAAGAATAATTTAGGGGTCCAGGAACAAAGGAATGTAAGCAGGAGTGACCCACTTACTCTCTGTCCCAGTGACTCACTGGGCACTTTGTACTTTCTTTCCTCACAAGTCTAGGCTCTGTAGAGTTAGAGGCACTGGCTACAAAAGGGGCATGCTTTTGCTAGGGATCTGAAAACGGTCTCATTGAAATATAGATGACAACTGCCACCAAAGCACTCCGTACCCCTGTGTCCAGGGACTGACAGAAAAGAAGAGGAGTTGCCATCTTGGCAGAGATAATGGGCTTTGATCTTCAGGAGGCAGAAGGCTGCTCTTACATAACGGGCATGGGGGTAAATATATGTGGTACGTTAGTCAGGATTCTTAGGGAGACAGAACCGACAAGAGTCGTATATCCATGTATGAGAGGGGGTTTATTAGGAGAATTGGCTCATTCAATTGTCATGGCAAAGTCCCACTAGGCCACCTGTGAGGAGGAGACAATGGGGTGCTGATGGCATGGCTTGGTGCCAGTTCAAAGACCTCAGAAGCAGAGAAGTTTTTTTTAAAAAAAGAATTATTTTATTTAACTTTTATTTATTTATTTACTTGTTTTAATTTAACCAGAGAGGGACAGAGTGAGAGAGAAAGAGAAAGAGAGGGAAGGTGAGAAAGCAAGCCCTCAGGTCTGGGACTTGAACTGCAATTGGCCATGTGGTAGTCCAATGCCCTTAACCACCACACCACCTACTGGCCCTGATGGTGTAACTCTTAGTCCAAAGTAAAAAGTCTGAGAATCCAGGGGGCCACTGGGGTGTGTCCCAGAATCCAAAAGAAGGCCAGCTTTGAGTTTTGATGTCAAAGACAGCAGAAGTCTGTTACCACTCTCCAAAAGGATCCAATCTGCCTTCCGTATTTGTTCTCTCCAGTCCCCGGCCAGTTGGGTGGTGCCTGCCCACACTTGGCAGATCTTCCCCATCTAGTCCACTCTGACTCACATGTGAACCTCCTCTGGAAACACTGTCACAAACTCATCAGAGTAATGTTTTACCAGGTTCCTAAATTTTCCTAACTCAATCAAATCGACACCCCACATTAATCATCCTGTGTGGCAACCAGCTAATAGTCTTGAGTGCTTCTTGGATTCCTTTACTCAGTTGTGATGGATATGGACAAGCCATTACCCATGGCCTGAAGAAGGCCAAGGTTCTAGGGGTGCATACTCCACAGGTATGAGCACTATTAGGTAAGTTATCAGAAATAGCAGAAGTAGTGCTAAGGTTAAAGGAATCTATGAATGGTTGAGAATGGCAGTTATGTTCCTGAAACCAGTTACGGTATAGGGGTTATGCTCATTTTTCAGTTAAATTTCTTTGGAGAAAAGGAATCCTAGAAGAATGGCTCTTTTAAAACAAAACAAAACAGAGGGACCAGCAGTTGTTGTGACGGGTATGTCGCTGGACTCCCATGTAGTCGACTGTGTTTGAGTCCTGGACACGGAGGCTTAAACTCACGCCAGGCACGTGTGCGTGCATGCCCAAGATCCCAGGAGGACAATGGAGGAGAAGGGATTGTGGTATGGCCATCACCCGTGGGGGGTGATTTCTTGCTTTCTGTCTTTGTCTTTCTGGAGAGCATATGAGCCCTATAGCAAAAACCTCTCAAAAAAACAAAACAAAACAAAAAACAGAATTACAGAATTTTTAAAAACATTTAACTTTATTTATTTATTTTAACTTGACCAGAGAGAGAGAGAGAGAGAGAGTGAGAAAGCAAGCTGCCAGGTCTGGGACTCAAACCATGGTTGGCCATGTGGGAATCTAGCTCCCTTAGCCACCATCCTACCTGCCAGCCCTAAAAATGGCTCTTTAAACACATAGAAAAAAAAAATACATCTGCAGGACACGGAAGGTGGACTGTAGTAGGTCTGAACATGAGTTACACAAATCCCCTTTCAAGGACAGACGTGTTGCCCTCTTAGCTCCTTCAAGGTTTGTCTCAGCTACAGACAATTTCTTTGCTCAAGAACACACCCTTTTCTGGGTAGATTATATCTGATGACTAGTTAGGTGGGAGTATAGGGTCCTGACATTTTGGATTACTATAGAACAACTTTGATTTTTGTCTAAGTCAGTTCAAGCTCTGTAACAAAATACCATAGACTGGATAGTTTGTAAACAACAGAAATTTATTTCTCAAAGTTGTGGAAGCTAGAAGCCCAATATCAGAGTACCAGCATGGTGGGGTTCTAGTGAGGGCCTTATTCTAGATTGTACACTATTGATTTATCATAGCCTCACAAGGTAGAAAAGGCTGGGCTGCCCCATAATGTGGTGGTTAAGGCAGTTGGAGTCCACATAGCTGAACATGAGGTTTGAGTTCCAAACCCAGAGGCTTAAATAACACACTAGGCACATGTGTACCTATTGCCCAAAATCCTGAAAGGAGGGAGAGTGTAGAAAATATTGCAGCACGGGGGACCAGCAGTTAGCATTAATGTCTACATCGTGGACTCTCATGTAGTTGACCGTGGTTGAAGTCCCAGACCTGGTGGCTTAATCTCATGCCGGGAGTGTATGCGTGTGTGCCCAAGATGCTGAGAGAAGAATGGAGGAGAAAGGATTGTGGCGTGGCCATCTCCCCTGGGGGGTGATTTCTTGCTTTCTGTCTCTCTGTCTCTCTCTGTCTTTCTGGAGAGCGCACTCACCCAATAACAAAAACCTCTCATTAAAAAAAAAAATAAAAGAAGAAAAAGAAAAGAAAAGATTGCAGCACTATGATTCCCTTTGGAGGGTTTTCTCACTTTTCCTCTCTAGCTTTGTCTCTCTCTAGCAAGCATACCTGCCCTCTGATAAAATTAAAAAAAAAAAAATGAAAAGAGTGCAGACTGATCTCTCTGGCCTTCTTATAAGGGCACTAATCCCATTCATGAAGTGTTACTCTCATATTCTAACTACTATCTAGAAGCCCTTTCCAAATACCATTGCATCGGAGATTATATTTTAACGTGAAATTTGAGTGGACACTTTGGTCTTCACAGTTGTTCGTATACAAGGAGTCTTCAAAAATTTTAATTATGAAAAAAGCATGCATAGGTCTCAATTTTATTTTTGGCACCAAATAAACTCATACTTTAATTCCATTTTTCCACAGACTTTTTTTTTTTTTTTTTTTTTTTTTTGAGAGGTTTTTAGCTATAGGGCACGTGCGCTCGCCAGACAGAGAGAGACATAGAGACAGAAAGCTAGAAATCACCCCCCCGGGGGGATGGTCACGCCGCAATCCCTTCTCCTTCATTCTCCTCTCAGGATCTTGGGCACGCACGCACACGCACCTGGCGTGAGTTTTAAGCCACCGGGTCCGGGACGTGAACTGTGGTCGACTACGTGGGAGTCCAGTAACATAGCCATTGTGCTAACTGATGGTTCCCTTTCCACAGACTTTTTGAAATCTCTTTGAATATTCCAGAGTTCTCCATGGGGTTGATTAAGACTTTTCTACGATGGCATTACGTTCATTTTTTTCTTTCTGCCTAGTCATATTCCCTTTGGTTTCTTTCCATGTGTCAATTTCTTTCCTTTCCTTTTTTTCCTCTTTTCTTCTTTCTTTCTTTCTTTTTTTTTTTTTTTTTTTTTTTTTTTTTTTTTGAGAGATTTTTAGGGTTCCTGGGTGCCTGTGCTTGCTGGAGAGAGAGAGAGAGAGAGAGAGACACTGAGAGGGAAAGTGAGAATTAACCCTCCATGGGGGATGGCCATGCCACAATCCTTTCTCCATTCTCCTCCTGGGACCTTGGGCATGTACACACATGTTCTGGTGTGAGTTTAAAACCTCCGGGTCTAGGACCGAACCAGGGTTGACCATGTGGGAGTCCAATGACATAACTGCTATGCCATCGGCTGGCCCATACATGGGTCAATTTCAAATAAATATACTTCACATTAAACTTTGTCTCAGCGTCTGCTTCTGGGGTTGGCTTCCTAATGTGCCTTAACTCCACTCCTAACCCTCTACCTGCCATGCGGATGTGGGGAAAGCATCCTCTAGAGAGCGCCAATGTGAAGCTGACAATCAAAACTGATCAGAGAAGAAAGCACAGATGTGGAAAAGAGAGTGGCAGTAGAGTTGGAAGATTCACCTTATGGGAGAGTTCATCAAACTGGGAACTACATCACAGATAACAGAAGCCAGTTTTCTCATTTGGAGAGCAGGTAGATATAAATAGGAAAAAGAAGAAAATTGAAATAAACTTTATTGTCTCAGACTAGTAAAGGAGACATTTGTGTGAGCTTTGGCTTTTAATACATATAGATAAGGCCAGTCCATGACCTGGAGGATGGGGCAGCTGAATACCACATGGTTGGCCACACAATTAGAAGCTCGCCCCAGTAGATTGAAAAACACTCTGGGTACACGTGTGTGCATGCCCAAAGTCCTAACAGGATGGGGAGATGGAGGAAATGGGGTTGCAATGCAACTGTGCCCCTCGAGGGGTGCTTTATCCCTCTCTTTTACTTTGTCTCTCCATTGCGCTCTGGTTAGTACATAAAACTTCTGGTAATTAATCACTGATGTAATGTTAAAATAAATTGTGATATGGATAGTTTCAGACATTTGCCCAAGTCTTAGACCAGTTCAAGCATCACTTTGCCTTTGAATTCTTTCATCAGATCCTGATAATTCACTTAAATGAAATTTGTCTGTTAGAGCCAAATGGAGAGATCCCGGTATAACAGGAAAGAAAGCATCACATATCCAGTAAGAAAGATGAAGGTGAATGAATGGGAGTGATGACAGAGGCATGGGGCACCAAGTGTGAATAGATAATGAGAACATTTTAAACCAATAATAAGAGATGAACCATTGACTTCTGTTATAGATACTTTACTAAAGACACTTGGCTAGAATTTTAAAGAGCTGAGACCCCACTTTGCCAATAAATGTTATGTGGCCTTTGAAATGTTTCTTCCTTCACTCTCCAAATTCCAAATGTCATTCAACTTCTTTCTTTCTTTGTCAGAGGAGGAGAGAGAGAGAGACAGAGAGAGAGAGAGAGAGAGAAACATCTCTCAGTGTGGCATGGTCATACTGCAATCCCTTTTCCTTCATTTCGCTCTCTCTCTCTCTCTCTTTTTTTTTCAGAGAGGTTTTCGCTATAGGCCGCATGTGCTAACCAGAAAGACAGGGAGAGACAGAGAGACAGAAAGTGAGAAATCACCCGTCGGGGGGGGATGGCCATGCCACAATCCTTTCTCTGCCATTCTCCTCTTGGGCACACACACAAGTGCCTGGCATGAGTTTAAGCCAACGGGTCCAGAACTTGAACCACGGTCTACTACATGGGAGTCCAGCAACATAGCCATTATGCCAACTGCTGGTCCCCCTTTTCCTTCATTTCTCTATCCTGGCAATATTTGGGACATGCATGCACATATGCCCAGCATGTTTTTGAAAGTACACCTAACAAAAGAATTAGTAGCCAGTAAGCTCCTTAACAGACCCTAAACATTATCAGGCAAACACAAATTAAAAGCACAATGGAATACTATTGCACATTAGTTGGAAGGATTATAATTTAAAAGACTAATCAAACCAAATATTGGAGAGACTATAGAGCAATAAGAACTCTCATATACCTCTTACGGGAATATAAAACTTACATTAACTTTGAAAACCAATGCCTTCTTATAATGCTAAAATACACACGTACTATATACCCAAGAGAAATAAGACCACATATCTACAGAAAGTCTTACACATGAATGTTTATAGCAGAATTAATAATAATAGCCAAGAAGTGGAAGCAACCCAAATATCCATCAACTCATAAATGAGTACACAAAATGTGGCATATCTGTACAATTGAATATTTAGCCATAAAAAGGAATGAAGACCAATATATGCTATAGTATGAATGGACCTTGAAAACACTGTGCTACATGAAAGAAGCCAAAAAGTCACATACTATAAGATACCATTTTTATGGTATATGTCCAGAATAGGCAAATCCATACAAACAGAGTAAATTAGTAGTCGTTAGGGGCTAAGGAAGGGAGAAGTGAGGAGTGAATTCTGATGGGTAAAAGATTTCTTTCTAGAACAATGAAAATATTCTAGAATTAGGTAGAGGTGATACTTTTATAACTATACTAAAAACCAGAAGTAAATTGTGTACTTTTAAAGGGTAGATCTTCGGACCAGTAGATGGCATAGTGGTTACCATTGCTGGACTCCCACCTAGTTAACCATGGTTCAAATCCCAGATCTGGTGACTTAAAACTATACCAAATGCATGTGCATGCATGCCCAAAATTTTAAGAGGGGAATAGAGGAGAAGAAATTGCGGCATGGCCATTCACCTCGGGGGCGGGAGGGCTGTGATTTTTCGTTTTCTGTCTCTCTCTGTCTCTCCACTGAGTGCATGTACCCTATAGCAAAAATCTCTCTTAAAAAAACAACAAACAAATGTGGATCTTATGACATGTGAATTATATCTCAATAAATTTGTTACCAAAAAAAAGTGTGCATATACATATATATATATATATATATCACCGGCATTGCCACCATTCCAAGATTACCATTGAAAGAAACTTGCGGCCTTCCAAACTCGTTTCTGGGCATAAGATATACTTGTTTAAATAATAAAAAGTGGATTATATGATTAACTACGACATACATAAATTTATAATCATAAACTAATATCAGATTGGAAGGTGGTTGCTGTGTTCCTGATTTTAGAGGGAAAAATTGAAATCTTTTATTATTAAGTATGAAGTTAATTTTAGGGTTTTCATAGATGTCCCTTATCACTTTAATTCCCTTCTATCAGCTTAAGTTCCCTTCTACTTCTTTCTTTCTTTTCTTTTCTTTTTAAAAAATTCGTTAATAGGTATATATACTCACTAGAGAGAAACAGAAAGAGAGACTGAAGGTGAGAGGGCACGCCCCCCCATAGGGGATGATCACACTGCAATCCATGCTTCATTTCTCCTTTAGGAATTTCAGGCATACATGTCCTGTGTGTTTTCCAAGCTGCTGGGTCAGGACTCAAACCTTGCAGTTGGTCATGTGGGATCTAACCACCTTAACCATCATGCCACTGCTTGCTCAAAAAAAAAAAAAAAAATACAACCTTTTTATTTTCTCTATTGTGTTTCCCTCTGTTTCTAATTTGCATTTTTTTCTGTTCTTTATTATTATTATTATTATTATTATTATTATTTTATTTTATCATGAAAGAGTGCTGGATTTTGTCAGCTGCATTTTCTTTATCTATTGAGATGATTGAGATTGAGATGATCATGTGTGTTTTTCTTTATCTTACTCATATGGTGTATCATGTTGATTCATTTTCATATGTTGAGCCAACTTCAGTGTCCCATGATAAATCTTACTTGGTCATGGTATAAAATCTTTTAATATGTTTGCTGGATTCAGTTTGCTAGTATTTGGTTGAGGAATTTTGCTTCTAATTTGTGAGAGTATTGATCTTTAGTTTTCTTGTGATAAGTTTGTCTTGACTTTATATCAGAGAAATACTGACCTCAAACAATGAGTTAGGAACTATTTCCTCCTCTTTTGTTATCTGCAAAAGTTTATTAAGACTTGTTATTAATTCTTTCTTAGATGTTTGGTAGAATTCATCAATGAGATCATACAGTTTTGGGCTTTTCTTTGATGAAAGTTTTTTTTTTATTACTAACTCAAATTCTTGTTTAAATCTTTTGGGATTTTCTATTACTTTTCAATCAACTTTGATAGGTGATGGATTTCCAGGAATTTGTACATTTCATGTAGATTAACTTATAATTATAAGTTAATAATAATAATTATTATTATATTATAAATAATAATAATAATAATAAATTATATTAATTATAAATTATTATTATTAAAATTATAATATTAACTTATAATTGTTCGTTGTATGTCTTATGTCTTGGACACCTGGGACTGCCACAACAAAGTATCATAGTATGTATGAATTAAATAGCAGAAATGTATTTCTTACAGTTCTGGAGTCTGAGAAATCCAAGGTCAAGGTGCCAGTTAATCTGGTTCCTGGTGAGGGTTGTCTTTCTGGCTTGTAGACAGCCCCTGCTTTGCTCTGTCTCCACATAGACTTTCCTTGGTGCCCACATGCGAAGACAGAAAAAGAGATACAGAGATTTCTCTCTCTCTCTTGTTATAAGGCCTCTAATTCCATCATTAGATCCCCACCCTTGTAAACTAACCTAACCATATTTACCTCCCATGGGCCCCCATTTCCAAATATGATCATATTGCGAGTTAGAGTTTCAATATGTGAATTTGGTAATGGACACAACTTTTCAGTCCAAACACCTTAATCAATTGTATTTCTATAAGGTTGGTAATAATGTACCCTTGCAGATTTTAGTAATTTTAACATTTTTTCCTTAGACTAGCTTAAGTTTTGTCATCTTTGTTGATCTTTTCCAATAACCAACATTTCTTTTTTGTTGATTTTTCTATATTGTGTTTTTATTTTTTTCTTATTTCATTTTCATTGTACCTTTTTATTATTTCCTTCCTTCTTTTTGCTTTGGGTTCAGTTTGCTCTTCTTTTTCTAGCTCCTTAAGGTGAAATTTAGGTTAGTAATTTGAGAACTTTCTCTTCTTTCTTCTTTTTGTTACAAAGGGTTTCTTTTTAAAGAATTATTTTATTAAACTTTATTTATTTGATTTATTTATTTTAGTTTGACCAGAGAGGGGGAGAGAGAGAGAGAGAGAGAGAGAGAGAGAGAAAGCAAGTCGCCAAGTCCAGGACTTGAACTGTGGTCAGCCATGTGAGAGTCCAGTGCTCTTAACACCACGCCATCTGTCAGCCCCCTTCTTTCTTAAATATAGGCATTTATACAGCTATTTCCCACTAAGCACACTTTTCTCTGCATTCCATGAGGTTTGGTATGTCATGTTTTTGTTTTTATTCATCTTAAAGCATTTTCTAATTTTTTCTGTGATTTCCTTTTTGATCCTTTGATTATTTAAGATTGTACTCAGTTTCCATATATTTGCAAATTTTCCATCTTTTATTTCTTATTAATTCCTAATTTAATTCTACCATGTTTAGAGTATGTATCTTGTAAGATTTTTAATCTCTTAAAATTTATTGAGACTTGTTTTATGCCCTAACATATTTTATTCTGGTAAATGTTTCACACATACTTGAGAAGAATGTGTATTCTATAGATGAATAAAGTGCTCTCTAGATTTCTGTTAATTGGATTATAGTGTTGTTCAAATCTTTCATTTTCTTGAAGATTTTCTATTTAGTTATTCTATCCATTATTGAAAGTGGGGAATTGAAGTTGCCAACTATTATTGTTAAAGTGCTTATTTTCTCCTTCAATTCTGTTAATTTTTGCTTCTTAAGTTAGGGTTGTCAGGTACATATATGTTTATAATTTTTATATCTTCCTGATGAATTAACTCTGCTTTGTTTGTTTGTTTTTGGCACAGGGCATGTGCATTCAACTGGAAAGAGACAGAGACAGAAAGAGGGAAAGTGAGAAATCACCCCTCAGAGGGGATGGCCACATTGTAATCCCTTCTCTTCTCTTCTCTTCTTGGGATTTTGGGCATGCACGCACATGCGCCCGGCAAGATTTTCAAGTAACCAGGTCCTGTCTTTGAACCATGGTCAGCCATATGGTAGTTAAGTCCAGTATCTTAACTACCACATCACCTGGTGATCTCTGGATTAGCTCTTTACTCCTTATTAAATGTCTTCAGTCTCTAGTAACACTTTTTTTTTTTTTTTTTTTTGCCTTAAAGACTATCAAGTCTGATATTAGTGCAGTAACTTTTGGTCTCTGTTGGTTACTACTTACCCGACACATCTTTTCTCATGCTTTTACTTTCAGCCTCTTATATCTTTAAAATGTCTCTTTTTGACAGCATGTGTTGGATCTTGTTTTTAAAACCTATTCTGCTAATATCTGTTTTATAATTCAAGTGTTCAACCCACATATACCTAATAAAAACGCTGATAAGTTTATGTTTACATTTGTCATTTTTCTATTTGTCTTCTTTATGTCTTATGTCTTTTTGACCTTTCTTTCCTTACTTTACTGCCTACTCTTCCTAAGAAGAGAATTTCATGGCTGGCAGATGGTGTGGAAGATAAGGGTGCTAGACACTCACATGGCTGACCATGGTTCGAGTCCTGGGCCAGGCAGCTTGCTTTCTCACTTTCCCTCTCTCTCTCACTCTCCTTCTTACTCTGTCCCTCTCTGGTCAAATTAAAATAAGTAAATAAATAAATAAATAAAGTTGAATAAAATAATTACTAAAAAATCGAAGAAGAAGAAGAAAACTTCTAGGGGCCAGCAGGTGGTGTAGTGATTAAGGCAATGGACTTCCAGATGACTAACTGCAGTTTGAGTCTAAGACCCAGAGGCTTGAAACTCATTCAGGGCACGTGCGCATGCATGCCCAAAATCCCAAGAGGAGAATGAAAGAGACAAGATTGTGTCCTTCTTCCCTGTGGGGCAATTTCTCACTTTCTTTTTGTCTCTCTCTTTGTTTCTTGGTGAGTGCATATGCCCTATAGCAAAAAGCTCTCTAAAAACAGAAAAAGATAATTTTTATAATTTCTAGTGCACTATTTCAATTCCTTTTTTTAAAACTATATTTTTAGGGTTTTTTTAGTGATACCATATTAAGTCTGGGTTCTCTAGAGAAACAGAACCAATAGGATATATATAAATATTTAGGAGGAATTGGTTCAAGGAATTGTGGAGGCTGAGAATTCCCATGATACACTACCTACAAGCTGGAGAACTGGGAAAGCCAAGGATGGACTTCAATCCCAGCTCAAATCCAAGCTGATGATGTACCTCCCAATCCTGAAACCTGCATGTGGAGAAGTGTGCTGATGTAACTTCCATCTCTGAGAACCTGGGTGAAGGAGGGTATCCTGGGGTGAGTACTGGAATCCAAAGAACTGAGAAGCTTTGACATCTGAGGTCAAGAGAAGATGGATGTCCCAGTTTAAGAAGAGAAAGAGAATTGATCATTCCTCTGCTTTTATGTTATTCATGCCCTCAGACTGAATGATGCCAACCCACATAGATGAGAGTCAATCCTTTTTTGCCCATTCACCTGATTCAAATGTTAACCTCTTTAGGAAACACCTTCACAGATAGCCCAGAAGTGATCCTTTACCAGTTATCTTGTAATACTTCACTAGCTATCTGGGCATCCTTTGGTCCAAACTGACTTATAAAATTAAATATCATCAGTTTCTATGAAGATTACAATTAAATATTTATTTAAGAATTATTTTATTTTGTTTAGTTATTTTGCTGTTAAGATTATTTTAAAATTTACTATAGAGTATGTACACTCACCAGGGAGAGAGAGAGAGAGAGAGAGAGAGAGAGAGAGAGAGAGAGAGAGAGAGAGAGAGCAGGCTGCCAGGTCCAGGACTCGATCTGCAGTTAGCCATGGGGGAGTATAGTGCCTCAACTACCACACCACCTGCTGGCCTACAATTACATCTTAACTTACAACAATCTAGTTTGTATTAATACAGAGTAATATACAGTAGTAAATGAAAATTTTGTATTTATCTGACTCCATTCCCTTCCCTTTCATTTGTGCTTTATTGTCATGTAAATTGCATCTTCATACACTGTGTGCTCACCAACCCAGAAAAATAACATGGAATATTTTACAAACTTTTTTCCCCCTAAGGTTAAATGTCTTTTTAAATTGAAACACCAACAAACTGTCTAGTTACAGTTTTTAAAAACAAGACCAACCAACCACACACTGGAAGTAGCTAAGTCTGTAGGCAATATAGTCGAAGCTGACAGAATTAAAAACAAACAAAGAAACCAACTCCTCAGATCCAATGAAGGGAGGTTCCCATACAGGCTAATCACTACCAGTGCAGTGGTATTGGTAATCCTTGGTTTTAGAGGGCTGGAAGACATCCTAATAACCTCACTCAGAATACTCAATAGCCCTCTTTCAGTCTCCACCTCATGAATAAAGATAATATTTTGTTAATTTTATCTCAGAAAACTTTTTGCAAGTTGCTTTATTTACAAAGACAACTTTTTTTTATTCTTTTTTTTTTTTTTTTTTTGGAGAGGTTTTTGCTACAGGGCACGTGTGCTCGCCAGACAGAGAGAGACAGAGAGACAGAAAGCGAGAAATCATCCCCCAGGGGGGATGGCAACGCCGCAATCCCTTGTCCTCCGTTCTCCTCTCGGGATCTTGGGCACGCACACACACGTGGCCAGTGTGAGTTTTAAGCCACCAGGTCTGGGACACGAACCGTGGTCAACTACATGGGAGTCCAGCAACATAGTCATTACGCTAACTGCTGGTCCCACAAAGACAACTTTTAAAAGTTCACCAAAGTTAACTGGACAATCAACTAGGCAGAAACGGCATTTTTTAAAAAAGAATGATTTATTTAATTGTACTTATTCATTCATTTATTTTAATTTGACCAGAGAGAGACGGTGGGGGAGGGGTGAGAAAGCAAGCCACCAGGTCCAGGACCTGAACCATAGACAGCCATGTGGGAGTGTCCAGCACCTTAATCACCATGGTACCTGCTGGGTCCCAGAAATGGCTTTATAAAAAGAAGAAAAGCCCAAAATACCACTTTCTACAGAGATCTCACAATTCAATTTTATTCAGAGAAAAAAAAAAACAATCTTTCAATCATACTGGAGGAAACTCAGCTATAGGTTTAAAATCTGTGGTCAAACTACACATGCAATGAGGACACTATTCTGCTAATACAATTGATTTGCATTTATCTATTGTTTGTCTAATATTAACAACTATAAGCAGAGCAGTGCAACTAGTATATGAAACAATCCCTAGTGTTACAGTGTCAGAAGCAGCACTTCACTTCTCTTCACACCACTGGCTCTTTTTGTACACCTGGGCTTCCTCTTCAGTAAAATAATTTTTGATATTAAAGGTCTTGCAAATTTCCTCAGAAGTTTTTCCCTTGGTCATATTGGCCACAATTTTGCGTGTAACATCAAGCAAACCTTTGATGTCTAAGGAGCTTGCAGCCAGGATAAGTTCAAAAAGTGTCCCTTGGTCACCTTTCAGAAATTCTTGGTCCCAAACAGGAATACCATGTGTTTGCTTTTCTTTGTTCTCATCATCTTCAGGAGGAGAAGGGTCATCCTTGTGGTGGGTACACCATAGAATGACCTTTTCAAATACTGTTGCATTAACATTTGATAGAGGAACTGGGTCATCGTCTCCTTCATCATCCATTCTCAAATCTATTAACCTGGTCTCGATAGTCACAGATTGTTGGGCCATTTCCAATTCAATTTCAAACTTCAGATCAACTCCTGATCTCTCCATCAGAACTCTGCAACTTAATTGAAAGCATGGTTGCTTGGCCTCAAGGAGATGGCATGCGAGAGGCTGAGAATGGACCAGTGCAAATGATAACGAAAGGTGGAGGACAAGGCCACTCTACTTTGAAAATTTTAATTCATTCTTTTAAAAATTTATTTATTTACTTATTTCAATTTATTTTTATTTTTTAATTTGACCAGAGAGAGATAGAGAAAGGGAGAAAGCAAGTTGCCAGGTCCAGGACTTGAACCATAGTCGGCCATATGAGGATCCAGTGCCTTTAACCACTACTCCACCTGCCGGCCTCAAAATTTTAATTCATTCTTGCACAAGGTCTATATTATTTTGTCTGATTTGTGCCACTTTATGTATATATGTTGTTGATTCAAACACAATATTATCTGATCTGATCATTAAAAATTCACTCTGGGGGCCAGCAAATGGCTTGGTGGTAAGAGCATTGGATCCCATACAGCCAACTGTGCAGTTCGCATCCCAGACCCAGTGGCTTGAAAAACATGCTAGGTTGGGGCCGGCAGGTGGTGTGTGATTAAGGGCACCAGACTCCCACATGGCCGAACATGGTTCGAGTCCCAGACCTGGCAGCTTGCTTTCTCACTTTCCTTCTTTCTCACTCAGTCCCTCTCTGGTTAAATTAAAATAAATAAATAAAGTTAACTAAAATAATTCTTAAAAAAGAAAAAGAAAAACATGCCAGGTGTTGCCCACACATGCTGAAGATCCAGAGGGGAGAATGGAGGAGAAGGGACTGCAGTGTGCCATCCCCTTGTAGGGTGACTTCTCACTTTCCCTCCCTTTCCGTCTCTGTTCCTCTCTGGCAAGCGCAAGTACCCTACAGCAAAAATCTGAAAAAAATTAAAACATGAAGTTCCTTCTGCCTTTAGTGTGAGAAATGATTTGAAATGAGGACAATCTAGAGGTAAGAAGACTATACACAGAGGCTCAAATAAATCTGGTAAAAGCTGATAGCATTCTTTTTTTTTAATGGTGGAAAAATGTGTATTTAGAATTAGCCAGCTGGACTTGCTTTAGATGATCCCAATTTTGTTGGCAACATCCAAAGCATCATAATCGGGAGCCAGTCACACATTTGCCTTCTTCTCTCCATCAGGCCTGATTAGAGTGTTGACCTTGGCCACATCAATATCATAGAGCTTCCTCACAGCCTCTTTGATCTGGTGCTTGTTGGCCTTGACATCCACAATGAACACAGTGTGTTGCTGTCTTCTGTCTTCATGGCAGACTCGGTTGCCAGGGGGAACTTGATGATGGCATAGTGGTCAAGTTTATTTCTCCTGGGGGCGCTCTTCTGAGGATATTTAGGCTGCCTTGGGCTTCCGGAAGGTGGGTGATGTACGAATCTTTTTTGTGTGTGTGTGACTGTGGACACCTTTCAGCACTGCCTTCTTGACCTTCAAAGCCTTCACTTTAGCTTTAGCTTTGGGAAGGGCAGGAGCTTCCTTCTTTGCTTTCGGTGCCATCTTAGCTAAAATGCAAAAGCTGATAGCATTCTAAACTAGAGTTCAGTTCTGGAGTGCTGGAGAAGAGAGGCAGACAACTTAACAAATTTGGAAGATATTAAAAAGAGAATATTGACTAGCTAAGGTGAGTTAAGAAAAATAGAACACTAAATTATAATTACCTTCTGTATCATGAACTGAGGGAACGATGGCACTATTCACAGAGATACGGAACATAAAACTAGGAACTGTGGGGGAACACAGCAAGCTCCAGCTTTCAGCCTTTTGAATTTGTGGAGCTTGTAAGATATTCAAATAGAGACAAGAGATGTTCAGAAAATAGAGCGATATCTAGATTTGGAACCAAAGTAAGCAGTATGGGCTGTAGCAAAGAGTGATTATTATGAAGATAGTAATGAAAGCTTTGAAAGTTTATTGGAATATCCAGTAACAGTGCATAAAGTGATCATACAAGAGAACAACAGATGAAATCTTAAGAAACAATAATGTTTTAAATTTGAGGAAAGGAAGATTCTTTATGAGAAAGTGAGAGTGCCCTAGAGGTACCCAGAAACCCAGAAGAATTTGTCCCACCCCCACCCCCACCATGGAACTTGAAAGAAGGAAATATTTGGAGACCTGAAATGTTACACGAAATGTAAACTGTAACACTTCCATTGGATTGAGCAATAAGGAATAAGGAAGGCCACTGATAACCATGGTACCTTAAAGATAGCTGCAACTTCTTTGCTTTTCTTCTTATTAAGAAATGATATCTAGGGACCAGCAGTTAGCGTAATGGCTATGTTGCTGGACTCCCACGTAGTTGACCGTGGTTCGTGTCCTGGACCTGGTGGCTTAAAACTCACGCCGGGCGCGTGTGCGTGCGTGCCCAAGATCCCGAGAGGAGAATGGAGGAGAAGGGATTGTGGCATGGCCATCCCCCCTGGGGTGTGATTTCTCGCTTTCTGTCTCTCTGTCTCTCTCTGTCTGTCTGGCAAACGCACGCACCTTATAGCTAAAACCTCTCCAAAAAAAAAAAAAAAAAAAAAAAAAGAAGAAGAAGAAGAAGAAGAAGAAGAAGAAGAAGTGCTATCTAGGTCCCTTTGAGGAAAAGATTCCTCACAATGGGAGGAAATATTATCTTATTCAGACTCCCTGGGAAAGGATTTGACTGATTTCATTCGACATGATCCAATATAGATACTCTAATGGATGGACTCTTATGTCCCATTTCCTTGGCAGTCACCCTACAGGTGGCTGCCTTTGGCTCAGGCACAAATCTCTTTCTAGTCATTCATGGATAGAGTATTTAAGTTGTATTAGTTAGGACATTTTGAGCTACAAGTAACTGAAAATATATCTCAAAGTGGCTAAAACACACATCTGAAGCTTCGGGATTGATTAATTCAGCAATTCAATGGCATGAATAAAGTCCCAGACTCTATCATTTTGTTGTTGTTTAGAAGCTAGAGGGTGTATGCACTCACTAGAGAGAGATAGAGAGGGAGAGGGCAAAAGTACCCTCTAGGAGGGTGTTGCAATACTGCAATCCCTTCTCCTCCATTTTCCCGTCCTGTTGGGATTTCGTGCATGCATGCCCACATGCATAGTGTGTTTTTTAAGCCACCAAGGCTGGGATAGGGACCATGTGGTTGGCCTTGTGGGATATGGCACCCTTAACAGCTAGGCCATAGGATTAGCTCTGTTTTTCTTTCTGCTCTGTCATCCGCAGGCTTTTATCTTGTTCTCTTAGTTCCTATCATTGTCTCAGGATGACTGCTGTAGTCCCAGGAGTGGTATTTAGTAGGTAATGTCAAGGAACAGAAATAAGAAGTTTCTCCATGCATATCCCTTTCCCAGAAGTCTCATAGAAGACTTCTCAAATGGTTAGAATCCTATCATTTGCCCTGTCAATAGAAGGGTGGTTTAGGTAGGTTATTTAAACTTTCTGAGCTGCAGCTTTCTCACTGTCAAGTGCATAACATGGTACCTAACTCAAACTTATGGTAAGGAATAAAAGAGGGAGTATTCTAGTAAATGCATAGCCTGGGGCTTGGCCCACATCTACTTCACCCTCCAAACTGTGTTTACAGTTTATTGTCTAAGAAGTACACGTCAGGTTTTTTCTTCTTATTTAAAAAATCACAGTTGGTTGAAAATAAAATGGATTTATCTTCTGGTGCTGGAGTCTACTTTTCTGGAAACACTCCAAAGAGAGAAAAAAACAACTGGAAATTTCTAAGAAAGGAGAAATGATGGATGGACAACTGACAGTGACTGTTACACAGGACCAGCACAGGGAAACACTTCTGGCTATCTTGATACTTGAGTGTGAGGATTCCTGGGAGCCAGGCAGGAACTTGGATGTCAGAGTTTCCTGGCTGGGATGAAAGGGGAGATCCAGTGTCCAAGATGGGAATCTAGGGTTCAGATGAAGTATGGACGCTGATGTGTGTGTTGGGTGATAAAGTAGGTGAACATTCAGAGTGATTTATTCTTATTCCAACTATATTTCCCATAGGGTAGTCCTGGGCTCTTCTACAGCTTGAGTCTGAGCCAAGATAATAAATCATAAAGTTCCTTGAGCTGCAAAAAGAGTGCTAACATGAATATGAATAGCATCCATGTTATCATGTACCTAAGTAAAAAAATATCATGCATTCTCACATGCAATGTGCTTTCTCTAAAAACAATTATATTTCCCATCTAGACACTTCCTTTACTTATCTCAATAGACTTAGTGCCATCTACTGAAAATAAAGCACCAATAGCCATGGTACCCTGAGGGATTCCCAGGAGAGCCCCCCTCTCTGTGGGCTCCCTGTCTCACCCACCTCCCAGATGGACTGAAGGGAGTAGGCGGAATCCACAGGCTGTTCTCCTGTCACAAACTGTATTGCATCTGTTCTCTGGTGCTTTCCGTGAGCAGCAAGAGTAAGACGCTCCTGTAGAGACATAAGGAGCCTGGCAAGACACTTACAGTGTACATGAAAGCTCTTTCAGACTACCCTCTTGCCTTCAACCAGGTATAAGCTTAAGCTATTTCATACAGAGGAGGCATGTATTTATATTAAAATATGAAAAGGATCATTGACATGTCTTCCTTTGGGTAATTATGGGATGTTTTGTTTCACGTGATCATGTAGCTATGTATTTAAGTCCATTTGTCCTTCTGTGAAATTTTTAGTAGGCACAATAGATAAGAGATCAGTAACAGACTACTGGAACATTACTGGAACAGCCATGTCCTTGGGATGTGTGGGTAATTTAACTTGCTATGAAATTCACTTATGCCAAATCCCACACTTTAGTTAATTATGTCCTCTTTAGACAGCAATGACTCTGAAGAATCTTCATAAATGAAGAAATGGAGAAACAAAAAGAAGATTGCTGCTGATATACAGTCACCATGGTCAGTGATGAAATAGAAAACAGAGACTTTAAAATATACGGCAAGACATACTCCCCTCTTGCCCTAGCCACCTTTCACTTTCCCATTCTTCTTCCTGAGGAATCTTGGCAGTCTTTTGGGGAGCTCTTCAGGGACCACTTAAAATTTAAAGCTCTAATTTGAATTGATTTTGATTTAGCTTTTGGTAGTCAGACCTGGCATCCCTTCCCTTTCCCCCAAATCTGGCCCCGTTTTCTCTATTGCATTTGCTGCTCATTCTTTCTGCTTTCTTTTTATTAGATTTTCCAAAGGAAAACTCCCCACAGTTAAGTCTGTGGTCTGGTAATTTATCACGAATATTCTTGAAATTGCCTCATTAAAGGGGGCATTTGAAGCCGAAGTCTAAGCGTCTGTTACCGTGGTAACCAACAACAACTGTTTAGAACAGCCTGCTTAAATCAGTGGGGTAAAAGATTGCTCTTGGCAGGAGAAGATTGAAGGTAGGCAATGGAAGACTACTAAAAGCCTGTAGGTTCTGATGTGGAATTCTCAACCGTTAGTCAGATTGCCTTCTATTCAATAAAATGAAACAAGTTGGTGCCATGCTTCTGAATTCCTTATATCATGTAGTCTAGAAAATTTGGATATTGGAAGTCCTTTTTATCATCAGATTACCAAGAGTTTGGATTCAAAATTTATACTCCAAAACATACTTGATTATACTTGTACACTAGCTAGTCATTTACCTCATTGTGCCCTAAATTCTCTGTCTAGTACAAAAAATGCAGGCAAAATAGTCCTAAGTGTCTCAGTTCATTTGTGTTCCTATAACAAAGTGCCTTAGACTAGATAATTTATAAAGAACAGAAATTTATTTCTTACAGTTCTGGAGACTGGGAAGTCCAAGATCAAAGTAATGGCACTTGTGTCTACCGAGGGTTGCTCTCTTCTTACAAGATAGAACTTTGCTGCTGTTTGCTTCTACAACATGGTAGAAGACAGAAGGGCAAGAGAACCAAACTCATTCCCTCAAGCCTTTCCATTACAGAGTGAATGGGTTAATCCCATTTATGTGGACAGAGTCCTCATAATGTAACTACAGTCTAAGTCACTGTCTTTTACCATCAATATCTTGGAAATTAATTCTAATGTATGAAATTTTGGGAAACACATATTCATATCATAGAATTATGTCATCAGGTTATGCGAATATCAGTGGCAATAAATGTGAAGCCTTTTAGTGTATATGGGTGCCACACTCATGTTTTGATTCTATGACTATTCCCTAGAACTTCTTGTGAAATATCAATCAGTCCACCTTCTCTGTAAGTGAAAAAATAATTCTTCCAATAGAAAATGGTGTCTAAATAATCATATTGATTGCCGTTTCCAAGTCAGGAGTCTCCTTGCTTTTTATTTTCACTGGGTCTGTAAAAGAGCTAAGAGTAGCTGTTAAGCATGTCTTAATGTCCTCCAAAAGTAGTTATCAGAAAAGTATATTTGATAAGTAATGAAGATTACAAGAAGTACAAATTACTTTCCTTCAGCCTCTGTTTTCTTGGTTCTCTAGTTGTAATTTTGGATATTATATTAAACAGACAATCAGGAGGGCTGAACATTGTATGGATTAAAACTGAGAAAAATGTCAGGTCAAGCAATATATGTGGGATATATAGGAAGTTCTACATTTAAATTATTTTTAATTACATGCTTGTGATTATTTGGTATGTACTGTTTTCTTCATAGAAACAGTGCATTGAATAAGCAGGATTAGAAAAATATAACAGGTGAAAAAACACACATTGGCAAGCAAAATATGGAGGAATGTAGACATGATAAAGAAGAAAACATTGCATGGTGTTGATAACTCTTGTGACCAGAAGAAGAGCATACGCTAGGATAGTCTTGGTGTTAACTTTCATGGATGACAACAACAATAAGGGGATCATGTGGAGCAGGGATTGAGTTATGTACATAAGTGGATGAATTGAATCTGTAAGATCTGGAACTTCTTGGGTACTGCACTCTTTTGCCTTTTTTGTTTGTTTGTTTACTAGCACAGCTGCCAACATCACAAATAATCAAGTAGTCAATTTTTGGTAACTCATTCATGTACCTACATGGGAAAAGAATTAGGCAGAATTCATTATTAGGTGGTCTGTAAGTGGCAGTGTGCTACTTTTTAAAAATTATTCAACTGTATTTATTTATTTATTTATTTTTAATTTGACCAGAGGTGGGCGGGGTGAGAGAGAGATGAGATAGAGATGAGAGAGAGAGAGAGAGAGATAGAGAGAGAGAGAGAGAAAGTGAGAAAGCAAGCCACCAGGTCCGGGACTTGAACCGCAGTCGGCCATGTGGGAGTCCAGCATCCTTAATCACCATGCCACCGCTGGCCCAGGCAAGGTGCTACTTTAAATGTCCTAAATTTCCTTCTCTTCACCAAGTGAGTCGGGAGGTCAAATCTTCCCCGAAATAGGTAAGGTATGGAGGAGTTCACAGAATTGTTCAGATGTTCAAGTCAGGATGAGTTCACCATCAAAGAGGTGTCTTGCACATGTTTTAAAAAAGATAGGCAAAAGCATTGCACACAACATTGCTATAATTTTGTTAATGAGAAATCTCCAGACACATACCTTTTACTGTTTATGTCTCAGATCTTGTAAATCATGAAACGTAACTTCAGATTGTAGAGTAAGACCTATAGAGTAATGTGGGTATTGCTGTTAGCTGTAAATACAGTTCTTTATTATGGTTCCAGCTTGTTCTCCCTAAAATAAAACTCAGCATGTGCAGAATTTAAGTTTAGCTTGGCTTACTTTTGTGCCAAATAAAATGTAAGTATACTAGATATAATACTGTGTTAGCTTTCTTTTCAACATCAACCCAAATTTTGAATGTTCTTATGAGTTTATTATTAAACTTTCATGCAAAAACAAAATGGGGAACATTTAAGGGCATAATCTTTGGCTTCAGATAGACCTATTCAAATCTTGATTTTGCCACTTACTTGATAGCTAATTCTCACTTTTCTTAGCTATAAAAATTGGATGATAAAAATCCTTATCTTATATGGTAGTTGTGAGATTTAAAGGAGATAATGAATGTAGATTGTGTTGGGATATGTTCATAGTCTCAATAAATAATGCCTGTTCTCCCCATCCAAGCTTTGAACCAATTAAGAAATAGACAAGACTAAGGCAGACAAGAGACCACTCTCATTGATAAGGCTTACACTGGAGAGATTTGGCTTCCTGATGCTGAATACCAAAAACAAACAGGCTTACCACCTGGCAACAGTCAATCCTAGACAATCCGTCTTAGTGGCAACCACTAAGCTTGCAGCATCTATTGTAAAATTGAGAGCACATGCTCCCGTAAGATTTGCCACCAAAGAGAAAGAGGCGGGATTACAAATACCTAGTTTCTACCAAACTCACCAATGAGATAAATAACTCCTCCCCAAGGGATAATAATTGGGGGTGGTGGCGGAAGTATCCATGAACTACACCTCAAGCAACATGCCTTTGTGTGAGGAAACATCGAGAGTGGAGAATGAATAGTCACTGCAACAGAATGCTTAGCACAGTTGTGGCACAAAGAAGCATTTATTATATGTCATTTATGACTATTATAATTACTGACACTTAAGGAAAAGTAAAAGTAATCATAAATTATAGTTTGGACCTTGATACACATGGGAGAGTGGTAGGTGGCAAGCCTAGAAAGGCAAATAAAAACTGAGTAATGAGGGCCAGCCTGTGTTGGTGTTTGAGGCTGCTGGATCTCACATGGCCAACTGTGTGGTTGGAGTCTCTGACTGGTGTTTTGAGAAACATGCAGGGCACACGCACATGCCCAAAATTCTGAAGGAGGGAGTGGTAGAAGAGCGGGAATGGAGATTAACCATTCCCAATAGGGAAGTGCTTTCCCCCTTTCTTCCTCTGTCTGTCTCTCTCTGACAAACACATGTGCCCTCTGGCAAAAATAAAGGAAACAAACAAACAAAAAATGCTGAATACTGGAAGGTCCTTGTATATCATGAAATGAATTTTCACTTTGTTTTGTAGATAGTGGGTAACCCAAAATAACTTTAAGGAGAGACCCTCAAGTTTGCATTTTAGAGTATGAACTCTAACTGTAGTGCACAGGATAGAGAAGATGAACAGAGTCTCTATGAACCATGTACTACGCATCTGTTAGAATGCTCTCTCTCTTAATTTTCACAACAATCTTGAGAATGACATCATACTCATACCACTCCCATTTTACGGATGACTAATCTAAAGCTTTGAAAGTTTAAGTAAATAACCCAAGATATCCAACTTGTAAATGAGAAACCTGGAATGTTACCCTGTATCAACCAGACTCTAAGACTCAGGACCCCCAACCTTGGCATGTGACTTGTGTGCTCAAATAGAGCCTTGCACTTAGAAGGGCCCTAAACTTTTTGGGTTTAATTGCTGTCTTGAAATTCTGAATAACTTTAAAACAGGGGGCCCAGCATTTTCAGTTTACACTGGGTCCATTAAATTATGTAGCCTGTCTTGCCAAGATGTTTTCCATTATCCTAGTCATCACTTTTCACCAAATCTGAAGAATTATACACAAATAAAACTCCCTTTTCAATCAAAGAGCTATGGAAAAATAAGTACTATAGATGGAATGTTAACATGGACTGATTACATTTAAGTGTTTCTTTACTTATACCTATAAATACTCCCAATTCAGAATCAAATTTCCATCACCAAACAATCCTTTTGCATATTCTCTTTGGTTCCTAGGGACCGGGCCCAGACTGTGAGCAGGACTCAGGCCAAGAAGAGGAGAGAACAAGACTTAAGGGTTTGTCAGGGGTTGAATACATTCATGTCTAAGCACATGTGTCTGGTCATATTCCAAGTCTAAGTACAAATTAATTTAGAATTTCTTGTTGATCGTCTCCATATTTCAATTTCCATCAATTGGCACAAATAATTGGGGGATGATGGAATATATATTGGCACAACTTCCCAACTATTTTGCAGCTATAGGTCCACTGAAAGGCAGGCAGTTGGTAGATGATAGAGGAGGTTATTTTAGATCATGCAATGTGAGCAATGCTTCACTGTTGTCTTTTTTCTTTTCAAGCATTGAATTAATTAATTAATTATATTTTAATTTGCCAGAGGGTGGTAGAGAGGGAGGGAGAACAAAGAGAAAGAAAGAGAGAAAGCACCCTATTAGGTGTGGTCACACCACAATCTCTTACTTTTGTCTATTTCTCCCTCCTGTCTAGATTTTGGGTAGTGCCTCACTGCTTCTCGGACCACTGGGTTCAACACTTTAACTGCATGGTTGGCCATGTGGGATCCTGCTGCCTCAAATACCAGACTACAGGCTGGCCCAGTGACTTATTTTCAATCTCGTTTCTTTTTATTTTTTTGAGCTTTTTTTCATTTAATTCTTGTTTAGATGCTATCACCTCTATAGCTCACAACTTGATTTTTTGACATATGCATGCAATACATGACACTCAATCAAAGGATATTATCATATACATCATTTTTTTTTTTTGAGAGGTTTTTGCTATAGGGTGCATGTGCTCACTGGAAAGACAGAGAGAGACAGAAAGTGAGAGAAATCACCCCCCTGGGGGGACGGCCACGCAGCAATCCCTTCTCCTCCATTCTCCTCTTGGGATCTTGGGCACGCACGCACACATGCCCGGCGTGAGTTTAAGTCACCAGGTCTGGGACTCGAACTGTGGTCGACTACATGGGAGTCCAACAACATAGCCATTACGCTAACTGCTGGTCCCATATACATCATTTTTTAACAGAAAACTTGGCATTCTTTTTTCTCGTAAATGTTCCTTCCCTTTGCCCTTCTCACCCATCCGCAATCATACACTCAGTTCTCTTTTTTGCTTTTTAAGGTTTTTGTTTCCTAACCATTAATTCATAATAGTCATGATGTAACTGGCTAGTCTAAATATCTCTGTAAAAAAAAGCTATTTTTTTAAAAAAAAGAAAAAAATTGAAAATACAAAAAGACTCTATAAAACTGATTCCTTCTTTCCATGATTTTTTTTTTTACATATACACATAAATGCATGCATAGACTTACAAAATAGAAAACTGTGGGCACACTGTTTTGCAATCTAGATTTTCCCCCCTACTTAATGTAATGAGCGTTAATAGTTAAAAAAAATTAATAGTTTTCTTGGGCAATTTAATTCTTTCTTTCTTTCTTTCTTTCTTTCTTTCTTTCTTTCTTTCTTTCTTTATTTCTTTCCTTCTTTCTTTCTTTCTTTTTTTTCCTATGAAGATGATTGTTGTTGGGCCGTGCCATAGCCTAATGATTAAAGGAGCCAGAGCCTATATGGCTGATCCAATTTGAATCCTGTCCCCAGTGGCTTGAAGAGCATACTGGGTGCATATGTGTGTGTACAAAATCCTGACAAGATGAGTAAAGGAGAAGAACTGGTTGTGGCATGACCACACCCCATTGGGAAGTGCTTTCTCTTTCTCCCTCTATCTGTTTCTCTCTAGCAAGGGCAAGTGTCCTCTGGCAACTATAAAACAAAAACAGAAGACTATTGTTTTAAAAAACTGATTATTTTATTAACTAAAGTGTAATATTCCATTGAACAGGCATGTGCATTTTTATGCCCTTGATATACATTGCTAAATTGTCCTTCAGATTGGTTTTACCAATTCGTGTTCCCAGTTTATCGTGTAGTTGCCTATTTGCATATTCCTTTTTTAAAAAGTTTGGATTCAACTCCTTATGGCTGTTCATCAAACCAAGGTGCATACCATGAACCTTAGGAGACCAAGAGATGCTTTGCTGCTATACCACACATTGTGCCCACATGGTTATAGAGACAATATAGTCTCTCTTCTTGGAGAGAAAATCTTTCCTTAGTTTATCATAGATTTGGTTATATCTTAATTTACCATAACTCTGATTAGGAGCTGTGACTATTGCCCTTACATTGTTTTACAGCTAGGTTTTAATTTTTTTTTTTGAGCTCTTTTCTTGCCAAATGATATTTTAAATTAATTCTCATGTATATTACCTCAGAATTTCCTTACCTCCTATCAAATAAATATTGGGTTATCAGAAAAGTCATGAACTTCTATGCGTTTTTGTTAGAAGAACATAGAAAAAAATGCATCATAACTTTTCTGACAACCTAGTAGGTGGATCATTTCCTGTCCAAACCCTCTGTTGGTTGTGTTTTTGCATAATGTTGTCTAATTTTGAGTATATAAAAATGACTTCTAAATAAGAATTCGATCCTAAAGAAAACTTTCCCAATTAATTCTAAACTTTTGATAGACTTTTTCATTTCTTTTTTCTTTTTTTTTTTTTTTTAAGTTTTTGCCATAGGGCATGTGTGCTCACTAGAGAGAGACAGAGAGAGGAAAAGTGAGAAACCACCCCCTCAAGGGGGATGGCCATGTTGCAATTCCTTCTCCTCCATTCTCCTCTTGGGATTTTGAGGACACATACACATGTGCCCAGCATGCTTTTCAAGCAGCTGGATCCAGATTGCAAACCATGGCTAACCATGTAGGAATCTGGTGCCTTTACTACCATGCACCTGCTGGTCCCTTAATAGCCATTTTTATGCTCGAGTTGTACTCTGTGAGGAATTGTTATGGTTAACTATTTCTTCTAGAGCTTTCTAGAATTCAGTAGAAACAAACAGCCTTTTGAGTAAACTCAGATATTACTCATAGGACTCAAATACTTTCCTAGCACTTAGGTTTTCAGTACTGAAAGCATATAGATCAGGGACCATATCAATACGTTTAATAGGGAATTGTTAGAGAGATCCTTCCTGGCTAGAAACTAAATAATAATTTTTTGAAATGCTTTTCAGTGATAACTGAAAATGCTTTTCAGTGATGACATTTATTCAGTCATGTTAGTAAAGTAGACATAATTCCTTTTATTATTTGCTTCCTTCTCTATTAATGTTGTTGAGTTACCTGTAGGAGGACCAAGAGAATAACATTAACTTGACCTTCAGCTTTTAACCTTAACAGTGTGTCCTCATACCTGTGCAGTATTAAGGGCAACAAGTTGAAAGAAGGGCTGCTTGTAGGAATTGTTTCCTATTGCTTTCTCATAATATTTCTTTGGAATAGTGCCCTAAGCTCTCCGGGTAGTTTGTCTGCCTGTACCATTAGGGAATTGCTTGTCAGTTATTAGATCAAATAAGAGCATGGACTAAAGAGCTTACCAAGGAATCAGGAAAACGTATTTGGGACACCACGTATTATTTTGTGTTTGTCTTGTATTTTTGTTTTGCTGCCAGCCTCCTACTGTTCATTTTGGGAATCTTTGTGCTCATTTCTTTCTTTCTTTTCCTTTTCCTTTTCCTTTTTTTTTTTTTTTTTTTGAGAGTTTTTTTGCTATAGGGTGTGTGCGCTCACAAGAAAGACAGAGAGAGACAGAGAGACAGAAAGCAAGAAATCATTCCCCGGGGGGGTGACCATGCTGCAATCCCTTATCCTCCATTCTCCTCTCAGGGTCTTGGGCGTGCACGCACATGCACCTGGTGTGAGTTTAAATCACCAAGTCTGGGTTTCGAACTGTGGTGAGTCACTTGGGAGTCTAGCGACATAGCCATTACACCAACTGCTGGTCCCTTTTTTTGAGTTTTTTTTACCACATGGTGCATGTGCTTGCAGGAGAGAGAGAGACAAAGAAAGAGGGAAAGTGAGAAATAACTCCTACAGCGATGGCCATGCCACAATCCCTTCTCCCTCAGTCTTTTCTCAGGAATTTGGGCACACACAAACACACATGCATAGCATGATTTTCAAGCCACTGGGTCAGAGACTTGAGCCATGGTCAGCAATGTGGGAGACCAACACCTTAACCACTACATCACTTGCTGACCCCCTTTTTCCTTTCTTTTTAAAAACTAATTGTTTATTTAATTTATTTGTTATTATTATTATTTTAATTTGTTATAGGGCACATGGACTCTATAGCAAATTAAAGAGAGACAGAGGAGAAAGTGAGAGAGAAAAAGAGAGAGTGAGAGAACACAAACTACCAGGTCTGAGATTTAAACCATAGTCAGCCATGGGAGGGTCTAGTGCCTTAACTACCATACCACCTGCTGGCCCCATTTCTTTCTTCTTCTTCTTTTTCTTTTCTTTCTTTTTTTTTTTTTTTATAAGGTTATCACTTTATAATATACCATCAAACATATGTGAAGGTCCCTACATTTTTATATAACTAAAATTGGATTTCAGTATTTCTTAGAACCCTGTTGCTTACTGGTGATAGGGAAAAAGTAGCTATTTTTCACATTGTTAGCAAATTTTTATTTCTTTAGAGGTAAACTTTTGATTTGATTTTTCAGAACAGGTGCTCCTCTACTTCTACTCTTCTATTCCCAGACCTATGTATTTGGTTATGGGGAAGATGTCACCATACAATGGTCCCTAAATGGAAGTATAGACTGCACCCTATCAGAACTCCATCCTGGGGCTGGGTGGTGGTGCAGCAGTAAATCACGATGCTCTGGGAGGCTCACCTAAGTGGTAAGGTTCTGGGTTTGCATCTAGAGACCGTCCTAAGTATACTGGGTATGTGTGCATTTGTGATCTGTGGCTGGCTAAAGCTTGATCATGGCATCAAGACCCCGTGGGATCACTGTCTCTCTCAAAAAAGTAACAAAAAGTTTAAACAAAGAAGTCACTTTTTTTGGATCACTGTCTTCCAGTTGGCACCTTAACGGAGTCTTTGGTAAACCATTCTAACTTTCAAGCAGCTTAACCATTTTTGAGAGAAGGAGTATGTGATAAAACATACAATCCATGGACATTTAGCTCATTTCTGGGTAAACTCTCACCTAGGAAAAATGCTTGAAAGGGAATGTCCATTCTCTATAAGACTCATCTCAGTCACCCTCTTACCACTATATCATCAAATCTCAGCCATGTTCCAGGTTGATAAATACACACAATGATCTGGAAGGAAATAACTTACATGTCATAAGAATTTCAAGGTCTTGGTAAAAATATGTAACAACAGAAACCTAGAGACCATATGTGGAATTGCCTACTAAGGGTGTTTGTCTAAAGAAGATATAACATTAAATTCAGTTGAATTCATTAATATGAGTATGCTTACTAGAGGTTCTGGTTTTAAAATGTAGCTCATGCAGCTAGAAGTGGCTCTAACATTTTTCTTGGTTGTTTGACTAAAATTTGGATTCAGTGCTGGCCTACACTTGATGAGGATGAGACATAGAGCTTCTCTGGCATGACATGGAGAAAAAGAATCCACAGGCGTAAAGAAATAACTGTATTTATCATGCACAACCTGATAGTCACCCCACCACACACACACCCAAAGCTCTATTAGAAGACCCAGAAGACATTTCCTTAACCAAAATGGTGAGAAATACATTAGTATAGGGCACACCTGCATCCTTGAAATGCTCCATGATTGCTCTTCTCTGAAGGCCAAGTATTAATATGCTGGTCAGGGATGCGGTTTATTGAGATGGGCTCCCTAATTTGATTTTGTATCTTGGTGTGCTTTCTTTATCCACTCATCTCTTTTCTCTCTCTCTCTTTATTTCATGATGAGAATATGAATGGAAGAAGAAGACAAAGATAGGTATTTTTGACAGAGTATTGCTTTGTTGTGCTCCTCTGTCTCAGCCTCCCAACTAGCTAGGATTATAAATGAATTAAAAAATCTCCTGTATATTTAGATTGGCCTGGGAACTAAAGCCAGGACTACCATGAAGCTTCCACTACCTGTGTGCCACTGTGGCTGGGCCCGATGTTTCTTTGTATTAGTGTTTATTGAGTTTCTTGGATTGCTAGGTTTACATTCTTCAACAAATTTGGAAAATGTTCAGCCATTATTTCTTCAAAAATTTTTTTCCTACTCTCCCATTCCTCCTTGGGGACTACATTTACATGTATAATAGGCCATCTGAGCTTGTCCCTCAATTCAGTGAAGCTCTGTTGATTTTTTTTCAGTCATTTTTTTCTGTTTCATTTGGAATAGTTTCTATTGACATGTCTTCTAATTTCCTAATGCTCTCTTCTGCAGTGTGTACTCTTAATCCCATTCAGTTAATTTTTCATATCAAATATTATATTTTTTAACTTTAGAAATTTGACTCAGGTCTTTTTTACATCATCACCTATGTCTTTTCCTAACATAGTTTCTACTTTCTTGAGCATATGGATTATAGTCACCACTTTAATGAGCATGACGGTTCTATTATCTATCTTATTTGGAGTAAGTTTTAATTGATTTTTCTTCATCATTCTAGGTCATCTTTTCTGCTTCCTTTGTGCTTGATCATTTTTGATTGAGGACAACAATTGTGAACTTTACAATTTTAGGAACTCCATATTCTTGTATTTCTATACATATACTTGAGCTTTGTTCTATAATATAGTTAATTTACTTGAAAATAGATTGAGTCTTTCAAGACTTGTTTTGCAGTTTTGTTATGTAGATAACAAAGTCATGTCTAGTATTTTTTTTTTTTTTGTCTACTATTGATGTAATATAGTTTTGAGTACTCTACCTGGTAGGTCACACATTACAAGCGTTTTCATTCTGGCTGGTGAGGTCACCAACTATTTCTGGATTTCTGCATGCTCTGAAGATTGTTTCGCCTGCTCCTATCACATGGTTCTTTTCCTACACCTGAGTAGTTTTCTCACATGCGTATGCTGATCATTGCTCAGCTGATGGAACTTAGTAAATCTCAATGTATTTACAGGATTTGAGAAATTACAAATAAAAGAAACCCAACCTAAGTTAGGTGAAGTGAAAAAAAGAGCATTTGTTGGTTCATAAGACTGAAAAACCTAGGGTAGAACTGCCTTGAGAGAGGGTGAACATGGAGCAAATGCAGTGATCTCTTGTGTGTTCTTGCTCTTTTTCCAATTATCTCTAATCGTTGATTCTCTTTGCTCGATTCTGTATGATTTCCTGTTAGAGATGGCTTTTTTTGAGTAGGGGGAAGGAGCAGCTGACATCACCATCCTCCTAGCTTTTTCCCTAGGTTCACATATTCAATCTCAAGGAAGACCTATTGGTTTATTTGGGTCACACATTCACCCCTGAAACAAATATTATGCACGTGCAGAGGAGGGCTCTGACCTGCAAGGCCAGGGTTAGCCCTACTTAAAACATACAAAATGATTTTTTTTTTTTTTTTTTACAGCAGAGAACAGTTTTATTACTGGAAGATACTGAGAGATGGATACTGGATAAACAAAACAGTGATCAATACACCGTTCCCTCATCTATGGTGGATAAAATAATCCAAAATGTGTTACTCTATTTATTAGGTGCCTATAATAAGGGCACAATACATGTTATTTCATTGTAAATAATCTGAGTTTAGTACCTCCAGTTGTCAAAAAATCTATTCATTTCTTTACATCACCAGTCCTTAGTAAAGAAGTTTCTCCTTTGTCTGTCTGTGCCAAGCATTGCTTGGATCCCTACCTGTGGGCTTCTGCTTTTCAGTGTCTGGGTTTCTAACAATTTATCATTACAATTTATTTTAAATATACCTGTTTCTGCCTAGTGAAAGCAGAGATCTCCTATAAGCATTAAATTAGCAGGAGGAAACAGATGGTCCACTCAAATGAGTAAAGAGAGTTTAATAAAGGGATTATTGTCAGAGGTGTTGGCAGGAAATCACAAGGGGTAATGCATTACCCTGGGCCAGTAAGAGGGTATCATGACTTCATAGGACTTGATGGGACAAAGGAGAACATGGAGACTAGAGCCAGAGAGAGAGGGCCACCTGACAGGAGCTGGTGTATGCAATCAGCCTATAGTGACTCTACTGAAAAGAAGCCACTGAATAAATACCCTGACTTCCTGACCTCACTCTTCTCCCCTCTCCCAGATCTCCAGAGCTTTCCATTGGGTGACCCCTCCCCACAGGAAGCAATAGGTCGAAGGAGCCTATGGTCACAGCCCAATAGATTAGCTCCTACTTGGGACACTAGGAAGGGTGAGGAAGGGCACGGGGTGAAGTAGATGAACAAATGGAAAACATCCAGTATGCCCTAGATCTTGGACCAAGTTTAGATGCTTTTTTCAGAGTGAAACCACTTACTCCAGGTCATATTCATATGATTTGTGTCTGTTCCAGATTTTTTCTGGTCTTGAGGTAGGGGACTAGGATTTCTGTTTCTGGAATGAGGAAAAAGATTGCTAGCCACAGTCTGATATTTAAGAAAGTGAAGTGCTGGTCACCAATGTCTGCAAATTTGCAACCTCATAGTAGTTGTGTCCCTCGAGTAGCCTAACCAAATCATTTCTTAAAGGGGCTGTCTGGAGAGGATTGCCACTCAGAGAGGAGAGCTGTTACCATCTGTGGGTTCACGTGGGAGATGGCAGCTGGGGCTGGCTTTAAAGATTGCCTTTCAGTATCCACTATAGACACAAAATTCACCTCATTTTTCAAAGTGCTTCGGGAGGAAGCCAAGGATATAGGGCAGGGGGAATTAAAATGAATAGTAATGAGAAAAGAGAAGCATGAGGTAAAAACAGCTTGCTGGAAAATATACAGGGAGATAAAACTGAAGACATGGGAGCCAGTGAAGTCATAACAAAAAGGAAAGTGAGAAGTGCTAAAGGTAAACTTTCCACTCGGGCCGCCGGCAGAGAGAAGCAGCAGGCCCTGCTCCAGCTTTGGCTGTGGCAGATGAACCAGGGGCCAAGAAGCCAGTGATTATCGCGGTTAGAGAAAATGCAATCCTGGCTGGGCATCGGCTCTTTATTTTGAACCCTTCATTTTGTTTTCTGAAACACCTTGGAAGCCACTTAGCCGGGGCAAGTGAGGGAAAGGGAAGGCCAGGCTGTCTGACAGGCTTGCACAGAACAAGAGCTCTGCTAGGCGCTGTGAGACTGGTGGGTGATTTCAGACGGACACCTCCTAGGACAGGCCCAGTGGCAGTCTGAGTATTTTGGACATATTACCTAATATGTCAGAAGGAAAATCACAGCCCGAGTGCCCCTGGCTTAAGTGCATGTTTATTTTCACAGTCTTTGTCTTTCAGAGATCAGCACTCTGTTGCTGGGCTGCTATTGTAAGGATGGAAAAAATAGAACCATCTGAATGTTGTGCTGTTTGCATTTCCCGACAGTTAAGAAGCAGCCCGTTATTAGCTGGCAACACTGTTGTGACATCAGTGGTGACTTTGCTGCTTGGGATTCAGCTCGCGAAATGTCTTCCTCTGTGCTACATTTTTTTCTCATCCTTTTTTTTCTCCCTCCCTTCCTTCCTTCTTCTGTTCTTTCTTCCTTTTTTTCTTTTTCTTTTCTTTCATCTCAAATTTCAATCTTTTGCAAATGACTGGCTAAATGACCATGATACTCAGTCTAAGTGCTTGTCCTTTTAAAAGTGGACCACCAGGCCAGCTGTGTGGCATGGCAGTAATGCTCTGCTCAAGAGTGTTGGGTCTATTTGGAAGATTGTGGGTTTGGTTTCCTGGTCAGCTGTGCCATAATCCTGGCCTGCTGGGTAGGAAGGGCAGGGGATTATAGTGTGAGACCCGGTTAAGGATGCTTGTCTTACTCTCTCTCTTGCTCTCTCTCTCTTTCTGGCTTTGTCACTCATTCTCATGAAAGAAACAAATATACTAAAAATAAATAAACTTAAAAAATGGGTAACCAAAGATGCTGACATATTAAGTTTGATGTAGTTTAAAACCGTGGAGCCATGGAGCTGGACAGACAGATGTGGGGGAGGGAGTCACCCGAGGGAGGGCCTAGCACCGAGGAAGGGAGGCTTGCGCTGTTGTGGGTGTCAGGGTCTCTCTGGGGAAATGAAGTCTAGGGCTGTGAGGGAGAGAGTCTGATATAGAATGTTGGAGACTAGTAGGAGGAGGACATTCCTCGGCCAGGGATGGGCACAATAGAAGCAAGGAGTGATTGGTTATATCCAGGCAAACTGAGTCACTAAGTAAATACACTGAGGACCATGAGAACCAGATTTCTCACTGTGAGAAAGGAGAACTACACATATGAAAAGAAAGACAACCGAAACTACAGAAATGGAATGGTAGGTGTTGACACAATCTCATGGCTTTCAATATATGGAGAAACAGAAGCAAATATAGATCTATTATACTATGTAGATATGTGTATGTACATGTGTGCACATGTGTAAGGGTGTGTACTTTGCATGTTGTGACATTTCTCTAAGTCCTGAATTTTTTCAAAATGAAAACTAAAAAAATAAGCAATTTTTTAAGCTTTTGTTACAAGACACGTGTACTCACTGGAGAGAGAGATAGGAGAGAGACAGAGAGAGAGGGAAAGTAAGAAATCACTCTGTAAGTGGGGACAGCCACATTGCAATACCTTTCTCATTCTTCTCTTAGGATTTTGAGCACACACCCATATGTGCCTGGCGTGTTTCTCAAGCCAGCTGCTCTAGGACTCCAATTGTGCTGTCAGTCATGTGGGATCCAGCTTCCTTAACCTCCACACCACCTGTTGGCCCAAAAAGAAATCATTGATGTTCTATTTAAAATAGGGGTATAGTCCTAACAACAAGGTGTTATTGAAAGGACTAAAGGAGCTAATTTATGCAGCGGGTATAATGTAGTGCCTGGTGCACAATAGCCCTCAATAACTATTATTGTCCCTAGGGAGATGAGCATATCATGAACACTATTCTGCATTATGTTGTTCTTTTTACTAAAATTACATCTTGGACATTTTTTTCTAACAGTACATACTTTGTTTTTTAAAATTAATAGATATATTTGTACTCTACTATATTACTTTAATAAGAAGAACAACAAAAAACAATAATCCTGGTGTATAATCTGCTTTAGTGTGTCATCTGCTGATGACTCATAATTTAATTAATTCTTGTTGCTAATGGAAACCTTTGGTTGAATAAGGCATAGTTGTATTTTAATAGCAATACTTCAGTGGAGAGAATAAGAAAAAAATAACCAACACCAAGTCTATGGACACATGGATATTCACACTAATTTTTTCTACTTTTGTAAGGCTCTGAATCAAGATCACCAAGCAATGACAGCACTTGTCAAGTTTCATTTCTTCGATCTGTGAATCAGTGCCTGTACTTCCGGTCTGCTGTGAGCAGACACTGGCTGTGCTGGAGAGGCAGCCGTGAGCAGAGTCCCTCCCCTTTTGGAGCTTTTTCATTCTAGTGGTGCAGAGACAGATAACAGACAGACACCCAATTTTATATGCTACATCAGTAAATGTTAAATTAAATATTAGATCTGTCCCTTTCTTTCATGAAGAACGGTAATTTGGTAATTTTGAAAAGTTTATGCCTTATTAATCATTTGACTTTTAGTAACCTTTTGAGCCTCGGTTTCTATATATCAAAAATAGAAATAATAGTAATTATCTTATAAGGTTGTTGTAATCAAATATGTAAAATGCCTGGCAGAAAGCCAGTGCCTACCAGGTATTTGATGAGTAGACGCCATTATTACATGTAAGTTGTAAGATGTTTGGCTCCTCTTTTTGACACTTAAGTTGCTTTGATTTTCAGGGAAGCCATTTTATTCCATAGGTTGTGTATGTCACTGATACATGCCCAGACAATACCACCCTGTGCCTACACCACTAGCCAGATTTTCTTTACCCTCCTATCACAGTCTGCCGCCGGTTGGTCTGGGAAGCCTATTCTTTTACTGGGCTCCTGTTCAAAAGGAACCCCATGGATCTATCTGTTAGGGAATCTTCTCACCTACTACGATCACTAACTTTAGATGTCAACGTGATTGGATTAAGTAATGCTGCAAGAACCGGTAAAGTAATACTGCAAGACCCAACAATGTAAGAGGGTAGCATCTGAGTCCAAGTGGACTAAATGTGGAAGATCCATCCTCAGTGTGGACAGGCACCATCCAATCCACTGGGTGCCCAGAGAGAACAAAAACAGAGAAGGTGAATTGGTCTTTAGCTCTGGGACCTAATATACACTTAACTCCTGCTTCAGACATCAGAACTTCAGGCCATCTAGGACTTATATGAGATCCCACCACATGTCCCCAGGTTCTCAGGTTCTTAGCTTCCAACCCAAAGTTATACCATTAGCTTCTCTAGTTCTGAGGTCTTCAAACTTGGACACGGTCATGCTACTAGCACCCCAGGGTCTTCAACTTGCAGACATGGGACTTAGCAGCTGCCATTCCCCTAAAAAATTCCCTTTCATATATATATGTATACTATAAACATAGTCTGTTGGCTCAGTCTCTGGAGAATTCTATCACTTCTACTCTGTAGCCCGCACTTCGAACGATCCCTTTGCACTAGCCTATATAACTGGGTTTTCCAAGCAGCTCTTCCCAGCAGCCAGTACTCTCACTAAGCTCATCAGAGCTCACCAAATTCACACTTGGACTTGGAGATCATGCTAAATATTTGAGTCTTTAGTTTGAGAGCCCTGGGAAACTGGTATTAAGCAGGAGAATGTGTTGACTTCATTTATATTTTAAAGCAAATCCTCAAGATACTCAGTAGGGAATGGGGTAAAGGGTCAGGAGGGAAAGCCAGAAGGGAGGGAGGGTCTTGCTGTCACCCAGTAGGAAGAGCAGAAGCTGGGTGAGGGTGGCGGAGAAGGGAAGAAGGCTCTCTGGCTTTAGCACCAGTCCATTTGGAGGCAGAATTGATAGTACTTGTTAGTGGATTCAGTGGGAGCGTGGGAAGAAATAAAGAAGTTTCCGGTTTACACATTTAAATGAATATATATGGTCATTCCATTTACTTGAAATGGGAAAATCATGACGTTTAATACAAACTCAAATAAGTGCTAAAGGAATCGACTTGAGTTCTTGACACCGCAGAGACCAGCGGGTACTCTTGGGGCTCAAAACAAACTTTAGGGTCCTAGCCCAGCCTCGGAAGGGCCTGTAGGGCTAGGACCAGCTCAGTCTTCACCCATAGAACTTCCAGGCCTCTCTAAGCCTAAGTCCCCTGCTCCACCCATTAGTCTTTTTGGAACAAAGAAGTTGATCTCCTCTCTTATTCTGAGGCACATTCATCTTTCACCTCAGGGTGACTGGGGTGCAAAAAATTGCTACCTCCAACAATGGGACTGCAAATGCGAAAAATTGCTATTCTCCAACGGTGCCCTCATTTTACTGCCCAAAGTGATCAGCAAAATACTCCTCGGTGCACTTCCCAGCCTTAAAGTACAGTAAGTGGGGAGAATTTAGTTTATAAACCTTTTATTTTAGCAGAGGATTTTCCCCCCCTTAGGGGATGTGTGCTTGCTGGAGAGAGACGAAGACAGAGACAGTGAGAGCTAGAAGGAAACTGAGAAATAACCCCCCAGAGGGAGGATGTCATGCTGCAACCCCTTCTTCTCCATTCTCTTCCTGGGATCTCGGGTGTGCACACACACGTGCCAGGCATGAATTTCAAGTCACTGGGTCTGGGACTCGAACCACAGTCAACCTTGTGGGAGTCCAATGACAAAACCGCTTATGTCATCTGCTGGCTCCCATTTTATGGTTGCTGTGATTTGAATATCTCCCCCAATCCTCCACCAAATTTATATGTGAGATTTGGTTGTGACAAGATTAAGATGGTAAAACTTAATCCAACTATAATGTTAGAAGGCAAGACCTTTGGAAGGAAATTGGGATTAATGTGATTAGGGTTGGGGCCATGTGATTGACTCCCAGTGGCTTTATAAAACGAAGGAATGAGACCAGAACAGAGACTCATGCCTCGTGCATGTGCTCCTGCCCTCTACCATGTAGTGATGCAGTCAGAAGACCCTCCCCAGGTGTGACCCTTAGATTTTGGATGTCCAAAATACAAGCTGAATTAACCTTTTATAAATTACCTAGACTGATATTTTTCACTATTAGTGATAGTCTAAGACAATGGCCAAAAAAGTTTTTTTGTATTGCTTCAGAGCATAGTCTGATTAAAAATGCTCATAATTCCCATTATGAAACAGAACACATATATCTTGTAGAGTGCAGCATCCGTACTCTGATGTATAAAAATTTCACTATGAGACCAGCAGTTAGCGTAATGGCTATGTCGCTGAACTCCCATGTAGTCAACTGCGGTTCGAGTCCTGGACCCGGTGGCTTAAACTCATGCCGGGCACGTGTGTGTGCATGCCCAAGATCCTGAGAGAAGAATGGAGGAGAAGGGATTGTGGTGTGGTCATCCCCCCTGGGGAGAGATTTCTCGCTTCCTGTCTCTCTGTCTCTCTCTGTCTTTCTGATGAGCACACATGCCCTATAACAAAAACCTCTCCAAAATAAATAAATAAAGAAAGAAAATAACGAAAAAGTCTTCACTATGTTTTCTAGGGAAAAAAAAATAATGCGGGGGGCATTCATATGGATATAAAATAAAAACAACTTCCAAAAATCACTTGTTCCCAAGCAAGCTAACAAACGATTTCCAGTAGATGCCAGGCTTCGTGTGCCTGAGGAGGCCTGACCTTCTCCTTCCCACTCTTACTCAAACACCCTTGTCAGATAATGGGCTCCCGATCTGAAACAATATAGGCTTCTTTCTGGAGCAGCTCTTTTCAATGACCAGATCAGAGCGGATCTCCGTAAGACAAGTTCGGGATGGGTGGATATTCCTGAAGACAGATTTAAGGGTTCAAGATTTTACGTACAAAACAGCCATCAGCTCAACTCCAAGCGGAGTGTGAAGTTTCCTCATCACCCTGGTTCCCTTTGCATCATGTTCTTCAACTCCCTAGCTTTGCCTTCTATGAGATACCTGTTTTCCTCTTTCTCTGAGGCTGGCACTCAATTCGTTTGCCAGCCTCTGTGGCAGAAGCAGTAAATAATAACAATACCCTGTAACTTTCATTAAGTCCTTTCTGTGGACTGGCAGGCAAGGTGCTGCTAAGTACTATGCATGCAGCCTCTTTTTTTTTTTCTTTTAAGTTTATTTATTTTTTCCAAGAAAGAAAGAGGAAGAGAGAGAGAAAGAGAGGCACCCTCAACAGGGTCCTCATGTGGAAATCCATCCCCAGTCTCAACCAGATCATGCATGCAAGCCTGATGGATAGCAACCCAAGACCTTCTGTGGATCCAGCTGTGCTGTAGCTTCTCCACCATCTGACCCTACATATATCATCTTATAACCTTGCAATAATTCTGCAAGGTGGCAATATCATGGTACTCTTTACACATGAAAAGCAGCAAATTTGAAAAATTAAGTCCTTTGCTTAAGTGACACATTTGGTGTCGGAAGTTGGGTTTTGGTGACTTCAAAGCCCAAGCTCTTTTCCTTTGCAGTCAGTCTTTTCTGGTTCTCCTTCCTTGTTTCTTGTTCATGTTTTCTGTTACCAGCCTCTCCATTCAACTGACTTTCCCATAACAGTCTGATTGCACCCAGCTCCCCTGAGAGTTCCCTGGCTACCACTTGGTCTTGAAGACCTCAGCTAACCATGCCATTGCAAAGTGCTCTCTGCTACCTCCCACCTGGCAAACCTTAACAGGGACTGGTTGCTTGGTCAATATGCATTTGCTAGGAGCGGCATGAGTTTTTCACATACCTCTATTTCCATTAATCAAATGCTTATGAACTGCCATTTAAATGAAAACAAGAGTGATCATTTTTCAAGCTCAGGATCTAAGAATACATCTAAGGCATCAAACATGGATGGCATAAAATGTACATTTAACTCATAATTGGATAAGTACCTAGGAAGAAAAAAATATTTCAGGTTCAAAATCCTTTAGGGTTTTTCCTAAAGAAATTATAATTTTCAAAAAGACTTTATGTCTCTTTAATGCATTTCTTGCTTATTAATTTGTTCATGAAATTGCCAAAGTGTTTTAGGAATGACAGTCTAAAGTGTAAATTTACTACTGAGTTGTCAGAAAAGTCATGACGTATTTTTTCTATTTTTCAAAGGTCATTTATTTATATAAAAAACAAAGATCAATCAGTGATAAATGGCCCATTTTGTTTGGTAACCCTTTGCCATCTTATAGTGAGTTTCACAATTCCTTGTTCATAGAAGACCCTGTCTTTATCAGCGAAAAACTGAACAAGGTGCTGATTTATAGTCTCATCTGAATTGAATGTTATAACATGCAAGGAGTTTTGAAGGGAGCAAAACAAGTGGAAATCTGACTGCACAGGATCAGTTAAGTATGGTGGGTGTGGCAACATATCCCATTCAAGCTCCAATAATTTTTGACAGGTGATCAAGCTTGTGTGTGGTCTCATGTTGTCATAATGGAACACAACTCCTTTACAATCAATGAGTTCTGGACATTTCTGGATGACAGATTCATTCAAACTGTCCTCCAATTGCCAATAGCAAACACTAGAATTGATTGTGGTTCCTTGGCAGGAGCTCAAAAAGTATACCACCTTTAAAATCCAGGGACCAGCAGTTAGTGCAATGGCTATGTCGCTAAACTCCCATGTAGCCAACTGCAGTTCGAGTCCCGGATCCGGTGGCTTAAACTCATGCCGTGTGTGTGTGCGTGCATGCCCAAGAGCCCGAGAAGAGAATAGAGGAGAAAGGACTGTGGCGTGGCCATCCCCCCCAGGGGGTGATTTCTTGCTATCTCTCTGTCACTCTCTATCTTTCTGGCGAGCACACACGCCCTATAGCAAAAACCTCTCCAAAAAAAAAAAAAAAAAAAAAAAAAATCCCACCATGCTGAGAGCACACCTTCCTCTAATGAATGTCTACTTTTGATGTTGTTTGAGGTGTGTCATCACGTTGGACTAAAACCATTTGCGCACCACATTTTCATAGACAGTCCACTTCTCATCACCAGTTATCAATCGTTTCAAAAAAGGATCGTTTTCCTCACACTTAATGAGCATATCACAGATGCTTATATGCACTGTCAAATGAACTTCTTTGAGTTCACAAGGAACCCAACTATTGAGGAACCCAACTATTTATGTATCCCAGCTTCTTCAGGTGGTTGCGAATGTTTGAATGATGGATGTTCAGTGTATTTGCAATCTCTCCTGTCGTGTAACATGGGTTTGACTTAATCAGTGCCTTTAGTCATCAACGTCATTGGGCCTCCCTGCCTACGGAGCATCATTGAGATCAAAATCACCAACAAGGAATTTCGTGAACCATCATTGGCACTGATGTGCTTGTAGACAGCATTGTCACCATAAATTGTATGCAACTTTTCACACACTTGAAGTGCATTCTTCCCTTTATGGAAGTAAAAGAGTAAAATATGGCAAAAATACACTGTTTGGTTTCCCATCTTCAACTTGTAAAATCTCCAAAACTCAACCAAATTGCTTATTTATTTATTTTTAGAATAAAGCTAGAACTGTTGGCTGTCAAATGGCATAGCAATAACATAGATACGAATGACTCTAATACTTCTAAAAATGAACTAGTGCCATCTGTTGCAAAAATATGTTATGACTTTTCCAACAACTGTTTTGAGGTCATTCAGTGCTTTAGAAACAAGCCAATGTGGGATCAATAATTATATTTAAGTATCTGTACCCCAATCTTTATTGCAGGATTATTCATAATAGCCAGGATATGGTCAACTCCAGTGACCTTCAATGAATGAATGGGTAAAGGTTGTGATATGAATACACAATTGCTAGGATTTGGCTATTAAAACAACGAAGTTTTGTCATTTGCAGCAAAATGGGAAAGCCTGAAGAATATTATGTCAAATGAAAGATTCTGGACACAGATAAAGAAATACCACATGATTTCACTCATCTGTAGAAATGACAGAAGTGACCTCCTAGAGGTAGAGAATGACACATGACCACTGTAGACTGAGAAAGATGGTGGATAGATGGGATAGACAGATGACAATTAATGGAAACAAAATTACAGATGGATAAGAGGAACAATTTCTAGTGTTATGTAAAACATAGTAGGATGACTTTATTAGGTCATTGGAAAAGTTACAATGTATTTTTCTAGGCTTTTCTAAGCAAAAATATGTCATGAGTTTTCTGATAACCTAATAGTTAATAACAATTTGCTATATATCTCAGAGTCAATAAAAAATAATTTTGAATGTTCCCAATATAAAGTAATGACAAATGGCTGAGATGGTGCATATACTAATTGCCTGATTTGATCAATACACATTGTATTCTGGTACTGAAAAATCATATTGTATCACACAGATATGTACAATTATTATGTCAATAAAATGTTTAAAAAGAAATTGTGGTATATACATACGATGAAATATTACAAAAAATAATTATCTTTCAGAAAGCCAAATTATATACCTGACTCTCTTATGTGCCAGGTATACAGTAGGTGTTGAGTAAACATGTGATGAATTATAAAGAGCACTTAAATAGCTTTTACAAGTTACAGAGTGAAGGAGAAGGACTGTTATTGACTTGGGTTAACCCTGGGATTTTTCTTAAATACACAGTTGTTTGAAGGCTTTACTCAATAAAATATTGTACTAGTACAATGAAATGGATAGCCCATTCCCCCAAAGCTAATGACTTTCTAAAGCATTTGGCTTTCTTACCATACGATTAGTACTATTATTTCCAGGCCAATCAATAGGCACAACTCCAAGATTAAGAGCAATTTGGATCATTATTCTCCTTTCATTACATATTCATTATTTTCTGTTTGAATAAGACCTATAATCAGTGTTATTTACCAATCTTTATGGTGAAACTTTAAACTGCTGATTGTTCCTGTCTTTGCAGGTATTAAATGCCATTTCAAATATCCTTTCAGTAATTTTGTAGTTGCTAATGAAGTCCATTTTTACAGATTTTTCAGTCCATGTAAAAACATTAAACCCCCAAGAGTCTTTAAAAAGTATTTGTGGCTTAATTCGTGGCAGCTGTTCCTTAGAAAGTTACCTAAGTATATAACAGTACCCCACCCCCCATAGCTTTTTATCATGGTTGAAGAGTTAGCCTTGAAATACATACAAAAGACATATGAAGGTCCCCTGAAATTCTTTGACTTTGAAAAATTTCAATATTAAAACTCTAACATATTTATAAGAAATTATAGGACAGTACCCTTTAATTTATATTTAATTTACTAAAATTTAAAATATATATATTCTCTTGGCTCCCTGGATAGATTTCTTCAAGACAAGCTATTAGTTTATAGTGGTTAATTCGAAACATGTACATTCTGTATTACTTGAATGTAACATTTTTTTTTCCTGTCTTGTCCTTGAATTCTTTCCAAAAATCATTAAGTATTGGATACATACAGTAATAGCAGATCTGTTTGAATGTCGCTATTAATCCAGTTTATAACCTCTAACATTTTCTACTAGGAATTTCAGAAAGAAACCCTTACACAGACATCTAATGTCCAGAACAACCAGAGCCAAACATAATGATTTTACAGTTGAAGGAGAGCCAAGACGCACATTTTCTGAGCGTGGTTTTACGGGAGTCTGCATGCAGATGAAATATGGCTTTTAAGAACATAATCTTCATGGAAAAGGCCTTTCTTGTCATAGCACTGGGCTGACTTTCAAGCCAAGGTCAAAATACTTTCTGCAGGTCTATTTTTAGACTTTCCATTTCTCAATAGGACGCACCCAGTTTTGAGTTAGTGCAACACAGACTTCACCATGCCCGAGAGCGGGAGCAGGACTGCCTTCTGTCTGCAGCTTCCCCTGCATCTATCTGCAGACTCCCAGCTTTGCGTATGTCACAGTGGGTTGGCACTCTTCAGCTGGCAGCTTTCTGGGGTCACCTGGCACCCGTGAACAGTGCGGTCTCTGAGAAGGCAAAGGCATGTTTAGGGCTCACACTCCTTCACCTTTTTTATATTTTCTAAAAGAACGGCCACCTTATGTCATTATTAATCAAGGGTTGACTATATCTCCAAACTGTAACCTGAAAGGAAAAATAGTGAGGTCAAAATGATTTAATTTAGATTGAGGTGGAAGAGACCAGAAACAAGAGCATGTTGATCGAAAATATCAAAGCTGTTCACTCAGTTCTGAAATTGAATACAGAGAACATAGAAGTCTGTACATTAAAAAAAAAAAAAAAAAAAAAAAAAAAAAAAAAAAAAAAAAAAAAAAAATTCAGTTCCACATTATGACCTTTCACTGAAAGGGACCGAAAAATGAAGATGAAAATATTGAGAGAAAGACAAGTAAGCAACCTTGATATGGGCAGAATTTCCGAGGGGAAAAATATCTATGTAATAATTATATATTATTTTCCCAAAAAGGAATTTCTAGTTTGTTAAAAAGAGTATTCACTGAATTTGTTACAAGCAGTGCTTTGATTTTATGAAAAGTTTAGATGCATATATATTCTTAAAATATTTTCTTTATTTTTTTAGTGAGCAAGGATTTAAATATTCTCTTGTGGATGTTGGAAAATGTTGCACCCTCTCCGCACCCATCATTAACTTAGACTTCTCTGGCATAACAGCCCCACCTTGTGGTTATTTGTAAATTTTTCATCAGAGATACATTGCATTTTCACAGTTGTGGGCAGAAGTGTAAACTTCTCTTTTAATTTTCCCTGTAGGCAGAATGAAATGAAGCAGAGAAGAATGGGGATGTATTGATTCTGATTGAAAGATTGGCAAGAGGAATACAGATGTAAGTAAGTGTTGGTTGCATTAATGGTATGTGAAGGGATAGTCGTGTTAATTGGTAAGAGGGAGTACAGTGAGGTTCCTTTAGTGGGAACACCATTAGCCCCCTTAATATCCTGATAAAGCATTGACTTTGTACCTGTCTACTTCACCAGGATTGAGAGGCTGACCAGTTAACAGAGAGTTTTGGAAAGCCAAGCCTTTGTATGGGAGAGCACTCTTTGGTTTTCACTTAGTAAAATTATAATTGGAACTAGCTTAGAATAACAGGAAGGTAATAGCTATATAACCAAATAGCCAGAAGGACAAAGGAAGTGGTCGCCTCGGGGAGATCTGAAGCAAGGATTGGAGTGTCAGCAGGACTGTTCCTCCATCCTGTGCTTCTGAGTACTCTTGTTCATTGTCTCATTTTCTTGTCTGCTTCTTATCTGGCTTTTTGCATATACAGACTCATCTAGACTCAGCTCTCTAACTGGAGGGAAGGAGCCTCCTTTCCCTAAAGCAAAGTTTGAAAACAGTTTCTAAAAACGCCAGGGAGGGGACCAGCAGTGAGTAATGGCTATGTCGCTGGACTCCCACATAGTCGACCACCGTTTGTGACCCGGACCCGGTGGCTTAAAACTCACGCTGGGCACATGTGCGTGTGTACCCAAGATCCCGAGAGGAGAATGGAGGAGAAGGGATTGCGGCGTGGCCATCCCCCCTAGGGGGTGATTTCTCGCTGTCTGTCTCTCTGTCTCTGTCTGTCTGGCGAGCACACGCACCCTATAGCGAAAACCTCTCCCCGCCCCCCCCCCCCCCCCAAAAAAAAAAATGCCAGGGAAGAAATCTGATTGCCTCGCCTTGGAACACATGGCTACCATTTGACCAGCTGCAATAATAAAAAGTGTGAGCTACTTTAATAGGCTAAGCTTAGGTAAAGTGGTGCACTGCTGCAGAGAACTAGTCACTGTGGACAAAGATGTAGAGTTATATAAAAACAAAATTAAATTTTTTTTTTTTTTTTTTTTTTTTTTTTTTTTTTTTTTTTTGCTAGAGGGCATGTGCACTCACCAGAAAGAGACAAAAAGAGATAAACTAAAACATCCCCTCACTCCCTGTGGGGAATGGTCATGCCATAATCCCTTCTTTCTCCTTTTAGGATTTGGGCATGAAAGCATGCACATGTATTGGGCATGTTTCTCAAGTAGCAAGTTCAGAACTCAAACTACGTGGTTGACCATATGCGATCTGGCTTTTTTAGCCACTAGGCCACAGAGTCAGCTGGAAAAAATAAAGTTTTCACACAGAACATTAGTCTGGAGAGAGGGAGAGAGGATCAGTTTCTTGAAAGGAATTAAATAGACCAACAGTCAAATGGAAACCAACACTCTCCCTCTTTTTCTCTCCTGTCTATGTCTAGCACATGGCCCAACACACATTTACTTGATAAAAGATGTTCTAGGTTAATGGAAGATCCCAGGGTAGGTTTAAGTAGTAGAGGGGTGAGGCTAAGTGTATATTTGCGATTTTCTGGTGCTAGAGAAATCACATTTCTTTTCTTTCTTAATAGCTAGGGATATTTTCCTCCCTGGCTATGGTCATGCATGTTCTCTCCTTCCTTAGAACTTAAGCCAAGAGTTCTAGTTTTTGCTACTTGACTTAGTGAATATCTCCTTTGTCACTGGGTATCTTCCTCAGTTCTGGCTCCCATGTCCATGCCCAGTACCTATGGAGTCCTGCAGTCTATCCACATAGACAGGTGTATAGGCCTTAATCTCTCTTTCTTTTTACAAAGAATTTGGTTGCTAATCACTCTGAGGGGAAATAGATTAGCAGAGACAGTAATAATAATAAAAAAAGAAGAAGTTTTAATATTTCCATTGTATATTTTTCCATAATTCTGTAACTATTACCCCATTGTTGGACTTTTAGTTATTTACAGATTTTATTATTATAAAGAACATTTTGATAAATTTCTTGTGGTTCTTAACCATATATATTTTTAAAGGTTTATTTTTAATTTAATTTATTATTCTTCTTCAATTTTGATCAAAGAGTGACAGAGAGAAAGGGAGAGTGAGAAATCAAGCCACCAGGCCCAGGACTCGAATCGTGGTTGGCCATGTGGGAGTCCAGCGTCTTAAATACCATGCCACCTGCTGGCCCCCTTAAACATATTTTTTATATTTTTATTTAACAAAGGATTCCTGATAACAAAATTATTAAAGCATAAATTTTTAAAATATAAATTTATTTATTTATTTTTAAAAGATTAATTTATTTAACTTTATTTATTTATTTGTTTGTTTACTTATTTTAATTTGACCAGAGAGGGACAGAGTGAGAGAGAGAGAGAGAGGGAAACAAAGAAAGCAAGCTGCCGGGTCTGGGACTTGAACCTCAGTCAGCTATGTGGGAATCCAGTGCCCTTAACCATCATGCCACTTGCCGTCCCCTATAAATTTATTTTTAATTTACTATTGGGCACATGCATTTGCCAGAGAGAGAGAGAGAGAGAGAGAGAGAGAGAGAGAGAGAGATGGGAGCAAGGAAGAGTCAGAAAGGCCCTCTGCAAAGGATAGTCACATAGCAGTCCTTTTCTCCCATTCTTGTCTCAGGATTTTGACCACACGTGCACATGTGTTCAGCATGTTTTTCAGGCTCTGGGGTCCCAGACTTGCAAAACTCAGTTGGCCATATGGGATCCAGTCACCTTAACACTGCCACCAGCTGCCCCCTATAAATTTATTTCTTTTCTGTTATTATTGTGACATATTTGGAAAATAATAAAAATACATAAAAATAAGTAATTTACTAGGTAACAGATAATAACTATTACTATTTTGTTGATATTTTTATATTATCATATACTTTACTGTTATTTATTTTCTTTTGAGAGGTTTTTGCTATAGGACGCATGCACTCGCCAGAAAGAGAGAGACAGAGAGACAGAAAGTGAGAAATCACCCCCAAGGAGGGATGGCCACACTGCAATCCCTTCACCTCCATTCGCCTCTTGGGATCTTGGGTATGCACGCACATGCGCCCAGCATGAGTTTAAGCCACTGGGTTCGGAACCTGAACTGCGGTCGAGACTACATGGGAGTCCAGCGACATAGCCATTATGCCAACTGCTGGTCCCTATTATGATATACTTTAAACAAAATAGTAATTACAAAGACACTGATAATCTTTATTCACTTAGCAATAATTCTCAACATAATAATAATATCAAAACTATTATTCACAATTTTAAATGGTGGCATCATAATTATTCTATTGTGCAGAGGGGTATTCTAATTAACCAATGCCCCATTGTTGAATATTTACATTGCTTCTGATTATGCTATTTTCATGAATTCTTTCACATAAATCTCAGTGCATGCATCTGACGTAGACATGAGATGCCCATGTTTACAGGGATGTTATAACTTGAATATTTAGACATAGTTCGTGGGCAATCATTTGTGTTTTGCTTGAGCCCCACAGATGTTAGGGGTTGGTCTGGCTGAGAAGACTCAGATATTTAGTTCTGGATATGGAAAGGCCTTGGAGAGAGAGGGGATTAGTAAAATGAGAATACGGCATCTCATTTGTGACTTTTTTCCTCTCTCGCTCTGGTAGAATAAAAACAGGAGCAAAATCTCAGGTTGGGTAACCAACAGTGTAATTTGGGCAACTCACAAGGAATAGATGTGTTTGGTAAGAAAGAGACGAGGTAATGGCAACAGAGTTCCTGAATGGTGACAGGCACTCAGCACACATTTATTTTTCCTGAGGAGAAGGGGTAAGCCTACATGAACAAAAATACCTTTAAAGAGCAGTCATACCTAAAGACAGAACAGGAAGCTAGCACATACATCGAAGGAAAGCGTTCTGCAGCTTGTTTGTGCTAACGATGAGCCCAGGGGTTTTGTCTTACGTTGTTTATGTAAGAAAATCACAGATAGGAGCTTCCCAAGAGACTGTTGTCTGTTAGCCACTGTCTGCTCCTAACAGTTACAAGAGCAACCGCCTCCTCCCGCAGCTGCAGCAGAAGCCTGCTCCTGCAGGGGCCCTGGTGGGGAAGAGCTGAGCTGTTTAGGAATGAACTGCCCACCTACTGTTAAGCAATGTTCTGTCTCTAGCACAGCATTTCCACTTAGGAAAATGTGCTGTGCAACTGGCTCAGCCTTTACCACGCATCTGCTTGTCGAGCCTCTACTGCAGCTCCAAGGCCCAGCTCCAAACCGGCAAGTAATCTCCGAAGACTCTGCCATCATTAGGAGTCAGACTAGAGCTGGGATGGAGGAGGGTGAGCGACTGATCTACTAGGAGGTCTGGCGGAATCAATTAGAAAAGTAAAGCAGGGGAGCCCCTCGGTGGATGATTGCCTCTCCTCGAACAGTCCCATCTTGTAATACTCGCCAGTTATTCAAGCAACAGTGGGTTTGTAGAACGGGTCTTGCTGCAGCATTAAGCTGGAGGGTAGTAAATTTTTGTTATGGGCTTTCTAGAATCCAAGCTAAAGCCATAGTTTCCTTAATAGTTTTCCAATAGCGCTCCATCTCTTATTAAAAAGTAAAGTTAATCTGGACCTTCCCTCCACCCCATGATGTCAGAAAAAAATGTGTTTCTGATAATGAATGCTCTTGCCACACAGTTACACTTCATGAGGACTACAGTTAGCAAATGGCTGCTACAACAATAAAACTAAGCAATGAAACCTGACATGTGTTTCCCTAATTTGCTGCTGATTGATATAGTTATTCTCTATCATCAAAAACAGCCCCTCCCGCAATAGAGATCACGCCAGCTTTCACCATATCTTCTTCCTCCTAACACACAGACAACCTAAACCATTAAGTTTCCTGGGGACATTTGGTTTCTAGAAACTCTTGGATCACATATTACTTTTGAAAATGATGCTTATATTCCCAAACAATCCTTAAAATTATCTTGAAACGTTTAGTGAAGCTTATTTGTAGGAGGCAGAAAACCATATGGATAAAAAAATAACCTGGTTTCCTATTTCTTTCTTTTTTTTTTTTTCCTTTTCTTTCTCTTTTTTTCAATGTGTGGGCGGGTGCTTGCACTAGCTGGAGAGAGAGAGGAGAAAGTTTCTTCCATGGGGGATGGACATTCTGCAATTCCTTCTCCATTTCTCCTGTTGGGATTTTGGGCATGCACATACCTGGCATGTGTTCCAACTATGGGGTCAGGACTTGAACCGCACAGTTGTCCGTGTGGGACCCCAGTCGCTTTAACTACCACAACACTGGCTGGCCCCCTGCATCCCTATTTCAAAAGGACTCTTCTGAACAGAATTTAATTAATTTTGCATATGGTCATTTTAAAAAAACTAAGATTTATAAATTATGATTGAAATGTATAGTATAAAATTTACCGTCTTATTATGTGTATAGTTTAGCAGTGGTAAGTATATTCACATTATTGTGAAACACATCTCCAGAACATTTTCATCTTGCACAACTAAAATTCCATACCAACTAAACAACTTTCCATTGTGTTCTCCCCCAGCCCTTGGCAACCACTGTCCTATTTTCTGTTCCTATGAAATTAACTACTGTAGATACCTAACATAAGTGAATTGTACAGCATTTGTCTTTTTGTGACCAGTTGATTTCACTTGACATAATATCCTCAAGGTTCATCCATGTTGTAGCTTGAGACAGGAATTAATTTCTTTTCTTTTCTTATTTTTTTTTTTAAGTTTGCTACAGGGCATATGTATTTGCTAGAGAGAGACAAAGAAAGGGAACGTGAGAAATCACCCCTTGGGAGATGGCCACACTGCAATCTCTTCTCCTCCATTCTCATCTTCGGATTTGGGGGCGCACACACACACGCACACACACACACACACGTGCTGGCATGATTCTGGGACTCGAACTGTGTAGCTGGAGAGTGGAATCCAGTTGCCTTAACCTCTATGCCACCTGCTGGCCCAGGATTTCCTTTCTTTTTAAGGCTGAACGGCATCCATTGTATGCGTATTTCACGTCTTGTTTATCCATTCATCTGCTGATGGCTGGGTTGCTTCCCTCTCTTGACTGTTGTGAAATATGCTGCTGTGAACACGGGTGTGCAAATACCTCTTCGAGATCCTGCTTTCAATTGTTTGGGCGATATACTCAGAAGTTGGATTGTTGATTTATGTGGTATATATGGTAATTCTATTTTAAATCTTTTTAAAAAGAATTATTTATTTATTTATTTAATTCCATTTGTTATTGTTATTATTTTTTAAATTTGACCAGAGAGAGACAGAGAGAAAGAGAAAGGGAAAGCAAGAAAGTAACTCACCAGGTCCAGGACTTGAACTGTGGTCAGCCATGTGTAAATCTAGTGCCTTTAACCACCACACCACCTGCCAGCCCCTCTATTTTTAATTTTTTAAGAAACCACCATATTGTTTCCCATTGCAGTTACACCATTTGACAATCCCACCAACAGTGCACAAAGCTTCCAATTTCTCCAAATCCTTACCAAAACTTATTTTCTGAAAAACTAACAGTTTAAAAAAAAAAAAAAAAAAAAAAAAAAAACAGCAAATACTTTATTTCTCTTGTTCATAGAGAAAAGCAGTTTTAATCAATGCTTTCCATTAAGGCCCTCTTTTGCCATCTGTCCTTGGTATTTACTGAGGACTCTGCAGGGATAAGCTGTTTCTTATAGGCTTCACCTTGTGCATAAGATAAGGGGCAATTTGTGCTGGAGAAACAATTCTTGTGGACTAGATAATGCTGTGCATGTCTACACTATCAGTGTGTTTCTATCATTATTTTTAAAATCTGGTTCGAAGGCCAGCAGGTGGTACAGAGCTTAAGGCAGCTAGATTCCCAAGGGCTGACTGTGCAGTTTGAGTCCCGGACCTGGTAGTTTGAAAAACACACCAGGTGTGTGTATGTGTGCCCAAAATTCCAAGAGAGGAATGAAAGAGAAGGGATTGCGGTATGGCCACTCGCCCCGGGGAGGGTGATTTCTCACCTTTTCTCTCTCTCTCTGGCAAGCACACACACCCTATAGCAAACTAAAACAAAGCAAAATGAAACAAATAGACCCCCCCCCCAAAAAAAAAAACCCCAAAAACAAAAATACTGGTTCAAAAACCAAATACTAGGGGGGGGGGGGTCTAGGTTTTGATTATCCTAACCCATGTTCTCTTTCTGTGGAATTTGAATTTGAGATTATCTTAGGCAAACGTGTTGAGTGCTAACCTTTGCCTCTAATCCTAGTGAGAGACCAAGGATTTCGCAATAATTAAGTGTTGATATGGGCCCCTCTGCTTTTTACCCCATGGACCAAATCAGGTAGTTGATGTTTCAGGCTCAGAGCCAATTCTCTTTCCATTTTCCTCTCTGAACAAAAAGAAGCAAGGATGAATGAGTGACTAGACTTCGTAACTGCTCGTTACAGGGTCATCTATTATGCCTTTTAGTATGCAGTATGTTAATAAGCCAAGACGTTATGGCAGAGGGTCCGTAACTCATCTGCCGTAATAAAGGAGAGTAATGGCAGTGGTACTCGTAGGGTCTATGGATATAATGGGCTGCTTGCAAAGTGTGACATTTTAAATAAACTTTATTCTTGAGGTATTTAAAAAAACATAAAGGCAGTAATGAAATATAGAGCACAACAAGAGTTGACACAGCAATTCCTGCCTCCCAAGACCCTGCTAAATAGCCAGAACTTAAATCTTCATCTTGAAATATACAGCTTTTCTATTATTTTAAGTGAGTTGTAAAACTTTTATGGAGTGTGGCCTAACTTTATTTAAAAAGAAAAAATCTCTACTTTTACAGCAAAGGTGACCCAGAAGTACCTAGTGAATAATAGAGCAACATATTTAAACTATTAAACTCACCTTTATGGACAGTATAGACACGTTCCTGGTACTTACATCTCTCCAGGATGGAAGTAGAAGCAGAAAAGAATCTTGAATGGCTAGTTACCCCAAACTTACCAATTTTAACTCCAAAAGTAGCTGAGTTTTACTTCAAATGGGCACACTTAAAATGTTCTGTTACCAAGTCAAAACAATAATTCAAAACTAAAGCCATCTATTTAGAAATATAGAGAAAGACAAATCTTTGTACAACTGAGTGTTGATATGATGAAAAGTTTATATCCTCAATACCTGGCCTATATAATTGTTGGTTTTTGGACATACAACTCTGTAACCCAATTTAGGTGTGTACAAAGAGCTCATTCCTACACATGGAGAACTAAATTTAAGTCCAAAAACTAATTAAGATGCTCAAGTGCTTCTTACTTACTGCCAGATTTCATCACTGAGTTACAATTCTCTGATTACATCAAGCTCCTATACATTCCTCAGTGAAGCACAAACAATTCGTTATCTACCTCTTCCTTCTTTTTTGAGTTTATGTGCTTTGAAAACATTTGTAGTCTATTAAATATATATATATATATATATACACACACACATATATATATATATATACACATATATATATATATATATATATTTTTGTTTGTTTGTTTTTAGAGAGAGATTTTTACTATGGGGCACGTGTGCTTGTGCACACACACGTTCCCAGTATGAGTTTCAAGTTGCTGGGTCTGGGACTCAAACTAAGGTTGACTACATGAGAGTCCAGTGGCGTAACCATTATGCCATCTGCTGGTCCCCAATATATATATATGTATTTTATATATATATATATATGTATTTTTTATATATATATATATATATGTATTTTAAATATATATATATATACACACACACACACACATATATATGTGTGTATGTGTGTGTATATGTATATATATATATATATATATTTATATAAACGCACAGTTTAGTCTTCAGCTTAACATAATGTGTGAAGCCTCATTTGGATATAATAATAATTAATAGTGTTTAAGAAATGAGAAAACAACTGATTCATCTACACATCTCCTCTATTTCCCACCAAGGTCACATAGAATAACTAGATTATATCATAACCAGTGAAACATTTAGCAAACAACTCTGCCTTATTAAGCATTTTCTAAGGGATGCTAGTTTTCATCACTCGATAACAGTTCTACGTTCTGTGAAGTCCCATGAAATACCCATTTCAAAAATATTTAGTAAGAGTGTAGTGACTGACAGTTCAGGATATTAAGACCATCTGTATTATGCTCATACTCTCAGTTCCAATATCCACAGGAGACAGTGAACATGGCAGCATCTCTTTTTTCCTCACTACGAATCCCCCAGGTGAACCTTAGTTTCCTTTTTACTTATATTTAATTCCTCCTCCCTTCTCTCTTCTTCTTCTCCTCATTTCTTTCCTCTCAGCTCCTAGTCTAGGTTTCTTTCTAAGAGGGGAGCCCAGGGCAGACTCAACCAGCTGGGCATAGAAGAGCAGACTGCAGGGCTGGGAGGCAGTGCGGCTGCTTCGCCACTCTAGTTAGAAAGCAGGTGACATCCTTTATTCAGGAAATGTGAGGTGCACAGTAGAGTCTGTATGAGGTACGGTTTTAGTGGGAGGGAAGAAGGATAACCTTTTCCTTTGATCAATAGACTTTTCCATTCCTGTCATAGTCCCCAGAGGAGTAAGAGATAGAAAGATCAGAGAAAAACGAGAAAGAGAAAGTAGAGGTGAGCAGTAGGGTATGAAAGGAGAGAATGAGAAGAGGGGAAGAAGCTGGAGAAATGATAGGATCTCATGTGGAAGGAGGGAGACAGGGTTAGGAGAGGCTAAGGAGGGTGGGGAGGGGAGGGAAGCCCCATCAGCTGGTGGAAAAGCCTCCCCCTGACCACTTTCTGTAGGCATTGCCCCACGGTCCACACTGCTTCCTCTCATGCCTTCCATCACAATCTAAAAATGGTTGAACCATTGTAACGCTTTAAATATGATGGAAAAGGCTCTTCAGCGAGGCCCAGTATAAATTATTGTTCCACAATTTGTATTTTCTAACACATGCATGCACGCACACATACACACACATAAATTCTGTCTGAATATATATGAATAAAAATGAATAAAATGCATAATTTATTTTACAAACATCCCTGTAGCTTTTCATTTATGTATACACCAGGATAATTATCTTAAAGATAATTTCAAAGGGAGAGCATGAAGGAGCTTTTGGGAAGATGGATCGGTATCCTGAAGGTGGTTAAATAAATTTATACACGTGTTAAAATTCATAGAACTATACAGCAAAAGGGGAAAAGTCAGTTTCACTGTATTACAAGTTTTAAAAATAAAACAAAATATTTCACTGCTTCGAAACACCCCCTATGGACCAACAGGTGGCACAGTGGTTAAGGCACTGGATTCCCACATGGCCTATGGGACTCAAGCCCCAGACTCGGCAGCTTGAAAATCACACTGGGTGTGTGGGCATGCATGCCCCAAATCGTGACAAAATGGAGGAGAAGGGATTGCAGTGTGGCCATCTCCTTTGGGCGGGTGATTTCTCACTTTCCCGCTCTGTCTCTGTCCTGTGAGCATGAGCACCCTATGGCAAAAAAGAAGAAGGAGGATGAGGAGGAGAAGAAAAGAACCCTACTCCAGACTCCTTCTAACATTCAAAGTCTCTCTGTTTCTGTAACTAGCATAAATGCTAAGCTGACTGTTGAGTAGAGAATAGACTTACTTGGAAGGCCCAGACTTGCTCAATTAAAACATTAAAGGATTAAACAACACTTGTTACATACTTGCTGTTGAATTCCCAGAAAGCTGCTTCTCTGGAGGAGTGCATGTTTCTAGAATGTTATAATGGACTAAAATTCAGGTATATGTGGGACCAGCAGTTAGCATAATGGCTATGTTGCTGGACTCCCATGTAGTCGACTGTGGTTCAAGTCCTGTACCTGGTGGCTTAAACTCACGCTGGGTGTGTGTGTGGGTGTGTGTGCCCAAGATCCTGAGAGGAGAATGGAGAAGAAGGGGTTGTGGCGTGGCCATCCCCCTGGGGGGGGGGGGGGGGGTGATTTCTCACTTTCTGTCTCTCTGTCTCTCTCTGTCTTTCTGGTGAGCACACATGCCCAATAGCAAAACCTTCTGACTTTGCTCCTTTCATTCTTTGAATTTCCTCCTTTGCAAAGTGGGGTTAGTTCTTCTTTTCTGAGAAGGTAGGAGGATCTCCCAGGTGGGTTTCCAGGGAGAGGGCTCTGTGGACTGCTCTATGCAATGCAAGTATAGGCCCTATTATCACCTGCTCTGCGTGCTTTCATAAACAGAGACCAGACAGCAGGGAGAGAGAGGCATCTCTGCTCCTTTGCTAAAAAGGAGAAGACAAGGGGAGATTGGTCTCCCCTCAGTTCCCCAGGATACTTTAAGAGTTGAAACTCCAAAGTGTACTCTACAAATAGCCCACTGTGCGCCATCCCTAATACCCCAGGAAGAAAGGTAGATGCAGCAGGGGATAACATCTGGAGACTTGGAGAATCCTGTTGGAGGAGGGATGGGGAAAAACCCCAGGTCCAGGCTCAAGTTCACATGGCAAGTGCCGGGATTGTTTGTTCACAGTGGGCAGCCATTCTGGTTGGCTGGCAGCCTGTGACTCACTGGTGTTCAGGAGGAGGAACACGCCCCTGCACCAGAGGAGAGAAAGCAGAAATAAGTGTTGCAGCTTAATGTCAGAATTCCAAGGTCTGCCTGATTCACTATTCATTTTCTGAATTTTAGTAGAGGCGTGATTAAAGGGAATTATTTCTTGACTGTAGGAAAAGCATTAATGGAATGGAAAATGCGGAGAGCTCACGGAGGCAGCTGCTCTCTGGCTGTAGACTAGAGGTTCTTAGCCTTTTTTTGGTTTATGGACCCATTTGGAAGCCTTGTGAAGCCTATGAACCTCTTCTCAAGATGATGCGGGGACCAGCAGATGGTGTAGTGGTTACACCACTGGACTCCCATTTGGCTGGCTGCAGTTCCAGTCCTGGACCCAGTGGCTTAAAACTCACACTGGACATGTGTGCATGCGTGCCCAAGATCATGGGAGGAGAATGGAGGAGAAGGGATTGTGGTGTGGCCATTTCCCCTGAGGGATGATTTCCCACTTTCCCTCTCGCTGTCTCTGTCTCACTTTCTGGCAACTGCATATGCCCTAAGGCAAGAACCTCTTAAAAAAAAGAGGATGCTTTTAAATACATAAAATACATAGAATTATAAAGAAGAGTATATAAAAATACAGGGTCCCAAAGGCCTAGGTTAAGAATAGTTGTTTGGGGGCCTGCAGGTTATATGGTGGTTAAGGTGTTGGATTGCCAAGTGGCCAACAAAGTTTGAGTCCTGGACCCAGTGGCTTGAAAATCATGCCAGAAACATGTGGGTACATGCCCCAAATCCCAGGAGAATGGAGGAGAAGGGATTGTAACATAGCCAACACTCTCTGGGGGATGATTTCTCACTTTTTTCTCTTGAAGTTTCTCTCTGTCTCTTTCTCTGTTTCTGGCAAGTGCACATGCCCTATGGCAAAAACCTAAAAACAAAATGAAACAAAATAGTTGTTTTTATGCAGCTATATAGTCTTGTACTGCTAAATATTAGGTCATCGGGAAGGTCATGGTGTATTTGTGTATGCATAAATGTGTCATGACTTTCCTGATGACCCAATAATTTAGTTCTCCAAGAGTAGCCACAAACCCACATTTTTAAAAGCAGTTTCCGGGAACCAGCAGTTAGCGTAATGGCTATGTCGCTGGACTCCCACGTAGTCGACCGCGGTTCGCGTCTCGGACCCGGTGGCTTACAACTCACGCCGGGCGCGTGTGCGTGCGTGCCCAAGATCCCGAGAGGAGAATGGAGGAGAAGGGATTGCGGCGTGACCATCCCCCCTGGGGGGTGATTTCTCGCTTTCTGTCTCTATGTGTCTCTCTGTCTGTCTGGCAAGCGCACGTGCCCTATAGTGAAAAAAACCTCTCAAAAAAAAAAAAAAAAAAAAAAAGCAGTTTCCTGGTTTTTATGTGTTAACACAGAAATTGGGGCCAGCAAGTGGCATGATGGTTGGGGTACTGGACTCCTGCATGGCCAACCGTGGTTCGAGTCCTGGACCTGGCTGCTTGCTTTCTCACTTTTTTCCTCTCTCTCTGGTGAACACACATGCCCTACAGCAAATTAACAATAAAGAAATAAAGAAATAAACTAATTCTGAAAGAACAAGCATCAACATAGAAGTTATGTTAACCATCAAGCCAGCCTAAGTACGTGCATATCTGCTACTAATCTAATATTGAAAGCCTGTACTTGAGATTCCATGAGACTCTTCGTAAACAAGGAAGTGTGGGGACCAGTAGAAGGTGCAGTGGTTACTTCGCTGGGTCCCACAGTGCTGACCATGGTTCAAATCTGAACTTGGTGGCTTGAAACTCACGCCAGGCCTGTGTGCGTGTGTGCCCACGATCCCAGGAGGAGAATAGAGGAGAAGTGATTGTGGTGTGGCCATTCTCCTCTGGGGAGTGATTGCTCACTTTCTCTCTCTCTCTCTCTCAGGTGAGTACATGAGCCCTAAGGCATAAAAGCAAAAAGAACAAAAACAAAACCCTCTTTTTTTTTTGGAGAGGTTTTTGCTATAGGGCGCGTGCGCTCGCCAGACAGACAGAGAGAGACAGAGAGATAGAAAGCAGGAAATCACCCCCCAGGGGGGATGGCCACGCCGCAATTCCTTCTCCTCCATTCTCCTCTAGGGATCTTGGGCATGCACGCACACGCGCCCGGCATGAGTTTAAGCTGCCGGGTCCGGGACTCGAACCGCGGTCGACTACGTGGGAGTCCAGCGACATAGCCATTACGCTAACTGCTGGTCCCAACAAAACCCTCTTAAATAAATAAATAACAAGGACGTGTGATGATCCAGCAGGATGTCAGCAGCCAAAACTTGGGCCGGTGTCCTGGCTTGGCCAGGGAAAGTCTAGCCACACTATTTGTCCAACGGAAGATGGCAAAAGCATGGCAGAGGAGAAACATGAATCTACCTGCTTGGATTTAAGTTCATAGCAAGGTTAGTAATTATTTTTATTCTTTTAGGATGTAAATTTTCTACTACCATTCACTGAGATTGCCCACGGAGATATTTAGATAGATTAATTAAAATTTGGCTTTGGAATCTGAGATTTTTAATTGGTTTTAAATAGCTTGTTTTCTAATAACTCTATTTTTTTTGGTTTGTTTTTCTCTTATCCTTTATTTTATCTGTATTTTACTTTTTGTATTATAATTTGCTACTTATCAAGTCAGATCTTACATTTGGATCAAAAAGAGATACTGACAGGTAGCTCTTAAAACACACATTTTTTTAACCTGAGTAATATAACATCTGGAAATGTAAGACTACATTTTTGGTTGAAAATTAATTAAACTTAGATGCTTATCCAATAACTTATAATATCAATCTGACACAAATCATATCCTTAAGTACACGTGTATTTTAAAAAGAAAACAAATAATATTAGGATACTATTTCCTATACACTAACTGATATGTTTTTATAGCAAAATCCCTTTGCTTTTTTGTCTGGAATTTTATAGATATAAACCATGTCCCATGGTACTAGAAATGTCTTTTTTGGCATTAGTCTATGCAAAAGCTTTTGTTTTTCCCAAAGATATGTAATTAAAAAAAAAACTTTTCCAGAAAAATGTGGAAATCTTACCAACCACTTATTTTTACTGAGCAAAAATGTTAGATTCCTACCAATTGCTCTTTTAATTTTGGTCTGATTTTTTTGAAGTTTAGACATCTCTGCTGTTTTTGAGTAGCACACCCATAGAAGACAGCTGGATACAACATACTATATTATATCAAAATATGAATCTTAGCATATGACTCATTTGGTACATCCTTAGTATCCAGAATAAAATCAGTAGAAATAACACATACTTTTCAAAGATTGTGTACATGATAAAGTCTTAGAAAAAGGAGCTTTAAATACAACGATGAAGAGGTTCTGCTCCACTTACTGGTTGCAGTGTTCCTCCTCACAGAGTAACTGAGGCTTTCTGATGTATTTGTGGCACTTTTGTTTGTAGGAAGGGTATAGATTGGGCCAGATCTTGTTGGTTTCTATTCCAAAGAATGTTTGCAACACCCCTCTATTCACGGCAATATTCCCGGACTGGCTCTGTCTGGACTTCTTAAGACTTCAGTGTCTTAATAACCGTCTCCAGTTCATCATCCTCACCCCGAATAAGAGCCCTGCCTCAAGTCAGATCATCTATGCTCACAGTTTCTGGGGGGGGTGGGTTTAATTCAGTGTTGTAGACTAGGCCTCTGACTGGATGAATCGTGAGCCATGAGGCATTGTTAAACAACCCCAAGGGTCATTGAGTTTAATCACTGTGTCTGATAAGCTCTATCCAGGGATTCTGCCTGTGGGAGCATCTTAGAAAGCCACCCAGCGGCCAGCTATATTGGGTGAGATTTTTTTTTTTGGAGAGGTTTTTTTTTTTTTCGCTGACAGACAGAGAGAGACAGAGACAGAAAGTGAGAAATCATCCCCCAGGGAGGATGGCCACACCACAATCCCTTCTCTTACATTCTCCTCTCAGGATCTTGGGCACGCACGCACATGTGCCCGGAGTGAGTCTTAAGACACTGGGTCCAGGACGCGAACCATGGTCGACTACATGGGAGTCCAGCGACATACATTACTCTAACTGCTAGTCCCTTGGGTGAGATTTTTGAGCTCATGAAGAGTCGTGACATCATCTGGGAAGAGCTTCTCTTGGTGATGATAATCTTGGCTAACACACCGGTCTCCGTGCCCTGCAGCATGTTGTCTCAGAGCAGGTCACCGCTGGAGAAGTATTTCAGCTGGAAGTGCTTGGTGATGTGTGATGACACAGGGCCCTGACTCGAGCCCAGGGCCCCCATAATCACTGCACGCAGGAGCCAAGCAGAGGCCCCCATAGCTGAAGACAGAGGCCTAAGATGCACAGACAGTGGGGCTTTGGCCTTGCCTGCTTGCTCAGCCACTCCCCAGCCCAGGCTCAATAAACTCTTTCTCTTTAAAAATTTTTTAAATTTGATTTTACTTATTATTATTAATTAATTAATTAATTTATAACATATTTTTTGCTATAGGACATGTGCACTCGCCAGAGACAGAGACAGAGAGAGAGAGAGGGAAAGTGGGAAAGCAAGCCTTGAGGTGTGCAACTCCTACTGAGTTGACCACGTGGGAGTCCAGCACTTGAACCACCATGCCACCTAATGGCTCTTTTACCTTGATGCGAAAGAGCAGAGAGAGCCAGCATTATGCTATCAGCATAGGCAGCTACTACATGGGAATGCAGCAAACAAACAAACAAACAAACAAACAAAAAAACTGAGGGAAAGTCCCTATTAAGTTATTAATCTCTATGAATGATTTTTACCTGTTGTGCTCATAATTGAAATTAGGTAAGGTCAGATAATGATCATTTCAAATATATTAGCAAATACATCATCAATCTCTCAAAAACTTTATATATTGGGTTGTCAGAGGAGTCATGACATATTTTGTGTATGTTTTACAAAGGTCATTTATTTATATAAAGAACAAAGATCAATCAATGATATATTGTCCATTTTATTCAATAACCCTTTGGCATCTTGCAGGGAGCTTCATAATTCCTGGTTCATAGAAGAAACTGTCTTTATCAGTGAAAAACTGAACAAGGTGCTGATTTACAGCCTCATCTGAATTGATCATTATACCATGCAAGGAGTTTTGAAGATATCGAAACAAGTGGAAATCTGAAGACACAGGGTCAGTCAAGTAAGGTGCGTGTGGCAAGACATCCCATCCAAGCTCCAGTAATTTTTTACAGGCGATCAAACTTATGTGTGGTTTCATGTAGTCATGATGGAACACAACTCCTTTACAATTAGTAGCTCTGGATGTTTCTGGATGATGGATTCAGTTAAACTGTCCAATAGCCGACCATACCCATTCAAATTGATTGTTTGGTTCCTTGTTAGAAGCTCAAAAAACACTTTCACAATCCTACCACCCTGAGAGCATAATCTTCCTCTGATGAATGTCTGCTTTCCACGTCATTTGAGATGAATCATCATGTTGGGACCAAGGCTGTCTGCTCACCACATTGTTGTAAACAATCCACTTTTCATCACCAGTTATGGGTCGCTTCAAAAAAAGGATCGTTTTCCTCATGTTTAATGAGTGCATTGCAGATATTCAGACATGCCGTCAAATGAACTTCTTTGAGTTCATGAGGAACCCAAATACTGAGCTTGCTTACATATCCTAGCGTCTTCAGCTGGTCATGAACACTTGAGTAATGGATGCTCAGTATTTCTACAATCTCTCGTCGTGTAATGTGTGTTTGCCTCGATCAATGCCTTCATTTTGTCATCATCAACCTCAGTGGGCCTCCCTGACCAAGAAGCATTGCTGAGATCAAAATCACCAGCGTGGGATTTCATGAACCATTGTTGGCGCTGATGTTCTTGTAGAGCATTGTCAACATAAATATATACAACTGTTCACAATCTTGAAATGTGGTCTTCCCTTTATGGAAGTAAAAGAATAAAAATGGCAAAAATGCAGTTTGGTCTTTCATTTTCAACTTGTTATAAAATCTCTAAAGCTCAACCAAATCACTTATTTAGGTTTTTTTTTTTTTTAGAATGAAGCAGGAACTGTGAACTGTCAAATGACAGCAATAACATAGATGTGAATGATTCTAATACTTCAATGAACTAGCGCCATCTGTTACAAAAATGTGTCATGTCTTTTCTGACCACCCAATACATTTACCGTCCCCACATTCCAATAAATGGGAACCGTACCATTGAGTCTGTAAGTTATTTATTTATTTATTTATTTTTTTTGGAGAGGTTTTTGCTATAGGGTACGTGCACTCGTCAGAAAGACAGAGAGAGACAGAAGGTGAGAAATCACTCCCCAGGGAGGTTGGCCACACCGCAATCCCTTTTCCTCCATTCTCCTCTCAGGATCTTGGGCACACACGCACAAGTGCTCAGCTTGAGTTCAAGCCACCGGATCTGGGACTTGAACCGCGGTCGACTACATGGGAGTCTAGCGACATAGCCATTACGCTAACTGCTGGTCCCTGTAAGTTATTTTTTTAAACCTAGACTGAAGTGTTTAGAAATGACTCTGCCTAGATGAGTGACTTCTAAGTTTTTTGACCACTATATGCAGTAAAAACATATATTGGGACTGGCAGGTGGTGTGGTGGTTAAGGCGCTGGACTCCCACATGGCCGACCATGGTCTGAGTCCCAGACCGGGTGGCTTGCTCTCCCTCTCTCTCTTTTTCTGTCTCTCTCTGGTCAAATTAGATAGCAATAATAATAATGAATAAAATAAAATAATTCTTTAAAAAAAGAAAGTATATTTTGTATCACAGTTAACCAAAATTTCATGAAACTACTTGTTCTAAGAGACATGTTTTCTGATTTATTTTGTTGTGTTTTATTTCATTTAAATATTTTAGTCTGAACTCACTTAAATTGATTTCACAAGTTGATAATTGATTTTATAGCCCTGCACTTTAGTACCCGATGTTATGATAAAGCACATACCTCCATTCCCACATACCCCTAGTCACATACCTCTATTCCCACATTCTCCCTCAAATACTCCAGAGTCCAGAGAGTATGGACCAGGCCTTTTCTTCCTCACCCAGGCTTGTGCAGAGAATAGGTGTGAAGGCTCTCCACAATAGCAGCCTTCGTCCTCTTACTTTTCAAATTTATTCATTATTTTATTCTTGGCACATTTACTCAAGGAAACATTTACTGAATATTTAGTACATGGCAGATACAGCTCTTACATCTAGGCTATAGGCACGAAAACACACATTAGGAGCCAAGTGAGTGTGCCCGGAGATGATGGAGTCACAGGAGACTGGCACTTCATGGCAGCAACTTTGAAAGGATAGGAAGTACAATCTGGATGAGATCTCCATCCAGACCAGGGGTCCCCAGGCCCTGGGCCATGGACCCCTCTTAGGAATTAGGAAGCACCGCAGGAGGTGAGCAGTTGGCCAGCAAGTGATTCTTCACTGTATTTACAGTCACTCCCCATCTCTCACATTAACGCCTGATTATGAACTGCACATGTGAGGGATCTAGGCTGCTTACTCTCATAAACTATCCCCTCCCTCTGCCTCACCACCCTCATCTGTGAAAAAATTTTTCTCCCTAAAACTGGTCCCCGGTGCCAAAATGGTTGGTTCCCACTGATGATCTAGACAATCTCGTGCAGACTCTCAGTACCCTCCAAAATGAGTGCTCAAAGTGAGTCCAGGGACCAGAAGCCTGAGCATGGGAAGGCAGTCTGTGATGATGCTGTGATGAAGACTTTGGGAAACAGCAGGGAAGGGTGAAGGGGGTGTGATGAGGTCATGGGACTGTGGGGAACTTGGCAGGCTCTCAGCCCAGTTCTGTTCTATCCCCAAACACAGAGAGTTGACACTGTCAGTTTGCTAACTTCCTGCTAACAAAGGATTTTGTCTCTTACTGTGACACTTCATAAGAATTCATTGCTGAGAATGGTGAAGACAAGACAGGACTCCCAAGACCACTTCTCATGAAGAGCCTCTTCTTCTGAAAGCTCAGAATGAGGAGATCGCAGAAGGCTAGAGTCGAGAAGAAGCTACGAATTGGTCATCTGTTGATAGTGAAGACTCCTGAGAGGTGGGTGACTAGCTTCTGTTTATTGTGAAGACCTCTGAGAGGCGGGTGACCTGCCCACATCCGCATGTCTGACCTGACAGAGTCCTGCTTGAAGACTGGTCCATCCCATTGCCCCAGCCTGTGCAGCAGGCCCTGGTGCAGGGTGTGGAGCTCCGGGGATGGGGTGGATGGAGTGAGTGGGCAGGCAGCCTGCAAGGTGTCTCGTCTGCTTCTCAGTGTCTTCTGGCACCTCTTAGGCAGGCCAGAGGGAGGCGCCCTACACAGGCTGCTGCTCTTTTGGTGGAGGTGGGCTTCCTTTTGGAAGGTTAGGCTGGAAGCCGCAGGTCACTGTACACTTTCATGGAGTCTCCCAGGTTCAAGCAGCAGACCTTCGGGTTGTCAGGGGTTCTGAGAATCTTTGCATAGATCTCTTACCTGACTTCGGCTCTAGGGTTCCTCCATCCCAGGACCTGGGGGAAATTGTTGTTGTCCAACCCACTTAATGTTTTAGGCCTCCAGTTTCTTCTCTTGGCAGGCTGAAATGCCGTGTGGTTAGAATTTTACCGTGAAATTTGGGAAACCCGGGAAATCTGTTACAACTGCAAATCCTAGGACACTCCAATTCCTAGGTCCTGCAGGAGGGGATCCCAGAAAACTGCACTGTTAATATCTTCCTCAGGAATGCTGATAGAGATATCCCTTGGAGCAGATTTTCTAGAATATAGGATTAAGAGCATATAGACTTTGTACAGCACAAAGACCAGGGCTTCCCCGGAGGTGGTTTCTTCTGACTAAAATTTATTTAAGGATTAAAAAAAAATTCTTTTAGTTAAACCGCTGAGACACTTAGAATACCTCCTTGTCCCCGAACTTCCAGGAAATCTCCACAAGTAGGCCTGTAGAGGACAATATTGGGATTAGGGTTTGTATTGCATGGGAAAAGACAATATCTGAAGTCATTTGATTTCGTTAAATGACTAAATCTGGGGAATGCCAGCTAAGGTCTAAGTTGCACTTTCCACAGTGGCCACAAGGTGGCGCCCTTCTGCATCAATTTGAAAAGCTCTTTGAGTTTTACCTTGGGCTTTAGCTTATTTTCAGTATTATATACGTCATTAGTTTAAAAAGTGTACATTCATTTTAAAAAGGATGCAAGGAGAAACGGCCTTCAAGCTCGCCTTTCTATAAAATATTGACATGCTCTAGATGGAAGAATTTAGAGAGATTTTCACATCAGACCCCAGAAAAAAAGATAAAAATCTGTTTGAGAAAGAGCCCTAGTCTTTGCAAAATGAAAAATGTCACTCAAAGGAAGTGTCTTAAAAGCAGTCTGAGAAGTTGACTTTTAGGATATCTGGCAGGTGCACTATGGTCATTAAAAAATAAAAAAAGCATCACCTGGTAAAATTTGCTTTTTTATCAGTCTGTAGTCAGGATCAGAAAATGAGAAAAAAAAAGGGAGGGGGAGAAGGCGCTGATAAAAATAGTAACACCAGGGAAGTTGTGGACTGAAAAGGACAGCAGAGGCATGGCGGAAGCCTTTCTTCCTAGTCACCCCACATGTTTTGGGACGGCACCCTAAGGGCCAGGGGGAGTGGAGGCCTGCAGGAGGGGCAGCACAAGGGAGGGAGCTGGCCGACAGCAGCGTGAGGACACCACAGCACAGCTTTGAGCCCAGCGGCATCGGCATCGTAGCAGACCTGTGAGAGGCCACGCCATTGGCAAAGTCCTTGCAGTGACCTCAAGGACAAAGTAGCCTGTGGTTGGGGTTTAGGGTGAGGCCAAGAGCAACGGTCCACAGGGCTAGGCTGCAAATGACAGCACAGGCCTTAGCCCAGCAGAGTGCAGGGAGGTTGCTGTTACTTGGTGGGCTTTGGGCCAGCTGTGTACACATCACTGCACGTCGGTGCACCTTAGCACAGAGAGCAACCCTGGCCGGAGCCTCACTCTAAGGGCGTCCCCAGAATCATTAGGCCACAGGAACTGTGTGTCCAGAGAGGTCAGGAGAAGCAGGTATGGAGGGCTAAGAACCACATGCGCATTTTCCAGAGGCATTGTGGAGAGTTGCCTCACTTCCTACCCTCCAATTTTAGTTCATCTGGAAGAAGAAACGCTGGAAAGCAAAAGGACACTGCTGAGGAAGCAAAAGGACATCCAGGAAGTAGAACGGGCCTCCATCCCATCATCCTTCATTGTTTTTCCTGCCACGTTTTTTTTTTTTTTTTTTTTTTTTTTTTTTTTTTTTTTTTTTTTTTTTTTTTTTTATCAGTATAGGAAATGGTGGGAAGGGAAAGCTCTTATCAACAAAAATGACAAGAGACCTGAAGATCTTTTAGAAATTCGAAGCATGCAGGAGAGACTCCTGAGGCATTTCTCTTCTTTCCTCTTTTATCTTCAGAGAGCAGCATTTGGGGCGCTAAATTCTGGGGGGTGTTACTCTTGTTGTCTAGGTTGTCTTCTTTCTAGAAATATGCCTTTTGCCCTCAGGAGACTACAGGAAAGCATGGGGCGAGGGCAATGTCTTGAAGTCCTACTTGTTTTGAGGGACAGCTGTCCTGTGGTCATTCTCTGTGCAGTTTGGCTCACTGATGGGAAATCACATGACAGCTTGGGCAGAGAGCAGGACAGATATTCCCCGTGCAAGAACAAGCGTCTCTCTTGGGCTCTATCCTGTGAGAACCTTGTCTGAGCTGCTAGGTATTTGGAGGAGACACATGGCTGAGGAGATGGGATATAGCCTCCTTGGGAAGACTGTCTTTCCATTGTAGTACCGGTGACTCCAAGGAGATGGATGGCCACAGCTGGGCACATGGAGAGAGCTCACACCTTGACAGCCAGGAAACTGCTGGACCATGCTTACTGCAAATTCAGCAAGCCATAAGAAGAGAAGCAATTAATTTAATGACCCTGTGGTTTAAAACCATATCCCAAACCCAGTGTGTTAAATATCTTCTCTTTGGGGTATGTCTCACTGACCTGGGCCGTTCAACTTACACTCAGCCAGCCAACTTGCAGAGCCAGAAATTGAGTAATGCAGAGGAGGTTATTTTTTATTATTTTTTTTTAAATTTGTTATATTTATTTACTTCTTCATGATAAAGAGATGGAGAGAAATAGAGAGAAAGCCTCCCCACCCCCAACAAGGTCTTTATGCTGCAATCCACCCCTAGCTTTAATCAACCTGGATCACGAACACACATGAGTACACCTGGTATGCACAGGGAGGCCCTGGGGTGTGAACTGGGGACCTTCCCATGTGAGTCCGGCATTGTATAATGTTGTGTTATCACTGTGTCACTGGATACAGGGTTAGTTTTGAGAAGCAACTTTTTGATGATTTTGTTAATTTTTGCCTCATATGCTAGACTTTGTATGTGAAGACCAAGACTCTGATTTACAAATGGGGGTTGGTGCTCAGAGAGATTTTCTGAAGAGTAGGAGGGGGTTTGCTTGAATGAGCTCACTGTTTCTCATGGGTCCCTGTACGTTGGTCAGTACTATGTGGGCAGTCAGCCCAACCAACCAGAGGAAAGTTAGGTAGTCTGAGAGCTTTGCTCAGGGTTGGCGTTCTGACCTGAGCCTCTCTACATCCCTTGGTCCAGGAGTCTCCAACACATGAGTCATGAACTGGCTGTTAAGAACTGGGCTAGGGGCCAGCAGGTGACATAGTGGTCGGGGCAATGGACTCCCACATGGCCAACCATAGTTCAAGTCCCAGACCTGGTGACTTAAAGCTCACGCCACCAGGTGAGCTTTACACCTCATGTGTATGCATACACCTCATGTGTATGCATGCCCAAAATATCCCAAGGGGAAAGTGGAAGAGAAGAGATTGTGGCATGGCCATCCCCCTGGGGGTTGGTTTTTCACTTTCTCTGTCTGTCTCTGGTGAGTGCACATGCCCTATAGAAAAATCTCTCTCTAAAAAGAAAAAAAGAATTGGGCTATACAGCAGGAGGTGAGCAGTGAGCGAGGAAGTGGAGCTTCATCTTTATTCATAGCTGTTTCTCAAATGTTCCATTACTACCTGAGCTCTGCCTCCTACCAATCAGTGGCAGCATTAGACTCTCATAGGAATGTGAACCCTATTGTGAACTGAGCATGTAAGGGATCTAGGTTGTACACTCCTTATGAGAATCTAATGCTTGATGATCTGAGGTGGAGCTGAGGTGGTGATGCTAGCACTGGGGAGAGACTACGAATACTACATTATGGCGAGTTATATAATTATTTCATTATTTACTATAATATAATAATTATAGAAATAAAGTGCACAATAAACACAATAAATGTAATGTGCTTGAATCATCCTGAAATGAACCCTCTCCCCACCCCCGCCATCCATGAAGAAATTGTCTTCCATGAAACTGATCCCTAGTGCTTTAGTCCACACAACACAGTCAACTGCAAGAGAGTCAATCAGAAAGAGTTTTGCCTTGAATGACACAGCAACATAAGTCTGAATGGTTCAGCTGTGAAATAAGTAATAAAGACAATTTCCCTCCACATATTTAGGAACATTAAGTTAAATATTTAGTGTAAATGAATAAACTGAATGCATAGTTCTCAGATAAATGCAGCACTTCATAACTAATTGAATATCTCATAATTAGAGTTTTAAAAAATAATGATTTCTTGAAAAACATTTCTGTTGCCTTTGAAGTGGATGCTCGGTTGAATGGCAGTCAAATTTTCAGAATCTTGGGCATTTTAATATCACTTTAGATAATTAGCTGATTGCTTTAATTTTCAAATAGTGTCCCTTTGAGTTCTGTCTGGCTCCATGTAGATATTAGCTTCTTAGGAAACTTGTTGAATGGCTAATATATTGAATACTGTGACAAGGTCACAGAATTGTGTATGATATACTCTCTGCTATAAGTAGAGTGAATATATAATTTGTTGTTCAACCCCGGACACTTTTGAGAATAAGAAGAGGCACTATTAATAATTACTCCAGAAAACAGATGTAAACTGAATCTTCCTTATTTATGAGGCAACATTATTTCCTTTGAAATTATTTCCCAGAAAGGAGGGGGAACATAGGTACACAAATCGATATAAGTATAAATATAGATATTATTCACATTCTGGACTATTCTAAGTGCTTTAAATTTTTTAAGTTAAATATTTTTAGTTTGCTATAGGGCATGTATGCCTGCCAGAGAGAGACAGAGAGAGGAAGGGTCAATGAGAAATCACTCCCCGGGAGGATGGTCACACTGCAATCCTTTCTCCTCCATTCTCCTCTTGGGATTTTGAGCACACATGTACATGCACCTGGTGTGATTTTCAAGCTGCTTGGTTGCTGGGATTCGAACTTCACAGTCAGCCATGTGAGACCCAGCTCCTTTAACATCCATATCATCTGCTGGTCCCAAGTTCCTTTTTTTCTCTCTCATTTTTTTTTTTTTTTTTTTGATCATAGGGTACATGCACTCACCAGAGAGAGGCAGAGAGAGACAGAAAGAGGGAAAATGAGAAATTGCCTCCCTCTTCCCTCCTGGGGGGATGGCCACATGACAATCACTTTTCCTTCATTCTCTTATTGGGATTTTGGACATGACATGTGCCTGGCATGATTTTCAAGCTTCCAGGTCCTAGACTCAAACCACTATAGGCCATGTGGGAATCCAGTATCATAACTGCCATACCATCTGTTGGCCCCAAGTTCCATTATGTAAAACAACAAAATTCTATTGGGTTGTCTGGAAAGTTGTGATGTATTTTTGCATAGAAAAATATGTCATGACTTTCCTGATGACCTAATATTTAGAAAAGACATATTATTCTGAAATGCTTCACTCACTGCTCTTCTTTTTCAGTTTTTAATTTTTATGATGAGTTGATGAGTTTTCAAAAGGAGACATCGACATTTGACACATATTTAGTAATTATTCCTGAGAGTAATCCCTCAAAGTTTCAGATTTTAATTTTGGAAACTTGGCAAAAAAGAAAGTGGAGTTGGGAGCAGATTGAGGGCCAGGGAGGAAATTCAACTATTTAGGGTCACCCAGCTACATAAAATACTCTTAAGAACTGAAAACAATCTGGCTCCTGGACCCTAAGCCCATGTAAGGCATTCCTGAGTATGTTGAGGGCTTACGATAAAGAAAATTGCCAGTTCCTGGTGCCTTCCTCATAAATTCGGTATCACTATTCCCTTAATTTGGCTCTTTAAAAGAAGTTCAGGGATTTTGAGGCCCTGGAGCAGCTGAGGGATGGCTAAAGAGTGCAGAGATGTGGGACGCCTGAGATGTTGGAACACCCCCAGGACTGTGACTACCTGGCTGACCCAACACTTCTCTCACAAGGCTGTGTAGATGGTCAGTGTCGGTCTGGGAGGTTTACAGCGTTGACACTCTTTATCTCCAACTTGCTCTCGCACCTTCCTGGCTGGTTACATTGAGAACTGGTTAAGTGGACTGCTTTGTAAGAGTTTGCTCAAAGCACCTATACCATCAGAAGACCACAAGGTAAAACTAAGCAAGTGCATTCTCTGTCTTCCACCTTCCATCCAGGTGACTTCAGCTTTTATTAAGTTTTTATTTATTTTATTTTACTTTTATTTACAGGCATTCACTGTACATCAATATAGTATACAAAGTGAGATTTTTAATCCAGCATACATTGTAAATTGACTCAGTCAAGGATATTTCCATACATATTACCAACAAATAATTTTCTGTTTCTTGCTTCTTATGTATTTTGCTTCCTTCCACCTCTTGATTCCCTACCTCTCACCCTCTGCCAACTCTTCACCTTCTTCCACACTGTTTGGTATGTACAGTTGTTTTCATGCCTTTTTTTTTTTTTTTTTTTTTTTTTTACATTTTATTGATTAACTAAAGTTCTTAATTAATTTAAAGATTTTCAATAGCAAGCACAGCTGATATATACATATTTATGAATGCATGTCTGAATTTAGGCATAAACTTCAGTGAGTAAAGTGAACATACTACAAAGCAGCACCTCACTGGGTGCTACTAGCTTTCTGTTGTCATTAAATGGGTATTAATAGGTATTTTTAAATGCATTTTTAATTTTAAAAAGTTTTAGTTTTAATAGATCAAAATAAAAAAATGTTAAGAGAAATTTGCTTAAAACTTTTTTTTTTTTTTTTTTTTTTTTTACAGTGAGACTGGGGCCTTTATTGGTCGGACCAGTGTGTCTAGTAGCTTAGGTGGAGCATGCCTTTGTGCTGGCTCCCATTTGCCCTCTCCTAGGAATTCAGGACTCAGACCACGAGAGAGAAGTGTCCAGGCAGGTGTGGAAGGAGAGCCAAGATAAAACATACAGGACTGGGACCTAAAAGGGGCTCAAGGTGACGAAGGAAATGTGGGGATGCTAGCCCATCCACATAAAGTGTCCTTTGGGGCGAAGGGGAGCTTTTTCACCAGCAGGCCCTTCTATACTTGCCAGGAATGGGAGGGTTCAGGAGGAAAGCTTCCCCTAGAGATTCCCTACTGTGCCCTTCGGGCCATCAGCATCTCCCAGATATTGTCTTCGGCTTCCTTAACACTCCGTTCCAGGTAGGATTTTTTCTGTTCTAGTTCTTTAATTTTTTCTTCTGCTATTTTCTGTTTTTCTAGCAGCTGATTGTGAATTACCTCCTTTGATTGAAGAATAAACATTCTTCCTACACCTTCATACGTATTAGTCTCATCTACCAAAGTCATAATCTCTGTATCTGTAAGATGTTCATGTTTCTTAATTCTGTTTAGCTGTTCAATCTGTATGTCTGCAAGCTTCACCTTCTGTTGAGTGTAAATAACTTTGGCTTGAAGCTCTGTGAAAGCCTTCTTCAATTCCAGATCCACGGGGGCTGCCAGCTTGGTACACTCTTTGCATCTGCCAAATTTGCTTAAAACTTAAAGCCAGGAAAAAGTTTAGGATTCAGCTCAAATAGTAGGTAGATCGACCTATCAACAGTTCAAGAGAAAACAAAAATCCTTAAATATGGAAATCAAAGCATTGAAGAAAAATCAGTATTGTTTTAGTCTAAAGTAAAACATTCTATTTCACTAGTTCGAAATCATGTAATTAATCTCTCTTCTATTGAATTTGCAGTGTTACTGTGGTCTGATCTTTCCATTTAAACTTTGGAAGTTAACATTCAAATCTGGACTTGTCCCTACCATTACGCTGGCAATTCTCTTGGTTGTTTCTGTATTCTTATTTCTGTGTGTCCCACTTTAGACTTTAGTTTTCCTGATACAGCACTTCCTTCAGCACTTCTAGGAGAGCTGGTCTGGTGTTGGTAAATTCTTTCAGGTTTTGTTTATTTAAGAATGGTTTTATCTTTTTTTTTCACCATATGAAAGATAATGTTGCTGGGTATAGCATGCTTGGTTGAAATTGTTTTTCACTTAACACTTTGAATATATTTTCCTATTCTTTCCTTGCTTTCATTGTTTCCCTATGAGAGGACAAACGTTAGCCTTATGGGATACCCTTTGAAACTAACTTGATGTTTCTCTCTTGCCAATTGTAGTATCTTGTCTCTGTCTGTGGTTTTGGTCAATCTGTCTATCATGTGCATTGGGGAAGATCTTCTTGGGTTGATTCTATGTGGGGGTCCATTGTATTTCTTGGGTCTGGATATTTGAGTGCCTCTCTAGGTTTGGAAAGTTTTCTTCCAGTATTTCATGGAATAGATTATCAATTCCCTTATTAGTTTCTTCACCTTCTGGGATACTGATGATCCAGATGTTTGAGTGCTTAATGGGATCTAGTGTTACTCATATGTTATTCTCATTTTTTGGGTTATTTTCTCAGTCTTTTTGGTGAACTTCTCTAGGTCAGAGGTTCTATCTTCTACATCTGATATTCAATCTTCCGCATGATCTAATCTGCTTTTGATATTTTCTACGGAAGTTTTGATTTCCTGTATTACAGCCTTCATCTCTAACAATTCCGTTTGATTTTTCTTTGTGATGTGTATATCCTATTTCAGATTGTGCAAGGACTTCCTCACCTCCTGGAACTCAGTGTCTCTTTTCTCTTGTATCTTCTGTAGTTTGTTGTCTCTAATTTTCTTGTATCTCTGTTGGCTTTGTCACTATGAATATTTTAAATTTTTTATCTGATATTTCCATGAGCTCCCCTGTATTCTTTGTGGAGGGAGAGGAGTTATTCCTTTCCATTACAGGAGAGATATTTTCTTGGTTTCTCATATTTCTTGTACCTCTGTGGTGGTTTCTGGTCATCTGATGGATTATACATTTTTTCCTATTTTTTTTTAGTTAAATCTGAGCAATCAGAGAAATGCAGAAGGAGGTGACCTGCAGTCTATAAACAGTACTGTTTTTCTCCCTTTGCACAGCTGATTCAATAAAAAATTGAGGATTAATCTGACCCTAAAAGTATTCAGATATTTGGCCACTGAGCACCTAGACCTGCATAGAAAATCAGTGTGTGGAGGCTGAGCAGAAGAGGGAGAAAGGTAAAAAGAAAAGGAAAAGGAATAAAAAAAGCCAAAGAAGAGAAAAATAAAAGACAAAAGCAATAAGGAAATGAGAAGAAAAATTTTTGTGTCAAAATATGAACACCGCACGGGGCTGCTCAGAACTCAAATATAGATGGCTGCAGATTGGCTTATCCTATGGGGTCAGGGGAAAAGGTAAGAATTAGAAAGACAAAAGGGCAGCAGAGAGCTGAGTTTAAAAATTAAAAAAGAAATTAAATAGAGAGAGATGGAGAGAGACAGAGAAAATAAAGTAGGGCTCTCTAACCTGGCTCCTGGCTAGATTGGGGAACAAAAGGGTGACCAGGTGACTTAAACTTTTACATTTTTATACTTTTGGTTTCCTTTCTTTTCAAGTCTTTTTTTTTTTTTTTTTAAATTACCAAAAGGTGACTGAACTTGCCACAGAGAGAGAGAAAGAATGCCTAACAAAGCATGGCTATACCACAGTCCTTTTTCTTCCATTTCTCCTTTCAGGATTTGGGACACACACACACACACACACATCTGTAATGTTTTACAAGCTGCTAGGGCTGAGATTCAAACTGGGGTTGACCCTGAGGAATCTGGCTTTCCATGCATGGCTATAGAGGTGGCCCTTTTCTTTAAAACTGGAATCCTTCAGTTGGGTAAAACACTACCTTCCTTCCTTTCTTCTTTAAAATAATTATTTATTTAATTTTATTTATTACTATTTTTAAAAATTTGTCATAGGAAATGTGTGCTCCTTGGAGAGAGAGAGAGAGAGAGAGAGAGAGAGAGAGAGAGAGAGAGAGAGAGAGAAAGTGAGAAAGCAAGCTTCCATGTCTAGGGCTTTAACCATGGTGGATCACGTGGGAGTCCAGTGCCCCAGCTACCACACCATTTGCTGGTCCTAGCTTTTTTTTTTTTTTTTTTTTTTTTTTGACAAAGCATTTTCCTCTTGTTTTAAGCAAAATGTTTGGAATTCAACTGTGGCCATGGTCGTTACTATTTTCATCCCATACCTCCCTCAAGTGTGTGCTCCCTGTGCCTGCTTCCTGTCTAGCAGTGTGCAGAGCGAACACAGCTCACACAGCTGAGCATGGCATTCCCTTCTGGGCCGCACCTTTCATGAGAGAAATGGGAGACCAGAGAGTCCTGAGGCGTGAGCTGCTGGGTGGCACAGGCTGTGGAAACTGCAATTAATGAAGAACAAGGGAAAGAGCTGAGGATCTCTGGTCTGGAGAAGGAAATCCTGACTTAAAAACCAAAAGTGAGCAGCTGTTTGTAATGCAGAATGGGACCAGGTATTGCTGGTTTGGGCTTGGTAGAATCAACTTAATAAAGCTTGGAGTTATTTAAGTAGTATTGAGTGAGCTGGGATGAAGTCATGAACATTCTGCCACCAACAGTGCCACCAACAGTGCCTCCATGGGCTAACCTGTGGTGACCAACTCTGGGTATGACCTGGGGATACAATTAGGTGTATAATAAGGCACCTGCCTTCCTGGAGCTATTGTCTTCCAGAAGAAAGGATGCTTAGGTAAAAATGTAAGCCACAGCCTAATTAATTATGTAACATAGAAGAGGGAAGATGTTGAGAGTTGTGGGTGGGGAAGGGGGGGCAGGTAAGGGAGGGAAGATGGGACCTAAGGTAGGTGCTGAACCTGGCTGAGACTGAGGAGCCTGTAGAGGGAGACTGCAAGCTGCAGCTGGGCCTACAGGGAACACAGTGTGCAAAGGCTCATGCTAGAACTATGAGCAGGCTGAAGGCGGAGGGGAGTTTGTGAGGGGAGGGCTCCAGGAGAAGGTTACAGATGGACGTAAAGGCCAGATGCTGGAAATCCTTGACCTCTGGGTTATTGGAATAAATCCTCTACTAGTTTTGGAGACACTACATGGCAATGCCTTTCATATTCGACAGACAACACAGACTTCCTTGTGCAGGGCCTCTGGGAAGCCAAAAGTTAGGGTAGGAAGCAAGTAATATCATGGCATTTTCCTGACCTCTTTCATCACTGCAGGCTCTAGCCCCAACAGGTTTTTAAGAGAAATAGTACATTCTTTTTGGTATTTGCCAGTATCAGCCTAGCCATCCCTAAACCCTCAAAGCCCACTGTATAATTACCCCTGGGAGGCGGAGGTCATTTAGAACTGCAAGTGTAGGCAACACCCTGCTATTAGAACTCAAATTTCAGAGCGCCTTAAATTCTGGCCTAAAGCTTTTTGGAGATGGCAGGGAGGCCCCCAAAGTGGGGAGCCTTTGATGTTGGTATTTCTTGCTTGAAATGAACTTAGTTTCTAGGTTGGCCTGAGCAGGCTGTGTTCCTGATGGAAGGAGAGTTGCTCCACTCCCAGAGAGGCCTTATGTCCTAAGTTCTGGTCCCGGGCCTGTGCTGGACTCTGTCTCTGTCTCCTCACAGCACTTAGAGGTGCTCACATACCCTCCTGTTCTTCCATTTTTTACATTTGGCTGGGTTTCTTTGGTAGAGGGTGGGGAGAATTGAGATGGGGGTCAGGGATGTTCTTCTGAACCCAGATGGAATGGTGGTTTAGATGGGGAGTGCTGCTAGCCAGCACTTCTCCTCCTTCCTGGAGAGGTAAGGAAGCTGGGGAGTGGGCAGTGCTATCACCGGCCTCCAAGCAGAGCTGCTCCTTGGTTAAGATGGCAGAAATTGCCAACATGGCCCATACAAGATCTCCTGGATATCTGTGCCCCACATGTTATAATTCGAGGTGTCTGAAAACCCCCTTCAAGTAGCTTGCATATTAGCCTATTGCAGACTTAAAATGCTACCATTAGGATAGATTTGCTGGGTTTTAGCAGGAATCTCATAAGGTTCTCTTTAAAAATGAACTTTCAGAAGAATGCAATGAATTAATCCATTGGCTCCTTTCTGCCTGTTAAGGGTCACGCACTGTCCTAAAAGTACTGAGTTGGAGAAGGCAGACAGAGATAGCCACACGACTGAATATAGACAGCAGAGAATAATACAAGGGCCATCTTTACTTCCTTCAGGCTTCACCCTGGGCCAACATAGGCCCAGGCAAGCATTTCGTGGCTCCAGGGACAGAATACCCAGGATAAGCCGCAACGCTCTGAAGTGGCTGCTATTCAAAGTGCAGCTTTATGTTCAGAATCTCCAGAAGAAAAACGAGGAATCCGGGAGTTCAACCATGATCATAATTTGAACCCTGCAATCTCCAACAGCTCTGACTGGTGTTCCCACATGCATTTTGACTGCCAGAGCCTTTGTCTTTGAAATGGGCTGTAGATTCTCAAGGATGTTCTCTGGGGCAGGAGACATGTTCTCACGGAGCAGACACAACTCTCAGCAGGGTGGGGAAAGTTCTCGTTTCTCTCCCAGTGCTCCATCTACCTCACACCCAGAGCAAAGGCTTCTGCTCAGATGCTTTCTAGAGAGAGGGAAACCATCCAGCAGGTGTCAGTAAGTTGTAAGACGTGCGGGATCCTGCCTCGATAATTGAGTTTGCTCTTTTCTAAACTGGCCTTTAGCGTTCAAGGACTTCAGGGGATGTGACCAACAAGAGGGTCTTGAGTGGTGGAGCTCCCGAAAAGGAGAAGAGGGAAGGGAGAATAAAAACTCATTTCTTCCGGGAAAGGGCTGAGATTTGTCATGTGCTTGAGGATTCTAGGAAGTTCTGTCTTGTGAACCCAGACCGAACAATACTTGGTGATTGACAAGGAAGAGACCATGTGGCACCAGACAGCAATCCAGCATGTCTATTCCCCTGCCATGGGGCAGGATCCAATTCTAGCCTCACTGAAGGGACAGCTCATTCAAACCAACCTGAACATCCTCCTTCCACTTAAATGAGGCCTTAAAATGAGAAAGGCCCAGATGCTCTCAGTCCAGCCCGGTGAACTCCATTCTACATGAAATGAACTTCCACCAATTAAAATGACACAAATTGAAAAACTTGGAGCGACTGTACCTTTGAATCGCCCCCCACTTCTGGCCTGGTGTCAGATTGGGTTCTGGAAAATATAAGGCAGAAAAGAGCTCTTTGCCTTACTACGTCCTCATTGTTTAATATGTCTTTAGTAAAACTCTATTATTAGCAGGTGCAGTGCTAGAAACCATGCAGGATCCATAGAGATATAGGAGAGTGTGCCTGAGTTGAACAGGATTACTACCTTGAAGTGGATATTCACAGCCACTGGTCAACGCACTGTTCCATCCTGTTGGGCTGGTCCCAGTCCCCCTTTGTAAGTCTTGCTGGGCTCCAGGTCGGGTACAACACCCACACTCCACAGGTGCAGGCTCGTGCCCTGTGCTGGCGAGATGGTGTCTACTGTGGCATTGTCATACGGACGTCACCGGTTTCTTACAGCCAAAGGAGTGAAACTAAGCCCGAGACTGACACTTGATCTGCCAAATTGTTAAACTGCGTTAAAAAGAAAAAAAAAAAATCAAGCATGTAATTTCACGGGAAAATGTTGGTCTACACAGACATTACTGTTTTACGCTGGAAATAGTTGTTCAAATACATAGGTGTTGAAACTGGCTTTCCTCTGATAAACAACTAATATCCTTATTAGCTGCTTGGCTAGAGGATGTCTAAGAAGTTGACTTTAATGTTAAACTTACATAAATGAGTTCTGAGAGGTGCAGATTATGTCCAAATGGCCCAAAGTCCCCAACTTGGAGAAGCCATTGCTGCTGTGACATGTGAGTTGCTTCGGCAGTAGGAGAAGGGTCTTGAATCTGGGCCCTGAAAGAAACCAGGCTCACAAGCTTGGCAAGTAGAAGTGATTTTTTTCCTAAGAGAATCATTTATTATTATTGTTGTTGTTATTATTTTAACCCGACCAGAGAGAGAAAGGGAAAGAAAGCAAGCTGCTGGGTCCAGGACTTGAACTGTGGTTAGCCATGTGGGAGTCCAGGGCCCTAACCACCCCACCACCTGCTGGACCTATAAAAATGACTATTATAAAAGGAACACACCAGCTTTACTTCTTTGGTCTATGGAAGCAGATACATTGTCACCAGAAGAGGGCTAGAAAAAGGGCAGACTGAATTTCTTAGGCCATTCTCTAAGATTCATGGTGTGACACATTCTTTTATTAGAGTCATATTTTAGGTTTGGGGCTTTTTTTTTCTTAGGGTATATCTTTAAAGTTTTTCCACTTCAGCCTGAAGAGCAGGGTTGGCAAATACTCAGCTCATGCGTCACTGCTATACCCTTGCACGCTGGGCGGAGACATCATTAATAGATCCCAGCACACGCTCCCGCTGAGTACAGGTGCAGTTCTGTGACTGATCTCAATTCAGAGCTCTCTGCATCAGCACGCACTGCCACTCCATTAGTACTGGCCTACTGTGTGCCATGCAAGACGAAAGCTACTTTCCAACATACACTATAGCCCGTGGTGCCATTTTATGTACAGAATCTGAGCAGAAATTTCGCCAGCCCTTATCTGCTCATAAGCTGAAATAAGTAAGGCTCAGAGAAACACACAACTTCAGAATCAATCAACTACAGATTGTGAAATTGATGATGTGAATATGAATGTTTATGGAAAGGCAAATAGAGATAAGACCAGTTACTTTTAAGTTCTCAGCATGTCAGTTTCCTGTCCCTGTGGGCAGAAGATAAATATTCATTGAATGAATCAAAGAATGGTGAACAGTTGAAAAGGGGTGCAGTCACAATTTCACATTTCCAAATATGTTTTGCTTCACACTGACAGATACCAGACAGACAGTCAAGGAGACCCAAGGTCTTATGTGTTCTTTAAAAGAAAGTGACACATCTTTGGCTGAATCCAAAGCCTGCATGGGGCTAGGAAAATTTATTTATTTATTTGGAGAGGTTTTTGCTGTAGGGTGCATGCACTCGCCAGAAAGACAGAAAGAGACAGAGAGATAGACGGTGAGAAATCACTCCCCAGGGGAGATGGCCATGCCACAATCCCTTCTCCGCCATTCTCCCCTTGGGATCTTGGGCATGCACACACACATGCCCAGCGTGAGTTTAAGCCACCAGGTCCGGGACTCAAACCACGGTTGACTACATGGGAGTCCAGCGACATAGCCATTATGCCAACTGCTGGTCCCATATTTATTTATTTTTTTAAAGAATTATTTTATATAACTTTATTTATTTACTTACCTATTTAAATTTAACCAGAGTGAGAGACAGCACATGCACACGAGAGAGAGGGGGAAAGTGAGAAAGCAAGCTGCCTGGTTTGGGACTCGAACAGCAGTCAGCCATGTGGGAGTCAGGTGCCCCCAACCACCACACCACCTGCCTGCCCCAAATTTGTTATCTTCAAGCTCACTTATTTCTTGGAATCTCAGACTCATTCTTATCTCAGAGGACCAACCAAGGCTCTAATTTGACACGAAGGATAGAAATGCACCAAGCCCTGTAAGGGGAAGATATTAGTATTCTAGGACTATTGTAACAAAACACCACAAACTGGGTAGCGTAAGACAAGGTAAACTTATTCTCTTGCTGTTCTGAAGGCCAGAAGTCTGGCATCAAGGTGTGAGGAGTTGTTTCTTTGGAAGGCTTAGAAAGAAGAATCTGTCCTATGCCTCTGTCCTAACAATCTCTGACATGCCTTAGCTTTGTACGTGTATCATTTCGTCCTTCCCTCCAACTTCACTTCTTGAGTGTGTCTGTTTTCACATGACCATCTTTTTTATAAGGACACCATTCATAGTGGATTAATGGTCCACCCTACTCCAACATGACCTTATCTTTTTTTAAAAAATATATTTCAAAATTATTTAATTTTACTTATTCCCTCTCTCTTTTTTTTTTTTTTAAATTTGACCAGAGAGAGAGAAAGAGACAGAGTGAGAGAGAGGGAAAGTGAGAAAGCAAGCCACCAGGTCCAGGACTTGAACCATGGTTGGCCACGTGGGAGTGCCCAGCACCATAACCACCACACCACCTGTTGGCTCCATGACCTTATCTTAACTTAAATAATTATATCTGAAACAACTCTATTTCCAAATGAGATCACATTCTGAGGCTCTGGAGGCTAGAACTTTAACCTAGCAAGGGATGAGCCCATCAAGTCATGAATGTTGCCAAGGTTTGTAAAGTAATATCTTAGATAGTTTTGATTTGTGATAGCAAGTTTCATGGGGACTTGGAAAGAAATGAAGACACCTAATAACATATCCACACGACCAGGCCTGTTTTCCTTTGTTATTTTGTCATTTCAGTTCTGATTATAATGTCAACAGTCACCTAAAAGAAAGTCTCTATATCCCTCCACCAATCTCTAGCACCATTGTGTTTTCTGTTTTCCAAATCTGAAGATATCAGAAATACATAGTTTAGCTTTCTGTGTTTGGGTCAGGTGGCTTGCTCCCTTGGGCTTTATACTTAGCAGATTTTCAAAGTGGCTTCAATACATGTAAACACAGAAAAAGTATTTCACAGAGGTTAAAGCAACATGAGGCTAATTTGTCAAAAGAGTCATGTCTTTGGAATAAGTGGATACTAAAATCATTGGTTTCAAAGAATCGGATTAATATTTTCATTTTGATTACACCAACGATGAGGATAATCCAAGTGAAGATACTTTGCAGGCTGCATTTGCTAGTGTTTTTGTCATTTTTCACTGGGCAGATGCTGGAATGATATATATTTTGTATTATACAGCAACAGTAGACAGACAGCTAATATTTTTTTTTCCAGTTCGGTTATTCACATCTCAGCACTTCTGTAAAAAGAAGTCATTTCGTTCTTTTTACTGCAGAGAGAGGGAAGAGTTTGTGCTGCTCTTCACCCTTGAGCCAGAACAGCCTGTGGCTAATGCCCATTTGCAAAGCATGTTAGGAGAGAATTTTTACTCTCTCTGCTCTCTGACTGACCTCCCCAAAGACATCACTGTCAAGTGTGGGCATTAAAAACCTTATTGAGGGTTTTTATAAAAATGGCAGGAAGATGAGAAGGCTGTTATATGTCCAACACTTGGACTAGATTTAACTTTGCCCCTGAAGACCAGGTCACCAAGGCTTGTGTTATATATAGATTGTATTACAGGTTCCACTGGAGCATCCATGGTTTTCCCCAGGGAAGAAATGCTTGCTCCTTTGGGAGAGACACACTGCATGATGGAGAGGTAATCCACTTTGGCTAGTTGCACTGAAATACTCTCTGTTCCCAATTAAATCAATTATCTGGATAATCTTCATAATTAACGGCAGAAGGCTTGAGCTGTCGGGACCACTGTAGCAAAAATATTTGGATGTGTGGTTTAAGCCACAGTTACTCTGTGGGTTTCTGAGGCTGGGGCAGTGAAGGGGGCTTGGAGGTTGAGTGTATGTTTGGATCAGTTTCCTCAGTTGTTAATGGGCACTCACTAAGCAATGCCCTATGGTTGGTAGAAAGGGCTTTCAACTAGAAGTAAGAAAATCGTATTGTTGCCCAACGTTGGCACTGGCACACTGTGTTACAAAAAGAGTCTTTACCTCACAGTAACTTATCTCTGCATCTGTAAAGTGAAGCCATGAACCAGATGGTTTCAGTTAATATAGACTATCAGACACTGCAGTAAGCACTATTTTATTTCATCCTCATGATCAACCTTTTATGAACAAGGTACAGAGAGGCTAATCAACTTGCCCAAGGTCAACCAGTTAATAATTTACAGAGACTAGAAGGTCTCTGGGCTCCCGGCTAACTTTAATTTTAATGGCTATTGTGAGTCAAATGGAAGATTGCATCCCAACTAAGGCTTAGGTTAATTTCGGCTCTTTTTACTCAAAGTCTGTGGACTAACAACATGGGATGTCACCTGCTGTCTTTTTTGAAATGCAGAGTCCCAGATCCCACTTCAAATCTGTCCAACGGAATCTGCATTTTTAACCAGATACCAAGGTGTTTCATGTGCCTCTCAAAGAGTGAGGGGCACTGGGGACCAGCAGTTAGCGTAATGACTATGTCGCTGGACTCCCATGTAGTCGACTGTGATTCGAGTCCTGGACCCGGTGGCTTAAACTCACGCCGGGCACGTGTGCGTGCGTGCCCAAGATCCCAAGAGGAGAATGGAGGAGAAGGGATTGCGGCGTGGCCATCCCCACAGGGGGGTGATTTCTCGCTTTCTGTCTCTCTGTCTCTCTCTGTCTGTCTGGCGAGCACACACACCCTATAGCAAAAACCTCTCCCCCCCCAAAAAAAAAAGAGTGAGGGGCATTGACTGGGCCAGCCAAAGGTTGGAACCTGTGCAAGGAATTTCTGTTTTCTCCCACCTTTGGTAGGTTCTGAGAGCCCTAGACTGCAGAACCAAGGGAGGGGGTGTTGTGCCTTCCTTCTAGGGTTAGTTTTAAGCCATTTGGTGGTTTGCAATCTACTGGGTTTTATCTTGAAATTTCTTACTCAGCTCAGATGCTCCTGCTCTCTCCTCTGCTTCCAAAAGAAGGCTCCAGTTACCGGAAGTAGAGCAGGAGTTAAAAATGATCTTTGTGGGTTGACCGCAGGGGGGAGGCCATTATGAATGGATTAATGTATGTGCAGGATAAAATTCTCCAATGTCCTTTTGCAGACAGGAGAAATTGCTGTTCTAACTCTCCCACTGGCTTTCCTCCTTTATTTAACAATGACTTCACACAAAAGCTTTCTATGGAAAGATAATTGGATTTCTAACTCTATTTGTTCAAAATTCACTTAACATTATAATGGCCCTAGTTATATTGTTTGTATCAACTCATCAGTGGTAAAGTACCAATTTCTGGATAAATATCTGAATTTTTGTATATACATCAAGCATTAGCAAAGTAGAAAGGGAAAAGGAAGCCAGAAATAGAAATCCATTAATAAAAACAGAAAGCACATATGACTTGCTGCGTTAGGCTTAAACATGCAGGATAAGTTTAGGCTTTCAACATCTGAGTGCTATTTTTATCTTACCGATGTATGTGTTTCCTTAGTGTTTAATTATTGTGGTACTTTTTAAAAAACAATTATTTTATTTAAATTTTATTTATTTATTTATTTATTTTTAATTTGACCAAAGAGGGACAAAGTGAAAGAGAGAGAGAAAAAGTGAGAAAGAAAGCCACCAGGTCTGAGACTCAAACCGTGGTCAGCCATGTGGGAGTCTAGCGCCTCCAACTACCATGCCACCTGCTGGCACATCATTGTGATACTTTGGGCAAACGTGCCACTGAGGAAGAATATAGACTGATGGGGGGCCCAGATGGTGGCTTGGTGGTAAAATGTGAAGTTCTGAGAGACTGACCCACACGAGAAGGTTCTGGCTTCACATCCAGAGATTTCCCCAAGTATGCCAGGCATGCAGGTGGCCATGATCTGGAGCTGGCTGAGGCTGTGGTTGGACAGCAGTATCAAAACCCTATTGTGTTGGGAACCAGCAGTTAGCATAATGGCTATGTTGCTGGACTCCCACGTAGTCGACCGTGGTTCGTGTCCCGGACCTGGTGGCTTAAAACTCATGCCGGGTGCTTGTGCGTGTGTGCCCAAGATCCTGAGAGGAGAATGGAGGAGAGGGGATTGCAGTGTGACCATCCCCTCTGGGAGGGTGATTTCTGGTTTTCTGTGTCTGTGTCTCTCTCTGTCTGTCTGGCGAGTGCACTCACCCTATAGCGAAAAACCTCTCAAAAAAAAAAAAAAAACAAAAAAAAAAAACAAAAAAAAACCCTATTGTGTTGGGACCAGCAGTTGGCATAATGGCTATGTCACTGGACTCCCATGTAGTCGACCACAGTTGGAGTCCTGGACCCAGTGGCTTAAACTCACTTCGGGCACACGTGTGTGTGTGCCCAAGATCCTGAGAGGAGAATGGACGAGAAGGGATTGCAGTGTGGCCATCCCTCCCTGGGGGATGATTTCTCTCTTTCCGTCTCTCTGTCTGTCTCTGTCTTTCTGGTGAGCACACATGATCTATAGCAAAAACCTCTAAAAATACCCTCCCCCCCCCCCCCCCCCCCCCCGCAAAACAAAACAAAACAAAACAAAAAAACCCCTATTGTGGGCATTCTCTGTCTCTCTCTCGCTCATGGAAGAAATAGATAAAGAAGCTTAGAAAATATATATGTAGCCTGCTATACTTGCCACTGAAGTGCCAGTTTACCTCAACCTAAAATGAATTAAACATACACTTTTATCTAGCAGTGACTAACCTTCCTTTTTCCCAGTGGAGATTACAATAGAACTCTGCTTCCTGACTATGCTAGAGGTTTCCTTTGACATTTTTAGTGCTCAAAACATTGGTTATATCATGCTTTACAATTTTTTTTTTCTTTTTTTTTGGAGAGGTTTTTTTTGCTATAGGGCACGTGCGCTCGCCAGACAGACAGAGAGAGACAGAGAGATAGAAAGCAGGAAATCACCCCCCAGGGGGGATGGCCACGCCGCAATCCCTTCTCCTCCATTCTCCTCTCGGGATCTTGGGCACGCACGCACACGCGCCCAGCGTGAGTTTAAGCCGCCGGGTCCGGGACTCGAACCGCGGTTGACTACGTGGGAGTCCAGCAACATAGCCATTACGCTAACTGCTGGTCCCCTACAATTTTTTAATCTGTAAAGAAATCTAGTGGATGGAGGAGGATAAGCTTTGACCTGGTGATCAGGTCTGTTTTGGAATATGACATATTAAAGCTAGATGCCCAGGCTTAGGCACTAAACCTCCTAGAAACATAATTTTCTTATTTAGAATAAGAATAAATAAATAAGAATACTGACATTGCCAGGCCAATGTGTGACATGGAAGTTACAGCACTAGATCTCACATGGCTAACCACACAGTTTGAGTCCCAGACCCAGTGGCTTGAAAATCATGTCAGGCATGTGTGTAGGTGTGCCCAAATCTTGAGAAGAGACTGGAAGAAAAGGGATTACAGTGTGGTCATCTCCTGTGGAGGGCACTGCATACGGAAGCCATCTTGAGCTATCCGCCATCTTGAGCTATCCACCATCTTGGAAACCATTAGGTTTCACTTCCTCACTGAGCAAACCGTTTCTCAGAAATCATGTGACCAACTGTTCTCTCCAGATGCGGTTGGGTTTCTAGGCAACGGGAGAGATCCACCCACACCAATGATTTGTTCATGCTGTTCTATCTTATTTGCATTTTGGGCAACCAATCGGTGCCCACCAGCCTGTATATAAGCTTGTAATTCTTCCTCAAAAACAGAAGATGGAAGACCTGATCAGCACCTCATCTTGTCTCCACTCTGTGTGTCTGTGTTTGTTTGTCCCTTCTCTCACTCCCTCCCCCAGGAAACCTGTTCGACTATCCTGTGGGTTGAGACACATGGCACCTGAACAGGGACCTGGGTATGAGGGATCCAGTGAAGGGCACCGAAAAACAAGGAAGGCCAGTGAAAAGCAGAACAGGACAGCAGAGAATCGTCCTGGGACCTGGGTATGAAGGATCCAGTGAAGAGCACCCGAGAGGAAAACAGAAGGGGACGGCAGAGAATCGTCCCGAGAAAGGACGGCAGAGACTCGTCCAGAAGGGGAAAGACTCGCCCGAGCCAGCGAAAAACATAGAAGGACGAAGAGAAGACGTCCTGGTAAGTATTTACTTACGTTTTATTTTAAGTATGGGTAATAATGGGACAAGAGCTTAGTCAGCATGAACTATCTGTTCAGGGCTTAAAAGAAGCCCTTGCCGTTATGGTCGCTAAGGGAGAGCAGATCATTCAAAATGATCAACCCCAGGAGGAGGCTATAGCCGCCTCAGATCTAACCAAGGATACTAAAATTGAAAAAGAACAGGGAGAGGATCTTATTTCCCTAGATAGCGAGGAAGAAGTTAAAAGCCCCGAAGACAAGACAAAACCCAAAAAATCCAAAAAAACTAAAAAAGAAAAACAACCTTAAGGCTCTACAAGAGCCAAAGAAAAATGAGAAATCAACCAGTTCAGAGGAGGAAATCCTAGAAACAAAGACTGCCATGTACAATAACCCAAAATGGCCGTCTAAAGAAGAAACTTTAGAAACAGAGGCAGCCAAGTACAATAATCCAAAATGGCCGCCTGAAGAAGAAACTTTAGAAACAGAGGCAGCCAAGTACAATAATTCAAAATGGCCACCTTTCAAAAAATGACCGCCATCTTACAACTCGGTTGCATCTGCACCACCTTTGATGCTGGTTATTGACCCTAGGGAAGAGATTTTGAATAAAATAAAACAATTAAAAGAACAGATTCAATTAGCAAAAGAACACTGGGAACTAATATCACAATTAGAGAAACTAAAAACCAATACAAAGAAACAAAACTAGTTCAGAGATCACATACAACAGACTTTGAGACATTCCCTGTTACGGAAACCATAGATCAACAAGGGCAAGCATGGCGCCACGTATGTGGCTTTGATTTTAACATTATAAAAAAAATTAAAACAGCAGTTGCTCAATATGGAGCTACAGCTCCATATACTTTAGCCATAGTTGACTCGGTGGCAGAAAATTGGCTTCCACTGTTACCTTTGTTCAGGACCAATTAGACTCCTTTGCAGAAGTAGTACTCCAAAATAGATGTGGGTTAGACCTCCTCTTGGCAGAACAGGGGGAGTCTCTGTCTTGCTTTACAGGAACGCTGCTGCTTTTATGCCAACAAGTCCGACATAGTTCGTGACAAGCTCAACCAATTACAAGAAGATCTACAATGTAGAAAACAGCTTGCCGACAACCCTTTCTTGACTGCATGGAATGGACTCCTCCCCTTTTTCCTCCCCACACTTGATCTGATTCTGGATTTACTGATTGTTTGCTCTTTGGGGCCTATACTTTTCAATAAGCTTATGGCATTCCTTAAACAACAGATTGATTCCATAAAAATGCAGCCTATCCAAGTCCACTACCACAACCTGGAGATGGAATACTGCGAAGTGTAAATTGTGCTCCTGCCTGAGGCGCTTAATTGGTTAGCCAAAGATGGGTAAGAGAGTCTGAGCCTAACAACTGTACAGTCCTCCCACCTAAGACAGGAAACCCATCATCACAATGGATTCTCCAATGATGGGTAAGGATGGACATGTGGCTCTAAAAAACGACTCCAACCTCAGACAGGCACGATTCCTCCAGGTTTTTCTTCGCTCTTTGAAAAAATAAAAAAGGGGACATGTGGAGGGCACTGCATACGAAGCCATCTTGAGCTATCCGCCATCTTGAGCTATCCACCATCTTGGAAACCATTAGGTTTCACTTCCTCACTGAGCAAACCGTTTCTCAGAAATCATGTGACCAACTATTCTCCCCAGAAGCGGTTGGGTTTCTAGGCAATGGGAGAGATCCACCCACACCAATGTTTGGTTCATGCTGTTCTATCTCATTTGCATTTTGGGCAAACAATCGGTGGCCACCAGCCTGTATATAACTCGCCATTCTTCCTCAATAAACAGAAGACTTGATCAGCACCTCGTCTTGTCTCCACTCTGTGTGTCTGTGTGTGTTTGTCCCTTCTCTCACTCCCTCCCCCAGGAAACCTGTTCGACTGTCCTGCGGGTCGGGACAATCTCCGGGGGTGATTTTTCACTTGCACTCTTACTCTCTGTCTGGTAAGCACATGCATCCTATAACAAAAAATCAAACAAACAAGCAAACAAAGAATACTTGGATTGCCTATGTAGTTGAAGTTACTATATTTACTAACTTGTCGTATTGTTTGAATCCCCTCCCAGGGCCTCAATTTTCTACCTGTTAAGTAATGGGGACAGTTGCTCAGTCTAGTGTAGTGTGTGTGTGTGTGTGTGTGTGTGTGTGTGTGTGTGTTTGGGGTGGGGGTGTATGTGAGTATTAAATCAAATAGTATGTGTGAAATTCTTTAAAAGTTGCAGGATGGGGCTGCAACTTCACAGGTGTCATGGTGTTTAAGGCACTGAACGCCCACATGGCCTACAGTGATTCAAGTCCTGGACCTGGCAGCTTGCTTTCTCACTTCCTTCTTTCTCTCTCTCTCTGGTCAAATTGAATAATAATAATAATAAATAAATAAAATAACATAAAAATTATTTTTAAAAAAGTCACAGGTGGTCCTTATTAGCCAAAGATAACTGATACTTAAAAATTTTAAAGTAATTACATAAAACAAGAAGCAAAATTTCATAATGAATGATACTTTTTAAAGTATTGGTTGAGTTTTATTAAAAATAAAACAAAAATAAGTTAGTATTTATCATATATTTACTAGAAAATTATATCATAATCACAATTAGTTGCTAATTTTTAGAATCAGAAAATGAATCGAGTGCTGCTATTTTGGCTTTATTTGCTGACACCCTTTACATTTGACTTTTGCCATAGTCATTGAGAGGGTCATTTTTGCAAAAATATTAAAGAACTTCACTCATTTTCCAAAGGGCCTCTTTTAATTCTCAAATACTCAAATCACTTCCTTTTTAAGCTCAAATTGTGTCCTCATCCAAGTCTGATGAAAGCCTGGCTCTTTTGCAGGATGTGCAGTTTCCCTTTGTTGCAGCAATTTGCATTTGATTTACATTGTATTATTGACCTCCTGGGAGTGCTCAACAAAGGTCTGATGCCAGGTGTCATTCCCCAGCATAAGTGGGAAGTTAAATAGGAGCTAATTATATAAGTGGTCAGTTAATTAGTGAATCTTTTCCTGTCCTGGGGATTTTTGCTTCCTCACCAGATCTAGGAACGAGTGTAGATGCAGTTAATAAATCCCACACAGTAAAACTACAGACGCTATTTGGGGGCCAGCAGGTGGCATGGTGTTTGAGGTGCTGGAATCCCACATGGCTAACTGGGGCCCAAGTCCTGGAAACCTAAAACAAAGCAAAACAAAACACCATATATGATTCAGTTTCTAAAAGTTTGACCAAAGTTTTTTTTTGCCATAGGGCTCTTGTGCTTGCCAGAGAGAGAGAGAGTGAAAGGAAAAGTGAAAAATTACCCCCAGGGGATGGCCACACCTAAATCTCTTATTTTTCATTCTCCTCTCAGAATTTTGGGAATACTTGAACATGCCCTGGGTATATTTTTCAAGCCACCAGGTCCAGGACTTGCTTGTGCAGTCAGCCACGTGGGATCCAGCACTAAGCTGACTCAGGGCACCAAACTTTTAAGAATCAGATTATATTCCAAATGCCCTTGAATGGGAAATCCTGTTTTAAAGATATCTTTTGATGTTTCTCAAGGAAAATAAAAAATTGACCTAATCTTAATTCTTTTCTTATTAATGGAATTCTCAGCAATCACATTTTCTTATAGCAGGGTCCACTCACATTTCTCTGGTGAGTGGGGAGTCAAGTGATGTCGCCTCACTTCTCTGCAGACAAGGGGCCAGGACCAAGATCATTTCAAAGTAGGCACAGGTGGGCCAGCTATAGAAATAAGTTCCTGCTTGTGAGAAGAGTTCATTCCTATGTGTGGAGCACCCCTCCCCTTCCCTACTGCCCCTACTGATTTAAGCCTATGCAGTTCTTTTTTCTCCAGCCTCTGCCGGCAACAAGAGTTAATGACTAAAGATATAAGTGGGCCTGGAACCAACCCCCTCCTTTTCCTGAGCACCTCCCATAACCCATAATATCACCTGACACTGGAAGGGGAAGTGTCTGATGTTTGTCATGATCATAAAAGCCACCCTTCCCCCATCTTGAAACAAACTCCACTTTCCTATCCTGGGGGATTAGTAGTGAATAAGGGCTGAGATCAAACAGGATTTCATGGTGTTTTTTGTTAGGCTTCCTAAGCAGACAGCTGTGTGCACAAAGTTCACCAACAACAGAGCTTTTAGGGGATCCTTGAACGATCTGGTCATGTCATCACTGCCTGAGCTGCTTCTAATTTCCGAGCCAACCCTTGAACTGCAGAGAAGCTTGAGCTCTGAGGATTTGGGGAGGTCTATTAGAATGTGCTTTGTTCTCTTCTCCCATGGAGAATAGTGAGTGGGAGGAGGGAAGCAGAAAGACAGACAGACTGACAGGCTGCTTTTCTGACTGGAGAGGAGGGGAGGCACCATTCTGGAGGCAGGGAGGAGGCCTTTGGAGGAAATGAGAGATTTCCACCTGAACTCTCAGAAGAAAGCAGCCCCTACCAGACCTTTTCCAGACAGGCCTAGGCCTGGGAAGGTACCACACACCCTTCACAAAAAGCAAAGCCAAAGCTGATAATCTGAAAGCCTTGTTTCACCACATCTTAAGGCAATCTGAGATGCCTGTAGTGTTTCATTTAGAAGAAAGAAGATAAATCTTCTTGGGAAAAATACTCTTTGAAGGCATAAGCTCTAATGTTTAAAATCTGTTTTCAAACTATGCATTTCTTGGCTCTCACTTGGGCAGCTGGTTTTTCTCTAAATAAATTATAGGACTGTGGAATATTTCAATGTGAAATTTCAGGGGTCTCCTTTAAACATCATACAAAAAGCCCTTCTTCCAAAGGACTGGCCTAAGAAGGCCTCCTGTGGGTTATCGTCCTGTTTATGAACTCCTTTGGGACTGATGTCTCACCTGGAAGGTGAATTTAAGAACATCGTGCAGTTCTGGCATTGCAAAAGTGTTAGAGGGAGGCCAGGGTCCCATGACATCAGAAGTCAAGCCTGGCAGATGGGCAAAGGGAGAGAAGTAGAGTCTCTGAGAAGAAAACCAGCTATGGCAGTTGGCACCTTAGCTGTCCAGGGCTCACAGAGCACTCACGGGAGGACGGGGGCAGAAATGCCGCCCATTAACTTGATAGAGTCTGAGGACACCTAGAACCGTAAAAGCCATGTTGTTTTATGTCTGCAGAAAAATGATGACTCGGGGAAAAGCCAGTCATTTGAGGGCCTGTTGTGTGCTTGCTTAGGAGGACACAGACAACACAGGTGTGGTCCTGACCGACTGCATTCTGTCTAGTTGAAGAGATAAGATGATACTTGACATTAGAAGTGATTCTCTGGAGGCAGTATTCACATCATTAGCAAGTTTGGCCTTTGGAATCTGGTTTCTTGCCATGCATTCTGGCTTCTACCTAACAGCAGTATAACCTTAGAAAAGTCACTATATTGCCAGCCATTTCTTCATATTTAGCGTGTACATCACAGCGCCCACCTCCCAGGGACAGCGTGAAGATCAAATGCAGCATCCCAGCAAAGTACTTAGACCAAAGTACTCAATAAATATCAGCTACTGATATTCTCCATTATTCAAAGAGAGAGAAACTTGAAAATATTGTGGTATGGCCAACTATAATGAACACTCCAGAGAAACAAAATAAGTTTGATTTGAGGTGGGCTTGAAAAAACTGGATTTAGATTAGCAGTGGAGAAGGGTAAAAATCATTTCAAGACACGCAGAAAATGTGAGGCAGGTGCAGACGTTGTTCTATTTGCAGGCCAGCGCACATGTCACCTTGCCTAGAGTACAGGTACAATGAGTATGGCAAGAAACTGGATTTCATTTAAAGGAGCAGAACTTGAAAATGGCACTGAAGCAAATCCAACTTGATAAAGGGGCAGGTGGAAGTGCAATGTGTAGGTCTCTGAGCAGGAGAAGATGTAGTAAAAGTGGATTTTCAGGAAGGTTATGTGAGTAAGGATTGCAGGATAGCAGGGAATAGAAGGAGTCTGGAGTCAGGCTAGCCGGATTGGATGACATGGTAGTGACCCAGGAGTGTGGCAATTTGGATCTTGCATAAAGTGGATAGATTAGAAACTGATTTATAGAAAATAGAGAAGAGGATTTGGTACTATGCATGTGCACAATGTATACATTAAAGAATATGAAAATCTTAAATAAATGCATATGTTTGTTCAGATATTTCAGCTTTAAGGAACAGAAATGCCCTCAAGTTAAATGAAGTAATTAAAGATTTGTACACAAGTGGGAAAACTCAGGGAAAGCTAAACAAACAAAATAACAAAAGGAGGCCTCAGGGAGAGAGAGTAACCAAAGTCTTACATAACCCAGTAACTCTAGTAAAATGTTTGTGTATTTCGTTTCATTTCTCCACCAATCACAGCCTGAACTATGCTCCACATGTCTGCATTTTAGTTCTCTCTCTGCTGACCGAATCCTTCACCCTTTATAACATTTTCTAGTCTCTGTGCTGTAATGAGTGTAATATTTTGCAAATATTAAACTAGCGGATTTGCTTTTCCCTCTCAAATTATATTCCTTGTAGCTTTTCACCTCTGAGGCTAAGCCACAGAATCCCTTGTCCTATGAGAAAAGAATGGGTTTGAAACCAGGCTTGGAGGGGAGAGAGGATTTTCTAAATCCCTTTTAGAATTTCAGGAACTAACTTGGATGAATCAGATCATAGAATTCCTCCTGGTATACAGAGATGATACCCTTTCTATGTAATATGGCTAAGTCATAAGGCTTAACTAGTGACAGTAGAGGGATAAAGATGCAGGTGAAGAGAAGGAAAATCCTACCCTTTCTAGCCTGTAGGACTGTGGGGGAAAGGAGAGAGGCAGAGATAGAAGGAAACATTTTCCACTGCTACTTTGAGGTCAAATTTCAAGGGCGTGGGCAGCTTTTGGAATATCATGGTAATTTGGTGGTACCCAAACAGTTTGAGAATTTGGCTCCACTACATACCTGGGACTTAAGAAGGCAATCAGGTCCCATGTTGGTCTCTGCTGCTCCTGGGACAACTTCTTCAAACCTGAAGGTGCATGTGGTAGAAAAGAACTTCCCGATGTTTTGATTTTTACCTGATCTTGTTTTGAAGCTCCAATAATATAAGTTCAATGTAAAGAAAATTGAGACTCTGGGGAGTTTTATTTCTTGGCAAGGGTATTTTAATGCTGTGCAGACAAATGGGAGGCACAGATTTTTATTTTTATTATTTATTTATTTATTTTAGGTTTTTGCTGGAGAGAGCAAGTGAGAAGTACAGAGAGACGGAAAGTGAAATCACCCCCTGAAGGGAAGGTCCCACCATGATCCCTCTCTCCATTCTCCTCTCAGGATTTTTTGCATGCACCCACATACACCTGGCATGAACATTAAGTCGCTGAGTCCAGGACTCAAACTGTGGTTGGTCATGTGGGAGTCCAATGCCTTAATCATCATGCTACCTGCTGGCCCCAAGGGAGCCATAGTTCTTCAGGGGAGATCATTAGTATTAGTGAAAGAGAGTAAGCCATGTGAGCCAGGGAGGGCCACCAGCCACTGCCCTAGCTGCAAGGGACCCGAGCATGAATGACCCCAGCTGCAATTGCAGCCGTGAGAGTCAGCAGAGCCAGCCGTCACAGATGCTTGAAGCCATGAAGTCACAGAAGCTCTCCTTGCCAAGTAGCCTGAGACACCATGTTGCAATAGAAAAGGAAAAGAAATAGAACTCTACAAAACTGAGCAATACCTATACGAATGTCGAAATTATTGCTTCAAACTAAGAATTGGATCAAAGTGTTTGGTTTTATTTTATTCCTTTTGTTACCCAGTGGTTGAGGCCTCCCGAAGAAGATTAAAGCAGTTAGAAATCAAATTAAAAAAGCTACATTTTCTCTGCACAGTGGAATTGGAGTTTAAACAAATTTATAACCTCACCATAAGAGCGTCTGTTTGTTCAGTTTCCACTTCTTCGTAAGCTCGCTTGAAGACAGTCCATCATGACTTCCTAGCAAACCTCCCAACTGCTTGCTAAATCATTACCTAAATTTCCTTTTTTTCTATTAAGCATCTGATTTGCTCAGTATTTGTTAGGCTAAGGACTTCCCAGTCAGAGAATCTGCTTGATCCATTTTTTTTTTTTAAAGCCAGATTGTATGGTTTGAGATCTAACCTTTGGCTTAGGAAATAGGGAGACAGAGCTATATATGGGGGGATTTCCAGGTAGATACATTAATAAAATAGTCCATTCTTTATTAGTTCACCTATGTTTAAAGTCATGACTAAAAGATACCTGGTAAAATGCTGTATAGAGGTATGAAAATGTTCTATCTTGACATCACATTCCCCTCTTATAAACCCCTCCGGTAGGCTTCTGTAATTGAGATTGAGTTTCTCCACTAACAGAAACAAGCTTAGGGAATACTGTAAATTTCATCTCCTTTTCCCACATGGGAATTAGGGACCAGCCAATTCTTTCTTAGGCAAAATTTTATTTGTATTTCTAACTACTCAGATTACAGTTAATAAAATGTTGTCATTATATAAGTGGAATATGAATTTCCAAAGAATTCAAATATATTAAAACATCAACTAAAAACATGCTGCACATTGGTACTGTTTTTGTTTGAAGATTCAGAAGGTATTTCAGTATTTTGCATTATTCCTGGGTTATAATGATAAAAATCAATTATTATTGTAGCTTATATGCACATCTGAGAGAGTTTTGGTTAATAGTCTAAGTCAGTTTATGACGTCAATCTCACATTGCATGTATTCCAAGTTTCATTTCACCCAAAAGCTTCTTTGGGGTGTCCTGCAGTGTATTTCCTATCTCATAAACATCTTTGTCAAAAACTCCACATGTTCACACAGCAGGACTGTTGCGGTTCATCTAAGGGGAAACAGTTGCAAAGCCTATTCCAGGTGATCTGCTCTTTAGCATGAGCACAGGTTGGTGAGCCAACGGGAAGGGCACATGTGACCAGAGGGGTGGTGGGAAACAGAGATGGCTGCTGATTTACTTACTCATCTTAACAGCACGAGTTTAAACCTGATTTTTCCCGTTTGTATGTCAAATAGTATGAGGAGCATGCTGATATGAGGATTTTGTTGCTGGCATCTGTTTTCACCTGAGCATTGCTCTGTATTCAAAGGCATCACATGGGTTTACTCAAGGCCAGCCCAAGAGACCAATGGGAAGGCACAAAAGGCTTTGTTTTCGTAATCCAGTGTCATTGAATTAAAAAAAAATACACTTCAATATCAGCTGTGATTGCTGAAAAATAGATCATGATAGAGCCAATTTATAAATTAACTTCAATTATACTTACAGACAGGGGACAGTGAATCATCCTTTATTCTATGTCACAGTGGTTCATCCATTAATTAGTCAATTAATTTTAATTGCCTGAGGCATGTACTCTTGCCAGCGAGAGACAGAGATGGGGAGAGGGAGACCCTTTCAATGGGGTATGCCAATTGTGTTTTTAAATGCTGGGGCCAGGACTTGAACTTCTATGGACCATGTGGGTTCTGGCTCCCTTAAACACTGGGCTATGGGGCCTGCCTGGTCAATTGTAATGAAAAAAAAAAGTTATTCACGATAGAGCATATGTACATTCATACATAAGAGCGAGAGAGATCCTCAAAAGGGTCTCATCAAACTGCGATCCCTTTCCCATAGCTCTTCTCAAAGTGCAGAAGACTCTTGGGTGTGTGCTCACCTGGTGTATTTTCAGGTCTGATTGGGATCCAAGCCTGTAGTCAGCCACGTGGCTTCTAGCACTGCAGGTCAGCACATTACCAACTGTGTCACAAAGCTGGGCCAAATGCATTTTGGGATTTCTGAGTGGGGTCCACATCTTTGTGGTGATGGCTGGGTTGCTCTGGAAACAATAGAATGGCAGGACGTTAGTGAGAAACAGATATGGCTTATTAACTGTTGATGTTGACGTGTATAATATTCTCAACTGGATTTGTCTGAGAAGTATTTCATGATGGGCAAAGTATTTGTACAAGCAAAATGAGAAATACCGATTGACTGTTTTAAAAAATAATTAGAATAATAATAATAATGATTGGGGAAAACATAGAAAAGATATGAATGTTGAAGCGGGGAGATTAATGTCTCTGTACTGACTGACATGCATGGCATTCCCTTTTGAAAAAGCAATGTAATACACTGTAAAGTTATATGTAATCCAATGTAATATAAAGAAGAATATGATGATAATAAAAAATTAAAAAAAAAAAAAAGAAACTTAAGTCTCACTATATAGCTCCCTTTACAGCTGTTCCCCACTGTAGCACACATTTTTCTTTTCTAAGTTAAAGTGTTTAGTTTAAAAAATTACAAAGTATCAGCTCTGTAAGGTGTCTGGTTCCTTGTTTAACCATATTCTTCTTGCTTCTCTGGAACATACCAATAGTGTGGCTTGAAAAGGACCAAGTCAGAAATCCACATGAAGGTCAGAGCGGTATGTGGAGGTTGAGGTAAACTCCCACTGGCTTTCTATCCCTGCCACTCCCCCAGCTAAGTGGTGGAGGCTCTTGAAAGTTGTGATATGAGCTAATATGTCCTTGGTCATACCTCCTTTATTTATTGTAACACCTCCCCTCCTTCAGGCACTAGTGCTATTGGGGTGAGCCCTGACAATGTAGGGCTTCCCAGTGTAGCTCCAGACATTTTGCCCAACCTCCACCGTAATGTAATTGTTTCCTGTTTGGTCCCCTTAGGGCTGCACTAAGTGATTCTTACTAAAGTACTGTGTTCTGAAATACTGGTTGACTATGGATCCAAGTCTAACTTCTCTAGAGTGGGACATCAAGTTTAATAGCAAAGCGTGAGAGATAGATAGTAGTCAACTTAAAGGTGCGCATCTGTCACAGTGGACTCTGGGGGAGATGGAGAGAGTTTTGGGACTGTTTAGTGACACTCTCAAAACCACAGCACTTAGGGCGATAAAAATGTCCCCATGCATTCATAGTCATCTCTTCCTTTATCTTCACTAGGTAAGGTCCAAGTTGTTTTTGGGTGCAATTCAAACCAGAGGACATCGGGCTTTATTCTGTGGTCATTTCCCCATTTTTCTTTTAAAACTTCATTAGCAGCAGAGGATGGTTTTTCAGCCTCTTTCATTTTAGGGGGTGATACATTAGTGAGTCTTTTTCTCAACTGTGAGCAACAGGTGCATGGAAATCATAGTCAGAGAGAATAGGCTGTAGCGATCAGATTAACACACTCCATGGGATGCGGGAGTTCCAGGCACTTTACTTGACTCGTGCTTTGGAATCTGAGACCACTTTAAAGATCGTAGTCTATAGTAGAACAGTTGGTCAGCTTTTATTTGGGATTCTAAGGTGAACTGGGGAATATCACCTAGGGAGAAAAATTTTGCAAATGTTTTATGTTAGTTTCTTATAATCATACGTTAGAATTCAAACATATCTGTTTAAGGCCTAGATCTTGTTGACAGTTTGTACTTGGAAAAGACTTGAGCAAAATGGCTCTTACATGGTTTTATTTATTTGAACAACAGGCACCGTTGCAATCTGAAATACACGTCCCTTTGGCTGTAGGCTTTTTCCTGCCCTGTGGTGATTTATTTTTTATTTCTAATAGTCAATCTCTCTGATTTTTTTCAATTTTATTTTCCTTTTTTTCCCCCTGAAATATTAAGAATAATGGGCAGCAACAGAGAGTGGAGGGTTTTATACTTAGTTCCTGACATTGAAACTTGGCAGAGAGCATTTGGTTAAAAAGATTCATGAGACAAAAACCAACACCTTTATGGATGAGCAATTTTGATACAGACCATCTCTTAGAGACAGGTAGCATATTATTCTCTCTTGTCTGCATTTTTAACAAACTATGAGAGGTGTTAGCAACTGTTTGCTAAAAGCATACAAGCAAAGACTCTAAGTGAAGACTGAGAAATAAACAGGTTGGTTTCAATTTGTTTATATGAGTTACTTGGCTGACTTGCTTTTTAAAAGTGTATTACTCCATTCTTTCCTCGTTCTCTAAGTAAGAGATGAAAAACAGCATTAATTCCAACCACAGTATTTCAGTCTCTAAAAGTGACTATAGAACAAGGTGCTAGCATTTACCAAGTGGTGGACAAACATCTTATTGTTCCAGGAAGTTTTAAAAGTAATTTTTTTGGGGACTCATGGCCTAGTGGTTAAGGGAACTGGATCCCACATGACCAACCATGGCTTGAGTTCCAGCCCCAAGGGCTTGATGCTAGTTGAGTGGGCATGCTTGTCCTGAATTCTGACAGGATAGAGAAATGGAGGATAAAAGATTGCGGTGTGACAATGCCTCATGGGGGGGAGGGGCTTTTTCCCTCTCTTTCCCTCTCTCTGCCTGTCTCTCTTTCTCTAGCAAATACACACACCCTCTTGTAATAAAAGGCATATATTTTTATTTGTACTATCAAATGTAAATAGGGAATTGAAACACGGTAGAACTCAGGAGCAGATAGTATAATTGATTATAAGATATTAAAGCTCATTGAGGGGCACTCTAAGCTTATATGTAGGAAATATACTTTATTTTATATCAACCCTATCTACTGAATTTGAATTTTTTTTTTTTTTTTGTGAAACTCATAAGTCAGAGGAGGATTGTGTGTACTTGGTGATTAAATTAATTTTAGTTGTCATTAAAATTTTCCAGTCAGACCCTGAGAAAGAGTGTGATTAGGGGGACAAAAATCCAACAGCCCTAGGCTGAAAGTGTTTTTGAGTTCCCATTTTTCAGATTCTGAACTATGGGAGGGAAAAACTAAAATAAATCAGCAAATTTTACTCAGAGAGAAGACGAATGCAATGCTATTCATATACAGCATTTCACTGAATCTTCACAGAGTCCTGAGGGTAGGCTATCATTCCCATTTCATGGAGCTGAAATGCTGGAATGTTGTCCAGCTAGCCGGTCTGAAAACAGGCACTTTTTGAAGGGAAAAGTAGGTGAGAACCTGGAACTGAACAATGAGTCTAGGGGTCCAATAAAAAGTAAGGGATTTTTCATTTGTATCTTTTTTAGAGAGATGTCCGTTATTGGGTATGTGCGCTCGCTGGAGAGGCAGAGACAGGGAAAGAGAAAGCGAGAGAGCACACTTCCAGGGGGATAGCCATGCTACAGTCCCTTCTCTTTCAGTCTCCTCTAGAGATTTTGGGCACGCACACACATGTGCCCAGTGTGAGTTTCAAGCTGCCTGGCTTGTAACTTGACCTGCAGTTGACCATGTGAGAGTTCAGTGCCATAACCACTACGCCACCTCCTGGTCCCAGGGAGTTTTCTCAAGGAAGAAAAAGGCATATCTTCATTACTCTATTATCATATGATATTGTAGTAGAAAGTGTGATGCTAGAGATACAAGATGTGGGTATGCCGAGATGTGTAAGTGTGGTAAACTTCCAGTAAACATGGACAGTATTGAGTGTTACTACTAGTTAGGATGAACTCAATTATTACCTAGAGTGAAGCATGCCATTATGTATCTAATGGACAATGTCCTGCAATAGAGGCCACTCATTATACAGATGTGCCTTGATTTAAGATGAGGTTTATGTCCTGATAAATCCATCAAATGCTGAAAATATTGTACATCAAAAATAGGCATTTCATACATGGGATGAGAAAACACAATATTCCAGCAATGCTGGCAACACCAGTGCACTGCAGAGTATCGGTTGTTCACCGTCATGATGACTTGGAGCTGTGGCTAGAAGCCGCTGACAAGCATCTTGAGAGAGAATCATACTGCATATTGCTAGCCCAAGAAAAGACTATAATTCAAAACTTTCTATTGACTACATATAGCCTTTGCACCACTGTAATGCTGAAATGTATGACTGTTTTTAAGAGCTATTGTGGTAAATAAATGGAATAAAAGGCTTATCTTTATCATCATCGTCACCACCACCACCACCAGTACCACCACCATCATCTTCTAGAGTAGGAATTGCTAAGTGTTTTTTGCAAAACCCCAGGTAGTATACATTTTGGGGTTGGGTGGGCCATAATGTCTCTGTTGGAACTGCTAAACTCTGCCACCGTAATGTGAAAGCAGGCATGGACAACACATGCAGGAATGGTGGAGCTTGTGTTCCAATACAACTTATTAAAGAAACAGGCATTGACATGTGTGCATGAACACTTTCTCTATTTCTCTCATTCATGGAATAAATTAATCAAACTTTTATAAAAGGGGTGGGGGCAAATGGTGGCTCAGCAGCAAAACATAATGCTCTGTGAGGCAGACCTACATGGGGAGGTTCCAGTTTATGGCTGGAGATCTCCAGGAGTACACTTGGGGCACCTTGCCCATGATTGGGCTGGCTGCATTTGGGGGTATTGTGATGCTAAGATTCTGTGAGGGGTGCTGTATCGCTCTCTCTCTCTCTGCCCCTCTCAGACATGGAATAAACAAGTGAAACTTAAAAAACAAAAACAAACAAAACCAGGCACTGGGTCAGATTGGGTCTGAGGACTGTAGTTTGCCGAACCCTAATTTAAAGCAGGGCTCCTTGGTCTCTTTTCAATCTTATGGGGAAAAGGTGGGAAATAAGAAAAGAGGTCCCACTAGATCCAGTGGAAAAGGTGTATCTCTCTAGTAGAAGATGAGCAGGAGCCACTTTCAGCGAATAAACAGAGGAAAAGGTGGTAGAGGACATGTCCACTGTGTGTGGTGAATGGCAACTGCCTTTTGAGAAGTCCTGACCTAGAAGAATGAGGAAGAAAGGTGTAGACTTCTTAACAAAACTCTGAGGGCAACAGTTGGATTTTACATATTTTTATAATAATATCTAACATATAGTGGGCATTGTATTGTGTGCTGACCGCTCTGCTAAGCATTTTATGTGTATGATCTCATTTAGCACACCCAAATTTTGTTAAAAAGGTACTGTTACTTCCACATGTTATAGATGAGGAGAATGAATTTTGGAAAGACTCACATGATCACAATTATCCAGAGTTCAAATTCAAGCAGTCTGATACCAACACCTGATGCTTGGCTCCTATAACCTGCAGCAAAGTTGTGCAAGGCTGGCTCAGTAACATGTACAGGAACTGATGTACTACCATTCTAGAACCATCTATAGGTTACACAAATGAATGAATATATTTTTATTTTTGGGTAGATCATTATTAACACAGTTGAATTTTGACATGCAATAGAATTGTTAAAATGTTCTTGAGCAATCCTATGAAATTATAAATTGGTTGTTCCACGAAATTTGAAGCATTTTACTATCAGGTGGTTCTACTCATTACTATTATTTGTTGAAGGCTGTGGGATTTATCTTCTTCAAATCAAATGTGGAAAGTGCAGTATGACAGATTATTGGCCTTTTAAATGGAAGGCAGAAATAGGGAAGAAAACAATACAGTGGCATTCCAAAGAAGTTTTGTTCAGTAAGTTCTGTGGGATACTATAGCTGTCCCAGTCATTTTCATAATTTCACTGTCACTTATCTCAAAATACTAGTAGCTGCATAGATTAAAGGTCTGCGTATTTGAAAAAGTACAAAAGGAAAAAAATGATTTGCAAATACTTTGTAAGGATCTGGTTTACTTTATGGTTTCATTCATTTTGTTTTTTGAAGAAATACTTTTCAGCATATGGGGAAAGAAGGGTGTGAAGGAAACTACATAATGTATTTCTCGGTGTTCTTTTGGAGAATCATGGGCTTTGCATATTGAAAGTCATTTTTTGCTGTAAATACTGTCTGAGATTGTGCTGAAATTGCTATAGTGGGACATGGGGAAGACTGAGGCCAATAAAAACCATGAAAACCATCCCAAACCCTGTTTGGGTGATGGGCTTTGTGACTTTTTTATTGTCTTCTCCAGAAAACTGCCACTGGTATTTTTATTGGTTCTTCTTATTCCTATAAATAGGCAATGATTTTATACTATATTGAGCTTATGAATTACTTTATTAAAATTTTAACTATGATAAACTACATAAAATATTAAATATACCATCTTAAACATTTTTTAAGTATATAGTTTGGTACTATTAAGTATATTAGTACTATAGTGAATTATAGGTACAATCTATCACCAAAACTCTTTTCGTCCAACAAAGTTGAAGTTCTAGACCCATTAAACACTACATTTCCATTTCCTCCTTCTCCCCGGCCCTTGATAACCACGATTCTACTTTGGCCCTTTGATATTGACCACTATCGGTACCTCATCTAAGTGGAATCATACGGCATTTGTCCTTTTGTGAGTTGCTTGTTTTACTTAGCATAATGTCTTCAAGGATTCACATAAGTCAGAAATTCCTTCTTTTTAAATACTGAATATCATTCCATTGTAGTGTATCTCACATTTTGTTTATTCAGCTATGAAGAGCCACTTGGGTTGCCACCACCTTTTAGCTGTTATAAGTAATTTAACTATGAGCATGGTTCGGGCTAATACATTTAGTGTGTAGTAAAAACTTGCCTTGCCCAAAGAGAAGATCTGGCCTTTGTATTCAATTCTGGGAGGTAATCTCTGGGCCCTTGGAATGTTGTGGCTGACAGGAATATCTATTTGCTTGGGGGCTTTGGGTCATACTGGATAGTCTAACTAAGTGATTTAGAGTGGAGATTGGCCCTATTCCTATAGTTGAAGGGTGAGAATTGGCCACACCTTTGGGTCAGACCTGCAATCTTAGAGCAGGGCTGAGCATGCAAGAAAGACCAATAATATGTTTTACAAGGAGGGCTTTGGGTCAGGAGATATTAGTGGATCTGGAGACTGAAATGAACCAAATGATCAGTCAGGCAATCAAACAATCATGCCTACACGATGGAGCCCCAACAAAAACTCTGAACACTATGGCTCAAAGTTCTCTGGCCAGTAATATTCCAAGGCATTGTGACATACTGAAGTTGGGAGAATTATGTGTCCTGATTCCATGCAGAGAGCACAATAAAAGCTTTGCATTTGGTACTTGAACTCGGCCCTATGATCCTGGCTGATTTTAATCTGTATCCTTTACCCATAATAAACTATAACCATAATTACACTCATTTTCACTGAGCTCTGTGCTTCCCTCTAGTGGATTATCAAACCTGAGGTTGGCTCTTGAATTTGCAGTTAATATGAGAAGTGAGGGCAATATTGGGAGACTGAGCTCTAAATTTGTGGTTTCCCCACCTCCTTATACTTAGACATTGTGCTAGGCAATAAGTATTTGCTATTAAATCTAACATAGTCCCCTCAAAACATGACAAGGGAAAAGAAACATTTCCAAATGCTTCCAACAGAATGTTGGAAAGTATGGCACGTTGCAAAAATGGTAAAGTGTCTGGTATGGCTGTTCTTATTCTGAGCTTCTCATGTTTCTCTGTCTCAGTGAATGATTATTTCCATTCATCCAGTGGGTCAAGCTCAAAATCTAGAAGTCATTCTTGATTTCTCTATATTTTTTTAGCCTGATGACCTTCCTTCATCAAATCCATGAATGTCTCCCAAGTCTTTTTCCTCCTCCCCATTTCATCCACCACCGTCATCCTATTATATGAAACCATCAATCTCTACCTGTACTACTAAAATAGCCTTCTACTAGTATATCAGATTTACCCCATTCCCTGCCTATCCATCATCCACATTGCCACCAGAGTGACCTTTTAAAAATATAATTCTGGGGACTGGCAGATGGCATAATGATTATGTCACTGAACTCCCACGTAGTTTGAGTCTTGGGCCTGGTGGCTTAAAACTCACGCCAGGCACGTGTGCTTGTGTGCCCAACATCCCGAGAGGAGAATGGAGGAGAAGGGATTGTGGTGTGGCCATCCTCCCTGGGGGATAATTTCTTGCTTTCTATCTCTCTGTCTCTCTGGCGAGTACACACGTCCTATAGTAAAACTCTCTCTCTTAAAAAAAAAATACAACTCTGATCGTGTTGTTACTTCCTCCTTTCCACAAACTCTTAATAATTTTAGTAGTTCCCACTTAGGGAGAAAGAAAGTCCTTTTCCTGGCCCACAATATTGTTTCTAGCTCTTCTACATCATACTCATCCTCCCTTATTCTGCTCTAGTCACACCAAACTTTTAGTTCCTTGTGCTCAGCTTATTTCCTCCAACTATAAAACGTTGCATGTACGTGTCCCTCCGCCCAAGATCTTGTATCCCTGGTTCTTTGCCTATTTAACACCCCTTCTTCATATCTCAATTGAGTTTTTACACTCTCAGAGCTGTCTTCCTTGACTTTCGTAATTAAGTATATCTCTCTAAAAGTTCTTCCTTAACATTTTGAACTCTTTTTTCATAGAATTTGTAGAAGTTGTGATTTTAAGTTAAAAATGGGTATAAGGTAGGTCATGTAATTATTATGTCAAAGGAGGGCAGTGAGTTCAGGCGTAAGTGACTCCAGGAGCTCAGCAATAATTGCCATTCTACTTTGGCTCTTTGATTTTGACCACTATTGGTAACTCACCTGAGTGGAATCCAACAGTATGATGGGACCGTCCTCTGTGCCTATATTGCTTCTTTCTCAGCTGAGTTCTTCACCCAATGCAAAAATTATACGTCTTCACAGATGACTATCCCAGCTTAAAAGCTCACAGGGCACAGTGACAGTTATTTCTGTGATGATGTTCTAATGTCTGTGTCCTCCCCTTGAAGGCCGGGTTACTATGTATCCTATGTACCTGGCACATTTCCTGGCACAGAGTGAATGGATGGATGTCTAGACCTAAATGATAATGTGTGGGAAAGGAGGGAAGGAGACAAGACTAACTTGGGAAGCGGTGTGCCTTTAGGTCAGCATCGTGCAGAGTTTCTTGATTGTTTAAAATTAGGATGCATGCAATGGAAACCAAATAAAGGCAGATGGTTTCAAAATCAAAGGTTGGAGGCATCAAGAGACCTTATTTCAACAATTGCTAAAATATAAAGAGTTTTTTAAAAAATAGTTTTTGAGTTTTACATTGCTACAAAACAATTGTTTAAAAATCGAAAAAGTAGGGGCCAGCAGGTGGTGCAGTGGTTAAGGTACTATATTCCCACATGGTTGACTGCAGTTTGAGTCCCAGACCTGGCAACTCAAAAAACTCACACTGGGCATGTGTGCATGCATGCCCAGAATCCCAAGAAGAGATTGGAGGAGAAGAGAGTGCAGCGTGGTCATCCCCCTGGGGGGGGGGGGGGGGACATTTTCTCTCTTCCTGTCTCTCTGTCTCTGTTTCTCCAGAGAGCACACACACCCTATAATAAAAATCTCTCAAACAAACAAAAAAAAATTTGAAAAGATACTAGAGTCCCCTTATCCCATTCCTAATTTTCCCATTATTAATATCTTACATTACATTATGGTATATTTTTACAGTTAATGAACCAACAGCAATGCGTTTTTATTTTCTAGTCCACAGTTTATTCAGATTTCCTTATTGTTATTATTTTTACTTAACATCTTTTTTTTTTTTTTTTTTTTTTCTGTTTCAGGATCCTACATTAGTTTCCTATGACTTCCATAAAAGAAATTCCACAAACTAGATGGCTTAAAGCAACAGAAACTTGCTTTTTCACATTCTTACACTCTGGAAGCTAGAAGCCAGAAATCAAGGTGTCATTAAGGCCGTGGTCCCTCAGAGACCTGTAGGGGAACACTTCCTTTACTCATCCTAGCTTCCGGCGGTGGTCGGCATTCTGCGATGTCCCTGGGCTTGCAGCTGTGTGACTCTAGTCCCTGCCTTTCTTGTCAGATGGCATTCTCCATGCATTTTCACATGGCCATCTTCTTATAAGGAGAACAGTAGGGCCTACCCAACGCCAGTATGAATCTTAACTAATTACATTACAGTGAAATTACTCCCAAATAAGGTCATATTCTGAAATACTATGGGTGAGGACTTCAACATATCCTTTTTGTTTTGTCTTATTTTGTTTTTGTTTTTGAGAGAAGACACAATCCAGCGTCTGACAGATCTCATCCATGAGACCACAGATACCACAGTGTTTACCTGTCATGTCTCCTCAGGTTCCTCTTGGCTCTGGCAGATGCTTAGATTTCTCTTGTTTTTGGAGGATTTGACAGTTCTGAGGAATGTAAGTCAGGTATTTTGTAGGGTGCCCTACTATTGGAATTTGTCTGATGCTTTTCTCCTGATAAGATTGTGTTTAAATGCCACTGGGAGGAAGACCGCAGAGGTAAAGTGATGTTTTCATCACGTCTTATCAAGCATGTGTACTATCAACTTGATATATCAACACTGATCACCAGACGGAAGTTGTGTTTATCAGGTTTCCCTACTGTAAAGTTGCTATTTTTTCTCTCTTCCTACATGGTACGTTCTGGAAGGAAGTGACGATGCACAGCCCACACCCAGGAGTGGAGAGCGATATTCCTGCTCTTGAGGGTGGACCATCTACACAAATGACCCAGAGTTCATCTGCACGGGAGATTTGTCTTTCCTCCTATTTATCAGCTTATTCAATCATTCATTTATATCAGTATAAATTCACAGATATTTATTTTATACTTTGGATTGTCATCTAATACTACTTTATTTATTTTGTTTGCTCAAAGTGTTCCAGCTTTGCCACTGAAAGCTCTTTGGCTAGCACTGCGTCTCTTATATAACCATATGTTATAAACTAAATTGTGTCCTCTTGAAATTTGTATGTTGAAACCCTATGACCAATGTAACTGGATTTGGAGATAGGGGCTATAAAGAGGTAAGAAACATTAAACAAAGTCATAAAGGTAGGACCTTAATCCAACAGGACTTATTTCTTTATAAGAGCAGGAAGAGATACGAAGGCATGCTCTCTTTATCTGTGCACGCATAGAGGCAAGGCCATGTAAGGACACAGCAATGAGATGGGCTTCTATAAGCCAGAAGAGAAGCTTGTACAGAAACCAACCCTGGCATCACCTTGATCTTTGATTTCTAGCATCTGGAAATGTGAGAAAAAAATTTCTGTTGTTTAAGTCACCCACTTTATTGTATTTTGTTACAGCAGTCCTAAAAGATTGATACATCCCATCGATGTTTTTTTTTTGGGGGGGGGAGCTTTTCCTTATTTTTCTGGTACTATAAGATGTTCCAGCCCCATCTTGTGTATTTTCTCTCCAATCCTAGAATCAGCCATTTCTCCAAAGAACTCTGGTTCCTTTTATTGGAGATTAAAGGATATTATAGAATCAAGATCAGAGCAATGAAAAGGTTTTGAATAAGGAAAGTGAATGGCTCGGAACTGAGACTAAAGTGTAGGCACAGTGCCCATGAAGGAGGAGGGAAGATAGGAAGGAAAGAAGGAAGGGAGGTGACTAGACCAAGCAAAGATTTCCTGATTAGAGATTTCAGTGGTTTAAAGGGAAGAGAAGTAAGTGGAGGAGGGATGGGGATGAAGATAACAGGTACAGAGGGTCCCACAGTTGATTGAAAAGTATCAAGGTGAAGGGCCCTGATTATCAGTCGCTGAGGAGGTCTTCAGTAATTGATTACAGATATTCATGTTCCATTCCTTCTACTTCTGCAGAACAAGTATTTAGTGAGTATAACTTCAGAGTTTTGTGAGGTTATGTTTTCAAAAAGTTCAAGCAAGGTAGGAGAATATATGGTAGTATATTCTGTACTGTAAATCTGTACTAACAGACTTTGCTATCTAAGTCTCGCCCTTTAGTTAGCTTGACCTTCAGGTAACCAAGCTGGTGCTCTTAGCTGGTTTCATATTAAACACTAATACCAATTATGTGGTTGTTTGAATTGATGATTAGGATAACCGGCTGTCCAGCCATTGTGTCATCGAACCGGGCCATTGAACTTTTTGAGTTTCTTCTGAATATTGTCCCATGTGAAGTCACATTGTAACCTAAGTCATAGAGCATATCTTGGTAGCCAGGAATGATTAACATTGCACACCTGGCTGGTACAAAGATAGGTTATAGTGACAGATTTTGGCCATTTGGGCAAAAGATGAAAAGTAAGTAAACTTTGTCTTAGGGAGGCTATGTGTAGACAGAGCACAGATGAGTGTGTGTGTGTGTGTGGGGGGGGGGGAATGATAATACCTTTTGTAATATCCTTAGTGCAGTGTGGCATACAGAGCTCTAGAGAGGGTACACATCACTTTCTGTAGTCTTTTCCTCAGTCTGACTTTCCCCTTTTCTCCATCATTCCCTTCCATCAAGCACTTGGCCTTTGTTTCATATCCTTATTGTTCAGGTTGCCTAAATGTAGACTTCTAAACAGGCCTCCCATACTTTCAGGACCCCAGTACAAAATTGCTTCTTGCTCTTTACCACAGGTCAAACCTCCAAATTCCTGAGATTCTGATCTCATCGAGATGTTAGGAGAAGACATTTTGCTTAGTTGGTTAAAGAAGTTCATTATAAAAGATGGACAACTTTTAAATATTAAAACAGTGCATTCATCAATACCTGCTATTAGTTCATTAACCATATTACTTTTTTTAAACCTACCTTTGGTTTATGTGTGTGTGTACCTTTGTGAATATATGTGCACATGTACACACAGGGACTTTCCCCATGACTTGTGTCCAAGCTGAGAGGCTCTGGAATTAATCTGCTGTGTTTATATCTCGACTCAGTCTCATATTACTTTGTGATCTTATATATATTACATAGGCTTTGCAAGTATTACAGTCTATTAGGTCTAATAATAGCTGCCACCTTCAGTTTTTGTAGGGGGGAATGAGATGATACCTATAAAATACTTTGAAGAGTGCCCAATACACAGTAGGTTGCCCAGTAAACATTAGCTATCATGATAGTGAATAATTGTAAAAAGCATTTTTTTATCCTACCTCTACTTTGAATATCAGAAAAGGAGGTACACAACTTGATACTACTTTCTCAAGTTTTCTGCTGATGAGAACATTTTTTTGTTTTGTCCATGACCAGAGAGCAAGCTCCCAAGAATTCAACATCTTAGAATAAAGAAATTCAAAGGTTTGTGGTATGGAATGAATTGTGTTCCCCCACCCCACATCTATATATTGAAGCTGTAACCCCCAATGTAATAGCATTTAGAAATGGGGGCTTTTGGTGATGATTAGGTTTAGAGGAGATGATAAATGTGTAATCTTCTAATGGAATGAATGTAAGAAGACAGCCAGAGCACTCTCTTTCCCATATGAAGACATGGCAAGAAAGCATGTATCTGTAAGCCAGTGCTGGAAAGAGATCCGTCATCAGAAATGAACCATGTGAGCATCCTAAACTCGGACTTCCAGCCTCCAGACTGTGAGAAATGTCTGGTTTTCGTCATCTAGTCTATGGTGATTTGTTATGGCAGCCTGAGCAGCCCAATACAGTTTGAGTGATAAAATGATCTCATTGGGCCAGCAGGTGGCATGGTGGTTGGGGTGGCTGGATTCCACATGGCTGACTATCCAGTTTGAGTCCTGGACCTGGCAGCTTGAAAAATGCACTGGAGGTGTGTGCTTGTATGCCCAGATTTCCAAAAGGAGAAAAAGAGGATGGAGGAAATAGGACTGCAGCATGACCATTACCCCTAGGGGGAGATTCTCATTTTCCTGTCTCTTGCTTTCTGTCTCTCTAATGAGTGAATATGCCCTATAGCAAATTATAAAAATAAATAAATAAATGGGACCAGCAGTTTGCACGATGGCTATGTCACTGGACTCCCATGTAGTTGACTGCAGTTCAAGTCCCAGACCTGGTGACTCCCATGTAGTCGACTGTGGTTCAAGTCCCAGACCCGGTGACTTAAACTCATGCCGGGCACGTGTTTGTGCGTGCGTGCATGCATGCCCAAGATCCCGAAAGGAGAATAGAGGAGAAGAGATTGCAGCATGGCCATCCCCCTTGGGGGGTGATTTCTCACTTTCCGTCTCTGTGTGTCTCTCTCTGTCTTTCTGGCGAGCGCACGCGTCCTATGGCAAAAACCTCTCCAAAAATAAATAAATAAATAAATAAACAAACAAATAATGATGTTATAACCATCCCAATGTCAGGACTTTTCAGTGAATCAATAGAAACTTACTACTAAAGAGCTAAGATGTCATTCATTGACATATGATCAAGTTCACTATGACGATTATAGTCATGGGTTATAAGCCCAGCCAGACAGTCATAGATGAATTATAACATTATTATAGCTGAACTGGAAAAGAACTTAGGGGCTTTTTGGTCCATCTTCCCACGCAGTGGTTGAGGTCACTAAGACCCAGAGTGGTTCTGAGGCTTAGCACAAGCCACAGAGCTAGAGCCCAGGTTTTCTCCTTGAAAGACCAGTGTCTCTTCACACAATGCCTCAGTGCATCTCATCAGTCACAAGGAGTTCCTGGTGGGAATGTAAATATGAATTAGCCCAAATCGGAGCTCCTAGAAAAAGGCAAATATTTCCTCTCCTAATCTATCTTCATGTGCATGTGAGTAAACATTGTGTAGTAGCATTAAATTTTTATTTCCACTGAGGCAGAGATGCAACAAATCGTGGCTTGTTTTTTATAATGGATGTCAGGCTCTTCCTGAGCTCCAGCCTCCCAGCATGGGAGTAGAGGTACAGGAAGCAATGGGGTTGGGGCATTGGGTGGGGTCATGTGCATTTGTCCACAGACTGCATCATTTCGTCTTCCACGTAGGCAGTCTCTTTTAGGTCTTTTGGTTTACTTGGGGTTGATCTTTCAATTTCCGACCTCTTCCCCTGCCCCATCTCACGATGGCCTTGAGCCTGTGTGTGCAGGTCTGTGTGCTGCCCTGGAGTGCCGAGTCTAGTCCCTGGTGTGTGTCCTGAGTGGCATCTAGTTCTGTATCATCTTTAGGTTGCAGAGAGCAGGGAATTTGGCCTTATCCCAGGTCTCCATTAGTCCACCTGTTCCTCCAGTGTCTCTTGTCCCTTCTCTGAGGTGTGTGGGAACTTTGGAATCCTCTAACCCAGGGAGGGGCACACTGTGACCCTTGGGCAAAGCCTACTTTTGTAAATTAAGTTTTATCAAAACATGGCCATGCTTACTCATTTAGATAAGGCTGTGGCTGTTTTCACACTACAGCAACAGTATTGAGCAAAGTGGAGTGTTTGTGATACGGAATGAATTGTGTCTTCAAAGCCCAAAATATCTAGTATCAAACCCTGCACAGAAAAAGTGTGCTGACTGGTGCTGTAGACCAGGACTGTCCTGCTGACCTTTCTGTAATGATGGACGTGTTCCATGTTCAATAACGGTATCAGCCACACATAGTTACTGAGTACGTGAAACGTGGCTAGTGCAGCTAAGGAACCAAATTTAATTTTTTAATTTTAATTTTAAAATTCTTATTATTGGCACCAACAGATGGCGTAATGGCTATGTCGCTGGACTCCCATGTAGTTGACCACAGTTCGAGTCCTGGACCCGGTGGCTTAAACTCATGCCGGGTGTGTATGCATGCATGCATGCCCAAGATCCCAAGAGGAGAGTGGAGAAGGGATTGCTACATGGCCATCCCCCCACAGGGTGATTTCTCACTTTCTGTCTCTCTGTCCTTCTGGCAAGCACACGTGCCATATAGCAAAACACTCTCCAAAAACATCTTATTATTACTAATTTAAATGATGATTTCTGGGCTACAGTATGTTTTTAAAATTACTTATTTAATTTTATTTATTATTATTATTATTATTTAGTTCACCAAGGGGAGACAAGAGAGAGAGATAGAGAGAAAGTGAGAAAGCAAGCTGCCAGGTCCAGGACTCAAACCGTGGTTGACCATGTGGGAGTCTAAAGTCTTAATAACCACACCACCTGCTGGCCCTGATAGTATTTTTTAAGGCATGTATATAGTATGTAATAAACAATCAAAGATATATACATATTTATTAGACTATTATCAATAATCAGATAAGGATCAATAATTGAATCAATATATGTATATCCTTGATTTGATTATTATATACTATAAGCATGCCTTAAAACATTGAACATTACATTCTGTACATTTGTTAATAGTTCTAATAGTTTTAAAGTATGAATTAAATTGTCCATATTTTTTACTCTTTTAAAAAATTTACTTAATTTTGGTTTACTTTGAATTTTAAGTGGCCTTACATGTCTAGTGGCTACCATATTGAATAGTTTAGCTCTAGACACCCTGGATAGGCCTTGGGGAGCCAGGAATTCTGCCTCACGACCTCTCTGGCACTTTCCCTCGGCTTCTGCTTTATTACTCCTGGGACATGTGTCTACACTCAAGGTTTTTAGCAGGGTATTTCTTCAGGTAGTGTGGAAGACACATGCTGTTTCTAACAGTTGTTACTGCCCAGCGCCGCCCTCTCCTGCCCAAAGTGACTCCATGATAGGATGCAGAAAGGAAACTGCAACATTTTTTATTTTCCATAATCCCTTGGGTTGGGAGGCGGGCATTCCGCCCTTCCCCGTGTGGCCAGGACTGCCCTTGTAAGATGCTCTATCTTTCTCCTCCCTGAGACAGCATCGCTCTTTTCCCTTCTGAAGCCTCTTGGATGAAGTGCAGAAATAAAGTCTGTATGAACTCTAAGGGAGGTCCATCATACCAGCACCCAAATGCTGTTCCTGACAGACCTGCTGTGTTAACTCGATTTATGTGAGGGAGAAGCTGGTCTCTACTTAGATCCAATGCCCATTTGTTGAGTACCTGATATGTTTTAAGCACTCTATCTCTGCGAGAAAGGACTCATCTGCTCCTCCTCTTTCCTGCTCCTCTCCCCATCACCACACATAATAAACCATCTCGCAATCATTCCTCTGAGTATTCCTTCTGCACTGCTGTAGAGGGACCTATCCTTTTCCTTTGCTTCATTTCCCCCCTTGGCGCTTACAACTTCACAAACTCTATGGTTCTTTTATTAACTAATTTCTTATCTCTCCTTCAGAATATAGTCGGCCCTCTGTATCCACACATTCTGCATTCACAGATTCAACCAACTGTGGATGAAAAATATTTGAAAAAATGTGAATTAAAAGAAATATAGAATGACAACTATTTACGTAGCATTTCCACTATGCTAGTCATCGTAAGTAATCTAGAGATGATTTAAAGTACGTGGAGGATGCACATAGATCGTATGCAAATACTATGGCATTGTGTACAAAGGACTTCGCATCCTCAGATTTCGGTACCCGCAGCAGGCACTGGAACAAAGCCCTCTCAGCACCAAGCTGAGTGGAAACTACATGACAGCGGGAATTTTCTGTTTGATTCACTGTCATACTCTTAGTACACAGAACAGTGCCCCACGGGTAAACAAATACTTTTAAATAAATAAAATAATTAGGATCATAGCTCATTGTATAACTTTGATGTTTAAAAACAAATGAAACCATTTTCTTATCGGGGTGAAAATAGAGAAGGACAAAAGAGATGAAGAATATAGTGAATCCCTGACTTCGTGGGGGACAGGGAGGGGTGAAAGTTGTAAAGAAACATAGAATCCCACCTGCAGCATGAATTGAAAAGCAAAACCTGGAGAAGCTGGATGCTGACCTATTTTGGCAGGGAAGGCATAGAAACCCACATGCCCTGCTTCCTGCATTTCAGGTTTTCACCACACCTATCCTTTCCTTGATCACAATTACTATGACCCAGATTAATTTCTTTCTTTCTTTTTTTATTTTTAAAAAAGAGTGTTTTAATTTAATTTATTTTTATTCTTCAATTTGACCAGAGAGATGCAGAGAGAGAAAGGGAGAGAGAGAGAAGGCAAGCTGACAGATCTGGGGCTAGAACCACAGTCAGATGTGTGGGAGTTCAGCACCTTAACCACCACGCCACCTGCTGGCCCCAACCCAGATTAATTTCTGAACCTCATTCGTTTACTTAAAATTCTAGTAGTTACCAACTTCTGGAGTATATTTCATTTTTAAATAAAATAGCCTCTGAAGATTACTTATGCCTCTGTTGGAAATTAACTGAATTATTTTTCACCTTAGCATACTTAAGTTGCAATGTTCTTTTCTTTTTCACTTTGCCAGAGGGCATGTGAGCTTGCAAGAGAGAGAGAGACATATATATAGAGAGAGAGATGGAGAGTGGAAAATTGAGAAAGCCCCATCCCCCCCAGCATGGTCATACCACAACCCCTTCTTTTCCATTTCCCCCTCCCTTTGGGGTTTCAGGCACGCATGCACATGCACCCACCATGGTTTTCAAGCTTCCAGGTCTGAGACACAAACTGTGTGGTTGGTCATGCGGGATCTTGTCACCTCACCCATCAGGCTGGCCCCTAATGTTATCTAAAATTAAGCTTCATTATTTAAAAAGTGGGGGAGGGCTAGCAATGAAAATTTCTGAAGATTTGTTTCAAGAAAATAATATATATAAATGCTTATCATAAACCATAAATATTCTGCATTGGTAAAGCATCACTACTATCATCACTATCAGCAATCTTGCAAAAATTCTGAAACAATGTTTTCTGTTTTACCTTTCCAAGAGTGTGAAATTACTTAAAAAGTGGAAATGGCCTAACATTTAGTTACTTAATGAAAATAACATAGGTTTCCCATTCTGGAGCAAAGCTAGAAATCACTACAACCTCATCAGATGGAAAATAATGGTTCTGAAAATGCAGGCGAGGAAAGAAGAGGGGAGTCGATTACATTGTTTTTGTAATAGTAATTACAGATTGTAAGTGCTGATTTTGTTTGAAGAGATTTTGAATGGGGTTTTACATCAGGGCATACTTAATATCAGGGTAGTTAACCCAAGGAAAAGCAAGTCTTGATAAGCTCCTGGTTATTTTCTTGCCTCAAAGAATTACCTGAACACATTTCTCCCAACAATCTCCTGATTTATGTGAGCAGGCAACATCTACGCCCAATACAAACAGCCCAAACCCAAAGCAAATATTGTAGAGAAATTAGCATGAAAGTGAGCCTATTTATATTTATTTATAAATTTATTTTTAATTTGCTACAAAGCATGTATGCTTGCCAGAGAGATGGGGAAGGAAAGAAAAAGCACACCTCGGGGCGATGGCTACCCCACAATCCCTTCTCCATTCTCCTCTCAAGATTCTGGGCACACAAGCACCCATGCACAGCTTGTTTTTCAGGCTGCTGGGTCCAGGACTCGAAGCACACAGTCACCCATGTGGGATCCAGCCATCTTAACCACTCAGCCACTGGCTGGCCTGCAAAACATAGATTTACTTATTACTTCCACCCTAATTTTGTCTGAATATGGCAGATATGGGGGAAGGGACAGAAGTAGCCAGTTTAAATGTAGTCTCCTCCTTGGTAAAGTGAAGCAGCAGGTAGGTGGTCAGATGCTTACAAGGGCCTTACCTAGATTTGCATGAAACTTGACTGCCAGGGTTAAGATGAGAGCAAGTTATTGAGGACAGTGCTGCATTAGAACAAGAATGGCTTTTTTTTTTTTTTTTTTTTTTTTTTTTTTTTTTTTTTTTTTTTTGGCACCCACATTCAACGTGTTAAAACCTTTTCTGTCCACAGGGCCTGGATTTGGTCAGCAGGCCTCTGGTTGGCTGCCCTGGAGCAAATGATTGCTAAGGTACAGTAAGACACATTCAGTGAACTTGTATTATTTCTTTGGGGAAACTGCCTTTGATGTCCATTTGTACACATTACAGATTGAGTGCCTCTCTGATCCGAAACTATCCTTTTTGCTTGCTCAGGGATGAAGCTGGGCCCTTTAGTTTTCCTTTGCAGCTGCCACAAGTTTTAGCTATGCCAGTAGAGAGTGCTGGAGAGACATTGCAGAGGAAGGGGTTTGCTTCCTGATTCCAGTGAGCTCTCTTGGTAGGCTCAGACAGCTCCGACAGCTTCACCAGTGTCTAGCTCGGGCAGTGCAGGCGACACCTCAAGAATTTGGTCTCTACAGTGCGTGAAGTGTCTCTAATGCTCAGCTTTGGAGGGGTGCGAAGTTTCTCCAGCACCCAGCCTGTGTTGTGAGTGACTTAAGTATCTAGCTCTTGCAGTACTATTTCCCTAGTGCCTGGCTCCTCAGTGCACTGTGGCCAATTCTGTCACATCATCTATTGAGAAACCTGCCGTGAGCAGCTTTCCTTGACAACTAGAGGGAGGATTGCTAGCAAGTCTCAATGGCATAGCACCACAGTGACTTCTCTGCCGTCCTGTGAGCCACAGCTATGCCCTCCAACAGTGTCTGAGTCCATTTGGGCTCTAACAAAGTGCCACGTCTGAATGGTTGAGGGTTCTAGATGCACGCTGATGACTTCTTGTGGTGTCTTCAAATAGTAGTAAGAGAGCTAGAGAGGAGCCAGCAGGTGGTGTGGTGATTAAGGTGCTGGACTCCCATAAAGCAGATTGTGGTTTGAGTGCCAGTTCTCTCGGCTTGAAAATCACACTGGGCATGTGTGCATGCATGCCCAAAATCCCTGGAGGAGAACAGAGGAAAAGGGATTGTGGCATGGCCAACCTCCTGGAGCGGGGGTGATTTCTCACTTTCCCTCTCACTGTCTCTCTCTAGTAAGCACACATGTCCTATGGGAACAAAAACACACAAACAAACAAAAACCCCAGAAAACACAATTAGAGAACTCTATGGGGTCCCTTTTATAAGGGCATTGATTCCAATAATGAGGGCGCCACCCTCATGATGTAAGCACCTCCCGAAGTTTTCACTAAACGAGTTCTAGGTCTCAGCTTTGGGTGCAGGGAGCTTTCTCTGAAATGCTCTGTCTCTTCCCTAGGAGTAGTGGTTGCTCTCTATATCTTCTATTTCTGTATTATTTAGAGTTCACTTCACTTCTCCCCAGCCAATACCTTGTTACTCTCATCTCTTCTTTTTGTCTTTTAGGTTTTTTCCATAGAGTGCACACGTTAACCAGAGAGACAGAGAAGGAAAGTGAGAAATTACCCCCCCCCCCCTCCAGGAGGGTGGCTACACTACAATCCCCTTTTCTCTGATCTCCTCTTAGGATTTTCAGCATGCATGGACATGTGCCTGGTATGATTTTCAAGCCATTGATCTGGAACTCCAATCGCAGCCAGCCACGTGGGAATCCAGCACCCTTAACCACCCTTAACCTTTAACCCTTAGTTAAAACTAACGAGCATTAACAGATACATACAAAACTCAGCGTGAGCAGACTGGGTGTGAGCTGTGGTGGAGCATGGGCACCAGCTTTCCCAACGAGAGCCTTCACGGAGCAGGGGCAGGGTAGAAAGGCCACAAGACTGTTTAAAAAATCAGATAACTAATTAGACACAGATTAACTGTAAACAGTTTTCTCTCTCCAGTGGACAAAAAATAAGTTTCCAATGCCGATTCCAAGTCAGAATGATTTCTACTGCTGGCCCACCCGCAGCCACATGGGCCCACACGGGGGGCGGGCAGATGCCCAGGAGCTGTGGCAGGCCCCGACTGGAATCTGCTTATGTCAGGGGTGTATGTGTGTGTGTGTGTGTGTGAAAGCGTGCACGTGCAAGAGAGGTGGGGCATAACTGATGGGGCTTCTTTTGGCAACTGTACGTGAGATCAGTGTTTGCAGTTTGGAGGGGTGCTGAGGCCTGCACGTGCTCTCGTCCGCGGAGGCCTGTGCTCTGCTCTGCAGCCTTTCAGCAACCTGCTGGCCCCTCATCTCTTTTTACAGTTAACAACTCTTTATGTTAAACTCTGTCTTGTTCACATTATTGTGTGGATTCTGTCTCATGAGTGGACCCACACTGAACCATCTTGGCACCATCAGGAGCTTGCCCATTTATTTTGATCTCACTCAGCTAGGCGCTCCTGCTTATTCCAGACAAACCCTCTTTACCTATCCTTACCCAGAAGTCAGACTTGGCTTTCAATATAGGTTGAAGTCTCTTGACTTGAGTAAAGTATTAATTATCTAACCTCATTTCATAGATAATGGAGAACAAGAAAAGCTGTATAGTTGTCTTATGATTACATGGTTAGTTAATTGTAGAGCTGGGACCCGAATTCTATTATCCTGACTCCCAATTTAGTGTTCTTTCCTTTCTGTTACACTGATATTATTCACCAAAAATCTTAATTACACAACTATTTGCATATGGACGTATAAGATATTCAAATTATAAAAATTTGATCATTGGGCCAGTCAGCAGCATGATGGCTGAGGCAACTGGACCCTACATAGCTGACTGTGCTGTTCCAGTCCTGGACCCAATGGCTTGAGGACTATGCTGGGCACGTGTGCATGTGTGCCCCAAATCCTGAGACAATGCAGGAAAAGTGATTGTGGTATAGCTATCTCCTCTGGGGATGCTTTCCTATTTTCCCTCTCTCCTTCTATCTCTCTGTCTCTCTCTGGTGAGCACACATGCCCTATAACAAAGCCTGGGGTAAATGGACTAGCCTTGTTACAGAATGGAAATATCTATGTTATAGTGTTGTGAAGAGGAATCAGGATCACAAATTTGAAGCAGCTACCATCATTAGACAGATTTAGGGAAACCAAACAACTAAAAAGGTGATTAAATAATACTGAACACATTACATTTCACTCAATGACTTTTTCTACTCACACATTTTTTCCACATATATTTTAAGAAAAGGCTTTTTAGGGAACCAGCAGTTAGCGTAATGGCTATGTCGCTGGACTCCCACGTAGTCGACCACGGTTCGTGTCCCTGACCTGGTGGCTTAAAACTCACACTGGGCGCGTGTGCGTACGTGCCCAAGATCCCGAGAGGAGAACGGAGGAGAAGGGATTGTGGCGTGACTATCCCCCCAGGGGGGTGATTTCTCACTTTCTGTCTCTATGTCTCTCTCTGTCTGTCTGGCGAGCGCATGCGCCCTATAGCGAAAAATCTCTCCAAAAAAGAAAAGGCTTTTTAGTATTTTTCGCCAACCTTCTGTTCTGCCTTCCAACTATGAGCATGTTTCTAGCACAGGAAGGCTGAGTGAGTCAGTCACTGAAAGACTATGCTACAGGGGCCGGCAGGTGGCGTAGTGGTTGTAGTGGTTAACACGCTGGACCCCCACGTGTTTGACTGTGGTTGAGTCCTGGATCTGGCACCTTGAAACTCATGTGTGTGTGTGCCAACACCCCAACAAGAGAATGGAGGAGAAGGGATTGCAGTGTGGCCATTCTACCTGGGGGATGATTCTCATTTTCTGTTTCTGTCTCTGCCTCTCCAGCAAGCTCATGTGCCCTATACCAAAAGTCTCTCCAAAAAAAAAAGAAAATAAAAAGAAAGACTATACTGCCTGATTCGTTGTTGTTTACATAACCAGTGTGAATAAATGTAAAGCTGACTGTATTCAAAGAAGTGTACCATGGGAGTCACTTTTCTTCTTTCTTTTTAAAAAGATTTTTCCCTTAGGGCCAGTGTACTTGCTGGGGAAAGAGAGAGAGAGATAGAGATGAAAGAGAGAGAGAGAGAGAGAGAGAGAGAGAGAGAGAGAGAGAGAGAGACAGTGAGAGGAAAAGTGAGAAATCATCCCCTGGAGCATGACTACACCTCAATCCCTTCTCCTTCATTCTCCTGGGATCTTGGGCCTACATGCATACGTACTCTGTGTGATTTTCAAGCCCCTGGGCCCGAGACCTAAACTGTGGTTGGCCATGTGAGAGTCCAGCAATATAACCACTATGCCATCTGCTGGCCCTAGGAGTCACTTTCTTGTCTGTCAGATACTTTTTCCACAGAGATGTCTAGGCCATTCATGTTTGAAGTCTGACTTTCGAGGGAAAAACCTTGCCTAGATCTACACAGCCATATAAGGATCCCTGGCCTCAGCCGCTCAGCCCTTCTCACTTCTCTCTTTTGGAACTCTCATTTGATTAAGAGATTTGGGTTCCAGGAGCCGAACACCAATTTTTCTGTATGTTCCATAGTTTTTAAAATTTTTTAAGAGTATGTTAATGGCCAGTTGGTGGTGTGGTGATTAAGGCAGCTGGATCCTACATGGCCCACTGCATGATTCAAATTCTGGACCCAGTGGCTTGCAAAACATGCCAGGTTCATGTGAATGTGCCTAGAATCCTGAGAGGAGAATGGAAGAGAAGGGATTGCAGTGTGGCTATCCCCAGAGGGATGATTTCTTACTTTCCTTCCCTCTCTGTCTCTCTCTGGTGAGCACATGCGCCCTACGGCAAAAGAAAAAAAATGATGTTAAAATAATAAGTGGTATTATGATAATAATTGCCACCTTTTATTGTGCATTTATAAACCAGATACTTAATATATATTTTCTTGCTTTATCTTCTCAACACTCCTGTAAGGTAATTATTGTTATTTCTACTTCATAAGGAAACAAAGCAAAACGAAACTTTAGTTTGAAAAGATTATGAGCTTGCCCAGAGATATCTGGGTCCATATGGCTTTAAAAGCATGATCTTTTCCGTACATCACGTTACCTCTGTAGGTGCAATCTGTCAGTCTACCATTTTGAAATAGAACAGCATTCATATTCTGTGATAAAATTGTGCTTACTGTTTCCTCTGCTTCCCGAGCCAGGAATACAGCTTTTCTCTGAATACGATTACTTTCCATTTATCCATACACTGATTATACTTAAGAACAATGCATCATTTAGAATATTGTCGGCCTGTTTTTAGAGATCTTGATGCTCTGCTCTCTTTGAGCGTATACAACCATAGCTCCCTTCACTAGCTGGCTCAGCTCGAATCAAAACTGGCCAAACTTCAGGAATATTTCTTCTACCTTGAAACAGCATTGTGACTTTTGCCAAAAAGTCCGCCTTTGTGTTTTGTCCACCAGACTGTGCCTCATTAGTGTGGGAAGAGAGAAGGGATTAAACCAAAAAAAGTAGAGGATTAGAATTAGCGTGGAGCATCTAATGCTCCCGTTCCCTGACCCTTCTCTCACCCCAACAGGCTGTGGAAATTGGAGAGAAAAGATGTCTAGAAACGCAAGTTATTTGTTAAAAAACCACATGAGGTAGCATTTTAGAAATACCCATTAAAAGCTTTTATTAACAAATACTTTCAAGTGAAATATAATGTTAAAACTGTAGTATGCCAGGCCTGTGTACTATTCTTTATTTTACAAAAAGCTACCCTGGCTTCTGCCAGTCCTGGATCATGGCCACATGTGTGCCCAGACTATTCAGGGAGGTCTTCAGCCTTGAACGAGGAATCTTACCACATGGGATCACCTTGCAGAGTGTCACGTTTTACTGGTGGGCCACCATCTGCCCCCAACCCTGTGTCCTATTCTAAACATTGATTTGCAATGTCACACTTCAAATGAGCTACAGCCATCAGTATTAAGCATTACCAAGAAAATAAAGGAAGGGATAGTCTCACAGATTAAATCACAGAATGTACCAGAATTGTGTGAAACGGTGTTTGGCAAAACATGATCCAAAGTCCAAAAATTGCTTGTCAGTTCTTCAGGACGTAACAAAGATGGAAGCTATTTTTAGTGCTTACTAAACATCAAGGCTATTTTAAAGACAAGCTTTACTCTGAACCTTATTCTTTGCACATAATCATGTTTTTCTTTTGCCTGGGGATCAGGTTAGTTCAAATATTTATTTTCTATTTTTTTGCTTATTAAACAAAGCACGCACCCGTGAAATGGCACACGGAGCCACATGGGCAACTTTTCTAAGAAAACACAAGGAGCACTGTATAACAGTTCACATGGGTGAGCTTTAAAGAATGGAAGCGATAACCCCATGTTTCAGATCCAAATCAAGTAAGCTCACGAGTGGATCCTTTCCTGATTCAGAGAGGATCAGGCTTGGAAGAGGCCCTCACGCCGAGGCACGGCGTTTTGCAGAACGTGTACACAGGGCTCTGGCCTACAGGAGGTGACAGCGGGGCCTGAAGCCATTGCATTAAGCTAGGACCTTGGAAATGTTGTTTCATCAATAAAAGAAGACTGACATAGCAATGACCAATTCACACATGTAAGAAAGTTCTTCTCTGTTCAGCAAATGTGGCTACATGGGTAGGAAAACAATATCTAGTGAGGAACTGAAATAAAGAGTCACATGTGATTGTAGAATGACAATTTTTGCTACCTACTTGGTGCTGAAAACCTCAATAAAACACTAATGTAAACTTGGACCTAGACTGGGAATACATGGGGAGCCTCTGGTGGAACCAAGTACAGAAGCACTGCCTGGAGATACTTTGATAAATAAGGTTTTTCCCACAGGAAAACAGATATGAGCTCAAAAACAAAACTTACAGCTGAAATGAGAAAACAATCCCTAATGACAAAAATAAGATCTAATAAACAGGAAGATAAGCACTCTAAGAACTTCAGACAATTAAATAATCTGCAAGAAATTATAAGATATCTATAAAAATGATTAAAAAGATAAAATGTGAAATAGAAATATGTCGGACAAATAAACTACAATTTAAAAAGAATAGGTAAATATGAAAAAGTTTAAATCAAAATACGGAAAAATGAAAAGCTATTTATTGAAATGGAAATCTCAATGTCTGGTACGTCCTGCTACTAGCGTAGGAGCCAAGAAGCTTACAGCAGCTGTGTGTGTCTTGCTAGTGTACCTGGGTTGGCTGGCGTTGGACAGGTGGCTTTGCCAATCATGGCTAGGCTTGCTCATTTTGGGGGGCTCAGCTGGCTGTTGGTTGACCTGGGCTGGTCTCAGCTAGGGTGAGGGGGGTGTCTGTGCTTTGTTGCCCATGTTTCTTATTCCTCATTAGACTTGCCTGGGTGTGCTGTTACGACAACGGCAGAGGTTCGAGGGCATGAACAACTGGCATACTCTCACTTCTGCCTCATATTCTTGATCAAAACAGTGACACAGTAAAGCCTGGAGTCAGGGGCAAGTTAGGTCACCATCACCCAATTTATGGTGAGAGGCCATTGCATTGCATTGCATAGCTATGTGGAATTGGGTGTGGACACAGGGAAAAGTGAAGAATTGAGGATGTGATTGCAATTTATCACATGCTATAAAGAGCTGGTAGGACACACCTGGAATGAATGAAGAAGAAAGATTGAGGAATGTCTCAGTTTGTAGCCAAAAGACCATTATGGATGCATGAAAGAGAAGTTAAGGTATGAAGAAGACAGACTGAAGGGCCTAACAAACATGTAATACAGGTCTCAGAAGAAGATAACATATTTCAGAAAGAAATAGTAACAAATTTCCTAAATTGATAACAGATATACTTCCTTATAATTGGACACACTAATCTTGAGAAGAATGTATTTATTAATTATTGATTTAATTATTTATTATTATTATTCTTAAATAATGATTTTTATTTAACTTTATTTATTTTTTTAATTTATTTTAATTTTACCAGAGAGTGAGAGAGAGAGAGAGAGAGAGAGAGAGAGAGAGAAAGTGAGAAACCAAGCCACCAGGTCTGGGACTCAAACCACGGTTGACCATGTGGGAGCCCTTAACCACCATGCCACCTGCCAGCTCCATCATTATTATTATGATTATTATTATTATTTTGGAGAGATTTTTGCTATAGGGTGCATGTGCTCACCAGAAAGACAGAGAGACAGAAAGTGAGAAATCATCCCCCCGGGGGGATGGCCACGCCGCATCCCTTCTTCTCCATTCTCCTCTAGGGATCTTGGGCATGCACTCACACACACCCAGCATGAGTTTAAGCCACCGGGTCTGAGACTCGAACCATGGTTGACTACATGGGAGTCCAGCGACGTAGCCATTCTGCCATCTGCTGGTCCCCATTATTATTATTTTTAAACATGCTACAGGGCAAGTGTGCTTGCCAGAGAGGAGAGAGAGAGAGAGAGAGAGAGAGAGAGAGAGAGAGAGAGGTGAGAATGCAAGCCACTTCCAGGACTGGAACTGCGATTGGACATGTGAGAGTCTAGTGCCTCAACCATCATGCCACCTGCTGGCCTGAGAATTTATTTTTAAAAATGTCATACGTAAACACCCTTCATAAAGCTTCAGGATATAAAATGGAAATCTAGGGACCAGCAGTTAGCGTAATGGCTATGTCGCTGGACTCCCATGTAGTCAACCGTGGTTCACGTCCTGGACCCAGTGGCTTAAAACTCACGCCGGGCGCGTGTGCGTGCGTGCCCAAGATCCCGAGAGGAGAATGGAGGAGAAGGGATTGCGGTGTGACCATCCCCCCTGGGAGGTGATTTCTCGCTTTCTGTCTCTATGTCTCTCTCTGTCTGTCTGGCGAGCGCACGCGCCCTATAGCGAAAAACCTCTCAAAAAAAAAAAAAAAAAAAAAAAAAAACTCATGCCAGGTGTGTGTAAGTGCATGCCCAAGATCCTGAGAGGAGAATGGAGGAGAAGGGATTGCGGTGTGGCCACCCGCCCCTGGAGGGTGATTTCTTGCTTTCTGTCTCTCTGTCTCTTTTTGTCTGTGTGGTGAACGCACATGCCCTATAGCAGGAAAAAAAAAAAAAAAAAAAAAAAAAAAAAAAAAAAAAAAAAAAAAAAAACTCTCCAAAATAAAATATATAAAATGGAAATCTAAAAGCTACTAGGAAGAAAAGATAGATCACTTACTAAGACACAGGCAAACTTTTCACCAGCAACAGGTATTAGAAAACAATGAATTAACATCCTATGACTGCTGAGAGAAAATAACTGTCAACCTACATTCTGTACCATGCTAAATAATTATGCAAAATGAGGGCAGAATAGACAGTTTTCAAAGGCCCATGCTGAATAACTAGTAATAAGGTGCTTTAAGAAAAAAAAAAATAAATTCTGCAAGAAGGAAAGAGAGCTGAGAAGCAATGGTAAGCAAAGATGTCGGCAGACATGGATCGTTCGAATTATTCTTACCTGTAAAGGAGATAGCAACCCTGATGACTGAGGAGCAGGGCCACGAACGCAGGGCAGATGGACTTGCTTCCCATGGAGACTGCACTATTAAGAGTCAGGTGTTCCAAGTTTCCTGTGTCATGCAGAGGAGTAGAGGTGTTAATTACCTTTACATTTTGTTACTTCAAGTCTGCTAGTTAAAATATAAGGGTTACTATTAAAAGAATAAAACTAGAATATGTGATTCCCAAAGCAACATAGGGAAATGGGATCTGTAGAGAACCTAACCTGCTATAGAACATAGGGAAGAAGAGTGAAAAGAAGCAAAAACAACAGCACCCACAACACGGTTTTAAGGTGGTGGATTCTCACATGGTTGATCACAGTTCAAATCCTGGACCTGGCAGTTGAAAAATCACACTGGGAAGGTATATGTGCATGCCCAAAATCCTGAGAGGAGAATGGAGAAGGGATTGTGGTGTGGCCATTGCCCCCTGGGGGACAATTTTTCATGTTCTCTCTCTCTATCTCTCTTTATCTCTTTCCGGTGAGCATGTGTACCCTACGGCAAAAAACATGAAAAAAAAAAGAAAAGAGAGATTATTTTATAGTTGTCACATTTATGAAAGAATTACATGGCTGATGATACCAGATTTATTTAAGAATATGAGAAAATGGTATATACTGTACACCGGTGTTACAGGTGAGAAAATGGTGTATACTGTATTCTGTACACTGTTGTTACAGGTGTAACTTAGTCAAACTATTTTCGAAGGCAGGATAATAATATTTAGTAAATCTGAGTACTATATGCAAACTCATATGCAAACTTATGAGTGCATATTAGAGAAACTCTCATGTGCATACAAGGAGGTAGACATAGAATATTTATAGGGAAACATTAAAACAACATACAAAAAGCCAGTTGTGAAAGAATATATAAAACACAGTATGTATGTTATACATTACATATGATGTTATATAGATAATATGTAACATTAAAAGCAAAGCTGATCGGGGGTTATAAGACCATACTTGTAAGTAAAACTTTTAAGTGTCTTCTTCAGAAGATACTTACCAACATCTCAACTCTAGGATGGTAATAAGCTGCAGGGAGACAGTGAAGATAATCAAAGGAAGGCAGATAGGGCTTTAATAAAATCTTTCTGTTTAAAAAAAATCTGTGTTGAAGCCGGGCGTGCGAGTGTGTGCCCAAGATCTCAAGAGGAGAATGGAGGAGAAGGGATTGTGGTGTGGCCATCCTCCCTGTGGGGTGATTTCTCGCTTTCTGTCTCTCTGTCTCTCAGGCGAGTGACCTGCCCTATAGCAAAAACCTCTCCAAAAAAAAAAAAAAAAAAAATCTGGGTTGAATATGGCAAAATGTTAACAAAATTTTACATCTGTTAAGGTGTGTACTTATTATAGCTGTATATAATTCTGTATGTTTGAAATATTTTATAATTACAAATTTAAATTATGGTAACTAACATAAAATATTCAAAGTCATAAGCACCAACCATCATTGCAGCAGTCAATAAAATGCAAAGCCATGAGAAAGTGTTTCAAAAGAGTAGCACTTCTGAAAAGTCATGACATTTCTAAGGTGAAGCATTAACAGCAATGTGAATGTGACCATGGTTACACATCCACTGTTTTCTAATATTTTTAGAAAAGAATTAATGTTTAACTCAATATAATGTAGTGTAAAGGAGTACCATAAAAACCTCTGTCTCTTTTACTCAGCAAAACTCAACCTGGAATCAGTCAACTTTGAAATTTCATGGCTTTCAGGTCTTGGAATTTGCCACCGCCACGCTGTATTGGCATGGTTTTCTGATCTGCACCCTCTAGGCGGGCGATAGTAATCACCTGTGTCTCTCGTTAGAGCTTAAGACTGAACCTGCTTTGCGCTTTGAGGAAAATGGCCCCCTCTCCTTTCAGTGTGGAGTTTCCTTCCAACAGGGAGGCTGATTTCCCAGTGTTCTTCACGCTCCAGTAGCACGTTCACCTCGCACTGGAAAACAAACATGAGCTTTAGTCTCCTAGGCCTCAAGCCGTAGGCAGTTAGGAAGTTGGCAAGAAGGCCAGCAGACATGGAGCCTCTTAACCCTGTGTCTTTTAACTCACTTTCAGGGACTGCTCAGGCATAGACAGGATTTGCTGCAGCAGGGTGTTGGATCGGGCCCAGTTTTTTGGGTAAAATCGTAGAGAAGTAGTGAGCTTGAGATGAATTACGTGCACGGTGAAGTGTGTGTGAGGCACATTTGAAAGACGAATTTAAAATTTGACAGTGAGATGATTTTAAAATGAGCTTTATGACTGGGCCATCATATTAATGGGGACATTTTCTTCGTGGCCACTCACAGAACATGCAGCCATTATGACTTAGCCAAGCCCTCTATTCACATAAATATGTTAAATCAGCAACCCATATGACTAACACCACGGAATATTGCAAAGAGGTGATCCTTACATCCTAATCCTGCCTCATCTTCTGATCAAGTTCTTTTCTCTGATTGATTCCATTTTCCTTGGCCTTTTGTCTCCTTAAATGGACTCCAACATTTACCAGCAGTGTCAAAATATGAAGAGTTTCCATAGTTTTGTAACTGGGCAGACCTGGACTAAATTCCAATGTGTTTATTCACTGTGGGATCTTGGGCACCTGTTAAACCTCTCTGGGCTTCAGTTTCCTCATCTGAACATTGGGACAGTAATAGTACCCATCATAGGGCTGTTGTGAAGATTAAATGAGATACACTGTGGGAACTGCTTAGCCCAAAGCTTAGCCCAGGAAATGCTGAATTAATTACTGTTATTACTGCTATTCTTGTTCTTTCAGTTGTGTTTCCTTATCCCTCAGATTTCCATTCTGAGTTGAATGTGATTATTTTGATCTTAGAGAAAAGCTTTTCAGTTGTGTTCCCTAAAACATTATGCTTTGGGGGCTGGATGGTAGTGCAGAGGTAAAACACATGTTCTGCAAGGCCGACCCACATGGGTAAGTCATGAGTCCATGTCCAGAGGCCTTCCTGAGTATGCTGGGCATGCGTGTGCTCATGACCTAGGTTGGATGAGGCTGGGGGCAGACTGCAATGCCAAGATTCTGTTGAGGGAACTATCTCTCCCTTCTCTCTCTCTCTCAGTCAGTCATGCTCCTGGAAGAAATAAGTAAAATAAACATTAATATTTCTAATGAAATAACTTTTCTTGAATTTTTGTTTAACACCTATGCCTGACATTTCCTTTTCTCAAACATCATTAAGAGCAGAACAATTCAAAAAAATTGAAGTCAAGTATGTTCAAAAGAAACAAATTCAGAAGTCAAGGTTTTCAGCATTTTTTAAAATTGTATTTATTCTGGGGCCAGCAGGTGGCATAGTGGTTAAGGCACTGGACTCTCACATGATCAACATGATCAACTGTGGTTTGAGTCCTGGACCTGGTGGCTTGAAACTCACACCAGGCACATGCATGCGTGCCTAAAAACCAAAGAGGAGAATGGAGGAGAAAGGATTGTGGCATGGTCATCCCCCCGGGGGTCGATTTCTCACTTAGTTCCCCCAGGGAGCGCACATGCCCTATAGCAAAAATCACTCTTTTAAAAACAAAATGTGTTTATTCTTTCTATAAGATAGATGATAGATGTGGGAAAAGGAAGAGAATGGGGGGGGAGAGGGAGAAACCAGCAATAGGGTCTTCACTCCACACCATACCCCAGTCTCAGTCAGCCAGTATTACAGACTAGTATGCCCATGCCCACTGTACAGGGAGAGCTCAGGACATGAACCCAGGACCTTCCAACATGGCCTCAAGGAGCGCTGTGGTACTGGTGCGCCACGACAGCTGGCCAGCAGTTCTCAGTCCTGAGCCCATGTTGAGGAAGCCACCTAAAGCACTGCCGTCATCTTCAGGCTTCTCCAATGTCTGCGGACTCTGAGGCAGTGGTATGGGTGCTCAGGTCCCCCAACAGGGAGTAGTAAATGGAAGCTATGGTCTCACCACGGAGTTGTATTCCCAGTACGAAAGGTCACCAGAGAAGTCAGGGCAGTTGTAAGTAAAGTCCTTTTTTAAAAAAAAATTATGATTCCTCATTTACAGATCATCTTTGTACATCTGTGTAAGGACAGTGTGGTTTTCCGAAGCATACATACAGTATGCAATAACGAAATCAAGGATATAGACATTCACTTTCTCCAACACTGAGCATTATATGATGTACATGTTCAATAACACTTCCACTAGTTTTTGGGAAGTGTATAGTGAGTTGTCCGTGCTGTGTTTACTTGGCTGTGCTAGCCCATTCCATATCCTCTTTCCCTCATTCACACGCATTCTCATGCCTGTTGCCTTTTTTCTCCCCCACCTTCGGTCTCACCACCAGGTTCTTCTCACTCAGAGGTTGATGAGAGAATGAGTCTGAAAATAAAGACCGTTCCTTCATGTCATTACTCAACGTGAAGAATAACAAACTTAGAATACAGTAGGTGCTCAACAATCACGTACTGAGTGGTAAGGGTGACGCTTCCTCTTGAAGCTTCCATTTACCTGGAGGCGGCCACTCTGGAATGACTGATGATAGTCAGGTGCTCCCGACCTGCCTTCCCGAGCCATATGAACAGATGTTCCCACAACTTCTTCTTTCACTTGCTGTTTTTAATCATTGGACACAAAGAAATTCCTGGGTATGTATAATTTAAATAGTAGGATACATAATTCTGGAAGATTGATATATAACTGGAAATTTTGCAAACCAAGAAGAGTTATTTTTTTAAAGCCAATTCAAAATTTATGAAGATTTCTGTTGTTAGTTCTCTGTGGGTTCTGGAAAATATGTCAATGTCTTGTATTTCCAAATCTCATGCACGATTACAACATAATATATTTTGTGACATAACCATGGTGACTCTAGCCTCCCGTGGGGCTGAAAAGAGGAGGCTGTAGGATTGAGGGTCTCTGTAATCTTCCTCAGGGTCTCAGCAGGGTCAGCCTCCCCTAGACTAACCCTCATGGGAACGTCCCTATGGCACTGGCCCCTCTCCGCGTGACCCTGCCTAGAAGAGCACAGCATTTCAACAGAAGTGTGGAAGGAAAAGCACCCCAAAGAAGCACAATATGAACACGATAGTAGGGTAGTCTTTGCACTAGGGATACAATTCCTTATTACTTTTAATGATAAGGTATGAGGCATTTTTGAAATGTATCACCAAGCTCGTTTTTCCTTTCTGTGTACATGCCCTTTTTCATGTTCCCATACATCTTCTGGAGAACGGAGTTGGAGCAGGGAACTGGGTTTCTTTAATAGGAATTTTGAGTCCCTAGTGAGGCAATGTGGGGGAGAATAAAGATTATGAACATGTTTATGCTTCCATTAACACATGGACACCCAGACCTAATGAATTTGACCATGGAAGTTGCTAGAAGCTAGAGAGAATTCAGGATAGGATATAAGGGGCCATCACAAAAGGGAGGGGGGAAAAGTATAAAGATGGTCTCACTTTCTCGCTATGAGAGTAAGAGAAAAGGAGAGCAAGGACAAGAAGCAGGCCCAGATCTTTGCTTATCATCCACCCTTGGGAATGAAATTGAAGGGAAAATGTGCTACCCAGATCCAAGGAGGCAGATAGTCCTGCATCCCTGGAGGTAGCCCAGGGGAAGCTGTGAGTGTTAAAGACAAGCTCCATTCTCACCTCAAGCTCATTCCGACATGGTGGGGTGGAGTGCCAGCATGATGCTTCAAGGCCAGATGAGCCTGACTGCATCTCAGTGGGCCCAGTCCATGACCCATAGACTATAACAAGTAGCCATGGATCCCTCAGAAAATTATAGTGGACAAATGCCTGACCTGCCACAGTAGAGCCAAAGGATGGTGCATGGAACCAAGAACATGATCCAGGAGCCCTCCTCTTTCTCATTGCGAGGAAATCAAGTACACACCTCCCCACCCAGCCCATTCCCAAAAATGTCACCTCGGACAGCAGTGGACAGACGGAGAACTTTGGATAGACTGTATCTAAAAGAATATGTCGTCTCACTGAGACTATTGAAACCAAAGAAACAAAGATGCTGTTAACTGACAAGTTTAAAACCACCACCCTCGGGGACCAGCAGGTGGTGTGGTGGTTAAGGGCACTGAACTCCCACATGGCTGACCATGGTTCATGTCCTGGATCTGGCAGCTTGCTTTCTCACTTTCTCTCTCTCTCTCTCTCTCTCTCTCTCTCTCTCTCTCTCTCTCTCGTCAAATTAAAATAAAATGAAATAAATAAATCAAACACATACAGTTAAAATAAAAAAATTCTTAAAAAAAATAGTCACCACCCTCTGTTCCAACTCCTTGAGGGTGGGCGTAGTGAGAAAGATGGGTGGCTAATAGAAAATAAAATAAGTTTTATTTGTACATATGGGCAATAATGTTAAACTGCAACATGTCTACATATAAAGGGAAGAACTCTGTATTTTTCAATAGCTATCCTTTTTCATAAAGGATTTGAGGCAAGTATAAGCTGTGTTCATACATAAATAAACATTTAAGGAAAGATGCAAAGACTTGGTTAAGTTTTAATTGTTTGGCATAAAGGAGAAAAGTGCTGAAGATACACTTGTTGCATGTATTTTATTTTCTTATTTTTTAGCTTTTTTTATAGGGCATGTACAATTATGGGGGGAGTAAAGTGAGAAATCACCCCTGGGAAGATGGCCACGCCCACAATCTATTCTCCTCCAATCTCCTTTTAGTATATTGGGCATGCACTCACATGTGCCTGGCATGATTTCAAGCCACTGGGTCTGGGATTCAAATCAGGCAGTTGGCCATGTGGCTTCAGCTGCCTTAACCTCTGCACCACCTGGTAGCCCTATTGCATGTATTTCGGCCTAAGGAAAGTTAGTATGAGAAACGCAGTACCCGGTATCTTCTCTATTTATGGAATGTCAATATTTTTGCAAAAGAAATGAAAGAAGCAAGAGCTGCCTTATTCATTTCTTTATCTGCAGCACTTTTAAGACTTCCAGAAACAGTGTATGCTCAGTTAATATTTATTGAATGAATAAATGAAAGAATAAATAAACTTCTTAGCATCAGAATGAATAGCTGAGGACATTTTGGAGCTCCTTCAAGCTACTGATAGTGCTACGGGTCTGCCGGTGGAGCTGGGGATCTGGTGTGGCAGGAGGCAGGGCGTCTTCGTTACTCCATCCCCACTCTGGGAAGCTGCCAAAGGAGGAGAGAAAAAATAAGGAGAGGATGTGAGGACTTTGCAATGCTGGGCAGATATGTTTGCTCAGTCTTGGGTGAACTAATAAACCCTGGGTACCTCATAGGCAGATGTCTTCAGAGTTGAGACTTTGGTCCCAGAGTAGAGTGGACTGGTCTGGGAAGATGGAAAAAAACACCAACGCATGGCCCTGGGAGGGAGGCCTATCCTGGTGGGCCTAGGGCCTCATTTGATCTGAAATTTGACTTTATGTATGTATATGCATAAATTCACTGACTGAACTAAAAGAACATTAAGGCACCTTTCACTTTGTATTTCATTAAATTTACAGTGTATTATAAATTCGGAAAATTAAAAATAATTTTAAACAATTATTATTATTTTTTTAAGGTTTTCAAATGTATTTTATTTCAGTGTTTGCACAAGACACACACACACACACACACGGGTGGGGTGGGAAGAAAAGAGAAGAGAAAAAAGAGAAGAGGAGATAAGCACTTCTGCAGGGTCTTAGTCACCCAGATGCTGGCATGTGTTCAGATGAAACAGAAATCTGAACCTGCCGTTGGCCACATGGCTTTCAGCGATGCAGTCCAGTTTGCTACCAACTGCACCAGCAGGCTGGGTCAAAACTGAGTTTTAAGACTAACTCTATTAGTAATCACTGCCCTGTTCAGAAAATAATAAGATCCCAGCTTGTTTGTACTTACATATTCAACTTAATAAAAAATGGAGCAAAAGAAATCCAGGAAAAACTGTCAGTTGTTCATTGTCTCTGTTTTATGGCACCATTTTCTGTGCAGACACAGGACTTAAAACCAACTCTTGGATATTCTAAGGAAAAAAAAGTGCATTTAAAACATAAGCGTTTTTTAAAAAATGATTATTAAATAAAGCATTACATGTGTATTGGAAAGCCTTCCTGAAACATCCTAGCAGTAATGCATTTTAATTTTATAGAAATATTTTAATTTCTTCTTCTTCATCATCATCTTCTTCTTTCTCCTCCTCCTTTTCCTTCTCCTTGTTCCTCCTTCTTCTTCTTCCTCAGTTTGACCAGAGACAGAGAAATGGAGAGTACGAAAGCAAGCCACCAGGTTCAGGGCTCAACCTACAGTTGGCCACATGGGAGTCCAACACCTTAACCACAATGCCACCTGCTGGCCCCCAGAAAAAAATGTCAAAATTTTAAAATATTATTTTCCTTCTTTCCTTTTGAGACAGGGACCTGTCATGTTGCAGTCCTCTCCCCAACCATCCTGCTAGCCAGGATCAGGTGCACCTAGTATGGTAGGTAGACCAAGGTTCTGAAGCCCAGGCCTTCCTGTGTGGCCCCAGAACCACACTGCAGCACTGCAGCACCCTACCATTTGTATCATGGCGCTGAGCCAAGAGTTGTTTGGGTTTGTTTGTTTGTTTGTTTGTTTTTGCTAGAGGGCTTGTGCACTGTCCAGAGAGAAAGAGAAAGAGAAAGTGAGAAATTACTTCCCAGGGAGGATGGCCGTGCAGCAATCCCTTCTCTGTTCTTCTCTTCGGATTTTGGCCTTGCATGTACATATGCCTGTGGTGATTTTCTTTCCTTTTTTATTTATTAAAATTTATTTATTCATTCATTTACTTTAATTTGACCACAGAGAGAGTGAGAGAGCGAGAGAGTGAGAGGGAAAGTGAGAAAGCAAGTGACCAAACCATGGTCAGCTATTTGGGAGTGTCCAGCGCCTTAACCACCACGCCACTTTCTGGTCCCTTATTTCTTTTTTTTTATTAATTATTTTACATTCATTCACTGAACATCATCACAACATACCAAGTGCAGTTTCCCATCCAGAATACACTGTATAGTGGCTTAGTCATACATGTCATCATCAAAAAATAATTTTTCATTTCAATATATGTGTGTATATATGTATATATATATATATATATATACATGTATATATGTATGTGTGTATATATATATATATATGTATATATATATATATATATATATGTATATATCCCATTTCTCACAAGCTGCTGGGTCTTGGACTTGAACTGAGCAGCTAGCCAAGTGGGATCCAGCCAACTTAACTTCCATGCCACCTGCTGGCTGGAGCAAGGAATTTTTTTTTTTAATAAACCTAGCAATGCCTTGTGAATGGCACAAACTGTATTATAGAAAGGGTTAAGATGCCAACTCATTAAATGTGAATATTTCAAGTATATTATAATTAGTAAAATCTTGTTTTGACCTTTCTTTAATTTTTAAAATATGAAAAATCTCAAAAGCCTAAAGCCCCTGAGGCCCCATCTGAGATGTTTCAGGACAAATATTTGGGAATAAAAAGCATGTGGTGCCAATAGTTCCCCAAATGTGCTGTTCTTTTCTGTCTCCTCTACATCCTACACACTGTTCCTGGGGACAGGAGCACGGCCTTTCCTATTCACCCCATTCCCACACTCAGCAGTATTTCCCAGGGTTACAGCTCCCCTCAACACTCAACCTGGGTTTTTAACCCCAAAGCCTCCTGCATTCTCTAGTCTGACTGGGTGCCCCTCCTCTGAGTTTGTTTAGTGCCTGTCCTATTGGTCCCACTCGCCTCTCTCCCCACTACAGTATAAATTCCTTTGGGGCAGACATTGCCCCGCTCATCCTCTGCAATCTCAGAATTCAGCACAGAGCCCGGCACCTGGTAGGTAGGTGCTCAGGCCCTCAACAATCTCTGGGAGCTCCAAATTCCTAGCCATGCTCCTCCCTAGAGTAATAAAAAACAAAACAAAACACAGTTTTAGGAGGTGGGTATGGTTCTAAGTCCACACTTGGAAGTTTGGCAGACTCAGTGGAAAGCAAGCCACCTACAGAGAGACCCAAGTCCATTTAGTTACATCCAGCACTCCAACGCTGCAGGTTCAGGGTAAAATTAAGTCAGGCAGAAAACTGTCAGGGAAGGGAAAATATGAAATACTGGCACTGGAGAGGAACACCAGGGGAGGTGAAGTGCTTTGTATTAGCCAGACACCATGGAGCATGGATCTGGCAGGGCTGACACAGGACTCCCTGATCACAAGGCTGTGCTGAGTCATGGGCTCGACTGTGTTTGCAAAGCGCACAGCAGCGGGGTCTGAGTTTGCCTCACGCACTCCGGTGCACATGCTTTCCCAAAACAAAATCCGTTCCCATTTTGTTCAGGTGACTGGCCTTTTGCAATACAGTCAATCGAGAAAGAAAAAAAAAAAAAAAAGGTCTAGAAACAACCTACCCTGAATAGGAAAAGTCTTGAGAGGATTTAAAAATGGGAGAATAATTTCAGACTGCCCAGAAGACATTAATTAGCATTTCACTTTCACAGATTTGACAGGATTATTCTGAATTTCACCCCGATGATGACCACTTGCCTTAATGTCCAGGGGAGTTGTTATATGGGGTCCATAAATCTTAGCCGGCCTCGCCCTGCACGGTGAGCAAGACCATTGGCTGAGAGAATCTGCACTGGAAGCGGACATGTTAATTAGTCCAATTCACCCACTAGGGTAACTAATAACTGAACACTTACATAATGAGGTAACACTCTCACCTGTCAGAGCCAGAGGTAAATGCCAGATTGGAATTTGGTGGTCCTCCACATTATACCCTAAAAATAAACCAAGAGGTGGCATGCAGTACCAAATGTGGGGCAAACGTTCCAGTGGTGCGAAGTGGACATGCTAAGTCTCAAAATGGCCAGGGGTTGCCGGTAAAGAGCAGCAAGTAGACCAGCTTGAGGTGAGTCATGAGGTAAGAGACATATGTCGTACACACCACAGACAGCAGCTACTCTCCTGAAGTTACTAAGGCAACCCGTGTTTAACCATATTGTACCTCATAGTAGTCATTACCTATTGCAAGAAAAGCCATCAAGGATTTTATGATATCTTGGGCCACATTACAAATGTGTGTTTGGTGGTGGCAGTAGCACAGGGTAGGTGACACTGATTCCCCAACACAGAGTTCCTATTCTCTTTCCTTCCATTTGGTAAACTTGACTGGCTGGTCAGGATGGACTGAAGGAGGCCAGCACGGAATTCAAGAGTTTGCCAAGAATGACCATCACCAGAAAGAGAAGCCTCTTCTAACACAGAGACCCCAGTGAAGACGTGAGCATTTGATGCTTGACGGTTACACATTTTAATAGCCAGGTACATCACGAACCACCTTGTATAACTGCTGTTTGGAGTTAAGGTCCATCTCAGAGTCTGATTTTCTTGAAAGTCATAAAATGTATGTCCTTTATTTCCTCCCAAAGTTTTTGTTTGTATTTACTGACTTCTTCTAAGACAGAGAGAGGGAGAGAGGAAAAAGTCACCCCCACCACAGGCCTCACATCATGACCTGCCCTCAGTCTCAACCAGCCAGATCATAGCACATGCATGTTCTTGGCATGCTTGGGGAGGTCCCAAGACACAAACCCAGGACCTTTTGCACGTAGGTTCAGTTGTGCCACCACTGTGCCATCACCTGGCTCCCAGACTAATGTTCCTGAAGCTGGTACTAGACTACAACCCAGCTGATTGCCACGGGAGCTGTAGGCCAAAAAGTATCAGAATAAAGTTTCTGTAAAGTCTTACAATTTTCTCTCACAAAAAGGAAAAGTGAGAAGCATCCACAAAAGTACTGAATGCATGCGTTTCTTAACAGAGACTCTGTTTTCTAAAAATATTAGGCTGATTTACATTATTCTACTTGGACTGACAGCTGGTTCAGTGGATTCTGCAGGCAGCTTAGGGTTTAACTCAATGAAGAGGCCCTGGAGGGCGAGTTTTGTTTCATTACCCATCCTTCCGTGTGAACCTGAATGGGCAAAGTTCATATGAAGGGGTGTCCTGAGGTCCTGGCTTTGGATGTTTTCTTTATTTGTGATCACAAAGAATGAAAACAAGTTGGTGAGCAGTAGCATGGGGGTGGGGAAGCAAAATGTTTGGGAACTGAAAGTCCTCACGTGTGCCGGACACATCCTGGTGGGGTTGTGAGGGAAACCAGAAGAGGACTTGCCTTCACATACAGTTGTCTCAAAACAAATAAGTCGGTGTGCTACACGAGACTCACGTTGGGACCAAGGCCAGATGTAAGGGAAAGGTGCTCTGCTCAGCAGTTACCAAGCTAACCAACCTGGACAAAGGTAGGATGCCACACCTTCAAAGGGAGCCTATCTTCTTGGGCAAGGACCCCTCTGAGAGCTGGGCTGTACTATAAAAGGCCATGTCAGGAAGGGTATTTTTTATTTGGTAAGAGAGCTTAACATACTCAGGAAAAGGTTTAATTAGCAATTTCAGAAGAACACGTAAGTTTCAAGGGAGGGTGTCATTTTTTAACTTGGAGCTGAATTATTATGATTATATTTATAATCTGATAGCAAATCACGATATTCCTCTTTCCTGACATCAACTGAAGAGTGCTTATCCGCACATACAAAATATGGCTTCGATTTTACCTGCTTCCAATATATCCGGGAAATCTGACAGAAACGCATATGTTGGGTGAGTAATTTTAATTTGTCTTAATCAGACAATTAAAAAAATGAATAATTTTTTATAAAATTATATGTATTGGATTTTATATTAAATGATCACACAATGGGCCTCACAGTTGTGTTCATTCTCTTTGATGGGCATCTACAGTTATGTCCATTACTTAAGTTTGGAGATTATATAGTTGGAATATAGCTCGTAATACAAAACAAATGAAAAGAAATGCATTTATTTTCCCTAATGGCATTTTATTCCTTGTTTCTTTGGAGACAAATATTGGCTCACTTAAAAAAAGTGGGTGAGGGGACCAGCAGTTAGCGTAATGGCTATGTCACTGGACTCCCACGTAGTCGACCGTGGTTCGTGTCCTGGACCCAGTGGCTTAAAACTCACGCCGGGCGCGTGTGCGTGCGTGCCCAAGATCCTGAGAGGAGAATGGAGGAGAAGGGATTGCGGCGTGGCTATCCCTCCTGGGGGGTGATTTCTTCCTGTCTCTCTGTCTCTCTCTGTCTGTCTGGCGAGCACACACGCCCTATGGTAAAAATCTCTAAAAAAACAAAAAAGTGGGTTGAGAGCCAGAAGGTGGCATGGTGGTTAAGACCCTGGACTCCCTCATGGTCGACTGAGGTTTGAGTCCCAGACCTGGTGACTTGTTTTCTCTTTCTCTTTCTCTTGTGAGTGCACATGCCCTATAGCAAATTAAAGCATAATGATAATAATAAAAAAATTCAATAAATAATTCTTTAAAAAGAAGAAAATGGGGTAAACAAAATTACGAACAATGTGCAAATGGTTCACCAATTTGTAGGAGTGGACAAATTTGAAGTGCAGCCTGGAATTCACTAAGGAGTTCTGCCTTGAATTTCAGGACCACGGGCTATATCTGAAAAATAATTAAAGGGGCCTCCCAGTGCCTGAGGGAGATTTAGCTATATTGCAGCGTATTATAAAGTGATTTCATATGCTTTATGATGGACTTTACATAGAATTCACTTCTAAAATACCGTGGATGTTATTCATCTCAGGAGTAGACATCAATCTGCCAAAGCTGTCTGCAAACTTAGCTTCAATTCCTGCCCCAGGTTAACTGAACATAATAGAGCATTAATCTTTATGAGGTTTAAGGAATTCTTTCAAGTTCCTTCTGATTTGCTGAGAGTTGTGTGCAATGTCTTGCTTAGAACCTCCTTCATGTTAGCATTTCAGAAAATGCGTCATTTAATCCCAGAAAGAGGTAGCCTCCTGCCATGTTCATTTCTTCAGAGAAGCCAAGGAGAGAGAGAAAAGGAAAAATTATAAAGATGAAGGTAACAGAAAATGAAAAGACTGCTTCCCAACCAGTCAGTTTCTTTAGTAACCAAATATTTAACACTGAGTCTGCTACGTAACTTGTCATGGCTTGCTAAAAGACTCCATGCCATGTGTTAGGAAAAGAAAAGAAAAGACACAAAAAGTTTGAGGAAGAAATAGTGCATATGCAAGTCTACTTAGTAAAATCACATATTTTGGAAAGATAAAATATTGCAATACCCAGATTCATACTGGGTTGAATTTGACATGCAATCTCAAATAAGCCTGCTCTTTCGTCACTGACAAAGTGATCATCTTGGAAGTACTTCCTGATGAGCCCAATGAGACAGAAGTCTTCTACAGATATCCTCCCCCAAATTTTCTGACTAAGGGTCACTAGCTATTGAGATGAACCATTAAGACAAACTAAAAACAAAACAAAACAACAAAATAAAACAGAACTCCTAATACATTAATAGCATTATTATAATTAATTTTAAAAGAATATAACTAATGCTGATGTTACTTTGAGAATTTGTTCTGGAAGACAGCAAAAATGAAGTAGATTGGTGATATTAAAAACATCAAAGCCCAGCCTTCCTTGACCAATTGAGTCAGAATTTCTAGAGACAGGGTCCAGGTATCACTACTCTGAAAGCTCCTGGATGACTCTGATAGGTAGCCAGAGTTTAGAATCACTGGATAGCTGAATGAGACTCTTAGAGTAATGATTTGTAGATTCAGTTGGGAACTCAGAGGAAAATCTCCAGATCGTGAAAGTACAATGGCTTGGGCAGAGTGAAACAGAATGTGTAATAGAATTTGGGAGAGAAAGTATGTGACAGTGTCCCTCAGACTTTGATGTGCACCCAAGTCACACAGAGGGTCACCATGCAGAGTTGAATTCAGTAAGTTTGGGATGGAGCCCGAGACTTTGCATCTCTAACAAGCTCTTCGGTTGATTCTGATACTGCTGGTTCATGGACCACATTTTGCAGAATGAGAGATGATGGGCCAGGGGCCCCTTACCTTTCCTAAGAAAGGACCTGTCTTTTCTTTGAGATTTCAAGGCTAGTTCTGAAATAGTAAAGTGCATTAACAACATGAAATATTCTGTTTTGGAAACAGGTATGGCCCACTAATTGAAAATCTGTTATTCTAAATGTTTTGGAGGAGGAAATTAATAGTATTTTGTTCCACTTTCTGAACTGTTAAATTTAATTCAACAATAGAATTTGTTAAGACTTAAGGATTAAAGAAGGATGTATGAGGGAATTCATATATACCAGGGAATTCACAATCTTCCTTGAGAGACAGAGAATTAATTATATTACAGTGTGAAATACTATCAGCATTAGCATGAAACAAATGCTTTGAGTGCGCACAAGGAAACAAATTAATAAAAAGTACAGAAAGGAGGGAAGACACATGCAAGTACCTTTACGGAAGAGGTAATATCTGAACTGGACTTTAATGAATGAGGATTTCAATAGGTGAAAAATGGAAGGGGGGGGGGGGAGAGGATGTTTCAGGAACAAAGGTCTAAAAGAAAGGTTTGTAGGTTTGACTGTGTATAAGATCAATTGAGAAGAATTTAAAAAATTAAGGATTATTAGTTTAATTAATTATTATTATTATTATTATTCAATTTGAACAGAGAGATACAGCGAGAGAGGGAGAGAGAGACAGAAAGCAAGCTGCCAGGTCTGGACTCAAACTATAGTCAGCCACGTGGGAATCCAGTGCCTTAATCCACCACACCACTGCTGGCCCCTATCTGGGAAAATTGTAAAGAAAATATTTTCAGAGTCTAAATAACTGAGTCCTGATCATTAGTGTTTTTTATTTTTTATTTTTTGAGAGTTTTTTTGCTATAGGGCGCATGCGCTTGCCAGAAAGACAAGAGAGAGACAGAGAGGAAGTGAGAAATCACCCCCCTGGGGGGGAGGATGGCCACACCACAATCCCTTCTCCTCCATTCTCCTCTTGGGATCATGGGCACACACGCACATGTGCCCAGCATGAGTTTTAAGCCACTGGGTCCAGGACTTGAACCACGATGGACTACATGGGAGTCCAGCGACATAGCCATTATGCTAACTGCTGGTCCCTTTTTATAGAGGTATTTTTGCTATAGGGCATGTGGGCTCACCAGAGAGACAGAGAGAGATAGAAAGAGAGAAATTACCCCCCCCAACCCCCACCCCAGGGAGAGGGCCATGCAGCAATCCCTTTTCCATTCTCCTCTCTGGATTCTGGGCACACACGCACACACCTGATGTAAGTTTCAAGCTCCCTTCTTATCTGTTCTCCTCTCTGGATTTTGGGCACACACACACACACACCTGACATGAGTTTCAAGCCTCCAAGTCCAGGACTCAAACTACAGTCGGCCCTGCGGGAATCCAGTAATGTAACCATTATCCCACTTGCTGGTCCCAGTCATCAGTATTTTTGAAGTGTTCAGTCAGAAAAGTGCTTGCACATCTATGTTTATTGCAGTATTATTCACAATTGCTAAGGCATGAAACCAATCAAATGTCCATGAACAGATGAATGAATTGAAAAAGTGTGGCACATAAACTCTATGGAATACTTCTCAACCATAAAAAAAAAAAAAAAAAAAAAAAAAAAAAAAAAAAAAAAAAACAAGATGCTGGCATTTGATAGTAGGTGGACAAATATAAAATATTCTCTGCTGAGTGAAGCAAGCCAGGCTGTGGAAGAGAGACATCGTATGCCTCCACTTAATATATACCAACTGTCCTTACTCTATGGAGGAAATGGAAAGATTAGTATATATAGAAACATGAAAAATTGTTACAGATACTGGAGACAGTGTGGGAAGAGGTTGAGAGGAGGAGAGTGAGAGGTAGGAAATCAAGGTGAAAAATAGAGAGGCAAAACATACGGGACACAGAAATGAATGGTTATGTTGACGATAACATGTATGGTATATTCAACTGGATTGGTGTGAAGTGTATTCATGTTAGGTAAATTCACTTTACAAGTTGTAGTGATGTATAGTGACTGAATGTATAAAATAATTTTTTTTTTTTTGGAGAGGTTTTTGCTACAGGGCACATGCGCTCACCAGACAGAGAGAGACATAGAGACAGAAAGCGAGAAATCACCCCCCCAGGGGGGATGGTCACGCCGCAATCCCTTCTCCTCCATTCTCCTCTCGGGATCTTGGGCACGCATGCACACGTGCCCGGCGTGAGTTTTAAGCCACCGGGTCCGGAACTCAAACTGCGGTCGACTACGTGGGAGTCCAGCGACATAGCCATTATGCTAACTGCTGGTTCCCTAAAATAAATTTTTATAAATGCTGTTGGGGCCAGCAGGTGGCATGGTGATTAAGGTGCTAGTCTCACATGGCTAACCAAAGTTCAAGTCTCAGACCTGAAGGCTTGCTTTCTCACTTGCCCTCTTTCTCTCTGATGATGTTAGTGCACATTCAAGTTGAGCATCCATGGATATGTATCAAGATTCAAGATTTGCTAATGTTTTGAGGTGTGGGGAAAGAAATGTAAGGGACAGGAAAGAGAAAGAACAAATAACAACAAAATTCAGATGGGGGCCAGCAGGTGGCATGGTGGTTAAGGTTGCTGGACTTCCACATGACTGACTGTGGTTTGAGTCCCAAACCTGGAGGCTTGCTTTTTTACTCCCCCTCCCCCGCAGTGTCTCTCTCTGGAAGTATTAAATAATAATAATAATAAATAAAGTTTAATAAAATAATTCTTTAAAAAAATCAGATGGTTCTTGACAAAGGCATCTTGACTCACTGTGTGGGAGGTAGTTTGGTTATCACTAATAATTAAATGTGAAGGAAGGGAAAAAAGGCAAAATATACAGGAAACAAGAAATGGAAAATTATTTGTTGACAATGACACATATGTTGATGTGCTTGATTGAGCCAATATACAGTGTATTCTGAATGGAAAAAATCTCATTTTGTATGCTATAATGATGTATACTGAATGAATGTAAATAAATAAATAAATAAATAAATAAATAAATACAAAAAGTATAAATTAGACTGAGCTAAAGGCATTCCTATAGCAACAGTCAGTGCATTCCATGGTGTTTCACCAGGAAACAGAGGAGGGACTGATGGTGTGGCTAGTCCTGCTGAGATGAGAGCTGGGCTGAGGCAGTGACCCCTGGGGTGGAAAGGAGACTGTGTAATCAGTATGTCTAGTGGGGTCCTCCGTGGCAGTGCTATTTAATGTGAAATCTGTGGACCAGCAACATCAGCACAGACGAGGAGTCACTAGAAATGCAATTCAGACACACACTACCTCAGCCTGCTGAGTCAGATTTCTGAAGGAGGAGCCCTTGAAAGTCCAAGGGTTTTTTTTATGTGTACTAAACTTTGAGAAGCCCTGGGCTTTGTTGCTGAAAGAGACTTTAGGGCTCACAGATTACATACGCTCACACACTCCAACACAGATACACGCGAAAGCCCCTGGCAAGGTGAGAAGTAGGCAAACATGCACAGAGAGGAAGAGATGGCAGTGAGAGATGTGCTCCCAACAGGGCAGACGAGATTGCCACGGGAGCACGAAGGCTGCTTGCTTGTGCAAGATGCAGTGCTCGTGTGGGAGGAGAAGGAGCAGGGGAACCGACAGCCATGGCAATCCTAGAATGGACGGCATGGATCAGGCTGTGGCTGGGTATAGACGTCACATCCAGAACAAGTGGGGGTGAACAGGCAGGCACTGAACCACACAGAGTAGTGGAGTGGGCTGAGACAAGTCCCGGCCAGTGGTAGCCCTGTGTTTCGTGGCAAGCTTGCCTTCTCGTTGGTTCCTTAGTACCTGCTCCCACATGCTCTCCACACATCTGGTAGAAGAATGCTGTGGGACAAATCGGATTTCTCTAGTTTCTTCCCTGACCCAGCTGTGCTTCCAGTTACCCATGGTCAACTGCAGGCCACAAATTGCTGAGTACAGTACCATACAATATTTTGAGAGAGACGGAGAGAAAGAGACCACATTCACATAACCTTTGTTAAGTACATTGTTGTCATTGTTTTATTTTATTATTGTTGTCGTTCACTATTACTGTCCTAATATGCAAACTAAACTTTACCTTAGGTGCGTAGGTATAGGAAAAAAAACATTGTATCTGGAGGGTTTGGTAGTCTCTGCCATTTCGGGCACCCATGGAGGGTTTTGGAAGGTATCCCTGTGAATAAGGGAGAATTGCAGTGTATGGAAGTGTCCTGCTTCTTATCTTACCTTCTGTTTTTAAGTTTTATTTACCTTAACATAATAGTTTTATACTTTTATGGTTTTTCATGTTAACTTAATTAGACCTTTCAGTTTATCACTTCCCTTTCTCCAAGTTCTTTAGTCTCACTTTCCCTTTATGTTTTTTTCCTAAGTATTCCTTTCCTTGATAAGCTCTAAATCTTGTTTCTCCAGAACTTTAGGGCCATTTGTTATAACTTTGCCCCTATTATGCCCAAATCAAGTCTCTACAGGTTTCTATTCAGTTTTCTGCTTCCATCTTTGTATCCTGCTGGATTTACTTCTCACCTAAATCTTCTAATGAGATAAAGATCATTTTCAAGTATGTTGACCAAGCTATCAACCTCTTATTGGTCTGTGGGCCAGTTCTATATAAGATATCAGTGACTTCTTGCTCATTTGAATCAGGTTCATGGGGTACAAAGGAATGTCTGTGCCACACAGCCATTCAGAGACCCAGGGACCCCCACCAGATCTAGGCTTAGCAGTGAACAAGTCACCTCCACTCAAACTCTTCTGACTAGAACTTAGTCCCATGACTTCACCTCCTGTAAGGGAAACTGGGAATATAGGCTAGCAATGTGCCCAGGAGGAAAAATCATTGGAATTGGTTCAATGAACCCATAGCATTCCTTGCCACACTTTACTTTTTCTTATTGGTCTCACTAAATCTGCTACCTTTCAGGTCCCCAATATTGGGAGGTATGAAAAGGACAGGTGATAATTCAAGGTTCACTGCACATCAAGTGTACCACAGACACTGTCTCACTCAGGCCTCATGACAAGCTTGCAAAGGAGTTATTGTTATCACACTTTACAGATGAGAAAATTAAAGAACAAAGATACAATGACTTACTTAAGGTTGCACAATTAATATGCACATATATGGCTGAACTGTTATTGCCTGGCTGAACCCAGGCAATCTGACTCCAGAGATCCGTAGCTTATGTTATACAGCCTTCTGTGCACAGGAAGGAAATGATGATCAGGGCCACACAGAGATGACTAGAAATGACTGCTTGTGTGACCTACTTCAACAAATTATCAACCTAAAGAAAGGTTTGTGTGCAGTGTTTGCACGAGTGGTAATTCCACATACAGTATGGCAGCCTTTGTCTTTTGTGTGCTTTCTCACCAACATCCTTTACATTCTTTTTGTGTGTGTGTTTTCCAGAAAGAGGTTTGTCCATGTTAAAAATCCTTACCTGGAATCTATGGATGAAGACGTTCTCTATCACTTGGATTTAGGGACAAAAACACACAACCTACCAGCAATGTTCGGGGATGTTAAGGTAAAAGCATTTCTAACTTTGAGAAAAATGATTGAGTTTCATTTGCTAATTTTTCTTCTTACTTTTCCCAAATAAACTGCACTGTGAGTAAAAGAATTGTCAGAGATCTCTGTAGGAACGGAAACCATGCTCAGCCTCTGACACAGTTTAGAACGTGTACGTGATGAGCAATCATTTCCACTCCAACAAGACACGAAAGTTCCCGAACTAAATCTAATGCAAACATCGTTATTTGGCTGATCTGATCCCTGGGGATAAATAGAATTTTTTTTGACAGTGCTGCTGGGTGTTCAGAATTCTTTATGTTTTAACAGATTCAGAGCACTACCGAGCATCTGCATTTATAGCTGAACGTCACTAATTTCCATCTTATTGAATCAGAGAATAACCCAAAACTAAAAGTACTACTCTAATTCTTCAAAACGATGGTCCGATTTTTAAATATTTTTAAGATTTTTGTTATTTTGTAAGAAATATTTTTAAAAGAATTATTTAATTTTTAACTTTTTATATATTCATTTACTTATTTTAATTTGACCAGTGAGGGACAAAGGAAGAGTGAGATGAGAGAGCAAGAGAGAGAGAGAGAGAGAGAAAGTGAGAAAGCAAGCCACCAGGTCCAGGACTTGAACCATGGTCAGCCATGTGGGAGTCCAGCACCCTTAACCACCACACCATCTGCCAGCCCATGTGAGAAATATTTTATGAGGAAATTGTTTATGAAATATTCCCAGGAAATTTGTACTTCCTCTCTACCTATTTTATCTTTTATATGTTTTACTTATAAAAGTGGTTTATGTTCATTATTTAAAAATGAGAAAATATAAAATAGTACAATGATTTTTAAAAAAGACTCTATAGTCCTACTACCTAAATATAGACATCATCAACTCATTTTCTTTTCTTTCAAGCATTTAAAAGTTTTTATTTATTATTATTACTTATTTGCTATAGGGTATGTCATAGAGAGACAGTGAGAGAGAGAGAAACAAGGACAAAGAGAGAGAACGTGAGAAAGCAAGCCCCCAGGCTCAGGACTCGAACTGCAGTTGGCCATGTGGGTGTCCCACACCTTAACCACCATGCCACCTACTGGCCCACTTTTAATCATTTTTAATAAATAGATTTTAAAATAATAATAATTATATAGCTTTGTAGATTTTCACTTAACTTTATGGCATGTAACATTTTCTTTGAGACACATCGTTTATGGTTGTCGAGAGTTTGTGCTGTACATTATAGAGATTATTATTGACTTTTATGTCACAGTATTTTCCATTATAAACAAGACTCAAGTGGATATTTTTTGTACCTGAAGAATTTTTACATTTAGGTCAATTTGCTTAGTAAGATTCACACAAAAAGTCAAAGTCAATGAACTTTTAAAGAACTTTGGTCTTCCAAAAGATCTAAAAGATCTATACCTATTTACACTCCTTTCATTGGAGAATTGCAATGTTTTCACTTGACTTTTTTTTAAACTTCTTTAGCAATTACAAGGTGTTTTTTTTTTTTTTTTTTTTTTTTTTTTTGTTTTTTTTTTTTTTTTTTTTTTTTTTTTTTTTTTTTTACATTCACTGCTCATTAAATCATTATATTAGCTCTTTAGGCTGGCTTAGCAGCTATTAACTTCCTCTATAAAATAAGAAATTAAGAGAGGGCAAAGAAGATTAAGGTTACACCATAGAGTGGCAGATCCAGGCCTTGGACCAAGTTTTTCTTTCTTTTTCTTTCTTTCTTTTTTTTTTTTGGAGAGGTTTTTGCTATAGGGCACGTGTGCTCACCAGAAAGACAGAACAAGACAGAGAGACAGAAAGCGAAAAATCAACCCCTGGGGGAATGGCCACCTGCAGTCCCTTCTCTTCCATTCTCCTCTCTGGATCTTGGGCACGCACGCACACGCACCCGCCATGAGTTTAAGCCACCGGTTCCAGGACTCGAACCGCAGTCGACTACATGGGAGTCCAGTGACATAACCATTACGCCAAATGCTGGTCCCTGGACCAAGTTTTTCTGAGATGAGTTTCAGGGTTCTTGTCCATTGCATTAGGTGACACTTTGAGACACAGTAACTCACAACAGTCCACAATTATTTAATCCTAGCTCTTTTGTACCCAGGGTATGATGAAGAAGATGAAGAAAGGGGAGGAAAGAGAGGAGGAGATTAAGAAGGAAGGATGAAGAAGAGAGTGAGAGAAAAGAAGGAGGGAAGGAGAAAAGAGGGAAGGAAATGAAGGTGCAGTTGCCCTGCCCTCTCCCTCTGTCCTGGGAGCAAGGTGTGGGGTTGTAGGATTTCCTGGCAGCAGCACGACCTGCCCTTTGCTTACTCCCCGCTGCTTGCGTGTGGCTGCCCTCCGTCTTTGGCTTCATTTCTTCAATACAACCTCCCCCCTTACTGCTCTTTCTGAGGTTTATACTCTAGGAGTCATGGATCGAGGCTGTCTTTGATATTCGTTAACCAGATCTTACCTGCATTCAGACTTCAGGTTTGAGGGTTATGCCTCACAGTTTATGCCTTTATCTAGAGTTGACTCTGATGAATTAAAAGGCTGCTTATCATAATTAAACTGAAAAGACTTAGAATATGTCTTTGGGACAGACAAGGAGCTGTTATCGACATAGCGAGGTATCAGTCTCTCCTCTACAATCTACAGAGCACTTTGCGTGTATCAGATTGTACAGCATAAGTGAATAGCAATTCAGTTATTCAGTTCCTACAGCAACAAAGGTAGTTATTGTCTCTATTTTATAGGTGAGGAAATCGAGGATTAAAAATTATATATAGGGGTCAGCAGGTGGCATAGTGGTTAAGGCACTGGGCTCCCACATGGCTAACCATAGTTCAAGTCCTGGACCCAGCAGCTTGAAACTCATGCCAAGCACATGAGTATGTGTGCCTAGAATCCCAGGAGGAGAGTAGAGGAGAAGGGATTGCAGCATGGCCATTTCTCACTTTCTCTCTCTCTGTCTCTCCAGCAAATGCATGTGCCCTATAGCAAAAAAATATTGCTCTCTCAAAAAAGAAATTTATATATATATATATATATATATATATATATATATATATATGTGTGTGTGTGTGTGTGTGTGTGTGTGTGTGTGTTTATCTATATACACATACATATAGTGTTATAACCTGCATATAACATATGCATATACTTACCTGTCTATAATAGGTACAAGGTAGCTGGTGATAAAAGAGCTGAGATTAAACCTTGGGTTTCTCTGATGGCTCTTCTTTTCTTTTTGGCTCTTCTTTATTTCAGAAAAAAAAACAAAAACAAAAACAAAAACACTATGTTTTGGTACTGCAAGTCCTAGTTTCTGGGAAATTATTACAATAGAATAGTCAGCTTTGTTTTAGAGACGAACAGGGACTTGTACATATTTCACACACACACATACACACACATAAACACACACACACACACACACACACACACACATAGCTGTTTCATCTGTTGCAATCCCAGGAGCCAGACCTTTGCCTCTTCACCTGACTAGATTTTTATCAGCACTTATTCTTACACTGTCTGTCATAAACACTGCTCAATCTTATACTCTTACCACCCACCTGGTTGTGGATGCTTCAATACATTGTCTTTGGATACAAAGACATGCTCTGTTTATAAGCTATTTTTTTCCCCACCAGAAAGCACGTCTACTGATTTGGCTATTTGGACAGAAAGGAGACAAAATTGTGTGTGTAGGGGGCGGGGGGCAGTGGGGGGAGAAGGGAGACAGAGGAGCAGGTAATGCAGTTCCATGTTATCAGAACTGGCCACTTAACCTAAGCCAGGACCTTTGAAAGGCAGCAGTCTGATTTGTGTTCATAGATGCATTTCTAAGAAACCTGCCTCCCTCCAGCCATGTTATCATTGAATGAGAACATTCTACAAAGGATTCAATTTCTTGACTCCCTGAAATCCCAAGGAGGCCATCCTAGCTAAGAATAGTAGAGCTATTCCATCAGTACCTGAACACTTAGCCTCGTCTTCACAGAGATGATAATCATTAACAGCACTATCTTTACAGAACACGAGAACACTGGGTGTATTAAGTGGAGACCTCAAAGACTACGGCAGTTACTCCTGTTCCTTTCGTATTCTTACATACTGTATTTTTAAAGGCTTTTCTAACTGCTATTGCAAACTCTCAGTGGTTTAACACAATTTTAAGTTTTTTTTTTTGTACTCACAATAAGAAGAAAAAAGGTGTTTCCACTCAATGGACAGCTTTCCTCCAACTGGTGATTCAGGGATCCAGGCTGCTTCCATGCTGCTGCTCTGTCATCTTCAAGGACTGGCTGGCAAAGTTTCTCTGTGCATAAACACCCACCCAGCAGACAGGAGCAGATAACAGATAGCAGTTGCCCCCAACCTTTTTGGCACCAGGGACTGGTTTTGTAGAAGACAGTGTGTCCACGGTCCATGGGAGGGGGAATGATAGTTTGGGGATGATTCAAGCACATTACATTTATTGTGCACTTTATTCCTATTACTGTTACATTGTAACATATAATGACATAATTATACAACTCGCCACAGTATAGAATTAATGGGAACTATTTCTGAGCTTGTTCATTGCAACTAGATGGTCCCATCCGGGAGCTCCTGTGAGAATCTCATGCTGCTGCTGATCTGATAGAAGATGGAGCTCAGGTGGGGATGGCGGGCAGCTGTAAATACAGAAGGAGCTTTGCTGGCTCACCCACTGCTCACCTCCTGCTGTGCAGCCTGATACCCAGCAGGCCACCGACAGGCACTGGTCCATAGCCTGGGGAGTTGGGGACCCCGACATATGAGATCACTAGCATATGCTCTCTGTAGGATGGGAGTTTCTGCAGGCTAGGACTGGCAGTGGCTCCTCTAATTTCTGCTCACTTTCTAGTGGCTGGAACTCAGGCCTACGGCCTTATCTGACTGCTATAGAAAGAAGCCTAGGAAGTGAGATTTAGCTGTAAGCCCAGACAAAGGGGAAGCGGTTTTGATGAACAGTTGGTCGGGCTTTCCTATACTTATTGGAAAGGATCAAAAAACTGAAAAATAGGGTGGTGGATCCTTAGAAAACGATTCAAGCCCAACATCCAGATTTGTTTTTCCTTTCTAAATTACTAACTGGTACACCCTAATCTCTCCCTAGAAGTGTTAACATGGAAAAATAACTACTTTATGAGACTCTTTATAATAGGCATTAAAGGTATTTATACTCTTATCTTTTTTAATTTCAATTTCTTTTATACATTTAATCATGTTATTTAGCTTGCAAAGTGAATATTGTACAACATGTGTACATTTTTCACCCGTCCAGTTGACAATACTATAAAGTTATCTTCAACAGCTAACTCATTTCTTTGTCCCATAATTGCTTTGCCTCTCTGTTTTTCTCCTTAAGGTATTTACAGTCTTTTGTTAACATACAGAATGTGTACATTCAACGGACCAGATTAATACGAAATGGCAAAGTTAAATCTTTTAATATTCTAGAACTATTTGACAGCAAGTCTGTCTGGCAGTCATTAGATGAAGTCCTTAGCATATTTTTGTGATGCCTCTGACTCATTCCCAGTACAATTTAGTCTTTTTTGATAGAACTAGGGCAAATGATCACTTTGTTTAGGATGTAAATTACACTTAAGTATCTCTTCAGGTCTATGTTGGCTGGTAGTCTTGAGCTATATTTACTTCTCATTAATGCATCTCGATTGCCATTGTGTCCAGAGATGCTATTCAGTAAGTCTGTACCTATTCAGTAAGTCTGGTACAGGAGTAAGGCTTAAAAATCTAAAACTGCTTCCGTCTACGCATATTGTCTTTATGTCTCCAGAAATATTCGGAAATTTCTGTTGATTATAGCAATATCTACAGTTCAAAGAAGAATTTAAACTATAAGCTATTCTAACATCTGTTTTGGTTTTATGGTCAGTCTGAAGAGTTGTAATTTACACTCACTGGCACCACACAATGAGGTTATTTTCAAACTACTGTATTTTTTTTTAAGTCTCCCTGCACTTAGATGTTGAGCCAAGTCTTAACTATCCATACCAAAAGAAGAGAATATTCTGTGAATAATCAATAATAATTTAAAAACTCACTTTCCACATGGTTTACCATCTGTGCCACCCGGCCTTTAGGGCTGACTTTCATTGCAGTTCATTGCTAACTTAAGGCCCTATCAGAGGAACTCGTAAGAGGCCACAGAAAAGACCATCATCGGGGTGGAAGAGAGTAGGAGGTTTGGCTAAAAGGATCGTATCACCCCATAATTGTGAATGAGAGTGGCACTAGAATTATTGTTAAATGGGAACAGAACGCGTCATGGAATCGGACTACCCGGGAGTTACAGTAAATCCCTTGTAACTGGGGGTGTCTACGACACAAGCTCGGTTAGGTATTTCTTTAGACGGACCTTCTCTGTGAGGGACATCGCCAGCCTTCCTTCTAATCCTCTGCCCAACACTGCCCAGTCAGGCACCACACCCGGAGGAGGTGCCTGCATCTGCGCAGGGCCCTTGGTCATATGTAGTTCTACCCTTACAGGCCCTCTGAGGTGTACTGCGTCTCCCCTCACTTGGAGAAGGTGGTCTGAGGCACACAGAGAAGACACGTGTCATAGAACTAGTTACTGAAACAGTGATGAGGTCAAGCTTCCAAGCCAGGTTTACCTAATCTCTAAGGCAGGTCTTTAAACACTGTGTTACCTTCTCTCTCTGCTTCGCTCCCTGGGCACCACACAGCTAAACTCAGATTCCTTCCCAACTGGGCTCCTGGTGCCCTCCCCTGGGCTCTGTTCTTCTGGGGTCCCTGAGCCTTTGCTGCTGCGCAGCCCCCGCCCACCTTGCTGACGCAGGGGTCAGCCCAGCTCACTCATTCACGCTGCCACCGGGCATCCTGCTCCCCTCCTGGCATCCACCTGAACCGTCTCTGGGGCTGGCGCACCCTGACAGGCTGCTGCGCGAGCAACCGCCACACCGTGTTATTACCATGGTTTATTAGCTTTGACACCCTTGCCTGCAACGCCTACCTTAATTTCAGATATGTTAAAGTGTGAGTAAAAAGCAAAAGGAAATGACGGGAATGAACAAAACACTGCAGTATGTCTCCAAATTTACAACAATAAGGTTCGTTTCATGAGAATTTCTTCTGAATAAGAGATTGGAGAATCTTCACGTGACTCCTTTAAAACTTTGAGTCAAGATAGAACACTTTGCAATAAAAACTTACGATTAGGGGTATAGGCTGAGAAAACACCTGAAGCTGGTGGCACTCCGTTTACTCTCTGCTCACTTGCGTTCTCTGGCCTCAGTACACACATGCTAAGCATATATCATGTGAAGGCCCAGCATGAAGCTGTCCATATCAGCCTAAGGGGCTGATTCATTATAAACAAAAACACCAGAAGATACCCCCTTAAACAATATCAACAATTACTGTGATTTCAGTACATCAAATTTCTGCTGGACTCCCACATGACCTACCGTGGTTTGAGTCCCAGATCCAGCGGCTTGAAAGTCATGCTGGGCACGTGTGTACACATGCCCAAAAGCCTGAGAGGAGAACGGAGGAGAAGGGATTTCAGCACGGCCATTCCCCCTGTGGGGTGACGTCTCACTTTCCCTTTTTCTGTTTCTCTCTGGTGAGTGCACTGCCCTATGGCAACCCCCCCAAAACAAAACAAAACAAAACAAAACAAAACAAAACAAAACAAAACAAAAACAAGCGGCTGGCAGGTGGCACAGTGGTTAAGGAACTGAACTCCCACGTGGTCAAACGCAGTTTGAGTCCTGGATCCAGTGGTTTGAAACTCATGCTGGGTGTGTGTGTGTGTGTGTGTGCATGCCCAAAATCCTGACAGAGAACGGAGGAGGAGGGATTGTGGCATGGCCATCTCCCCTGGGGGGTGATTTCTTGGTTTTTATCTCTCTCCATCTCTCCAGTGAGCACAGGTGCCCTCTAGCAACAAACAAACAAACAAACAAACAAAACAAAACTCTTAAAACAAAAGCAAAAACAAAAAACTTCACAACTGATTGCCTTATTTATGGGTTAATGATGAAATTTGCTAAACCATGAACATAACCCATAACATCTGAATGTACTCTTAAGTAAATTAGCTATAAAATAAAAGCATAGAATTGAAATCCGACCCTCGGTTCTTACCCTAGTTACTATGGCGGGTATCTGTTTATTTTTATTGACAGTTTGTCTGCGTCGGTGGGAGCCCCAACAGAATGAAATCATTTGCACTGTTTATGCACAAGGAGCTTGGCCTGGAGGACGGTGGGGACGACATGAAAGACATCTGTGCCGGGACAGACAGATACTGCATGTACAAAGCCGGTCCTGTGCTCTCCATCAGTGTAAGTGTCCAGTGGTTGCATTTCAGCAGCCATTGAAGGCTGGCGGATACAGTAGGAACTTTTGAAAATAGTTCTTTTCTCCCTCCCGCTTTGCATTCTTACACAATTAAACTAAGTGTCTAGGTATGACATTCATGATTGGAAAAAGTCCTCAGGGCAGAACAGAACATGCAATGCCACTTCCGTTTTGTTAGTTACTACTTAGAAGTTAGGGGGAAACCCTCAAAGCACACTCCCCCCTCTCTATTTTGTAACTGATTAACACTCTCACCTTCCAGCAATTTTCTCTCCTCTATCCCTCGTCCAGCTTGGGGAATGTTGAGCTGTTAGTACACAGAGACCAATTTTCAGGATTGCTAAAGTGGTGATGTTAACACTATAATAAGCTCGCTGAAAAGCTGCTAATGCATTGCCACGGAGCTCTTGTGAACTGCTCTCCTGCATTTAGAATGTTTTAGCAGTTCTGGACACACGCAGTGTCCTAAGACACAATGAAAGTGCCGTGATTTGCAGTTTTAAGGACTATGTGGACCATTTCTCCCCAGATTCAGAATGCTATACACTTAGGAGGGTGTATGAACACGTGCACTCAGATTTGCCTTTCTTAGCTTGTCTCTACACAAGCCTATACTTCAAAACAATCGCTTTGAGTCCATCACATATCTGGACACCATATCACTCACAAAAGGCACAGGCAGAAATGTTAGGGGACTGGGGAAGAGCCTACTGCAGAAGGGTGTCAGTTCTAAGGAGTGGCATTGTAAGTGGCTCCCACGCCGGGCAACAGTCAGCATCCATTGATCACACTGCAGCACCAGGGGTCAGAGTGTGGGTGACCACGACTGGAACCCTGGGGAAAGGAGGGAAAGCTATGCAATGCCAATGAGATAGTTAAATTGATCTAAACCTGTGGGCTCACATGTGAGAATCCATTCGTTTACTTATTTATTCATCAAATAAACAATTATAGAGTGTCTACTTTAGAAGAAAGCCAAATGTCCTCTGAGCTTGGCAGACCTTGTCTTATTAACCTTTGCTGGATTTTTATATTATTATTATCCTTTTGGCACAGAAAAGGGGGAGGGAAGGAACAGTCAAGTTTGTAAAAATGTGAAACTATGATAAACAGTAAAACTTCCGAGTAAGATACAAACATAGCACTGAATGGATCCTGCTGACCTGTCAAAAAGAAAGATCTGAAGTATGTATTATGTTGAGAGATGAGTCAAATAGAAGTGGGTCTTTCTAGGTAGGCAAGAGGTTCTCAACTGGGACTCTTTCTTCGATGATGCTTCCTCTCCAGTAGCTACCGGGGAGTGTGTGTGTGTGTGTGTGTGTGTGTATGTAAGAGAGGGAGAACACAACTTTAGCAGAGACACACAAATCCACTTGTCATTTTATCATCATGTCACATAAGGGAAAATCATAAACCTATCAAGTGCCTGATTTGGAAAAAATCCAATAGATAAAATAATAGTTCATACTCTTCATTTACAGTTGAGGAAAATGCTATTACAGAGTTTACTCACTAACTGCAGATCCAGTGCCCAAACCCCAAGCTCGTTACTGTAAAAACACTACTCACTGCAGGTTTGATTCCTCACTCTAGAAGGCTTACTGTGCGTTCAGAAGTCAGAGGACATTCAGTGAGTAGGAACCCAAAGACTCGAAGTTTCCGTAGTGTGATATTCTTCTTGATGCCAGGGAGGTGCTCAGGTGAAAACATCATGGACACAGCTCCAGTGGTCCTCCCAAGTCTCTATGCCCAAGAAGAGAATACGTTGAGGATCACATTTGACTCTGTTGTTATGGTAGGAATGACGTAGCTACAATTTTAGACTCAGTCCCAGGTTTTGCAAATTATGAGATGGAGGATCTTGCTGGGGAGTTATTAGAACCACCACCAGGAGTGACTAAGTTCTCTCACCTGTGTTGCTCCCCATTCTGGAGACACTGATTTCACTTTTCTGAATGCTGAGGGAAACTGGGGTTACCGTCACGAGCTATAGCAAAGTAACTCCGTCTGCACATTCACTATGTGTGTGCTTCACATTGCTAGTGAGGCTCTGTCCCACGTTCTACCCCAGTCCCCTGCAGGGCTCACACTGAAATAGCGGCAAATGGACAAGGGGACACACGGGCTTACTATTTCATTTAGTATGGTGGAAAAGAGACCAGGGACACAGCAGCCAAAATTCTATTTTCTTGAAATCAAGTCGGTCTGCAAAAAGCTCTTTTTCAAAGGTTCATCGTAAAGATGAGAAATGGCCGTGCCCTGCACACTTGTACACCACCCCACCCCACCTTCTGCTCTTGACGATGAGGGCCGGACTCAATCTAACAGGCAGCGAGACGCCGCTCTCTGATCCTCACAGATGGACACATCCATCAGCGTGTCATGCAGGCGTCAGTTAGGGATGACTTACATTTTCCTCGGTATTGGCAAAGTCCTAATGATTATGTAAATTTTTCTGAGGGCTGTTAACCTGTAATGAGGGAAGAATATATGTCCTGTTCATGTATCAGTTTGCAAGATATATAATGACACTCTCTTTTCTCCTAACAGCATGGCATGGGCATTCCCTCCATTTCTATTATGCTTCATGAACTCATCAAATTACTCCACCACGCACGCTGCTGTGACGTTACTATTATCAGAATTGGTACATCAGGGGGAATAGGTAAGACAGATTGATTTTTACCATTAAAACTGTATGCATTTGAAATATACCGGTATACTCAGAGTCCAGCAGAAACTCGGATGGGTGAAAAAGTGTCAGGAGGATCGACTTATGGAAACTTAAGGGAATCTCCCCACATTACCTGTTTTCCTCTTCTATTCTTCTCAATGGAAATCCAGAGAGAGAAGTCTCACTGCCTATTGTGCAGATTGCCTTAGGTGTTTATAAAGGGAAGAGTAGAGTTACTAGAAAATATGTTTTGAGGATAAGAGTACATTTTTTTTAAAAGGTTTTGCCTGGGACACATGCACTCACTAGAGAGAGATAAAGAGAGACAGACACAGTGAGAAGGAAAGTAAGAAATCACACCTCAGGGGAGATGGCCATGCCGCAATCTCTTCTCCTCAATTCTCCTCCTGGGATCTTGGGCACACATGCACATGCACCCAACGTGCTTTTCAAGCCACCAGCTCAGACTCAAACCATGGTCAGCCATGTGGGCATCCAGCAATGTAACTGCTATGCCACCTGCTGGTCCCAGTAAGAGTATATTTTAAAGCTTAGGAATTTTATAAGAGGTATAAATAATTGTCTTCAAGTAGAAAAAAAATTGCAAAGATTTGCCTGACCTCTCAGCTAAATAAGCATACTTCATAGCTCTTAGGAAAACCTTCTTCAGCTCATCTTGGTGACTCCAACCCTTTCCTTGGCTGTGCTGGTTCCTCATCAGTGCTATGGAAAGAGACCAGTATGGGCTTTTAGGAAAAAGCCAACTGATGCTTTCTGAGGTTTTCTCAGAGTCTTCCCACCTCCCTTCTTCCTTGGCTGGTCAGACAGCTATAAAGGGACCTTGTTTGTATTTCTAGACTATGCTGAGTTAAAGTTTTGAGGAAACTCTTCCTTTCCAGTCTCCTCTTAGGGGGCAGATCTTGTTAAATGCAAAACTAGACAGGACATAATATCTGGAAAGGTTTGCCTGACAGAATGGCAGGAATAAATGGGCAATATGAAAAGGACTGTGACTCTGGAAAACTGGTCTTAGAATTACATATTTTCAGAGTAAAATGGGACCTCAGAAATCCTCAAAGAACTAGAGAAGTGGTATGTCCAATGTCATAGAGCTGTTGATGGCTGAGCTGTGCCTCAGGAGAATCAGACATGTTTGAACAGATTATGGGCTTCCCACAGCTGAGGTTCAGGAATAAAGATCAGCCAAGGTCCCCTCACATGGGAGAAAAAGGGACATTCGTGGCTGTCCATCCTGCGAGAAGAATGTTAGATCAGGCATCCTTCCCGACTTTAGTTTACCTGACAATTCCCCAAATAATCAACAGCAGGGAGCAATGCAGGTGAGGATGAGATGGATCACATTTCTATTAAGATTACTCGTAATTCTTGAGTTATGGGATACCTATGCATTATAGCATCCTGACAGCTGCAATTGTCACTTAATGTTAATGAGTGACCAGCCTTGGGCCAAGTGGTGATACAGTGGTAATACTACTGGACCCACGTGGGAAAGGTCATGGGTCCCATTCTGGGACCTTTCTAAGAACTCTGGGCATATATGCTCCTGTGGACTAGGTCAGCTGAGAATGGGGATGGATCTCATGTGAAGAGCCTGTGGGTGGTGTTTGCCTGCCTGTCTCCCTCATGGAAGAGATAAATAAATAAATAAATAAGTTTTAAAAAAATGAATGTCCAGCCTGGACAAGGCATTCTGTTGACCATCCAGCTCGTGGTCATGGCCTTTGTCTCATGCAACATGATACAAAGAGCACACGGGCAATACAAATGTCACAACGAAGGCCCAAGAATGCGGCCAAATTGAACCACTCTGCTCATGTGCACGCCTTTTCATTGAAGTTTTGTCCTTATTAAGAGCTCCCAGTTTATCAGTAAGGGGTATCTGCTACTTTTGTTTTGAGAGTATTGCATCTGGACATGAGAAAGGTATAGCCTATTTCTTTGCTGATATTATCACTCCTTAAATGAGCCAACACAACTTGATAAAGATAAATTACTTGATTAAATGATATTTTGGCCTTTCAGAAACTTTAACCATGACATAAATGCCTTAATGCATCTAAAGATTAGGATGGAATGTGAATAACATCACTTCTGATGCACATGTTTTCAACTTCCTTCTCAATCACTTTCCTATTCTTAGGATATTATGAACAATTCAGGGAGCTACTTATTCAGTTTATTTAAAAAGCATCTGATTCATCATGGCTTTACCATCAGTGGTCACCTTAGGTCTCTAGCTGGACCTTCTAATGTGTTATGTAATTAACTCCTCTTCAATCCATATTGAATTTGTATCACCCAGGCTAGGCTCTATAGAAGAGATTAGCAATTTTTTTCCTGTAAAGGTCCAGATTGTAAATATTTTAGACTTTACAGATCCTGTGGTTTCTGCTGCATCTTCATAAGTCTGCCACAGTAGCTGATAAGCAGCCATAGACTGTATTTATGTAAATGCACATGACTTTGTCCCAATAAAACTTTATTAACACAGACAAGTGAGATTTGGGCTATGGACTGTAACATGAGTATGTGTTTTATGGCATCTCTATGGGAGCATTCATTCATTCAGCAATTTTTTACTGAGTGCCTATAATGTGATAGGCCCAGTTCTAGACCTAGAGAGACAGCAATGAACATTGTTCTTGTCTTTATATTTTATCAGAGGAATAAATAAACAAATAGGTGATTATAAGAAGTCTGATGAGTGTTAGGACAGAGAGAATTTAGAGCACTATTAAGATATATCTCCTTAATCTCCTTATTGAGTCTCTAGATAGAAATCAGAATGGATCAAAAGCTGGATGAAAGTTGGACCTGGAAAAGTTTAATGAAGCCTACTATGTTGCTTTTTAATTTTGTTGTTGTTTCCCCTATAAGAATTCAGATCTATTGGAGAAAGTGACTTAAGCTGACACCCAAACAATGAGTTTGTGTTTGATGACTAGGTGTGGGAAGGATGAGAGCATTGCAGACAGGGAGAATAATGGTTGGCAGAAAATGGTTTCTCAAGGAAGCCCAAGTCCTTCAAGCAGGCCAGACTTGGTAGAGATGGAAGGTCAGCCAAGAGATATAATTTACATGGAGTCAGAGGAGAGGGAATGAATGTGATGAGAATCAGAAGAGAGAGAGAATAGAAATGCAAGGAAATTATAGTAATCAAGGAGTTGCAGAGAAGATTAAATAGCAAGTAGTCACATCACTTTATGAAAGCTAGTTGCTGGCAAGCTCATTTAGTTTATTCCTGACCTAATTTATTCAAATTTGAGCCTGAAGGCTGGTACTAATTTGCATGTCCAAGAGTCATGTTTGTCTTGAAATCGAAACCCCATCACACTAGAAATGTGTATCTGGAAAGACAGAGAATGTAAATGCCTGTTCTGAATGTTATTTAATTTCATTTGGATAAGAAAATAATTTTAAAAATGAATATAGAGAGAATCATTATCAACTAGCACTAATTAATGTTGGCAGGATAGGCTATATGCTATGTGTCAAAGTAAACTCTAAATGATATAATAAATCACTTATTTATTCCCATATTGCAGGGATCGCACCAGGCTCTGTTGTAATAACCGATACAGCTGTAGACTCCTTCTTTAAGCCCCGCTTTGAACAGGTTATCTTGGACAACATCGTCACCCGAAGTACTGAACTTGACAAGGAACTGGCTGAAGAACTGTTCGACTGTAGCAAAGAAATCCCCAACTTCCCGACCCTCATTGGACATACAATGTGTACCTATGATTTTTATGAAGGTGAGAATAATTTATCAACTGTGAAAGGCACAAAAAAATGCCAGCAATCCTTTGTTATTCAAACCCATAATTTACATTAAAAACTTGACTTAAGAAAATTAATAGTTGTGGATTGAAAAGGGAACTGAAACAGCCTTCTTAACTTACTAAGGCGTGGGAAAATAAGGACATAAGCAGCAGAAAACCACTCAAAATGAATTTATATTGGGAGTGGGTTTAATCCTCTAAGAATAAATTGAATACTAAAAGGCGATTTGGTGAGGTTCACAAAATCTTATCCTTGTTTATTTAAATTTGATTTAACTAATCTTTAAGTTGAACTCAAGAAGAAGGGAAATATATTGATATGTGTTTCTGGCATTCACCAGTACCTCACAAGAGACCTGGTAATTAAGAAAAAGTGGGGACCAGGAAATGGGGAGAAATGTTTCAGGAAACAAATCCTGCAGTGATGGGGTAGTCTCAGGGTGGTGTTTGTTTTGTTTGTTTGTTTGTTTGTTTGTTTTTTATCTCCTAGCCATGAGGAAGGGGTACTCAAACCAAGTTTCAAGGAAAACTGAAGGTGATGTCCAAGTAGGAGTTCTTGCTACAGGGCAAGGGGCCTGGGCTCAGGGGAACCTTTAAGGGGAGAACCTGCTCATTCCAGAAGAAAGAATCTAAACAAGGCTGGTACCATGCCTTGATGAGCATAAAAGCATTCTGGAAATCTTGAAGTGCAGTATGTTCATATCAAATCCATATTATTTCATTATAAATTTCGTTTCTTTTCCCTATGGACAAAGGTGCTTTTGTAGTTGTTATAAAATAGGAGGGGTATTGGGTCTGACTCAGCTGAGACCCTCTGTTGTAAGCTACTGGCTCACAGACTCTGCTGCTACAGGATGGCCCACCAATGCGTTTAAGCCAGAGTTTGCAAATGGCAGCCTATCAAAGTTTATTTATTTATTTATTTTTTGTCTACACAGTATTTTTCAGAAAGTGGATATTTTGTCAACATTTATAATTCTTGGAGATTTCATATGAAAATTCATATTTTTGGCTCTTTGAAATCACATAATGTAACATAAAAAATACATAATAGTGTATGCATGACAGCCCTGGTGAACCCTGGCCCATCACTGAACCTACATTTGCTGATGGTAGGGCGAGGCCACTCCCTTGTTGACATCACCTGTTGGCTTCCGGCACTGAGTTCGAATCAGTTTAAGTAACACTTGGTTAGAGGTGCTGGCAGGCAGCTGTAAAGAGGGGTACAAGAGGCAGCAGACTGCCGGGGTGGAAGTAGCATGGAAGAGAAAAGTTAGATCAAGAGGGGAAAGGGTAAAAGGGTTGTGCAAATAATGGAAGGGGACTATTAGCCACCTGCTTCCAGCCAGGCCCTCCTTGGGGGTAGGCAGAGGACGGGAGGTCTGTTTCTGGGTGCATGCAGGGTGGAGGGGGAGCAATGGCATCAGGTTTTTCTTCACCTTCTTCTGTCCCCATTGGTTGATATAGGTACACTTGATAAATGAACACAGAATAGCTTGGAAAAGAAAAAGTGATCACACGGGAAGGCATGCAGCCTGGGAGGTGCATGGCAGGGAGGAGGGTGGACCAACTGATGGTCTGCATAGACTCCCACCATTATGGTGGGCACGCGGGGTAACATCCCTGGTTCTCAAGTGGATTGTGAGCTCTTCTGAGACGCAGTGCTTCATCTTCTCTAAAACCTGTCCCTGGACCATGCCCCAGTCACTGGGCAACCTGACATTGTCCTCGGCGAACAGCTCTCTCAGCAGCTCCCCATGTCATGATGTCCCTGGATATAGGGCATGCTGCTACATCCACTTGGTGGCCACTGTTCCCCGAAGAAATGCACTCAGCCATGGACACTCCATCCTACACATGAGCCCTGCTCCATGCTCTCCCAGGAAGGCCCAGGCAGCCAGCTTTACCCTGTGCAGGGAGCAGGCTCAGTTAGAGACACCGCAGGGCACCCTGGTCGACAGCAAGCCTCTCGGTGATGCCACTGCTGCTGTGGTGGGATGTTAGTCAAGAAATATTATCTATTCTCTTTCAGGCCAAGGTCGGTTAGATGGAGCACTGTGCTCCTTTTCCAGAGAAAAAAAGTTAGATTACTTGAAGAGAGCATATAAGGCCGGCGTCCGGAACATTGAGATGGAATCTACAGTGTTTGCAGCCATGTGTGGACTCTGCGGTCTGAAAGGTGAGCTTTTCATGCATGCCAAGAGTCAGAGTCTCCTCTTTCATCGTTTATTTCCACTCTTCACAATAAAAAGGGGGCTAGCTATATAATTACTTTGGGTTAAATGTATGCCTTGTAACTATTTATAATGTGTGTTATCTCATAATGTCTTCTGAGTGGAAATTATTCCCCAGTGCAAATGAGGAAAGCAAGCCTCAAGGGTCAAAGGCAAAGTGTCAAGGCCACCAGTGAGTTGGGGATGTAGCCAGGAAATGACATCAAGTTCTGTTTTCTTCATCCTGGTAGTGGCTATTTTCTATTACGATCAAATTTATTGAGACAGGATTCAAATAAAATATTCCAAAACTAGCCTGTCAATCATGATTTTTAAATAGTATGGTCAGGGATGGTGGGAAGAGAGGGTGCCCATTGGGAAAATGCCACCTGAGTGTCTGGGGAAATCTGTTCCTGAGAAGCGCAGAGCTGAGGCCACAGGGCAGGAGTGCTGGAGTGTGTTGGAGGAACAAGAAAGAGACCAGTGTTGTTCGGAAATGAGAGGAAGGAGAATGTTGATGGGCAGGAGGAAATGCAGGTTGTGTGGGTCTTTGTGAGAACTGGGACTTTCACCCTGAGTGTAACAGGGACTATTGCAAGGCTCTGAACAAAGAAGCGACTAGCTCTGACCAGTGTTTTAACAGTCACTCTGGGGACCAGCAGTTATGGCTATGTTGCTGGACTCTCATGTAGTCGACCATGGTTCAAGACCCGGACCCAGTGGCTTAAACTCATGTGGGGTGCATGCCCAAGACCCCAAGAGGAGAAGGGAGGAGAACGGATTGCGGCGTGGCCATCCTCCCAGGGTGTAATTTCTCACTTTCTGTCTCTGTCTCTCTCTGTCTTTCTGGCGAGTACATGCACCCTATAGCAAAAACCTCTCCAAAACAAAACAAAACAAAAAAAAAAACAACAACAGAAAAAAACAGTCACTCTGCTGAGTTGGAGAGAGCTTAACAGGGCCACGGGCAGAAGCAGGAGGAGGAAGCATAGAGCTAATTCCCGGAGGAAGAGAGCTAATGCTGTCTAGGGAGGCTGGCCAGGTGACGGCAGTGCAGGTAGAGAGAAATCATCTCTGGAAGCCTTTTGAAGACAAATCCAACAAAGTTGGACCATTTGATGTGAGTTTAGAGAGAAAGGCAGGAGTTATGAATGACTCCCAAGCTTATGGCACGAGCAACTGACAGGATGAGATTCTAGAAACTAGGATAGGGACAATTTGGGTGAGGACTTGAGAATACTAGGCATCAAGCGGAGGCCACCTGAGCAGGTGGATTTAATGTAGAGTGTAGGTGGGAGTTTTAACTAGAGAAATACATTGGTTAAGTTGACCTCATATAGGTGGCAGGTAAAGCCATGCTATGGATGAGATGACAAAGTAAAAGAGGACACAGATGAGAAGAGGTATTGGTTAAACATTAAAAAGTCTGCGGGGCAGGCTTCCCTGTGCTGCAGTAGTAAAACACAGCTCTCTGTGAGGCAATCCCACATGGGAAAGTTCCCAGTTGATTAGAGACCTCCCTGAGTATGCCAGCCATATGCGTGCCGTGATCTGGGGCTGGCTGAGAGCTGCAGATAAATCATGGTGTCAGGATCCTATTGAGGGCTGTCTTCCTGTCTGAGACATCGCTCTCACTCATAGAGTAAATAAGGAAAGAAACTTGTAAAAAATGGGGAGATGACAGGTATCAAGGAGGAGTGGACATTGAGGGTGGCAGTATACCAGCAGAATGCAGCACCTTGGCATGCAGAGAAGAAAGATTCCATGCAGAATTAAAGAAGTACAGCACATCAGAAGAAAGAAAGAAAGAAAGGAAGAAAAAAGAAAAAAAAGAATTACAGCACAGTAATGCTTCATTTGACCACAAGTGAAATTTGAATTTCAGTATTTGTCCTTATAGTCCATCAATTTTTTCCTAAAAGTATGATTTATTTTAAAAATTCTTTTAAGTTTTAAAATTTACGTTCCACCATTGTACATCTCTATAGCTCACAATATGGTTTTTCAAAGTATGCATGCAGTACATGACAAGCAAATCAAGGATATTACCACAAACGTCAGCTTCAACAGAGAATGTTACATTTGTTCGTAGAGTCCCTCAGTTTTAACATGCAAATTACTAATAATACCCGTGTCATAGCATTTCTAAGAATATATTTTTATTTAAAAAGATACAGTTTGTAAAAAGAAAATGATTGTAGAACCACTATCCTCAATTACTCCCATTTCTCAAGACACAGATGCTTCCTGACTTACGATGGTGTGACTTAAGTTTTTGACTTTACAATAGGTTTATCGGGGCCTAATCCCATCGTAAGATGAGGAGCATCTGTACAAGTGCATGTAAAGCCTCTTAACACCTGAGTGAAGAAGAGCAAATGCATTCTTGCTCTCCTTGGAGAGTCACTGTTGATACCTCCTTTCAGGGAAACAATAGCACCTGCTTTTCTGTCCCCGTCGGTGAGAGTGGGGCAGCGTGACCTTGCCTGCACAGCGACCCAATCCCCGCTCAGCCTGCAGGCACGCCTAGATTCAGGTACTTCCGCTCATGGAAATGCCTCTTCACATTTCCTAATTATAGAAAAAAGTGCACACGTTAGTCTTGTCTCCACCTGATAAATAAATGAAGCAGACTGTGGTAATCAATCTAGATTTAAAAATAAAATGCCTAGTAACCGACATGATGCCCTGGTGCACACCATCAGTTTTTTCCTTAAGCGGCACCAATTAGCAGCCAGGGAGAGCTCTAGGCTTGTGAACTGTAGCTCAGTCTTTCTTTCTTTAGCATGCTGCAGAAAACTTAAGAGAAGTTGTTCCGTTACAAGAGCTTTCTGTCCTCCCTCCTTTTGTGACCTTGCTGCCTCTGCCACCTGCAGGGTCCCCGCGTGGATCTCTTCCGCTCTGCCTTTCTGTAGCTCCTGCTGCCTGTTGCATTTTCTTTTTTCTGCTGCTGCTGGAGCTGCTGGCAGCTGATTTCAGCCCACAGATAACTCTCTTCCAGGCCACTGCTGCAGCCTTCTCATGGAGAGACCCCTTCTGGGCTGACTGTGTTCACACTAAAGGGTACAAATGTTACTCTGTGATTCTGTAGCTCTTGGGAGCATTTCCATCCAAATGTCTTCATGAGGACAGGGGTTCTTTATCTGCCTCAGACACTAGTGTTTTTAAAGGTGGATTCCTGGGGCTGGCAGGTGGCATGGTGGTTAAGGCACTGGACTCCCAGATAGCTGACCGCAGTTTGAGTCCAGGACCTGGTGGCTTGCTTTCTCACTTTCCCTCTCTCTGTCTCTCTGTAGTCAAATTAAAAAAAAATAAAATAGATAAAGTTAAACAAATAATGCTTTAAGAAATAAATAAAATAGGGGACTAGCAGTTAGCGTAATGGCTATGTCGCTGGACTCCATGTAGTTGACCGTGGTTCGAGTCCTGGATCTGGTGGCTTAAACTCATGCCGGGCAAGTGTGCATGTGTGCCCAAGATCCTGAGAGGAGAATAGAGGAGAAGTGATTGCAGTGTGACCATCCCCCCGGGGGGTGATTTCTTGCTTTCTGTCTCTCTCTGTCTTTCTGGTGAGTGCATGCACCCTGTAGCAAAAACCTCTCATAAATAAATAAATAGATAGATAGATAGATAGATAGATAGATAGATAGATAGATAGATGATAGATAGATAGATAGAAAGTGGATTCCTGGTACGCAGCTCCCTGGAAGGGTAACCACCTCATCACAGACAAAACCCTATGCTTAGGATGCTGCTGTGCTCTCATCTTCACCAGTCCTTCCCGATAGTCTTCCCCCAGCATCAGGGCCTGGCACCTGGTATCTGGCACCTTGTGATTTTAACCCACACTCACCATTCTGAATGAACCAGAAAAGTTTGCTTTAGAGGAGGGCTGAGAGTGCATTCACAAGTAGCTTCTGAAACAGGCAGTTAGAGGAGATATAGGTGAGCAGGTTTCACCTGGCACTGAGCGCTCAGGGCCCACAGGCCGCCTCCCCACCTGCCCCTTCCCTGGCACTGTTAGTAAGGGCACACCCCATCCACGTCTCTCTGGGAAGCCTTCTGAGACCTTTCTGTCCTTTTAATACTCCTAGGTGACTGGACAACCAATCTTAATGCATGCTAAGGTGATGGCTGATGGCATCAGCTTATAAATAATGACTATATATAAACAAGTGTCTTCTAGAGACCCATTGTCCTCACTCAGGAATCACTCACTGATGGACCATTGCAGAAACAGATCCATCTGTGTTTACCTGGAACAATAAGCTACTGGGTCCATGTAAATTACCACTCATTACCTTTATAATTAATAACACATCTCACCACAAACCTCACCCACTTGAAGGAGCCTTGCATGACCACCTGTCCTCACTGACTGACACTTACGTTATTCTACTTCTCTGTATCACATTTCCCACTATCAAATATATTTCTGGTTTGTTTACATATTAACATAAACAATTTTATATAGTGAGTGCTGGAAGGCATATACTTATTATTTCCTTTCATTGGAATATGAGCACCACAAGAACTGAGACCTTGTTTGTAATTGCTGTATCCCCAGGGCTTAGAATAATGTCTTCCACATGGGCTTTTAATAAATATTTGCTAATGAATGAATGAATGAATGAATGAATGAAAAAATTGCCTACTGGACCCTTCATGTTCATGGAAAATGACCATAGCAAACTGGATTCTTCATTCCTCAGCTACATTAGTGGCTTAGAATTGTGACAGGATGTGGAAATGGAGTGATTTTGCCCCATTAGGGGAGGTGTGTTCTCTCTGGTAAGCACACACCTCCTACTGTCTCTTTAAAAGAGATAAAGTCATTTTATGATGATACGAGAATCAATTTAGCAAGATGATTTAATGATGGTAATTACATATGCACCCAAATATGTAAAGCCTATATTACGAGATCTGAAGGGGAGAGATAGACATTGACACCCCATTCCCAGCACTGGAGAGATCATTAGACAGGAAACCCTTGATAAAGTCTGAACTGGGCTAGCTCGTAGCATGGTGGTTAAGGCGGCTGGATTCTATATGGCCAACCACATAGAGCCTCAGACCCAGTGGCCTGAGAAACAGGCTAGCATGTGTGCATGCATGCCCCAAAGGAGGGAGAGATGGAGAAAGAATTGCACAGCAATCATTCCCCCGTGTGGGGTGCTTTCTTATTTTTCCTCTGTCTCCTGCAAGTGTATCATGCCCTCTGGCTAAACAGAGAATTAAGAATCTGAGTTAAATTGCACTGTAAACCAAATGGACTTAATTTGACATTTATAGAACATTTCATTCAGCAGATGCAGGATGCACGCTCATCAGCACCCTGGAGCATTCTCCAGGATAGATTATATGTAAGGCTTCAAAATAAGCCTCAAAAAAAAAATTAGGGACCAGCAGTTAGCGTAATGGATATGTTGCTGGACTCCCATGTAGTCGACTGCGGTTCGAGTCCCAGACCCGGTGACTTAAACTCACAGCAGGCGTGTGTGCGTGCGTGCCCAAGATCCCGTGAGGAGAATGGAGGAGAAGGGATTGTGTCATGGCCATCCCCCCTGGGGGGGTGATTTCTCACTTTCTGTCTCTCTCTTTCTGGCAAGTGCACATGCCCTATAGCAAAAACCTCTCCAAAAAAAGAATAAAAAAAAATTAAAGTCTGTATCGAGTACATTTTCTGACCACAATGGATCAAAATAGAAATTAGTAGAAAGAGGGGACTTAGGAAACTATAAAGATACATGGGATTAAACATCATGCTCCTGGCCCACTGGGCCAATGGAGGGATTAAGTAGGAAATTTAAATATTTCTCAAAACAAATGAAAATGAGAACACAACACAGAGAAACCTACGGGATACAACAAACACGGCACTAAGAAGGATGTTTATAGGAATAAACACCTTCATCTAAGAAGTAGAAAGGTTTCAAATACCTAACAATGTACTCAAGGAGCTAGCAAAGGAAGCACACGCCAAACTGAGAAGGAAAGGAAGAGTTAAGGATGACAGCAGAACTAAGTGAAATGATTATGAAAGATCTTTGAGTTTTTTTTTTTTTTTTTTTTTTTTAAAAAGTTTGCCAAGTGGTGTGTGCACATGCTAGGTGGGCGAAAACTGAAAGCATCCCCCATGGGGCATGGCCATGCCATTGCAGTCTTTTCTCCATTTCTCCCTCTGGGCATGTTTTTTTTTTTTTTTCTTTTTTTTGGAGAGGTTTTTTTTGCTATAGGGCTGCCTCGCCAGACAGACAGAGAGAGACAGAGAGACAGAAAGCAGGAAATCACCCCCCAGGGGGGATGGATGTCTTGGGCACGCACGCACACGCGCCCGGCGTGAGTTTAAGCCATCCACTCGTTCCTACGTTCCAGTGACATAGCCATTACGCTAGCTGTCATGGCTGCCAGGTTGGATGTGTGGGATCCAGCTACCCACTAGGTCAGGGGCTAGCCCAAAAAGATCTGTTGAAACAAAAAGTTGACTTTTTACTTATCAAAGAACAGAATTAGCAGAAACTGAAAGATTGGAAGGTATCATAGCGGGAAGGGCAACTGTAGATACTAGAGACAGTACAGGGTGTGGGATGATGGGGGAGGGTAACAGGAGGGAGGGAGGGGAACAGGGAAAAACCATTTAATTGATACAAAAAAGAAAAAATAGGTTAAGAAATAGGTAAATGTTTGTGGAACAGATTTTAGCTCCTGTTACCACACAAATGAAAAAAAATGTATGCTAATCTGTATGTAGTTATATTTATCTCTGTATCATAACATTTTGTAAACCTCAAATGCACCCAATAAAAGACATTTTTAAAAAGAAAAACAGAAAGAATTGTCTAAAAGACTTAGGAGTCTTAACTAGCCAAACAGGTCAAAGCTTTCCTCTGTAGTAAGGTCTGTATAAATACCTCTTTTGCTATATTTGTAGCCCCTGGGCCTATGACATTTGATAGGTGGACAAATTGCCTGGAATAAGGCCACTGACACCCTAATCCCATTGCCATACTGATCTCGTCCTGGAAAAGTATCAGGACTCCAGTGCTACTTTAAAGATTTGGTAAAGGGAAATACTAGAATTCACCAAATTATTCTACATAGAATAGCTGAAGATGCTACAAAATAAAACCTATATGGGACCAGCAGTTGGTGTAATGGCTACGTCGCTGGACTGCCATGTAATTGACCACGGTTTGAGTCCCCGACCCAGTGGCTTAAACTGATGCCGGACGTGTGTCTGTGCATGCCCAAGATCCCGAGAGGAGAATGGAGGAGAAGGGATTATGGCGTGGCCATTCCCCCCCCCCCCGGGGGGGGGTGATTTCTGTCTCTCTGTCTCTCTCTGTCTTTCTGGTGAGCACACACGCCCTATAGCAAAAACCTCTAAAAACAAGTAAATAAAACCTATACAATGGGAGTACTGTGTAAAAAGAAGCGAATACACTTATCTATCATTTTATAATGTGCCATATCTGTCCCTCTAAAAGAAAAATCTACTCTAATTAAACACCTAACATTTTGATTAAGGAAGACAATCCTTTCATACTGTGAACTTGTGTTAAATATGTTCAGTTTTTTATTATTGTAATTTCTGACTTACATGTGATAATTATGAAGTAGTATGTTCAATTTGTACCCGCTTTTTAAGACAGTACTTTTGCTTTGATACACTTGTTCTCAAGGCTGCAAGCGAAAGCTAAAACCCTCTTCTATGTTTTAGTTGTTTGCCACACTCACAGTAGCTTTTCTTTAGAGTAAAGGAAGAATTCAGTGTTATTTCTTTTGGCAGGTAACTGGTAACTTGGGGGATATATTCAGTCTTTCTAATATTACTTTATTACAGTTCAATGAAAAGGAGCAGATTCCTGACTTTAATACCATTTTTATATTCTTCTGTTGTTCCCAGCAATGAGGGATCCTGGGCTCTAGGAACTGCAGTGTGATTGTTGATAAAGTCAAAAAGATATTACAAGAAGATTAAAGATTATATTTAGTTTAGAGCTGGGGTATTTTGTAACCCTAAAGTGGAGATAAATCAGGATTTTGAAAACTATTACACAAAGATACAAGTCAACCAGTTGCAGCTCCTTTTGTCCTGACAAGAAAGAAACTGTGACTCTTAAAAGCTAAGCAGCTGGGGCCAGCAGGTGGCGTGGTGGTTAAGGGCACTGGACTCCCACATGGCCAACCGTGGTTCAAGTCCGGGCCTGGCAGCTTGCTTCCTCACTTTTTTTCTTGTTCTTGTCCTTGCTCTAGTCAAATAAAAATAAAAATAAAAAATAAAGTTAGATAAAATGATTCTTTAAAAAAATAAAAAGCTAAGCAGCTTTCCCCCTTCTCAGAGTTGAGAAGTAGCTACACTGGCATTTGAACCCAGCTATGCCTGTCTAAGGGCCCTTTGCACCATGTTGTGTAGCTTCCTGCCAGCAGCTTCTTCGTGAAGACCCAAGGTGAACAGTGACAGAAGCAGCACAATATATACCATCAAAAGTCACTGCAGATTTGTTTAATTTAAAATGTCGAGAGTAGATAGTTGTGTTATTTCATCCACACTCTTCTCCCCATGTATCAGGCCCCATCCTCTGCCTGCTCTGGGTCATCTCTGGGCCCTGGCATCGAGTAGAAGCTTGAGTCCCCAAGGTTGCAGCTACACGTTTTGGAAATGATGATATGGTTTTAAACTGGCAAGACAATGTGAGACATATAAATGGAGGGTGTGGATGTGGGCAAGACCTGAGATCTATCCTACTCCTAAGAGAATAAAATGAGGTCCAGAAAAGAAACACAGCTAGCTCAAAATAGAAATGGAATAAAATTGGGACCCCCTCCACCATTTCATGAGGTATAAAATGTAGCATTTGTCTATCAAGAGATGACTCATACAGTCCTCTATTTGAAAGTGGCAGCTTTCAATTAAAGAGGAGAGATTAACAATGTTTTTTAGAGGGTAAAAAGAATGAGGCATGTATTTAAGGGAGTGGATAGGGAGGTATATATGTATATATATATATATGTATATATATATATACAAATATGTATGTATATATATATATATATATATATATATATATATTCAGTTATTTAATTAGGTTCTTGGCAAAAAATCTAGAACACCAATTTGTGAGGATAAACTCCATTCGTAAGGGCAAACACGGATCGCAGGTAGCCCTGGAGCTGAGTAACAGCTTTGATTTTTGGTCAAATTTGCAAGTTCACAGCTTTCTGATCAATCTTGCACTGCTCTGAATCTCGTATTTCTCCTTCTCTGTGTAGAAGATCTCACCTTCCTGGTGTCTGGGCTTCTGCAGTTTCTTTTTCTTGAAGTAAGCATCGGTAAGGTGCTTTGGGATTTTTACTTTGCTAATATCAATTTTCAGGCAGGTGGCGAAGACAAATTTCTGGTGTGTTCTATGCAGTGGACTCGATTGAGGACCAGCGGTCCAGTTACAAGTAGCAAGCCACTGCTCAGCTGCTTCAGGAAAACCACGCTCTTGCCTCTGTGGGTCCAGCGAGGACGATCAGAATGGTCCCAGGAGTGATGCTGGCTCGCAGCTTTCTCACAGGCTGACTGAAGGGTTTTTTTTTGCTGTGGCTCAACAGCTTTTGAGGCACATCTTCAGTAGGATAATACATAGGCATTTTGTGCAGTTTAACCACCTGGGTACCACCATTCTTGTCTCCACCAACTGGTTTTGTGACAGTCGCAAGAACTTTCTTATTCTTTTCGATCCTGGATTCAGTGGCCGAGTATTTCCTCTTGTCCATGGCCTTCCCAGAATACATGGCAGACCGGGAGTATCTGCCCATTCCCCGGACTAGGACGGGGTTTCGGCTGCAATGGGGCTTCCCCTTTTTGGTCTCTTTAGTCTTCGGGTCACCCTTTTTAACCTAGCCACTGGCATCAGCCTTCTGGGCTTCAGTTTTCTTCTCCTTAGTATCCTGCTTTGCAGCTTTTTCACCTGCCATCTCTTATAGTGGGAAAGAGCGGGAGGTCTTAATATTAAAAAGGTTACTAGGAATGCAATACTAAATCTAAAATACTAAATAATCTAAATACTTACATTTAGCTCTGAGTTCCTGGAGGCCAACCTGATAATGAAAACATTTTAAATTATACAGCCCTCATTATCTAATAAAGAAAACATTTTAAGTTATTCAAATGTAAAACTTTGTCCAAAAGTTAAGCTTACATGAATTATCAGCTATATTACAATAGGCAGCATTATTAATATTTTTATTAAATAAAAATATAGGATAATTTTTCATATGATATAATGCCAAATCTTGGTTCTGTGTAATTCAGCATTTCTTTGGGGATCTAAAGAACTAGGGTCCAGGAATGTGTATTTGTGATAACTTGATTTGATGAAGGGACAGAGTGTAAAGTCTTCAAAGCAGCGGTTTTCAAATATTAATGTGCAACCACTCTAACTGGGAAGATTTATTTTTCCTGCAGATTTACTGCACTCTCCCAACTCTCACCACCAATTCTGATTGTGAATGTCTGGGACGGAGCCTAAGAATCCAAATTGTTAACATCTCTGCTTCTGATGCAGGTGGCCACTGGAGCCCATTTTGAGAAACACCAATCTAGAAATGAATGGTCTGTATGTCCCTTTGCTTTGACCAGCTCTTTGAATATAAATTTATTCCACCTGACTTGATAAGCAGCAAACACCCTGAGATAATGTCTCAGGGGAGATACAGGACGTATAAGGGCTCTGGGTTGTTGATTAAAATTATCCTTATGCTTTATCTACCAGGCGTAGAGACGGTAAAAGTGGTGTGATAAACCCTTGAGGTACCCTGGGGGAAGATGACGGAGTATAAAAATGGTCAGGGAGAAATGGGAGAGGAACAGAATGAAGTAATCCAGGCTCAGAACTCCAAAGCTAACCTTCACTGCTTTGCCATTTTCTGAAGACCAGCCTTGTACGGTTTCCATTGTGCGTGTAGATATTTGTGTCCTGCCTTGCTATCTTGATCATCATTCATGGGAAAACTTTCTGGAAGTTCATTCTGAATGAGAGATGGGGTTAAAGTGGCGGTCCATAGGGATCCATAGATTCGTAAGGATTCACAGGTGGGCTGTGGGGAGGGGGAGGGGGCTGAACTTCCTGAAATTACACCCTAATATTTTGAGCATATAGGCATACGTGGATTTTTATGAAAAGGGGCTCTATTTATGACTTCCATCAGGTTTTCAGAAAGGCCAAAAATGACCTCAAAGAGTTGAGAATCACTGGGCATTTCTGGGTACATCAAGTTCCATGTTCATAGTTCATATCTGTGTGTTTCTGTAACATTCCAGCCAGAGGTCAGTTAATTGACAACCTCCTTGGTGGCAGCTAGGTCACTATGTTTCCCTCCCCACCTCCCCCACCCCCCTAGAAGCCACTCTCCCTGCCTAATCTGAGGATTATGGTAGCAAAGCTGTCAGGCTTGATTTCAGCAAACTGTTTTGGGTAATTAGTCCCTTTTAATTGCTCACAGAAATACTAATTTTAGGTGACAAGATTATTATATGCTGCTTGTTAATGGGTTCTCCAGGGTCAAGAAAACACCACTGAGATTGCTAGGACCTGTTCTTTTCCATCGTTGGCTTTACCCTTGAAATCCAGAGAAGACATTCAGCTCCCACTCTGTAAAAAGTACAGAGCACTGGTTTCCTTTATCCTTCTGCCAAGTGAAGGATTAGCGAAGGACTTTCAACTTGTCCCGGCTATTACCAGCCCTTGTCAGGCTTCACAGACTCACTGATCATTAACTTAAAAAACTGGAGGGAATTTCTAGCTCTTCCATTTGCTGTTTACCTAGTCAGCCAAGTTGCTTTATAAACGAGTGAGTTTTGAATAAATAGGGTCCTAGGTGATGAAATATTTGACTCAGCTCAAGTTGAGTATTTTCATTGCTTCTTCGCTTCACTGAACCAGAGGGTCACTGAACCGATAGGTCAGGGCAGGTTTGCCTAATAGTTTACCATGTGCCAGCTGAGGAGGGGAGGAGTGGAGAGAAGGCGGAAACTCTTCTCAGCAGTTTAGTAAGCTGGAAATGGATTGTCCATTTACTAGCTGCATCATTCTGCTCCATCGTTTGACCTCTCAAAGCCCTCATTTCATCATCTGTCAAAAATCATGCCTAACTCACAGCACAGCTGTTAAGGATTAAGTTATGTCACAAATGCTCGGCATGTGGCAAGAACTAAACCAAACAAAAAAGACACACAAATTGGGAGAAAATATTTGCAAATCATACACCTGCTAAAGGGTTACTGTCCAAAATATATAGAGAACACAAACAATTCAATAGCAAGAAAATAAGTAGGATTTTATAGCCAGATTAAAAACAGGCAAAGCATCTGACATTTCTCAAAAGAAAACACACTAATGAACTAATAGATATATGAAAAAAGTTCAACATCACTAATCAGCAGGGAAGTAAATTAAAAAGCACCAGAAGATGTAACTTCACACCTGTTAGAATGGCTAATGACTGTGGATGAGGATGTGGAGAAAAGGGAACCCCCATACACTGTTGATGGGAATTCCATTATGGAAAACAGTATGGAGGTTCCTAAAAAAATGGGAAATAGAATTATCATGTGATCCAGCAATCCCACTTGAGGTCAGTACATTGAAGAGATATCTGCATCCCTATGTTTGTTATGGTACTATTCATAATAGCTAAGATTGGAAACAACGAAAGAGTCCAACAGATAACAGGGTATTTAAATTCTGGTATATATACAATAAAATACTATATAGCCTTGAAGAAGAAGGAAATCCTATAATCTGTGAAAACATAGATGAGCTAAAAGGACATTAAATGAAATGAACCAGGTGCAGAAAGACAAATATTGCATAATCTTACTTAAGTGTAGAATCTTTGTTTTTTTTTTCTTTTTAAAAAATGTACATTTAATCACTATATATCTTTATAGTGTACATATTTTCCAGCATGAATATGGTGCATGTCAGTCAAAACAAAGACATTACCATATACATTATCATCAGCAAATAACTTTTCATTTTTATGTCAATTAAATGTACTTTTTCCCCATCCCCCCCAACACCCACTCCCATATTACCCCTGTCCTTATTATCTTTAGTATTTACAGTTGTCTTCCCTGATGCGATACCTTCCCAACTTTCGGTTTCTGCTAGAGAGCACAGACATCCAGTAGATAGTGAGTGGGGATATACAAAGTCTGTCTTTCATACTTTGGCTTGCTTCACTTAGCATAAAGTCTTCCATATTCATCTACTTTGTATCAAGGGTCAGGGTCTATAGTACTGGAACAAAAACAGGTAGACCAATGGAACAGTATTGGGATTCCCCAAATATACAGTCAACTGATCCTTGACAAAGGGCACAAGACAATCCAGTGGGAAAAAGAAAATCTCTCCAGCAAATGGTGCTGGAAAACTGGATATCAACCTGCAGAAGAATGGGTAGAATCTAACAAAGTCAAACTCGTAGAAGTAAACAGAATAGTAGGTGAGGCATAGTGAGGACATGGAGGGGAGGAATGGGAAAATGGAGAGATTTGGGCAAAGGGTACAAAATTTCATTTAGATGAAGGAATGAATTTCAGAGATATATTGTACAGCATGGTGACTACAGTTAATAGGAATGTATATTTCAAAATCTCTAAAAGGGTAAATTTTCATTGTTCTCACCACATGAGATGATAAGTATATGGGGTGATGGATATATTAATTAGCTTGATTTAACCATTTAATAATGTATACATATATCAAAACATCACATTGTTCCCCATAAACATTTACAATTATTATTTGTCAATTAAAAATAAAACAAGGTAGCATATGCTATTATAATTACAATACATTTCTCCTCCCTGAATATAGATTTTACAAAGAAGTCTGAAGTAGTGAAGGTGTCAAGGCAAATAAATATCACACTCACTCCCAACTCTCTCTCTTACCCTCAAAGTTTGTCCATGTAGACACATTCAACCCCATACACTGAAATCCTTTAAAAAATGGTGCCAGTGCACATGGAGATATTACTCTGTTATCAATTTGAAGTAGCTGACATTCATTTCAATGCGGTAATAACATTCCATTGATTTCAAAGATTTGATGTGGAACTGATGATAAAGAACTTACATGGAACCCAATTTTTCTCTCTGTCTCTTCCTGGTGGAATAAACCCACCATGCCCTCATGGTGACTTGAAAAATGAGAATTTTTTTTTTAAATGATTTTTTGTTCTTTTTCTTCCAGTTTCTTATATATCATAAGATTTTATTTCCATTTTTTGGAAATTAAATGATAATACATCTGCTCTTTCATAGTACTGATTCTTATGTTTAAACATTTCATTTCATACCTTATTTCCTAAAATTTCATGAGGGTCAGCACTTACCTTTCTTGGGATTTCTGGGGTCAGCATTCCATTTCTCTTCTCTATTTACTTCAACAAGGACAGCAGCAGGCAAACCCAAACATTGCACTAAGGGGAAAAATGGCACCTCAGGAATAATGTTATAGCTAGCTCACCAGTTCTATCCTTGAGTAACAACAGCCATCTCTAAGAACTGCAGATGAGAGGACAAAGCTGGCAGTTTATGTGTCTTGGATGGCAAAGGTCTCTCCTTGTCTTATCTTGAACACGATGCTTTTTTGAGCTTTATCTAGCCAATTGTGTAGGAAAGGGGAAGGAGGAATGTTCATAATAATTTAAATTAATGGCTCAGCAGATGGCGTGGTGGCCAAGACAGTGGGCTCCCATGTGGCCAACTGAGATTCCATTCCAGATCTGGCAGCTTGCTTTCTCATTTTCCCTCTCTATCTCTCTTTAGTGAATACATATGCCCTATAGCAAATTAAAATAATAATAATAATAAATAAAATTAAATACATCTTTAAAAAATAATATCAAGTAACTTATTTGGATGAAGTGTCCGTAAGAATTCTAAAGCAATGTGAGTTACAGGGCAGGAAGAGGATTCCGCAAGCTGCATCTACATTACAGGGAAACCATGCAAAGAACGTGTATTATGGATGCCGGCCTGTTTGGGAAATGTTCCTACAGAAGAGATAAATGCGTTGTTGCAATAATCGTGTTACTTGCTCTTCTAGCTGCTGTGGTCTGTGTGACACTTCTTGACAGGCTCGACTGTGACCAGATTAACTTGCCCCACGACGTTCTGGTGGAGTACCAGCAACGGCCTCAGCTCTTGATATCTAACTTCATCAAACGGCGGCTTGGACTTCGCGAGCAGATGTCATAACCGGGCAGCTCCACCCCCTCTGCAAGTTTGTAGCTCAAGTTGGAATGTTGAAGCCATCTATTATTTGTGACATTTTTCATATGGTTCTTATCCACATCCTAAAATCATAATAAAGATTTTATGAAATCCCTTTATCTTAAAAGAGAATTTATTGTAAAAGAATGTAATACCCACATTAAATTAAATTCAAATTTCATTTTAGAATAAGTTAACAAAATCAGTCTAATAATTAAAATTTCAAAACTCCTGGATGGTGACATTTGGAGTTTCATATGCAGCATTAATTAGACTTACATCGAAATAGACCAGCCATTTGTAGATAAATACAGTTACCAGTCATTCTGTTTCTGAAAGCAATCCAGAAATTCATGTTAGAACATTGTCAGACACTTCTAGGTGTTGGACAAGTGATGGAAATTGATCATCCACATTCAAAATATTTACAGAAACCAAGCGTCAGTGTAACGGAAATCTCTATGTGAAAGCTACCTTTAAGGAAATATGACCACACTTCTTTTTAAGCCCTGGGCAATTTCAGTTCCTCACAGAATAGGATTACATATACCTATGCTTGTGATCTTACCACAGACTATAACAACACTGGATTACACGTTGATTTTCATATGAAAACTTTTGGTAATGAAAAAAAAATCCTCATTTTTCTTGAGAAATCACAAGTGACTAAATTGCCTTCTAGCATTTTCTTTTCTTTTAACAAAATGCATTTTGAAAAGACTGTGTGTGTGTGTGTGTGTGTGTGTGTGTGTGTATATATATATATATATATATATATATATATATATATATCTTACAGAAGGTTTAAGCATCCTCCAGAGAGACAGGGAGACATGGAGAAAGTGAGAGGGAGAAAACATCTGACGATGAAGCATGGCCATGCCACAATCTCTTCTCCTCTATGTCTCCACCTGTTGGGATTTGGGGTACACATGCACAAGCACCCAGTGTGATTTTCAAGCTGCCAGGGCCAAGATATGAACCATGATCAGCTGTGTGTGATCCTGCTCCCTTAACCACTCGGCAACCCTATGTTGTATTTCATTTAAATATTAACCAAATAGGCTGAGGGATTAGTAAAACCAAATTTATACAAGAATCTAAAATCTCGTCTTTTTGTATGACTTTAAAGAATGCTCTGTCCAGACTCTACCTGTACGCCCCACCCCATCAGACCTTTGGGAAGAATGGAGACTTCAGGTTACACCATACTATGAATTGATCCGACTTCCAGATTCTTAGGAAATTCACACATTTAGATGAGTTGGAAAGAATGGCTAGGGGATGGGTGAAGGATGGTTTGCAAACTGGTATAGTGTGTAATGTCGTGTACATATATTGAGAGAGTTGCACCTCAAATAATACTTCATTTCAATAGCAATGTAGATTATTTAAACTCCAGAACCACTGTGTCCTTGACCATGGAGGCAGAGGGCAGATTGCCTGTTGGCAGTCAGCAGGTCTGAACTGGCCTGCTCTAGTGCAGGGAATTGGTTTTCTCTTTTACACAGTGACATGAGCAGTCCCCTCAGAGGTGCAGCGGGGCGTGAACTTCTTTAGTCAGTAGAAATGTCTGGAGTGTAAATTTTTATTTATTTATTTACTTACTTATTTTTTTCTTTTTAATTAAATTTATTTATTTACATTCATTCACTGTACATCATTACAGCATACAAAGTGAGATTTTCCATCTAGGGTACACTGTATATTGTCTCAATCAAGCCCATCAACATACATGTTACCATCAGCAAATAATTTTCCATTTCTTGTTTCCTGTATATATATATATATATATATATATATATATATATATACACACTTCCCATCCTTGACTCCCTATCTCTTTTTTTTAATTTTTATTTTTTCACATTATTTATTATTATTATTATTTTTTTTTGTATATACTTTCAATCATATTGTTTCGCTTACAATGAGACCATTTCGATATGTGTACATTTCTCCCCAGACCCGTTGATCGAAATATCTTCAACAGATAACACCACACCTCCCCATCCCGTCAATGCTCTACCTCTGTATCCCTTCTCCAAATGTCTTTCGTTAGGCCCCACTCCTCCACATACACCTCAGCTGACATTCACACCCATCTCTTGTGTTTGTTCAACTGTTAGTCAATCAGTTTCAGACATAGAATGCAGACAAATGGTGTATGTTAAGTGGGGACATACAATGTCTCTCCTTCATAGCCTGGCTTGCCTCACTCAGCAGTACATCTTCCATATTCTTCCACTTTCTGTCAAAAGCCAGGGCTCTGTTGGTTTTTATGGCTGAGTAGTATTCCATAGAGTATATGTGCCACAATTTTTCAATCCATTCCTCCATACGGGGGCATTTGGGTTGGTTCCATGACTTAGCAATTGTGAATAGTGCCACAATAAACATTGATGTGCAAGCACTTTTCCAATGAAGAATTCTGTCCTTTGGGTAGATACCGAGGAGTGGGATCCCTGGATCATATGGCAGATCTATCTGTAGATTTTTGAGGAATCTCCAAATTATTCTCCACAGTGGTTGGACCAATCTACATTCCCACCAGCAGTGTAAAAGAGTTCCCTTTTCACCACACCCCCGCCAACACTTATCATTTTTTGTTTTTTAATATTAGACATTCTGACTGGGGTTAGGTGGTACCTCATTGTTGTTTTTATCTGCATTTCCCTTACAATGAGGGAAGTTGAACATTTTTTCATATGTCTTTTGGCCATTCGTATGTCATCTTTAGAGAGTGTTTTTTTCATCTCCTTCTCCCATCTTTTAATAGGGTTGATCATCTTTTTTCCAAACACCTTTTTTAGTTCCTTGTGTATTCTGGTTATCAGTCCCTTATCTGATGCAAAATTTACAAAAATATTTTCCCATTCTGAGGGCTGTCGATTCACACTAACTACTGTGTCTTTGGCCATGCAGAAACTTCTTAGTCTGATGTAATCCCATTTGTCTATTTTGGGGATGATCTACTCTGCTTTGAGGGTCTTCTTTAGGAAGTCTTTCCCTACACCAATGTCTCGCAGAGTTTCCCCAGTGTTTTCCAGGAGTAACTTTATAGTTTGAGGTCTTAGATTTAGATCCTTGATCCACCTTGACTTGATTTTTGTCAAAGGAGAGAGGTAGGGGTTCAGATTCATCTTTCTGCAAGTGGAAGTCCAATTTTTCCAGCACCACTTGCTGAAGAGGCTTTCATTTTCCCACTGGATTGACTGGTACCCCTTGTCAAAGATCAATTGACTGTATGTTTGGACACTTATTTCTGGGGATTCTATTCTGTTCCATTGGTCCACGTGTTTGTTTCTGTGCCAGTACCATGCTGTCTTTATTACCACAGCTTTGTAATATATTTTTGGATCGGGGAGTGAGATGTCACCCACTCCACTCTTCTTGTGTAGAATTGCTTTGGCAATACGGGGTCTTTTATGATTCCAGACAAATTTTAAGATTGTCATTTCTAGATCTGTGAAGAATGTGCCTGGTACTTTGATTGGCATTGCATTAAATAGGTAGATTAATTTGGGTAGAATTGTCATTTTGATTATATTAACTCTTCCAATCCATGAAGATGGGATGTCCTTCCATTTTTTTGTGTCATTTTCAATTTCTTTTTTTAGCTTCTCATAGTTTTCCTTGTGGAGGTCTTTAACTTCTTTGGTTAGATTTATTCCTAAATATCTTATACTTTTAGTGGCTATGGTAAACAGAATAACTTTTTTCAGTTCTATCTCAGTCTGCCTGTTATTCGTATATAGAAATGCTATCGATTTCTGTATATTGATTTTATGTCCTGAAACTTTACTGTAATCATGTATTACTTCCAGTAATTTTTCCATGGAGACCATTGGGTCTTCTATGTATACAATCATGTCATCTGCAAATAGAGAGAGTTTCACCTCTTCTTTCCCTATTCGAATGCCCTTTATTTTTTCCTCTTTTCTGATTGCGTTGGCAAGGACTTCCAGTACTATACTGAAAAGGAGAGGAGAAAGTGGGCATCCTTGTCTTGTTCCTGTGTTTAGTGGGAAAGCTTTCAGCTTTTCTCCATTCAGGATGATGTTCGCTATGGGTTTTTCATAGATGGCTTTTATTGTATTGAGAAATGGCCCTTCTATGCCGATTTTGCTAAGAGTCTTGATCATGAAGGGATGTTGTATCTTATCAAATGCTTTTTCTGTATCAATCGATATGACCATATGTTTTTGTCTTTCTTCCTATTAATATGGTGTATTACATTTATGGTTTTGCATATGTTGAACCAGCCTTGCATTCCTGGAATAAAGCCTACCTGATCATGGTGTATGATCTTCTTTATAAGTTGTTGAATACGATTTGCTAGTATCTTGTTGAGAATCTTTGAGTCTATGTTCATCAGAGATATTGGTCTATAGTTTTCCTTCCTTGTCCTGTCCTTATCTGTTTTAAGGATGAGGGTGACAGAAGCTTCATAGAATGAATTAGGGAGAGATTCACCCTTTTGGATCTTTAGAAATAATTGGAAAAGGAACAGCAAAAAATCCAAAAAATTACAGGAGAAAGGAAATAATAAAGATCTGAGCAGAAATAAATGAAATAGAAAATAAACGTACTATACAGAAAATAAATGAAAGCAAAAGCTGGTTCTTTGACAGGATAAACAAAATTGATACCCCACTAGCGAGACTTATTAAGAAGAAGAGAGAAAGGAACCAGGTGAATCAAATCTGCAATGAGGCTGGTAACATAACGACAGACATAGTAGAAATTCAAAACATCATTAGAGGATACTTTGAACATCTATATGCTAAGAAACAAGATAATCTGGATGAGATGGACAAATTCCTGGACAAATAAAATCTACCAATAATGAGCCAGGAAGAAATAGAAAGTCTGAATAGGCCCATAACAAGCCAGGAGATTGAATCAGTAATAAATAACCTTCCAACAAAGAAAAGCCCTGTCCCTGATGGGTTCACCTCTGAATTCTACAAAACTTTCAAAGAAGAGTTAACTCCCATTCTGTTCAAATTATTTCTAAAGATCCAAAAGGGTGAATCTCTCCCTAATTCATTCTATGGAGTGTAATTTTTAAGGTTTCCCAATAATTGCCCATCAAATACAAAGATCAGAGCTGAAGATAAGTTTGAATATCATCACAGTCATATTCTGTTGTTTTTGTTTTTGTTTTCAACTTTGTTTTATATTTTTTAGGGCAAGTAGAAACCACTTCACAGCAGTTCCCTAAGCCTTCAGTTTGAACTCTTATCTGTTTGTTCCTGGAAAATCTTCTTTACGTTCCTTTTTACAGGGCAAAGAAAAGAATGACAGTGGATCATCCTCTCCACTCTCGACTAGGAGTGCATGCGTGAATTCGTGTGGATGTTTTCCTCCCTAACAGTTTCTTCCTCAGTACATGGCATCAGGCTCACAAGCCAGACAGCTGGGAAAGCTTCTCTGGTGATCCTTTCTCCCTTTCCACTTCCAATCATTCGCTCGATCCCAGTAATCGAGTCTCCTGAATATTTCCCCAGTCTGTCTACCTCTTTCCATCTGCTCTGCACCCACCCTAGTCTAGGCCCCCATTATTTCTCCTTCAGACTGCTGCCTCCAGGCCTGAAGTTTGACTGGGGTAATCCTTCAGCCTCAGGACCTTCCCATTGGCCTTCAAGTGAAGACCAAAGCTCTCAGCACAGCCCACGAGCCCCTGCATTCACTAGGGGGCCCAGTTTGCCTTGCCACACTTCCCCCCTTGTCTCTGTCCTCCAGGTGCTCACCCTTGGTTCCTCAGCTGGACTCAGGGAATAATTTACAAAGGTAGGAGACACATAAAGGATTGCCTACAGCTACATCCAATGAGAGTACTCAGACGAGGGCACAGTGGGACTGAGATCCACCCTGTTCAGCTAGCTGTGTGCCCTGGCTCTGGGCTGTATCTACTGAGAAGGTCAATGCCTGATCTGTACAATCATGGAGGACAATGGGCATTCTTTTTTTTTTTTTTTAAGAGAGGTTTTTGTACAGGGGATGTGTGCTCACTGGAGAGACAGAAAGTGAGAAATTACCCACTGGGCAGATGGCCATGTCACAATCCTTTCTCCACCATTCTCCTCTCGGGATCTTGGGCATGCACACATGCTCACTTGGAGTGAGTTTTAAGCCATCTGGTCCAGGACTCGAACCATGGTTGACTATGTGGGAGTCCAGCAATATAACCATCATGTCATCTGCTGGTCTCGGATAATGGGCATTCTTAATGCCATTGTCTCTCCATATTTTAGGACCTTTTGCTTCCAGAACCTCTGGAACAAATGTCAACAAATTCTTATCTTTTGAGTGCAACTTGAGAACTTTCTTGAGGAGTTGAACTCTCTACCCCTCAACACAGATTTAACTCATATTCATCATATTCATGGTTTAAATCTCAACTCAAAGCTCACGTGCTCTGGAGAGCCTCTCTGATCCTCAAACCAAGTTCTTCCCAGCCTCACTGGTAGCCCCCGACAGAGCCTTCTGTTGCCTCTTCAAAGTACTTAACACAACTTGCAACTTTCGTCATGATTTGAGTCATTATTTAATTAAGTTTATTAATGAAGCTACTAAGTTTTAATTAATAAGAATAATAGGATCATTATTTAATTGGTACTACAACTTCTTGAGGACAAATACTGCATTTGTTTTACTTACTGCTGTATCCCTGAGCACCTAAAACAGGGCTTGTCCCATATTAGGAACTTAATAATACTTGTTAAATGAAGAATGAGTTCTCCTTACAGTTTCCTTTATAAACCCTCACTATAATGCCTCCGGGCTTTGCAAGATTCATCTTTTCCTTGTTAAGCCTCTCGTCAGCACAGGTCTCCCTAGCTGTCCTTCCCACTACACCTTACTTTGTAGGGAACAAAGGCCTCTGGACCAGTGTGTGCTGAATTTGTTGACATTACCATGTTGTGTTGAGCACATCTGTTCTTTTCTATGTGCTTTAGTTGTGACCCCCACTTGTCTTCATTTGGAGGCTCATGTCTGCTTTACACCCTTAGCATGCCAGGCAGCTGTGTTCTCATAGGTGTCCATTGGCTACTCACCTATGCATGTTTAAGGTCTGGGCATCAGTCCTTCACTACACCTGTATCTCCACCTCTTTCTTTCTTTTTTAGTTTTTTTGCAATAGGGCACATGTACTCGCCAGAGAGACAGAGAAAGAGAGGAAAAGTGAGAAATCATTCCCCTGGGTGGTGGCCATGCTGCCTTCCCTTCTCCTCCATTCTCCTCTAGTGATTTTGGCCATGCATGTACATGCACACAGTGTGATTCTCAAGCCTCTGGGTTTGGAACTCAAACTACACTATCAGCCATGTGGGATCCAATGCCTTAACCACCATGCCACCTGCTAGCCCTTTCCTCCTTTTTCTTAATTCATTCAGTCCCTGCTACTATCCTTTTGGAAACAGGCTTATAAAAACTCTCTTCTGGGATCCCACAGGTGGTATAGTGGTTAGGGTGCTGGATTACCATATGGAAGACTGTGGTTCAAGTTCTAGACCTGGCAGCTTAGAAATTATGCCAGCCATGTGTATGTGTGTGCCCAAAATCCCGGAATGGAGAAGGGATTTGTAGCATGACCATTCTGATCATGGCTCGCAGAGCTCACATAGCAGATTATTGCTATATCAACTTATCTACATATATTCTCCCTGCCATCTGCTGGCACCATCCCCCTATCGTGCTGTGCTTTTGTTTTAAATTGTAAGCTGTCTTTGATTCTTTTGGAAAAGAAAGTATTTATAATGAATGAATGAACAAAGAAAAAACATAGAAAAATGCACATAAATTAAAATTCACAGAAATAACCAGAAGAGAGATTTTTTTAATACGATTTTTGCCATAGGGTACATGTGCTCACCAGAGATGAGAGAGACAGGGAGAAACAGTGAGAGGGAAAGTGAGAAATCACCCTGGGGAGAGGGGATGGCCATGCTGCAATTCCTTCTCCTCTGCTCTTCTCTTGGGATTCTGGGCATGCCCACACATGTGCCTGGCATGATTTTCAAACATGATTTTCAAGCCAATGGGTCTGGGACTCAAACCGTGGTCAGCTGTGTGGGAGTCCAGAACCATAGCCACTACACCACCGGCTGACACCAGAAATGTATAGCTTTTAACATTTGGAACTCATTCTGGAGACCCTTGATAAAATGTGTGAATCTACATTGTAGGAGTCACATTCATTAATATACTGGAAAACTCACATATGATTTTACAAGTTCACACACCTTCCTCAGACCAGGTCATGGCAGGACACCTGTGTCCTCCATTAAAGACCTCAGCTCCTGTCAGAGGCCCTTGCCATACTGCCATCTTTCCTCGGCTCTGGAAAATTGCTTCTCTTTCCAGCCCGCTTAAAGTAGGGCTTCAGTAAGATCAGTCAGTTCCCTTTAATTGTGACATCTGGTTCCTGCTGGTTCCCAATAACACAGCCTCCAAAATGGATCTGGGGACCAAAGCCATTTGGAAAAACACTGATTTAAGAAACTGACTCCCCTCCAATGTTTCAATCTCTACGACAGAATGCAGATGGTCAGCGTATATTAAGTGGATACATATAATATCTTTCTTTCATGGCCTGGCTTGCTTCGCTCAGCATTAGATCTCCCATATTTCACCACTTTATACCCAATGCAAGGTCTCGTTTTTGTGGCTGAATGGTATTCCATGCAGTGTGTGTGCCACAATTTTTCAATCCATTCATCTGCTTGTGAACATTTGGGTTGGTTCCACGTCTTAGTAATTGTGAGTAATGCCTCAATAAACATTGATGTGCAAATGCAAAACAAAACAAAACAAAAAAAGGAAACTGAAGACATTCTATATGAAGATCTTTCAGTTACGAAAGTTTCCCCTTTTTGGTGTGTGTGTGTGTGTGTGTGTGTGTGTGTGTGTGTGTGTGTATTTTTGCCATAGGGTGAGTACACTCACCAGGGAAAGACAGAGAGGGAAAGTGAGAAGTCACCCCCTCCCCCAGGGATGCAATCCCTTCCCTTCCATTCTCCTCTCAGGATTTTGGGCATGCACACACACACACTTGGCGTGATTTTCAAGCCACCAAGTCCAGGACTTAAATCATGGAGTAGGTCATGTGGGATCTAGTGCCTTATCCACCATGCCATTCACTGGCTTCCAAATTACAAATTTTTAAATGCAAAACAGAAGGTAGTTTTTATGTTATTTTGTTTTTCATCTCTTAACTGGTAGAATACTTTTAGAAAGATAATTCTCTCTGTCAAAATGTGTTTTTGTATTTAAAAATTCTCTTGATCACTTTAGGACTTGCAGCTTCAGGAACATGGTGCCTCTCTTCCTTTCCTAGCTGGCTTCTGGGCATCACACGTATGACAGAATTGAAAACTGAGTAAAAGACAGATAAATAGCCTCTACTGCTTGCCTCCAAGCTACAAGCCCTGTCATCCTGTCAGGGAAGGAAATAAAAATTGTCTGACACATAGTGAGTTTCGTAAAGCCACAGTGTTCCCCAGGATCCTATGTGCCTCGAGATGTCTGTACCCTAAGTGGATGTTTTGAGGACTTCATCTACAGCCTTCATCTCAGAGTTAGAGCTAAGCTCACTAATTGTTGAGGTCTCTTGTAGTCTCTGTTGAAGTATGTGAGCTATAAATATGTATTTTTTCCTCAGTCTTCGAAGATTTTATTCATCTTTTAAGAATCTTAAAACAAACGCCAGTGAATTTGCACTCCAACGTCTCCTAAAAGGATTAACTGGAAAAATGTATACGTTGCAATCTGCTTCATTATTCCTTCCTCAGTGATTTCCCTCATTTCTAACTTACTTTTCTCCTACTCCCAGGAAGTTGTCATACAACCTCACATGAATGTAGCACTTATTTTTCTAAAAACTGAGCAAAGCAATTTTCACTTTCGAACAATCAAAAATCCACCATTAAGCCACTTTTTTCACTGAAACATTATAAATATGATCGCTTTATTTTTTTGTAAGTATAAAATAGTTAAAAATGTATCAGGTAAATAACCTAGAAACCAACATCATATATTTTGTAGAAGACTGATATAAAGTTATCCTACCTAAATTTAGGAATGTGTCCATTTTTCTCACTTCTTAAAATGTCTTGGAAAAATCTGCTGTCTCCTGTAGCTTCATCATTAACACTAAGAAGCACCTTGGATCCTCGAGAATTACAGAAATTACCTGGGTCGTCTGATTTTGTCTCATCTCCTATTAGAATAGAAAGACCAGATCTTTAAAAATCTGGACTCCTTTTTTTTTTTAAATTTCCAAATCACTATTTTCTTCTTCCTCCTCCTCCTCCTCCTCCTCCTCCTCCTCCTCCTCCTCCTCCTCCTCCTCCTCCTCGTCTTCTTCTTCTTCTTCTTCTTCTTCTTCTTCTTCTTCTTCTTCTTCTTCTTCTTCTTCTTCTTCTTTTTCAGAATTAGTTATTTAATTAGGTTCTTGGCCAAAAATTTAGAACACCAATGTGTGAGGATAAACTCCATTTGTAAGGGCAAACATGGACTGCAGGAAGCCCTGGAGCTGAGGAACAGCTTTGATTTTTGGTCAAATTTGCCAGTCCACAGCTTTCTGATCAATCTTGCGCTGCTCTGAAATCTCTTCTCCGTGTTGAAGATCTTACCTTCTAGGTGGCTGGGCTTCTGCAGTTTCTTATTTTTGAAGCATCAATAAGGTGCTTTGGGATTTTTACTTTGCTAATATCAATTTTCGTGGAGGTGGCGAAGACAAATTTCTGGTGTGTTTTACGCAGTGGACTCGATTGAGAACCAGCGGTCCAGTTACAAGTAGCAAGCCACTGCTCAGCTGCTGCAGGAAAACCACTCTCTTGCCTCTGTAGCGTCCAGTGAGGATGATCAGAATGGTCCCGAGAGTGATGCTGGCTCGCAGCTTTCTCACAGGCTGACTTAAGATTTTTTTGCTGTGGTTCAACAGCTTTCAAGGAACATCTTCAGTAGGATAATACCTAGGCATTGTGTGAAGTTTAACCACCCGGGTACCACCATTCTTGTCTCCACCAACTGGTTTGGTGACACTTGCATGAACCTTCTTTTTCTTTTCAATCCTGGATTTAGTAGCCGAGTATTTCCCCTTATACATGCCCCTCCTGGGATACATGGCAGATTGGGAGTATCTGGCACTGCCCAGGACTAGGATCGGGTTTCAGCTGCAATGGGGCTTCCCCTTCTTGGGCTTTTTAGCCTTGGGGTCACTCTTTTTAACCTTGCCACTGGCACCAGCCTTCTTGGCTTCAGGTTTCTTCTTTTGCTGCTTCATAGCTTTTTCACCTGCCATCTTGTATAGTGGCAAAAAGCCAAATCACTATTTTTTTCTGAGTTAAAGGTCCTTTGAATTTACATCTCCTTCCAGCATCACCACTAAAAAAAAACAATGAATGTCCACAAACAGATGAATGGATTGAAAAAGTGTGGCACATATACCTCATGGAATACTATTCAGTCATACAAAAACAAGACCCTGGCATCTGATAGAAAGTGGATGAACATGGGAGATTTATTAAGCAAGTCAGGCTATGAAACAGAGACATTGTATGTCTCCACTTAACATATGATTGTCCTCACTCTATGGTAGAGACTGAAAGACTAGAGGATATAAAAGCTTTGAAAATTGTTATGGACATTAGGAACAAAGTGGAAGAAGGGTGATAGAGGGGAAGAGTGCAGGAAGGGAAATTTGGGAAAAAATGGATAAGTAAGACATTTGTGGGACACAGATATGGTTTGCTGACTGTTGGTGATGTCATGTATAATATTCTCAACTTGCCTGCTGTGTGGCATAGATCATGTTGGGTAAAATCTCTTTACAAACTAAATGATGTATAATGATTGAATGCATAAATAATAATAATAATACAAAGCCAAAAACAAAAGCAATGAATGATGACGTGAAGCAAAATGTCAGCCAAGTTCCACTTACTCTGGGTAAACAATGAGTAGTGAACAATCTCCTACTCATATCTGCTTCCTATCCTTCATGGCCCTACTTTGAGTGCTGTCCCCATTTCTTCGTGGCAATCCAGAGGGCTCACCTCAGTTTTATAAAGCTGATTCCATGATAGGTTTAAGGCTGCAGGCTGAGAATCAGCTTCAAGTAAAGAAGCACAGGCAGAACAAACATATTTCTTTCTTTCTTTTTTTTTGGAGAGGTTTTTGCTATAGGGCACGTGCACTCGCCAGAAAGACAGAGAGAGATGGAGAGACAGAAAGCGAGATATCACCCCCCAGGGGGGATGGCCACACCGCAATCCCTCCTCCTCCATTCTCCTCTCGGGATCTTGGGCACGTACACACAAGCACCCGGCGTGCGTTTAAGCCACCAGGTCCAGGACTCGAACCGTGGTCGACTACATGGGAGTCCAGCGACATAGCCATTACGTTAACTGCTGGTCCCGAGAACAAACATATTTCTGAAGAACCTATTTTCTGCAAGCCACAGGCTAGGTGCTGTGGATAGACAGACACAGTGACTTCCTTCAAACAATTCATAGTCTAATAGGTTTGAGACAGATATGTGGAGACTGTAACTGATGATTCTGACTCCAAAAGAGAGGTAGGAATGAACGTGTTCTGAGGGGTCAATGAGGGGAATGATTATAAGGAGCTGGGAGGATTTGAAAGGGTTTCTTAGACGAGGTGGATATTGAAGGTGAGGCTTTATTTATTTATTTATTTATTCATGAGTCATGACTTTAGTAGACTCTAGGGACGGCGTTGCCATGAAAGGGAAAAGCATAAAACAAGACAAAGAGAAATATAGGACATAGGGCTGGGAATAGTGAAGAACCTAGGTTGACTGAATCAGAAAAGCAGTTTGGGGAACCAGCAGTAAGCGTAATGGCTATGTCGCTGGACTCCCATGTAGTCGACCGCGGTTTGCGTCCTGGACCTGGTGGCTTAAAACGCCGGGCGCGTGTGCGTGCGTGCCCAAGATCCCGAGAGGAGAATGGAGGAGAAGGAATTGTGGCGTGACCATCCCCTCTGGGGGGTGATTTCTCGCTTTCTGTCTCTATGTTTCTCTCTGTCCGTCTGGCGAGCGCATGCGCCCTATAGTGAAAACCTCTCCAAAAAAAAAAAAAAAAAAAGGAAAAGCAGTTTGGAGGCCTATCACGTAGGGTCCTAAGTCAGGTTGTGGTGATTAGATCCTAATGGAAGTTTCTGAAAGGCGTAGAGCAGGGCCAATCAGATCTGTCTGGAGTAAGTGGGATGTGGGGGCAATACGGTTGAGATAAGGACAGAAACAAGAAGGTCCGCTGTGGTGTGGGTGATGAAAGCTCAGCTGGCTTTCATAATGTCCAACGTGGGAGCAGGGCGAGATGGATTAACGAGGAGATGAGACCGCCGAAGACATTATTTTCTTGTTAGATTAGTCAGCTCCCTGACTTGTGAAGGTCAGTGGCTTCAAAATTTCATCTAATAAGTCAAGGAGCTTACATATTTCGGAATAAAAATTTCCTTTTTATGTGAAGATAATGTGTTTCCAAAGTCTTTCTTTTGTGAAAAGGCTAAGAAGAGTTCAAATATGACAGAGCTGGAGCAGTGGCTGTGGGAGAGGGTGACATTTAAAGTCTGATGAGTGAGAGGTGTCAGTGATGATCTCAGTGTCTGTGCAGATGAAACATTATACAGCTTTGTAGCTAATAAAAAGAGTCCCCCAAAGGATACGTATATAAAATTCATTAAAAAGTAAAGTCTCAATGAAATTCTGATAATGCTGCAGCGTCGGTAAATGCTGCGGATATCAAGCTAAGTGAAATAAGCCAGACACAATTATACATATTGTATAATTTTGCTCATGTGAGGTACCGAGCATATTCAAATTCACAGAGAAAGAAAGAATAGGATTACCAGAGGCTAAGGGAAAGAGAAAGGGGGAGTTACTCTTATGAGTACAGTTTCATTTTAAAATGATGAAAAGGTTCTGGAGGTGGTTAGTGGTGATGGTTGCATGATGATGTGAATATATTTAAATGATGCTGAGTTGTAAACACGAAAAAGGTTAAAATGGTGTGTGTATATATATATATATATGTATATTTCAGTGTAAGAAAAAGCTAAGGCTCACTGAGGTCTGTTCTGTGGTTTTTATCGTGGAAATTCCACTTCAGAGAGCAAGTTCACGCTGTGCGCCCTGATTCTTGGGCCTGCTGGTTGGCATCTCTGCACGGGTTCTCCCCCACAGGAAGAGCCAAATGGCTGTGAGACACCTGCTTGGTGAGTGAGGAGTCAAAACAAAGGGGCTGGGTGAGGTAATGGCTACCGGGAGCAAGACCAGCCTAATGTTCTTACCTCCGATAGAGGATGCGATTCCAGGGAGGCCTGGGTCTTCGCATCAGCCAGGCTGGCCTTCTGCTCAGATAGTGTAGCTCACCAAAGTTATTTTTCAAAGCTCAGTTCCTCACAGTTAGTGAGAAGGCAGTGAGAAGATATGACTAACACATCAATAGCTATCAGAAAGAATGATTAAATCTAAAATACTGGCAAGAAGAGAAGAGCGGCATCAGGGAATATTTCTACCAGATCAGAGTCTATGAGTTTAAAATTAAATTTTCCCACATTAACCCAATATGAATTACCCTTGATATAAATGCTCTGGTGTCTCAATGACAGTAGAAGACCAACTAATAAGGCTATTTATCTTTTAGGTTGTCAAAGCACATACGGAACTCGAAGTCAAAATATGCTGCGAAGGAGGAAAGGAGCTGATATGAAATAGAGGAAGATACTTGGGAAAAAATGAAAGAAAACATGAGGAGGGAAGGGAGACAAGTAAAAAAGGGGAGACAGCTGTGAAATGATCTTATGAGAAAAGACGTCTACTGAGGATTCTACATGATGGGGAGCTAACACACCCCACACCACTAAGCATCTACAGAAGTGGCAGGTGATATTTGTGAAGATAATCAAAGCTTGCTATATTACAAAGGAAATTTATGGGCCAACAGGTGGCATGGGGGTTAAGGTGCTGGACATCCACATGGCTTTCCCACGGCTCAAGTCCCAGACCTGGTGGCTTGAAAATCATGGCCAGTGCATGTGCCCCAAATCCCTAGAGGAGAATGGAGGAGAGATTGTAGCACCGTCATTCCCCCCAGAGGGTGACTGACTGCTCACTTTCCTGCCTGTCTTTCGCTGGCCCCTCCAATGAGCACACGCACCCTATGACAAAACCAAACCCAGACAAAACAAACAAAATGGAAATTTAAAGTTCACATAGACATGAGTCTCACGTTGGGTGAGGGAGTGAGTGTTGGAACTAAGACCTAATGGATGAAATCTTCCCATCTGCTTAGGACAGTCCAGGGAATCTGGTTTGTCTACCTAGACCCCAGTGGAAAGGAACACGGAATTCCCTGAGAAATCCAAACTTTATGCTTGAGTTAGACTTGGAATTAGAATTTACATTATATTTCAGGAACCCCTATTTTTTTAAAGAAGTTTTTGCCTTTGGACATGTGTGCTCATGGGGTGGGGGGAGGGGGGGAGACAGACACGGTGGGAGGGAAAGTGAGAAATCGCCCCCTAGGATGATGGCCATGCTGCAGTCCCTTCTCCTCCATTCTCCTCCTGGGATCTTAGGCATGCACGCATACGCACCTGGAGTGAATTTTGAGAAACTGGATTCGGGACTCAAACCATAGTCAGCCATGTGAGAGTCCAACTATGTAACTACTATGCCCTATAGTAAAAACTTTTTAAAAATTTTGTTTTTATTTAATTTTTTGACTGCCAAAGGGCATTTGATCTAAAATAATTAAAGCTGTGGCAGAATTAAAACATACAAATGAAGGCCATCAAGTGGTGCAGAGGTTAAGGCAGCTGAATCCCACCCACACGGAAAAAAGCTTGAAACACGCTGGGCACGTATGTGTGCATGCCCAGAATCCTGAGAGGAGAATGGAGAATGGAGAATGGATTGCTTCATAGCCATCCTCCATCTGTGATCCCTCACTTTCTGTCTCTCTCCGTCTCTCCAGCAAATACACACACCCTATACCAAAAATCTCTCACAAATAAAGCAGCCTGTGGCTCCTTAGGCGCACCGTGTATGTATAGCAGTGTTGAGTAGGCAGGAAAGATACATGGCCCTCAGAGGTGAAAATGGGTATTATGTAGCCCTTTGCTCCTGGGGCCCAAAGATACAGAGATCAACAGCTGTTGAGACCGCACAGCGTGAGGTGCCCAGGCCTTCAGTCAGGGAGGAAGATAAACGGACTCCCTAAAAACCAGGACACTGGAAACTGCTCACTTTCTGGAAAAGAATATGAAGTCAGAGGTGGGAGTGGAGGGCAGAGGTGAGGAAACTTGTGGGCCTTCCACATGCTCTAGTGTGGCGTTGCCTGGGATTCCCATGTCCACTGTAAAAGCTGCCCCACTAGTCAGAGGTCCCCTTCTCAGGCGGTTTCCCATCACCCTCCAGCTGTGCTTTAAATGAGGCCTCACCAGCATTTTCTCTCATTTCTGTGAATTTAAAAAATTCACTATGGTAGACTTTTTTGTGGTCCAAGGCATCTCCCTTGGTGACAATGATGGCCCGGTTAGCATGCTAGTTATGAAGTTGCATATATTAAGAGTGATCTGTCTCTAACCCCAGCAAGCTAGGTTTCCTGCTTGCTTACTCACCTGCTTGCTTTCTGTTACTTTTAATGGACAATGTAACAGAGAGAGGGCTTTTAGGAAACCCCCTGTATAAATCATTGTTCTTTTTGGAATGCCTGAATGCAGTGGATTCATTCAGATGTTCAGATTAAAATGCTTCCAGTTGAAATGTTGTTTGATTTAGTAACATGCTTGGATTTGTTTTTTAACAGAATGATAACACAGAGAACTATTTTTCCCCCTAAATCTATATTCAGACTGTCCTATACCTGAAAATTGCCCTTGTCACAGAGCTCTGTGTTCTTGCTTACATATTTACTTAGGAGATTTGGGGCAGTGATTGAACCAGGGCAGAAAGTTAAGAGTCTGATGACTGTTCACTTCATCCTGGAGAGGAGACTGAAAGCTTAACAGATTGGGCGTGACGTGGGAAATTCTTGGTGTAAGCAACATGCTGTTGTTCAATAAGAAAAATAGTCCTTTCAGGAACTATTCCTTCAGGGCCAACATGGAGGTTAAGGTGGCTGGAGCCCATGTGGCCAACTTCGTAGTTTGAATCTTAGACCCACGCTTGGTGTGTGTGCATGCACGCCCAAAATCACGAAAGGAGGATGAAGAAGGGATTGTGGTGTGACCATCCTCCCGGGTGGTAATTTCTCACTTTCTCTCTTTCTCCCTCTTCTCTCTCTCTGTCTTGTTCTCTATGTCTCCAGTGAGTACATATGTCCTATAAGCAAAAACTTTAAAAAACATTGTTTTTCATCTTTTTTTATTTTGTGGCCTAGTCATGATGGCATAAGGGGTAGGACACTGCTGTGTGAGGCTGGGGCCAGGTGGAAAGTTTGAGTTCAGCTCCCAGATCAACCTAAACAGATAAGTGAAGTGGTGTGCACCTTTAATTCTTGCTAACTGAGAGGTTGGGGCAGGGGCACTGACCCAAGATTCTTAGAAAAAAATACTTCCCTTTCTCATTTTTAAAAAGGGGGGCCATGTTTATATTTTTAGATATTTTTAATTGACAAAAATTGTATATATTTATGGTGAACATGATGTTTTGATATATTCATATATTGGGAAATGATGAAATCAAGCTAATTAACATTCCCATTTTCTCACATACTTATTTTTTGTGATGAGAACACTTAAAGTATTCTCTTAGCAATTTTCAATTATACAAGACATTGTCATTAACTAAATACCTATTTCTAATTGCTAGCTTCTGGGGCATACTTAGTGGGTATAAGGTCAACCCTGTCAGGAGGGAGTGGATTTTCCTTTCTTCCCTGCACCGCTCCCACTCTGCCCTGCCATAATCCCCTTTTGTAGTCTCTAAGCCTTCAGTAAATTTTGTGAATTAGTACAGGCTTATTATCGCTGTTATTGCTTGGAATTAAGAAAATTCCCTGTTTCTATGCTTGGAACAAAGCTCAGGGGGAGAACAGTAACTGCCTAACCGAGGCCAAACTGAGATAGCAAGAGAGGATCTGACTTGTGGATATGTCCCATCATTTTCTATAATATCCAATATAAGGGACCAGCAGATAGCGTAATGGCTACGTCACTGGACTCCCATGTAATCGACCATGGTTTGAGTCCCAGACCCGGCGGCTTAAACTCACGCCGAGCACGTGTGAATGTGTGCCCAAGATCCCGAGAGGAGTACGGAGGAGAAGGGATTGCGGCGTGGCCACCCTCCCTGGGGGGTGATTTCTCTCTTTCTGTCTCTCTCTGCCTTTATGGCAAGTGCACATGCCCTATAGCAAAAACCTCTCAAAAAAAAAAAAAAAATCCAATATAGTTCTAGATTCTAGATTCATGGCAAGAAAAAGATGGCTAGTTTGGCAAATCCTGATACTGGGAGGCAGTAGAGTTCAGGGTTCAGAAACCAGGCTACCTGGGCCTAAATTCAGGTTCTTATTGGCTGTGTAATTACAGGGAAGATTAAGCCATTTTCCTAAATCATGGTTTCCTCAGTTCTGAAATGGCGCATATCTCACAGTGTGTGTGTTGCAGATCAAATCGCCTCATAGACACGAAGCTCTTGAACAGAGCCTGGTGTGCTGTTTGTGCTCCACAAACGCTGGGTCACCCTTAGCACTTCTGGACCGTCCTTAAACAAGGATCTGTTGTTTGAGAATTCTGATTCCGATATTTGCATGTGCATAGCAAACTACCTTAAAACAACCATCTATTATTTTTCTTTTTTAAAAAGAATTATTTGTCTTATTTTATTTATGCATTCATTTATTTTAATTTGATCAGAGAGAGGCACAGATAGAGAGAGGGAAAGTGAGAAAGCAAGCCACCAGGTCCAGGACTCGAGCTGTGGCTGGCCATGTGGGAGTGTCCAGCGCCTTAACCTCCATGCCACCTGCTGGCTCCACTTTTTGTTTTTTTGAGAGAGATTTTTGCTATAGGGTGTTTGCATTCACTGGAGAAACAGAGAGAGAGAGAGAGAGAGACAGAAAGACAGAAAGCCAGAAATCCCTCCTCAGGGGGGATGGCCAAGCCACAGTCCCTTCTCCTCCATCCTTCTCTCCAGATTTTGGGCATAGACACACATGCACCTGGCATGATTTTTAAGTCACTGGGTCTGGGACTCGAACTGCAATCAACTACGTGGGAGTCCAGTGACGTAATCATTAGCCATCTGCCGGCCTCCATCTATTACTGTTTTCTGCAGTTCCATGAGTTGGCTGGGATCAGAAAGGCAATCTCTTTCCTGGTGTCACTTGGCTTCTGTGATGTGGTTGCAGTCATGCGGCAACTGGGCTGGAATCATCTGGAGACGTCATAGTTCTGGAAGGTGCCAGAAGGTGTCTTCCTCATTTGTCTAGCTCCCGCCTGAGTGCTCCACCACGTGGTCCTCCACCCACAGAACCCACCCGCATCGCTCTCCACAGGCCTGTGCTCCGGTGGGGCACGTGGACTCCTCACGTGGAAACCGGTGTTAGCGAGCACAGAAGCAGAAGCTGTTGGACGTGTCTAACACATGGGCCAGAGCCGACAGCATCACTCCTGCCCGGTTCTATGGCCAAGCCACAAGACCGTCCAGACTCCGTGACAGAGAGGGGACTAGAGATGGTACGAACAGTGGGAGGCACTGGGCTCTGGTGACAGCTACCACAGTGGCATGTGGGAGGAGTGTGAGGGGCACGTTATACCCCGAATGAGGAAAGCACAGGAAAGGTGTGAGGACCAGTGACTGAAGGAACAGAGAAGACTCCTGGTGTGGCCGGAAACGAGCGTGGGCGGGACAGCAGGTGGTTGGCAGGACTCCGCGCAGGTGGGTAGTCACAGAAGATGGGTAAAGTTGCATGTCTCAGGAACTGTAGGTCTTGGTAGGAGAAGACACCCTTCTTCTCCTCGAGTACTACAGGTAGCGAAGCCATCACCAAAGAACTGTCGAGAGTAACCAAGGATAGAAAATGGCCCAGGCAACCAGGCCCCTGAGCAACGTCTGGACCCGGGAGCAGCAGTTTCAAGGGCTGGACGCTGAGGGACGGGGGCTTCCTCCTCATCCTGTGCTTGGGAGCAGTATTTCTCATGGGCTCTGGAAGAGCAGTAAGGGTCTTACCTGGGATTCAAAAATATTCATTTGGACAAGAAAAAAGGAGAAGCTCATGCCAGGCCAGTCATCACACCTCCAGGTTTAGGCGAGCTATGCATATTTTCATTTGCATATCCATTTGCCCAAGGCTTACTTTGTGGACAGACCCGCTCTCCCACTCCTCTAAAAGAACTCTGCAAGAGGAGGAGGAAAGAATATGTTCTGTCTCCCTCCCTCTGTGGTAGGACTCCGACTCCACACTGAGCCCGCACTCATGATACTGCACACTTGGCCTTTCCTTTTCTTTTCTTTTCTATTTTTTTTTTTTTTTTTTGAGAGGTTTTTTTTTGCTATAGGGCGTGTGCGCTCGCCAGACAGACAGAGAAAGACATAGAGACAGAAAGCGAGAAATCACCCCCCAAAGGGGATGGTCACGCTGCAATTCCTTCTCCTCCATTCTCCTCTTGGGATCTTGGGCACGCACGCACACGTGCCCGGCGTGAGTTTTAAGCCACCGGGTCCGGGACGCGAACCGCGGTCAACTACGTGGGAGTCCAGCGACATAGCCATTACGCTAACTGCTGGTTCCCTTCTTTTCTATTTTTTTGGAGAGGTTTTCACTATAGGGCTTGTGCACTCGCCAGAAAGACAGAGAGAGACAGAGAGATAGAAAGCGAGAAATCACCCCCCAGGGGGGATGGCCACGCCGCAATCCCTTCTCCTCCGTTCTCCTCTCGAGATCTTGGGCATGCACGCACATGCGCCCAGCGTGAGTTTAAAGCCACCCGGTCCGGGATGCGAACCGCGGTCAACTACGTGGGAGTCCAGCGACATAGCCATTACGCTAACTGCTGGTCCCACGCTTGGCCTTTTCTAATTAGCTGCGTGTGATCCCCACTACCAGTTCTCTCCCTGTCCATTTGACTTGTATCGAGCTCTCACGTCACTCTTCTGGAAGCATCATCTTTGTTTCTATGTCCAACAGGGCTTTAAAGAATTTGGGCAGTCTACCTGAGAAAGTCGTATGACCTAGTGCTGTCATTCAAGGGCTCATAGCATAGTTACATGTCTGGAAGAAACAGGGTGGAGTTGGAGGATGAAAGAAGTGAAACTCATAGTTACCAGTTAAGACTGCTCTCTAGGAACCAGCAGATGGTGTAATGGTTATATTGCTGGACTCCCATGTAGTTGACTGCAGTTCGAGTTCCAGACCTGGTGGCTGAAAGCTCACAGTGGGTGTGTGTGCATGCATGCCTAAGATCCCAAGAGGAGAATGGAGGAGAAAGGATTATGGCATGGCCATCTTCCCAGGGGGTGATAGCTCACTTTCTGTCTCTCTGGCCAGTGCATGTGCCGTATAGCAAAAATCTCTCTTAAGAAAAAAGACAGCTTTCTAGCCGAATCAAGCCTTACTGGGTATAAAAACAGCATAGGCAAAGGAAATATTTCAGTGGTGCATGCCTTCATTCACCATGGGGACAGACCAAGGAGGTGACAGTGGTCAGCAGCCCGCAGTGGTGAAAATCTGCCAGGTCTGGGAAAAAAAAAAAAAAAAAAAAAGTGACTCCCAGTAATGTGTCATCTCCTGCACTAGAAGGGTCCTATCATCACATTGCTAGAAGGGTCCTATCATCACATTGCTAGAAGAGTCCTATCATCACATTGCCCAGCAGCAATTTCTGTTACTTTGTAAAGCCACTCAACAAGACACGTTACAGAACAGTCATCCATGCCCACTGTCTGGGTTCTGGGTCCTGATTTTCTTGATGTGTAATATTCTACAACATTTTCTCTGCGTCTGCCTCACAGGCTATGCAATTTTCTTTATCTAGCTTGTGGAGAGGATGAGCCAGTTTTCCATTTCTGCATGTGGAGGTGTGTTGAATTAAACCATAGGTTTGGACTTAGACGGTGGGGGAAAAGTCAAATAGTCTAGAAAAGTAAAAATAATGCTCTGAGGCTTCTACTGGTCTCTTAAGACAGTTTTAAATAACTGTGTTCTCTGATATAACAACATGGATGACAAATAGTCTCTTCACATTATCGTTTCTTTTCAGATAGCGGGGTCTTAATCCATTGAGACATAAATTCATGTGCTGCAGTGCTGGCTTTCCTGTAGCAAGCCATTCATTTCCACTCTAAGTAAAGTCTTATTTCATTTTAGTAAGTTGGAAAATAAATGTTGTTTTAAATAATCATCAAAACTAATTTATAATATTTCAATAGTAACGGATTTTTTTACAGCATGTTGTTTTAAATATACTGTGAAGGTAGGCATTTCAAATTAATACAATATTTTTTAAATGTCTAGAGAAATGTAAGCAAATTGTTTTTAAAATTGTTTATAAATATTAGGAGTTCTAAGCATATGTGGTGCTAAATAATATTGACATGTCTGGGAAAATGTGCAAAATACAAGAAAAATAAAACAACTACTCTTTCCCCACAGTTACTTACTTCTTCACATATAAAATAGTAAGTTCTCAGAGTTAAAAAACAAGATAGTTGGTAAAATTAGTGATGCTTACAGTGACACTAGAAACGTATTTAAATGCAAACTGAATCATATTAAACAGTGTAAAAAAACTGGATTCAGATATAATTGAGGGTAGAAAAGAAACAGAATACAGTAATTTATTAGTGCAAAAGGAGGAATGACCACAGGTGGAAATCATCTTTCTGGAGATTGAAAAGTCTGATGAGAACAGCAGAGTTGCTGCCACATTCCTCCCTAGGGACTGAGAGGTACACGTGATTCCGCCAGAGGTCATGCAGTTTGTGGTTCTGTTATTACAACCCGGTCCAGTGCTGCGTCTCAAAGTGCAATCTACACTTCTTCTGAATGCTCAGTGTGTGAGTCCTAGAGACTCTCCCTCCTACCTTTCTGGTACTTGGCAGCAATCTGGCAAGTATCCACGCTCAGATGCATTGGCAAAAAATACAACCATTTTTTTCAAATATTAATCAGATGTCATAAACAGTAGAATTCTTAGATCCTTAGGTCAAGTTGTATCATTTTGGGGATTTAACAGGGTCTTTAAAAAGTCTGTATACTAAATTCTCCTCATGACTTCTCTAGGCAGCCTTGGTCTGAACAAATTTCCAATTTTTCCCAAGTTTTCTTAAAAATGTCTTTACTTCGGGACCAGCAGTTAGCGTAATGGCTATGTTGCTGGACTCCCGTGTAGTAGACCGCAGTTCGAGTACCAGACCCAGTGGCTTAAACTCACACCGGGCATGTGTGCGTGCGTGCCCAGGATCCTGAGAGGAGAATGGAGGAGAAGGGATTGCGGTGTGGCCATTTCCCCCTAGGAGTGATTTCTCGCTTTCTGTCTTTCTGTCTCTCTCTTTCTGGCGAGCGCATGTGCCCTATAGCAAAAACCTTTCCAAAACAAAAAATGTCTTTACATTTAAAATGGCTTCATATTTTACTTCTGTGTCCTAAGTTTTAAATGCAGCTACAGAGTTGATGGAGCTATTTTAAAGAGAACAAAATAAAACCCAAGGAAATATAGGCCCCATAAAATACAGCTAAATACATGCCAGATGTAGGAGCCCCACCATTTTAATGATTTTTACAAATAGTACAACTACACAAATAACAGGGTGTGGAAAGGAGGCTGAGTTCTCTGGAGAGACTTTATAATCAGAGCCTTTACTGAATGAAAATCATTACTATGAAAAATAATACTTAACAATTAATGAAATGTTAAAAAAAAAGCTAAAATGCTTTTTTCTCTTATTTTCTGAAGATAGTAGAAATGGCAATTGAGAAGTTGCAAAGATGAAGGGATTATCTTTGGATGGAATGAGACTGTGGTTAGTGTATTAGAGGAATTGAAAAAAGAGCAGTGTATCACTGTATCTACAGTAGCAAATAATAAACCTACTCCAGGTGGTTTAAATAGGAAAGCAACTTTCTGAAGAATGTTAGGTAATTCCTACAATTTCTAGGAGGGTGAGAGGGTCGGTGGTGAGGCTAATCCAAGAAGCTGCTCAGCTTTCACAGGGAGACAGCTCCACTGAAGACCCACTGCTGCTCTGCTAGTCTCGTCCATCTTTCTTGGATCACATACATGAGTAATACAAACTTTAATACCATTAAGTACTATTGTCCCCCCAAATGGAGAGCCTCTATTGCTACTTCTGTCAGAAAGTAGATTCCTACTTTGTCACATAGTTCTCTTATAAATTGACTTTTCAAATGAGTGAAAGTGATTGGCAGAGAATGTATTACAAGAGACTGGGGAAACTGAGTCTCTAGTGTCCATTCAGGGATATGGGTGCATAATGTGGGACACCCTCCACGTGGGAGAATGGTCTGGCTGGGCAGCCATGAGGCATGGCAAATATCCTGCACCAGCAGTGTGGTTACCATTTAGGAGCTAGGTGGTCATTAGGCCTGGAAGGATTAACTTAGTCATGAGGCCTTGAGAGAGAAGAGGGCCTCGTGAATCCCTATTTCAGGTTTGCGAGATGTGGTAGATGGCCATGCCACTACTGAGATGAAGAAGGCTGGAGCAGGGAGCATGTTTAGTATGTTAAGGCAGTTAGCGTCAAGACTGATGTTCGGGTTTGGGGGAATTGTGGGAGTATGATGTCATAAGTGACAAGATTTTTGCATTTTCTCAAATCAACCTGTTGAAAGGAAGAGAGCAAAAAGGACAACAAAGACAAGAAACCATGGGAATCTGCAAAACTGGATTATAATGTATTCCCATACTCCACAAAATTTGAGGGGTGTGGATAGGTATCAAACCATTGATACCTATCAGCCCAGGATTATATATACCAGCATCTTTTCAGGAGGAACCAGAGGAAAGCAAGGGATGTCAGGCAGACCTTGGACCCTAAGATACCGAGAAAGTACTTACTGGCAATTTTCTCTTAAACTGGAGGAAATTTTGCACTCTCTAAAAATGGGTGAGTACAAGGAATTTTCAGAAAAATCCAAAGGAGCCAGAGAAGTCTGGGCCTCGTGAACTCCCAAATTAATGAGTCTAAAGTTCCAAGACAAAACCCTGGAATGAGAAGAAAATGCCAAATTCGCAGTGAAAAGGCAAGACAGGAAAGAGAAGATCTAGATGAAAGTAGGGGAAGACATACTCCAGAAATTAAGCTACCAAACTTTTTGAACATTGCACAAAATAGAAAAAGAGAAAATTCTAGAGCCATAAAGTTAAAATAATAATCTCGAGCCACAATTACCTTTCAAGTTAATAAAAATTAATTTCAAGAGCCAATGAGAAAACAAAAGGATTATATCTTGAACTTAACATCAACATACAGAACAAGAAGCACAACAATATTTCTAAAATAATGAAAACACACCAGAAAGACATTACCACCATATAGATTAAATTATAACCTAAATTGTAAATAACTAAAAATCATAAAAATGATATAAGCTGTGAAAAAATAATAATTGGAATAAGGAAAATTCAGCACTAGATAATGTATTTTAAGGAAAATTATAAATAAAAGAAAAATATTTTAGAGATGAAGGAAACTAGAAGGAACAAATGAATGAAAAAATGCAATGGAAAATATCTTAAGAAAAATAGAAAGAAAGAAATGTAAACAATTTTTAAATAAAAAATAAGACCTGGGGGAACCAGCAGTTAGCGTAATGGCTATGTCGCTGGACTCCCACGTAGTCGATTGCGGTTTGCGTCCTGGACCCGGTGGCTTAAAACTCACGCCGGGCGCGTGTGCGTGCATGCCCAAGATCCCGAGAGGAGAATGGAGGAGAAGGGATTGCGGCGTGACCATCCCCTCTGGTGGGTGATTTCTCGCTTTCTGTCTCTCTGTCTCTCTCTGTCTGTCTGGCGAGTGCATGCTCCCTATAGCGAAAAACCTCTCAAAAACAAAAAAACAAAAAACAAGACCTAACTGAAGAATATATATATATATATATATATATATATATATGAGAGATTTTTGCTATTGGGCAAAAATCTTTTGCAGAGAGGCAGAGAGAGACAGAGACAGAAAGTAAAAAATCACCCCACAGGGAGGATGACCACAATCCCTTCTCCTCCATTCTCCTCTCAGGATTTTGGGCACACACTCACATGCGTCTGGCATGAGCTTTAAGCCACCAGGTCTAGGACTCAAACCATGGTCAACTACATGGGAGTCCAGAAACATAACCATTTTACCATCTGCTGGTCCCTTGAAGAACATTTTAAAAAGTGGGACTGTAATTTTCAAAATTACCAAGTTCATCTTCAACAAAATACTAGGAAACCACATTTGGCAGCATAGTAAAAAGGATTATATGTCAGAAATAAGTAGGATTTATTCCTAGAATGCAAGGATGGTTCAACATATGAAAATCAACCACTATAGTATACCACATTAACAGAACAAGAAAAAAAAAAAAACCCATTTAACTATCTCAATTGATACCAAAAAAGCATTTGACAAAATACATTTTTATTATTTAAAAAACACTCCATAAACAAGGGGGAAAAGGAAAATGTGGGGGGAAATACCACAGAGAACATTATTGGGTTAATTAATAAGTTTGGACTATAGATCCAGCACCATGGCCTGGTGATTAAGGAAACTGGATCCCATATGGCTGCCCACAAGGTCAAATCCTGGCCCCAGAGCAGCTTTAAAAAACACACCAGATGTGTGTACATGAATGCCCAAACCCCACAAGAATAGAGAAATGAAGTAGAAGGGATTGTAGCATAACCACACTCTATTGGAAATGCTTCTCCTTATCCCTCTCTCTGTGTTTCTCCATCTCACTGGTGAGCACAGGTGCCCTCTGGCAAATTAAAAAAAAAAAAAAAAGCTTTGAACATAAAGAGCAAATTGGAATAAAGTATTGTTTTAAAGTTACATTTTCTATAATTAACTGTTCTATGGTTATGCATGCTAAGATTTTTACTCTTAGTAAATCTATACATTGATAGGATATAAGAAACTTGTTCTGAAATGGTTCAGTAAAAAAGTGTGTGTTTGTATGTATGTGGAGGGAGAGCACAAAAACAATAAAGCGAATTTAATAAAATGCTAACCAATAGGTGAATGTGAGTAAAAGGTTCAGTGATTTTATTCTTGCAGTTTTTCTATAGTTTTGAAATTATTTCTAAGAAGAGTTTTAAAAACATTGGCAAAAATAAATTAGATTCAAGAAAAAAAAAGTGACAAATAGAGCCTATTGGCAAAGAAGATACAACATAATAGTATAATAAGAGTCCCTGGGGAAAAATAAAAAGAGAAGATAGCATATACTAAAAACTATAATTTACAAAAACTTCCTGAAATAAAATTGAATTACACTGTGAAAGGGAATACTAAATATAATGACTTATAATGACCAGTATCAGAATAAAGTTCAGTTAAACTACTTTGTTCTCAAACAAAGGAAAAAATCCTCAGCACAATCAAGCAAAAACAAAACAAAAACAAAAACAAAAAAAGGCAAGTAATTATCAGGCAAAAAGAAAAAGCATATTATAATCAATCTTTTGACATATAATGCTAAGGGAAGAAAAAGTAAAATGCTTTATTTACATCCAGAAAAAAACTGACTTTCAATTATAAATACTTCTAACAAACTGTTATTAACATTCAAGAACTGATAAAATATTTCCCTCAGGAGCAATTTCTAGAGTGCTCTAGAAAACAGGACTCAGATAACCAAAATAACAAGAGAGATACTAATATAAAGACTGGTGGTATTAGTATATATATATATATTTAGTTACAAGATTAAATTTTGGCTAAAAAGGTGAGTGTACTTCATTTTATATAATCTACAATTATAACAAAGGGACAAAGAATAGAAAGTACATAACCCAAAAAAATTTTTTTAAAGAGATTTTTGCTATAGGGTGCATGTGCTCACCAAAGAAACAGAGAGAGATAGAGAGACAGAAAGTGAGAAATCACCCCCGAGGGGGCATGGACACACCACAATCCCTTCTCCTTCATTCTCCTCTCAAATTTTAGGCACACATACACATGTACCCAGCTTGAGTTTTAAGCCGCCCAGTCCAGGACTTGAACGACTATTTACTACATGAGAGCCCAGTGACATAACCATTCCACCATCTGATTGTCCCAATAGTGCTCATTTAAAAGGTTTAGAATAGAAGACAAACCCAATAGCAATGTGCATCATTAGCACCCAAATTTCTGTCTTGAAAAATTATTTTCCATGAAAAAGAACCAGGACTTCTTAGAGAAAAGACAGATTCCAAGGCAGAACAGAAAATGTTCAAAAGGAGCCTGAACCACTGTCATGACAGATAACAAATATGACAGGTTTCTTAAGATGACTACAAAAATATCTGTCACTGCATGTATTCTTCAATGTGACCTTGCCATTGCCGCACACATCAATAAGTGGAGCTTATTTCTCAACCATTTTAAATCTGGAAGAGCTCTGCTGTTGCTTTGATGAGTGGAATATGGAGGAAGAGTGGCTGTGCTAATCCAGTAGTAGATCTCACCTGACCTGGAAGTTTGCATTTTCCGCCTCTTAGAATGTTTGCTGTTGGAAAGTTCATCTTCGTACCCATCTCCATTCTATGCAAAGACAGACTGCATAGGTAATCCAACTGGCAACCTCATATGAGTTACCAGCCAACAACCAGCATCAACTAGCAGCCATGTAAATAAGTCCTCTTGACTATACCACAAAGTTGAGCTTCATTTTATTTTTTAAGGAATTATTTATTTTATTATTATTATTATTATTATTATTGTTGTTGTTGTTGTTGTTATTATTCAGTTTGACCAGGGAGAAACAGAGAGAGTGTGAGAAAGCAAGCTGCCAGGTCCGGGACTCAAACAGCAGTCAGCCATGTGGGAATCCAGCACCTCAATCACTATGCACCTGCCAGTCTCCAAGTTTAACTTTAAACAACTAAAGCTACAAATAACAATTGACTGCAAGTAATAAAATACCATGTGGTATGCAGGAAATTCCTCTCAATGATGCCAATTTCCTTCCTTTTTTTGAGAGATTTTTGATATAGGGCACTTGCACTCACCAGAGAGACAGAGAGAGACAGAAAGTGAGAAATCAGCCCCCCAGGGGAGGATGGCCACACCACAAACCCTTCTCATTCATTCTCTTCTCGACATTTTGGGCATGCACAGCGTGAGTTTCAAGTTGCCAGGTCCGGGACTTGAACTATAGGTTGTCATGTGGGAGTCCAGTGCCTTGGCCACCACACCACATGCTGGCCCCAATGTGAATTTTCTAACATCCAGAATCTGCAAATAAATGTCATGTTATGTGGTAAAAGGATATTATGGTTACTAATTACCTAACCTTACCATAGGGAGATTATCTTCAGTTGTCTATGTAGGCTCAATATAATATAATACCAAGAATCCCCACCAGTGGAAGATAGAGGCAGAAAAAGTGTGTGCAGAGAAGTCACATATGAAGAACTAGACCTGCCACTGATGATGTTAAACACAAAAGAAGTACAAGTTGAGTATACAATGTGTGTCCTTCAAAGTCTGGCTCGCTTTGTATAGCATCAAGTCTTTTTACCCATTTTGAACCAAATGGTAGGATTTCATGTTTCTTATAGCTGTGTAATATCCCATAATATATGTTTATCATGGGTTTTCAACCCAGTAATAAGTTTTTGGACAGTTAGGTCAGTTCAATATTTTAGTAATTGTGAATAATGCTATAATAAGCATGGACATGCAAATGTCTTTCCAATTGAGCATTTTCCTATCCTTTAGGTAAATACAGTAAGTAGAATAACTGCATCATATGGAAGTTCTATTTGTAGGTTTTTGAGAAACCTCCATATTGTTTTCCACAGAGGCTGAAGTAATTTACATTCCCACCACCAGTGTAAGAGGGTTCCATTTTCACCATAGCCTTGCCAGAATTTATTGCTGTTATTTTTTAAATTTTTTAGCCATTCTAACTGGAGTTAAATGGTATCTCATTCTGGTTTTAACTTGCATTTCTCTTATGACAAGAGACTTTGCACATTTTTTTCATATAACTCTTGGCTGTTCATAAGTCTTTCTTGCAGAGTTGTCTGATTCATTTGTCTATTTTTAAAATGGATTACTATTTTTTAATGGGTGAGCTGCTTGAGTTCTCTCTATATTTTGGGTATCAGTTCTTTGTCTGAGGAATAATTTACAAATATTCTCTCCCATTTTGAGGGTTGTCTTTTCACTCTAGTTACTGTTTCCTTTGCTATGAGGAAACTTTTTAGCTTGGTGTAATCAAGGCAATAGTCCCCAAAATAGATACCTGTGCTTTAGGCATCTTATTTAAGAAATCTTTGCCTATTCCAATATCTTAAGACGTATCCCCTATGTTTTCTACTAGTAGGTTTGTAGTTTGAGGCTTTATATTTAAGTTGCTGATTCTTTCTGAGTTTATTCTTGTTAATGGTGAGAGGTAGGGGTCCTGTTTCATTTTTCTGCAGGTGGATATCCAGTTCTTCTAGTACCATTTGCTGAAGACTTTCTTTTCTGCACCACATTGTCTTGAACTCTTCATTAAAGATTGGTTGACTATTGTATAATGGGGGTTTATTTCTGGATTCTCTATTCTGTTCCATTTCTCTATGTGTCTATTTTTGTGCCAGTATCATACTGTTTTGATTATCACTGCTTTGCAATATAGTTTAAAGTCAGGTAATGAGATGACACATGTTTTATTCTTTTGGCACAGTATTGCCTTGGTGATATGGGGTCTTTTATGATTCCAGACATTTTATAATTTTTTTCTATTTCTGTGAAGGCTGTCTCAGGTAATTGGCTTGAAGTCACATTTAATATGTAAATTAACTTGAGTGAAACTAACATTTTGATTATATTGATTCTTCCAATCCAAGAGCATAGGATGTCTATTTTTTTTGTATCACACTCAATTTCTTTTTTCAGTTTTCCTTGTAGATGTCTTTCACCTCTTTGGTTAGGTCTAGTCTTAGGTATCTTATTTATTTTTCAGCTACTGTAAATGGGATTGCTTTCTGCAATTCTGTCTTGGTCTGTTCCTTGTTGATGTATAATAATGCTATAAATTTTTATATCATAACTTTGTGTCCTGCTACTTTACTGAATTCATTTGTCACTTCTAGAAGTTTTTTGTAGACTCCTTTGGACTTTCTATGTATATAATAATATCATCTGCAAATATGGGAAGTTTAACTTTTTCTCTATCTGAGTGCCTTTTATTTTGCTCTCTTGTCTGATTGCATTGGCTAAGACTTCTAGCACTACACTGAAAAGAAGTGGAGAAAGTGGTAATCCTTCTCTTGTTTCAATTTTTAGGGGGAAGACTTTTAGCTCTTTCTCATTGAGTATGATGTTTGCTATTGGTCTATCATATAGCAACAGCAAAAATTTCAAAAAGAGACTCAACCAGACAATATATGCAGAAGAACACAACACCACAACGAAGTGGTCTTCATTGGAAAAAAAAAAAGAATACAAATCCTATAAATCTTACAAAGCCTCTATATTCAACTAGACATTTATAGCAAACACAAAAGACAGAGGACAGAGAAGCATATTTAACTACACCAAGAGGATAAAGTTTGCAAAATCCATCATAGGACATTCTACATGTAGACTTACTTGATTCTTCAACAAATAAATTGTAAAAGGGGGACTGACTGGATGGGGAAGTCTATAGATTAAAAGATACTCAAAAGATATAATTTAAGAGCTAAAAGTATAATATTTTAAAATGACTTATACTGTGATTTAAAAAAATAAAGCTAAAGCTAATCTTTGGGCACCTCAACATCTAGGATCAATAGAGGTGGAGGAGTCAGCAAAAGAGATTGAAGAATGACTAAAGAAGCAGGACGTAAAGTGGGTTGGTGTCATAAAAATAAAGCGAAGAGCATCTTTTTTATGTTTATATTTTGTATTTTTATATTAGCTATTTATTTAATTATCATCTTAATATAATTATTTCACAACTATTTGCAGATTCATAGTTTAGAAGAGTGTCTTCTAAAACAGGTTAGTTGTCAACCAAATAAAATGCTGCCATGGTCAGTAAGATGAAGACTTATAAAGTGGTTATCAGGTTTGCCAAATAGTTCACCTAGTGATAATGGTAAGAAGAGTATCCATGGAAGGTAAGGGAATTGAAATGAGTGACGATAGCTGGAATGAGAAGACATCCAATGTTTACATCCAATATCTATAGGTGGCTCCTAAGTTTCTTGAGAAGAGAAGCAGAAAGTGGTCCTAGCTAGGGTATAATGTAGGGTTAAGGGAGTTTTGTTTTGATTGTTTGTTGGTTTGTTTATTAAGGTAGGGTTTATTCTAGTATATTTATATACTAAGGAACAGCTTGAAGATATAGGAGAGAAAGAGAATAAACAAAAATTCTGTGGAACTGAGAGGGGATGAAACCCAAAATACACATGGAAATACTGGTCTTGATAGGAGGAAAATTGCCCTCTTTGCTAGAAGAAGCAAAAGGTGAATGTAGATGTGCCCAAGAACCCAGGAGGAAAATGGAGTTTATTTATTTAGAGAGAGAATGAAAAAGCAAGCCACCAGGTCTGGGACTTGAACCACAGTCAGCCATGTGGGAGTGTAGTACCCTTAACCACCACGCCACCTGCCAACCCCAATGGCAACTTTTTATAACACTGACTTAATACTCTGATTGAAAAACCACTTAAAAAAAAACAAAAAACAAATCATATGTCATTTAACTTTATTTATTTATTTATTTTAATTTGACCGGAAAAAGGACAGAGTGAGAGAGAGAGAGAGAGAGAGAGAGAGAGAGAGGAGAGAAAGAGAGAAAAAAAAAAAAAAAAAAAAAAACTGGGAAAGCAAGCTGGAAAGTCCAGGACTCAAACCATGGTTGGCCATGTGGGAGTCCAGAGTCCTTAACCACCATGTCACCTGCTGACCCTGAAAAACCACTTTTTAAAAATGGTCAAAAATTTACACTTGAGTTTTATATGAAATGCATTTTCCCCCTATAAAACCACTATTTAATAAGGAATTTGGGACTTTTTTTTTTAAGCTTTTGTTATAGGGTATGTATGATTGTCAGAGACACACACACATGACATGAGATATCCACCCAGGGGGAATGTCCATACTTCACTTGCTTCTCCTCCAGTCTCCTCTCAGGATTTTGGGCATGCAAGCAAAGGTTCCTGATGTGATTTTCAAGCTACTGGGTCCAGGACTTGAACTGTGTGGGATCTAGACCTTAACCTCCACGTCACCAGCTGGCCCTAGTATGGAACTTTTGACAGCATTCCAAATATTATAAAATTTCAATATTTCTTCTAAACAAGCGCATAAATATATTTTCTCCCAGCAAACCAAAACAGGTATTCCCATGCTTGAAATGCTAGTTCTGATTTCTAATTTATTCTTAAGGGCTAATTTGCAAAACGAAATTGTTTGAATGACTGGCTTGCAGTAAACACGGTATACCAAATTGGCTTCTAAATTTAGAGAAAAGTTGAGTCTTCTCTTATAATAATCAAGCAATAATAGAAGTATTAATGATGATGATGAAGCTTCTATAATTAAAAAGTCAAATTCTGAAATAACAAGCAAAAATGAACATTAGCAGGTAGCAGCTACATAATTTATAATCCTTGCAAATGTTTTTTTTGTGCTTTTTTATGGGATAACACAACTTCTAAAATGCTGTATATAAATGTTAATATATGCACCAGATGTGCCATAATTAAGTTCCATATCTTGAGGTATTTAGTACTATTAAATATAAGTTGAAGAACATAAAATTCAAAGAACCATAAAAGAGAGCAAAGTCTTTTTAATAGATGCAATGAACTCTGTTTGATACTTTTAAAATTTTAGAAAGTAATAATTATTGTTAACCATAGAAATTTTTCAAAGAAAAAAATCTTGTTTACAAATAATAGGATTTGAAAACGACCTCTAGATTTTAAATACAGTAGACTCCATGTCCTTTCTTGGAGGTTTCTGAGGATTGATTTTTGGTAGTATCTCTTTGGCATAAAATGTTTTATGAAGTCCAGCTTCACGAAGTGCTAACTCAAAGCGAAGTCTAGGGTCAGAAATTATCTGTAGAAACAAAATGCAATTTAAATAGATAACAATTCATTGTAAGAAAAAATAAAATTTATCATTTAGTTCTATATTTTCCCAAATTGCATAATTTGTTTTTGCTGGGTAGGTGACAAGGGGTAACAGCAAACTTTGTGTGTACAGTGACTATAGGTTAGTTACTTTTTATTTCCTTTTTTTAATTTTTTCTTTTTTCTTTTTTTTTTTTTTTTTTTTAGTTTTTTGCTATTAGGAGTGTAGGTTCACTGGAAAGAGACAGAGAGAAGCAAAGTGAGAAATCACCTTCCCCCCAGAGGAGATGGCACACTGCAATCTCTTCTACTCCATTCTCCCCCTGGGATTCTGGGAATGCACACACATGTGCCTGGCATGGGTCCTACACCTGGCATGGGTCCCAGGCTACCAGGTCTAGGAATAGAACTATAGTTGTGCCTTTACCACCATGTCACCTGCTGGCCCCTAGGCTGGTTATTTTTATTGAAAATGTCCAAACCTGTTTTGACAATATCACCTTCCAGTACATTCGTGGTTTCTAACATAGGATGTGTGGAATATTGTGTACTAGAAAAGTAAAAATATAACACTTTAAAATAATTAAAAGATAAAGTAAAAGAAGCTTACTTTCAGTACTACCATTGATTCATTATTTATTACTGGCAGGAATTATAAAATAAGACAAACACTAATTAAAATAAATCTAACCACAACCTTATGCATCTGTCTTTAAACAGACATTTTCATTTCTCCACAATTTTACAACATGTAAATTAATTTTAAACACATGGTCACTATTTGAAAAAGAAAATCAATAGAACTTTTCTTCCAAGGATGGATTTCTATTTCAAACAGAACTAGAAAAGGTCTCCATCTGATTCTAAGTGGGAGTGGACATGTGAGTAGTTCAATTTGTTTTCATTTACAGCTGATTGGATCTTATTTCTCTTCCCCTCCTTCTATGAATATTAAATGGTAACAGACACTGTTTGCAGTAATAAGATGGCCACATTTGGATTTTGCCTAATGAAGCATTGTACATGGGCTTGAAGTCTCTCTAGGGGATGAGATAATAGGGTATGGAAATCAGCCCCCTCCTTGAAGGAGCTCAGAAAGAACAGGAGTAGTAAGAATGTACCCAAATAACTACAGTCTGTGGCAACATGGGACAGGTGCTCTGAGCAGGGACACCCGGAAGAAAATCAATATAAACATGGTCTCAGGTAAGGAGGATCAACTGAGCTAAACGTAAAAGTTTGGCTTATTGCTGTTCTAAAGCAGAGGGAGAAGGGAGACACTGAAAACTTAGGAGGTGGAATAGGTCAATTTAGGATAAGGGTAGTTTGGGTAGGGCACAGGTACCCCTGAGGAACACTGGAAAAGGACACTTCTCAGACTGGGTCATAAAGTTAAAATGCTTAAATGCCATGCCGAGGAGTCTAAGGACCCACTGGGGTTATGTTTGTTTCTGTTTCAAGTATGGAAGTAGTATAGTCAGTGTAGCTGCATGCACAGGTGGATCTGCCTGTAAATTCAGAATAAATTCAGGTGGCAGAGAACGAGCAGGTGAGGGCAGGGAAGTGGCTAGGGGTCTATTATAGTTGCCTGAATGTGAAGTAATAAATGGGAAGAAGGGGCTGGCAGAAACACCTTGAGAGGAGGAATCAGTAGAACATGGCACCTGATCAGATACAGGGTGAGGGCAATGGTGAGCATGAAGTCAAGAATAACGCAGAGCTTTGTGTCTGAGGAGCAGCACATTTGGGCCTTAGACCCAGGTTTCTCCTTTTCTGCCTTCGTGTACTCTCCTTGGTCACTCTCACCTCTCCCCAAGGATTTATGTTCAAGCCGTGTGCTACTGACTCCCAAATTATCTCCAGGATGCACCTCACTCCTCAGCTCTAGGGCTGTAAGGTTTCAAGTTTTTCCCATTATACTATTTTTTAATAGAGGAAAGTGAAATAGAGATATCCGTCCCACCCAGAACTCCATCTCCCCCAGCCCCCTCCCCAGCGGCAGCCTTTCAATTCTTTATAAATGTGTACTAGACACCTTCCCTCCTTACATGGCATTCATAACACAAATCTGTTTTTCCCTCTGTGCTCTTACATGGTTAATGGCAGTACCTACTGATTAGAGTTTACAGAGTTACTACGAGGTGCCAGGCAATATTCTAGGTAGCTGACATTTATTATCTCTAATCCTCACAAGGACCTTGCAAATAATTATTTTACAGATGATGAAAATGAGACATAAAGATGTTAATAGCTTACACAAGTGCACCCAGGCAATAAATAGTGGATGTGGATTGGAATCCAAAATGTAGGCTCTTCCCAATATTATCTGCAGTCTAGTTTGAAATCATCTTCCCTCTATTCCCTTCTGCTTCGGGCAGAGCCCTGTCTGACTCTCATTCCCACCATTTTCATAAGGGTTCTGCCAACCTAAAAAGACTTTACCCCTCCCCATGTCCATCAGCATCAATTTTCTATCCAAGACACACAGCTTAAGTCTAAATACGTAATTCACCTGCTTCAAAGTCGTGTGTCTGCTCAAAGGGCAGAGGTCAGATTCTGTAATAGCAGACCTACTGTGCTTTTCCCAGTCTGGCCCCAAGCCACGTTCGCAGTCTTCTCTTGAAGCACTTGTCATGTACCCTTGTCACTTTCCTTACACTGAAGACAAACCAGGAAGGGCCTCTTCCCACCTTCTGCTGTGGTAAAACCCTGACTTCTTTAGCTCAGCTACCTGAGGCTTTTCCAGCTTCTCACTTCGTTTCTTGAAGCCCTGCTTCTTTCCCCAGTTAGCAACTGGTATCTGGAGCCACCCAGGCATCCTCATAATTACTCCCTTTCCCTATGCACACCCTTCGACGCATGTTTTAAGTTGTTGTTATTATCATAAATCATCTGGAGTCAATTTTGTTACTGCTGCCAAAAATCCTTTACTAAAATAGAACTCGTTTCCTCTCTGACACTCTCTGACATCCCCAGTCAGAGTTCATCATTCATCCCCCCCGCCCTCCATTCGGGAGCTCTTCTCCGAGATGCACTGTTGCTGTACATGCTGCTGCTTTCCTTCCCATCCAGGCGCCTCTGCTCGCTTCCTCCAAGCAGGATCAGTCTGCCTTGTACAGGAAGTAGCCTGGTACCATGTACAGAGCCAGAACATAGCCGAGGTTCTATACAAACTTTCTCAGTGAGGGACCAGAAGTTAGCGTAATGGTTATGTCGCTGGACTCCCATGTAGTTTACCCGGTTCAAGTCCCAGACCTGGTGGCTTAAACTCACGCCAGGCGCGTGTGCGTGCATGCCCAAGATCCGAGAGGAGAATGGAGGAGAAGGGATTGCGGCACGGCCATACCCCCTGGGGGGTGATTTCTTGCTTTCTGTCTCTCTGTCTCTCTCTGTCTGGCGAGCGCACGTGCCCTATAGCAAAAACCTCTCAAAAAAAAAAAATTTGCTCAGTGAATAAATGAGTAAATTATTCATCTTTTTATTCCCTAGCAAAGTATGTAGCACATAATAGAGGCATAATGGATTTATTTGAAAATAGAAAAAGCTTCTTGATTTTTAAAAAAATTAAATAAGTATTTAGCTTCTCTCCTTAGATTTGTAAAATTAACAATTACTTTTTCTTTAAATTTTAGTGATATCCATTCATTCATCTATCTTTCCTTCCATCCCCCACCTTTCAATCCATCTATCTGAAAGATCTTTTAAAAATTCCTTCTCAGTTATAGGCACAGACTAAAATGAATGTTAAGTTCTTAGAAATGATTAAGTAACCCCCTAACACTTTTTCTTCTAGAACTGTTTTGTTTTATAATTCACTGTGATCTCTTCATTTTCATTTCTGAAAGCTTTCCACTGCTTTGTCTTATCAGTATCATCTGTTGTTTATTTAATAAGATTTATGTATACATTTAAAAATAAATTCTTAATATAAGAGAAATATTTAAATGTTAACATTTTAATCTCTCTCAGAACTTGCAAGTGAAACTTTATAAAGCTTTCCAAATTTAAAAAATAATTTTCAATGACAAATTCATTAGGCTTTTCGGTAAACTGTTTTGTTGTACACTCGCCTTTAACTATTTTATAATGTTAAAAATTGTGCAATTGTTATATACTTGTATTTAGAAGTAAAAAATCATGCTAATATGAATGGTATTCAAATGTAAATATTGAAAACAATTTATGACACAAAATACACATCTCTACTGTTCTTATGGTTGTCGTGACTTTTGAATCAATCATACTAATTCCCATAATTACCTGCTGTTCATTGTATGTATTCAATGTGAAGAGAGGCTTTTGAAGAATAAATTCATCTTCCATTTCAACACCCATCTTAGCTTTCGATGCCAGTGTATCTGACATCATTCTAACAGGATCAAATTGAGCGACAATAGCAACCTGAAAGAAGGGAAAGCATGGCTACTCGGAACAGGGTCCAAGTTCAATATGTCTAGGTAACATTGTTCATGGTTAATGCCCATTAAAGTAGAGAAATGCTATTAAAAATAAAACCTACGACGAAAGGACAGAAAAAAAATAGTAAAACTAGGCCAAGCCTAGCGACCTACAAAGGAGTTAAAACAAAACAAATATATAACAAAATAGTACAATGAAAGACCATGGTATGTAACTGTTTGCCAGTGATTAAATAATTACAATTATGATTAATTTCAGATAAAATGAATCTTTCTGTCATTGGAACTCTTATTTAGAAAACCTACATATTCATATTATTCATGGGTAAAGTCAAGTATGTTGGCATTATTGGGCAAAATCTGTGAATTCCCACTGCAGTGGCCAACTAGATTTCCAGACAATGCCTAAACCATTGTTCTCTCTCCTACTGGAAAACTGTGGAGTCATTTAAACCCAAATGCCCTTGTCCTTTATGATAATCCAAAACTGTATCTTAATGAAAAGAACCCACTAATTTTGTAAATTATATGCACCATTAGTAACACCTGCCTGTTAATTCTGAAAGTCAAAAATTAGCATGAAGAAAATGGCATTTGTAATGTCATTTAGAAACTAATGAAATAACTGGGGGTTAAACATAGGACCCATTATTATAGGTTTCTCAGCTAAAATATCTTATGCTCTAGTTCTAAACACTGACTGCAGATATTGGGCACAGATATTTCCTCTTTCAAAGAGTTTACAGAAAGAATTCTATCATATGGACTTTGTATTATCAAAGTTGTATTTTGAATTGAGAAGTATGTTTAGTAATACCAACATTAAATCTTGTCCTCAAAAAGCAGTGACTTTAATTTTTGCTAATGATGAAATAATCTAAATTCTATAGGATTTAGGATGACCAGGATTACATTCCTATGCTTTGAATTTATCTCCATCTTCTATTTGATCAATGATGATGATGAAATAGTAGTTTTATATTTACACTTAATCTATACTGTTTTCTTTCTTTCTTTCTTTTCTTTTCTCTCTCTCTTTTTTTTTTTTTTTTTTTTTTTTTTGGAGAGGCTTTTTCTATAGGGCCAACTGCTGGTCCCAATACTCTCTTTTATAAAATGGGCATATTAATAATACCTACATCATAGGATCACTTAGGAGAGAGGATTTCCACTTAGTAAATAGTCAATAAATTTGTACTTATATTACTACAAACCAAAGAGGAAGTACTGCTATTAATATTCCCATTATTCAGATAAGGAAATGGAGTTTAATAAGGGTAAGTAAACACAAGTTTTCAATGCCATTGGTTACCCAACAAGGTTGTACCAGGTTTGAAGGTTACTGGACACCAAGTAACTGTAATTCTGTGATCTCCACTGACATAGGAGGTTAAACAAGATTATCTTTCTTATTAGCTGGAAAAATTTGTGTCAGTGAAGATTGTAGAGCTTGTGAGTGGAACCAAAACTAGCAAGTGAAATTATTTTATCTGAGAGTTCTTAAATCCTTGTTCTTGTCATTTACTATCTTCTTTATGTGCTTTTGCCTACATTTACTAGGTTAGGCTATGGGAGGCTTTTATTTCTCCATAAAAAGGATATATTTAAGAAGCTGTCTTTGTGGTTTTGTTGTTGTTTTTAAGATGGGTCTCTCCGTATTACAGTCCTCCCATCTCAGCCTCCACAAGTCAGGCCTTCATTACACTCAGCCTTCAGGCAGTGCCTGGAATCAACCTGGGCCCCATGTGGTCCCAGCCTGTGGAGAACAGTGTCTTCACAGCCCATGCCACCACAGCTGCCCCTAAAACATGTTTTTAAACAGATTTGTTGACTGTTGGATATCTCCAAACAGAGGCCTTACCCCAAAAAGACTGTCTTGTTTTACCAAGTTTTTTGAGGGTATAAAATTCTTCAGTTAGATGCCGAGTCTCACTGTTGCAGATAAGCACTGTTCAGCTAATAAACTAGAGGTGATGTGGATGCAGTTAGATCTTGGGAGAGCTTTCTCAAGGAGCTAATAAAGTTCTTTAAATATACTAAGATACTGGAAATGGTTCCATATAATCTAATTGCTCCCAGAAATGAATATCAGTGTCCCAATTTGGAAAAGTTGCATTTTATATAGCAGACGTCATGAACTAAGTCCCTTATGCTATTAAGAGCACTTAGAAATATTCTTTTTTAAAAACTACCCGTGGAAATTTCCAAATTAAAAACACCTGTTTCCTGAGGGCGTCTAGCCGCCTCTCTCTCTCTTCTTCCTCATGGGCTTCTTGAAGGGCCACTTCTTTTTTCTCCATCAAACGCTTTTCCAGTAACTCTTGTCTGTATTTGACCCTTTAAAATAATGTACAGGGAGATGGGGGAGACATCATCACCTCGAACATACAAGGGTGAGCCACAGGGGCAGAAGGTACTCAGCGAGGACATCAATATCATGTATTTTACTCGCTCGTGGTCGATTTCTCATATCCATACAATGAAAGACACGTGCATAAAACGCAATTTATAATAACAAACAGAGAACTTCAGGAAAGTGGTGAGGTCCAGGTCATCTCATTCCCCATTGAAATAATTTTATGAACTTCGCACTCTTTGCTGGTTGTCCCAGCTGCAGCTAATCTCTGAGAGGAGGCTGGCTCCCTCGTGAGTGAGTTTTCCTAACAATCTTCTGAGGAGAAGCAATTTGAAACATCAAAAAAGCTATTCTATTCATTGGATACACACATTTTTGGAAAGAAATGTCAAACTACTATGATAATATTCCTAAATTATTTTGCTTACTAGAACTTTAAACTTATATATATATTCATGTGTATTTTCACTTTCTGAGAGGGTTGTTTGCATGTTAAGAACTTTAAAAATTGCTCTTTGACATCTGTAGATGGCAGCAAAAACATGACTTTCTCTTAGAATTATATTTCCACCCCCCTTATAATCATCAGATATCGAAACAGGGCACATTTCAGTACTGATTTAATACCCCCCCATCTCATTTGTCTATCCTTTGCTGCTTTTTTTAGGGCCAACCTACCTTATCATCTTCTTGCTCAAGCTATTCTTCCATTAAATTATAGAGATGAAATTCGTCATTTTGGAAAAAAGGCCCCCAGGCTCCCCAGGTAACAGCAGGCCATGCCGCTGTACCCCATCATCGGCAGTTCAGATCTCACTTCCGTTTCTGGCATCAGTAACGAATGTGCTCGGCTCTTGGTGTGCACACCTGCATTCCATGGAGGCCCCTTAACCAGAGCCTTTATATTCTAGATGCTGCATTTGCTGAGGGTTCGCCATGCAGCAGTCTTGTGCTAAGTGCTTTATTTGTTTTTTAGCTCATTTAGACTTTATAACAACCCTATGTTGGGGTGCCACTTTTTTTCTAGTTAATTTTGCCAGGGTGTGTGTGTGCTCACTGGAGAGAGAGAGAGAGAGAGAGAGAGAGAGAGAGAGAGAGAAAGCACCCTGCTGTGGTGACTGGTCACACCATAATCCCTTCTCCTCAACCTCTCTCCTTTTGAGATTTTGGGCATGCACTACACATACCCAGCATATTTCTCCAACAGTGCATTAGGCCCTGTGGGATCCAGCCTCCTTAACTACTACCAAGGGATGGCCCGCTACTAATCATTTTAGTTTATTTATTTTATTTATGATAGAAAGCATATGTGCATGCATGTGAGAGAGAGAGAAAAAGAAGCATCCTTGAAGAGTCTTTTCATACCATAATCTCCTTTCCCCAGTCCTCCAGCTCCTCAGGATCCTAGGTGCCTGCACCTGTTCCCTGCATGTTTTCAGGCAGACCCAGGGTTCTGAGCCCTTGTTTGGCCATGTGCCTTTCAGGACTGCAACTCAGTTTGCTACCAAATGCCCTACCTGGTTGGACCAGAGTTCAACTTTTTATCTCATTTTACAGATAAAGATGGAGGCACATGCAAGTAATGTACCTTGTTCGAAATCTCATGCTGAGGAAGTGACAGAGACAGAAAGCAAGCCCAGGATAACTGATCTGAGAGCCCAAGCCCACCCCTCGCCCTCCCACCCCACGCAATTAACCACTGTGCTCTCCTTCTGTCTTCCCCCACCTCATTGACTTCTGAACACCTACTGAGGACTAAATCCTGTGTTTAATACTGGGGCACACTAAGACTGCCTTGAAGAAGCTTAAGCGGGGCCAGCAGGTAGCTTGGTAGGTGAGGCCCTAGACTTCCACATGGCAGACCATGGCTTGAATCCTGGACCTGACGGCTTGCCTTCTCATTTTTCCTTTCTCTCTCTGGTGAGTGCACATGCCAAATAGCAAAATTAAGAAAAAAAATTTAAATTTTTTAAAAAGTTTATAGTCTATTTCTATTTGCCCTCTCCTCCTGGATAGGCAAAGACTATGGAGGCATCAGCACCAGAATGGCAGCCCCTCACCGAGGCCTGAAGGCTGGGCCAGCCTCTCCCCAGCACCTGTACGTGGCGTTGCTGAGTCCCACGAAGGCCTTGGGCAGCATGCTGTAGTACAGAGTCCTGGACTGAGTCAGGAGACCTCTGCTCTAGTCCAAGGCCTCGGTTTCCTCATCACGGGCAGTGCATTGGTGTGGGAATGTGTAGCTGAATGTCTGGGATGCCAATCACAAGTTGCTGTGACTGACGCTGGAAACAGTGGCCTCCAATGCTGCGCCCCCCCTCCTGGGAATGGAGGCACAAGGAAATTCCCCTCCTCACCGCCACCACCACTGCCACCCCCCAAGAACATTTGACAGCAGAAAAATGTATATAAAAAGAGAGAGAGAGAGAGAGAGAGAGAGAAATAGGACATGTTCATTATGAAATCAACTAAATTCTATTGTGTAGCAGGTGATTTTGCAAATTAGTTCAATTATATATGTTTATTAGGGCTAAAGTACATGATAACATTTCTATTCAGCCCAATAATTTCAAGCTAATTATTGATTTGTCTTATATTTTTCATTTGCATTCTTGACTATATCTTTTCTCTTTTTATAAGAATTATTTACTTTTATTTGTTTATTTATTTATTTTAATTTGACCAGAGAGGGACAGAGAGAGAGAGAGAAAGTGAGAAAGCAAGCCAACAGGTTCAGGACTTGAACCACTGTTGGCCATGTGGAAGTTTAGTGCCTTTAACCACCACACCACCTGCCGGCCCCTCTTGGTTATATCTTGATTGAATATAAATATATATATTGGGATCGCTTAAAAATAAGCTTATAATTTAGCATAGAGAGAAGACCTATGTAAGGACTGAACAAAGTGCCTTAGGAGGTAAAGTGTACTGAGAGTTTGGAGGAAGGTGAGGTGACCACCTGCTGTGCTGTAGGAGGGGCTGGTAGGACTTAACAAGACCTTTCTGAAAGAGGCTGTATCTGAGCCACGTCTTGAGGATCAGGATTTGAGAGACAAGGAAGGGTGAGGGGAGAAGGTGTCCAGCCTTCCAGGCAGAGTGAGCCAGGTGCGCTTAGTGTCTGAGAGAAGATGCCTCACTTGCCACGCCCTAGTCATGGTGGCTGTGGGAAAGGGTGGGTGAGTGAGTGAGTAAGTGACTATGATGGACGATAACGAGAAGAGCCCAGGCAGTACTGGTAGGCTAAGTCCCGCAGTCACGTGGTTTCCTTAGGAAGATACACTCCTCAGAGAAATACTCTTTAAAAACAGTTGTTCAAGAGTCTGCATTGAAGGAGAAGCACAAGAAGAGAGGGAAGCACACAGTAGGTCCCAGTGGAATACGAAACCTAGAATGGGACTTAGAAGGAAATTCCTAACTTGCTTTGATGGCCATGGCTGTCCTCTCCTTCACCTTCACTATTACAAGTAGGGACAGTTAAGACACACCTTGCAGGGCCCACAGACCAGAATGCCCCTGTCTTTCATGCTTTCATGTCATGGAAAGCTGTATTTCTCATTCTCTCCATTTTCACTAAGGCATGACGCAAACCTCCCTAATGAGGTTCTACTCAATTTAAGCACTGAGTACGAGCTAAGTGAACTGCTGTGAAGGTTCAATTAAAAGATACCCTGGGATTTGACAATTACCATATGCTAATTCTCAGAAACTTTGGAAAGTTTCTCTCCCTTTGGGATATATAGGTTGCTTTGTCTGCAACAAAGTTTTTGTCTACTTTGTAGAAAAGTAATAGTTGTTCCAATCAGGGGAGCGTGACTCGTGAGAAAGAAATTACAAACGAGTGTAATGCGTCCGTAAGTGTATGGTAGGGAAGGCTGACTCCAGGTTTACATGGAGGCTTATGGTTTGTTTCACAGCTATTTATTGTGCACCTGCCATGTGTCCCCTACTAGCTAGGCACTGTGATACAAGGTCAGCACGGAAGACATGCTCCTAGCCTTGCAGGACTGGCAACTGGATGGTGAGAATGACCTAGGGTGGCTTGTGATCTAATGAGATGATGGAGCAGAGTGGACATGGGAGAGATACCTTTGCCTGCCTCTTTCAGGAGAATATCTGAGAGAAAGTGCTCTGAATTTAAGACCTGAAAAAGAAGTAGAAATAGGGACCAGCAGATGGAGTAATGGCTATGTGGCTGGATTCCCATGTAGTCGACCACGGTTCAAGTCCTGGACCCGGTGGCTTAAACTCATGTCAGGCGCATGTGCATGCATGCCCAAGATCCCAAGAGGAGAGTGGAGGAGAAGGGATTGTGGCATGGCCATCCCCCCTGGGGGGTGATTTTTCGCTTTCTGTCTCTCTGTCTCTCTCTGTCTTTCTGGCGAGCACATGTGCCCTATAGTGAAAACCTCTCCAAAAACAAAAGAGGAGGAGGAGGAGGAGAAATTCATCAGACTTGGACAGAATAGAAAGAATGTTCCAAAATGGAGGGAAAAAAAATGAAGGCCCAGAGCTCAGAGAGCACACTATGTTTGGAGAACTAAAAGAAATACAGCATAATCGAAAATGAACAATGTCAGATAGGCAGTGCCAAGTACTGAGGTGGAGAGGCACGAGGGGCTGGATTGTGGGGGCTTCGCAAGCACAACGGCTTTTGAGAGGGAAAATGTGATGATCGGAAAAATCCCTACTGTAACAGGGAGGGTGCATTATAAGTAGACAAGATCAGAGAAAGTAATCCAGATAGAAGCTGATAACTTCCTGACCTGGGGCAAGGGAGAGTTCCTGGGAGGAGACATAGAATGACAAGATGTGCAGGACATAAAATGAATAGGAGATGCTACTTGAGTTTGCAAGAGAGGGAGAGAAATACAGACGGGAAGAAAGGAAGAAGCTAAGGTTTCTGGCTTGCACAGTGAACAATGGTGTTTCTCCCTAAGATTAAGAACCTTAAGGAGAAATGTGAAGAGAGGGAATTAGGTTCAGCTTGGACATGGAGCTGCCTTCACAAGAGCTGGGCTGGAGAAACAGACGGGGAATCTTTACCCATAGAATAAAATTGAAGTCATGGAAGCAGATGGCATCATCCAGGATGAGAGTATAGAGTAAGAAGGCTAAGGTGCTTTCCAAGAAGATGACAATGAAAAGAACAGGTGGCCAGAAGGTAGCGTAGTGGTTAAGGCACTGGAGTCTGAAATGATCCACTGTGCTGTGAGTTCCAGACCTGGTGTCTTGAAAATCACATCAGGGGTGCGTATATACAAGCCCAAATCCCAAGAAGAGAATGGATGAGAAGGAATTGTGGCATGGCCATGCCTCGGTGGGAGTGGTATGTATGTGGAGGTGATTTCTCACTTTCCCTCTCTCTTTCTCAGATGAGAACACATGCCCTATGGCAAAAACCTAAGAGAGAGAGAGAGTAAGAGAGAGAGAGAGAAAGGAAAGGACAGAAGAAGAGGAAACTAGAGAAATGTGGAGAATATATCGTCCCAAGAAGCTGTGGAAAATGGGATCGATAATATCAAATGCTACAGAAAGATCAATTATAGTCCAGAATACTTACTAGATTAAATAACAGGGAGTCAGGAGTGATCTTGGTAAGAACAGACAATAGAGAGATGGCTAAAGAATTTGTGCGAGGTAAGGAAGTAAGAAAGGGGGTGGAGACAACACACTTCAATAAAACTGATGCAAATGGCTAAAAATAGAGCAAGGCGATGCTGGCGGAGACACAGAGCTGACCACAGTTGCTCTGGCTCCAAAGTGATGGTCAAGCTTACTCGGACTACGTTCAAGGCCTGCCATAGGAGAATATAAGAAAACAGGAGACACATTCAGATGCTTCATTGTTACCGATGCTGTAGTTTAAATTCAGATAATACTTCACCTAAATGGGGGACACTCTCAGTGTTTATTTCTTCTACTCTGGATAGAAAAATTTCTTTGCTTAAAGAGAAGTGATGCAGAAAAACTCCTGGAGAAAGCCAAATACTCACATATTCATGGAGAAAGAAGAGAGCAACACGGTAAAGTCAATCACTTGGAAAATTTTCCACATAAATACTTTTAGCCATTTGAGGTAGCAGATTTTCTCCAAATTAAACTGTTGCCATGAAAGTCAATGTCAAGGAAGTGGCTAAACTCAATAGTTTGTAAGTTGTGCACTGAATGTCTAAGCGGGAACCTTGGGTTCATTTCTCAGTCTATTTTATGCTCCCTGAGTCTACAAAGGTTGAAAATACTGCACAAGAGGCATTTTCAACTTCTCTTGGGGGAGGAGAAGCATCATATTGTTCCAAAGCAACAGCTGCTGCAGAATTAGGCACAGCATTAACAATAATCTGAAAGGGATTTTATTTAAGCCTCTAGGCCTGAGCGTAGTTGAAGGGACAGTAAGCTTTCCTGTAGAAATGGCGAATTTATGCATCATTTAGGAAACTTTTTATGAGTGTACTGTACTCTAAGAAAGAATATACAAATGTAAATGGTTTAGAAACACCTTTTAAAGCCTCCCTTGGCTTCAGTGAAACTTTAGTAAAAACTGGGCAAAATATTAAGGTACAAAACCTTGACCTGCCTTCTACCTGGACTCACAAGTAACTTCAACCTAAAAAATAAACCACAGCCCTCAAGGGAGAGGAGAGGGGAAGACTTCTGAGGAATGGCTGATAGTGGTAAGTGTTACAATTAAACAAAAGAGAAAACAGAGCCAGCAGGTGGCATGGAGGTTAATACAACTGGATCCACAAGGCTGACTGTGTGGTTGGAGTTCTGAACCTTGTGGCCTGATAAATCATGCTGGGAGTGTGTGTGTGCCCATAATCCAGAGAGGAGTATGGAGGATATGGCCATCTTCCCTGGAGGGTGTTTTCTCACCACTCACCCCACCGTAGCTAAACTAAAAACATAAAGATAAAAAACATAAGCAGTAAGCAAAACAGAGAAAAACAATATATCTCACTTAGGGCATACTGAGTATTGAACTCCCTCAAAAATGTTTCAGGGAAGTACTTTGTCCTGCTGAATGAAAGGTAATTCATAAACAGACTTGGTAATTACTGTTTAGCCTACATGACTTACTCAATATTCAACCAGAGATCTTTAAACAGGCACACGCCCCTGGAAGTGCTACTGCCAGAGATGTTTCAGTGGCAGCCCGTAGGGACTCTGTTTCTGCCTGTTGGGAAATCCATTTTTGGCTCAAATCCCACTCAGAGGTTTGTTCCTCCCACCAAACATAGGGGGCGCCATCATGAGCGGCAGAGAAGAACGTGCAGAACAAAACAGAGGCAGGGCAGGTGCCAGCCCCTCTCAAATGGAGGAACGAAACCTGCCCAGAGGAAAGAACGGAACTCATCGGAGCAGACGTTCACCCTGACGGGCATGACCCCTCTCACTGCACAGCAGGCAGACTCTACTCAGACGGGATTCTTGCTAAGGGCATAAGCAGAAATCAGTTCCTGCGAATAGCAATACATATCCGAGGCGAGACAGTGACACCCTGGTACAGACTGCAGTGGGGCAAGAACAAAGAGGACTCACACAGAACCCACAGAGCCAGGAGGAGATGGACCATGCCAGCCCCAAACGGACCATTCTTCCAGCCCAGAGAGCTTACTGTTCCTTTGTGAGGCTAGGGGCGCCCCATTCTTTAATTGATTAACTCGATTACTTGCCATATAGTTATCTGAGCACTTACTATGTGCCATCCACTGTTTTGGGGGGGGGGGGAAACAGACAGAAAAGTTCCCCATCCTCTTAAGTTTTATGTAATTTGTGGTTTGTTATGTATAAGCATGTCCAATTGACACTAGAGAAATGTATGTTGTTCTTAATAAATTAGCTTTGAATTTACCACAAAGTCCTAAAGAAGCCATTTATTTATTTATTTATTTGCCATAGGGTACATGCACTCACTGGAGAAAGACAAGAGAGAGACAGGGAAAAGTGAGAAATCACCCCCCGGGAGACAGTCATTCCACAATCCCTCCTCTTCCAATCTCTTCTTGGGATTATGGGCACACATGCACATGTGCCCAGTGTGAGTTTCAAAACACCAGGTCTGGGACTTGAACTGCAGTTGGCCATGTGGTAGTCCAACACCTTAACTACTATGCCACCTGCTGGCCCCCTAAATTAGTCTTTCATTGGATTGCTGTCCAGGAATCGTTCAGGAATTTTTTTTTTTTTTTTTTTTTTTTTTTTTTTTTTTTTCCCCAGGAATCGTTCTCAGCTGTGATTGAATTAGATACCCTGGAACTTAAAAAAAAAAAAAAAAAAAAAAAAAAAAAAAGGTTCAAATGCCAGAGCCTCACCTCAGATTAATGACACATCAGAATCTGGTGGTAGGGCCAAAATGCTGGTATTTTGTTCAAAGTTGCCTCAAATATTCTACTGAATGTCCTGTTCTGAGAACTAATGCTACATAGCACAGTGGTTCTCAGACGTCATCTATTATCAGAATTGCTTGGAAGGCTGGCTAAACCACAGAATGCTGAGTACCTCCTGAGTGTCTAATTCAGTAACTGAGAAAGAACATTAAACCTCAGGACATTTAGAAATTAACTAGGTCCCTGAGGCATGCAGTCACGAGGTTTCAGTCTAATTTCCCCAAATCTGGTGACCTGTCTTCACAAAGAACTTCCTAAAGGCTAACTGACCATATCTAAGCTACACATTAACTGTTGCATGTACAGTTAAGACACGAGAACCTTGTGATCATAAAATGCTGACCCTAAAGAAATCAATAGCCAATGAAAATGAAGGTTGAAAATATTAGCCAATGTAAATTCTTGAAAAATAACTTTTGCAAACCTTGTCTCTTCCTGTCTCCTCTGGTTCTATAAAAGTGAACCCAAAATGTCACTATTCTGGGGCGCTGACTACTGTTCTAGTGAAGCCCTGGCCTCCCGGGCAGTCATCGTAATGTTTTGTGCATGAACAAACCTTTGATTGCTTACTTGACAAGTTTGGGTCAGACTGCTTTTATTTCAGGTTAACATAGTAGTGAGGCTGGGCCCAACACTGTGCATGTCTAACAAGCGTCTCTGTGATGCCGATCCTGCTAGCCTGAGGCTTACACGTTTTTTGAAAATTTATATATTTGTTCCATGACAGAGAGACACAGAAAGAGAGGATACAGCATTCCCAAAAGGCTCTTACTGCCATGATCACCCCAAGCTTCAGCCAGCCCTGGGTTTGGGGCCCAGGTACATTCAGCACACTTAAGAAGGTCTCAGGACTCAAACCAGCAACTTTCTCATGTGCATGTGCCTCACAGAGCATCGTGTTTTAGCATCATGCTGTTGTTTGGGTCCATGAGGGCCACACTTTGATAACTACGGCAGAGATAAATGTACAGATTAGTTGGACTCTACCTATTGTTGCTAAGCCAGAATCAGATATAAATTGTTACCTAGACAGAGTTTATTTCTGTTTGTGCTAAATATCAGAGTTTATTTCTGTTTGTGCTAAATATCACAGTCATATCCTCAGGACTGGTCTAAACTAGAAGTTCCTGCTTGGTGCTATCGACATTCAAGAGCAGGCTCTTTTGATTCATTCTCCCCACCAGCACCTTGGCCCCAACACTCATGAATGACAGGCTCCCTCGTGACAGTGGCCTCCATAGGCTGGGATCAGTGTCAGTGATGGGCAGTTGGAACAATGGATGTTACTGAACCTTTTTCTTTCCCTCTGATAGACAAAATGCTGGTGTATCATAATAGAGTCGAAAACCTCAGGCTACTGGCTAATATTTGAAGGGCCTATTCAGTAAAATCAAGAAAGAAGGAAATAACCCAAAGGCATCTCTGCCTTTAAAAAGGAAGTATGAAGCCACTTTCTTTGGGAATAGTTTTTATGGTTCCAAATGGGTAGATATTTTATCACACTGGAAGCAAAAGCCCATAAATGAAGTGAAACACATACATTGTCGCTATGGGTAATAATGAATTCCAAGCTAGCTAAGTTCACTTGGGGTAAAGTATAAAGAGATAAATGACTATGAAACAATGACTTGAACACAGTAGTCCAGGGTTGAACGCAGAATAAGATAGGAAGAGAAGGGTACCAAAATGTTGCAAATATCTTCTTAGCCCTTTCCCTACATTAGTCCAAAAAAACCATTTATGCTATAATTTATCATCCACTATCTTTTTTTTTTTTTTTTTTGCATTAGGGTACATGTACTCACTGGAGAGAGAGAAACAGAGACAGTGAGAAGGAAAGTGAGAAATCACCCCCCCGGGGGGGGGGGGGAGGGTGACTGTGTCTCCATCCCTTCTCCTCCATTCTCCTCCCAGGATCTTGGGCACACACACTTTCCCAGAGCGATTTTGAAGCCACCAGGTTCAGGACTTGAATTGTGGTCAGCCATGGGGGAGTCCAGCGACCTAACTGCTATGCCATCTGCTGGTCCTTAGTCTCCACTTTCTTAACCATTTCTACCTTATCTTCAGTAATCCTTTCATATTTTTACATATTCTGAAATTTTTCATAGGTTTTCTCTTTTCCATTAACATTTTAAATGGGGTACAGTGATAACTGCATTATCTGCAGTTAAAAATAATAAAACTGACTAAAAGTCTGTTTTTTGTTTGTTTGTTTGTTTTTTTTAAATCACCATGCTTCCATCTAAACACTGAGTGATGAAAAGTCCTCCATTGGCACACATAACCCCACCTGGTCCCACTCTTCACTGCTTCTTTCGATGACTTTCCTTAATTAAAAATCAGAATCTCCCAGATGACACTACTTCTATATCAACTCATTCAAATAAAGTGTATCTGTGGAGAGGAGGCTGCATTTTTCTAGCTCCCCAATGGCGATTCTAGAAAAGTTGCATCCACTGACTTTGGGATGATACTGCCCTTTCTATACTACAACTGTTGTAATCAACTACTGGCTACCTAGGTCAGTGTCCAACATCTAATATGTCATCCAAAACTCTGCCAGGTCAGGTGGCGGCACAGTGATAGCACAACTGGATCCAAAAGGTCCTGGATTCGTGTCTAGGGATTTCCCTGAGCACACTGAGCATACATGCCACGTGCACGCCAGCTGAGACTAGGTTTGGATCTCAGTGTGAGAATCCTGTGGAGGGCTCCTGACTCAAGGTCTCTCTCTCTCTCTCACTCTCTCTCTCTTTCTCTCTCTCTCATGTGGAAGAAGAAAAAATAATAAAACTATTCATGCAGTGAATAGTTTTGAGCTCCCACAGTACTCACACCCCTGCTGCAAGAACTTACTCCTTAGACCAAATGTGGACCTTGGAATCATCTAAAACTGTTCACTTGCCAAAAATCTTAACACTAAGAGATTCCATTCAATGTCACCAATCTCTAGGGCCACCTCATGCACTTAGAAAGGCTGTACACTGCACAGCTCTAGGAAGTGTCATTCATGTGGATTGCTTTGATGTTCTCACTCGTTGAAATTTATGCAAGCTCTGACTTTAGCTTATCAAGCTTTCCATTTTTCAGTGCCATGTACCAGGTGCCAGGGCAGGCCTTCTGTCCCTAGGTCGACTGTCTTTCTGCCTCTGCCTTTTCTCCCGGGTAATAAGACACATCAGGCTTGACTTCACTCTCGCCCCAGATTTGGATCTCCAGATGTATTTTTTCAAAGTCATCATTGCCAGTACCCTTTAATCGTATTGTTTTTCTTTTCTTTGCTCACCTCTCACTTTCCAACCCTAATGCTTCATTGAATTTATTATACATTGATGAAGTTGAGCCTTAACTGAACATTTTACATTGCTCCAAAATTCTTTTATTTATCCCCAGTTGTTTGATGTTCTCCTTGAGTTTTTTGTTTGTTTGTTTGTTTGTTTGTTTTGAGAGCTTTTTGCTATAGGGCATGTGCACTCTCCAGAAAGACAGAGAGAGACAGAAAGTGAGAAATCACCCCCCAGAGGGGATGGTCATGCCGCAATCCCTTCTCCTCCATTCTCTTCTTGGGATCTTGGGCACACACACCCACATGCCCGCTGTGAGTTTAAGCCACCGGGTTCAGGACTTGAACTGTGGTCGATTACATGGGAGTTCAGCAACATAGCCATTATGCTAACTGTTGATCCCATGTTCTTGAGTTTTGACATCACACTAAATTCTCCCCCTTAGCAGAGAACTCCTATTTCACAGAAAAGGCCCCCCATTTCCTCAGCATGTATTGCCCACTCCCAAATTTATTAAGACTCATTTTATTCATCCTTTTCCCCTTAAGTCCAGGCTCTTCATCCCATAAATCTAGGTGTCACTAGAATCTCACTCCAAAAATGAATCTCTTCTTTCTTATTTCTTCAGTCTCTCTCTAGCTACCATAACCACTACCATACTTTTTTCCCCCTCTTCATACAAATTTCTTCAAATGGAGAAAAAATCTTAACTCTCAACTCTGACTCTCATTTTAAACACCGTCTTCTCTCATTCCCTTCACTACAAAACCATTTTTTTTTTAATTGTCAGAGGACACATGTGCTTGTCAGTGAGAAAGTACCCCCCATTGGGTGTGGTCATGATGTAATACTTTTTCCTCAATGTTTCTATCCCATCAAGATTTGAGGCGCGCGCGCACACACACACACACACGTGCCTGGTATGTTTTTCAAATCTTCAGGGCCAGGACTGCGACTGCAGTTGGCCATGTGGGATTTGGCTCTCAAAGCATAGAGCTCAGAAACTGTGCCATAGGGCTGGCCCTGCAAAGTTTCTTAATTAAAGCAACACCATTTTATACAACATAAATTTATACAATTATAAATTGTCAATTTAAAGTTAATTTTAAAGAAAAACTACACTTTCTGCCTTCAGTTCTTCATTTTTCTTTTAGTCCAAATTCTTCTTCAATCTGGCCTCTGTCCACTTCACTCTCTGGAAACTGCCCTCTGCAATGTTACCAGAGACTCCAGATTGCAAACTCAAAGCTTTCTTTCAGAACTCCTTCCATTTGACCTGCCTGCAATGCCTAGCATTGATGACCAACCACTTCTTTCTTGAGATAAGCCTCTGATCTTATTGTTTTAGCTCCATGTCTTTTACAGTCTCCTTCACTTCTGTCTACCCAGGGTTCCAATATGAATCTTTCCTCATTTAAAAATGTCTTCTGAGAAATTTGACTCCAACTACAATCAATGCACAAATATCTACAGCTTTTACCTTCCTCAAAGCCCCAGATCTTTTCATCTTTTACTTCATTTTTTCTTTTTATAAGTTCAGGATTACTCTACTCAAATCCATTAAGTATAATTCTAATGCATTGCTGGTTAAATGCAAAGTTGCTGCTTTAATGGGCATCTGAGTTGGGTATAGAATTGACATCTTCTTTTTAAAAACAAAACAAAACAAAACAAAACAAAACACTTAGGAACAGCCTAATGATATATCTAAATAAAAGACAAAGAAGGCCTCCTTATATCCTCTTAGAGATGACCCAGGATACTATGAACAGGGTCAAAATTCTACCTCGTCAATAATTTTGGGTTCATTCTAATCCAAAGGCAGACAATTACATTTCCAATATTTAATACCCTATACTATGGATGCCTGAAACATTTATACTCACAGAAGATAGAACTTTGAGCAATACGATTTCTTAGGACCAAGAAAATCTTGTGTATATTTAAGCAACTAACTGAGGTGACTTGATATTTATTATTGTTAGCTATAAAATACTTAAATTGGGGGGCTATCTTCTAAAAAGAGTAACTTTAATATTAAAGAAGGCCCAGTCTTGTCACATGTAGTGGTATAGTGATCTGCAGTATTGGAAACCATATGGCCAGCTGTGGATTCAGATCCAGAGTTGACAGGAAACACACTGGGTGTGCATACTCAAGATCCCATTCCCAGCTGAAGGGCTTGGGAACAGGAATGCAGCATGATGAGACCCTAATGAAAATGCCCTCCCAACCCATTGCATGCACTCTTTCTCCCACTCTTTCATCAAAGAAAATAAACTTAAAATATACATATTAGAATAGCAGATTTTAAATTCCCTTTTTCTAGCAGTGATTAGATATCTGAGCCAACTGCATATTATGGCCAAATCTGGATTTTAATAATTAAATCACATAGTGGTAGACATCTGTTGTTGTTTTCCATTTCTTTAACATCAACCTAGTAATATCAACCTCCTTCGCCTGCAGAAATACCTGCCTCCATTGCATGTACATTTGCTAAGGAGAACTTATTATTTGGAGAACTTTATTTGGAGAACTCTCCCTTCTTTTTGGTATTACAGGTTTACATGTGACCAGATATGATTAATAATAGTAAAATACAAATGAGACCACAGTGATTGGTTCTGAGTGAGCACAAGATTTCAACTATGATATTTAGTATCTTTCCCTGGATTGTACCTATGGAAAGTGAAGAAGAACATCTTTTTCTTCTCTTTGAGGTCACATGCCTGTAGCCTTGTCTTCTCTCTAGCCCCAGCCCAGACACATAAAAGTTCATCTCAATGCACAGACAGGTACTGAATAAGGAGCTAAAAAAGAGTGAGAGGAACTTGAAGATACCATGGTGTCTCTGAGACAAGATCCATTCCTAGATTCCCAAGCTTGTAAATAAACCCATTCCCTTTCCTGCCTTGGCCTGTCTGAGTTAGGTGTCGTCAGTTGCTTCTGAGGAGTCCTGAGTGATAAATATGTCTTCTGTGTATAAAGGAATATGTATCTTTTTATCCTCTGATGATGTAGTATGCCTATTGCCCAAATTTATGTGATATCAGAAACATTTTTCAGTAAAACCCGGTTTGGGAAATATTTGCCTTTCCATGAGCAAGCAGGAATGTTCAAGCAAACAAATGACTAGGATAGACACATGTACACTTGCGGGCTATCTGCCTTACAGTTACCTGTCTGTTCATGTCTTGCTTTTCTTCTAGGGCACACATCTCCCAGGTACAATGGCCATGACTTAATCTCCTTTGTGTGCCCAACAACAAGAAAAACACCTGAAACTAGATAGTATGCATCAATAGGTGGAAAAAAGGCAAAATGAATAATAAATGAAATTTTTAAATGATGGAAAGCATTCCATTGGATGTACTGCACTGTATGTAAATAACAGGACACAGGAGATGACAAAAGTAACAATTTAAGAATAAGTTAAATATAGGCTCTTCCCTTAAGCTTGTCCACTTAGTTAGTAGGTAAGGCTTTTCAAGATACTCAAGTGTTTGATAAGTTGAAAGAAAAGTTGAATCATTGGAAAACAAATCTGGTTTCTAGTTCCTTTGGACATCAAGAACCATGAATGCTAAAAGCCAAATTCCAACATGGCATCTACCAAACAGACTTGCAAGGATTTTGATTTGGGAGGAGCAGCATGGCCAGGAATAACATGTCAGCTTTTAGAAATTATTTATTATGAACCAAAATTTAAGGCCACCCTGGCAGATCAGCATTTCTTTGCCTAATTGCCCCCAAACATTCATTTATTCAGCATATTTATATGAGGTACCAGATATGCAAATGCATAACAATCAGATTTCTGCAATGCAATTCAAAAACACAGAGCAACCAAATAACACTTAACATGTAGAAAAAGGCAGAATCTACACCTGGATTTTAAATATTAGGTCATTGAAAAAGTCATGATGCATTTTTCTGGTTTTTTTTTTTCTATACAAAAATGCATCATGACTTTTCCAATGACAGAATACATATAGGAGCCTGCCACTTGCCCTCATATAAATTCACTAAGAAAAGACATCTACCATTTGACACTAACTAATGTCTTGAATTTGCAAATGGTTTATGGTGGGTATAGTTTAACTTCATGATTAATATGTACTACTTGGTTTTTTTTTTTTTTTTTTGAGAGGTTTTTGCTATAGGGCGCGTGCGCTCGCCAGACAGACAGAGAGAGACATAGAGACAGAAAGCGAGAAATCACCCCCCAGGGGGGATGGTCACGCCGCAATCCCTTCTCCTCCATTCTCCTCTCGGGATCTTGGGCACGCACGCACACGCGCCCGGCGTGAGTTTTAAGCCACCAGGTCCAGGACGCGAACCGCGGTCGACTATGTGGGAGTCCAGCGACATAGCCATTACGCTAACTGCTGGTTCCCTGTACTACTTGTTAAACATCTTTACGATGCTTTTTATCTATTGTGTAAGAAGGGACTTCATGTTGAAAGTTTAACTCACAACTTTAAAGGCTTTTTTTGAATTCGTACCCCATTTTGGTTTGTAAAGAAAAAGAAACATTGGGCCAGAAGGTGGCATACTAATTGAGGTGATGGACTCTCACATGGCCAACCACAGTTCAAGTCCTGAACCTGGCAGCTTGAAAATCACACCAGGGATATGTGCATGTTTGCCCAAAATCCCAGGAAGAGAATGAAGGAGAGAGAATTGTGGCATTGCCAACCCCCCTGGAGGATGATTTCTCACTTTCTCTCTCTATGTCTCTTCCTGGTGAAGGCATGCACTTTATGGCAAAAACTCTAATAAATAAATAAATAAATAAATAAATAAGGAAGAAGAAAAAAAGAAAAAGAAATGTTTTTAATGTAAGAAAATGATAACCATGAGTGATTAGTTTTATTGGAGGTTTTATTTTTTTCCTGAAATAATAGTCTCATAAGATATATATAATCTTTTTCTCTCTCTTCCTTCCTTCCTTCCTTCCTTCCTTTCTTTCTTTCTTTTTTTTTTTTTTAGAGAGAGATTTTTGCTGCAGGGCACGTGAGCTTGCTGAAGAGACACAGAGACAGAAAGTGAGAAATCATCCCCCAGGGGAATGGCCATGCTGCAATCTCTTCTCTTCCATCCTCCTCTCAGAATTTTGAGCATGCATGCACACACGCCCAGCATGAGTTTTAAGCTGCCAGATCGAGGACTGAAACCATGGTCAATCATGTGGAAGTCCAGTGATGTAACCATTACACCATCTCCTGCTCCCAATACATATAATTTCTGAGGCCTCAAATTTCATTGTACATTTTAAAAAATCATAATACTGAAAGCAGCATTGCTTTAGTATGAAGCTTTTCAAAATCATTACTAATACATCGTTACATACCACTGTGTTATCAAATCCTAATATTTCAGCCTGGTTTTATCTATTTCACACTTTGGCTAGTTATTGTGAGAACTCATTTTAACTGGCCCTCATTTTTCCAGGGGTCAACATCTGTACTATAATGATGGGTTGGGTTTCTCTTTTTCAGCAATAGGGCTGGCTGGATGACACCCAGACAACAAAAGAAACCACAGTCCTCTCCCTCAAACAAATGGTTTAAGTAAATAAGATGAATAAAACTTGGCTTTTCTAGTACTGTTTGAAAATCCTCCTTACGTTCTCTTTCTTCATGCCCAGGTCTCTCAGAACTTCTGTAGAAAGCGAACATCAAAAGGACCAAAGATTTTTACAGTGATTCAGCTGCCCACGGCAATGAAATAAACCCTGATTTTCTTTCAGCTTCGGAAATGATCAGCAGAGAGCCTTTGCAAACAGCCTCTTTAACATTTGAGGTTAAAAAACAGTGTAGCAGAACAGTCGCTTTTATAAACACCTTTGGGGCTCTTTTCTTTTCCTCTTTCTTTTCTTTTTTTTTTTTTTTTTTTTTTAAGCAACCCTTCTAATCCTCCCTCTAATAACATTATAAAATATTTCCTTAGCAAAACTTTCAGATTAGGCATTTTAAATATGCTTTAAACAAACACATGATAAAATGGAGTTGTGCACTGGGTGTGACTTTTCTAGTGCTTTTTCCGTTGGCTTCATCAAATGCTGATTTACTCCTGCTGCAGTTGGAATTTCAAAAAGCTTCTCCAGTGACTCTTTCTGC